>JARHVA010001760.1:70000-1487500 GCA_037957365.1 Torreya grandis
AAGTATTTTATATAGGAGACTCTTTATTTTGAATTTGGGAGTTATATTCACTTCACCCAACATCAAAAAAATAGATAAAACTTAAAGGATGGGCTAAGAAGGGTTTGGCACCCATTAAGCAAGGAAAAATGACTGTTGGACAACAGCGTTATAGAGGATAGGACCATTGAGCACTATAGTCCATTAGAATTTTATTTTCTAAGACTCAAAAAAATAGGTTAGGACTAACACAGGCCAAGTCTGTGGGTCTCTGGGGGTATAGATTAGTTGACTAAGATAATGGAGAGGTGAAAAAAGTGAGAAGCAAGACCAAGACAAGTAAAAACAAATACATGGCTAGTGCGAAGAAGGCTCGTATTCTCTAGTTGGAGTCTCATGTGAAGAGGATTATGAAAAGACATGATATGTGTGGTTACTTGACCAATTTAGTGTGTATAAATTTATCCCCCTTTTATTCTATTGATACAATGAAATGAAATACTAGAGTAAAAAAAGAAGAAAATGTGTACTTAAACCTACCTACATGGAGGAAAATGTGTTACGAGGGTCCAACTCACTTCCTTGTTAAGGAAGTGGATGGAGAGACAAATAATACCTAGATAGAGAAGTAATCCATGGAGTACATTCCCCTTGTACTAAATTTGAATGTGAAATCCATTTATCATGGAGAAGGAAGGTAATGCTTTCCCCCTATGTTGAATCTAACTGAAGATGAGGAATGTTTGGAGGCCCAAAACCAATGTCTATCCTATGTCCCACATAAACTCATGTAATCTAGATGTATGTATAAAAAATTTATGCTATGAAGAGAAAAATTAGTCATTCCCCTACTCTAAATATCTAAATTGGAACTAAAAAGTGCTTGAAGGCCCAAAACTAATGTCTATCCTCTATCCCACACAAACTTGTTTATTCTTGATTTAAGTAATATAATGGACCAACCATTGTATATGGTCATGCAGTCTAACCTAATGATAACCTAGGTACAACTAGGTGTGATCCAAAAATATGGTTAATTTGCAAGAATATAATGGCATGTCTTACCATTCCATCTATATAATCTTGAGTGATGAAGAACATGAACATTTGTGCCATGCCCCTAAATCTGGTATGTGAGTGATACACTTGCATAATCTGGTAATCTATATAACCACATATTATATGACATTTATTTCCATTCCTCATGTACAAAACTATAGACCAAAACACTATGTTCTGCACTATGCCTATAGTCTGTTATCTAATTCTATAATTGTGTCATGCTATATGAAGTTGTATGTGTGAGATGTGTAGCATGCACATGCCCTTAAATCTAGTATTTGAGTCTATATCTATATCAAAATCACTATGAATAAATATAATATAAACCACTATATATAAATAATCTATGTATCTATAAACTAAAGGTATATCCTTCTAAATATCTTAAGTAATGTTAAGTGACCCACATAATTTGAGTCACTGTATATTTCGACCAATATGAGTTGAATCTAATAATATGAATGTTAGATGTGTAAGAACCATGGAGTATCCACTTATTAGAGTGGATGGTTATGTTGGGTAAGTGTAGAAGTAGGAATATTATAAATTATGCCCCCTTTTTGGGGTGAGGGAAAAAATTTATGATAGAGGAGGTCGAACCAAAAGTGATGACTAATGGCATAGTAATAGAAACAAGGTTGGTATGTTGTGAATAGATTGAAAGGTTGTTTGATTTGATTTGATTGTGTTATTAAGAGTGGAACACATTTTGATTGGTGATGATCAAGGCATGTGTCAGGGTATAAGATAAATATAAAAATGTGTGTTCCATAGTAGGTAGATAAGGTAGTAAGAGAGTGAAGCTTGAGTGATGTCAAAGATATTATTGTCATTATTTCATTTAAGGAAATGGTTTGAAAAATAAATTTATGGGGTTTGATTTATTGGAAAAATGGTATTTAATTTTGAATTAAATATTTGGTTAACGTAGGAAATTAGATTAATTCTTGATTCATTTGTGCATTGACTAGGTTGATATTTTGAGCTCTAGAGTGAGAAAAATGCCAAGCAGATGAGTACCTGTCATGACCCAATTCAAGTAGCTAGCAGCCTAGGTTCAAGATAGTGGTGATGTGACCCTGGTAAGTAACTCAAATGCTTGGTTTTTTTTAGATTTTAAGCATATTTTAGTGTTTTTGAGGGCTTAAAATTAACTTAGGAATTTTTTTCTATTTTTGGTGTTCCTATCATGTAGTTCAATGCTCTTATCCAAGTCTTCAGTGTTCCTATCCTTTTGGGGTGCTCCTATCCAATGCTACTATCCTTACTACAACACTATTATCTAAGAGGTAGAATTTTTATATGATGTTTCTTTTTTATTTACTATTGTTTTATCTTGGCTTTTGACTTGGTATTTTTGATTGATATATGTGTTATTTTTGGTGATGCAAGGTGAGGTGTAAATGAGAGAGTTTTGCAAGGTCCAAGTGATGGAGACATTAAGGCTACTACAACTATCTATTGATGAGAGAGTAGTGATGGATAGGATAGGATTTGGTCACATGTATGACCTAGGTATTATGTAGTGGGACTGATATTTGACGACCACCTTATGCAAGAGGTGAAACATGGATACATGTACTTTTTTCTTCCTATAGGGGAGATGATTGTGACTTTGGAGGATGTGTATCATACATTGCATTTATCATTTAGTGGGTGGTGAGTGATGGTATAGGATGATATGGGTGTTGATGTGATTGATCATCCATCTTTGTACTTTGTTGGTGTGCCCTTGGGTACACATTAGAGAGGTAGTGATAGTGATGTGTTACTATCAATCATTGTGCAGTCTAATGTTCTACACTTGCAAAAGTGATTGGTTGTTTTGTTGGCATCTTTTGCTATTGTGGATGAGAGTAGAGTATCTATTGCATACAAAATACATAGGATTTTGTGTACTATGGAGGGATATGGCATTGTATTCTCATGGGGGATGACTATGTTATCCCACCTATATAGGGACCTTTATAGGTTTACACAGGAGTCATTTAGTGGTAAGATGAGTGAAATGACCTTATTGCATTATTAGACCTATGAGCACATAGCATTTGTGTGATCAATTGGATTATTGAGGTCAAAGTGGTCACCTCCATAACTATTTAAGGAGTGATGGATGAGCATAGTGGCTATTTTATCCCATGAGAGAGACCATTATAAGTGGGTTTTAGATATATTGGTGGTTGGTGACATCATATGGAGGCCTTACAAAGGATTTCCTAGGTGGGTAAAGGATGGAATATAGATACAATATATGAGGGTCAGTTGTTAGATACATGACCATTGGGGTAAATTATATGAGTGCTTTCAATGTGAATGAATTACTAGATAATTTAGGGTACCACAAGATGTGCCCCCAGTAGCATGGGTGTGGGCAAGGAGTGCATGAGAATTTGTGAGAGTAGGAACTAGTGTGAGGCCTATTGAGGCTAATTTTGCACCATTACCTTTAGATGTGAGGGATGTGGTCATAGATATTTTGGATGTGGATAACATTAGATGTATAGATATGTATGTCATGTGGTAGGCTAGGCATTGGTGGGCTGTATTTTACCCTATTGAGGTAGGGGATACTCCAGAGTATGAGGATCCTGAGCCGATCTAGATGATGGGAAGTAAGTAGTGATTACATTTAAACTATGTATAAATATATGATTTTAGTTTGATTTTAAATTATATAGCTATTATAGTGTCATAATTTTTACACAAGTGAAGTGTGAGGTACTCAAGATGAAGCATAAGCTGGGATAGGAGGTGGAGATGATGATTACTAGGAGATATTAATCGAGTTAATACTTTGAGAGCTCACACTACATGTACTTGATGATGTAATAGAGGAGGGATTGATAGAGTGAGTGATGGTCATATCCATTATCCATGCCCATTTATTTGATAGGGTATTTATAATGATAGCTATATATGTTAAGGCAATAAGAGAGAGATATAAGCTGAGAGTTGAGCTAGATAGGCATAAGATGCCCCCACCTAATTTTGGATCCATTAGTATGAGGATAATGTATGAGTATATAGATCTTTAGAGATGATATGAAGACTTGTGTGAGGATTATGGTCATCTACTGGAGTGAGAGAGTCATCACAAGAGGCATGAAATAGCTTGAGGAGGTATGGGTCCATCAAGTGCTAGGGTAGATTATGGGTCTAGCACTGATGGAGAGAGTGAGACTAAGAGTGAGGGCCTGATGCCCACTCATGACTAATTATACTTGATACTAGTGTATATGTATTGAAAACTTGTTGTTGTTGTGTGTGTGTGTGTGTGTGTGTGTGTGTGTGTGTGTGTGTGTGTGTGTGTGTGTGTGTGTGTGTGTGTGTGTGTGTACGTACGTATGTATGTATGTATGTATGTATGTATTTATGTATGTATACTTGTTTGATTTTGACTCATACATATTATGTTATGGAATTTGGAGTATATTGGTATATTTATTGTAAATGGTTGATTATAAATATTTGATTTGGCATTGATGTTGACATTGCATATGTTTGGTAAAATGTTTTTTGGGATGTGATTTTTTTTGTTGTTCATAGGTTTAAGTGTGATGTTAGTTTTAATTTTGAATCATATGTGAGTAAAAACTTTGTTATTTTATAATTGGTAAATTGATTTGATAAAGTGAATTGGTTTAAGATTGGTAAAATAGGATACATGTAAGATCAGGATTTGGATAATTTGCTTTGGATAGGGATGGTTATTTATAACTAGGAATGTTAGCTGTTAGTAAAGGGGATTTAAGATATCACTCTATGTCTATCATCCCCATGGATACCATATCACTATCTGAACCCTGATGGCCAACTAAATAAGTGCCCATATTATGTTGTGTAGAAACATGCCCTATATTTGATGTTGTCTACGGTGCACTAATTCTAGTTGTACATGGAGACTCTATAAGACATAACCTCAATGGATGCGCAATAGATGACAAATTAGAGTTAATAACATGAGATGGATCGTTTCAACTATGTATTGGTAATTTGATTCTATTTTGTTTATATTATTGTAATTTGAACATAGAAGTAGTAAAAGAGAGGGAGAAACTAGGTTAAAATACAATAAAATTATCACCAATGAGAGGTTCACTTGGAATTGCATGAGTAATTTATACATTTGATGTATTTTGCATAGGATAATTTGGTGAAAAGTAACTTCCCCATTTATTAAAATTATTTTCTTTGGAAGAGGGAAGAAAAGCGATATGTTTGAGAGAAGAAGATGCATCTACTTTTTCTTCACTATCACTTTCACATGCATCATAATATTCCTCATTAAAATAATATTAATTTTATTCATTATAAATGAAATCATTTTCCTCATTTTTGGTTAATGTAAAATTTTGCAAATTTTTCCATTCATTGTCATAATTATGAGAAAAATTTAGAAATTTATCTATAGGATGAGAGTGAGGAAGTGCCTTGGTGGTCATTTTAATGATTTCACCAAAGAGAGTATGTAAAATTATTATTAATAAAATATTTCAAGAATGACTACTAACATAGGGATTTTGAAAATATTTTTGACACTCCAAATAATTTGCAAAAAATCCAAATTTTTATCTAAAAATTATAAGGGAAGAAGGCTTGGAGTTTGAGGACCTAGTTTGGAAATCTAGGGTTTTGGGTTGGTGTTTTAGAATTTTTAAATTTAATGTAATAAATTTAATTATAAAATAAATTTAAATAAAACAAATGTATAAAAAAAATTTACAAAATTCAAATTTTTGAAATTGAATTTTTGTACAAAAATGTGAAGGAAAACCCTAGGGGTACCTAAGGTTTTGAGATTTGTTCAAAGCAAGTCAGGTTCACCAAATGTTTTATTGTGTTTGGGAAATTAGGGTTAGTTTATAAACAATAAATGGTTTGGATTAAGGGGTAAAATACAATCAGGTGTAGTAAGACATAGATTTATACCAATTTGACCAAATTAATTACATGGGGAAAATAAATGACTTATCTAGGTAAAATAGTCATCTATAGTTCTAGAATAGTCTAAAAATAGTCAGGAATAAGGATTCATTTATATATCTACAAAACAAATTTGCTATGGATACGAGTTTCAAGTTTGGATAGGAGTGCCCATCACTATTGTCTAGATAAGAGCATTTGTCACTATTGTTTGATTCTAGCACTATTGTCTATTTTGATTTCTAATTTTAGATTCAGGTGCAGTCTGATTTTGGATTCCTATAGGTGTCCTTATTTCTTCATAATCACCTGTCTATGTTGATATATGACCTATTTTATTCTCAAACCCTAGGTTTACCTATACACACAAAATAACAAACATATCAAAAGCCAAAAGGGAAAAAACTAGGTTAGGGGAAGTATGATTGCACAATCTAGAACCCCTGTTATCCTAATTGTTGCCTACATTAACCCTCAAGCTAGGGTCTTAGGTCAAATTTAGTCTTCCCTTAGGGAATTTGCATAATCAATATGCATGGTAGATGCAAAAATGAACTTTTTCCTAGGCCCTTCTTTGATCAAGCATGCAAAGCTATGTGTGATGTAGAATTTTGAGTTATACTATTGATTGATTTTAATTATTTAGTGTGCCAAAGTAATAAGTTCTAGATATAAAATGCCTTGTGAAGTATTCTATATAGGAGACTCTTTATTTTGAATTTAGGACCTTTATTTGCATCAACCAACATCAAAAATATAGATAAAACTTAAGAGTGGGAATAAGAAGGGTTCATGACCCATTAAGCAGGGAAAAACAACTATTGAACAATATCTTCAGGGAGGATAGGAGTGTCGATCACTTTATTCTAATGGAATTATATTGTCTAAGACTCAGAAAAATAGGTTAGGACTGACATAGGCCAAGTCTAGGGGTCTCTATGGGTATAGATCACTTGAATGACATAACAGAAAGGTGACAAAAGTGAGAAAGAATACAAAGACAAGAAAAACAAATACATTTCTAGTGATAATAAGGATTATATTCTCCAATTGGAGTCTCCTATGAATACCAATGTGAAAATACATGATATGTGTGGTTTTTTTACCAATTTAGGGTATATACAACTTCACTTGGAAAAGCCTAAAAATGGAGTAATTTAACTTCTTATTAATCTCAAAAGGTTAATAAAAAATTTGTAAGCATTTATTCACAATCCAATAAATCAAATATTCCTTTACATTTTGGAAAAAATGAATTCATATAGCCAAAAAATGTTTAGAGACAAAGCAGCCCTAAAGTATAGGACTTCAAACTTGGTCACAAGTTCCTCCAAAAGTGCTACTAGAATTTTCACCTTCTCAAAATTTAATAATTCATAGGGTGGTATGTAATATATTTTATCCAATGTTTATTTGGCTTTGAAGACTTGGCATAATGTTTGGTCAAGCTTAGAGCACTTGGAGAGTGCCTAGATTCTTGCACCAACTCCTAGTTTTAGCCTTGTTATCTTCTTGAAGAATGAGTCTCCATCCATGTATGTAGGCCTTAAATTACCTTAAATTATTTATTTTAACACTTATCTATCTCACAAATTAATATTAAACAATTGGCACAAGTTTGTTGTAAGACTTCTTCAACCTTCCTTTTGACTTTGTCTTCTTATGAGGCATTGGAAGAGAAAAGAGACTCTTTAGAGATTTAGAGACCTTTTCAAACCTCTCTTCCTTAATTAATACCCCTTAATTAATTTTTAAAGGCTTTAATATTTCCTACCATATCATTTAATAGCTTTCTAAGACATTATGAAGAGTTATATGCACTTATTTAGTCTTCAATTTCTCTAAATCTTCACTTTTCACCAAAGTCTAGAAGGAAAAGGTAGGTATTTCCTTAAAATTTTATTTAATATTACATAAATCCAAAATTTAAGGATTATTTATGGAATACTAAACTTTTTACAAGGTTATTTAATGCATCAAATAATCAGTAACACCTGGGACAACACCAAAACTATGCATTTTCAATGAACTCCTTATAGCCCTTTTTTATACAAATCTCCTTCTCTAAGATAAATGGTAAGTGATGATGATAAAATAAGAAATTTTACATGTACCCTATATCTCCTTACATATTTTTACAAAATTTGGTTTCTAAACTCTAAGTTTAGACATGTTTTCTAGCCCATTATGCTTGCTAAATTAGGCCTAATTAGCCCTTTTAGCCCTTGAAAAAGAAATCTTCCACCTGGGAGATAACACATGAGTAAAACTCACCAAAATCATTTTATTAAATTTTATATTTATCCCAAAAAATTCCATTTTAAATTATGTATCACTATGGAGGTACTAAAACCATGAAATGGCCTTTGGAAGGCTTGCCTTTTTGAGGCCATTTTCTGATTGGCCCAAAATAATTGAATAGTTTGGGCACCTCTAGATTATTTAATATAAAAAATAGCATGTTTAAAACAATTAATAACTCCCCATGAAAATTTTTCAAATATTTGGAATGGTCATTTGGTGTTAGAAGTGGAAATGACCCCCTTTTAGGCAATAGACGTAATCTAGGCTAGTGGGGTTTGACTAAAAATGCTCACTCACCACCACTTATGAGTTGTTTATCATAATTCCTATGCTTAATTAATGATATTTATCACTCAATAAACCTTAAAAAAAACATATCCAAGTGTCCCAAAGTGTTCCCAAAACACCCAACACCCCTTTTGGTCACTTTCTCACTATTTCCTACATTCATGTTTGCCTGAAAGTGGCCTACATCTAAGACAAAATAGAGGATATTTTCCATATTCTTCATGAAAAAAATAAGGTGAGGGAATTATTTATGACATTAATACCCTCTGTAAAAAATTTATGTCTAGATGACCCTTCTATCACCTTCAAACCTATAAAATTCTAAGGCAGACTTTTGGACTATTGACTATGTGTAAAATTGGCAAACTTGATTGAAAATTTTCCTTTAGAATCCTTCCTTGCCGTTTTTACATAATAATTATCATGATTTATAGTTTTAATCATCATTTTTAATATCCTTAAGTAATATTAGGAATTAAACCTTTGTCAAACCTCTTATTAAGTATGGATTTCCCTTGACATAACCTAATTGATAATCAACTATGACTGTATTTTATGTTTCCTAATCAAGAACATGGAATACATGTAGGTTTAAATTATATATTAGTCCATATTCATTTATTTTAAATCATATTTAAGTCCCCAATTCCATTTATCAGTTATTTTATCATCCAAACTTTCTAAACTCCATAAAGCATGGTCTTTTCTCTAACATAGTCTAGTTGACATTCAATATGACTTTATTGTTGGCTCAAGGAATGATATAGGTGTCCATTTTTGTATTAATTTGATCAAAATTAATCTTTTTATATCTCTTAAATTTTAAATTTCATCATAAATTCCCATTTTTAATCTTCCCTTGCTTATCACTATACTAAGAACATGTTTACCTCTCAAAGCTAGGCCTACTTCTTGTAGGAGGTTCTAGATGTTCTCTTTTCCCTCTTATAATCCCTTATTGATGGTTTAAACTATGTTTTTTACCTTAATAACCTCATAAAAATATTCAATTAACCTTAAATTATGCATGAAAACCATGTGTTTTGTGGACTTGTTTAAGAGCTTGTCAAAACAAGCATAACTCTGCCATACCTGAGTGTTTCATATGACTATGTTTTTAACTTTACACTGATAGTCTCATGATTTGGAGAATAATTAAAGGTTTTTACATAATTAATTTATTGACATTTTTCCATTAATCCTTTCCATTTTAATACTCCACCATGTCCATCCTTGAATAAGACATTATCTCTCAATCTTGATTGTGTGTCACTTCAGGCTATAGGTGGAGGTGCTTGTTATAGGTGCACATGTTAGTCTTGTGGTTGTGGGTGTAATATACAAAATCATATTGAAAACCTCATGAAATTATTTAAATTTTAAACCTTTATTAAAAACATGAACAACTAGGACAATCAATAACATGCCAAAGTCTCTCAACTTACAAATTATCCTACAACCCTATTAAGATTGATTGTATGTCACCTCTATATGGATAGAGGATGGGCACAATAATAATATCAAGGTGTTATGGTGGTTATATTTGATTCATATTAGTCTATATTTAAACCTTATTTTTCATTATGATTTTATAGACCTTCCATGTCAGGGTCTTGTCCTCATTTCAACCCTTTATGCCTTACCTTAAGGTATGTTGACTATAGGTGTACTTATGGTCTTATAAGAAATAATGTCTATATTAATTATGATGGAATGGTAATTTATAAACCTTAACATGAATTTTGGATCCATACCTATCCACTTGAGTCTATTCAATGTTTTTTCAAGCTCAAGACCTTGAATTTCCTTTTAGTGCTTTTCACCGAGGAGAGGTGTACCCTGTGTACAAACTAAACAGTTTAAGAATACCAATTAGGATTTATTATCTATTTAGACTATTTATTATGATCATGTATCATTATATTTTTTACTTTAACTCATCTCCAGTCTCCTTTTTCTCATATACTTGCCTTTGAATGACCTTTTTGAAGCTCATGGAATGCCCTTTTGCAGCTCTATTATAAAAAGCCATATGATTGGTTATAAGTGCCTATGAGGTCTATGAGAGATGGTTACTTATGACTCATGGGATAAATACCCATTAAATTTTTATTAATATTCATTTAAGACTTCTCACTACCCCATTTTTCTCATAAGAACCCTTGATTCCTTCCTAGCAATCTAACTATCGAGAGTCTCCTTTAGTTTCCTTTCACTATACAAACTAAGTGTAATCATGAGGATCAAAGTACATTTGAAGGTTTCATTTCATGTTCTTTTCATGATATTCACTAATTTTTATTATTCTTTGTCTAATTTTATGTTTTAATAACACTTATGTCATGTTTAGAGCTTAGGCCAAAACCCTTACTGTCATATTCCACCCCTATTGTTGTCCTTCCAACCTGTAGGTGTCAATTTGGGCCAAAAATAGGGCTTGTAGGTGGTTATATAGATCATGACCTTGATCTCCATATCTTCTTGATATTTCATTTGAAACACTATTCTATTCCTTCTCTATAAATCCATCTACCATGTTTTCCTTACTTGTCATACCATCTTAGACTATGGGGTTATCTTGAAGGTTGTAGAAATAATTAAAAAATGGTAGTGATCAAACATCAAGCATAGATAATTTTTACTGCCTTGTGATTCTAGTCACATATTCACTCTTTTATACAATTTTTAACCCCTACAAGAAGGATACCAAATAGAACCGTTTAGGCTGGTCTAGACCCTTATTTTATGCCTCATGAAAATCTCCAAAAATTTG
This sequence comes from Torreya grandis, assembly GCA_037957365.1. NCBI lineage: Eukaryota > Viridiplantae > Streptophyta > Pinopsida > Cupressales > Taxaceae > Torreya > Torreya grandis. The sequence continues at coordinate 81,330 of JARHVA010001760.1, forward strand.
CAAGGTCCTTGTTTTGTATCCTTTAGGTAACTTGTCCCTAAATCCTTCTTCATGTGTGAAAATAGATTTACAAATATATCTACAACTCAAATTTTTCATCATGTAATGATAAGACATCCCTTAATCCTTTTATACCTTGAAGAGGGATCAAACAAGTTACAACAATATATTCTAATCTTGCTCAGCCTCTATAGAAACCTATAGGTGACACTTGTAGGTGTGACACTGGTAGTGAAGGTATCTTGATAATGAAAAATGTATGGGATACTCCAATCCATCCTAGACCTCATAAAAGTCTCATAATGGATTATTTTCACCTTGAGTTGATTAAAACCAATTGCATGCTCCTTGATATGTGTCTATTCCCTTATGAAACACATGTAGATGAAACTTTAGTGGTAGTAGATTGGAGATGCTAGCTCAAAACATGAAAAAATATGGCATTAAATGAATTGAATACCCATTTTGAGACCTTATGAAATGAAACCTCTCAATATTCTACATGTATCCTCTTTAAATTTTCATAGGACCTCATTCTTCAACCACGGTGGTGATAAGTGAATGCATAGAGTTGGTTGTGTATGGTGAATTTGATATCATATTATTTTCTTGGTCTCAAATCTTGCCATGATTCATATGAAAAGATACATCTAAATTTTAAATTTTAAATAACTTAACGCTATCTTGATCACTCCTTGAGATTATGACACCAATTAGTCCTTCTATAACCTAAAGGTACTCATTCTTGAATGTATGGATTGTGGTAGAAATCTACATGATGCAAGAAGTTTGAGGCTTTTCCAAGGTTCATAATGTATCTTCTATCTTTGTTATTGACTTAAATAAATTTAAAACATCTCTCATCCATTTTTATTTTATATTAACACAAATAAATATCAATAAATGCACTTGAACCTTTTTGAATAGATATACTCAGTTTAAACCCCCTCAAAGGAGAATACTCAGAAAAGAAGCTTATGAACCCTTCCTAGAAGGAGTTATAAAATTATAATAAGATTAAAAATATCATAATTACCCATAAAATAATCCCTCAAAATAATTTCTCACCATTTTTTTTGATCTTCAGAAATAGGCCCAAGAATAGACCCCTCTCGGACGCATAAGCTATAGTGACCTATTGTCACTCTTAGTGATTGTTCATAAATATGTGGGAACCAATCCATGAACCAATTTCACTAATTTAAATATTAATCATATCCCTAATAATTTCAAATTTCCATATCCTAACTCTCTCTCTCTCTCTCTTTCTCATACCAAGCATTTAAAAACTACCCTTCTATGCATGCCAAGAAGGTCAGTATTGAAGTAAAGCTAGTTTTTGTAATTTTTTAACCTAAAAATTCCTTAAAAAAACCAATATGAAAATTTAAAGACCCAATAAATCCTATATGATTATTTTCTCACAAAAATCCTCTAAAAACCAAAATGAATGCCTCAAAAAGGCTTGTTTTTGTACTGAAAAGGCTATTTTCACCAAGGAGCTCTAATTTAAATGTTGTTAAATGTATTAATAAGTATTTCACATGTATTATTAGGTGAATTAATATGTAATAAATTTTTATCTTGATCATATACCATCAAAACCATCTTTGGAGAGCATAAAAATGAGTCATGAAGTTAGTTTACAATGTGATCAACTTGATTATCCATATTTTAAGCATTTAATGACATTATAACATGATATTAAACTCATAAATACACTCTAAACTCTTCTCACCACTAAAAATGGCTTAGAAAGGCCAAAAAATGACTAGACAAGCACAAGACAAATGAAGGACAAAACCTCGACTCACATAAAAAAATTAAGACCTACAAATCATGGATTATAATGATCAATTAAATTAATTTTAAATACCAAATACTAACTCAAAATACAAAATTTCATAATATACAAAGTTTTAAATGGTAGGGGTGACAATTTGACCTATGAGATCAAAATTTTCAATATTTTGGTGACTCAACTGGGAAGCATGCATGCTATGCTTGAGATCCAGACCATATACATGACTTTTAGACTCAAAAATCAATGAAAAATATAATTCATGATTTAAATTACATCTCTTTACTTGAAATAAGAACACCTATTCCTCCAAAACAAGGAAGGAAACACACAAAATAAAGAAAGTAACTAATCAAAGTAAATATGCAAACAAAGCACTTATTTGGGACAAAAAACAAACAAACTAATGTGATAGGATAGTAATTAGATGAAAACAAAATGTGAACAAGGAAATAAGCTCTTCAATATAAATTTTTTAGATGTATCCATTAATTGGGATTGAAAGTTCCTCACCATCCATCTTTACAAGTTGGAAGGAATTGTGGGAATTGTAGCTAGAGATTGTGTATGGACCAAGTTGGTTGAATATTTTGTCATCAACTAACTGATGACAAAATGGGTATATCAACCATAGTAAAAAGATATTTATACAATATAAAGTGTGGGTTTACCACATTTTAACGAGATAAATCTCTCCTCTCATCAAGGGGAGGTTCCCTATGAATCACTTATATGCTATGTATGTATATAAATAAGTAGAAAATAATACTCAAGGTAGGATAACAGCATCCATCTCTCTTTTTTTAGAGATGATGTTCATAGAACAAAAGAGAGAAATCCCAGTTGATTTCTGAAAGCATTCCTCTTCTTTCAGAAATGGTATTCAACGCATAGCAGAAAATCTCCTAGAGTTGTAACTAGGTCTGCAAGAAAACCCACAAAAGCACAAAGTCTTTCATTGCTTCCTTTACTGATATGGAGCACAAGTAACAGTAGAGTAAAGTAAATTTCAAAGTCTTCACCTAAAACTACAACAGATAAAAATATCACAAAGATAAAAGTAGCCCAAAGTCTTTCTTTTATCCTTTAGAATGGTCTTTAGATAATCCCACGCACACAATTTGCTTATTCAATCAAATGAATGAGAGATTATCAGGAAAAAGGACATAAGATCTATTTCCTAAATAACACAAATTATCTCAACACAAAGTCTAAAATTAACCTATTTCTCATTCATTCAACAAAATATGATTTACAAGTTGAGCACAAATTCTCAAGAAGTATCTCAATTTTGGCAGAGTTTTTGCTCTCAATTATTCAGAGATGTTTTTTACAAAAGAGGTTCCCTCTATATATAGGTAAAAACCTTTAAAATTGGAATAAGATTAAAATATTGAAAACCTAGTCAAAGATGAGTCAACATTGACTTTGGGACATTTTCCATATTTTTATATGTAATTACATGTTACAAAAGTGCATGTATTTACAACTGACAAAAGTACATGTGTGAATGTCCCAAGTCAATTACAAAGTACATGAGAAGAATGAAGAAGAGAGAATGGAGGAATAATTCAACTCTTGCCACCAGACTTCTTTAGGTGAGCATTAAACATGGTGATAGATTCCTGTATTCCTATACTATCTGGTGTAATGGTATTCTTGAAGATTACTTTAGCTCTAATTGTAGTGTCTTTCACTGTTGTGATGGCTTTTGCATGACTAGTTAACCTGGCTCTTAGATTATCCAAAGTTAACTGAGTATCTAAAATTTTATCCATAGAAGTCATTGAAAAAGCCTTCTCTTCGAATTCCCTTTAGATCATACCTTTGAATTCTTGAATCATTTCCTCTACTGAAAGAAATCGATTATCTCGAGAGGTGAGTCTACAAGGCAATTCCTCCAATCTGTTCAATAGGTCTGTGTCACTTTTTTCGCTGGCATCCTTGGAAGATTCGAGGTCATCGATCAGCTCCTTAAGTACCTAGATTCTATATATTAGTGATTCTTTGATTTAAAGATAATAATATTTGTTGGCAATGACGTCGAATGATACTAAGGTGCATTTATTTAGAGATTTCATCTCTACCCACTTGCTATGATATTTTTTTGTGCTATCAATATCTTGAGAAATAAGAGAGATGAGGTCTTCCAACTCTATCCTCATTTTCTTCATTTTACCTATCTTCTTGACAACCTTTGTAAGCAAGGAAATTCCTTGTGTACACATCTTTTCTATGTAATCTTCTAGTACTTTCCCTTTTAGGTAGGTCTTTTCCACTTTTTGGATAATAGGATCATCTATGGAAAAGGCTTTTGGAGCCACCACCTTTGGTGCAAAAGTGAATCTCCTGACTATCGTGATCAATTGTTCTGCCTTTGCCTTGTAATAATATTCCATCTCTCTCTCTCCCTATCAAATTTTTAGACCATGATATTCATTACAGACTACAAATCGCTCTTTGCACCCTCGTGAGTTACTTTCCCCAACTCAATGTGAGAAATGGAGTAGCTGCTCATATCAAAATTCTCTAGGGTTGCATCCTGTGGAGGTTTGGTTATCTCCAAAAATTTGTGCCCCTTTTCCTCAACCATTTTCAAAAAGATCTTTGGCTTCTTAGGGGTCTTAGCTTTCATTGGCACTATTTTGCCAAAATCAAAGTCATCTACAGAGATGGCTTGCTTTTTTCTTTTAGGTGTGAAAGTTGATAACCAAGGTGGGAGAGTGGAAGCACTTACTATAGTAATAGTTCCTATAGCTAGTGTTACTGGGGTAACATCTACACTACTGGTGAGAACAATGGGCGTAGTGGGTGTAGCAGGTTTAGTATCAAGCAAAACTATATTAGCCGCTGACTGGTCGATATTGGAACTATCTCCGATATTGAAAGAAGGAGATGAAATACTAGGGATAGATCTTGATGATAGAATAACATCCCCAAAAGTGCCTTTAGGTTGCCAAAAACAAATCTATAAGGAGAGGTGGCTCCAGAGGAAGGAATGCTGATGGGAGAAAGGGGCGAAGGAGCTGCCACAAGGGATTGGGGTGGAGAAGAAGAAACCCCTGCAACTGGTTGTGCCCCCTCTTGTGAAGATAGAGTTCCTATTCCCTGTTGCTCTATAGGCATGTCATCTATTTCCATCTGTTCTTCTACCTGTTCTTGAGTGATTAGTTCTCCAACCTCCATATCTGTTGATTCTGGCTCTTTCTTGGTAGCCTTTGATTTCTTCAACACAAAGATGATCCTAGGCTTGTGAGGCCTAGAAGGAGAAGGAACGGCACTTTTATTCTTGGTTTTTTTTTCTTCCCTATTCTTTGTTTCCTCTTGGAATTCAGCCTCTGATCCTATGATGAATTCTTTCAATGTGATTCCCTTATTCGCTAGCTAATCATTGGTGTTAGCCAATATTGGTTCAAATCTTATCCTTAAAGAGGTAAACTCTTTTTGGGACCATTAGATTGGAGGAAGAGGAGAGTTAGCAACTTTTTCAGCCAGATATCTACTATTAATTAGATTTTTTTCATCTACCAGATTTTTGGGAATATTAGCAAGCCCTAGATATTCAATTTGCTCCAGAGACAGCCTGTTGTAATCCATTTTTTTGATATCTTCTATTGTTCTCAAGTCTATCCAGATGTCTTCAATCATGGGCTCATGAAATTGAGTCTTCCTTCTAATCATATCCTTGAAACCCCTGTAGTCAAAATTGAGCCTTCTTTTGAACTACTTCATGGTGACAAGTTACATTTTTGTCTCCATTGCCCTTGCTTTAGTGGCAGTCAAAATCGAGTATCTACCAATCTCTATTGGGAACCTGAAACCTGGTTTCTTAAGTTCCATTTTCTCATTGTGCATGACAATAATCTATCTACATAGCTCCATTGGGACAAATCTGTCAAAAGGAAATATGGCGAGCATGTAAGGATAGCCTTGAAAAAAGCCAACCCGTAGATAGCAAAAGGTAGGGAATTGTAAAAATATGCAGCCAAAATCATTGATGACAGTCTAGGCTTCATCTGATACTCTCTTTTGTTCTAGTTGAGGATCAAAAAGACACAAAAATACCATGAAGAAGGCATCATTTACCCTCCTAAAGTGACAGATTGATCCTTTTAATGTGAGTTGAGGGTAATATTGATAAATAGGGGTGGTTCTTCTATCTCCTTCTATTGTCAAACATGGAAAGGTTTTCATTGAAGCCGTGATGTCTACTAAGTATGAATTCATATAAAACTTTGAAGTAGTATACACCTTTGTCAAATTGCTCATGAAGAGCATTACTGATCTGCTCACCCCAGAAGATGACTTGTTTCCCTTGTAGAATTATCTTGATAAAGGGATACATCCATTCATGGAATTGAGAAGAAAATGGTAGACCTTGTACTCTACTAAGAAGATTAATTAAGTCACCAACTTCCTCTATAAAATCACCTCTTGGAAAAAAATTTGGCCATCTAGACAAGTTGGCTCTAGGAGTCTTGAGCCATCTATTATTCATCACCTTCTCAGGATCTTTGTTGTATTGCTTCTGTGCCTTGATGAAGTCAATTTTCAACACTTTGGTATCATGAGGGCACATGAAAACTTTATCGATAAATTTGGGGTCCAGTCGAATTATCACATTTCCACTAGCATCTGACACTACCCTGGTCTCTTTGTTATAAAATTGGGCACACTGGAGGATGAACTCGGTGTGATGCACTGCCACAGGGAAAGAGGATACTAGGTAGATGTTGCTTTCAATTATTCTTTTCATCTCTAAGATTAGGTTTTTTGTCTTGGTTCTCTCCATGAACTCGGCCATATCCATGTGGCTAATCTATATGTCTCTAATGTCATCGACATTAGAAGTGACTAAGGTGATTGGGAAAACACCTTGATACTGATACTTCATTACCTTCAACTTCTTTAGAGAAGCTTCAGTCATCAGGATGAGCCTTTGTTGAGAGTGCATTGATGAAGGAGGATCTCTAGGAGGAACTATGATAAAAGTCATGATCACGCAATTAGGGAAAAATTGGCAATTTGGAAAATTTACACGTCAGGTGATCATAACCAGGTAAGTGCGCTTGAAAGGGCTGAGGTGTAACCAGGTTGGAAAGTGAGAGGAAATAGGGAGTGGGCATGAAAAATGGAAGGAATGAAAATTCTCTAGAGTTAGATAAAAATGGAGAAAAAGGATGTAGGGGCGGCAAAAAATGCTACCCTTGCATGTGGAAAGAGTCGACATGCATAAGCAGCAAAAAATGTTGCCCCTACATGCCAGGGTGAAATAAAGATGCATCAGTGGAAAAAAATACCACTGATGCATGTGGAATGGGTTGAATGTGGAAGGATGGTGAAAATTGCTTCCCTTGCACTTGATAGAAAACTCAAGTGTAACGGCGATGATTTTTGCCGCCCTTACACCCACATCGGGTCGATTGCATCGACGGCAAAAATTGTCGCTGGTGCATGGGATAAAATTCAATGTGTTAGGGTGGCGATTTTCACTGCCCTTACATGGGTAAGAGAATGGAAAGGAAAAAAGAGGGTGGATAAATTTGCCACCTTAGTATGGGGAAAAATGAAAAGGTTGAACAGGAAAAAAAAAGAGAAAAGGAGGGTCGAGGCGCAGTAGGGGAGAAGAGAAACACCTCATCAGGAAAGAAAAGGAAAAACAAAATGAAAACTAAACAAGAAAAGAGAAAGAAGAAATAAAAACAAAACAAAATGCAAAAACAAATACCTACCTAGAAAATAACGCATGATGAGGGCTTGAATTCGGTGAAAACACGCTTCTTCCCGCTTGCTCGATCATCTAGAGGCAAAAGGCAGGAGGAAGAATGGAATAAATGAATCAAAAAGGATCAAAAAGAGATTAAATGGGGTGAAAATCACCCCCAATAACTTGGCGCGTGTGGCCATAAATATTGTACACAAAAATAGAGGTAATGCAGGGGTGGTAAAAATTGCCACTCCTGCACTGAAGTTCAAAATATATTCAGGGGCAGCCAATTTCACCGCTCCTACATGTCAGATGTAAGGGCAGTGAAAAATTCCACCTTTTCATGGAAAGAAATAAAAGATGCATTGGCAACAAAAACTGTCACCTTTGCATGAAAAGGCAATAAAATGCTAACTCTAGAAAATGGAAAATTTGTCCCCTGGTCGCATCGAGACTATAACGATTTTTGAGTTTTAGGGAAAACATAATAAAGAGACATTATAAACTTTAAACGATGCCAATTGAGAAAACATGAGAATAAAAAAAACTTGTCTCGAAAAGTGAACTTAGAGAGAAAAATGTGAAATAGACAAGTTTTGTAGGGGTTGTTCCAAAAATAAGCATAGCTAATTTTGGGAACAACAGCTGGCTCCTGTAGGAGAACTTCTGTTGATCAAACTGATTGATGGGAGTAGAAACCAGTCTCTAAGTTCCTTCATCCAAGCCATTGGGATATGGAGTCAAGCTAAAAAATGAAAAGACATGAAAGAAAACAAATAAAACATAAAAACTATACAAATGTACAAGTGAATTCATCTAAAACTTCAAGGATTGAAATGCTTCAGATGCTGTCCACTGTGGGGCAGTGAAAATGGCACTCCATCTTGATACTCTAATAAGAATTTATTCTCACCATAGACTTGTTGAATGGTAAATGGACCTCTCCATAAAGAATCAAATTTTCCATGCATTCCCTTTGGTTCTCTCCTCTTGTCTCACAACAAGACTTGATCTCCAATTTGAAAATCACAAACCTTGGCCCTCTTGTCAAAAAAAAAATTCACCTGATTTTGATGCATAGTAATCTTGTCCACCAACATGGTTCGCTACTCATTCAATTCAGTTAGACACATGATCCTCTTGTCAATTGAATTTATGAAGGTTGAATCTTTGATTGCTTTGGCTAACCTAAGCGTTGTTAGTTTTAGAGTAATAGGTATCTCCACATTCAAGCCATACAAAAGTTGGAATGGTGACATGCCTATGGCCCTCTTGGGTGTAATCCTATCTGCCTATAAAGCATCAAACAATGCTTTGTGCCAAGTTCTCTGATTATCATCTACCAATTTTTTGATAATAGTAACCAGGTTCTTATTGCTTGATTTTGCTTGGCCATTCCCTTGTGGAAAATAATCAGAAGTATGGGATAGGGTAATTATATTATAAAATTAGAACTGAGTAATCTCATGTGAAGAGAAATAGGCTACATTATCTGTTATAATTTTAAGTGGAACCCCAAATTGGGAGATAATATTTTCCTTAAGAAAATTGCACACCACCTCTGAAGTAGCATGCTTAGTTGGGATGGCTTCCACCCATTTGATAAAGTAGTCAGTTACCATCAAGACATAATCATGTCTGGCACTTGAAGACAAATTAACTGTGCCAATGAAGTCAATACCCCACTATTGAAAAGGCTCTTCGATTACTACTAGCTTTAGGGGTAGTGCAGCCAGTTTAAGCTTTCTGATGAACTGCTAACATAATTCACATCTACGCACCCATTTGTAAGAATCTTAAAACATCGTAGGCCAATAGTATCTTACTCGTACAATTTTATGCATTATTACTGGTGTAAAAAAATGTCCTCCATAGGCCAAATTGTGGAAAGACTCCAAAAGTTTATCTTTTTGCACTTTATCGATGCAGTGAAGAAATACCCCATCAAGGCTTCTCTTATACAAACCATTATCCCACAAAACATAGCTAGCAGCCTTTAGTTTAACATTCCATTTTTCTCTATAGGAGAGATGAGTAGGACACTCACCATAGGTTAAAAAATGGGCAATGTCAGAATACCACTCATCAGTAGTGTCAATGAAGAGGACCATAGGCACATCTTCGATCTCCATTTCTTCATTTTCTGCTTCCTTGGGGATATTTTCAGCAATCAACTGACAAAGACCTTTTCCCCGCACAAGTTTAATAGGTTTGATGTCAAGATCAAACTCCTAAATCTTGGCAATCCAATTACCCCTCTTTGTACCAAACTCCTATTGAGTCAGAATGGACTTCACCATTGTATCAGGCACCAAAATCATAGTATGTGAATTCAAGATATAAAACTTGAAATGCTTAACCACTTTGACCAGTACATACGCATGCTTCTTCATGTTTGAATATTTTAGCTCGTGAGCTTTGAGCAGACAACTCATGAAGAAAATAGGAGATTCCACACCTTCTTGGTTCTATTAAACCAAAATAGCTGAAATTGTATGTTCAAAAGCATAAATGTATATTTTGAAGTCTTTGGTGTAGTCTAGACAAACCAAAATTGATGCACAAGCGATTACTTCTTTGATGTCTTCAAACGCTGATATGCCCTCTATAGTCCACCTGAAAGTGGCTTTACCTTTCATCATATTGACAATGTGTCAAGTTTTCTCAGTGAACTCAGGGATGAACCTTCATAGAAAATTTATTTTTCAGAAGAAAGAGTGAACCGCAGTCTTACTAGTAGGCAGAGTAAGCTCTTGGATGGACTTGACACTTTTTGAGTCAATTTTTATACCTTCTCGAGACACAATATGTCTGAGAAGTTTCCCATTCATCACCCCCAAAAATAATTTTTTTGGGATTTAGAGAAATACCATTCTGACAATAGCATTCCAACACTTTTTGTAAATGGTGCACATGGTCAGAATAATGCTTAGAAAATACTGTTAAATAATCTAGTTATACTACAATAAACTTACCCATTTCATCCTTGAAAGTGAGGTCCATTGATCTCTAAAATGTGGCACCTGCATTTATCAGACCAAAAGGCATTCTTCGATAAGTGAAGGTGCCCCAAGGTGTGGTGAAGGCAGTCTTATGTTGATCTGCTTTTCCAACCTCAACTTGATTGTACCCCGAGAAACTGTCCAGCATTGATAACATCTCTAAACCTGTCACCATCTGCAGAACTTGATCCATGATAGGGAGAGGGTAGTTATCTTTTAAAGATGACTGATTCAATTTTTAAAATCCACAAAGATGCAAATTTTTCCATTCTTCTTTCTTATAGGCACTATATTGGCAATCCATGTGGAGTGATGGATTGGGAAGATTATCCTGGCATCTAGCATTATTTTTATCTCAGATAAAATGGTACTTGATATTTTTGGATTGTATTACCTGGACTTTTACTTGTAAGGCACTGATTTAGCCTTAAGAGGAATGTCATGGTAGATTTCATCAGGCTTGAGTGATTTTAGGTCATCATAGGGGTATGCTAAGACATTTATGTATTGGCAGAGTAGAGTATTGAACTTAAATTTCTCCTTGGGAGTGTAGCATTTTCTAATGTTCACCATCTTAGGATCTCCCTTGGTTCTCAGATTTACTTGATCAAACTCTTGAGAAGAGCTTGAATCCATTTGTTGTTGTTTGATGAATCTGTCATGGTTATCAAATAGCATCTCAAGGAAAACTAGGCCTTTGGGAATCTTATTCCCTTTAAGTTGTAGGAACTCCTCACCTACGTCTGTATTTGATTCAAAAGTTAGTTCATACTTTTGAGGTTCATTGATTTCAAAATACAGTCATTTAAAGTTGTCCTTTTACTCTAGGAAGGCAATGATTTGATTGCCATTGTTGAATACTTGACAATGACTGGCATTATCAGGTACATTTGGTTGAAAGACTAGTTCAATAGTGCACTTGTTTCCTTTAAAGATTGGGTGGGGGACCAAGAGAGTAGCTGAAACAACTAATGCATCAGCCTAGTCATTGAATTCTCTCAGAATGGTAGAGATGTTAAAAGCATCAAAGTTTTCAATTTAGTCCTAGACTAAATTTTAGTAGTGGTGCAATATTTTGTTTTTAGTTTGATAAAAGTTTCTTACCTAAAAAACCACCAATTTGGTGTCTCCTTTAGCATGAAGGAGTTTGATGCCTTTTTCTTCAGCAACCTGCAATCCAAGCAACAAAGATTCATACTTAGCTATGTTATTGGTGTTGTTGAACTACAACTTGTAGGATGAAGGAATAATATCTCCTTGAGGAGATACCAACACAACCCCAACTCTTAAACCAGTAGAGGAGCAGTTGCCATCAAATTCTAGAATCCATACCTCATTAGACACTACTTTTTCTTTGAAAACTCCTTCATTTGGAGGAAGGGATTCTTCTAAAATTTCATTGCACTTCACCAATTCTCTTGTTGTTCTAGATTAATACATTTCCAAGTTGTTAACTATAGGAGCTTCATTAGATGCCTCATGAACTTCATCTGTAGATAGGAAGTAGTTACCCATGCTCAAAGACTCAAACAAAATTTGAGCTTCTGGTGCTGATGATTGGGTGACCACATATTTTGCTTCTTTTTCAGGAAGCAATCTCTTCATAACACCTTTGACTGGGATCCTCACCTCAGACAATTCCATGCTTAGCTTACCACCAACATCCTTGCAAAAATTCTACCCAAGAAGGATGTCGTAAGAGGCCAGAACATCAACCACTAGAACTGTCATTTTTATCCTCTTTTCTGGAAAAGCCGCGAATATAAATTAGGTGTCTTTTATTTGACCAAGAAGTGGGACTTGCTTTTTTTCCATAGAAAAACACCTCCCAAAAGTTTTAGTCAAAGTTAGACCAAGGGAATTTGCCACCTTGACAAACATAACATTATCAGAAGCTCTAGAGTCTATTATGCAATTACTCAATTTATAACCATTTATCAATAGGGAAACATAAAAAGGTTTTATTTTTTTGGGAGCAACAGGAGTCATGACAAGATTATTTTGGGTGGATTTAACCTTGAAGGAATCATGAGTTGCCTTTGAAGAATCTTGTCTTATGGGAACATCTTTATTTTTTACATATTCTATCAACCTATCAAACTGTTCAGGATTGGCTCACAAATACTCAATCTCAGTCATTTAAATCTTAGTCTTTTTGGCATGATCAATTATATCAAATAATTGAAATGAATTAGAGACAGAGGAAGAGGGCCCATCATCTTGATTCTTATTAGGTGTGGCACTGGTCTGAGAAATAGAGGTGGAAGATATGGGACGATTTGAGGTACTTACTTTTTTATTTTTTACATGATCCTTTAGTTGGAAAGGTAATGGAGTCCCTCGTTTAGTGATAGAGACCACCAGATAAGGTTCTTCTCCTACTTTTCCTTTGTTAGCTTGTTGAGCTGACTGGTTCTGAGATCTGGTAAAAATAGCATAGGATCCATCAAACACTTCTCCTTACTTGTAGCTTCATCCTGATAATCTAGAAAATTGATATTGGAGTCGCCAGCTAATTCTTCTTCTTGTTCTTCAAAGATATTAGCATCATCTTGTTGGTATAACTTAGGTTGGAGAAAGAAATCATGTTTATCTTTCAAGTAACTGACTGTTGAATTAGCAGGTGTTACTTCACTGGCAAGTTTCCCATGTGGGGGAGGTAGGCGATTTGGTTGCCCTTAGTTTCTGGTAGCATTACGCTAATATGATTGATTATGAAATGTTCTTATTAGCATATCTTGATAAGTGGGAGTAGACATACCTTGGGCCATTTTTCTTTTCAAAGCTAACAGTCCATTTGTCAATTTTTGTACCATAAGATTTGTGGTGCTTGTAGAAGAACTTTTAGCAGATGAAGAAAATTTATTTTTACTAGAGTCTTTTCTGATCTTACTCAATAGGATAAGATCATCCTCAATCTCAGAAGCCAAATTTTGAGCCATAGCAAGATCCATAGGGCCTTCCCACCTCAACAAAAAACTTACTTCAAAAAATTGTGAGTTGATGAAAAAGCACTTGAGATTCTTCAGTGTGGGTTGAGCGATGGTAGGAATCCAGTTCCTTATCTTATTGAATTTTGCTATGAAATCCCTCATGGGCTCATGGGGTTCCTTCTTCATCTACATAAGCTAATCTAACAAGGCATGTGCATCTTCAGCAAGTTGAAACCTAGCTTTAAACTTGGATTTGAGTGTATTCCAGTCAGTTATAGTTTGAGCTTCAAGGTGGTAAAACCAATCTATGACAGTGCCTTGCAAGGTTTCTACAAAAATTCTCACTGCCACATCTTCAAATTCCATACCTATTACACTGCATGCTATAGAGAAGGCAACAATATGTTCATCAGGGTGAACCTTCCCATCACCATAGAATTTGGGAAAATTCTTTCTAGAACTATGAGGTAGTTCATGTAAAGGTGGGGTTAGATTGAGAGGACCAAAAGAATTACCCCACAAACCTTGGGCCATTATGATAGGATGGTTAAATGGTGGGATAACAAATCTTGGCAAGGTCAATAAAGACAAAGCCTTATCAGTATTGAGACTAGAAGCTTCACCAGGTATGGGAGATTTGGCGTTGGTAGGAGGGAAACTCCTAGTTCGCTAAAGGCGAGATGGTGGAGGAGAAATATCAAAGTTAGTTTGTCACACCAACTCAACTAAAGGATCAACAATACCTTGAGCTCTCTAGCCTCGTCTGTATGGTGGATCTGCCAGAGTGTAAAATGAAAAAGGAACTAGTGATGCTTCAAGTTGAAGCTTGAGGCTTCAAAATGTATGTTCGTGTCCCCAGCGGAGTCGGCAAAAGCTATTGGTTGAATATTTTGTCATCAACTAACTGATGAAAAAATAGGTATATCAACCACAGTACAAGGAGATTTATACAATAGAAAGTGTGGTTTTACCACATCTTAATGAGATACATCTCTCTTCTCATCAAGGGGAGGTTCCCTATGAATCACTTATATGCTATGTATGTATATAAATAAGTAGAAAATAATACTCAGGGTAGGATAATAGCATCCATCTCTCTTTTTTTAGAGATGATGTTCATAGAAGAAAAGAGAGAGATCTTGATTGATTGCTGAAAGCATTCCTCTTCTTTCAGAAATGGTATTCAGTGCATAGAAAAAAATCTCTTGGAGTAGTAACTAGGTCTGCAAGAAAACCCATGAAAGCACAAAGTCTTTCATTGCTTCTTTTACTGATATGGAGCATAAGTAACAGTAGAGTAAATTAAAGCTCAAAGTCTTCACCTAAAACTACAACAGATAAAAGCAGCCCAAAGTCTTTATTTTATCCTTTAGAATGGTCTTTGGATAATCCCATGCACACACTTTGCTTATTAAATAAAATGAATGAGATATTATCAAGAAAGAGGACATAAGATCTATTTCCTAAATAACACAAATTATCTCAACACAAAGTCTGAAATTACCCTGTTTCTCATTCATTCAATAAAATATGATCTACAAGTTGAGCACAAAGTCTTAAAAAGAATCTCAATTTCAGCAGAGTTTTTGCTCTCAATTATCCAAAGATGCTTTTTACAAAAGAGGTTCCCTCTATATATCAAGAAAAACCTTCAAAATTGGAAAAAGATTAAAATATTGAAAACCTAGTCAAAGATGAGTCAGCATTGACTTTGGAATATTCTTTGGATTTTTACATGTAATTACATATTACAAAAGTGCATGTATTTACACTTGACAAAAGTACATGTGTGAATGTCCCAAGTCAATTACAAAGTACATGAGAAGAATGAAGAAGAGAGAATGGAGAAATAATTCAACTCTTGTTGTCGGACTTCTTCAAGTGAGCATCCTACATGGTGATAGATGCCTATTTTCCTCTACTATCTGGTGCAATGGTATTCTTGAAGATTAATTTAGCTCTGATTATAGCGTCTTTCACTGTTGTGATGGCTTTTACATGACTAGTTAACCTGGCTCTTAGATTATCCAGAGTTAACTGAGTATCTAAAATGTTATCCACAGAAGTCATTGAAAATGCCTTCTCTTCGAATTCCCTTAAGATCATACCTTTGAATTATTGAATCATTTCCTCTACTAAAATAAATCAATTGTCTCAAGAGGTGAGTCTGCAAGGCAATTCCTCTAATCTGTTCAATAGGCCAATGTCACTTTTTTCACTGGCATCCTTGGAAGATTTAAGCTCATCGATCAGCTCCTTAAGTACCTAGATTTTGTATATTAGTGATTATTTGATTTCAACATAAGAATCTTTGTTGGCAATGACATCGATTGATACTAAGGTGCATTTCTTTAGAGCTTTCATCTCTATGCACTTGCAAAGATATTTTTTTGTGTTATCAATATCTTGAAAAATAAGAGAGATGAGGTCTTCCAACTCTGTCCTCATTTTTTCATTTTACCTATCTTTTCAGCAACCTTTGTAAGCAAGGAAATTCCTTGTGTACGTATCTTTTCTATGTAATCTTCTAGTACTTTCCCTTTCAAGTAAGTCTTTTCCACTTTCTAGATAATAGGATCATCTACAAAAAAGGCTTCTGGAGCCATCACCTCTGGTGCAAAAATGAATCTCTTGACTACTGCAGTCAATTGTTCTACCTTTGCCTTGTAATAATCTTTCATCTCTCTCTCCCTGTCAAATTTTTGGACCATGATATCCATTATAGACTGCAGATCACTCTTTACACCCTCATGAGTTACTTTCCCCAACTCAACACGAGAAATGGAGTAGCTGCTCATATCAAAATTCTCTAGGGTTACATCCTATGGAGGTTTAGCTATCTCCAAAAATTTGTGCCCCTTTTTCTCAGCCATTTTTGAAATGATCCTTGGCTTCTTGGGGGTCTTAGCTTTCACTCACACTATTTTGCCAAAATCAAAGTCATCTGTAGAGATGGCTTGCTTTTTTATTTTAGGCATGAAAGTTGATAACCAAGGTGGGAGAGCGGAAGCACTTACTATATCAACCATTCCTATAGCTGGTGTTACTAAGGTAACATCTGCACTACAGGTGAAAATAATGGGTGTAGTGGGTGTAGCAAGCGTAGTATCAGGCAAAATTGTATCGACTGCTAACTAGTCGATGTTGGAACTATCTTTAATACTGAAAGAAGGAGATGAAAGACTAAAGATAGATCTTGATGATTGAAGAACATCCCCAAAATCACCTTGAGGGTCACTAAAAATAACTCTAGAAGGAGAGGCAGCTCCAGAGGAAGGAATGTTGATGGGAGAAAGGGTGAAGGAGTTGCCACAGGGGATTGGGGTGGAGAAGAAGAAACCCCTGCAACTAGTTATGCCCCCTCTTGTGAAGATAGAGTTCCTATTCCCTATTGCTCTGTAGGCCTGTCATCTATTTCCATCTATTTTGCTGCTTGTTCTTGAGTGCATTGTTCTCCAACCCCCATATCTGTTGATTTTGGCTCTTTCTAGGTAGCCTTTGATTTCTTCGACACAAAGATGATCTTAGGCTTGTGAGGCCTAGAAGGAGAAGAAACATCTCTTTTATTCTTGGTTCTATTTTCTACCCTCTTCCTTATTTCCTCTTGGAATTCAGCCTCTGTTCCTATGATGAATTCCTTTAATGTGATTCCCTTGGTCACTAGCCAATCATTAGTGTTAGCCAATTTTGGTTCGAATCTCATCCTTAAAGAGTTCAACTCTTTTTGGGACCATTAGATTAGAGGAAGAGGAGATTTAGTGACTTTTTCAACCAGGTATCTATTGTTAATTAGATTTTTATCATCTACCAGATTTGGGGGAATATTAGCAAGCCCTAGATATTTAATTTGCTCTAGAGACAGCCTGTTGTAATCCATTTTTTTGATATCTTTTGCTATTCTCAAGTCTATCTAGATGTCTTCAATCATAGGCTCATAAAACTGAGTCTTCCTTCTGATCATATCCTTAACACCCCTGTAGTCAAAATTGGGCCTTCTTTAAAACTGCTTCATGGTGACAAGTTGCATTTTTGTTTCCATTGCCCTTGCTTTGGCAATAGTCAAAACTAAGTATCTATCAATCTCTATTGGGAACCTGAAACCTAGTTTCTTAAGTTCCATTTGCTTGTTGTGCATGACAATAATTTGTCTACATAGCTCCATTAGGACCAATTTGTCAAAAGGAAATCTAGGGAGCATGTAGGGATAGCCTTGGAAAAAGCCAACCCATAGATAGCAAAAAGTATGGAATTGTAAAAACATGCAGTCAAAATCATTGATGATAGTCTAGGCTTCATCTGATACTCTCTTTTGTTCTAGTTGAGGATCAAAAAGACACAAAAATACTGTGAAGAATGCATCATTTACCCTCCTAAAGTGACGGATCGAACCTTTTAGTGTCAGTTGAGGGTAATATTGATAAACAGGGGTGGTTCTTTTATCTCCTTCTATTGTCAAACCTGGAAAGGTTCGCATTGAAGCTATGATGTTTACTAAGTATGAAGTCATATAGAACTTTGAAGTAGTATACACCTTTGTCAATTGCTAATGAAGAGCATTGCTTATCTTCTCACCCCAGAAGATGACTTATTTCCCTTGTAGAATTATCTTGATAAAGGGATACATCCATTCATGGAATTGAGAAGAAGATGGTAGACCTCATACTCTGCTAAGAAGAGTAATTAAGTAACCAACTTTCTCTATAAAATCACTTCTTGGAAAATTTCATAGCCATCTAGACAAGTTGGTTCTGAGAGTCTTGAGCCATCTATTGTTCATCACCTTCTTCGCCTTCTCGAGATCTTTGTCATATTCTTTTTGTGCCTTAATGAAGTCAATTTTCAACACTTTGGTAGCAGGAGGGCACATGAAAACTTTATTGATAAATTCAAGGTCCAGTCAAATTATCATATTGCCACTGGCATCTAACACTACCCTGGTCTCTTTGTTATATAATTAGGTACATTGGCGGATGAATTTGGTGTGATGCATCAGCATAGGGAAAGAGGAGACTAGGTGGATGTTACTTTCAATTATTCTTTTCATCTCTAAGCTTAGGTTTTTTGCCTTGGTTCTCTCCACAAACTCGGCCATATCCACGTGGCCGATCTGTATGTCTCTAATGTCATCGACATTAGAAGTGACTAAGGTGATTGGGAAAACACATTGATATTGATACTTCATTACCTTCGACTTCTTTAAAGAAGCTTCAATCATCGGGATGAGCCTTTGTTGAGATCACGTTGATGAAGGAAGATCTCTAGGAGGAACTATGATAAAAGTCATGATCACGCAATTAGGGAAAAATTAGCAATCTAGGAAATTTGCATGTCATGTGATCATGACCAGGGAAGTGCGCTTGAAATGGCTGAGGTGAAAGTAGGTTGGAAAGTGAGAGGAAATGGCGAGCGGCATGAAAAATAGAAGAAATGAAAATTCTCTAGAGTTAGAGAAAAATGGAGAAAAAGGATGCAGGGGCAGCAAAAAATGCCACCCTTCCATGTGGAAAGAGTCGACGTGCATAGGCAAAAAAAATGCTGCCCCTACATGCTAGGGAAAAATAGAGATGCATCAGTGGTAAAAAATACTGATGATGCATGTGGAATGTGTCTAATGTGTAAGGATGGCAAAAATTGCCACCCTTGCACTTGATAGAAAACTCGGGTGCAATAGTGGTGATTTTTACCACCCTTACACCCACATCAGGTCAGGTTGCATCGATGTCAAAAACTGCCACTGGTGCATGGGATAAAATGCAATGTGTTAGGGTGGCAATTTTCATCACCCTTACATGGGTTAGAGAATGGAAAGGGAAAAAGAGGGCAGAAAAATTCACCACCCTAACACAGGGAAAAATGAAAAGGCTGAACAAAAAAAAAAGATAAAATGAGGGTCGAGGTGCAGTGGGGGAGAAGAGAAATGCCTCATCAAGCAAGAAAAGGAAAAAAAATTAAAATTAAACAAGGAAAGATAAAGAGGAAATAAAAACAAAACAAAATTTAAAAACAAAGACCTACCTAGAAAATAACGCGTGATGAGGGCTTGAATCTAGTGAAAACATGCTTCTTCCCACTTGCTCGATCATCCAAAGGTAGAAGGTAGGAGGAGGAATGGAAGAAATGAATCAAAAAGAGATTAAATTGGGAAAAAATCACCCCCAACCACTTGACACGTGTGGCCATAAATGTCGCACATGAAAATTGAGGCAGTGCAGGGGTGGCAAAAATCACCGCTCCTACACTGAAGTTTGAAAGATATGCAGGGGTGGCAAATTTTGCAGCTCCTACATGTTATATGCAAGGGCGGAAAAAAATGTTGCCTTTACATGGAAAGAAATAAAAGATGCATTGGTGGCAAAAACTGCTACCTTTGCATGAAAAGGCAAGAAAATGCTAACTCTGGAAAACAAAAAATTTGTCCCTTGGTCATATCGAGACTGTAACAATTTTCATATTTTGGGGAAAATGTAATAAAGAGACATTATTAACTTTGAATGATTCTAGTTGAGAAAATGTGAGAATAAGAAAAACTTGTCTTGAAAAGTGAACTTAGAGAGAAAAATGCAAAATAGACAAGTTTCGTAGGGGTTGTTCCAAAAATGAACGTAGCTGATTTTGGGAACAACAGACCACTCCAAAGATAGTCAAAATTTGTATGCCTTCCTAGTTTATCTCTATCCTCATCCCACTTGAGGACAAAATATCCTTATTTGAAACATCATGAAGAATCTCTTTTATTGAAGTCTCTCTTCACTTGTGCTTGGTGAATTTCCATGGCTAACATGGACTGATTTCTTACCTCTTCAAGCTCCATAAGATTAGCATACCTAATCTCCATTGGTTCATTCTCCAACAAAAAAAGTTGATGCATTATTTATAAAATAATAAACTCAATATAAATGGGTAACCTTGCTTCCTTAACATATACCAACTTGTATGGATATTTTGTTATTTATCTTTTGTATGTGATCCTATCAACCCATAGAGCTGACTTCAACTTGAGATGCCATGATCTTTTATTATCTTCAAAATTCCTTATTATGATCTTCAACAAGTTCTTATTCATAGACTCAGCAAGGCCATTACCTTGTGGATAGTAGTTTGATGAAGTGTTGAGATAAACACCATGTTGAACAGCCCATTAGTTGATCCTAGTCCCCACAAAAGCCATGGCATTATCAAAAATGATGGTTGAAGGAACTCCAAATCTAGTAAGCAAACCTTCATATAAATCTAAAAACATTGGATTCATTTACTTATTTCAATGCTACTACTTTTATCCATCTTGTGAAGTAATCTTTAACAATTAGTATCCATTTATGACTTGAACTTAAAGGATGATTAATGAGACCAATAAATTATAATCCCCATTGGACAAAAGGTTGGTATACCACAATTGGTTGGAGAGGTAAGGCTTAAAATTTCACTTTTCCAATAAACATAACACACTATTTTCACTTCCTAACCCATGCATGAGAATCACTAAATATGGTTGGCCAATAATACCCACCTCTCATGATCTTGAGGGTTATAGTCCTTGTTGAGAAATTTCTTCCACCATGTCCATCATGGAACTCTTCAAGAAATATTTGTGTTTGACTTGGCTCTATACATCTTATCAATATTCCATTTATATCTTTCTTGAACAAAACAACATCAATAATAAGAAATGGAATTGATTGCAATCTGAAACATAAAGACCATCTTGAAAATATCTTACCAAATCATGAAACTAGTTGGAAGATGAGGTATGACCAACTATAACCTCTTCATCATTTGACACAAAAACCACCTCATTTACCTCTTATAAGTCTTGGGCTAGATGCTCACAAAGTCCTTTGCCTCTAATCATATTTTTGACCTTGATTTTCACATCATACTCCATTACCTTAGTTATCCAACCAACTCTCTTCTCTTTTATATCTTTTTTCAAGAGGAAATCCTTGATGCTTAGATGGGCAGCCATTAGGTATATCTTATTATTATACAACTAGTATCTAAACTTCTTGAGAGACCTTATAACAAAAAGTACATGTTTTTCAAAAAAAGAGTACCTTGTTTCATACTCTTTCAATCCTTTACTGAAGAAGGCTATTGGTTTCTCCAAAGCCTCATGATTCTATTGCATAAGAATGCTTGAAATGGTGTCCATGTTAGCATAGGTATATAAAATGAAATCCTATTTTAAATATAGATTTATGAGTATATTATCACTATCTATGACCTTCTTAATCTCCTCAAAACTATTCACTCCTTCCTTAGACCAGCTAAACTTCTGATTCTTCTTTGGCATGGTTGTAATGGCTTAGTTAAAGTGGCAAAATCTGCAATAAATCTTCTTACAAAATTTATTTCCCGTAAGAAGCTTTTCAAAGAATTTTTATGCTTAGGCAAGGGAAGTGAAAGAATAAAATCTATCCTTTCATAATCTATACTTAAACCATACTTTGAAACCACATGCCCAAGGATCTTACCTTTATGAAGCAAGAAGATACAATTTTTGGGATTAAGAGATACCCCAAATTACCTACACCTTTTGAGCACTTGCTTGAGGGAACCATATGCTCACTTACACTCTTTGAAAACATGGTTATATCATAAATAAACAAGTAAAAACCTATTAACAAGGCCTTGGAATTTTATATACATGTCTCTTTGAAAAGTTTCTCTAGCATTTGATAAACCAAAGGGAAACTTTCTATATGCAAATGTCCCCCACTTTATAGTGAAGATTGTCTTAAATTGGTCCTCTTCCTTAACCAATATCTGATTGTATTCACTTTATACATATAAAAAATAAAACCTCTATGAACTTACAACCAACTTTAAAATTTGTTCCATATATGACAATGGATAGTGATCTTTAAGGGAAGCCTTGTTCAAATCCCAGAAGTCAACACATAGTCTAATCTCACGATTCTTCTTTCATACTAGAACAAGGTTTTCCACACAAATTGAGTGATTGATTAGAAATATAATAGTTGAATCTATGAGCTTATGAAGCTCATCTCTCATCAAAGGGTTATCTTTGGATTGATGGGCCTTTGTCTTTGTCTCACTAGTTTATTTTCAGCCTCTAACTCAATGGTGTGTTGAGCTAGACTTGGGTCAAATCCCTTGAGATCACTATATTATCATGAAAGCACATCAATAAGAATTATACATAATTCAATGAAAGATTAATTTTTGGAAGGAGTGCATACCTTATCCAACTTCAAATTCTTACCAATTTTATTCTCCACATTGGCATAGTGTTCTTCCTTTGTTGACAAAGATGATGTTTCCTTCCTTAACTCATCATCACCATTGAATATGTTCTCAAGTGTGACCAATCCTTTGGGAAACTTATTTGTTTTCAATTTCAAAATCTAATCACCTTACTATTATAAGTACTTTGATTGGTTTCTTGAGTAAAAATTAATGTCTTCTTTTAAGAAGCTAATGTGAACATAGGATTGTTATAAGGGGAGTTTAGTATGGTGTTAGTGCATGAAATCAAAATCCAAACAAAACACACTAATGATAATACATTAAAAATATCTCAATGGGGGATAATAATATATAAAAAAAATGAGAAACACAACTAGAATGAAAAATAAAAATAAATCCTTCACCTTCCTTAGATGCTTCAAATAGCTTGTTGAAGTGGCTTGCTGGATTTGTGCTTAATGAGTCCTCA
Organism: Torreya grandis; assembly: GCA_037957365.1. Taxonomy (NCBI): domain Eukaryota; kingdom Viridiplantae; phylum Streptophyta; class Pinopsida; order Cupressales; family Taxaceae; genus Torreya; species Torreya grandis. Next base: position 104,449 of record JARHVA010001760.1, read on the forward strand.
TCAAAGGAATTGTTTAGTTCCTTCTCTTCTTAGCACCAATGGCTTTGTGATGTATTTATCTTGGCTCAATAATTGGGAATGATAACACTACATAAATGGTTTGGGAGGGATTTTTGGCATTATAAATTTACACCAAGAGAGTTTCTCAATTCAATAGGCAAGGCCTCCTATCTATAGATTTTACAAAATGACTATAATGAACTTGAACCATCCATCTCAAGATGAAGATGTGTGGCTAAGGGTCCATTCAATTTTGGAGGCCAAATTAAATAAATACCCTCATAACTATTTGGGATAGAGAGCATTAAAGAGACATGGAAGTCATTAATGAGGTATGGGAGGGCTTAATCCTAATATTTTATGCATTTATGGCCTAGGGATTTCTTTTCAAGAAATGATGTTTCTTGATGATGAAAAAAATCATAATCAATTTCCAAAAATAAATATTCAAAAATATGCATGAATTTATTAAATTAGGTTATTGATTCAAATTAATTAGTCTTAAACATGATTCATCAATTTTGGTATAAATATTGGCCATTGGTGTACAAATTAATCAAATTGGTCAGAATGTCATATTATTAGCTCAAAATTTTCATGGATTGGAATTATGATGTGATGTCAGATGCATTGGATCCATTATCCCATTTAGGATGTTTCCAACACAAAATAAAAAAGGCATATGTCTCATGCAATAAATTTGGTGGAAAAGAGCAATCCAGAGTACCCAAGTACAAAAATGTCATTTTAACTCGAAATGATCTTATCAAAGTTAGATATATCATAAATTTCATTGCCCCATTTATGGATACTCTAGACAAAATCAGCACTTAAATATAACAATTTTAATTCATCTAATGCGTTTTAATGTTTATATCCCAAATTGTGCATTTTGGTAGAAATTAGACTGAACGCTGGTTGGACATTATTGGTGGCTAGTTTTAGGTGTCTACACCTAAAAATATGGTTTTCATATTTAAAAAACCTCCAATTATCATAGTTATTTGGAATAGAATGCCTTACAACCACCTTTATATGTGACTAAATGTTTTCACTTTTTATATCAATTGAGATACTTGATTGTGCCCCTATGGTAGGCAACCTATCTGCATGTTTGTTCTCATCTCTTGGTACTTCCTAAATGTTGAAAGCCTAAAAATAATTAATTCCCACACCCTATGATTATAATATATAAGAAAAAAAATTAATACATTAAGACCTCTTACTTGGTAAACTAAAAGTTCACTATCACTAAAAATTTTCAAGGCGTTGACTTTCATCTTCCTAGCCCACTGCAAACCATGAACTAGTGCCTCATACTCTATAACATTTTTTGAACAAAAAAAATAAAACTTAATAAAGTATAATTAAATTTTATTTTATGTATAAATCAACATCATTTCAACCCCAGTACCATACTTATTCCTTGATCCATAAAAGTGTAATTGTCATAGACCTTCACTAGACTCGTCATCCTTCATCATGGTTGGAATTGGTGCGTCATTATCATGGAGGTAATAAACAACAAGTCCTTATTAAATGTTATTATAAGTATAATACTCATTAAATTTAAATTCCCACTCATCAAGGAACAAATCTAAAATTCCATCTAAAGGTGAATCAGTTTCCACTCCACTAGTTTCTAGCACTTCATCCGAGATGGCATAGTTAGTGTTTACAACACTTAGAATATATGGCTCCAAATGGAAACATGAAATAGGTTAAAAATTTATTATTAAATTAATTTAATCCATAGGTATAAACATCAAATATTTACAATTAGCTAATAATTATCCTCCAATCTTTGAGGTGAAGTCTCTTAAAAGACATATGGCAAAGTAAGGAGGCAAGTCCACCACAACTACATCCTACTGAATAGTAACATTGAGACAAGCATGAAGTATCAACTTCAGATCCTTAATGATTCCTAATGTATTTATTTGTGACCCATCTAATTTCAATACTTCCTTAGCATTTGGTTTATAAACAAAACCAAGCTTATCTGCAATTTGCTTCGGCATAACAATATTACTGGTTCCACTATCCACCATGAAATTATGAACTAAAGTATCACCAAATATAAAAGAGAGATGTAAAGGAGGATTTTTATTTGATTTTACCTCAGTTTTATCCACATTTATCATCTTATGTACCTATTTTACTTTGTTCTTCATTGGTTGGTATGAATTAGTTAAGACAACACCTTTTTCAACCCATTTTGGAGACAATTTGAGAGTTAAAAGCTCTTGAATGATCATGTATTTTTGTCCTATAATAGATAGTAAATCCCACATGTTAATTTTGATGTTATAATTCTTCATCTAATCCACTATACTGAATTTATCTCCACTAACTTTTGGCTACACTTTATAAACCACTAGTTGCTCATGAACTAAAGGTACTTGATGAACCTTTCCAACTTTTATATTCTAATTTTTCTATGTTATAAGGGAAGAAAGTGGATATTTATTAATCTTGTAAAAAAAATTAGGATTACTTAAATAATTTGTCACATCTTGAGCCTCATCAATGTCTCTAGTTTTAGCACTAGTTATAACTACAACTTGGCCACTTAAATTGTTAGTCTCACCACCCTGATTAAAAGTAACATGATCATCCATTTGCCAAATCGCATTAATGGAATTAGGTTTCCCTTGAAATTTTTGAACCTCTCCTTTTGGTGCAAAACTTAGTTATTATTACTAGCCTCCTTGAAGTTAAAACTCTTCTTATGTCATTTATGTCATAGTAATGTTTTGTGACACCAAGGCTTGGTTCTAAGCATCATTAAAATTATAGGGATGCTAACCTAAGTCTTACATCAAATTATTCTAAGGTAGTGTGGTAAAAACATATTTTAAACTGTAAGGTGCATTAGGATCAAGATTTTCATATGGTTTAGCATGAGTTATGGCTCTATGTGCTTGGTACGGTGGTATATTCTCTCTAAACCCTTAATAAGGAGGCCTTTAATCTTTGAAGAGCTGATAGGTAGTCTGATTTTATTGTTGATAGGGCCTATTAGCCTGGTAATTCTACCTTTTGAGTTATACTATTTCATTCCCAAAATATTGTAACAAACCTTTCAACTCTCCAGTCTCACTAGCTTGACAAGAAGGGGCTATAACTTGGGCTTGAGGAGAAGGAATAAGAGCTAATGATGGAATTTGAGGAGTTTGAGGGGTTGGTATAGACTAAAAATCTAGGAACATAAGCATTGGAGGCCTTGGAGAAAGCTTACCAACTTGTATCAAATTGTTCTCTACCCTTATTGCAGCCTCATAAGCATCTAAAAAAGTATTACCACCTATTGACTATATCATCACACTAATATAAAAATTAAGGGACCTTAGATAGTATAATAAGGCATATTTAGGGGATGGCCTAATCAACACAAGAATCCTAGTCTATGACTTTTATAATCTGTGTCTAAAATTAGACATGAACTCATGAGGATCTCTTTTTATGGTTGTTAGATATTCAATGAAGGAGAGGTGATTATACTTGTCATCAAATTGTCTAACTAAGGCTACACCTAATTCATCCTAGGTAGCAATGGAGTTTAATGGGATGGTTTTATACCACTACAGTTATTTTCCTTTAAATAAAGTAGCAAGTAGTCTAATAGCTACTTTTCTTGAAAAACATTATGAACTAAACAAAGGTTGGCAACATCCTTGATGTGCTCAATTAAATGGAATAAACACTTGGTTTATGATGGCCATCTAGATAGTGGGGATTTCACTACTTAGGAAAATAGGATGAGTAGGAGATGAATATTGCCTATGATGATATGGATTTGTCCTACTAAACCTTGATCTTTTATATTAACTATAAGGTAACTCAATGAATTCAAGAGGAATACCTTTACTAGATGACCTTGTGGTAACCTTTGGCATGAAAGTATTACTTAAATGACATTATGAAATCTATAACCTGAAGATGATGATGGATGTCTTCTAATGGTAAAAATACTTCTCCTTAGCTCCAAACTTTAGCTATGCCAAGGAGAATGGGTCCTATCAGGCATGCCAAAAATTATTGTCAATTAGGAGTGTGGCCTTATGAGAAAGTGTGCAATTCCTCACTCCTATTAGAAAATGGAATCTCTCTAAAGTGTGGGTGACCTAAAAATGGAAATAATCTCTATAGAGGTTTGTTTCCTTTGGTTATCTCACTAAAACTTATTTTTAAGCGTCTACCTACTTATTCTAGCAAAGAAAAGGGTTCAAAAGATAATGCTTGTAATGAAACTATAATAAAATTGGAAATAAAATGTGATCCACAAATGGGTTTGTGAGATATTAAGATTGAAATTACACTTGTGTGAGAGTGAAAATATTTCACACATTTACTACACTCAGGTGAGATTTCTACAATAGTATTTCATAATAAGAACCTGACAAATTCAACTTATGCAAGGAAGGACTGAACTCACATCCAATACATGAACTAAATCTTATTTTATACACTTAAAGTGACCTATAAAACATAAAAAATCTCTCTTTAAGGTATAATAGCTATACAATAATAAAGTAAAATAAGTATTTCACTAATCTATATCAATGGCAAGCACATACACTTCACTAGAAAAAGCCTAAAAATGGAGGAATTTAGATTATTATTGCTCTCAAAATTTTAATAGAAAATTTGGAAGATTTTAGGAAAAATTATATATATATATTCCCTTACATTTTTCATAAAATAAATTCATATAACCAAGAAATGTTTGGAGATAAAGCAACCCTAAAGTATGGGACTTCAAAATTGGTCAAAAGTTCCTCCAAAAGTGTTATGTAGCATTTTCACCTTATCCAAATTTAATACTTCATAGGGTGGCATGGAATATAGTTAACCAATTTTTATGGGTTTTTTAAGTCTTATCATAATGTTTGGTCAAGCTTAGATCACTTGGAGAGTACCTAGATTCTTGTACCAACTCCTATATTTTAGCCTTGTGTCTTCTTGAAGAATGAGTCTCCCTCCATGGATGTAGGCCTTCAAGTCCCTTATATTACTCAATTTAACCCTTATCTATCTAATTAATGAATCTTGAACACTTGGCATAAGTTTTTTATAATACTTATTTAACCTTCCTTTTGACTTTATCTTCTTATGAGGTGTTTGAAGAGAAAAGTGTGATCTAGGAATTTGACTCAAGAGTGGATGGTTAGTATGGTGTTAGTTTCAAAATAAAAGAAACACACTAACTAGCATAAAATATCTAGTCCTAGACACTAGGGAGAGCTTAGTTAACAAACATGAATGAAACATACAACTAAAATTCAATAGAAACCTTCTTTTACCTTCCTTGGATGCTCCAAAATACTTGTTGTAGTGGCTTGCTTAGTTTGTGCTCATGAAGTCCTTGGAAATGGAAGTTTGGCTACCGCCATCTCTCCTTGGCACCTTTGGCTTATGGCCTGGCTTAGCTTGGAAAAAATTTGGCATGGTAACACTAGTTTCATGAAGCTTTTAGAAACATTTGAGCATTATAACTTTGCATAATCAAGACTCTAAAATGATATTCATGACCTCTCTATTTATAGATGTTTAAGAATGTTTAGAATCAACCTGAACCATTCATCCTAGGATTGAGACATGTGGATAAGAATTAATTTAATTATGCAATTAAAATTTATAAATAAGCTCATTAATATTTGGGATAGATGAGCAATTAAGGGGCATGGAGGGCTTTGATGAGGCATGGGAGGCATGAATCCTAACATTTATGGGATTTATGGCCTATGGATGTCTTCTAAATAAATGAGGTCACTTGATGATGTAGATATTAAATATTCATTTTCAAAAATAAGAGTTCAGTAAGTTTTCATGGAATTTTTGATTTGGTTTAATTAACTCTTAAGCATGGTTAAGCACTTTGTGCACAAATTACTCAGATTGATCAGAATGCCTTGTTATTGGTCTAAAATTCAACTAGATTAGAATTGGAAGGTGATGTCAAATGAATTGGATCCATATTCCCATTTAGGATGTTTCCAATAAAAATTAATAAATGCACATGCCTCATTTAAGAGATTTGATAGGAAAGAGCAATCCAAAGAACCTAGGTGCAAATTTAGCATTTTGACTCTGAGTGATCTGATCAAAGTTAGTTGATCTATAAACTATATTACCCCATTTAATGATACTTTAGCCAAAATTGGCACTTGAATATTTCATTTTCACATCATTTAGTGTGTTTTAGTGTTTTTAGGCCAAATTGTGCATTTTGAGTAGAAATTGGTCAAAAGCCTGCTTGGAGATTATCGATGGCCAGATTTAGGTGTCTATAGTTTGCCCTTATTTTGGAAGGTGTTACAATATATAATCATGGTAATGTCTTCTCAAATAATGAAAAGTCCCTATATACCTAAAACTATAATGATGATAAACTAACTATATGATATCCCCTCGAGGGAGTGGTTGGCATAAGCAGGTTGGTAAATGGTCCCTTAAAAGAAAGAAGTGAAATGAGGGGACAAAAAAAGTAAAGATGATGGGGGGGAAACACATTGATATTGAAAAATTAGTCAAAATCATTGAGAATGCAAGTGGGACAGTGTACAATGGTTTTCCCAAAGGTGGTTATAAGCATTGTATACCGATAGTGGCAACGTGGCATGATAACACAATGATTTGCCCAAAGGTGGTTATAATCATTGAGAAAATGGATTTGCCCTAGTTAGGATAGACAAAAAAGAGAATAACATGCCCTTTTATAGGAAAAAAAATTAAAGTGGTGACAACACAATGATTTACCCAAAGGTGGTTATAATCATTGAGAAATGCAGGTGGGACAATGTGCAATGATTTGCCCATAAGTATTTATAATCATTAGACCCCAATTATGGAAAACATGATAAACTTGGCTGAGGATGATGATAAATTAGCACAAAGGGTAATGATTAATTGAAACAACATAATATTTGGGAGATGCTCATCGAAACTAATAAAGGTTAAAATTCTTACATGTTTAATTACTCTATTTGGGATATGATTAGGATTGAATCAAGATGTCAATGTCGAAGAGATGTTGATGTCACCATTTCCAAATAGACATCTAGAATCTAAGGTTTGTTGTAGCACATGTTGGTAGGAATCATGGTATAATATTATGAAGACTTGACCAAAATATGCATAAGGATTGACTCCTGTAATCCAATACTCAATAGAAAATAATGCACCAATGACAAAAACCATGATAAAAATGTAAACATATGAATATGGATGGATTCAAATATAAGTGTGGGTAAGGAATCACCCAATGAACACACATAAACCAAATCAAGATAATAGTGCTAAAAGTAAATAAACATGCAAATAAATAAATAAATAAAATAAGCAGAGACAAATAAACAAATAATGCGATAAAAACCCTATAAACATTACCCTTAGAAAATAGGTGACAACTTAAAAAATGAACAAAATAGAGGAATATAATAAAAGTAAGGGGGTGGTCGAGTTGTCTCCATATGCACTAGGCAAGTGGACACTTCCTACATAGTTCCATAGATGTAATATCCAATAAAAAACCTTAGGCCAAATGTAGTTCTCCCAAGGAATGGGAAAAATGTGATAACTAAAGAAAACAATTATAATGGATGTGATAGAAGAAGAGGAATGGCCTTAAAAAATGGAAAGTGTGTGAGAGAAAAGGCCAAAAAGGATGGGGAAACTAAATGACAAGTGATTTACTTGTTAATTAGTAAGGGTTCCTAAAATCTTTAAGGCAAAGAAGTGGTCAATGTTATTGTTCTTTTCTAATGATTTTACAAATGTTTTTGGAATTGTTTTGGAGTGTCTCAATTCAATCAAGAATGATGAGACATAAAGATTTCAAGCTTTCAAAATGGTGAGAGTGTTTAAACTAAATTTGCTCACAAAATGGAAAGAGCATGGCTTAATTTTCTTACAAAATGGTGAGAGTGTGGCTTAGGTTTCTCATAAAATAGTGAGATCGTAGGTTAGGTTACTCATTAAATGGTGAGAGTGTGGCTTAGGTTGCTCACAAAATAGAAAGAGTGTAGCTTAAGTTGCTCACAAAATAGTGAAAGCGTGGCTTAGGGTGACTGAGCTAACTTCAATAAGTATTGAGAACTACCTACATAGTCCTAGAGTAGGACCAAAAGTCACTGTAGTTTCACCCTTACAGCAGAGGAGTGTGACTAGTGTAGCAGTCAATCCAAACAAAATAGGCACAATTGGTAAAAAGGAATAGTATGACATACGAAGGGGAAAGTTGATAATTCAATGCTTAATGTTGCCCCTAGTTTACCCATAGGTGGTTATAATCAGGACACAATAAAATAGATCAATAGTACTAATTTGCCCAAAGGTAGTTATAACTAATAACAAGACAAGTGGTAAGAAAAGAATAACAAATGAAGGATACGACTACTGAAACTTCTATGACATTATCCCAAAATATACTCTCTATCTAAAGTACTTGAACTAATTGATGAATTGATCAGATGATTTAATTCTAAAAATTCATAACAAATGGCAAAAAATCAAGGCCAAATAGGCTTGACTTTACAACACACTAGGTCAATAGGTCAAAAGCAAAAAGTGGATACGATGAAGAGGATGGATAAGGATGGTATTTTTATAAATAAAAATAGTGATAAAATGGCATAACTAAAATAGTCCTCATAGATAATACACTTTAATGCTCAAACATAGTATCGCTTAAGATGAATAATATTCATCAGCTCAGGAAGTTCATCACTATCTGGTGTGGCAAGCCTGTATGCTCCTAATCCATAATCTATAGTAATGATAAAAGGCCCTATCTCAGCCATGGTGTTATTTTGGTTTTCTTTAAGAACTAAATCACCAAGTTCAAATGTTATACAATTAACACATTGATTATAGTGGCCTTTGAGTTAGTTCTGATATGCTTGAATATTATTGAGCATTATTGTGCATTTCTCATCAAGTAGGTCTAGCTCTTGTAGGCGATCTACTCAATAGTCATGATCATCTAAGACATGCTTAAAAGAGATGCATAGTGAAGGCAATTCGACCTCAATAGGAAGGATGGAAGGAAGGATGGATTCAGTACCATAAACAAGTGAGTATGGAGTGGCTCTTATGGGGGTATGATTATTGGTACATTATGCCCAAAGGGTAGGGAATATCTACAAATGCCAATCACGATTGACATCATTGATAATATTTTTGAGAATATTGATCATGGTTTTGTTACATGCCTTAGCTTGGCTATTACCTTGAGGGTAATATGCTATATAAAAATATTATGTGATATTATATTTAGTACATATATGGTCTACATCATTATTCTTGAATGATCCTATATTACTAGATATAATGTCAAAGGGGACACCATAGCAAAAAATGAGATGGTTGAAAATGAATTTGGAAATTTGATTTCAAATCACATAAGTGAGGGGTATAGCTTTAACCCACTTATTAAAATACTCAATTGTAGTAAGGATATGTTTATGGCCATCAGATGAAGTGGGGTTAATCTTCTCAATGAGGTCAACTCCCCATGTAGAAAATGGCCATGGTGTCAACATCAATTTTAGAGTTTTTACTAGGGCATGAATTAGATTAGCATGATGTTGACATTTATCACAATGTTTTGCATATGTAGTGGCATTTGTGTCCATTATGGGACAATAATAACCAATACATAAGATATTTTTGGATAGGACTACCCTATTAGAATGAGTTTTCCATACTTCTTTGTGAACTTCTCTTAATGCTAGCATAGACTCTGTCGAAGTTAAATAATAAAGTAGAGTTCCATCAAACTATGATGGTAAAGGGTGGATCCAAGTAGAGTATAATTATTTGAATGATGAATGAAGGATTTGGTTTGTTTTTGAGATAGGTTAGGTGGAAAAACTTGGTCATGAAGGTAGTTGTAAAGTTCTGAGTACTAAATAGAATTAGGACCAATAATATCACAAATCATGACAATGGTTGAAGGTTCATTAACTGGTGATAAAAAATTCTTGATGACAAATTGATACTCTCTAGTTTTATCTATTTATCTAATCAGAGATCCAATAGTAGCCATGGCATCTATAGTTTTGTTACTATCCCTTGGTATATGCTCAAACTGAATATTAGTAATTTGTTGCTTAAGAGTGTTGACCATGGCTTTATATGGAACCAGTTTGTCATCTTTGGTCTAAAAATGATATGTAACCTGATTGATGATTAATTAAGAATCACCATAAAATTAGAGATGAGATATGTTCCAATTCACTACTTGTCAAATTCTTACAAAAGTGCTTCATACTCAGCCATGTTGTTTGTACAAGGAAAGCTGATTTTGAATGATTTAAGGATTAGATCCCCCTATGGTGTAATAAATAATAGGCCTACACCCAATCCATGTGTAGTAAATGAACCATCAAAATATATTTTCCAAGGATACTCCTCAAGGGGTGTGTTAATGATGGTCATGATGTATTCATCAATAAATTAGAATGTGAGTGGCTATGTGTCTATGAGAGGTGCTTTAGCAAGTTAATCTCTAAGAACTTGTCCCTTGATTGGCTTATGATTGACATATTCTATGTCAAACTCATTGAGAAGTATGATCCATTTAGCCATTCTACCTTGTAAAGTTGTTTTAGATAGTAGATACTTGAGTAGATATAATTTTTAAATGACCATGGTCTTATTATTCAACATGTAATGGCACAATTTTTGAGCTACAAAAACCATGGCCAGACAAGCTTTTTCAATAGGTGCATAGGTATGTTCATATGTAACCAAGGTATGACTTAGGTAATATATAGTATGCTCCTTTCCATTGTCATCATGTTGAGCCAAGAGTGCTCCCAGAGCATGGTCGCTAGCTGATAGGTATAACAAGAATGGTTTTCCTAGCATAGGAGGTAATAAAATAGGTAGATTAACAAGATAGTATTTGAGTTGTTGAAAAGCTATTTAGCAGTGATCATCCCAGTGAAATGTGATACCCTTCTTCAAAAGGTGTGTAAATGGATGGCACTTGTCTGCTAACTGAGAGATGAAGCATCAGATTGACTAGATCTTACCCTGTAAACTATGAAGTTGCTTCAAATTAGTTAGTGGTGGCATCTTGGTTATAGCATGAAATTTATTCAGATCAAATTCAATACCTCTACGAGACATGAAGAAGCCAAGTAATTTACATGAAATTACACCAAACAAAAATTTCTTTGGATTGATTCTGACTTTGTACTTCCATAATACTTCAAATATCTTATGCAGCATTATTGGATGGTCAGCCCTAGTTTTAGATTTTCTTAATATCTCATCAACATAGTCTTCAATAATATCATGGATTATATCATGAATATGATAGTCATGGCCCTTTGATATTTAGCTCCAGCATTCTTAAGGCCAAATGGCATTACTTGATAACAAAATGTTCCCCATGTAGTGGTCAACATTATTTTATGTTGGTCTTCTAGTGTTATTCTGATCTAGTTGTATCTTTAAAATCCATCCATGAGCAAAATCATTTCATAACCTACCATGGATTCAATGATCATGGTGATATTAGGCAAGGGAAAATTATCTTTAGGATAAACTCTGTTGATGTCTAAAAAATTAGTACAAATTTTGATCCCTTCAGGATTTTTATTAATAGGTACCACATTAGAGATCCCTTTTGAGTAGTCAATGGATCAGATACATCTTGATTCTAAGATTTTTTCCAACTCTTTCTTTTCCAATATAGCAATGTGAGGATGCATCTTACATAAATTTTGCTTTACTAGTTTGGAATCAAGAATAACCACAAGGTGGTGCAAAACCAAGGTGGGGTCTAAACTTGGCATGTCAAAATAGGCCCATGGAAAGATATCTACAAATTCTCTTAACAGATCTATAAATATGTCACATTCCTCCTTAGTGAAGGATGCTCATAATTTTATCCATTTCAAATCTGATGGATTTCTGATATTAACCTCTATTTTAGCTTCAACTAGAAGGGTTAAACCATCTTTTATAATAGTAGACAGTGACTTGAATTGTTAAATTATGTCAGGGTCATTTGTTAGGACTTGCTTTTCAACTTTTCTAAGGAATGATAAATATGAGTCCCCTAATGGGAGATCAGGCCATGTGACAAAAGTAGTCATAAATTCTTGAAGAATTTGATCAAATACTTATTATTCATCAAAGTTGAACTCAGATCCATAGGCATGTTCATCTTTAGTGGTCTCTTGATCTAAATTTGAAGAAGAATGAACACCTCCATCTAATGGCACCTAAAATATGTTTTCACCACTAGACTAGCCTTTATCTTTACTTTTTTCCCTGGTCAAAAGGCACCTCAAAGAGGTTTTCACTTTGGGACCTCAATGTTTTACTTATATTTTTTTGGCTAAGGGTGTTTATTCACTCTCTAAAATAGGTTGTAGGATCCAATGTGATTGAGAATCTTGATTTGTGATCTCCCAATAGAACATTGTCTATAAGACCTAAAAAGTCACAAAATGCCTCATAATTCTAGAATTCATCAGTCAATAGATTGGATTCTTATTGTTCCCAATCTATCAATTGGGGATAATATAATGGAAAAGGGTGACGATGAATGGTCAAGGTAAGGATACAAATGTCATTGTTATCAAATAGGTTAGTTTTAGCTAGGTTATCAAAAGTGAGGCTATGATCAAACTATGCTTCACTATCAACATCATCACTAGTTTCTATTGATAGAGTTCGAATAAAATATGTGGGGTCACCCCTAGGTGATTTAAATACAAATCCATAAGGTCTTTCATACTTATTCATGAAAATTGGCTCGATGGTTCCTTGTTGATTTGGTTTAAGGCCTCTTCCTTCATAATTGTGACACTCCATGATCCTATTGGGAATAGGATACTTTGTATTTTTATAAAAATTAGCTTGGTTGTCATTATATAACCATGATTCATCCCCTTCAATAGGGTCATGTCCTAGGCTAGATGCTAGTGCAAATATGACAAGGCCCTTATCTTTATTCTTTTGTTGTCAATGCATATGTGGGATGATTCTAGGTCACCCAAAGGTTTTTAGATTTTGAGGAAGATTGGCAATATGAAATGTATCATGGGTTACATACTCTCTTGGTCCATAATCTAAAATGGTGAAATGATTAGAAGCTTTAGGAGGTAGCATGTGGGAAAAGGAATCCAAGGTATTATGATTTATGCAATTATCTAGTGAAGAATCAATAAGTATAGCTTTTCCTTTATCCTGCTTTGAACTTGGATTCATGCCATAATGATAATTATAGCTTTGAAATTTGGCCTCAAGATGTTTGCAGTGTTCATATGGGTGTAAATCTCCTAGAATATTCACTTTTGTCCCTGAGTGGGAAAACTTGATACATTGGTGCAGCGTTGATGGGACTACATGAATCTCATGTAACCAAGGCCTACCTAGAAGCATATTGTATGATAACTCAAGATCAAGCATATGGAAAAGTGTATCATGGGTCAAAGGCCAAATGATAACTAGAAAACTAATGGTGCCTTGTGATTCTCTTTCTTGATTATCATAAGCTTTGATAGTTATTGTTTCTGGCTGGAGATCTGTCATTATGTACCCAAGAAGCTTGATGAGATTTAGAGACACTGTGTTGAGATTGGATCCATTTTCTATAAGTGCATGCTTCACTTTATGCCACATGATAAAAATTTCTATGTATAATGGATTATTATGCAGTAGGCCAAGGGAATACGTATCGCTTTAGTTAAATGTGACTTGTTGGGTTGGAGCTAGGTGTCCAACCAAAGCTTAAAATTTATTAGGTGATATGTCACTAGCAACTATGGATTGGTTCAAAAACTCATTCAAGATGTTCTTGTGGATTATTGACATTCATAGCAAATCTAAAATATAAATTTCTGTTGGTGTCTTCTGCAATTGTTTCATAATATCAAACTTCTTGTCTAGGTCAGTAGTGAATAGTTTATTTTGAGGCTAAATGGTTGGTTGGATAATAGGCAAAGTGGTAGATGGTTATGGATCTAGGATATTAATATTTGACCTCCAAGTTGTGATTTCACAATCAAGATTAAATACTAGACCATTATTTATAACCAATGTTGGAGATAGTGTGGGACCAGATAGGACAAGTCTCAGTTGCCAGTGTACTTGCATGCGGTCACATTGCAAGAATGAGTTGTTGATATAAGGTCCAAAATGGGAAGTCATAATTTTTTGGTTTCCCTATATGAATTCCTATGTCAAAGGAGGATTATCTATGTAATTTAGTTGAATATTATTGTTTAGCAATGGTCTAGGTTGATTAGTGCTTGGTCTAGGATTAATGGAGATGATATTAATGCTACCCCATACAATATGACCTACAACCGTATTATAGTCATGTGTAACTACATGGTAGGTCTATTGGTTGTTACCATTATAACCTTGGTTTTGTCCATTTTTCTATCATTGTGGGTTCTGCTACTGATTTTATTGATTTTACTAGTTCGGCCTTTGATTTTAATTTTGTTGCTACCCTGGCCATTATTATTGTTACTGATTATTTTGTTGATGTTGATTGTTATGTCAAGGAAAGGGGTTTTTATAAATCCCAAAAGTTCTATTAGAAGTGAAATTACCATTATCCAATGTTATTTCCCCATTCTCTAACATATTCTCAATTAAATGCTTAATTTGGACATATCTTTGTAGATTATGCCCATTGACCTGATGATAGTCATAGAATTCATTTTCATGGTACCAATCAGGATAATAAATGCCTTATGGATAATTCTTTGATATAGGCCAACTAATTATATTAGTGGTATAAAGCTAGTGAAATACAAATTCAATAGGTTCTCCTAGGTTACTAAAGATACGACATGCAGGCACGGTTCTCCTAGGAGGAGGGGTTTGTAATGGTAAATGTTGTATTTATTGTGCAGGTCTTGGTTTTTATGCTTCAATCATTGGTTGGAGAGGTTACTGGGTAGGAGTAATATAAAAAGGTAGTGCAGATGATGTTTACACCATTTTGACATGATGGGATTTGGTTACTCCATTTCCCACAACATTCCTATTATGGTTGAATTGCTTTGGTATTTTGTGGTTATTGGCTTGTGTCAATTGCAATGTTGGCACTTGAATGGGATGTTGATGTTGGTCATTTCCTTGATTGGTACCTTAATTTTAATTAGTTGAATTAAGCTTGATGATTCCTTTATTGATGAGTTCCCACTTGATTAACAAGCCTTTATCAATGATCTCTTTGAATGTATGTGCACATTGTAGTTCCAGATGGTAAGCTATTCACTATGCAAATTTTTAGTAAACACAGTGGCTAATTATTTATCTAGTAAACTTTGGGTGAAAAAACTCACAAGGGATTTCCATTAATGTAAAAAACTTGCAAAACTCTCACCAGCTTTTTGCTTTACTTACATTAAGTCCATTAATGAAATATCATGCTCGAGATTATAAGAGAAGTGTTGCATAAAATTATCAAAAAGATTATCAAAATATTTTACTAAATTTTTGGGAAAATTAAAAAACCACTCCAAGGCTTGTCCAACCAAGCTCCTTGGAAACAACAACAAAAGGTATATGTTGTTATATGCCACTAGTTGACATGCGACAAAGAATTCAGTCAAATGAGCCTTAGGGTCACCTTTTCCTTTGTATTTATCAAATTTTGGTGGTTCATATCCTGGAGGAAATGGTATTTTCAAATAATCCATGTTGAATGGATAAGAACATACATCATCCAATTTGAACTTTTTAGTTTGTTTACCAGCTTGAATGGTAATAATTACATCCTTCATTTGTTACAATTCTTGAGATAGGAAACTATAAGGAATATTGGTTTGAGGGGGAATATTGGTTTTGATAGATGGTTGAGAGGTCATGAGTGGGACACTTTGACCAAGGTATGATGGAGATACCCATTGGGGTATATTTTTTTGGTTGGGTAATGGACTAGGAATACACATGTGTAGATTAGGATGTACTTAAAATTGCACATTTGGTTGTGCGATATTCTATTTTAGGTTGGTGATAAAGGTTTAACTTGGAGGATTTTATGGTTGGGATGGAGGTATATAACTATACTATGCCTATTATGGTTGAAAATGGACATGATGCTGACTAATCAAACCTTGTTGTTGAGTGGAAACTTATGGACTAAGACCCTGTCTCTAGATTTGTGGCACATTTTAAACCAATGGTTATCCTGAGAAACATAAGGCCCTCTTTATTTCATGAATCCCTATGAGGAAGTGAAATAAAGTTATAGATTTAAAATCTATCATTGACCAATATTTGCACATTATTGACTAGTCATTACTTAGTTTTGGATTGGCATATTAGTCTATGGTTGAAGAGGTATGTTCAATGTTACCTGGCAAGGTGGAACATTAGTTTCCCTTGATTAAAGTGGCAATGTATTTATCTTCTATTGAATTCATACACTAGATTATGCATATTATTATAGAATATTACTCAATACTTGTTGAGGACTAGGGTTCATCATATTCCATCATTGAGGCATGATATTAGCCATTGTTTGATTACCTAATCCATAGGTTGTACATTTGAGGAAGAAGCTAGTTGAGGTTGAGGTGTAGAAACTCTTATTCCTTAGTATGATGACCTATTCATAGGATTACCTATAGACACATGTTGTTGGCTAATTGTTTGCATGTTAGTATCACTTTGATCAAGATTGGATGTTGTTTGCACATTGTCTATTATGTTTGGCTCACTATTCTATGTATAGGCCAAAGACACTTCTTCAATAACAGGCATATGCATTAAGTTATCTATCAAAGCAGTTTGTGAAAATGGGTCAGAACTTAGATTCTCTTTTCTAGTTAACTCTAACAACACTCCTCTTGAATGAAATAGGTCAATAAGAGGCTTACTTACCATGTTCATCTAATTGAAATCACATGCTAGATTCAAGTAGGTTTGATATGTTATTTGTATTTGGTTAAAGTAATCTTCCATGATGTTTTGGAATCACTCAGATATATTAGGGTCTTGGTATGTTATTTAGACTAGAGCCATATGATTTCTAGAAGAATCCTATTGATCCTAAATGATATTGTGTGGCACTCTTACTATACTTGGTAAATTTTCATGGGAGAATTCTACTGTAAATTTGGCCCCTACCTCTATGGCTCTAACCAAAATCTCATCTTTGTTCTCTAAAAAATGTTGCTCAAATAAAAATGGATCATACGTGGAATATATATTAGTAGAATATGATTTTTGAAGTACTAGCTCATCCACTGAAGGTATTGTAGCTAGGTATTATGCAGTTTACTCTTGGTCTTGTTCTAAATAAGGTGGTGTGTTAACCAGATAGTTAGCCAATGGATCTTGGCTTTGTGCCCCTGATTAAGTATTAGAAGAGGGATAAGAATCCATCTCATAAGAAATATTATCTATATAGGGGTCTTTGCCCATTTTTTCCTATGCAACCACATTACTAAACCTTAGATTATACATGAGTCCACTATGAGTGTAAGAATACATGTTGGGATCCATAGTCAATGTTTTTATGATAAAAGGTCAAAGAGTTATACAAACTCTAAAAAGGATTATGTCTAAAATAGATGATGCTTCAACTTGGTCTAGATTTGTTAAAAGGATCAAAATGTTTATGCAAATATTTGTAAGGAAACAAACTAGCATAAAGTATCTAACATTTCACTGTTCACACAAATATAAGCAAGTAAATGGACCAAAAAACAAAATGCCAAACTTTAAGTTCAAAGTGTTTCAAATTATTCTAATCTATAAATTTAAAAGTTTTTAGGTCCTTTGGCCAAACATGGCATCAAAATCTAGGCTCAAACAAGGCATGTGTTAGGACTCTTGCCCAAATGACATCAAAAGCTAGACTTTGAAATAGATGAAAATTTTAATCTAACAGATTTGAAACATTTCTAACAAACACTAGGAATTTGATTTTTGGACATGAACTTGATCAACTAGGTATAAGGTATGAAACAAAAGGCACTTTAAAAATAATTTATTTTCTCACCAAAATGGTATAAAACTTGGCTCTTTTGACAAACAATCTAGACAAAGGTGAATAGTATAACTTTGTTTTAGACAAAGGATCACCAAAGTACACTTAGATTGGTCTAAAAATGTAGGAACAAATTTAAACTCTATGCAAGAGGGTCTATGAAATTATATTTGAAATATTTTGGGAAGCGTAACAATGCTATACTACCCAAAAGGTGTGACAAAAAAGGTTTGCTTCAAAAACTCTCTAAGGTAAAGACATTTTCCTAAAATTTTGATAGCATAACATTACTTTTCTCGACTCAAAATGTTATGTGCATAGACTCAAATTGCAAGTGTTTAGCATAAAATGGCTTAAGTCTATCAAGTGATGATAATGATTATGAGTCTTACACAGCCTTCAACCCAAATTGGAACTTGAACCTAAGTTCCCTTGAGTTTAGTGCAAATGGTGAACCCACTTAACATATCAACCCTATGAACTTATAAAGGTGAAATTTCAAATTTAGATTATAGGTGAAAGACTTAAACAACTTTGGTAAAGGTCTTAGACTCAATTGAGCATCATAACTACACTAAAGTGGATGATGTGACTTTCAAGCTTTTCATGAACTTTGAATAAGGAAAATTGTTGATCTCATATGGGCACCATAATGCCTCTTTGTTTAAAGGAAAATTTGGACTATGTATTTGGTTTGGATTTTTTATTTACACCAAGTTTTGACTTTAAACAAGACTTTAATCTAGGACAAGACCAACTAATTAATCACTCTTAGATCCTAAACTTGATAAGGTTACTTGGTATTTTTGGAATCCATCAATATATGTCATTTGAGAGGATTTTAAGTGTTCATCCAAAAGTAAATGCGCATTATATAGTAAACTTTTTACACCCCCCGTTCTGTCAAATGACAGTACTATGACATGGACCTTGAGGTGCACCTTGCACCAATAATACTTCTGTGACAAGTGGGGATTTATCTAATATCTAGCAAGTTTTTTGAATGATCTAAGGGAATCAATTTCCTAATGACTTTCACACCAAACAATGCAAAATAAAAGCATGGATTTTAGGTCCATATAACTTGGCTTGTTGCAAAAAGGTCTGGTGATTTTTATAACCACTACATCTTGTTATTTTCTCAGTGTAGTGTGATGTCCAAAGTGCCACTACATCTCGTGTGCAACTCTAAAGGATCCAAATGAAGTCAGTGTCAAATGAAGTCAGTGTCAGGAGATGAAACCCCAGGTTAAAGCTTCCCTAAAGAGCTTGTGGGAGGTGATGAAGTCCCCCACGCAAGCCAAGTTTGTATAAAAATAAAGAAAGCATGAAATAGAAAGACTTTAGGGTTATTTTCAAGGTCCCCTAAAATTTGATGAGTTTTTGAGGAGTGCTTTAGATGACTTTATTTCTAAACCTTGGACTAGGCTACTTGTAATAAGAATGGTGCTTTTGATTCCAAGGGTTCCCTATATGGGACAAATGGAAGAGAATACATTCAACATTCCTCTTTTTTTCAAACAAAAATTTGATTAAATAACTATTTCAAACAAGAATTGACAAGTGTGTTCTATTTTAAGCCCAAAATGAAATATTTGGTGGTGTTCATTTGACCCCTTGGTCTTAGTTGCAAACTTTGAAAACATTCATCATAAACATCTAAATTATTTGTTAAACACCCAAAACAAGGTTCCTAATTAATTTTTAAGCATGAAAAAGGTGATTTAAACATGTTTTTGGAAAATATCAAGCTTGGTCCTACATCAAAAATGTCACCATATCCTTTAGCTTTGAAGCTCTTTTTGGTTTGAAATAATGAACTTTGGAAAAATAGCTCTCAGGTCTGTGTTTTTGGAAAAACACAGTGACCAACATTGGTTATATAAAACCGATGCTAGTTACCTTGCCTAACCAAAATCTAATCAATGTCAGTTTTGTTAACTAACATTAGTTAAGCTATTTAATCGATGTTGATCTTAGTTGTCGATGTTGGTTACTGTGTAAAATTGTTGCTAATAAAAATGACAAAATAAAGTTAGAAAATCAATTTTCAAGAGTTTTAAGGGTCCAAATAAATATTTTAGAGTTTCAAAATGATCTTATTTAGGTGTGAGATGCATCTAGTCCCATCGGGTGTGCCATATGTGATCTAAGAATTTGACTCAAGAGAGGATGGTTAATATGGTGTTAGTTCCAAAATGAAAACAAAATGAAAGAAATACACTAACTAGCATAATATCTCTAGGCCTAGACACTAGGGAGATATTAGTTAACAAACATGAATGAAACACATCTAAAATTCAAAATAAACCTTTGTTTACCTTCCTTGGATGCTCCAAAATACTTGTTATAGTAGCTTGCTCGGTTTGTGCTCATGAAGTCCTTGGTAATGGAAGCTTTGCTACCTCCATCTCTCTTTGACACCTTTGGTTTATGGCTTGGCTTGGATTAGAATCAATTTGGCATGGTAACACTAGTTTCATTAATATTATATAACCATTTAATCATTATAACTTTTCATAATGAAGACTCTAAAATGATGTTCATAGCCTCTCCATTTATAGATTTTTGAGAATGTCTAGAATCAACCTGAACCATCCATCCCAAGATTGAGATCTGTGGCTAAGGATTAATCCAATTATGAAATTAAAATTGATAAATAGGCTCATAAATATTTGGTATAGAGGATCAATTAAGAGGCATGGAGGGCTTTGATGAGGCATGGGAGGCATGAATCCTATTTTTTGTGTCATTTATGGCCTAGAGATGTCTTCTAAAGAAATGAGGTCACTTGATGATGTAGATATTCAATATTAATTTCAAAAAATAATTATTCAAAAATATTCCATGTAATTTTTTATTAGGCCTTGATTTGGGTTAATTAGCTCTTAATCATGATTAAGCACTTTGTGCACAAATTACTCAGATTGATCAGAATGCCTTGTTATTGGTCCAAAATTTGACTAGATTGGAATTGGAAGGAAATGTTAGATGCATTAGATATGTATTCCAATTTATGATTTTCCCAAAAAAATAACTAAGGCACATGCCTTGTGTAAGATATTTAATAGGATAGAGCAATCTAGAGCACCTAGGTGCAAATTTGGCATTTTGACACAGAATGATCTGATCAAAGTTAGTTGGCCCTTAAATTGCATTACCCCATTTAATGATAATTTAGCCAAAATTAAAACTTTAATATGTCAATTTCACATTATTTATCATGTTTTAGTGTTTTTATGCTAAATTGTGCATTTTGGGTAGAATTTGTTCAAAACCCTAGTTGGAGGTTAGAGGTGGCCAAATTTAGGTGTCTATAAAAAGAGACTTCTTAGAGATTTGTAGACCTTTTAAAACCTATATTACTTAATTAATACACCTTAATGAATTTTTAAAGGATTTAATATGGTGTACCATATCATTCAATAACTTTCTAAGACCTTATGAAGTGTTATATGCACTTATTTAGTCTTCAATCTCTCTAATTTTTTACTTTTCACTAAGGCATGGAATGAAAAGGTAGGTATTTACTTAAAATTATATTTAATATTACATTTATCCACCATTAAAGTATTATTTATGGAATACCAGACCTGGGACAAGGTGATTCAATGCATCAAACAATCAGCAAAAACTAGGACAACACCAAAACTATGCATTTTTAATGAACTCCTTGTAGCCCTTTTTTATATAAATATCCTTATCTAAGAGAAAATAGAAGTGATGATGAGAAAATAATAATTTTTACAAGTAATCTCTATCCATTTACAACTCTTGACAAAAATTTGTGGCTAAACTCCATGTTTAGACATGTTTTCTAGACCATTTTCCTTACCAAATTAGGCCTAATTAGCCCTTGTAGCCCTAGAAAGAGAAATATTACACCTGGGATATCACACATGATTGAAAATCACCAAAAAAAAATTATTCAATTTTAACATGATCTCAAAAATCTCCATGTCAAATTTGGTGGTCTAGATCACTATGTAGGTACTAAAACTATGAAATGCCCTTTGGAAGGCTTGCCTTTTTTAGGCCATTTTCTGACTGGCCCAAACAAATTGGATGGTTTGGCCACCTCAGGATGATATATATATATATATATATATATATATATATATATATATATATATATAACACTTAATAACTCCCCATTAACATGCTTCAAATATTTTTAATGGTCATTTGGTGAAGTGGAAATGACCCCCTTTTGGGCAATAGGCCTAATCTTGGCTAGTGGGGTTTGACTACAAATGATCACTCACCACCACTTATGAGTTGTTTCTCATCATTAATTTGATTATTTCATGATCTTTATCACTCAATACACCTTTAAAAAAAATCTCAAATAGTCCCAAATTGTTCCCAAGACACCCAATACCCTTTTTGGTCACTTTCTCGCCATTTCTTGCATTCACGTTTGTCTGAAAGTGGCCTACCTCTGAGACAAAATAGAGGATATTTTCTCTATTTTTTCATATAAAAAATATATTATGGTGTTCCATAGGTAATTATTACCCTCTTTACAAACATTAAGTTCTATATGACCCTTATAGCACCTTCAAACCTCAAAAATTCTAAGGCAGACTTTTAGACTGTTGATTGTGTACATAATTGGCAATCTTGATTGAAAAATGTTCTTCTAAAAATTTTCCTTGAATTTTCTACATCATAATTATCCTTATTTATATTTTTAATTGTTATTTTTAATATCATTAAATAATATTTTACATCTAAACCTCTATCAAACCTATCATTAAGCATGGCTTTCCCTTGGTATAACCTAATTGATAATTAATTATGATTGTATTTTATGTTTCCTACTCAATAACTTGGAATAAATATAGGTTTAAATTGTCTATTATTCCTTATTTATTTATTTTAAATCATATTTAATTCTCCAATTCCATTTATCATCCAAACTTTCTAAACTCCATAAGACATGCCCTTTCCTCTGACATAATTTAGTTGACAATCAATATGACTATATTGTTGGATCAAGGAATGTTTTAGGTGTCAATTTTTGTATTAATTTTATAAAAATGTGTGTTTTTATAACTCATAAATTTCCCATTTCATCACAAATTCCCATTTTTCATCTTACCTTGCATATCACTATACTAAAAACACTTTTACCTCTCAAAATTAGGCCTGCTTCTTGTAGGAGGTTGTAGATGTTCTCTTTGTCTTATTATAATCCATTATTTAGTGTTTATAATATTTTTTTTAAATTAATAACCTCATAAAAATATTCAATTCACCTTAAATTATGCATGAAAACTATGTGTTTTTTGGACTTATTCAAGAGCTTGTCAAAACAAGCATAACTCTACCATACCTGAGTATTTCATATGACTGTGTCTTTGAATTTACACTGAGTGTTTAAATATTTGGATCCTCATTAAAGGTTTATAATTAATTATATCATTAAAATTTTCCATGAATCCTTTGCATTTTAATACTCCACCATGTCATCTTTGAATAAGACATTGTCTCTCAAACTTGATTGTGTGTTACTTCAAGCTGTAGGTAGAGGTACTTATTGTAGGTGCTCATGTTAGTCTTGTGGTTATTGGTGAAATATCCCCAATAATATTTAAACACTAATGACATTATCTCAATATCAAACCTTAATTTCAAACTTGAACAACTAGGATAATCAATAACATGCCCAAGTTTCTCAACTTGAAAAGTGTCCTACAACCCTATTAATACTAACTATAGGTCAACTTTGTATGAACATAGGAGGGGAATGATAACAAGCTCAAGGTTTTATGGTGGCTATCCTTTATTAATATTCCTTTATATTTAACCCTCATTTTTCATTATTCTTCTAGATACCTTCTATGCTAGGGTCTAATCCTCATTATAACCCTTTATGCCTTACCTTAAGATATGTTGACTGTAGGTGTACTTATGGCCTGATAAGAGAGAATGTCTTAATGAATTATCAAGGAATGGTTAATTTAACAACCTTAACATTCATTTTGTATCCCTCCCTATCCACTTGAGTCTATTCAATGTCTTTTCAATCTCAAGACCTTAATTGTCCTTTTAGTGCTTCTTCACCAAGGAGAGGTGTACCCTGTGTATGGACAGGATAGTTTACAAATACTAATTGGGGTAGATGATATATTTTAACTCTTTATATTGATCATGAATTATTATATATTTGTCTTTAAATCATCACCAAACTCTTTTTTATCATATACTTTCCTTTTAATGACCCTTTTGAATCTCCTAGAATGCCCTTTTGAAGCTCTACTATAACAGGCCATATGAATGGTTGTAAGTGCCTATGAGGTCTATGATAGATGGTGACTTATGACTCATGGGATAGAGGCTCATTAAATATATCTTAATATTCATTTAATACTTATCATTACCCCCTTTTTTCTCATAGGAACCCTTGATTCCTTCCTATCAATCTAACTGTCAAGAGTCTCCTTTAGTTTCATTTCACGACTAAGTGCAATCATGAGGATGAAATTAAATTTTTAGGTGTCATTTCATTGACCTTTCATGACCTTAACTAATTTTTAGGATTATTGGTCTCATTAGATGTTTTTATAACACTTAGTTCCTGTTTTGAGTTTAGACCAAAACCCTTACTATCATATTCCACCCCCATTGCCATCCTTCCAACCTATAGGTGTCAATTTGGGCCTAAAATAGGGCTTGTAGGTGGTTATATAGATCATGACCCTAATATCCATCTCTTCTTGATATGTCATTTAAAACACTAGTCTATTCCTTCTCCATAAATCCATATACCATAGTTTCTTTTCTTGTCATACCATCTTAGAATGTGGGGTTATCTTGAAGGCTATAGAAATCATTGAAAAATGGCAGTGATCAGACATCAAACTTGGATACTTCTTACTACCTTATGTTTCTAGTCACATATTCACTCTTTTATAAAAATTTCAACCCCTAAAATAAGGCTACCAAATGGAACCATTTAGGTTGGTCTAAACCCTTATTTTATCCCTCATGAAAATCTCCAAAAAAAATTTAGGGTCCCTATTTTGTATCCTTTAGGGAACTTGTCCCTAAATCCTTCTTCATGTGTGAACATGGATTTATAAATCTATCTAAAACTCAAAGGTTTCATCATGTAATGTTAATACATTCCTTAATCTTTTCAAACCTTGAGGATGGCTCAAATAAGTTTGAACACTATATTCTAATCTTGCTCAGCCTCTGTAGAAACATGTAGGTGACACTTGTAGGTGTGTCATAGGCAGTGAAGGTATATTGATGATGCACAATGTATGGGCTACTCCAATCCATCCTATACCTCATAAAAGTCTCATAATGGATGATTTTCACCTTTATTTTCTTCAAACCAATTACATTCTCCTTTATAAATTTTCATTCCCCTATGAAACACCTATAGATGACACTATAGTAGCAAACTGGGTAGTAGATTGGAGATGCTAACTCAAAAAATGAAAGCATATGACATTGAATGAACTAACTACCCATGTTGAGACCTTATGGAAGGAAACATATCAAGATTATACATGCCTCTTCTTTGAATTTTCATATTACCTCATTCTTCAACCACCATGGTGACAAGTGAATGCATAGAGCTGGTTGTGTATGGTAAATTTGAGATCATATTATTGTCTTAGTCTCAACTCTTGCCATGATTCATAGGATAATATACATCTAAATTTTAAATTAAAAATAAATTCATGCTACCTTGATCAATCCTTGATTTATGACATCAATTAGTTCTTTTATAACCTAAAGGTACTCATTCTTGAATGTACAGACTATGGTAGAAATCAACATGATGCAAGATTTTTGAGGCTTTGTCAAGGTTAATGATATATCTTCTATCTTGGTTCTTAATTTAAACAAATTAAAAACATATATCATCAAATTTTATTTGATATTAACACTAAAATCAAGCTCAATAAATGCACTTGAACCTTGTTGAAGAGATATACTTAGTTTAAACCCCCTCAAAGGAGAACGCTCAAAAAATAAACTTATGAACCATTCCTATAAGTAATTATCAAATGATAAAAATATTAAAATTATCCTAATTATCCCTAAAATCATCCCTAAAAACCATTTATCTCCATTATTTTATGAGCTTGAGAAACAGGCCCAAGAATAGACCCCTCTTAGATGTATAGGCTATAATGACTTGTTGTCACTCTTAATGATTGTTCATAAACATGGGGGAAAAAATCCATTAAAAAAATACACTAATTTAAATCTTACTTATGCCCTTAAAAATGGACAAATTTTTAGATCCTAACACTCTCTCTCTTCTTCTCATACCAAGCATTTAAAAACTGACCTTCTAAGCATGCCAAAAAGGTCAATATTGGAGCAAAGTTAGTTTTTATAATTATTACACATTAAACTCCTAAAAACCACTTATATTACTCTATAAGGACCTAATTAATCCTCTATGATGATTTTCTCAAAAAAACTCCTCTGAAAACCAAAATAAATACCTCGAAAAACCCTATTTTGCACTGAAAAAGGTTATTTTCACCAAGGAAATATGATTAAAATTATATAAAATGTATTTTTGAGTATTTAAAATGTATTTTAAGGTTAATAAATATGTAATAAATCTTCTCCCTAATCATTTACCATCAAAACCTTCTTTGAAGAGCATAAAAATGGTTAGAATTGCATTAAAAAGTGTCATGAAGTTAGTCCAAAATGTGATCAACCTAATTATGAATATTTTATGAATTTACTGAAATTTACACATGATATTACACCCATTAAGACACTATAAACTCTTCTCGCCACTAAAAATGGCTCAGAAAGGCCAAAAATGACTAGACAAGCACAAGACAAATGAATGACAAGACCTCAACTCACCTTAAAAACTTTAATACCTACCAATAATGGCTTATACTGATCACTTAAATTAATTTTCAAGACCAAATAATGACTCACAATACAAACTATCATGATATTCAAAGTTTCAAATGGTAGGGGTGACAATTTGACCTATGAGGTCAAAATTGTCAATAGTACCAATGTATATAATTATTCTAAAACTATGTGTATGAATCATATAAATGTGAATTTTTAAAAATTTATAACTATGTAATTTTGGATAAAATGTTTCCATAACATGCCCCCATTATAATTTAAAACTAAAAACTAGTATGCATATGCATAACATGTTTCCAAAACATGCCACCACTACATATTTAAATTTGTGAACTATGATAAATATGGAGAAAATGTTTTCATAACTTGCCCCCACTATACATATGAATATATTGAGCTATAAAAAAGAGGAATATATGTCTCTATATTCCCCCACTAATATTCCCCCCTTTTGAGGTGAGGTTAAGTAGAAATTGGTATTTACCTTACCTCAAAAGGATAATATAATTGTAATCTTTGTATGAACCATGTAGCATATGATATTAGTATGTCTAAGTAGATATATCAATTAATTACATGTTATTTGATCACAAAAAATCTTAATATGTATGATGTGAATCATGGAAAATTCTAGATAATAATAATACAAGATCAAAAAGTAATTAAGCACACACCTAAAAGCATTCAAAAGTAAATCAAAAGATAATGGTCCAAGGAGACCTCAAACAAGGGGCATGTTCAAATTTTGCATAATTGAAGGGGAATGACTTAATCAAATTTCCACAAAGCAAAGAGTGACATTTAAATGTCAACATATAACAGACCATGACACATGCAAATATCATAATGGGCAAACATAGGCATGGGGGGCACAATCAATGGAGCATATTCAAATGCTCAAAAAATTAATTTAATGCATGATAATATAAAGTAAGGGCACACTCAAGGAAGTGAAAAAAGGAAATTAATGTCAATAAGTAACTAGGATAAACATAACATACTAGCCCATGGATCACATATGTTAGTAAAAATATTACGTACATAGCAAATCAAGTACATTATGAAATACATAAGCATGGATAAAGGCATGTGTAAGTACATAATATTAGACATGATAATGTAAAGTGATCATATAATAATATAAATTTAATGTGCCATGATCAAATAAGTGGATGCCCCAAATGTCCATATGACATGAGTAGAGGGAAGACCCAACATTTGAAAGTACATAGATCATATATTTGTCTATGCTTAAATCACACTCAGAAGATGCATGAAACACATGTTTATATATAAATAAATGATATGTTATTTACTAACATATAACCAACCACATATATGCTAAGGAGCTAATAGAACCTGTGAATGCTAAAAAAAATTGAAGTTTTGAAGTTTTTTTTATTTTTTTGATATTTTTGAAATATGTCACCTTACAAATCTAAGTTGCATCATTTACATTTTTTAATCATGGTTGTATAAATTTAAGTGGTGTGTGGCATGTTCCTCCTCATGTTTTACATATGCATTAGAAGAACCAATACTATCATGTAAAATATGGATCAATTTGCCTTCATGAGAAAAAGATATACCTTGCTGATTTTTGTCAATTTTTACTTCCACGTGATATAATCAAAGAGTGCCCAATGTGAATGCATATGGATATTTTTGTGGCATAACCCAAACCCATGTTTTTTAGGACTACAAACAATTTGTATTGTGATTTCTTTCCAATGATTCTTTTCAACCTTCTTTTTTGGTAAGTCTTTTAGATCAAATCCAAGCTATTGAAAACATTTTACGTTACAAGTAGTTTTTGTTTATGTATGATCAATAAGGTTATGCCAAAAATAAGCACCATCCACAAATAATGTGATTGTAAATCTTTTTGGCATGTATGTTTTTTGGGTTATTCTAATTTGGGTGTTTTTATAAGATGTGGGGCTTGGATTGGTCCCATATTCATTAAATTTTGTAAAACTCCCGTATAAAGGTTATAAAGACCACATTTTTGCTCAAAATGTTCATTTGGTAATTCATCTCCCTCCTTTTTGTGAGGTATAAAGCTTTTAGTATTTATAAGGGGATATGTTAAGCTCCTTTTGATTAGTAAGTATGAATGAAGCATATATATACACATCCACATATAAATGGGTAAATGACTCATATTATTTGTGTAATTCTTTTTCTTTAAATGGAGAAAGAAGACCTCTACTAAAAATTAATTGCAACTCAAAATTTGAAGGTATAAATGCTAACTCATATGATATACTTTTGAATCAAATGTTATAATCTTGAAGGGATTCATCATCATGTTGTTTAAAATTCTGCAAATATTCTAATTTAATTTTTGGCACCTTATAGATATTAAAAGCCATTAATAATGCATCTTTCAATTATGAAAAAATGGTTAATGAACCCTTTACTAGGCTACATAACCAATTATGAGCTTCATCGGAAATGTTCATATAAAAAACCTTTAGTAATAATTTGTCATCTTTTGTCCTTTGACCAAAAGAATGTACATAGTTAATCATGTGCTTAAATGGATATTTATGATGCCAAATGATAGGTAAATATGAGAATTCAAAACCATGTGCATAATGATATTCAAGTATATTATACAAAAGGTTGATTATTAAATGAGGTAACATTTGAATTAAGATTATGGAAAGCCAATTGCACTTGAAACATAGAGACCTATTTTTTAAAATCCCCAACAGTGATCATCATAGAGATAATATAATCTATGGGAATGGTGGTGCTTGGCATAATTGATATCATTGACTCTAATCCACCATGTCTCTTGAATCTAGGCATATGAGTATCATCATCCTCATGGATAACAAGTGCAAGTTCTCAATCACTGAATTTAGGATACTTTAGTAATGGTATTGGATATATGAATTGTGGTACCCTTAATATGTCATATTGATATCTTGGAACATTAAGAGTCTTGATTACCTTAGGTTTGTAATGTTTTTATCTTCTTGGTGCCTTAATGTTATTTGGTAAAGATCACATGATGTCTTGGTTAACCTTTATAAAAAATTCAATTTCAAATGAAGGGAAAAGAGAATCATAACCCTTGATAAGGGGGATATTATTTGGAAATTTTGGAATTATGGGGGTTTGAATTAATTTATTATAAGGAATATAACTTGTATGAGCAATTTATAAATCAGCCATAATTTTCTTATGTACTTGTCAAAACTTTTAATGACCATATGAAGGAGAATATTTCTCATATGTTTCCTTTTTGGTGGTATAAGGTGCATTATTAGATGACTTGCCTTATTGGTGACTAATATCATGGACCGAAGAATCACATATAAACCTTTGGTTAATAGTGGGTTTAGGATGGTAACTAGGAGTACTTTGAATACATTTTTCAAGTTTAGGCATCACATATTCCCATTTGTCCTCATATGTTATTGTTTGATATATTTGGTTGTCAAGGACTATATATTGACAAATATACCTTTCTTATCTTTCATAGTCATCCTTTGGTTGGGTAAATTTGGACATGGAGGAATTATTTAGTTTATTTTTTTAACAATAAAGAAATAGATAAAATAGGAATAAAATAGGAAACCTAGAAAACATCACTCTAGAATATTTTGCATTCGTATAGATAAGGATCACCAAATGTTTAACCCTAAAACTATATTAAATAATCTAGGTTTAAAGGGATAGATATAAATTAGGGTGTAAGAGTGATAAACTATCTCAATAGTAGGCTAATTAATTTACAAACTTAGATGAACAATATTCTAAATTTAAATACTAAGATATGATAAAAATAATAAGTACAAATAATGATTGATATTAAAATAAATGGAAAACAATGGTTCTTAATTGGATTACTATGTGCATTTATATGTGATATGGAATAAGATGGAAATAGACCACATGTATACTCTTGATCAATCAACATATTCTAAAAATTTGACCTCTATGACCTCAAATACTTGCATCGACCTTAGAAGGTTACATCGACAATTATGTCTAACTTGAAAGAAAGTATCCAATACATAATACCTATTGGATCTAGATGTGACCACATATAATGTTCTAGGTTCTATATCACCTTCATTATGGTGTGATTAGATATGGCTCATGGACTATTGATCCTTGTCAAATAGTACAACCCTAGTTTTTTATCTTCATATTAACTATGGAAAAAATGGGTTAGTGGGTTCATGGTGTCAAGCTAACCACAAAGACCACTTTTTTAGTGGGTGTTTTCTACATAGCCACTACTCTAAATATGGCCACAAACTCATGTAGTTATCTCCTATGTGTGGGATTTTGTGTGCATAAGGATGTAATATGTGATAAATAATTATAATATTGACCTAGCTTGTAACTTAGAAAATATGGCTCATGAGCTACTCCTTCAATACTTCAGACCTATATATTTGTTGTGTCTATAACTAATATGGAAAAAGGGGAAATAGATCATATTTTCTCACTTGAATGTTTGATTAAATGATTTTAGTAAGTTGGATTGTGAGTTATTTGGTTTGTGCTAGGTGAGGAATGAATGAGGATTGATCATGCATATATACCAATCCTTTTGGAGAATATATTGTATTAAATCACTTAATCCTACCATATGGATAGGTTTCATTTGAAATTTTGATGACTTTAGGGCACTAAAAATTTGTGTTGGGATAATTCTTGTAAATGATTCTGGAACTGTGGCTCTGATACCAAGAATACTACTGTAAGTTGTGATTATTTTCTTATTTCGTGGATCAGATCTTTTGAGTTCTCTGCTTTGAAAATTTCTTTGGGAAGTCATTGCATCGAGTCACAGGCCGTTCACCCATTTGTTATAGGCCGCTTTATCTCTGCATCTCCTTTTCCCTGACCAAAAATTTCTCGCTTACCAGAACCCAAATCTCCCCACAATGGAATTCGGAAAAGCACCATCCACATCTACCGTAGAACTTGTCAATGAATCTGAATTTGAAGGTATGTATGAGTTACCTCCATTTGTCCCAGATCAATTATCAGACTGCCCTGATATTGATATCACTGAAGAGAATCTTGAGCAAGAAACCAGTATGTTCAAGCCTCCAGCTATTAAAGCTTCTAGTGTGTATAAAAAGTCTGAATTAGTTAAGTCTAAGTTTTTATATACATCTACTTACCTATCATTTGTCAAACCCAGAATCAAGTCTATAGAGCTAACACTCTGTTATAAACCTAAGAAGACCTATCAAACAAATTTACTCTCCCTGTTGCCTGAAAAAGAAATCAATTATATCAGGTCACATGAAGATGTAAAATTTGTTCATTTTGGTTTAATCAGAATACATATTAGACCCTTGATTCCTGGTAATATAAAGCCAGTATTGTATTTAGCCTTGTGTGATCGTCGCCAAGTCAATTTCAAACATTCCTGCCAATTGTCTAGCCTTGGTCGACTTAATGATGATACTATTTGTTTTGAGTTCTGTCCAAACCTTTCCGTCGCAGTACGTGACAGAGGCTGTAAAGAAGTTAAGCATGGATCTCTAGATTGTTGGGGTTTATTTACTTCCTTGTTTGGTCTTGAAATGTTTGGAGAATTTCAGTATGCATCTATAAACATTTCTGTTTTGTATAGTATGACCAATACTAATCACCCCAAGATCTTAGAAAATCTGCCATATGCAAGAAGATTGAGTGGTACAGTCCAGTTACAAAAAGGACATATCGAGACAGTCAAAGTTCCATCAGAATGGAAACTTGATTGGCTTAAGCATGTCTCCCCCAGAATGAAAAGTCAGGCCACTGTCCATCATAGTGACGGCAGATCCGTAAATATCTTACCCAAATCCTTATCCATGCAGTCCTCCCGTCCTTCTCCTTCCAGACCATCTACGTCCTCATCTCGTAGATCTGTAAAGACTGGGCATATTCTAATAGAAGATGAAGAGGTAAATCCCGGTAATGATTTACCCCCGACACTAATGAGTCTTCCTAGAGAAGACAGTCTTGAGTTCTACATAGAAGATACAGTTACTCTATACAGAGGTGGAAGATGGCTGCCGCCAAAAGGTGTCCACAGACAACCAGCAGGAACTATGCAGTACTTTTTAGCTGCATATGATAATCCCTCTAATGAGTTTCGACAGAGAAACTATGTATCTAGATTTAATTCTCATTTCTCTGAAAATTTTGATGACCTGTGTAGAGATGTTTTATCCATCAAGGATACTATACATAATATCCAGAAAAAAGTCGATTCTTTAGATTCAAATATTGATAGCCTAGATGATAGTCTTAGTTGGCTATCTAAAGAAGACCAAAAGGCTGAGTCCTCATCCAAACCTCTTTGTTCAGTATCTTTTGGCCCTTCTTTCAAAACCATCAAAAAGTCACCTAGCCATTCCCTTATGCAATGCACCCATGTTCATCTACAGCCTTGGTACCTCAATATTGATGACTTGTTAAATCCATTGGATGAAATCGCCGCCTGGTGCAATACCATGCGAGTTCTTACTATACAAGCCCATCTTGACCAAGTCGGTAGCACCTGCTTTGTAGTAAAATTTTTCTGGGGAATTACTAATCTTTGGTGGGATGCTATCCCCGAAGCTCAGCAATATGAGCGTGTACATAATCAGCCAGATTCTTTAAATGCATTGTTTAGATTATTAATTGATGAGTTTGTTCCGCCTGTCGGCAATCTCACCCTCGAATCCAAAAAATGGTTGCTCAAAATGGAGCTTTGTGATCTCAAACAATTTGAGGCCTTTGCAAAACAATTTAGAAAGCTTGCATATGAAAGCCGCTGTTCCACATCTACAGAAGTCAAGTTAAAATTCCTGCATGCTATGCCATATAATTTGATCGATCGCGTCCTCTCTTATATCGATCTAAAATGTCTTACGATCAAAGAGCTAGCCCTCTCCGATGTCATTGACTTTACCCAGCAAAATATTATGACCTTAGTCTCTGAGACTAAGTCCATGCAAAAATTAAGCAAGCACCAAGCCTCCCAAATCGCTCCAGTTTTTCCTGAGATAGCCCCTTTTGGTTGTACACCCTATGTGCAACCCCGCAGACATCAGAAGCAGCGCCGCCGGCAAATTTCCTATAAGCGTCGCTCCTTCCCCTAGAAGCACTCCTATGCACCTCCTCATCGTTTCGTCAAGAAACGCCACACAGCTCATCCTCCTTCCCATAAACCTATTTGCTACATATGTCGCAAGCCTGGTCATATTGCTCCTAACTGCTCCTGCAAAAATCCCACAGTTAAAGCCATTTTCTCCTCCAACACAGCAGCATGGTGGGATATTGTTGATGGAGATGAAGATCTTTATCTTCAAGAAAATATCTATGAACCCACTCTCAAAGATCTTCCAGATGAAGCATCAGATGATGAACAAGATGCAACCGAGCTAGAATCACTTGCTGATGATCTTGAACAACCCATGACAAACATGCAAAGAGGATCACGCCCATACAGGCCAAGCAGACAGAATCCATCATATGAAGCATACGGACCCTGGTCAAGAAATCACCATGAAGTTCCTGAAAGACCAGAGAAACCCAGAAGAAGAGGATTTACTAGAGGAGAATCATCCAGAGGAAGACAGCCCTCGCAGCTGAGACAACCACCTATGATGCACAGACCACAGCATCCTCCTGTGCATTATCTGAGTCAATTCAAGCCTAGCGACTCCTGGCTAAAGAACAAGTTCACCAATAGAGAGCCACTGAAAGAAATCAGAGAGCCCATTTGGGAACAAATCATGCCCGCAAAAGAACCTATTTTAGCAGTAGACCCAAGATGGGATGATGGCTATGAAGAAGAGGATGAAGTCGGCAGTATCTTTTACTCTGACCAAGATTACTGTCCTGGTGAATGCAGTAATCAACCTGAAGAAGAAGCAGAACCAGAAGAAGAAGTCTACGCAGAGCCTATCATCGTGCAAGATCCAGGAAGACAAAAGTTGGTATGTACCAGCATTCCTTCCCTGGAACTACCACAGCCTGCCTATCTCAACCATTTAATTAATGGTAGATTTGCTCAATTTTTCACCCTAGAAATCAATGGTAGATTAGTTGATGCAAAAGTAGACACAGGAGCTTCTTTATCCTTTGCTAAACCTCAACTCATTAGTGATTGGAAGACACTAGATGAGAACCTTGCTTATAAGAGCATAAACATACAGGGGAATAGTTTTACATGTAATAAATATAAACATCAGCAACCCCTGTGAATCCAAAATAAAATCTTCCATTGTGATTTCTTTGCTTTAGAGAAGATGCCCACTGATATCCTTCTAGGAGGATCTTTCATAGACAGATATACTCCCTATGGTTCTACTACAAAAAGTATAATGTTCACCATAGAGAATGAAAGGCTTAGGATACCCAGGCTTATCTATGCCACAGAATAGTTTCCAAGTGCCATGACTCAGAGCCTTGAGATAATCCCTGCTGAGATCTTAGAAATAGGTGAAAGGATCAAGTCCTCTATCTATTCGGAGAACCCCCAACAGTTTTGGTCCAAAGCTATGCCCGAGATGGAAATAAAAATTCTTGAAGGCAAACACATGAAGATTGGGAAACGGATTCCCATTCCAGCACAGGATTATAATGATATGGAAGCACAGATCAAAGATCTAGAAGTTAATGGCTTCATAGAAAAATCTACCTCTCCTTACTACTGTTATGCCTTTATGGTTAACAAGCACTCAGAACAGAAAAGGGGTAAGAAAAGAATGGTCATCAACTATCGACCATTAAATGCTATCACAAAGCCATATCCATATCCTATACCTGATAAAAGCTATTTGCTAGAAAAAGTTGCAGCCTGTAAATACTTCTCACAGTTTGACTGCAAATTGGGTTTTTATCAGATAAGAGTCAAAGAAAAAGATAGAGCCAAGACAGCTTTTAGTTGCCCCTTTGGCCACTTTCAATGGACTGTCATGCCTTCGGCTTAATGAATGCGCCAGCATACTACCAGGCGCATATGGATAAAAATTTTGGAGGCACTTCTCAGTTTTTGTGTGTATATATAGATGACATTCTTATTTTTAGTAATTCTTTAGATGAGCATGCTACTCATCTCTCCACATTCTTTCGGCTGGCTTCAAATGCAGGAATAGTTCTCTCAGAGACAAAAATTCAGTTATGTACAACTGAATGCAACTTTCTCGAAATGGTGATCCGAGATTCCAAACTGCAAATCCAGCCTCATATCAAGGAAAAGGTTATCGGTTTCCCTGAACAACTTGATAAACCAAAGTTGCAAGCATTTTTGGGATTATTAAATTATTTAAACAGTTTTTATCCTAACGCTGGTGAAGATAGATTTCTTTTGCAAGAACTTCTCCAGAAGAAGAAAGCATTCCGTTGGGAGCAAAAACACATAGATGCAGTCCAAAAGATCAAAGCTAAGGTTGTAGCTCTACCAGAACTGCATATCCCAAAGTCTCAGAACATGAAAGTTTATATCGATGCCTCAGACCTCTCATGGGGAGTACTTGTTTGCCTTGTAAATAATATTGAATATGTGTGTGAATTTGCTAGTGGAGTTTTTAGCTCAGATGTACTGAAATGGATCTCCTCTGATAAAGAGATCTATGCTGTTAAAAAATGCTTAGAGAAGTTTATGCTTAAACTTTTGCACCTGCCACATTTTATTGTTGTAACCGATTGCACCAGATTTATGACCTTTAGAGAAAAAGATCATGGTCAGAAAGATGGTCGCGAGAAATATGTCCGGTGGCAAGTATTTTTCAATCAGTTTAAATTTTCAGTAGAGCATATAATAGGTAAAAATAATGTAATAGTAGATTGGCTTAGTCAGAATCCTCCAGCCACATTAATGCATCAGCCTGCACCTGGTTTCAACCTTACCAGGATATTAAACCAAGCATTCGATTCTCTGAATGTTTTGGTCCAAGAATAAATTCTTAGAGAAGGCATGCATCCCCATTTTACGAGGATTTCCTATGCAGCAGCACAAGACCTTCAAATGTCTACAGCAGTGACAATTCAAGCAAACCGCAGACAGAACTCTGGATTCATCACCATAGAAAGGCTCAATAGTGAATTTCTCTATAATCAATTCACTGAGCTATTGAAATGACCACTATGGACGTGGCGTATCCGGATCAGATCGGCATTCAATGAACATCTATATCGATGGATAGCTAGACATGGCCCGCACCGCATTCATGAAGAACAAAATCATGACCAAGACACGGTGGTGCATACAATCATTCACTGAAAGCTTGAGTGGGAATCTCATTTCCACTGTACTCCACGATACATGCCATGTGATAATGGAAACTGCCGACATTGGTACCTACAAAGCACATTTCAGATAAGGTGCCTGTTTAATCCGATAACTCAAGATGACCTAGAAGATGAAGCGGAAGACATGTTGGGCCCACAACCCATGATTCCTTCGTCACCATCATCATCATGTGGATCCAATGCCTCGAATAGCATCTCACTGTAGCTTTGCTTTCTAGCTGTAAAGCATGACGAGACAGACACCGCCTTGCCAGCGAGCAGGTAGGACCTCTATATTGCTATAAATAAGCCTCTCTGCCTTAGTATAATCATCAAAAAAATTTCATTGTGAAAATCTATTAGCCTTGTAAAAAAGTATGCTCTTCACTTGCCCTTTTCGAAGGATCCTGTGAATCAGAAATTGAAACAAGGATATTATAATAAGTTTGTAATAGTTTTGAGTGAAATAGTGAAGCCGTAGCCATTCGGCCCCTGCCTACTATCGCAGGTTTCTTCTAAATCAAGATATTGAAAGCGTGACAAGGAGCCGTCTACTGACGAGATAAAGACACATGTGTCAATGTATGTATTTGACAAAGAGACAAGTGTTTGGGTATCTAAAAAATAGGCATAGGTCCAAAACTTGTAGAAATATAATATAAGTAGGTTTATATCATTATGGGTATAATATAAGGTATGATTCATTATAATAACATTGGTCAGACTAAGATATAATCAATAGGCACAAAGAGATAGCATATGTAAGCCTTTCGATAGTGGGAAAATGTATAGAACTAAGAGGAACAACCAAGGTCTATATTTTTTAAGTGTACAAGATTGGGGTGCTATATAATTTAGAAATAATGTCTAAACTCAACCCATGATTGTATTCTTTGCACTAAAAACCAAATTCAATTTAAAAAATTATGACTTACCTATTACTCTTCATATTTAATAATTAATGTCAAATTTTGTGTTTCACAAATTGGATCTGCAGTCTCCACATGCTTTGTGGAAAGATTGGAGATGGAATTGTGATACTCATTTTAATAACTAATTTCCAAGCCTCTTGTACCAAATCAATATCCCATTCTCTTTGGCTTTGGTTAAATTCAATAAGTGTTGAAATCTTAATTCTTCATCGAAGACTTAGATTTATCGACTCAATAGAATATGGATTGCTAAGTTTGAGTCCAAGCTCACTCATTTTCTATGGTGTCTATTATATCAAGCCCTTCCTCTTATAAAGCATATTTTTCATATTGGTCTTTGTTGAGTAAATAATGAGGGAAATAAAATTATAAAGTATATTAGATGGACACATGTGTGCATTATATGATTTTGTTTTTTGTATAATCTTTTGTATGCATTCATCCTTGTAAGCATATGAAATAGAACAAAGAATATGAAGAGTATTTCCTTGTGGCAGTTCAGAGGATAGAATGTGAAGATATACTATTTTGGTATACTCTATATATAACACTTAATTATAATTTAATATAGTTGAAATGTGTGATAGAGATTAATATACTGGTTTTTATATGGTTTTCCTAAATATCTTTTACCCATATATTATGCTATGTTTTACTTTAAATATGTGATTCATCATGCACATGCCTTTTGTTCAGTATTTTTTAATTATGGTTTTTATACAATAAGTGCACCTTTATCTTTAAATAAGGTTCTTTAAATGTGAAATATTTTATTTTAGTTGCCTTTATTCTTTACTACATAAGTTATCCCTATAATTAGCATGTTTTGGAGTTTTCCAATGACCTCTACTAATAATGGTGCAATGAGCATGGAACCATTTGGTTGAAATATGTTGAGATGGTTGCCAAGATAAATGTATAGAGAGATACGTTTGGATTATAGAATCTAGAATTTTTTAAAATAAGAGGCAAGGAGATCTAGGACAAATGCAAAGGAAGTTATCCAAGAGCACCTCTATGGTGAAATCTATGAAATATTTAGGT
The DNA here is from genome assembly GCA_037957365.1 of Torreya grandis. Classification (NCBI taxonomy): domain Eukaryota; kingdom Viridiplantae; phylum Streptophyta; class Pinopsida; order Cupressales; family Taxaceae; genus Torreya; species Torreya grandis. The sequence continues at coordinate 143,527 of JARHVA010001760.1, forward strand.
GTGAGTTTCCTAGAGTGTTAGTTGCATGGTTATCGAGGTTGGAATATTATTGCTTTAATCTAAGAGGGAAAAATCTTATATTTTAGACATAAAATAAGTTAGATAGACTACACAATCTGGATACAGATTGGACCCATGTAATAAACCATTAGACCATAACTATAGTTGACAAGTATATCACCAAATTCATAGTGTAAGGATACCTAGCTTTAGAAGTTGTGCAAGACCTATTTCTTAGGGTAATCCATAGTAAGTTTCTTCAAAAACTATTTATGTTGATAAAAATGTTGGTTGTGTAAAAGGCCATGGTGTCTACTCTAGCCAACATGGAGTAGTCACTTTGGGCACCATGAGGGTATGTGCAGGATAGAAGTGAATGATGTATAGCTAAATAAAATAAAATTAAACCTAACCCCATGAATTAGAAGGTGAAAATAACTAGAGTGAAAATAACATTGTAATATTATAGAGTGAATTATGACAACAAAGATAGTGTAATAAAATAATAAATTTAGAATTAACTACGAATAAGAGTAGGGGTAGGGTAGAAGATGTTAGAAATGGAAAGATGTAGATAGAGGTTGTGAAATATGTTAGAAGAAAATAATGCACATATTATGTAGAATGGCCTAATGAATATAAAGAATAAAATATAGATAATTATGATATGGAGATTATATAGTAGGAATAAGAAGGTAGGTTAGTAGTAGAGCATCTACAAGGTAGAAATTGATCATAGCTAATGAAAGGGTTTTTGTCTAGACCTAGGAAAGAATGTTCTTAGGAATAAGTTAGGTTTGAATGTAGATATATCATAGGTTCAAGTTTGAATTTGGAATAAGTTTAAACTATATATCATTCATTTAAAGAGTACACATTCCCCCAAGCCAATATATTATTAAAGAGAAGAAGAAGATACAAATTGGTTTGATTCATTTACAAAAAAAGTTTAGAAAGTTGAGTGTGAAGACAAAGTAGGAAATAGATAAGAATAAAACATAATAATTAGGATTCCTTTTTAGGAAACCTGAGAATACTAGTGCATAGAAGTCTTTAGTCATAGTCAACCCTATATAGTCACATATAGCGATAGTCGCTAGTGTGCATATACCTACATTCACATTTTTTAGTGTTCAAAAACTAGTGGTAGAAACTACAAGTGTGTTAATTATGTCACTCAATGTAGCTATGTCCATTTATTTAATGCCATATGATGTGTCTACGAATCTAGAGTAATACTTGGTAACTTGTGATATGAAATGGAATATTAATGGGGTAACATCTGATGATGTCAATAAATGTGAACTCATAGGGCCTCTGATAAGATTAGCCTTAGAGTTCATTTGTAAAATAAATTTAAATACTCTTTATCTTTCACAATTCAAAGACATGTTGGTAGTAGAGTTTAAGTTGAATAAATGTACAATCCAAACTATTCAAGACTTAAAAGAGATTCAACAAAAATCTAGAGAATCAATTCAAGATTATGATTGTAAGTTTTTTGATGTTATGAATACAATTGATTTCATTTTAAAAGGCAAGGATAAGGATGTTTAGTTATTATAAAGGTTTTATCTAAGAATTAGATTTGCTATTATGTACACCCAATTCCTAACTAAGGTTGATGTTCGATCTATTGCTCTACAAGTGCAGTAGATAGAGGATTATGATGACCTTCCAATAGTGGGTTCTAAAATAGAATCAAAATTAGATGTTTCTATGAGAAGGATGGATGAGATGCATGAAAATGATAAGCCTAAATTAGGCTTATGGTGTGTATAATTAAGATGAGAAGGCCACCATAAGAATGATTGTTCAAATCTTAAAATATAATTTTGTGAAATTTGTACAGTAGATAGACATACTACTTCAAAGTGCCATCTTTTACAATAATATATTAAAAATTCACAAATCATGTATTGTAATTTATATAAATTGACCAATCACAATGAAAGGAGTTGTATATCTTTGCAAGAACTAAAATAAGATATTATAAAGAATGTCTTTGTAGTTGTTATAAAATAGTTACCAACTATGAAGTAGAGTATTCCAAGCCCAGATGTAGACATGGTAGGTATGACATAAAGTAGTCCCTAATGGATACCTTCATCACCATAGTACCAATCCTAGGGTCTAGTTGGCTAGATTCCATCTTCCCCACAATAACCATATCAATCTTCCTATAATAATGTGATTCCAAATCAATCTAATTAGGCTCAAATTTCATCATAACACTAATATGGAAGGTATGATGCACAATAAACCCAACAAGGGTGTATGCTAGATAATAATTGCAAGGATAGGGATTCTAAAAATAGAGGAGGTTATATAGGAGGTTACAAGGGAGGATATTAAGGAGTCCATAACAATGGCAATCAGTAAACACAAGCAGCTATACAATGTTATTTATGTGGAGAATATAATCACTATGTGAATAATTTCCCTACCAATCAATAGAGATAGACATACTACATATATTACAAAATTAAAGGTCAACATCAAATAGAATATTATCCAATGTTTGATAAGCAAAGGAAGGATAATCCAATGCGCAATGTAAACATTATCAATACATAGCCAAAGGAGAATGTGTTTATACAAGTAATCACAAGGTAAAAAAATAAGAATAAGGGCTAATGCCATTAGAAATTCTAAAAGATTAAGGGATTACGAAAGTAAAATAGGATAGATATCCTGATCTTACTGTTAAAAATAATTTGATGCACTAAGTTGCATAGGTTATACAAGAGATACAACAACAACCAGTGTTATAAGGTGATACTACAGCCATTTATGCTCAAATATACAAACAAATTTTAAGGATCATGAGATAGGAGGGTTGTGATTTCCCTGATAGACCTATTAAAATTTCTCATCACACTGTGTAATGAATATATTTCATATAATATTACTAATCTCCTGCACAATCTTCTATAATGTGCACTATGAGGTCAACAACATACTAACAAATTCATATGTTATGTTAAGAATAAGAAACCATGTGACATGAATTTATGTATAGATATTGAACTGGTGGGATATGAGATCTTGAATGTATTATTTGACTTTTTTAGCATGGTTAACATGATTTTAAGACTAATTTGGGAAGCTATTAGTTGAATAACTTTGATTTGGAGCCTAGTTACTCTCAATCTTATGGATCATGGGAGGGTAGAACCCATTGGGCAGTTAGAGGATGTTGAAATTAAAATGGCCAAGCTCAGTTTGCATAGATATTTTGAGATTTTTAATACTCAGATAGTGGAAACCCATTATCCTACCTTAATTGGTAATAAATTGGCCTATGATGGCTAAATGACCATTAACACTATGTGTAATGAACTAGAGGTGCATCAAAGGGATAAGATAGTGGTCATACCCCTTAATAAATCTAAGTAGAAGACATATATCATCCAAAAATAATCAAAGTCTCCTTATGCCTATGGTGGGAACAGTTGGTTCAAGGTTAGTACAGGTGAAAATTAAATTTTTTGTGACTTATAGAGTATCAATTTTGGAAACCATAGCTTGTGAAATAATAAGAGTAACTAGTGTACAAACTAGTAATAAGAAAGTCCCCAACATTGAAATTTCATATAGAAGGATGTGTTTCCCCCTTAGTGAAATATTAGACCAAGTTTGAAGTATATTTTTTGTATAATTCATGTGTAATAATTATTTATTATATTGAACCTACTCTAGAGGGTGTTCTACCTTGGGAAAAAAAATCTTCCATCAATAGTGATTTAAACACTCATATGTTAAACAAGGCTAGGAGAGATAATGAGATATGGCCTATATGCATGTTGTTCACTATTGAATGTTAGATATCTCAATATTTTCATATAAGACCTTGATCCATTCATTTTCAAGCTTAAACACCATGTATTAGATGTTGATTAAATGGTTAATGTAATTAACTATGCACTAAAAGGAACTGCTATGACTTGGTGGCCTATGCATAAGAACTCAAAAAATCATTAGGAAAAATCATGTGAGTTTTTGTGTACATGATTATAGTTACTACTTATTATGAAATCAAAATCACCATTCTTTCAATAAGGCTAATGCCCTAAGCTACACATTTACCAATGTGTGGATATATAGAATACACAAGGAGTAGAGCCAAGGTATTGGGTACACATTTTCAATCATACATTAACACCCCTATTAATGGCTTGGTATATGTACCAAAAGTGCAAAAGAAAGAACAAACATTGGGAAAAAATGCAACAAGACTTCATTCAAATGTTTGTGTTCGGGGAAGATAATCCACTAGTGCATAATGCATTATAGAAACTCAAAATATTTATATGCCATGGATGAACAAAAGATATAGTAACTAAAGCATAATCATTATCTCAGTAAGAAGTGGTGTAGGATTTGAATCTACTGCTTCATAATTATAATCAACATGAAAATTATTTTATTAATCTTTATAATATAATAATAGATGAGTTGACAAAATCTAGTGATAGTGATGGAGATTTGGATTTAGAAGGTTTATTTGAAATAGAGAAGGAAGCTAAAATAATACTAGTCTAAAACATAGAACAAGTTGAAGAGGAGATACTTTACAACATAAACATTCCATAGCAAGAAGGTAAGTGCATTCTAAAATAATATCTACCCAATGGATCAAGCAAAGTGTATTAAGAACCTCTAAAAAATATTAAAAGAAACATTGGAATAGATTCAGTTCCTAGATTGTGATTGTGGGAGACTATTGGGAGTAAGAACAAATTTTGGAGGCTTTACAACTACTATGAGATTATCAAGATGTGTTCCTAACCAAATTCTTTGAATTAAAATGTGTAGATCCATCATTGGGGAAAATGAATATAAAATTGAAATAATGAACTCTACCCATTAAAAAGTATCCATACAGGCTCAATCCTACTATGAAAATCGAAGTTAAAGTTAAAATTGATCAAATGCAAGAAGTCATAATTATTTATCTACTAGAAAGAGAAGAATGGGTAAGTCCCATATTTGTGCAGTGAAATAAGGCAAGATAAATTTGGGTTTATGGAGACCACCACAAAATCAATGATGCATGCATCAATGACCCATTTCCAATACCATTCACAAATTAATTCCTTGAGTCTATCAATAGGCATGAAGTGTATTCATTCAAAGATGGCTTTAGTGGGTATCATCATATTCTAATCATAGAGGAGGACCAAGTAAATACTACCTTTGTAACTGAATGGGGGTCATTTGCATATAAGGTAATGCCTTTTGGACTAAATAATGTATCATTAGTTTTCTCTAGAGATATAGTTAATGAATTTAAATACTTCATTCATGACTTTATATAAGTTTATCTAAAAAACTAGGATATTTTCTCCTTGTTTAAAGATCATATGTCAAAGTTGTGTCTAATGTTAGAATGGTGTTGATCTTTGCACATTGATTTGAACCTAAAGAAGCATTTTTTCTTTACACCTTATAGTGTTTTTCTAGGCCATGTCTTATGTGGTGATGGTATCTTATTAGATCTAGCCAAGATTCTTTTGATAATATGGATGCCACCTCCAACAAACTCTATAAAAGTGTGCACTAAAGGAGAAACTATTACGCAAGTATATAAGGTTTGAATAGATCACAGAATGTCAAAAAACATTTATTGATCTTAATTAAAGGTTATTAACATCACCAATTATAGTTTTTCTTGACTAGAAGAGTCTATTTTATGTATATGTGGATGTTTCTGGTACCATAGTAGGAGTTGTCTTAACACGACTAGGTGAAGGTGGGTTGGATCATCCCATATAATTTACCATTAGGAAACTACCAGTAGTAGATAATAACTATATAAATACAAGGAGATAGGCCTTATACATAGTTTTTGTATTATAAAAGTTTTGACATTACTTATTGTTTACACTATTTAAGCTCTTTATAGATCACTGGGCATTACGATTATGGTTAATAAGACAATGTTGGGAGGATAAATATATAGGTGGCTTATGTTGTTTTAATAATTTTAATTTAAAATAAATGTAAATATAGGATGAGAAAATTTCAAGCTCTATCATCTGATTAGGTTACACAATGGTGAAGATCAAGAATAAATAGAATATGAGCCAACAGATGTGTAGTTATTTATGACTACTATAATCCTGGATAATATGGAGGATATTGTGAACTTATTGGAGCAAGGAAATTTCCCTACATATTATTTGGAAAGAAACAAAAATCAAATGGTCACCCAAGCTATACCATATAGCCTTATCAATGGATTCTTGTACAACTTGGGTAGAGATGATGTGATGCATAGAGTAGCATTAAAATATGAAAAACCATAATTTATTCAAGAAGCTCATCAAGGAATTGTAGGAGGTCACTTTTCAAGTAAAGCTAATACAATAAAAATATTACGGAGTGGTATTTGGTATCGAACCTTGTTTCAATATGGGAATAGAGTAGTTAAGAATTATAATGTCTACTAGTGAATGGGAAAGCCAAATGGGCATGATGAGATCCCCTTAGTTCCAATTCTCATAGAATAACAATTTAAATAATGGGGATTGATTTTATTGAGCCTATATCTCCCCTGAGTAAGCAAAGTCATGAATGATACATTATTACTACAATATACTACTTCACCAAGTGTGTAGAAGTGATGCCAACCCCAAGTTATAGGGTAAAGGATGTTGTGAAATTCCTATATGAAAATATTATTACAAGGTTCAAATGTCTAAATAAGTTGGTCAGTGATATAAGAACACATTTTATCAATAATATTATCAAAACTCTCACTAAAAATTTTATGATATTACACTAAAAAAGCATGTCTTATCACCCTTAATAAAATGGATACGTTGAAGCATCAAATAAGATCTTGGGGAAAATGCTAAAAAAAAATATGTAATGTACAAATGGATGATTGGGAGAATCACATTCTTATGGTTTTTTGGGCATATAGAAAAAATTAGAAGTGTCCATAGGTTTACTCCCTTTCATCTTGTTTATGGGTTTGAAGCAGTAATGCCTATGGATTACATTATTTGAAGCTTGTGTATTGCAATTATTATGAGGTTAGGTGATTAAAACTCTTTAGAAGCAATTATTAATGGAATCAATTAAAATGGAGTAAATTCAACAAAGGACACTATAGACATAGGAGATACACAAGTTAATTAAAAAGGCATGGCATGATTGTAACTTATGATCTAAATAATTCTATATAGATTACATGGTATTACTTTATGATAGGAAGTTCAAGTCATTCCCTAGAAAACTACACATCAAATGGAAGGGACCCTACATTATACTTGAATTTTCATTATAGGGTACTATTATGTTAAAATATCTATAGGGAACCATACTACTAGGATTAATAAATGTCTATAGGTTTAAGCCTTATTTCCTTTAATCCTTATCATTCTTGATGATAACATGAGTAGGTGTTGAGTAGCACCATATAGTTAGGTTTATTGTTGACTATTATTTTTTTTATAATTTTTTGGTTTTTTTACAGTAGTATGTGTGTACATTATGATATTTACATGGTAACACATTGAATTAATAAGGAGTAATTGCAATCACAAGGTGTGATCAATTTCTATCGATAGCCTAAAGAAGGATAACTAGAACCAACTACCAAAGATTGAGAAATAATTTTGTGAAGGTAGTAATGATAAGATAAGTATGACAAAAGGATGGATAATGGTCATTCAATACTAATAATGACAAGGCACTTGAATAGATTACATTATTCCCATGATAGATTGCATAGTTGATTGATAGGTGGCATCATAAAATAAATGGGATAGACAAAAGGATACCGCATCACACCTAATAATTACCAAAGGGTAAATAAGTGATTCTATATACAAAAGGGTTTATGTCAAATCAAATTTCACCAAGTGAGATTAATGAGTGGAGGAAAACTCATGCAACCAGGCAATGCATTTAAATAATTTAGTGAGACACATTTTAGTGCCAAAAATCCATATAATAAATAGCATGGAAAACACATAAACATTACATACTTTAGATAACAAGCAAATTTTGTGTTTTGCCTTCAAAACAACTCCTTGCGCACCAAGTAGAAACTAGAACTAGAAAAATCAAAATAAGTCTTTGATGTAGGATACAATAGAAATGATGGATAGAGATCCATTATTGATTCCACTTATAGAGGAGGAGATGGGGATTGGCCTTAGTCTATGGAAAACTAAACATAACAACCCTAATCTTGGGCTATAAGAAGTTGCATAAGCTAGGGGCCTAATACTCCCACATCCATTGTGAGGTTTAGATACAGATAGATTGATCAAGCTACCCACATTTAGAAAAATTTATGAGGTGATGCTTACCCTTTTGAGTAGGTGTAATCAATGGGTAATTCATTTTTCCTAGGGTATCATAATTTGGATCGACGCTCAATCTATGGCATGAGTTACATGCCTCCAAAATCATGGAAAATCCCTTCTCCCATATGAGTCCATCATTCCACCCATTAATTTTGACACTAGGGAGAAGTATATGACTAAGGAAGATAGAGGGATACCAATTGATTTGATTGATGATGTTTTAGTGCACATCCTTATCAAAGGGGTGATTTATATTATATATCACATGATACACCTATGCAAATACTTTAACTAGCTTGAGTTTCTAGAATTATCACTAACCATCAACATTGATAATATACTCGCAGGTACCTCCCAAACATTTTAGTATAAGTTCTTAGTATTACTTCTATGTTTCACATAGTGGGAATCACCAAAAAGACTGGTTAATATCTTTATAGATTTTGGCCTACTACCTTTACAAACATTGCATGAACAATAACATGAAAATATTATGAAAAAATGGGTAGATTCAAAACATGGTGGATTTAGGCCCTATCCTTAATCAATTTGCACCCCTGAATACCTCAATATGTCATGCAGCATCTAGGGTAGCATGCATCAGTAATAAAATTGCATAATGGAGTTCAAATCAAATTGTATGAACTATCAACTCTAACTAAGACCACAATGTTATTATTCATCACAATATTGGATGTAAAAGTATAAGTGTGGAGGTAGAAATATATAGTCGTACAGATGGTGCCACCTTTGTAATTTATTCCCCTATAAGGACAACAACTAGTACTAGAATAGGCCCAAGGATAAAAACAATCACAATTATAGTCTCTACCACAAACATCAACATCCCCATCATTGCAAGATAAAGGTAAAATAAAGGCACTTGCATAGTGATCCTCACCTCCACTTCCCAAGAAGAGGATGCATCACACAAAGTCATAGATGGATAATCTAGATGTTCTAAAGATAGAAGGTTAGTGCAACTTAATAGAACTAGGAATGTAGGAGTAGTAATTATTGAAGACTTTATTGGAAGACATCGATAGTGAATTTTATGACAAGGATGAGGAGAAATAATTCTTCTTCTAAAAATCAATGTGCACCTACCAAGTACATAATCAAGTAAGGTAGGACCTCTAGGTTGACATCGCTCAACCTCCCCCTTCCATTGTTGTTGACATTATAGGTTAGGAGGTATCTCAAAAGAAAATTGTTATTGACATATTATTTATAGATCCAACTACAAGATCTTCTACTATGCACCAAAAAAATCAACTTGCATAGGAGAGTCCACCACTAGCCTTGATATGTAATCTAAGGAGTCATCCTTCAGTAAGGCCACTTCAAATAGAACAATAAATAATGGTCTCTTTTAGAGAGTAGGTAGATGAAAGGGGTTCAAAACAAGTAGCATAAACTCAACCATAACCCCATGTTGAGCTAATGAATATACTCAAAAGGACCTTCACTCCTCCACCCATATCTAGGAAGAAGACATTTGTGTGCAAAATTTTGGTGATAGAATCAACTTCCTCATAGGATACCTAATCAATCACTAAGATTGATGCAATAGAGGTCATGGAAGTACCTGAAGAAATAAGTTTACCTCAATTTGATCGACAAATAGAATCTACATGGCAACTAGAGGACCCAGAAGAGTAACAAAAGAAGTATAAGAAAAAAAGGAAAGAAGAAGAGGAAAACCAAAAGAAGCAAGAAGAAAAATAAAAAGTAGCTACATGGGAGGTGCAATGAAAGCAATAAGAATTTATGTAGGAATAATAATGAAAATAACAAGTTATAGAAGAGAAGTGATAGATGTAGGCTGAAGAAGCATAGGTTATGAATAAGAAAGTTGAGGAAATAGAGGCTCACAGGAAGCAAGACAAAGAAGTAGAGGTAACGAAAAAGGAACATGAGTAAAGAGAGAGAAAACAACAAGAAGCATAAGATGCACAATGAAATAAATATGAATCAAAAGATATAGCAAAGGCTCAGGTAGAAAAAAAGGCCAAAGAGAATAAAACTAAGTAAGCATCTAATGAGAAAGTATCCAAATATAAATCCAAGGCTAAGGTATAAGTTAAATACAAAGTTAACACTGAAGCTAAGGATAAGGCTAAGGTGCAAGCCAAAGATTAAGTTGAAGTAGATCCTAAGGATAAAGTAAAATTTGTAAAATAAAAAGAAGCCTAATCCAAGGAATAAGTAGATTTCATAGAAAAATTTAAGACAATAACACAACTAGGTTCATAGGAGGAGGTTTCACAATATAAACTTCATATCACTATCCAATGGTTGTGGGATGTTACCATAACATCCATCTAGTGCACCACTTTTACACTTCCTTTGGCATAATTCACACCACCTCCATTAGTAACCCTTGTGACATCCATGTCCCTTGCCAAAACTTCATTTGAAACAACTTTAGATGTTACATAGCTGACATTATCCAAGTAAATTGAAAGTGCATCTATGTTCCAAGAGTCATTTGTGCAAAAGGCCACAGACTTAGAACATGAATTTTTTTGAATAAGAGATGATAACATGGAATTGAGCACCTAGATTATAAATTTGCATTAGTTGATCAATAATACTTACCCCAGACTGGTTACACAAGTGCTCAATGACTAGGTAATGTTTGAGGATATACAACTCACTACCCTATTGAAGTAATTCATAAAGTATTAGTTGAATGCACAATAATTATAAATGTTGTGATTCTAAGGTTAGGCTATAAGGGGAGAAATAAATACAATATGTGAGCTTCTTGAATAAAATGAGTAGGTTTTGGATACTACTACACAACAAGTGAAGCAAATAACTCAAGGAATGCTAAATTCAAGATAACATCTCAATCATTTTGTGGCTACTACTAAACCTAAGTTTGTAATAATAGATAAAGCTAAAGCTAAAATAGATGACCAAATAGCTACTATGGAATCAATGGGCAGTGCCCTTAAGAAATTGTTAGATTTTAGGGATAATTCCATGTAAAAAATACATGTTTGGCATAATGAAACTATGTGTAATACATCTATAAGCATCCAATCTCAATGGATTATGGATCGACTGGATGAGTTGGTAATGGATATTCAACTTAATCTATCAAATTTTAAAGCATTAATCACCATCATAGAATATGATGATGTGTGAAAATTGATACTAACTCAGATTCTAATACACATCTTAATTTCTATGGTGTGTGAAGTGCTAACAGAATGGAAGATGTTGAAGTAACACATTTCATAGATTAATGTTTTTACTGCTTAAATTGTAGAACCTCAATTCATTTCACCATAGTAACTCCAATAAATCCTATAGTAGAAGAATATAGTCGTGTAGACATAAATACCCACCCAATATAAATAATCCCCATTAATAGACCCTACGCACTTAATTGATGTAACCTCAAAACAAGTAGAACCAATATCCAAGTATCCTCTCATGTAGTAACTTCAAACTATGACACTGATCACCCAATAGGTATTACACACCATAATTTTTTATTTTTAACAAGTTGTTCTAAGTGGTTAGGATAGTCTTAAGTATTAAAAGTGGGGCTAGGTTGGTTGAAAACCCATAAAGGGTATCCACCTAGTTATGTGAGTCTATTGAAAATCCAAAAGGGTGGTAGACTAGTATACTACTTATTTAAAAACCTAAAAGGGAAGCTAATTAGTGCATAAAGATTGAAAACCAATAAATGACACCTAGAGTGATAACTGTGACTATTGCTTTTAGATCATCTTCTCAACTCCAAATCAGACTTCATTTTTATGACTTTGTCTCAAAATGAGACACTAATTAAGTCCAAGAAAGTGTTGGGTAAACAATGAGGTAAATATAACCATAAATTATATTGGATGGACACATGTGTGGATTATATGATTTTGTCTTTTATATAATATTTTGTATGTATATGACCTTGTAAGCATATGAAAGAGAATGAAGAGTAGGAAGAGTCTTTCCTTGTGGTAAATTGAAAGGTTATAATGTGAAGAGATGACACTCTATAATACTCTATATATATCACTTAATTGTAATTGATAATGGCTTCTATGTGTTATAGAGATTAATATACTAGTTCTGAGATGGTTTTCCTAAATATCTTTTACCCATGAACTGTGCACAGTGAATATTATCTTTTACTTTAAACCTATGATTCATCATGCACATTGTTGGATGAAGATTAGAGCTTGCTAAAAATATGAAGTATATAAGATAAACACATTTGTGAAGCATTGGATTTTGTCTATTGTATATTTTTGTATGTATTTGGCTTTGTAAGTCTAATCAGGTAGTTGGAAAATGTGAAGAGTATTTCATATTGTATCTCAAAAGGAAGGATGGTGAAAAGATAATAAGATTGAAAAAGGCTATAAATAGTAATTTGATGTAATATAATATGGTTTGATGTGTTGATAAATATTAATATCAATTATCCTATTATGGTTTTCCCTTATTTTCTTTTATGTATAGTGTATGTGCATTTATGTACTCTTTTTTTATTATTATATAATCTGATGCAATATGAGTTATGGTTCCATTTTATATATATGTTTCATCCTACTCTTTGGTCTATTTGAAGATGTTGTAAATGTTTTGTACTATTTATATCTCTTTGGCACGTTTGTACACTCTCCACTATATAAAATATCCCTGTAATTAGCATATTCTAGTGTAATTTTAGGAACCTCTACTAACAATGGTATAATGAGCATGGAACCAAATTAGATGAACTATGTTTAGATGGTTGTCAAGATTAATAAATGTATAATAATGGATAGATGAGAGAATTAGGAATTTTTTAGAGGAATAAGAATGAAGAGTCATAAAAACTATAGAAGAGATCATCCAAGAACATATCCATGGTGAAATACATGAAATGTTTTGGTGTAAATTTCCCAGATTATTAGTTGCATGGTTATCTAGATTAGCATACTATTATTTTAGTCTAATAAGAACATAGTTTATAGTTTAGAATGAGGAAAAACTAGCTAAATTATGCAACCTATATACTGATTAGTCTTGATCAGTAGATTAATAGATGAAGACTAGGATCGATGACTATATCAAAAAGTTTACAGTACAAGGATACATAGCTTTTGAGATTGCATAAGATCAATTTATTCAAGAAATTGAGAGGGAAATTTTTTTAGTGACTACCCTTGCTGATCAAAATGTTTGTTGTGGAAAAATCCATGGTGCCTACTCTAGCCAACATGGATTAGTCAATTCAAGAACCATGGGGGTGCATGTGAGAGAAACTAGATGATAAGGAGTTGAGTAAGAGGAACTTGAACCTGATCATAGAAGATGGAAGTTGAAAATAATCTAAGTGAAAATAAAATTTTGGGACTCTAAAAAGAGCTATGACATCAAATAAGGTGGAATAAGACAAAGGACCCTAAAGTAATTAAAAATAAGAGTAGGTGTAAAGAATAAATTGCTAGAGATGGAGATATGTAAGGGAAACATTCTAGAGAAGAAAGGTTTCTGAAAGAAGGTGCAGAAGATACTAAAAGAGAAGGTTATGAATAATATGAGAAAGCGTTCAATGATAAATAGGATGCTAGAAGTAGTGATGTTAAGGTAGATTAGTTAGGAAGTAAAGGTAGGTCACGATTAACTGAGGATCTTTTCACTAGAACTAAAAAGGAAAGTTCCTAGGAAAATGTTAAATTTAAAGGTAGTAATATTATAGGTTGAAGTTCTAAGAAATAATAAGTTCAAAATAATCATCATTCATTTCAAGGGTATAAATCCCCTAAGCCCACTTTATTTATGGAAGGTATAAAAAGTACAAAGAGAGAAGCTAATTCATGCTAGTTTTATTCGTTTACCAAAAAGTTTGGAAGGCTCAATATAGAAACCAAATGGGCATTAAAAAGAAATAATTTATAAGAATCATGATTTTTTGTTACTCTTTAAAATAATAGTGCAAATCAACCTATAGTTATAGTAACCACTATACATTTGCTTAGTGACATAATGATCGATGTGTAAACACCACCAATCATTGTTACTAGTATTAAGATAATTAAAACAACAATGATTAATCCATCAATTATGTCACTTCATGTAGGTATGTTTTTACATTTAATGTCATATTATGGATCTTTGAATCTTGAATAATACTTAGTTACATGTGAGATGGATTGGGTTGTAAAGGGGGTAACATCAGATGATGTGAAGAAATGAAAACTAGTAGGGGATTTAGGAGGACATGCTTTGGAGTTAATTTTCAAAACAAATTTCAATATGTTGGATTTAAAATAAGTCAAAAAAAATTGATAACAAAATTCAAAGTAAAAAATGCTCTAGTTAAGTGATTCGAGATCTAAAGGAAATTCATCAAAAATCAAGAGAAACAGTTAGAGAATATGATCACAAGTTTTCTGATGTAATGAATAAAATTTATTTTATTCTATAAGATAAAGATAATTTATAGGTTTTTATAGGGCTTAATATTGAGAATAACTTTTTCTATTACGCAAACCTAGTTCTCCACCAAATTTGATGCTTAGTATGTTGCCATCAGAGTTGAATAGATAGAATACTATGCATATCTTCCCTCAAAATGATCAAAATTAGAAGCTAAGTTAGATACTTTTATGAGGAAGATGAAATAAATTAATGCAAATTATAATCCTAAATTAGGCTTATGGTGTATAGATTGTGGTCGTGAGGGAGATCATAGGAATGACTACCCGATAATCAAAATAGAATTTTTTGAAATTTTGTAGGGTAGTTGGACATCGTACATCCAAGTGCCATCTCCTCCAATAATATATTCAAAAGTCACACAACATGTATTATAATTTTTTAAAATCTAAAAATCATGATGATATGAGTTATTTCACATTTTAAGAGTTAAATCAAGATATAACAAAGAACATCTTCACAATTATGGCCTAAAAAATACCCACTACAAAGTAAGTAATTTAGGACTAGATGTGGAGATGACAAATGTGACTCTAAGACTTTTAAGATGGGTGCCTTTATTTCCATAATATCATATGCATTCATCACCATAGTACTAGCCACAAGGTCTAGCAAGATAGATTAATGTGTCGTCTTCTTCATATCAATATTATGGTTAGTATGTGCTACCATGGAATAACACAAATCTTCAACAATAAAAAGAAACTTGGACTCTAAGTTATCCTCAGCATTTGTATGGGGTATATGAGACACAGATGAATCAATAGGGAGGATATAATGGATAAAAATCCTAAGGGTAGTGATATAAATAGAATATAAGAGGCTAAAGAGGAGGTTATAGGGAAGGATACCATGGCAGATATCAAGGAGGTCGTAATAATGATAATTGACAGAATAGACCTCCCATGTAATTTTATCTATGTGGAGCATATAATCATTACATGAGGAACTATACCACAAATCCTCAAAGGAAATTTTATTATGTAGATTGTAGGATCGAAGGTCAACATTAAATGGAAGACTACCCTATTCTAGAGAAATAAAGAAAGGAGAAGCTAGTGTGAAAAATAAACATGATTAATGCATAGCCAAAAGAAAATGCATTTATTCAATTTATCATAAACAATAAAGGGATAAACAAGGTTTACATCCATTAGATATGCCTCAAGATCAAGGTATTAGAAAATTTTAGTGAGATAAATATCATGACCCTACAATAGAAAATAATTTAATGTATCAAGTTGCACGAGTATTACAAGAAATATAATAAAAATCAATCTTTGATGAGGATAACATTCTATTGATGTTCAAATGTATGGGAAAATTGTTTGGATAATGAGAGAATAAGGCATTATGACCACTTTTACAGATCTAATGAAACTACTTAGCACATTTCATAATAAGGATATATCTATAATATCATGAACCTTCTTCATAATCTTTTAGAGTATGCATATCTAGGACAAATAAGGGTTGATAAATTAGTTTGGTATGTCAAGACCAATAAGTCCTAAGATGTGGATTCAGGACTAGACATCAAGTTGGTTGGATACAAAATTCCAAATGCAGTATTTAACTTTGGTATTATTGTCAATATGATTCCTCATTCAACATGGGAAGCCATTGGTTGACCAACTCTGAGTTACAGTCTAGTAATATTAAGCTTAGCTGATTATGGCAAAGTTGAACCCATTAGCTGAATAAAAGATGTTGAAATTTAAGTGGTTAAATGTAGCTTCTAAGGGGACTTCGAGTTCATTAACATGAAGATAGTAAATACCCATTACGATAACATAATCAATAATAAATGGGACTATGATGGTAAAATGACTATTAATACTATGATCAATCATTAGAAGTGCATCAAAAAGATAAAATAGTAGTCATACCTTTAAACAAATATAAACAATAGCCATATATCATTCCTAAGGAGTTAGAGTCTCTTTATGTTTATAGGGATAACAGTTAGTTTAAGGTGGGGATAAATGAAATATAAACTGGGGTGTGAACTACATAATTTCAAAAGTGTAAGCCCAGTACTACATAGAAGGAACATTCATTGGTATTCAAATTGGTTATCATAAAGTCATCAGTCATACAGGTTCAAATCAAAGAATGTGTTTCTCCTTTAGTACATTCTTTTAAAAGATCTGAGGTAGAATTTTTTATAATAATAGTGAAATTATGATGGATTACATCGAACTTATCCCTAAAATAATTTTACCCTAGGATTCAGCATCATCCATAAGTGGTGACTCAAATACACACATTCTAAATTGGTCTCATAAATATTATGAGTTGTGACCTTTGTGCATGGTGTTCATTGTATAATTCCAAATACCTCTATATTTTATGACTGAAGATCTCAATCGATTCATATTGAGGCTTGAACACCATAAACCATAGGTGGAACAATAAGTCAATATACTTAGTTATGCATTAAAAGGAACTATTGTGGCATGGTGGGTTATGCATAGAAATGCTTAAATGCATTGGGATACTCCCTATGAAATCTTGTGTGCAAGGTTTTAGCTACTATCTAGTATTAAATTAAAATGGTATTTCTTTTAATAGGGTTAATGTCCCAAACTACACATCCATCAATGCATTGATATATGGAATACATAAGGATTAGAGCCTCAATATTTGGAACACATATTTAATCATACCCTTACAACTCTTTAAATAGCTTGGTATATGCATCAACAGTGTAGAATGGAAACTAAACACTAGGCACAACTTCAACAGAATTTTATCCAAACTTTTATGTTTAAAGATGATAATCCATTAGTACATAATGCCTTGAAAAAGATTAAAATTTTTATATGTCATGAATGCGCAAAGGATTTAACAAATGTTGTTGAATCATCCTATCATTAGGAAGCTACATAGGACCTAGATATCACACTGTAAATTTACAAAGCCAACCAAAAATAATAGCTCTAGATTTAGTCATGTAATAGAATAAACATTGATCTGATAGAATCCAGTGATGTGGATCTCAATTTAGAAGAGTTATTTAAACCATAGTGTGAAGAGGCTCTAAACCATTACAAAACATAGAGCTAGTATAAGAATAGAAATTGCATAATATTGACATCCTGTAATGGGAAGGAAAATGCATTTTACATGATACTATGCCTATTAGATTAGGCAAGATATATCAAGAACTATTTTAAAAGACTTGAGGAAATATTGGGATAGAATCATCCCCTAAGCTTAAAATAGTGGGAGATTACTAGGGACAAGAGCAGATTTATGAATCCTTATATCTATTAAGAGATTACCAAGATGTGTTTCCAAGAAAATTCTCAGTGGTCAAAGGCATAGATCCATCTCTAGGAGAAATGCATATTGAGCTAAAATAATGTGCACACCCAATTAAAAAGTGACCCTACAAGCTCAATCCTAATTTAAAAACTAAAGGCTAAACTAGATCAAATATAAGAAGCTTAAATTATTTATCTAGTTGAAAAGGTAGAATGGGTGAGCCCCATGATGGTACAACCTAAGAAGATAGGAGAAATATGAGTGTGTGGGGATTATTATGCACTTAATGATGCTTATGTCAATAATCCATTTCCTATATCTTTTATTGATGGAGTGATTGAATTTATGGCTATACATGAGGTATATTCCTTTACGGATGGTTTTAGTGAGTATCACCTAAATTTGATTGCTAAAGAGGATCAGTCCAAAATTACCATTGTTATTGAAAGGGGGTCATTTTCATACAAGGTAAAACCATTTTTTTTAAAGAATGCACATGCTATATTTTGTAGATATGTGGTAAATGCATTCAAAGATTCATTCATGGTTGCCTAGAGGTTTATCTAGATGATTGGTCAATTTTCTCTCTATTTTAAGAGCACTTGTCAAAGCTAAGATTGATGCTAGAGTGATGTTGGGCTTTGTACATCATCTTAAATTTTTAAAAAAATTCTATTTTTTACATGTTTTGGTGTATTTTTGGTTCATGTGGTGTGCAATGATGGAATTTTGGTTGATCCAGCTAAAATGATTTTATAGTAGGAATGCCACCTCTTATAAACTCAACTAAAGTGCACAATTTTTTGGTTCATACTAGATATTATAGGAAGTTCATAAGAAGATATACAACTATATCAATATACATAGAGAAGATACTCTATAAGGATACCAAATTTTAATGGACAATATAGTGTCAAAAAAAATTCATCAAGTTAAAACATAGGTTGGTAAAAACACCTATCTTGGTATTTCCTAACTGGAATAAGTCATTCCATGTACACGTGGATTTTTTGGGCATTGTAGTAAGAGTTGTTCTAGTGCAGCTAGATAAAGGTAGGTTAGATCACCCAATACATTTTTCAAGTAGGAAACTCTTAACTGTATAAAATAATTACATAACCACATAGAGAGAATCACTTGATATGGTGTTTGCATTATAAAAGTCCAGGCATTATTTAATAGCTACTCATTTTGATTTCTTCATAGACCACCAGGCATTATGATAACTGTTCAATGAACTAATGCTAGGGGGATAGATCCTAAGGTGGTTGATGTTCATCTAGGAATTATAATTTTCTATCAATGTGAAGCTAGGATGGGAGAATGTACGGTCGTGTCATCTCAGTTTATTATGCAATGGGGAGAAATTAAAGGAACACAAAAATGAATCTCCTAATGTGAATTTATTTAGGACTACTATAGTTCCTAATAACATGGAGTATATCAAAAAAATTGGTATAAGGAACTTTTACTATAGATTTTATAGAGAGGGACAGGAAATAGATGGTTACCAGAGCTATACCATATAGTCTCATTAATTAATTCTTATATAAGTTGGGTAAAGATGATTTATTGCAAAAGGTCCCTTTAGAACATGAGTGACCATAACTAATTTAAGAATCTCACCAAGATATTTTAGGAGGACACTTTTTATGAGATTCAATTGTAAGGAAAATACTTCAAAGTTGTTTGTGGTGGTCTACACTTTTTAATATGTGCACAGAGTTGATAAACACTGCAACATATGTTAAAGAATGGGTAGCCCAATCAGTGAGATGAAATGATTTTGGTTCTTATGCTTGCATAATATCCTTTGGAACAATGGGGAATTGATTTTATTATACCTATAACTCCCCCAAGTAATCATAGTCATGTCAAATACATTATCACTATGATTAACTATTTCAAAAATTGGGTGGAAGATGCTACCACTCCAAGTTGTGGTGCGAAGGATGCTACCAAGTTTTTATATGAAAATAATATCATGTGGTTTAGATGTCTAGTTAATCTAGTAAGTGATAGAGGTGTGAACTTTTTTAATAATAATATTAATAATCTCATGGAATAATTCATGATATTTCATCATAAAATCACATCTTACCATTTGCAACCCAATGGATAGGTAGAAACATCAAATAAAGTTTTCAGTAAGATGCTGACAAAAAATTGCAATTTCTAGAGAGATGATTGGGAGGATAGTATTCCTATAATTATATGGTCCTATCTCAAACATTATAATCAATTTATTGGGTTCACTCCCTTTCAATTAGTATATGGCCTCGAGGTAGTAATGCCTATGGAATATATTGTACCTACTCTGTGCATTGTGATGATTATGAGGTTAGGGGATCAATACTCATTAAGGGTGTGGTTTTTATATTTCATTAATATGGAATAAGATAGGTTAAGATAATAGTGGATTCAAAAATTAAATAAACAAATTCAAAAATCATGTCATGATTACCATATGCGATTTAAGCAATTTTACCTAGACCAAACCATATTGCTTTATAAGAGCATATTTAAAGCATTCTTAGTAAATTTGTACATAAGATGGAAAGGACCCTACATCATTCATGAACTATCACCACAAGGTACCATAGTTATGACATATTTACAGGGAACCATATTACCAGGGCAAATGAATGGTTGTAGGTTTAATCCATATCATATTTAATCTCTATCATGTTGATAAAATTTGAGTGGGTCATGAGTATCACCATGTAGTTAGGATTTTATTTAATTTTATTTGTTTTCTATTTTGTTTTCATAGGTTATAATGTTTTTTAGTGTTCTCATTACTTCATAACACATTACAACCATCAAAACCAGTTATCATCACAGGATTCAACTACCTTTCTGAGATAACACATCAAAGATAGTTAGCTACAACTAAAATGAGCTTTGTAATTAAGTTTGGGAAGGTTGTGAAAAAAAAATTATGATATATGAAAGGCCAATGGTCAAATCAAACCATTCATGATGTGACATCTCAAAATATTGTAGTGGTTTTAAAGCATATTTAGAAGTAAATGACAAGTGGATGCATAAAATAAATTGATTAAATGAAGGGACATTTACTCACTACTAATAACTACCTAAAACTAAATCAAATATCCTAGGCACCAAATGTCCTTGTCAATATGATTTCTAGCATCTAATATTAATTACAAAGAGAACATTTATGTGCATGTAATCAATGCATTCAAAGGAGGGAGTGGCATGGATTTGGGTGCCAAAAATTTATAAAAGAGAATGATATAGATAATGATCAAACATTACATTTTATATCTAACAAGAGATTTCTACGATTAGCATCTCGACTATCTCTTTATGAATAGATTTCACACCAGGGCACAATTTTTGAAACTAATTATTAGCTTTACTCATTTATGAATCCATGGATAGAGGTCAACTATTTATTCCATTATATGATGCCCAAAAGGAAGAAATGAGAATAGGGATAGTGCTTTGACAAATGAAATATAATGATCCATAATTATTTAATTTCATAGATGGGGTAGGAGTTACTATGTTTTCTCAAGAGGCCCAAGGAGTAACACAACCAAGAACCTTACATTAGAGCATCCACTATGAGGCTCTAACATCGAATGGTTATTCAAGTTGCCTACATTTAAGCAGTTAGATGAAGTAATGATGACATTGTTGAGTCGATACAACCAAGGATCTATTTATTTAGCTCAATATATTACAATATAGATTAATACACACTCAATGTCAGGAGTAATTGGCCTACCCAATCATGGCAAATATCTAATTTCATACAAGTATATAATGCCACCACTTCACTCAGATATTAGAGAGTAATACACCACTAGGGCATGATGAGTAACTCTTATTAATTAAATTATGGATGATTCACTACACATCATGGTCCATTGTATTACTAAAATATTATGGCAAACCATAAATCATGTAAATAAAATAATAATAGTCATCATTGACATTACCTACAAAATGATAAAACTGTATGAGGATTTCAATTGGCCAAAAAATTTGGCAGTCGAGCTTACTATAAATATCAAAAAAGTTACTTGCATGAACTATGCATATCTTTCTATATAATTTTTTTATTTTGTTATTGTGTTTCACATAGTATAACTCTCTATAAGGGCCAATAAATATAACTACCAATTTTTGGCATGGTAATGCCTTCGAAAACATTACATGGACCAAAACAAGTTAGTATTATGAATAATTGGGTAGTTCAATGCAGGTGGATAGAAGAATTAGCATGAATTTGATCACATCCTAAGATTTATTAGGATGCCATGAAGTACCTAGGTCAACATGCATCCATTACCAAATTGCACAATGGCATACAAATCAAGGTACATGAGTTGGCTACCCCAACTTTCACCTAATGCCATTTTTCATTTCAATGGTCAAAGCAAAGGCTAAGGTCTACTAATGAAAATCCCTAGATGTAAGGTTTTTACCTCTATTACAAACCATTCCCCCATAAACACAATAACAATAGGTAGAGCAAGTACCTATATAACAACCCACATATCCAACATAGCCATAAGCTCTAACATAGTAAGAAAAAGGAAATAGGAAATCACATATGTGTAGATCCTCACCACATTTTCCAAATAAAAAATTTGATAATTGAAGTCATGGATTAAGCATCCCATGATTCTAAAAATTGTTTTTGAGTGTAACCTCCCTGAATTGGGGGTAGATGAAAAAGAATTTATCTAATCAATGTTGAAAGACATCGAAACCAAGGTGTATGATGTAGAGGAGGAGTTTTTAGTTTGGAAAGTAGTATGCACTTGCCAAGGGCAAAATCAAGTAAGGCAATACCTTTGGGTTGATATCACTCAACCACATGATTTTATCCTTATTGAAATTATTGGATAATAAGTAGCTTTAAAAAATTTAGAAGTAAAAATATTTTCAACATAACCAACCACAAGATCATCTATTGTGCATACAATAGATTTATCTTCAGAAGAAACCTAGTTGAGCAGAAGATTGTTCAAGTCTTTTACTCAAATCTAGTCCAACATGGTACTGATCATAGGTTGTGGGTATCCTAATAATGGATCAGACCTCTAGAAAAGGCCAGCTTCCTTTTAGATTGATCACCTATAAGAAACCTAAAATAGCACTTGCTTGGAAAAGGGAGAGAGATTTGCTTTAAAAACTTTAATGAGCATGTAAAAGGGGTGATGTACCAATTATTTGATCACTCAAAATTACACAATACACACTATGAGGCACTTTCAAGACCAAATAAAATCAATGTCACATAAATATTTTAGAATAAGGCATTAATATGTTATCAAATCAACAAGAGAGGGAAAATATCCACTTTCAAGCTAGATGATAAACTATAAATTTCACTTATAATGACCTATGAGAACTATTAAGCACTTCCCAAAGGTGATAAAAACTCAGACATAAGCAAGGAACATACATTCACTTAACCATAGTGCATGAATTCATAGAACACACTTCAATCTAGCTTTAAAAATGATGGAATTCAGTCTTTATTACATCAAAAGGTGTTAAAATACAAATTTTGGTAGAGTAGGGTCATACCAAAAAAGAGGGATCCATTTTAAGGCTTGGAAGCTTGTATTTATAGAAAAAGGAAAAAGAGAGAGAGTTGTGCATTGGAAAAGGCCCAACCACTTTCAATGGATTAACACCAATTTGAGGGTGCTAATTCATGACCTTATCAAGAAGGTCCTATAAAAGAATGGAATGATCCATTGATCTTTATCCAATCATTATGTCTCCTTATTGGAACTCTATGTCATTATCTATTAGATTTTTTGATGAGGACCATGTCTCAAAATTGACTAAATTATGCCACATCTGCTTTGGATGGCCAACTATATCTACTCATTGAAAATTAACCATGACGATAGGTGAGACACATATTTATATTATCACATTTACATCTATACTGGTTAAAACTCAAACCTAGGTCTATTTTATAGACAAAAAAACAATCTCAAACCATTGATTTTCACATAATCACAACATTCATGAAAACCTGCAAATTGCTTAACCTTACTACACAAACACTAGTCCATCTTCTATCTCTATATCTAGTCCAATATCAAACACATGTTCTTCATCTAGGACCCTATGAGAGCTAAGAGGCTACTATGTACAAGGATTATTCATTTGAAAGTAAAGAACATGTCAATGGAATGACTCTATAATAGGGTTAACAAGTTCTAAGTTATTGACTAGAGGTCTGATTTAAACTTTAATGGTGATATAGCTTTGTCTTTGACCATCTTGCCTATACGATAATGTATGTTACTGACTAAGCTCTAATGGTGATATGGGTCCTTAATATTTTTTTCACCTAGGTTGAATAATTGGTTCATTGACCTTTAATAGAAGCTATTTGGATTTGCTTGATTTTCATTGGTCATTGATTGCTAACTCAGGCCATTCATATTATGCCCAACTATGTTTGTTCTTATTGGTCCTATATATTCTACTAACTTATTGACTCTACTCAAACTATTATATTTGGATGTATAAATGCACATGAGTCCTTAATTCCCTACCAAAATATCCCTTTGACATGTTGACTTGATCTTACACTGTCGAATCAAGATGTATGAGCTCACACACACCATAGATCTTCCTAATCCCACTTTCCTATCAATTCTTTCACACCATCAGATCATTGGTATGATTTAATGTTGATCATTGATTTAGCTAAAACCTATCCTTCTATCATTAAATGTGTATCATTGAATCTTATCTCAATAATCCCACATTGTTGGATCATGGCCAACTTGTAGCTCTTTAAGGGATTTAACCTGGGGACCTTTTGACCTATTTGACTCTAGTGTGGATCATTCAATCTCATGTTTCAGTATGTGGGCTCATGTAGACTCTTAGATCTTGACTAACTTTCAACCTTTTAAGGAACTTTTGAACATAAAAGGTTACTTTATATATCTCAAACTTTGACATTTGCATGAACTTCAATGATGTTTGCACGCTTGTCACTGCATTTTGAATTTCAATGGTCATTTCCTATGATTGAATTTGACACTCACATAAACATCTTAGGTTTTTAAAATCAAAATGTTATTTTTTGTGCTTGAATTTGACACTCGTGCACCTGTCATTTCTCTATTGGATCACAAATTCCTCAGGTTATTTCCTTCAGGCCTTTTGTTGGATATTTGTTGTGGGATTTTTGTTGAAGAAATGACCCTTCAATATTTTTCCTTAGGACACTTTGCTAAAAAATAACCCTTCAAAAAAAGTGTTTGGGACCTTTTGGTGAATAAATACCCTTCATAAAAAGTATTTGGGACACTTTGCTATAAAAATGACCTTTCAAGAAAATGTATAGGACACTTCACTTGAAAAAATACCCTTCAAGATTTCTAGTATTCGGACAAAATGTCTAAGAGAATTTAATTCTTTGGGACTTTTGTTTTGGACCACTTTCATATATAATGACCCTTTGGGAAAATTGTTCAGATAATTTTCCCAAAATAAATGCCCCTTAGGCTTTTATTGTAGAAAAAATGTTTGAGATAATTTACACTTGGATTTTTTTTATGTGGACAATTTATTCAAACTAATTAGGTCTTCAAAAACTTTATCTCAGATAATTTCTTCAAATGAATCTTCAACACTTAGCCAAAAAGGGTCCCAAAATATTTGAACTTATCAAAATAAAATCCCAAAAAAAAATTGTGAAGGACTTTAGCCAAAATAAAGGTTTTGTACTTAGCTTTTTTGAAATCCTATAGGCCCTTATAAATTTGTACTTGAATTTTTGCTCCTTGAACGCATGAAAGAAATATATAAACCTGAAGCTTGTGTAGACTTGTTCCATAACCTTGAACTGCTTGGTTTCATGTTATGATCCACACTTATAATATTCAAAAATAATGAAGAATAAATGTAGATCAATTCAACATAATAGGTATTGGTGGACCAAGATGTCTAAATATTTAATGTATGTAGAATACCCTTAATGTATGGCAACACCAAAAATACTCCTTTAGGAAGGAATAACTCTATAATGTCTCTTCGAGGGGACAACCTCCAATATCCTCTTACAATAGAAGACTCAATGCTTACTTGATATATTTACAATGATAATCATCTCCTTTATATAGACCTATAATGGATGAGTAACCTCCTAATCCCAATGTAGGCCGACCATTACCCAATGCACTAATTCCACAAGTTATTCCATTACTAATATATTGGACCCATATAACTACTAAGAGGGATGTGCACCATATGTTGACATCTCCATCAACCCATATATAATAATATATCATATCCCTAGGTACATAGCATTACCTCCCTCTTTGACATGTTTCATCCTAGAAACATAAAAAGAAACTAAATAATGAGTATGCTTCAAATTTTTGAACACTTGTCTCCAATCTCAATCTTTGAGCCACCCATATATGATCTTAGTATGTGATAGCTCTCCATGTATGCTCCTTTGATTTTATTCATAATCAAAATTATACTGCTTTGGTGTCCATGTATAATTATTCCTCTTTTGATTCCATGTACTATATTTTGTTGCACTACTCTGATTCCATCCATGACCATAGTAGGTATTCTTACATGCATAATCAGAGTGATTTCTCCATTCATTTCATGTTCCATAGACTATTACATTTCACTAATTCCATACCTGACCATAGTAATTCTTCTTTGGCTTCCATGTATAGCCAAAATGATTATAAATTTGATTTCCTTTATAGCCAAAATGATTATTATTATGACACTCCCTCATCTGGTTCCATGATTGTTTCCTCTCATGATGATGTGGGTGTCTATATACCTCAACTTTTCCTTATCTTTTACCAATTCTACTTTATCCTTCTCTATCTCTTGAGTAGATGAAGTTTTCATTTCTGATTATAGTATGTCTTTATATGAATCTTCCTCATGCTCTTCATCACTTATTTTAATCTCATCCTCATGATTTTCCTTGCCTATTATTGGTACCTTTCCCAATATGATATCCTATAAAGTGACCTTTTTTTTCCTATACCAAAACTTCATGAACTTTTTATAAACATTAATATTGATTGTTCCCAAAGTCTCTAACCATGGATATCCAAGAGCTTTATCCATATCATCTATATCCCAAGCATAAAAATCTAAATGCAAAACATATTTTTCCATAATAAGCTTCAAATCTTCAAATGTTGAAATATTCTTACCGTCTACTTGAACCTCCTTGATATTCTTTACTTGAACATGTAGATGATTGGCCACATTCATGTTGATGAAGTTATACTTACTGGTAGGGTTTATGGACACAAAAACCTTCTTCTTTTGAATGCATCCATGAAATTGAAAAATTGACTCAGATTTCTTTTGATCCAAATTATTTGAACCCTTATCATCTAATTCTTCTTTTTCTTATTTTTCTTCTTCTTCGTCTGATTCTGATTCTTCTTCTTCTTCTTCTTCTTCTTCTACTTCTACTTCTTCTACTTATTATTATTATTATTATTATTATTATTATTATTATTATTATTATTATTATTATTATTATTATTATTATTATTATTATCCATCTTCTTATTCTATTGATTCTTCTACTTCTTTTACTTTTTCTACTTTTTCTTCTTCTTCTACTTCTTCTTTTTCTGCTTCTTCTTTTATAGCCCAACGATCTAGGAAGATCTGTTCCATTTCTTTCCATGAAGAAAACCTTTCTATATAGCTCAACTGATCAAACCAATGTAGTACAGGCCCAGACAAAAAAGGAATGAATCATCTTTGCCCAAAATTTTTTTTAAAATAATTCTCCAAAAGGAGCCACCATTCTCTAGCATCAATATCATCTTCCCCTAAAAAATTTTGCAACTTCATGATTCACAAATAAAAACTAGGGTTTTTGAAACCCTAAAATGTCAATAACTCATTCAAATCATATCAAAACTATCCCACATTTCTATTGTAGCTTCCTCCTATTCTATTGTAACTTTAAAAAAAATTGTGAAAACATTCCATAAATTATGACCTATAGAGCGAATATATAAAAAATACTAAAATCATAATAACTCACTCAAAACAATTCTAAAAATTCTAAAAATTTACTATGTTTCTCTTGTATTTTCTTATATCTTCAGTAAAAAATTTGAAGATAAAATCCTTATGTTTTGTAAGATATATCCATATTAGTAAAAAACCTAAAATAGCAATAACTCCCACAAAACTAATCAAAAAACCCCAATTTTTTTACTGTGTTTTCCTTAAAATATTGTCCATATCTAGTTAAAAAATTGTGTAGAAATTTGAAACCAATCAAAATATATTAATGATTCTACAAAACTAGAGTTTCACCACCCACAAATTACCCAAATCAAAGCTCTGATACCACTTGTTATGATCCACACTTATAATATTTAGAAATAATGTAGATCAATTCAACACAATATATATTGGTGGACCAAGATGTCCAAACATTCAATGTATACAGAATACCCTTAAGGTAGGGTAACACCAACAATATTCCTTTAGGACAGAATAACTCCATAATGTCTTTTTGAGGGGACAACCTCCAATATCCTCTTACAATAGAAGACTCAATTCTTACTTGATATCTTAAAAATGATAATCATCTCCTTTATATGGACCTATAATGGATAGGTAGCCTCCTAATGCCAATGTAGGCCGACCATTACCCAATGCACTAATTCCACAAGTTGCTCCATTACTAATATATTGGACTCATATAACTACTAAGGGTTATGTGTACCACATGTCAACATCTCCATCAACCCATATACAATAATATATTATATCCCTAAGTACAAAGCATTTCATTATGAAGCCTATTCATATTGAATCATTGGACCACTCTTCAATCAAGATCCTACTCTATCCACTAAACTCTTGGACTATGCATAATTTTGGTATGTAGACTAAATTTGGTCAACAAGACCTATACAAACCTTGTTTAAGATGCCATTCACAAATTTAACTGTGAAGCTATTGCAAATAGTGTGGGAAAATATGGTCTCTTTTGGTGCACATGTAGAACAAATCAATGCACAACAGGCTCAACCAACTCAACAACCCCAACCCTAGGGGGCAAAGAAATAAAATTAGACAATTAAGCCTCTAGCCAAATCCATAAGAAAAAATTTGTTAAAAAAAATCATCTAATCAAAGTAAAATCACTTGAGCATATTAAATTTGATGATGGCACTGAAGGAGAAGAGGAACCCATGGATACAACTATGCCTCGAGAAATTGTGGAACAACAATTTGTGTAAGGAATACTTGGGCCTGAGGTGAGGCAACAAGAACAAAGCATTGAGGAATAACAAGAACAAGTAGTTGTGTTGTAATTAGCACAACATGAAGCTATGTAGACTCCATAGAAGAAACATCAAGACACAGTCATCGAGCAATAAAAGAAAGCTAAGGAAGCTGAGGCTACACAAAATAAAGACAAAGAAGCAAAAGTTATAATACAAATAAATTAGAAAGTATAGGTAGCATGGAAGTAATCCAAAGAAACTAAAGCCAAAAATAAAAAAGTTGAGGAAGTTGAAGCTATGCATAAGTAGGATGAAGAAGTAGAGTAAAAGTAGAAACAAGAAGAAGAAGAAGAAGAAGAAGATCAAAGGTGACACCAAGAAGCACAAGTTTCATGACAAAAATAAAAGTAGCTAGCAATCAAATCCAAGGCTTATGTTGAAGCTAAGGCTAAGTCTAAAGTAGAAACTAAAGTTAAGGCTGATGTAGAGGCCAAAGTTAAATCCCAAAGTGAAGCTCAAGATAAGGCTAAAGAGGAAGCTAAAGTTGAGAATAAGGCCAAGGTGAAAGTAGTAACCAAGGCTAAGGAGTTCAAGGATACACAAGTAAAAGAAGAGGTAGCAACCACCAGTCACACTAAGGGCACTAAATAAGTAGTGTAGATCCCTAGTCAATGGTTATGGGATGTCCCTACTACATCCACTTGGTGGACTACTTTCTTGTTTCCACTTGCTTAGTTTACACCTACTCCTAAAACATCCATAACTAAATCCATGGCACTTTCCACTACTATGATGGAAACATTGTTAGATGTAATCCAGTTGTCATTCCCCAAACAAATTGAAGGAGCAGCCATTTTCCAAGAATCCATTTTGTAGAGGGATTCAGATTTGGATCAAGAAGTCCTAAGGCTACAAGATGAAAAGGCTAAAGTAGAGGAGAGGCTAACAAATTCAAGAAATTTTATCAATAATGCTTATCCCACCTTGATTATGAAAGTACTAGGTGATTAAATTATGTCAAATGATAAACAATTCATGATGATCTTGACAAAACTTATTAAGACCTAGAGAGTTGTGAAAAAAAATTGGCGGATAAGCCCTCATGTTAGAAATAAAGACCATATGTTAAATCCTAGAGTAATATGATTAGGTCCTAGACACTACTACAACATAGGCCAAGAAATTAGTCTAGGATATGCTCAACTAGAGATAGCATTTGAATCAATCCCTCACTACTATGCATCCTAAATTTTCAACTGCTAACAAATTTAAAGATGTGCTAGAAGATCAAATGGAAACTGTAGATAAAATGAGTGATATACTCAAATAAATACTAGATTCTAGATATGATATTGTATAGAAGCTGTAAGTATGGCATCACGAAATAATGCACAACACTTTCATAGCCATGCAAGCCTAGAGGATAGTAGATAGATTGGATAAGCTCATCTTAGACATTTAGCATAAATAATATATTTCCAAGGCATTACTTAAAATCATAGAGTATTAAGACCTATAAAATAATATGAAGATCCAAGTACCCCTACACATTCTACTTACAATGGTACATGTAGTACTTACTGACTAGAAAATACTCAAGCAAGATCTTGCTCAAGTGGATCCATCCATTATGCAAATAACAGATGAGACCCAATTCATTCCTCCATAATAACTTCTACAAATCAAATAGGAAAGGGAGATAAATGCACAAGCACAATATTCGTAGATACCTTTAGTGGTGAATACATTAGGAGCTATTGGGATAGCAGCTACTTAAAAACAACAACCTCTGCAGTCCCTAAGAAAACCAACCTCCTATCCATAGTAATAAGGTTTGCACCCTATAGTTTTTCAACTTCCAGTAGATTTAATTTTTTTTAAGATAGTTTGAACATTAGGAGCAGGGCTAGAATGGTTTAAAAATTGTAAAGAGAATCCACCTAGTTATACAAGTCTATTGAAAACCCAAAAGGGAAGTAGCCTAGTATGATAGTTGAAAACTTGAAAGGGAGGCTAAGTAGTGCACAAAGGGTGAAAATTGGTAAAAGACACATGGAGCAATTACTATGACTTATGTTTATGACTTATCTTTTCAACTCAGTTTAGATTAGCTTACAAATTTGTATCAAGATGAGACAAATAATTAAATCTGGTAAAGTTTTGGATGAAGATTGGAGCTTTCTAAAACCATGAATCATATAAAATAAACATGTGTGAAGTATTGGATTTTGTCTTTTGTATAGTTTTGTACATATTCAGACTTATAAGTCTAATCAAATAACTAGAGAATGTGAAGAGTCTTTCATATTGTATCTTGGAAGGATGGAAGGTGAAGAGACCATAGAATTGTAAAAGGTTATAAATAGTACTTTGATGTAATAGAATTTGGTTTGATGTGTTGATAGAAATTAATAAAAATTGTCTTTTTATGGTTTTCCTTTATTTTATTTTATGTATGGTGTATGCGTAATTAAGTACTCTATTTTGATTTATTTTGTAATCTAATGCAATATGAGTTATAGTTCCATTCTATTATATATTATTCATCTTGCTCTTTAGTCTATTTGAAGATATCATAAATGGTTTGTACTATTTGTCTCTTTGGCACATTTGTGTACTCTCTATTGTGCAAGTTATCCCTATAATTAGCATGTTCTGGTATAATTCTAGGAACCTCTGCTAAAACACATGCATACTATTCAGTATATGTTGATTCTATGTTTTCATATAATAAGTGCTCATTTGTCTTTAAATAAGGTTTTTTAAATATAAATTATTTACTTTTGATTAGCTTTCTTCTTTACTATGCAAGCTATCCCTATAATTAGCATGTTATGGAGTTTTCCAAGATCCTCTACTAATAAACCTTCTCAACCTAAGTATCCACCCTATTATAGACCAAAGTCCTTTAAACATATATTTTAGACATGTCACAAAGCTCAATCTACTTAGAAATGGATACATAATCTCTTTCAATGCTTCCATCATGAGCCTTTATCATGGTGTTTGGGCCTTTTTAGGGATTCTATAAATTGGTCGGCATATATAACTTTTCTATGGAATTTTTTCATAGTTGTTATTTTGTATTAGTTATGGAAAGCTATAAAATTTTATTTGTTTAACAATGAATAAACATCTTGTAATTTTACCATTAATGATAAGGACCTTGTGATATCTTCAAATTTTTTGCAGATTTAAACCTACACTAAAAAAATGTCCATGGAGTTTAGGTTTTTGCAAGAATTGTTTGCCTATTGGGTGAGTGTTCCTTGTGCTATAAGTCGTAACCCCCTCGATCTTACAACACATGGCTCTCCACCAACAACACCCATACACTAGTAAATCCACTCGCATAGTCATAGTCATTTCTCCACCCATCTTCCTCAATTGGGGAGGGGGCATTAGGGGGCAAGTAGGGGCGTTGGAATTTGCCACCTCTTTGAGAAAAAATATTAATAGTACATCTTGGTGGGGTTTGCCTAATCTTGGTCCTAACCTTATTGGTAGTGTGGTGCAGTTTCCTCCTGGGTGGAGAATAAGTATTTATTTGGCTCTTCCAAACCCTATGGATGGATGTGTGGCTCTCGATCCTCTCTTGATTAAGCTTTCTTCTTAGAGTGCTCAATTGCTTAAGGATGATCCTCTACCTCCTCTTCCCAATACATCATCATGTGCTTAATATCTTATTGCTTTTTGTAGTTTTTTTATTGTTTTTTTAGTTCTTGTGCTTCCAACTGACTACTTTGCTATGTAACTTCATGAAAATTAATATTTTTTCATAATAATAATACATAATACTTCTCCCCAAAAAATAATAATAAAATAAATAGTGCACCTAAAGTGGCCTAATGGTGAACAATATGTTCTCCCAAAAGGAAGGTCATAGGTTCTAATCCTATAGGGGGTAAGGTATGCACACATTCATGAAAATTATCCACATGCCATGGGCTAATTGGCTTAGTGTTCATGGGGATTGGCATGTGGCTTGAAATTTGTGTTCAATGTGATGATGCAAGTCTATAGTCCATGGCTAGGGATACTATTCACCACTAGTTTAGATATTTTAGTTACAAAACTATCAGTACCCAACATTTAATCCCATGAAAGGGTCAATTGTAGATAAGAAAAATAAGAGGAATAGAAAGGAAGCAATCTGGTATCCCCCACAACCAGGGTGGTTTAAGCTCAACTTTGATGTAACTTGTAGAGGGAATCTAGG
The DNA here is from genome assembly GCA_037957365.1 of Torreya grandis. Lineage (NCBI taxonomy): Eukaryota > Viridiplantae > Streptophyta > Pinopsida > Cupressales > Taxaceae > Torreya > Torreya grandis. The sequence goes on from JARHVA010001760.1 coordinate 177,054, forward strand.
TGCCTCAAGTACCTCTTATGTTATTAAGGATTGTAGTGGATCATTAATAAGAGAAATGTCTTTGAAGTTACCTGATAGAATGAATAATGAAGAAGAGGCTCAAGCATTGGTTGTAGGTATTGAGTTGTCTTTGGAATGTGAGATCTCTTTTTTATAAATTAAAGGGGATTCATAGGTAGTCATTCAAGCATTGAAAAATTAGAAGGCTAAATATTGGAAACTAGAGAATATTTTTGCAATTATCTAGCCTAAACTAGATCAGTTTGATGAATAGAAGTGATCGTATTATAATTATGAAAGCAATCGAATGGCCAATTTTTTGGTGAATTTGGGTAAAGATCAACCAATATCTTATAGAATTGATAATGTTAGAGAAGAATGGGTAGGATATGTATGGATTGAGAAGATTTAATTTTAATTTTAAATGGATTAAAATTTAAAAGTTAAAAATAGAGGTTAAAAATGTTTATAATATGGTTGAATTATGATTGGAGGTGGTGACAATTTCTTTTTATGGTAGATGAGTTGGCGGTAAGATGACGATATAATCATTTATGATCTTGTTGAAGGAAATCATGCAATGAAAATGAATTCATGATGGATTTTTTGTGTATAATGATCAGAGGCTTTGAATTCTTTGGAATGGGTACTGTGTTTGATTTTTAGGTTTGGGTCTGTAGTTGGGTGGTGTTTTCAGACATGGAACTAAAGTGCATCAAATTAGTTAGCTAGTTGTTAATTTTTAGTGGAGAAAAAATTAGAGAAATAGGATTTTTGGGTAATATATCCAATACAAGACTGTTTAATGTCTTTTAAATTCCCATTGTGGAAGTGGCAGAGCTAGTGGAGAAAGTGGTGGGGGTGGAGGTGTTGGTCGTTAGTAGGTGAATACAAGTAAATTTAGACTTGACATCTCCTTTTTCTATAAATATTTACCTCATGATGACAGAAAAGGACCAGATTAAATCATTGGTAGATTTATTCATTTGGATGGAGCATAGGGAGGGTATCATGTCAGCAATTGACTAGATTCCTTTAGGTCCCTTTTTTACAATGCCTTTCTCAGGTAAAAATAGTTTGGGTTTTATTTCATTATCCTTTTTTCATTTATTGGAAGCTAGATTCTTGGCTTTGGTTAATTTTTCCCAAGAATTAGAAGAGATCTATTTTGGTGATCATAAGAAGGAAGGGGCACAAGGTATTGTCATGCCTGTTATTGAGTATGTATTATTTCCTATGCTACAAATGGAAGAATGGAGGGCTCAAAGATGAACACCAAAGAGAGTGAAAGAAATAAAGTGGTTGGTAAAAGGAGTAACATGGGGAATGTTTAAGGATCCACCTTAGTGGAGAGGTAGGGGCAAAGTAAATTTGGATCAAGGGAGTAGTAAGAAGAGGTTAAATTTTTTTGAGGTGGAGGAGGTCGCGAGTTCTAGTTAAGTCAAGAGCTGGAATTTTTTTGTCCATCTTCAGGGGAAATGGATTAGGAAGAACTTTTTTCCCATTCAAGGAAGAAAGACAAGCCATCGAATTCAGGTAAAATGATGGTTAATGATGGGAAGGTTGTAGAAGAAATCATTTTGGATTCATTTCCATATTATGTTTTGATTAGTATGCATTAGTAAGGCAGGAATGTGTTATATGTAACTATTTTTTGGTTTTTTGGTTAATGATTCTATAAATTAGTTATAGATGTTTTCAAAAAACTTTTGGTAATATGTTTTTTTTTAAGTTCAATGCCTTAACAATCTATATTGTTAGGCCATATCTCCTAGTTTTATATAGTATAAATATTTTTGGCATAGGGACCCCTCAACCTTGATATCAAGATAAAAATATATATAAAGAAATAAATTAAATTAGGACCATGCACTTTGTAACCTCTCCTCCTTCCCTTATATATATAGGGCCACCTGGATATAGATTATAGAATCCAAAAAAAAAATAGGACTATGCAATTTTTTAGACCTACATACAGGCACTAAAATTTTGTAACCATAGAAAAAAATGATTTGACAGGCAAGGGTAATTTGAGATTCCAGACTTGAGCTCTGATATTAGTACCTAACAAACTAGGTACTATTGTTAGTACCTACTAGGCCAGGTACTAATATTTTTGACTCTATAAAATAATTATCATGGGGATGCAAGATGATCCAATGCAATTTGCTTGGCAACTACAAATTACAACACTTTTGTAATGTGTCAATGGCATATATCATTTTAATATTGTTTTGTTCATTAAAACATAAATGATGATTACGGTGTTACTCTTTGCCCAATCAAATCTTTTTTATATATATAGATTAGATTCTGCAAATGTTTATGATGTGGAATTACCTTATTTTTAAATAAATCTTGGAAACATACGGTGAATAAAGGTAGAATTGGCTTGTTTTTAAATAAAATTTGGTTGCATACAATGAATAAAGTTTCAGCCTTCTTGGGACATATTTTCCCATTCATTTTAATATTATTTTGCTCATTAACCATAAAGGATGATTAATGTGTTACTCTATAGGCAATTAGATTTCTTAATTTTTTTTATAAATTGCAATTTGCCAATGTCTATGATGTGAAATTCAGCAATTTTTTAAACAAGTTGTGGCCACATATGGTGAATAAATATGTAGCCTCCTAGGTACATATTTTTTTACTAATATTTTGCCTCTATTCAATTTAAATTTTTGTTGGATTACATTTTTCCAATCCTAATTGTATTTAACCTGCACATTTTTTCAATGAAACCTACAAGCTATTTCCATATCCAAGCCACATGGGTATCAATCAATGGTCATATAGCTTAAAAAATTAAAAAAATGGTTTATTCATTAGAATAAAATAATATGGTAAATCCTTATTACATAAAGAATAAATGGTGATAAATACAGTCATAATATTTAAGGAGCTTTGCCACTCTTACATAGGTTGATACACTTGTTTGCTTTTCTTATGGCCATGTTCTACATTTCTTTTGATATCGACTTGCTATCGACATAACTTGTAAAATGTACTAGGCATTTCAAATATGTGTAGTTTTGAATTACCTTAACACTTATAAGTGCTCTACCCTACGATGATACTATGCTTCAGAGGTTTTTTTTTTGTTTCTTTTTTATGTACAGTTACAACAACAAAAACTTTAGTTTATCGAGTGAATAACACTTACAGAATGATTTGCAAAGAATAAAAAACATGAATAAATAAAAAATAGAAGAATGGCCTTTAAAAAAATCTTGTTAATCAAGAGTAAAATTAGGCATTTTACATAGATTAAAAATCATAAATAACTAAAAATGTATTTTGACAACCTATAGTTTGTGTTTATGCTAAGAAAGAGGTGAGGAAAACTAGGTTTTTTATATTTTAATCAAATTTTCAGAACTTTCCTGCTGAAAAATGTAACCATACCATAATAGTGGGTTTGGCCTTAGCTGTATAGGAAACACTAACACATGCTTGCCCTAAACGACCCTAAAAACACATAACCACTTAACTATGTTTCAAGAGAAAACTGTTCAGTTTTTTACCAAGCCTAATCAGAAGTGAGTGGAGAAATGGAAAATACCATGGAGGCATGATGCACAAGAGAGGAAGAGTTGTTAATACAATGGTGAAGGACACTCCTTTAAGGAATGGGTGGTTGATCTTTGGTACTATAGCCACTCACTCCTTCCTCTTTGACTCCGTTCAACCAAATTTTTAAAAAAGACATAAATAAATTCATCAATTCCAGTTTTCATAGATAAAATCCCATGCCTTTCCAAATGTTCTTGAATCAATACATATAATGCCACATCATAAATTTGATTAACATTTAACTATGACACCAATCTACTTGGTTGCATTAGAATCATGACACCAATTCAAAATTTTAAAGAATGTGGTTCAAGCTTACCTAAATTTAGGAAGCCAAAAACATATATGTAAATGTTTATAGAGAGGAAAATGAAAGTAGCCAAAAAGTTTATATTTTTTTTTTAAATTTCATTTAAAGATGCTGAAAGAAAGTTAAATTTTCACACAAAAATAAAATCAATTAAAAATAAATAAAACTTCCCTACCGGTGGAATAGATCAAAAATTACATTGTCATTGCCACTAAAAATATACAGCTTACACAAAATTCCCAAATTACACACTGGAAACCCAAAAAAATAGAAAACTTAAAATTCATATAAGTAATTAAAAATTTGACAAAATTTTCAAAACTTAACCTAAAATTTGTAAACTATGTCCTTATAAAGAGAAAATTGACTAGATAGTTAAATTATATCTTTAAAGACATAGCAAAAACATACAAAACACATGAAAACCCTTTTTTAAAAATATTAAATATGTCCCTATAAAGGGCCAATTATCTCTTATATAAACATGGAAAAAACACTTTAAAACATCCAAAACCTTCTTAAAAACACAATGGACATATTGGGCATAATAGATAATCAAAGAAACTGCTACATAGGTGCATCCTTGACAATATAAAATCTAGTTACATTTCATACAAATTGCATAACTACCAATCTACTATTTTCAATCACACCCCAGGCAACCACCTCCAGTGAATCGTGATAGATATATACAGAGAAAAAGATAGAGATATACATAGTGTATATAGAATTGACATTGACAAATGTATGGCTATTGTGGCGTGGGTCATGTACACATTTTGTTTTGGCCCTTTTAAACTTGATTCACTATGGCAAATACTAAGGTGCTTGTTTCCTTATTAGCATACGTGTATACAATAAGCTTGTTGTACATTAATATTCCCTTGGACAAAAACACACTTAAAAGTAATAAAAATAGTAATATATTTATATTATTAAATTTAATAACCACTATCATTATAATATATTTATTATTACTGTAACTTATTTGTTATATTATATTATTGTAATGTAATAATTAGTTAAATTCCAAGATATATAATAAAAAATATTAATATAATAACATTGTATAGTATTATTATATGATATATAATTTTATTTTATATAATTACAATTATATTAATATTTTTTAATTTTATTGGGTAAATAACTTAGTTTTATAAGGATCTAGGAACTATGAAAGTATTATACAAAAAGAGTAATAGGCCAAACTATGGTCAAATAGTAAAAACAACAAAAATTAACTAAAGACTACTGAAAGCAGAGAAAGTTAACAACATAAAAAGCTTCGAAGGGGGCATGTTGATGTTTCCTTATTCTCCTTAGATGTCTTCTCAGGAATACCCTGCTTGATCTTAAATACCTTTGACCTCATACAATTTCCAAGCCCTTCTACACCATCACTTGGGAGAATCATGCACGACCTCTTCTAGACTTTAACCTACAGGGGTGTCTTCTTGATAGGGGTCAATTTGGGGGAACCAGGCAGGGGGGTTTCCATAACCTTTAGCAACTATTTGATAGGGGTATATTTTAGCTTAGTGGACTAGACAAAGGACTAAACAGTCAAGTCATCCTATTTATGTAGGGTATTCCACTTTTGTATAAGGATAGTTAAGGTTAGACCATCCTCCTACACCCTATTTTTTAAGTTATCAAGTTTCTCCTTGATATTTTTCATCTCCTCAAAGAGAAAGAATTTTCCCATCCTAGTGGCCTCTACATAAGTTCACTCATCTAGGAAGACCAGCTTGGGTTTGGGAACAAAAAACTTAAGAGGAAACTCTTTGGTATAGGTTTTAGATAGACTAACTTGGGGAGTGCTAATACATGGGCAGTAGGACCCCATGGTGGGGTCCTCCTCTAGGGAGTCCTCCTAAAATCCCTCTTCGATGGAGGATCCCCCCAGGGGACCTCCCTCCCTTACAAAGTTTGACCATGTTTAACAAGTAGCAGAATAAGCCCATGATGCAGAATGGGGTTGGACTCATTAACTTGGTGGGCCAAGGTAGTGTATTCTAGTGACTTTAGTAGGTCGAATGATAAGTTGATCTTATATCCTTGAAATTGATTTAATAATTAAAAATGATGATAAAATATTAGGTTATATTTACCCTCTAAGTTCATGTATCTCATTACCTAGAGGCATATTTCTAGCTAATATTGTAGAAGTTCCACCTGGGGGAAACCCTCCATGTCAATTTTCACAAACTCATTCATGTGAAAAAAGTGTTAAAGGAGCTTTTGCTTCTTGGTCTGATCCTTGAAGGCCTTTGTCCCTTCATAGGATATGTCAGTGGCCTCCCCTTTGAAGTCCTTCATGACTGTGATCTTTACGCCCCATATTACCACTGTGCACTTGTTCCATACAGTGATGAAGTCTCAAACCATGTCAATATCATGCTCAATAATTCATACCATAAGCTCTATGAGACCCTCGTGCCTTATATTTTTTCATACCTTATTCTATCCCCACACCTTAGAATATGAGATAGGCTCTAGTTGTTCTCTATCTCCCCCCATTGGCATAATGACAATAGAGCTAAGACAAATGGATAGATGGTTCTGGAGAGAATAGATTTGAACAATGTGACTAAGGCTTGGAATACCCACCATCTTCATCCTATGGAAATTAAACCACCTCATATGTTCATAATGGTGGATCATCATTTTTAAATTCCATCCTTTAATATAAATATTTTGCACGTGTGATGACATGATATCTTATTCAACTTGTTTTACTTTCATTCCATATGGCTAGTAGGATGTTATTGGGGACATGGCCTCCTTTGTGTCAGCTAGTTAAAAGGTGGAGTTCTACTCTAATGTTGGCAAGTAGATCTGCCACCCTATTGCCTTCATGATATGTGTACATAATTTGAACTAGTGTCATGTCCCTTAAAAGTAGCTTGGCATCATCCATGATGTCTTTAATAGTGTGAGAGGGGGTTATTTTACTTTTTAGAGAATTTTTAATGTTTAAACAATCACCTTCCATAATGATTCTTTCTAATTTGAGCCTAAAATACATGTGGATACCCCAGAGGGCCACTTTGGCTTTAGCAAGGTGGTTTGTTTGATTTCCTATAGGTCTCACGTAGGTGACAATCAGCTCTCCTTTTAAGTTCCTTTGACTCCTCCCCCACCTGTAGGTCCCAGATTGCCTTTAGATGCGGCATTAAAGTTTATTTTTTCCTATCCTTTTGAGTGGAGCCTTCCATTTTGTGTGTTTATGGATAAGTGCATTAAAGGGGGAGCTTAAATGTTGAACTATGTCCCAGTTATTGAAAATTTATAATGTTGAAGGAGGTGCAAGATTTTTGTCTTTTGGGGGAAAATCTTTCTAATTTTTAGTGATAACCTGGCAGAGTCAAAGGAAGGCCCCTTTAGGTAGGTGCCTTTTGTTTTAAAAAAGGCTATCATTGTGATCTTTCCATACACAACATAACTAATGTGGAAGAGCTAAGTGCCATAGGAATTCCAGGTTGGTTTTCATTGCATTATGAGATCAAGCACATTATTTGGTTTGACCCAAACTATGTTGAATTTATTTAGCATCTAGTTAAATAATCTCAAGCCCAAGGAGAAATCTAGAAATAGGTGATGGACCGAGTCCTCTACATTCCATCATAAAGGGCATCTATTAAGGACTATCAGTCCTCTTTTGGCCAGGTTATCCACAGTCAAGATTTTGTCCTATGTCACTAGCCAAAACAAAAAGTTGACTTTGGGAGTTAGATGCTTAACCCAAACATTTTTCTAGATATTCCATTCACTTGCTAAATTAAGGTATGTGGCATGTCATGAGGCAACTAAGTACGATCCACTATCTTCAGTAGCCCATATAAAGTGGTCTTACTTATGGAATGTAGGAATATTAATATTAATATTAATATAAAATAATATTATAATTTACAATAGTATTAATATTAATATAAAATAAAATTACAATTTACAATAGAACATTATATTAGGCAAATAGACAAAATGACATTTATATGATATTAAATTTAATAATAATGTTTATTTTTTAGATTGTAGTAATGGATTTCAAATTAACATTGAAAGAGGTTGTGATATGTCAATGAGATATTTTGAAATGCAGTGTTAAAGTTACATACCAACTTTTTTCACTAAAGATAATTAGTAGTCTAGATGCATGACAAATTGGGACCTTAATCAATTTATATTAAACCAATAGGACATTATAACATGACAAAAAAAATATTATATATATATATATATATATATATATATATATATATATATATATATATATATATATATATATATATATATATATATATAATGTTAATTGTGCATGATTTATGCTTTCAATATAATGGCATTAAGCAAATTTTGTGTTATTGATTTTGTGTGTAATCTTGACGTTCCCCTACTAGTGTTAAGGCATTGTATAGTTTTTTAATATCAAGTAAGAGATAGACTAAATGAATTTATGAGTCCTTTTATTATTGCCTAATTATGTACACTCATATTGAATAAATTTTCCACCTCTGCATATCAATAATAAGTTTAATAAAGTAAAAAATAATTTTAATATGCATCTTATTCCTTAAAATTGCCACCACTTATATTCCTTGAGCAACGTGATAGTGTGGAAATTTCTTGTACCTAGAAGAAAAAATAAAAATTAACATGGTTGAAATCTAACCTTAAGTGTCTTACAAGACAAATTATATTTAAAGAAATGATGATTAAATGAGTCGTGATTATGTTGGGTGACTAGATAATTTAATGAAATCATTTTCAAGAATTAGAGAATACCCCTATTGATATTATTTAATTAAAATTAAAAGTAAATTATTCATGTTTTTTTCATTATATTAGGATATTAGTAAATTATTCATATTTTTTTAATTATATTAGAAGGAAATTATTAAATTATTATGTTTCATTTCATGTATCTAAGGACACTAGAGTAACACATTATATAACCCATGATTAAGTATATCATGGAATAAGATTTGAACCATATAACTAAAGACTTATAAGTTGGATAAACAAGATAATATAACTAAAGACTTATATTCCTCCATCATCAATATCATGAATAATTGTTTAAGTATATACCAAATATTTATTATAAAAATACATTAAATAAATGAACTATAATAATATGGCACTTTCTTACAATTTCACTTTTCAACTATATAAATATTTGACTTCTCATGTGTTTGGAGGAGGTCCGGTAAAAATATTCAAATATTAATTCAATGTCAAAATCAATTTTATTACAAAGGACTCTTTTTGGTAATTTGTATATTATTATTGTTTATTTAGTTTTAATTTTTGTGTTAATTTGTAACTACATTTATATTATGAATAGTTTTTTTCCAAATTCATATTAAATAGTTTTTTTTTTAAATTAATAAGTTTCAAATGATTTGTATATTGTAGATCTTGCATTTCACTTTTGGATTTATCTCTTTGTAAAGGTACTTGCATTTTTATTTTAATTTAAACTATTTAGAGTGATTATATTTGAAAAAAATGATTACTTTTATTTAAGCATATGCCAAGTATTTATTGCATAGGATCAAGTCATAAATAAATACATTAGTGTGTATATTCAAACTTGAACCATTTTCTGTTAGTATTCCTTGCTTGTCATTGCCATCTATAAATGCTTTTATAAATAAAGTATGATTTTATGAACTATCAAAAACTAATGTAAATGAAGACTTTATTTCTTTCATTGACTTGACAAAACTAATAAATCCATCAAGTAAATCAATCATAATTAAATTGCACTTTGTTACAAATTTCATTTTCAATCATATGGATATTTGATTTCTCATGTTGTGATTGTTTTGGTTTGGAAAAAGTTCAGTAAAAATATTCAAATATTAATTCAAAGAGGCTACTTTGTGCTAAATTATTATGACAATGGATATATTTCTAGATTAAAAATGTGTATGTCTTGGAAAACATGTGCATTTATAAAAGCATATTCATTTTTTACATTTGTCCTAAATATTTGTTAAAGTCAATTTTAATACAAAATACTCTTTTTGCCAATTTGTATATTGTTATTGCTTATTTAATTGTACTTTTTGTGTTAATTTGCAAATATATATGTACTACGAATAGTCTTTTTTCAATTTCATATGATTTTTTTTTTTTAAATTAACAAGTTCCAAATTATTCTTATATTGCAAAATTTACATTTGGCTTTTGGATTTAGTTTTGTAAAGGTACTTGTATTTCCCCTTAAATTTAAGCTATTTTGAGTAATTAAATTTCAAAAAATGTTTACTTTAATTTAAAAAGTTTTTTACAATGTTTACTTGATATGAAAAAATATAATTTATCTTGTATTTTTATTTTATTAAATTACTAATATTTATAAAACAAAAGCAACTTTTTTCCACTATTAATACATTTGTGTTTTTATACAATAGGAAAACCATGAAAAGACAAAGAGAAAACAAGAAATTAAAAACTAATGAAATTTAAATAGATGTTAAAACATATGAAAAAAAACCAAAGACATTATTTTCAAATATTAACTATGCTTTAGAAAATAGTCACATTTTCCAATTTAGTTCATTTAAATATAATGTAGGCGATTGCCTTTTTGATACAATTCAAGTTTTACTAAATTTTTGTCATAAATCAAATGAATTATGAAATGGAATTATAGATTACTTCATATCATGTTTAAATAATAGATATTTGGATGTAATATGGTCATACAAACATGAAGTGCATAATGACATGCTTTGCGATTTACATAGAATATGTGAAAAAGACACATACTTATCTAGAATGAGACTTTTTGCAAATAACAACATAGATTTAGGTGAAACTAGATTATAGGGTTATACATTGTGCATCCAATGGATATCAAAATGGTTAAATATATCAATTTACTTATGGTCAATGACACACAAAAAAATACTGACACCTTAACAGAAAGTCATTGATTCTAAAATATTCAATATTGTTCCATGATAGGAACCCTACTTATGGGCACTATAAACCCTTGCTATGAAAAAGAACCAATAAGAAAAATATTTGAACTAAATAATTGAAATTATCAAATACATGTATTAAACTCGTACATGAAAGGAATTCCATTGTAATTGAAATGGAAAATTATGACCTTTATATAACAAGTATGTTTGCCAATAATTGTGGCAAAAGTTTATTTAATTCGATAAGCCTATTAACAAAAAATAAATTTGATGTGCAATCACTTAGACGTTATATGGCACAAACATTTTACAATGCATTGTACATAATGAATGAATATGCAATACATTGCCTACAATTATACAAATTATAATTAACCAAAATAATAGTGGAAACATTCCAAACTGGAAATAATATATTGATATGATTAAAATGCCATATAAAAAAATCAAACTAGAAGGTGGAAATTTATGCTTGTTATGGATTTCAAATATTTTATAAATTGAAATTCAAAATTAGTCGACCAAACTAAATAAATAGTCAATTTATAGTAGTTACTCATAGCCTATATATATATATATATATATATATATATATATATATAACATAATTTCATTTGAAATAGACACAATGCATATTGACTATGAGCCCTTACAAACAACACGTGAACAACCAATTCCAAGGCTTTTGTCTCCTGTGTCTTTGCATTCATAAAAAAAAATGTGTTTGGCAAATTCAAATAAAATATACAAAACTAATTCCATGTATCCTGAAACAAATACAAAAAATTAAAGTATTTGAAACGTATTTTCATGTAAAAAATAAATAGTAAGAAAAGAAGGGAAAGTGAATCAGAAAATAAAAAACAAAAGACAAAAGACAAAAAAATAAATTCACCAACAGATAAGAATGTCATATAGTAAAAAATAAAACAATAAAAAAATGTTAATATGAACATCGATAAAGTTACAATGCTTATAACAATAAAGAAGAAAATAAATACAATTAAAATTAGTGCATAATACAATGTAATACCAAAGAACATATATCATTACACTATTTAAAATCAACAATATGCAAAGTGAAAAATAAAAAACATGTAATGGAAATTAAAAATGACAAAATAGAAAAAAAATTAAAACATATTTAAAAGCAATTAAAGATACACCTATTAATGCTTGTCACCTTTGTGAGCATTTACATTTTAAAAAAGACCTAGTTAACATTGACAACAATATTGTTGACATCTTATTTTCACTTACTATTGATTCATAATTTTTTTTTTTTAAAGACAAAACATATGTAAATAATGTAAAATTGTGCTGGAAAATGAAAAAAATCTCATGTTTACTACTCCTTTTCAAATAAGAAGAAACAAAACAATAGAAATAATTCAAAAGGTAACTTCCTTATAAGAAATACTAGTTTCTATGCGTATTATTTTCTATTTTTCACAAATAAGATAACTTGGATATAAAATAGAATAAATAGGATGGCTTGGGACAATTATAAATGTTCCTATTCATTTTGACCATATTCAAAAAGCATTTCTTAGGAAAACGAGAAATGAAAATCAAACAATTGCAATTAAAGTGAAATGAAAATTAGAATATAAAAATGTATATGTAAGAGGAAATATTAGACTGACATGTGTGATGAATGCATTAGCTAATTATGCAAAATGCCATTGTACATATAATAAAAAGTTACAATTGAAAATGATTGGTATAATACACTTGAAAATGAAATTAGCAAAATAACAAATGACATTGACAATGTAAAAGATGTTGATGATAGTACAATTAAAAATTAAATAGAGTCAATTACATAATCAGTTATGAATGGACTTGAAACTGCACATTCAATAAAAAAATTCAAAAAAAAGATTAATGAAATTACACCATCTGAAGGTTTAAAACCATTAGGTATTTTTTAGGACAAGTTTTCAAAAGAAATGAACTTCTCAACTTTGTACTATGGTTACAGTAGACCTGATGATATGACAAAATCATTTTCATATCAAAAAATATCAAAATGGGAACTTTTACACAAAAACAATGATAATGTAACTCATATTACAAATCTTTTTTTTAAAGCAATTAAAATTATTATTCAACAAGTTTCTAATTGTGTATGTATTTGCATGCAAAAAGGCAAATTGAAAGGGAAAAAAATTATGCAAATGATGTTAAAAGCAAATCAAATATAGAAAAAATCCTAAAATATCAAATAGATTTTGAATCTCTAAAACATATTCGAATATCACCTACCTATTTAGATAATATAAATAGAAATATAATTAAAATGATAAGGCAATTAGAACCACCAACATTTTTTGTTACATTAACAAGTGCTAAACATTTTTAGAAGCCATTATGTAGAGCATTAGAAAATATAGCTAAAACAAATTCAAAAAACCATAATGAAAATATATATGAAAATGATATCGATATAATAATAAAAAAATAATCTAGTAATTTGTAGTCATTATTTCAATCATAGGGTGAATGCATTTAATAAAATGATAATAAAAATTAAACAAATATTTGGTGATATTTTAGACTATTTTTTTGTGACAAAATTCCAAAACAAGGGAAATGAACATGTTCATTTCATGCTTTACATACATGATTCATCTATATATGGGCATTGTTCCATTGTTAAAATTGAAGCATTTATCGATAAATATATATCTTGTAATTCATCATTGTTTGATGAAAATTTAATAAAAATACAAACACATCACCATACATAAACTTGTAAAAAATACAAAAAACATTTTGTAGTTTCAATTTCCCATTGCCTCCAATGGATAAGACAATTATACTATAACCTTTAGAAAATACCAATAACAAAACTAAGAATTGTGTTAAATATTTTTTGAAAGAAACTGAAAATAGAACATATGACAAAAGCATAACATTTGAAATGTTTTTAAAAAAAGAAAATTTGACTAAAGAAAGATATTTAACACTATTACAATCACTTATTGTGCATTATGTCGTGTTGTTAAAAATAAGTCTAGTGGACATGTGGATAAATGTTTTTATAATTCTTGTTCATAATATTTGGTATGAAAATACAGACACACAATATATTCTTAATGCATATTTTACTACAACATATTACACATCATACATGACTAAATTAGATTGTACATTGACAAGTGATTTTTGTAAAGTGTGTGATGATTTATCAAAAAATAATGAAAGTAAAGTTGAAATTGTGCAAAAAACTTAGGAACACTCTCGTTAATTATAAACACATGTCTAGTTGATAAGTAATACACATTATATTATCTTTGCCATTGCATTATGGCTTAATAAAAACATTTTTTATAAACACATCACCATTTTCAAATAGAACATGCATTTTGAAAAGTCCTAAAATATTAGCACAAGAACATGATGACTCTAAAAATATAATGTGTGCTTCTATCACTGATAAATACAATGGAAGGCCTAAATTTCTAGAACACATATGCTTAGAAGAATATGAATCATATTATATAGGAACATGTAAAAATATCAAAAGAAGAAAAATTCATAAATAATATGATATGTTAGATACAACCAACATATTCACCCTAAAAATATTATAGAGAAAAAACAATGTTATTTGTACAATATTGAGAACCTAACGAATCATTGAAACAACATTTTCCAACATGGTCATTAACTTATGGTACACATAAAAAATCCTTAGAAAATATGGAAACCAATTTCATTACACAACTACAACCAAAATGGGGAAACATTGACATTGTCGCTATAGACGTTGACAAAAAAAATAATACAATATTTGACATTAGCAATTAAAATGGCATTGATAAATGTTTTAAGATGATTGAAAAATACAATATTAATGTTGATATAGAGCATATGACAAATAAAACAACATTATAAATCCAAATAAAAAATAAGTTTGAAATAAGTAAACAACCATTTCTCATAAGCAAAGAAGACTATTTCAATTCGTAAAAAAAATTGAACTATGAACAACAATATATTATGAAAGATATGATAATGAAAATAATATTAACTCCAAATGAACTGATACATTTATTATTAATAGGTGGAGTAGGAACAAGGAAAACATATACAACAAAATTAATATAATCAACAACATGTCATTTTTACAATAAATAACTTACTAGTGATCCTCTTAAATTAAAAGACATTATTGCTGCTTTCACTAGTAAAACTGCATACAATGCAACATGACTACACACTATATTTTCCAATTGCCTCATAGAATGTCTAAAATGTTACCATTAGATTTAAATACTTTTGATATAATGACTGAAAAGTATGAACAACTTCGCATAATGCTTATTGATGAAGTATCTCTAATAGGAAGCCATATGATTTACAACATAGACAAAAGGCTTCATCAAATCATGTATACACCTAAAATCCATTTGAAAACTTGAATATAATTTTATGTGGTGATTTATACCAAACAAAACCAATTTAAGGTAATTGGATATTTAAAAAATCAAAAGTTCATCGTTAAATAGTACCATATTCATTCTGGTCAGACAGTGTTAAATGCTTTGAGCTACAATAAATTAGGAGATAGTCAGACGTCACATTTGCTTCAATTTAAAATCTATAAGAACCTACAACCAAATATAAAATGATAATGAATACTTAAATTACCAGTGCCATAGAGTTCCTCCACTTGATCCAACATTCCAATAATTATTTCATAGAAACAAAGATGTTGAACTCCATTTTGAAAAAATGCCTATTGTTTTACAAGGAGAAACATACATGCTAAATGCAATTGACCATATTAAAAATAATGAAATTGACAATGATTTTGTATATAGAAAAAAATCAATATTAACATACAAAATAACTATTAAAATAAATATATTATTATAATTAATTGGCAAAAATTACAATATAGTTGATGGCTTAGTCAATGATGCAAATGGTATTTTTAAATATTATACAGGAGAAACTCGCAACATTGTATGGATACAGTTATACGATATAAACATTGAAAATTTTCAATGACAAAAAATGAAATACTTATACACTAAAGACATTAACAAATATTGGACTCCTATAAAAATAATTACCAAAAAATAAACATAAATAAATAAATAATTATGCAAAAACAATTTCCTGTGCAAATAACATTTGCAAGAACAATCCATAGATCACAAGGAATAACAATAAATACTTTAGATTTTGACCTCATCAAGTCAATTATCATGGTCTCATTTACACTGCTCTATCTTGAGTCAAAAGTATGGAATCATTGTACTCATAAAAAAATTAACCAAAAAAACTTCCTAGTATCTGAAGAAGTGAAAAGTGAAATGCAAAAACTTCAACATTTTGCAAAATAGAAATTATTATAGAATTTTAACTATAAAATCTCAAACCATTTCACTATATGTTCTTTGAACACAAGTAGTTTACAATTTCACTTACAAAATATAATACATTACTATCAACTCATAAACATACATGTTTTATGTTTACAAGAAACTCAGACAAATAAAATACCAAATAAGACATTGCTCACAAATAAATTCCATTGCTTTGCTACAAAGAATATTCATGGCATCATGACATTTTATACAAAAAATGTTTTAAAACAAAACATTAAAACATTTAGTATAAAACATATAGAATAATTACAATTAACACAATGCATTCAAACATATGCATACGCATATCAAATATTTACTTAGAACTAAAGACTCTTCTTGTATAACTATTAACATTTATAGAAAGAGTAACCTCAAATCTAAAACACAATATGAAAATCATTTTAATTGGTGATTTTAACATTGGCATGATGAAAAACAAAGGTTCACAAGAACATCTATACTGATGTATGGAAAATAATAATTTTTTTATAGTGTCAAATATGTCAACTACAAATGTAATAATGATCATAGACCATTGTTGGACAAATATTGACTAAAATAATACATTTCAATCTATTTCATGCATATTGGACTGATCATAATGCAATTTTTTTTTGCCTTTCATCTTTTAAAAAAAACACATAATTATATTTTATAAAGTAAATTGCAAATATGTCAAATGCAAAATGTCTACCAACAAACTCCAACTGGGAACAAGTTTAAAGGTATGTAATATTTTTATTTACATTATCTTATTTACATATATTTTGGTTATATGTCATTTCTACATTTAAACATAAATCAAAGTAAAAAAACACAAGTTTATTGCTAATTATTTTTTATTGACATCTTATTTCAGCAAAAAATGGAACAAAATACTCAAATTGAACATGTAGATATAGAACTGCAAAGAGAACCAAAAAAGTATGCATTTTCAAATTTTCTATTTATTTGATAATACTAAATCATATTTAAAATATCTAATTATAAAAAAAATTACAGAGCAAAAAATTTAACCTATATGCAAGTAATAATAGATGACATCGACACTACCAAAGCAAAGAATTTTTTGAAGGAGATATTCTTGTGACATATAGAACAATGCTTGACAAAAAAAAATTAAGAGAAATTTTGAGAGCTGATTTAATAGACATTAAATGAAAAATGATAATAAACTTGAACATAATAGATTCACTAATCAAAACCCTTCAAGAGAATCTCCTATCACATAGAGGAATATGTATTAAAAATTTCTATATTGTTTCAAAAATTGATTATGACCATGGCGACTGCAATTTTATATTAGTAGTAAGTGAAACTACTACAATAGATTATATAGATCCATTTTTTTTAAACATATGTTCATTCCAAATTCAATAATTCAAAAACTCTTGAACACCATAGAACACTATGCAACTGGGATTATAGTTTCTATTTGCGCATCTATAATGAAAACTAGCAACCAGTTTATTGTAGAAATAATATATGAAAACTTGCAAATTGACAAAACAAAAGTAAGTTCAATTACATATATTGCAATTCAATTTTCTTTCAAAAATTTATTACATGTTTCTATCAAAAAACTAATTTTCCCTTGCCCTTGCAAATTACAGGTCTACCTCTTCCGTACATTGGCACCTAAATACAATTAAATTGAAGCCAAAACATGATGGAAAAAAAAAATAACCTACAATTTTTTCTTTTCAAAAACATGGCAAAATGAATTGAATCAAGAGGTATAAACTTGTGCAACATTTAATCAACATGTGTAACCTTTGTAAATGCAAAAAAGAGCCCCTTAACACATATAGATGTTACTAGAAACAATTATTGAGGTAAATGCCAAATGCCTATTTATGTGATTTTTTATTCTAATAATAAAAATATTATTGAGACATTTGAAATTTTTTTTGAAAAAAAAGGTGCATGGAACTCTGACAATTGCAAAAGCATATTTCAGGTCGTTTAAGCATATATGCAAAAGCTACAATCTTATGATAGAGCAATTTAGGCCTTCACATAGAACCACATCTTATTATAGCAATTTCAAGAATGAATGTGAATATTATTATTCCCATCGACTATTATGCAACATAAAAAGTAGAGATAAAAGTAACATCCAATTCATTGCAAAGGACCATGTAATTGATGAACTGTTATCTTCAATTAGAAAAATAACATGTGTTGAATATGTAGCTAACAAAGAAAGCATAATTAAACTATTATCAGTATTCACTATGCAAGGTTCTTTGAAAGTGGACAAGAATAATATCATCAAACATATTGATACAAAATTGAAGCTAAAGGTACACAAATATTTTACAATATAGCATTTATAAACTAGCAGTAATTAGTCATACAAATATGCACATTTGTAACATTTTATATTTTAAAATAATTTAAATGGTAATACTAAAAATAATTGCAATTATGATAGGGTACTTTCTTTCACAGGCTAGCAGCCATACATCATCCAGCCATACTATGACCACTCCATCTTTCTAATAGTAGGTATGCTTGACCCTATATTTAATAATTTGTAATATCTGCATGGAAAAAATATTTTGAAAAAAAAACAATATGAAAAAAAAATATCCCACCTGCTTTTCAAAAAAATAAATTCAAAAAAAAATTATGCCCTTTAATAGCAAGTAAAAAAAACTGGCATTATTTATTACTCTAATTTTTACATATAAATGTAAAAACTATTGCATGGTTTATAGTAATTGCTTGTTTTTTCTATAGTTTTTAGGTCTCAAGATGGAGTTTTCAAAAGCACAATGAAATAGCTAAATACGATAAGGAATGATAACCAGATGCAAATGACCATACAATCAAATAAATACACTCAACAACTCAATGGAAAAACTAAATAAAATAGTCAATTCTATACTTATTACTATATTTAATGCAAAAATATTTTTTATGTAATTTATATTTTATTATTCAAATAGCAATAAATATTTTTTAAAATATTTACACAATTCAATACCACCACAATGTACATTGTCAATAATTCTAAGGAAAAAAACACAAGTTTCTTGCTTATGAAATTATTTATCTTATTTTTACAATTGTGAAATTGACTTCTTTTGGCTAAAACATCCAAATACATATCTGAAAATTATGTAAACAACTATGTAATTCTTCTTTACTTTAATAATTAGACAATGCAATTTTATTTGCGTGTTATATATAAAAAGGGGCAAATGCAAACTACCTCATGAACAAAATTAACAGATTATCTACAATGTGTCATGAATATCATTGTTGAAGAATATGTCACTTACATCAATTGTTTCTCTGTCAACAAGTATCAGGGAATAATATAATTTTTTCCTTACTTTTCAATTTACTTTTCAAATCCAAATTTTTCTTATGACTATTCTGAAATTATCACAGAAGCTACATCTTAGTAAATAAATAGCCACTAAATACATGCCACAATTTTTTTTCTTGGAAAACATAAACTTGATTTTAATTTTTTTCTATAATCTTTCTTGTAATGTGAAAATGCAAATAGTATGTTATGCACAAAGCATGAGCATGAAATATTACTCCTTCCTAACAAAAAAAATGTATGATTGCCTATTTTTTACATGCAAACAAAAAAATTAAAGACAACGTTGTTTATAATTGCACACAGATTTAAGAACAATGTTGTTTATAATATTTTAGGTCTAACATGCTTTCAACTTTCCTAGAAGAAATTGATAAAGGGAAAAAAAAATCTTGTATAATATATGCACACATTGTAAAACAAGGTCAGAGAGTAAAATGAAATAAGGTATTATATTTTTCATATATGATCAATTAAATTTGATTATGGATCCATATTGTTTAATTTATGAGTGGAAACTAAATTTTAGTTTCAAAACATTTAGGCTTCAAAAAGTATAACAGTTGTTCTTTATCTTAAAGAAGAACATGTAATTGCTAGTGCAGGAGTTGAAGATAGATGATTCTACCATTCTATCCAAAATTCAGTTTTCCATTTTATATTTATACTAAAATATACTCCATTTATATTAAATCAACACATGAAGCACTTTTGTACACCAATCTAACATGTAGATAGTGTGTTAACAGATAAAATTCAATGTTTCTCATTTATTGCATGAAAATCAACTTTCAAAACCAAATATGACTAGGACAATCAGAAAGATTTTATATAGTTGTGTTTTATTCTTTAATAAAAAGTGATCTTGAGTAATTGATCAATGAAATTCATGAAAGGTTCTTGTAGGGAAGTTTTCAGGGTTATGGTAAGACAATAGCATTAAATTAGTCAGGAATAAATGATCATAGAAAGTACTTATACATGAAAAAATAAATATAGTTCAAGTCACAGATGAAGACTAAAAATAATGCAAGACTACCTTACATTTAATAACTAAAGTAATCAAATTGTGAATATCATTTTCCCTATAATAAAATAGTTTGACAGTTTCTTAGGTAAATATTTAGAACCACAAAGTCCATCATAGCATCTGGAACTATAACTAATACTCACGATGCATCATTTTTTCCTTCGTATGTGATTTTTTTAACCCTTTTTGACCCCCATAGTTTTTTCTATTTCATGGATATTTTGATTTCCTTTTATATGAATGATTTAGAATCTGGATGAAAATTGTCTTAACTACAAAATCAGAATTAGATGATTATATGGCATTTTTATTTCTTTTCCAGTGTAGTTAAATTCTAGGATACTAGAAAGTTGAAAACTCTAATTACACAAATGGTTCCTTAGTGTTAGGTATTTTTTTTACTACCATAGTTAATTGGTGTCTTGTTCAAGTTACTTTACATATCCATTACTACAAATAAATAGTTTTAATTACCTTTAAATATTTTCTATGTAATTTTTCTAATCCAAAAAAAATGAATATTTTTTCATGTGCTACAATGTCATATGAAAAAATATGTGGTTGTGTTGACTACGTGCCAATTGGCTATTGAATGTTTATTAATGCATTTCTAATAGTATGTTGATGCCCTGAACATTAGAGTTTAGTTTTTAGTTACTTAGTTCCCAGTTATCTTTCTAGTCACAGTATATAAATCATGGCCTTCTTAGCTAAGGTCAATATGATATGTTTTTCTATCTCAAGTTTCAAATGTAATTTTGTTTTTATCTTGATAGGATGGATGAGTTCACAGAATATCTAGCCTAGCTCAAGATTCAACTGGAAAATTTATCATAGCATCCTGCATGGACAACAAATCAGTGTAACCTCTTTTGGATATTGCATGTCTAGGATGGTTATTTGTGATTTTGTTGTATTTGCTTATCTTTACATGATTTTAAACTATGACAAATATTGTCCCCCATACTTTTGACCCCTTTTAGAATAGTTGAAGAGACTAAAGGTAGGTACTAGAACCAAGTTAAGCCAAGTTATAATTATAATTTATTTATTATTAATGTAAATTATTTTGTATATCATATTATTATAATGTAATAATTAGTTAATTACTGAGATATATAATAAAAATATTAATTTACAATTGTTTTCATATTAATATAAAATATTATTATAATTTACAATAGAACATTATATTGGGGAAATGGACAAAATGGCATTTTTATGATATTAAAGATAGCAATAATGTTTATTTTTGGGATTGCAATAAAAGATTTCAAATTAACATTGAAAAAGGTTGCGAGATGTCAGTGAGACATTTTGAAATGCAATTTTTAAGCTTGAAATTAGGCATCTATATTAGATTGGGCATATTTTTCTTCAACCTATGGATCAAATTTTCTTCTTTTGTTTCTCTATGTTTTTTGAAGGGCATGATGACACCTTATCTATTACAGCCATGTTTTTCACTATAGAAATCTGACAAGAACAACATTGCATTTCCCCCATGGATGGAACATTAGGTAAAGGTGAAAAAAACATTTGGATTTGTAGAATATTTTCCTTTTGAGTTGTCATAGTTTTTTGGTTTCACAAGAAATAAAAATTGTCTGCCTATGTTGCATATATGTTTTTGTTTTTAGACTAAGCCAATCAAAATATGTGAAGCATAGATATTTCTACTGGTGACAATGAGCACAAAATATGACCAATTTGAGCTTCCACCAACTTTATATATCCAAAATAGTGTGAACAATGAGACACTATGGCTACAAGAACAAAGACAAAAATGGCCATCGACTATAATAACCTTTGAATAGATGAAAATATGTATATGTGTTTACTATATGCTGAGCTTAGATTGAAAATGGCAAAGGATAAATGGTTTTTACTAGGCATGTACCCTTCAATTCAAATCTCTTAAGAACAAACCATGATACTTATGTGTAAATTTGTAATATATGAAAATGACTCTAACCACAAACTCTAAGTTGGTGACACAAGAATTTAAATTCAAGGACAAATTTCAATATGCATAGTTTGATTACAGGGTTACTTTAATAAATAAATCAAAATACACAATGATGAATATTTTTTTTTTAACACAAGTCTATTATCTTAAACAAACAATGCAAGCGCATGGCAAGACTTTGATTTTAGATATTCTTAAAAAAGCCTATTTATATTTTGTAATGTTATGTATGAAAGACCTAATCTCCCCATTGCCTACATTTACCTATACATTAACAAAATGCAATAATGTTGGTTCTTCCATTTGAAGTAGAACACTTTGGTACCTATCATTAAAATATCATAAAACTTGGGTAAACATTTCAATTATTGCATAGTTTTTTTTTAAATAGTTAATGAATTTAATATCTTCTTTATCCCTTGTATAATGAAGGTCACTAGTTTTACTTGGAAGTAGGGTATACTTCATTTTTTAAGGTAAATAATTCCTTTTTTTTGTTCTTTTTCGGCCATTGAGTCATTCAATAAATTGGGAGACTCCATATACTTTCAATAAAATGGCACTACTCTTAATCTATATATATTTCAATTTATAGTAAGCACACTAACATGGGATGCAACTAGATTCAATTTAAGGCAATTATTTCAACCACCATATTCACTGAATCCATTTATTCGAATGTCATTGGAGTTATCTACATTGAAGGTAATATTCAATTTTTGATCTAATGATCTCAAAATTAAATTTAGTTACAAATAGAATAGATTTTGATTATACAATTTCAAATATAATTGAAAGCAAAATTGTTTTAATCTTTAAATTTAAAATTCCATATTTTTATTTTTTGACATGGTAACGAAAGGATGCAAAGGTGGAGAATGAGAAATCTACTATGAATGTATGGATACCATTTTGGACAACACAGAGAGCAAGGGAAATGATCAATTCTAAAGAATTAATCTTGCCAAATCCAAGTACTAAATAGGACTTGTTATGCCTTTCATTTACTAATCTGGACTTTATCATTTGTACTTTATCATTTACCAAACCAATTTTTTTTCAAAATCATAATGAAGATTCATTGAAGAATTTTATTGGCTATAATCAACTAGAGAAATTAATGGTAGACATTCATATTTTTTCTTACAAGATATTAAGTATGAACTTTAGGTGTATAGTATAAAAAATATGAAAAATACGAAAAAGTAATTTGTGCCAATTCAGGGAGGCTTTTGGGGTGTAAGTAATCAAGCTGATGTGTTACCATCTTTCTTTAAGAGGTGTTTGTGCAGTCTATGGGTCTAATGCTTTGGAATCATTTCCAATGCAAATATTATTTTAAAATTTACAAGTTTGTTCCTTATAAAGTGGCCTTGATGAACATATCAATATCATATTTTTGATTTTATTTAAAAACATGGTGTAAATTAGTTAAGATGTATGTTTCCAACCAAATGTCTATCATGCACAAAAAATTTCATACATTTTGTTTTTATTTATTAAAAACATGCAAATATAAAGATTCTAATAGAGTTCATAGTTACTGCATTTACATGGGTACTTCTTTTACATGAAGTAATGAAAATAAGGGTGTGAATTTTCATGGATTACAGGGAATTTTTGAAAATCAAAATAAAATGGATCTCAAGAGACAAGGTGTTTCTATCCATTTCAGTTAGCATTCGTATAGATAAAATTAAAGGTTTGTCCTTTTATGTCCAAAATTTAAAAAACTAAAATTTAGTACTCTTTTATTGATTAGTTGAGAAAGTGCACATATTAAATATCATTGTTAACCATTTTTCTAGAGGATTGTCTTAAATATCAATCACTTCAAATGATTAGATCTCTCCTAATTATTACATTATTTATATACAACTGCATGAAAAACAATAATTGTAACAACCCAAAATTACTTCCTAGCTCTTAATTTATGGCCTATAATAGGTTAAATTCTTAGATAGTATTTGAATATACCAACCTCACATCCTCTACCATTGGTTCAAAAAATTGTGGAAAGGTTCAATATAATTCAAGATTGAATATGTAAACTTTGCAATTTAGAATTTTTATCTTCACAATATTTTATAATCTTGGGACTTTCATGTGTGTGTGTGTGTGTGTGTGTGTGTGTGTGTGTGTGTGTGTGTGTACCAACTATCATGTCTACAGATCCAACTTACAATCCATATATCTTGAAAAATTAAACAAGGCTCTTTAGTGCATGATATTCAAAATCTTTTAGAGACTTTGTAAGGATGAAAGGTTTGATTTTTATACATCTAATCTCATAGATAATCATAAACATCGCTGTCAATTACTTGAAATTAATGAATGAAAATTCCATTTGGTATAAGCTGCACATGCTTCAATTCTTGCTTTATGCTTTCACCTATACACACAACATAAAAAAAAATTATGTTTTTCCCAGTTTACTGCTATTAGAAATCAATAGCCAAATACAATGAAACTTGATTTATAATTGTAAATTGCACAAAAATACAAATTTCTAAAAAATTCTTGTCCTTAATTTTGAACTAAATGCTATGTCATTTGCATATGTTTTTTTTTGTGTTTTATATTACAAAGCTTTAAAAGTAGCATATACTAAAAATTTTGATTTAAATGTTATTTTAATTTATTATAGCAAGTGCAATTGGATTCTTTTAAAGAACAAATCAGGGCACATGTTTACTAGTATGATAATTGGCACTCCATTAAATGAGAATAGTGTAGTTTTAAGTGTGATTACCATGTCAAGTAATGCTTTTGCCTTCAAAAATATCAACAATATTAGAATTTTGAGACATAATTGATATAACGGCCATAACCTTGGCTACAACCCTCTAATATTTAATGGTTTTTGCAAGTCAAAGGTTAAACAACAATAGCCTTTGCTCAAAACATCTACCATAATAAAGATGGTATGTATTAATCCTTGTCATTGGTAGTCTCAATAAATTGCTTCCCAATATGCTTTTTTAATGGGAAATGCATCTTACATTACTTCAAGGAACAAAGAATTACAACAATTTAATAACATGTTAACATTTGTGTTTGTTCCCCAACGCTTGTCTACAGCCAAAAAAAATATTATCATGTTTACAAATAGGAGAGCATAATTTTGATTTTCAGGTAGCTAATAACTATATTGAAGAACATGTTGAATCAGAGGCATTCACAAAAGTGGTACTCTGTTATCTTTGTTGAATTGCAAGTGTTATGATTTGATGCTTTAGTTAACATGAAACCAATCAAATTAAGAAGTGTAATTAAAATAAATCCTTACATCTACTAGTTGTAATCAAAGATATGGAACATTTTGAACCATTTCATAAAGTTAGGGTAGATGTGAGATTATTGATGTTTCATGTTTACAGATTTCTCCATGTCTCTTCTAAAATCTAATCACCAACACGCATATGTTGATGAAGTTGTTGACAAGAAAACTTTTATGGAAATATTGGTACAATTATCAAGAACACTATGATATCCACATCACAAAAACTTTGGAAGGTCTTGCAAGTTGTTGGGGATATTGCATTTTCATAACCATTCTTTGTGATTTTTATAGAAATTGAGGTATGTGAAATAATAGTCTATTGATCAATATGCTAAAATAATTTTATAAGCTATAATCTAAAGTTACACAACTGATTATAGATTTATCATGTAATCATGCATAACACTAAAACTATAGCCTCCAAAAAACAAAAATATGAAAAATGCATCCATGTGTTCCATAATAGTAGCAACTTTCTTATATATGATATGTGGTTGATTTGCATATGCAGCCTATGGGGATGATGTAGTTGAATGAGTTTTTTAATGCATATATTGTGATTCACATGGTGGGAGCATATCAATAATTGACCCCTCCATATATCAACATCTATTGCCATAACATCTTACATCCTTGCACCTATATTATGTCATCCCCTTTTGCTTTCATTGAAGACTGATCCATTTTGAATACATGCTTTGGAATTATTGGATAACTATATGTGAAATATGTATATCTCCATTAGCATCAAAGTAAAGATGTTATTCAAACGATTTTAAATGCAATACTAATTACTAGGAAAATGTAGAAATGTACATGCATATATTATATAACAAAGACATGATAAAATAATTGCCTGAATCACAATAAGGAGACCCATTCTAATTTAAATTTATTTCTAACAAATTAATTCTTATCTTGAAACTATTAAATCATTTTTATATTTAGTATTGTTGTATTTTGAATTCAAAACTAAGTTAATAAAAAAATTGCATTTTTTTTTACATTTATTTTTTATTTATATTTAAACTATTATATTGTGAAATTTTTAATTGATATTTTATTTTGTTAGGTTCCTTTAGGCATGTTATCAATTAGATTTTGCATCCACTATGTTTTGTAAGAATTTTAATATATGGGAATTTAATGACACAATGTGATCACCTCCAAGTTGTGAGACCTTGGTGAATTGAGGTGAACCTTCGATGAAGACCGACTTTCTTTCACTAAGCTTAGTGCAACTCATATATGACCGGTTCACTTCTAACTACAACTTCTTTGTGAGTTTTCTCCTAACTCAAGTTTTATTTTTAAGGAAAAGAGTTTTGAAGGAGTTTTAAAATTGGAAATGGTGATGCACCAAAGGGTTCTAGTGGAAATTATTGCTTGCTTCGATTGAACACCGTTTGAATAATAATATACTGAAATCTCTTGAAACACAATCTTATACAAGTATAACATCAAAGGCAGTATTGAACATTTTATCAAATAAGGATGAAAGTTCTCAAATTTTCCTCAACAAGATTTCAAAAGGGCAAGATAAATACCACAAATGATCCTATATGGATAAAATAAGACTTATATCATTCACAAATATAACAAAATCTATACATATACAAAGATGACACAAAATAAAGAAGGCAAAACTTTAGTATACTAATATTCACTAGGCTACAACATGTAGATAAACTTCTCAAAAGCATAAAAATTTGTCTCTCAGCAAAAGATCCATGGAGTACGTAAAAGACCCATATTTATATAGAAAACTTAATCCCTTGAGAGAGAAGTCAAAAACCTTTACACTTCCTCTTAGAGCAATAAATTATGGATTACTCACATAGATATCCTCATTTCAGCTTGAAGAGACATCTTTGGTGGAGTAGAAGGAAGAAGAGGACTCTACAAGCAGCTAAGCACTTTGCCAAGTGTTGAAGAAGGATGATAATGTTGTTAGAGTCTTCCATTCAAACCATCTCTCATTGAGCTTAGTTGAAGAAGTCTTTTGCCAAGAAATGGGGTGCCAAAATGAAACTTCATGACTTGGTCAATCTTTTAACAAAAATGAATGTTTTTTTCAATATTTGAATATTTTAAAACATAACTTGCAAAACCTAACTTGTAATTTTTATTTGAGACTTTTGCAACTTATAAGTCACTTGACAAAAGGGGATGTGTAAATTACAATGTAAGTTTTTACAACCTTTAAGTCATCAAACTTGTTAAAAATAAAAGTACAAAATACAAGTTGCACTTTTTCAATTTAAAGATAAGAGCTATCAAAATGACAATTGCAATTTACAACTTGCAATTTTACAATGAAGCTTATAAAATTTGTAATTTATAGAATGCATTCTCCTCAAATAATTAAACAATTAATTAATGATAGTCACATCATAGGATTCCTTATCCTTTTTTGCTTGTATCTTCTTAATGTAAGCGTCGAACTACCAAATATTTCTTTTAGGCACTCTTCATCAAGACTAATTATGTAAATATTACTAATGTCACATTTTGCCATTGCCTCAGACAATTCTCTAGAAGAAGCTCTATACATTTAGATATCTTTGCCCATCTGATCAAGTGTATTATGGTAATTGATAAACTAGTGGATGGAATCCAAATTGAAATTTATGTCATGTGTTCACTCCCTCTTAATCACCTCCTTGAATTTATCCTGGATAACCTAAATAGGAAGAGGTTTGTCTTGGTAATATATTGCCTCACATGATAATTTACAAATTGAATCTTCAATGCCGTACATTACATCAGTGGCCTTATCACTTGTGCTCTTGGCATTATCAATAATTTCACTAAGTATTCTGATTCTAAACTTTGCTTCCCTCTCTAGCTCATCATGTTCCAAAGGATTTTTTAGTATCTTTTCGGACATGAGGGTATCCTTCTCTATCTAGTCAATGGCCTGCAACTTGGGAAAGTAGAGCTTTAGCCTTTCAACTTCTTCCTCATATTTTTTATCTCTACCTTTAGAGATACAAGGTCATCTTTTAGTGTTTTGTAATAATCTATGGCCAACCTTATCACCCTGTTCCCTTTGGTGATTAGTTTTTCGGCCTAGTCCTTTATAGCTATGCCCATTGTGTCAATCTCTATCATTGTATCAAATGTCTCTTTATCAAGGAACTGAGGTATAAATTAACTTGGTTGGGTTGGTTTGAGAGGAGTGTTAGGTTTATGACCTTCCTCAAGGTAGACATCAACTGTTCTACCTTGTTTTTCAACTCATCCTTAGTGACCTTGTCACTATCCATTTTCTAAAAGAGATAACTTATGCTTGTTTGGACATTGTGTTTCAGTCCCTCTCTTGTTGGATGACCAAGGTGTACCTTGGATACCTGATAATCCCCCATTGCTAAATCTTCTTTATATTTTTCAGCTGGGGGAATTTCTATCTCCACATACTTCTCCCCTATTGCATCATAAGAGACTCTAAAAATGGTCTTGGGGCCTCTCTTTGGTCATTTGGATGCTTCTAATAGACCGAAATCCAAGGTGTTAGGAGATATCATTTGTTTCCTCTTCTTGGACATTGATTTTGCAAGCCAATTAGCAATGGCTACCAATGAATCTTGTGCTATCCCAATGGCCACTATTACTTATGAATATATGATTGAAGCTGCCACACTAGTAGTTACTATAACAAGTGTTGTTTCTGCCACTAATGTTGCCACTAAGTCTTTGGTTGATGATTTGGCTATCCCTACCCCATTGGTGGGTTAACTAGCCATAGGTGTGTCAGTGGGCTTCTCTATCTCCACCCCCCTATTAGGATTTTGGGTCAAGGTGAGAGTAGGAAAAAGCAAGAATATTTGTATGGGTTAAGTGAATGTGCTTCCAAGGGGTGTGGAATCTATGAGTGACACAGGTGGAAAGGTAGGCAGGTACAGAGGTAACAAGGGAACTTGTGGAAGGATGTTTACTAAGGCAGCAAAAGAATCTAGCAATGTGGTGGGAATGGCTAGAGTAGAAGTAGTGGGTAGTGTGATGGAAGATGAAGATGGAATTATTTATGACCCAGTGGTTGTAATGGATAGTGGGGCTATATTCAGAATGACTAAGTTGGGTGCCATGTATTGTTGGGTGGTGTTGGTGATCAATGGGGTGGTAGTAGATATAGGGGATGAGGTGGAAGTGACTATGGAAGAGGGAGTTGGAGATGGATTGGGGATAACCAACTGAATTGATTAGCTCATTACTAAGGGAATTACTTATACTGGTGGGTTATATGAGGGAATACTTGCTTTCATAGGTTGGATGGTAGAAACAAGAGGAGGGGTTGTCTTAGTTGAGTCTCTTGTAGCAGTTGGTAGTGTTTGGTCCAATGGTTGGGTTACTAGCACTTGGATGTTGAAAGTGGCCATTTTTTCCATCTATTTTTGCTTCCCTTTGTGTGAGACAACTGGCCCCACTGCTTGATCTACTTGAGTGCCACTGCTGGAACCTTTTGTTGCTTTTTCCTCTACCCCTTTCTCCTTTGCCTTTTTGAACATGTCTATGATGTTCAATCTCTCTTTTGTTATCTTTACCCCCTTATTTCTTAACCAATTTAAAGTTATGTTAATAACCAGGTTAGTCCTATCTAATAAAGAGAAGTATTCAGGTGCAGACCACTTGACTTGAGGAAGGGGTTAGAGGTAGATATGATTATCATAATACACCCTATCCACTGGTTGTTCCTTGTCTTTTTACTCATTTAGAACTAATGCCATGTCATAGTTCTTAATTTTTTCAAGGGTTATCATGGAATAATCCCTCAACCTAACCTCTTCCTCATCCTGCATGTCCTCCCAATAATCTTCATAAAAGGAAATGTGAGAAAATGAGGAACCCAATAAACTAGCAACAAAATCTATAACATCATACAAGGGCCTAGCATCGAGGGTTCTCAAAGTCATCTAAGTCATTTTTATCTCTGCACATTGGCCTTGGATAATGAAGGGCATGTATATCTCCCTATAATGATAGGGAAGTGTATGCATGTTTTGTGCCTTCTTGATAAGAACTTGTGGGTTTCCACTAGTTATCTTACAAGTTCCATTAGGGCCCACTTATCACTGACATATCTGGGAAGGGTGTAAAGACACCCACTAAAACCACCAACTATGATATAGGAAAATGTGGGTAACTGGATGAAGTATGATCCCTAATTTACAATTTCTATGGTTGCAGCATCAGAAAATCTTGTCTTCT
The DNA here is from genome assembly GCA_037957365.1 of Torreya grandis. Taxonomy (NCBI): domain Eukaryota; kingdom Viridiplantae; phylum Streptophyta; class Pinopsida; order Cupressales; family Taxaceae; genus Torreya; species Torreya grandis. The sequence goes on from JARHVA010001760.1 coordinate 208,101, forward strand.
CTAGTTCTTGTTTGAACATAATTATGATGTAGTAGATGAAGGTATCATTAACTCTCTTAAACTATAGTTTACTTCCATCAAAAGTGAGATCAGGATAGTAATTATAAACTTTGTTAACCTAATATAGCACCATGTTCAATCTCAAGAATGCCCTCCCTTTTGCCAAAGCATAGATGAGGTAGGAGGTCATGTAGAATTTGCCATTAGTTTGAACCTCCATCAACTGTATGTGAATGGAGTCACTAATCAATTGGGCCCAGTGAATGTACTACTTATTATGTTGATTACCCATATATACCGGTACATCCAATCTTGATAATTCTTGGCATTCTGACTTCTTGTAACTCTATGTAAGAGTACAATGATATCCCCTACCTCGTCTTTGAATTCTATCTTAGCTAGGGTCTTAGACAGTCTTGAGGTTGAAGCTTTAGGGGTCTTCAACCACTTTTTGTTTATAATCTATGAACAAGTTGAGGTGTTATCATGGTAGAATTTCTTGGAAGAGTCAAGAGTAATATTTATATAACTTTCAAACTCCAGGATTAAAAACATAGTGTCAATGAAATCCTGATCTAGTTTCAACATTTTCTCCCCCTTATCATTCACTACCTCTCTTTTCTCTGCATCATAATGCCTGGCCATAATGAGCACAAGCTCAAGGATTTTTACTGAGAATGGAAAGGTTGCAGCCTGAGGTAAACTATTATCATATATACTCTGAATCTAGTCATTTTTAAATTCTGCATTAACCTTAGTCCAGAAGTCAGCTAGGTTTATGTCAATTATCTCATTGATGTTAGAATCTAAGTTGGAAGGGACCTCAAGTCCCTTTGATTTGAACTTCATCTCCTTTCCAGACATATACATTGGGAAAATGGGTGAGGGAAACCAACTACAAAGCTGGTTGGGCTTTGGGTTATAATTTTCAAGTAATTTTTCTGCTTTTAACTCAACAAAGTTTTGTTATTCTTCTACAGGGGCTCTGCTCCAACAAAAAAATTGTATGCAATAACAATTGTAAAGTCTGACCAAAGGTCCGACGGGAATTCAGAGTGAAAAAATAAGGGGGATCTCCACCTAGATTTGAGCTGGGATTTTAGGTGTAATTCATAGTTGAAATCTCTAGGGAGGTTTAGGTTGAGAAGACAAGAGGGATCTCTGCCTAGATCTAGACAAATTTCAAAAAAACCCTAAGGCAATGTAACAAGAATCTAGATAAATTTAACAAGTGAATGTAAGACTGGAAATTGCGAGCAATAAGGTTAAATGATGATGATGCTTTTTAAAAAATAATGGAGAAAAAAATTCTATGGCAAGAAAACCCTAAGCTTTGCCAAAAAGAATAATGACGGCCAAATTTTACAGAATAAATTGAAGGAAAGACCTAAGAGAATACCGATATGTGTGCACAAGGTTTTGCAAGTTGTCAACGGAGCTATGGTTTATGGCGTCGCTTGGCAATGGAGGTGAGTAGGATCTGGTAGTGGCATCACTTGTCCTCGGGGTCTAGTTTGCAATGTTAAACAAATGATGTAAGAAACCTAATTATATACCAAAAACTGTAATTAATGCCAAGCATGTGGATTAACGACAGTAAATGGATTAATAGGTGAGAATGCAGGACAACGGAGTCGCCTTGCAAGTTTGCAACTTGCAATATGTTTTGTAATTTTTTGTTCCCTGCTTACCTTTGTGATAAAAAATCCAAGAAATCTCTGCCTATTTGTAAATTTGTGATATGCTTTTCATTCTCTGCTTTCTGCTTGTTGTTGAGGGGTTTTGGAGGCGGGGATGCTTTAGGAAGCGAGGAGTGGAATTTGGATTACACTTTGCAACTTTGCAAAGTTGCAAAGTGTAGTAGGAATTCCGGTTCCCGCTTAGGTCTTAATGGAAAATGAGAAGTGGAGTTTGCATCACAAGTTGCAGAGTGTAATGTGAATTCTGATTTTCGCTTGGGACTCAGTAAGCGGGAAAGCAGAAGTTTATGTGCACTTTGCAATTTTGCAAAGTTGCAAGGTGCACAAATATCTTTGGTTTTCACTTGTGTCTTGAAAAAAGAGGACTTGGGCAATTTTGAAGCATTTACTCAAAGAATTTTATAAGTCTCCTCTAAGACACAAGGGGTTTTGAGGTTTTTGACATAAAAATATCAACAAAACCACTTGAGAGAATTTCAATCATAAATTAACAAAAAAACTACAACAAAAAAAAATTGTACCAAAAAAAATTACAGTAATTTATAATAAAACTCCATAACTTAATATGAAACCAAAAATTTGTTATTTTTAATCCATGAAGAGAGTTATTACTTGGTTACTTGTGACACACCATATAAAACATCAAAACTACTTCTATACTTTCACATCAAATCAGAGTTGTGTCTACTTTCAAATAATAAAACTACTACAGCCCTTGATTTGGCCGCGTCATTTGAAATTCTAATATTATAATTATGACAATAATAGGTTGGCAAAGTTTGTTTGGCGTTTAGCATGAATGAAGCAGTAAGTATTGTTGCATTTACAAAGAATCTTACTGATGATAGCAGCTGCATTTTTCCTCATGTTTTCAACCGCAAATGATTTTTTTAAATGGCGGGCATTCAGCTGTAATTGGTTTTATAGAATAATTATTTTATTATATGGAATTCGCAGCCTCTCCTTTCTATCGGGGGTAAATACCGTTGCACTTACATTTCTTTCTTTCTTTCTAAATTTGAATGCGATCGTGATCGTTGGAATTTTCAACACCGGGTTTTATTCCATAGTGTCCTATCCGTTTTCCTTGTGTTTTACGCCATCCTTTCAATTGTTGTTTGTTCTTCTTCTTCTTTTTAGTTGTGTTTGGCCTTTTTGACTTTCTTCCTGTGATTTGTTTGCATGATGAAATAATGTTTTAGCCAGAAATTCGCAGCTCCTTAGGTTTTGTAGAAACCCCCATCAATTATGTTGTTTCAGTTTATTTTCATTTTCTATTGATTTTGGTTTACCTTCCATATCTATCTATCTAGATGCTAGTTGCTAATTCAGATTTATTGCTGCGTTAACCCTTTGTTTTTTGTTTTTGAATGTGTGTATGCAGCCTTGACCAGGGATGGGTTGCCGTTGGTCAAAGAAATCGGGCAATGATGTCTCTACTGCTGTTGTGCCATCTGATGTAGTAAAAGGCCGGCCTCCTGTTAGTTTATTTGGATCTGAAATATGCCTTTTTACATCTCGTATTAAGATTGCTCTGCAATTCAAGCGTGTTAATGTGAGGAGCTTTAGCCTAAACTCCGAGAATGAGATTCAAAATAATAAGTTAGAATTGCTTGCTTCCATTGGCCCGGATATGAAGTTTCCCATCCTCAAGTGTGGGATGGACACACTTTTTGGGTCTTCTGATGCCATTTTGCAGTATATTGAGGCAAAATTCCCCAACCCACCTCTACTTCCTGATGGGCCTTTGGCTGATATTACCCAAAATTGGGTGGTTTATGTTCGGGACATTTTCTCACCATTACTAGCAGAAATTCTTTATGATGGGAACCTATTGGTGCAGAGGGAACTCTTGCTCAAGCTTCAAACAGCATTTGTAAGATTGAATGACGGAATAATGGAATATGATAACAGGGGACCTTATTTTTTGGGTAATCAGTTTAGTATGGTGGATGTGTATCTTATCCCATTTCTTTATCTGATTTTCCCATTGCAACGTTTTAGAGGTGTAGAAATCAGTTCAGAGCATTCGCATCTGCAAAAATATAGCAGGCAAATGCTTAGCTTCCCCTATTATTCCCCTGTTCGAATTGATTTGGAATTGTTACAGAAATCTATTGCCAAAACGTTGGCTGAAAGGAGACCGCCTCCGCTTGTCGTATTGACAATTCTGCAACATAAGAGCATGTTGTGCCATATGGAGAGGCTTGTTCGCAGTGCAGATGAACTAGTTGCTGCCAAACAACAAGGGTATAGGATTGTAGACCCTGCCAAGGGAAGTATTGGCATGCAATTGAAAAAGTTGTCCAAAGGGTATGCACAGCTTGTGGATTTGATGCAGGAGCATGCCCAAATGGAAGAGCGGATTATTTTTCCTGCTCTAGAAGAAGCAGATAGAGGTAAATATTGGACATGGTTAAAACATTGCTTGCTTGCTTGTCCTTCAATACTAAGCAATTGTTTGTATTTATAAGGCTTCAAGCTTCTGCATTCAATTGTTGTTTGGAGAAAACATTTCTGGATAAAAACTAGGTACGAAGTTTATTTAAAACCTCGGATGCTGGGTCTCAAAATATGACCCGAAACCAATAATCTCTGAAAACAGTTTTATCCAGAAACGTCAGCGGTTTTCAATAAACTTTATTTGCAGTTTCATCCAGAAATTCGTCTTCTAAGCCAATAGGTTTTCATGCACAAAGATGCAGTATGCATCATTATTTTTCTTCTAACACCTGAAATTGTTACAGGTATCACTAAAGTTGCAAATGATGAACATGCAAGAGATTTTCCAATAATGAATGGTATCCGTGAAGATATGAAAACAGTCCATGTTCTTGAAGCTGGTAGCCCAGATCGCAGTCAAGCTCTTCTTAGGCTGTCTGTAAGGCTGAGAACTCTGGAGGTATTTGTTTAATCGACGGTTATCCTTCTTTGGTTACTAGACCAAGGTTTTTGTTGTTGTAAGTTAAATATTATAGTGGAACTAAATCCTCAAACGGTGGGATATGCCATTTTGTTTTAGAACAAGCTTGTAATTTTTAGAACACTCACTCAATAATCACAAGGCAAAGGGAACCACAGAGCATATAAACACCTATTAGCAATGGCACTTTGTTTTAAACAAGCTTGTAATTTTTAGAATACTCACATTGGCAATAATCACAAGGCAAAGGAAACCACAGAGCATACAAGCACTTATTAGCAATATAAGTACCTGAGAGGAGGAGAATGTTGTAATATTTTTCCTATCGTCAACTTGAATACCTGCAGTTAGGTTATTTTTGGTCTAGTTGAATTTGTAGCTTGTAAACTCCTTGACAATATGATGAATCTTGACAGGCTCACTGTATAGAACATTTCAAGGAAGAGGAGGAGGGTCTGCTTCCACTCCTCGAGGCTGCAAACTTGGGCAATAAAGAACAAGAAGCTTTACTGGGAAATTGTTTTAGTCTGATGGAATTATCTCACTCGCAACTTCTTCCATATCTGTTATCTGGGTTACATCCTCATGAAATTCAACAGTATTTTGAGGTAGCATTAAGGTGCCAGGAGAAACATCAGATCATTCAAATGATTCAGTCCCTTCAGCTGCCCAACGATGATTCTGAAACTGCATTAGGCATAGTTCAAAACAGGATTCCTGCCATTATAGATTTTAATAGCAATGCATGAGGATGTTGCAACTTGTAAATAGATGGATTTTGGCATGAAAAATGTTTTTGGCTAGGTAGCTTATATTTATTGTTGAACTTCTTGGACCTGGGTCTAAGGGCAAGTCCACTTATAATGGAATGGGAAGCTGCTCAGAAGTACCAAACTCTGGTAATGAGTGCTTCTCAACTTTGGACGAGTACAGTAAGTTGAATTTGATTGCGTTTTGTTGAATCGTAAGCAGATCAAGCAGAGATTCTCTGTTTTTTTCAATTAGGTTTGAGAATATGAAAGAATTTCATTTCATCCCAGATTCAGATATCATAGACAAAGCAGCAACTAGTTGGTAAAAGAGGGTGTAAACAAGCACAATTCAGGTGTTTGGTAACCGTGTTGCTGGTTCAGTCTTCTTTAAGGAGCCAATTATCCTTGATGTGTCAATCCGTTGTGGTATTAAATTTGCATGCTATTTATGGTTTTAATTTCTTAGTTTGCTTACGACATCATTTTGTAATACTGGCAATGTACTTGTACAGTTCTCAATGATACAAAAAGATTAAGCTTGCATTGATATCATGTTCTGGGGTTTTCGGTAAGTAAGTTCTGCGCTTCATCAGAAAATTCTACTCTACGTTTTGTTTTGATCTTTTGTATGCTCTTCCAGTTCAGATGGGAGGAAAGTTTTAATTTCATGTGTAAGCTGTAGTATTAAGATTTTTCATGGTTGAAATGCCGTTTCAAATGTATTTGCCCCTTTGATATGCTAAGGTTAAAAAAGGTTTGATTAATTCATGGATATCATCAGCTGTATATACAAAATGAATAATATACAGTCAAATGTGGTTTATATATGCATTGTGGGTTTGAGTCTTTTTTTCGCTAATAGATATTTTGATATATATCTTATTAGCCCATGTTATATGCATTGCATTTTATTGTTTTGGATCCCATTTCTTCTGTCCCATTTCATCTGTTCAATTCTTATATAGTTAAACTTCGATTTTTTCAACAAGAAGAGTATTCCCTCGATTGAAGTATCTTACATTTTGTGTGTTGAGTTGACTAGGGCAATTTCATATATTCTTGTTACCTATTAATCGCACCCTTTGCAGTTTGGTCTTTTTTATGGAACATCCAGAATTTGTTTCTTATTTCTTCTTAGATTTGTAGCTTATTTAAAATATACAAAATATTTTGAATGAAAGTACTAAATATGATGTAATTTTTTTGTGATTCAAGGTAAAAATCGGTTTTTGAAAGGGCACAAACCCTTATACAGGGTCAAAATAAAAGATTAGACAATATAGGCCAGAATATAGAATAAACAACAAGATAGAACATTCAGCAGGCTCCTATTGAAATAAGGCTTGCAACCTACAACAAAATAACAGCTATTGTCAATAAAGAGCGAAGTTAGAACCCAACTGAGAAGAAATTTAAGGTGAGCTCAGATCACTTAAGTTTTGCCAGCCTCACATTCCTCAGAAAGAAACTTGAGATGGTCTTCTATAATTTCAAGGTCTGAGTCATTATCTGCCGTGAGTTTCCTTTTACCCTGCATACTTAATCTTTTACTTGATCTGATCTCCTTATAGCTTTCTTTTCTCCTTTTAATCTCTTCCTAGAGCATAGTAATATTTGCAGCACTATTCTTCATAGTCACTTTACTGAGGTGCAGTACCTTCCTCGAGGATTCATTAAGTGATTTTTGTTCACCCTTCATCTGATCTAGTTTTGCTTTTAACCGAGCCACTTCTTTCCTTAGTTCACTAACATCACTTGTCATTGACCAAAGATCATAATTGAAAGGGATCTTTACTTGGGGTTGGGGTTGATCTCCATTGATTTGTTGATGCAATAGCTCTAGTTTTGTTTTCAATTTTTCATTCTCTAACATGAACCATTTCATGATACAATGATGAAGATGAGATTCCTTCCCCAGGGTATTAATACTTTCTTGTAGGTTCATGTTGGAGGCTTCTTCTTTGTTCTCCTTAACTCTCAGCTCCATTGCCTCTAGTACTATGGAATTATCTTCGTTTGTTTGTTCTTGGTTTTTTCCTCAATGAAATTGTTGGTGGAGTTTGTTTACCTCAGAGGTAAATTTAGATTTTGAATTAACTTGGTTTGTTTGTTCTTTTTTTAAACTAACTCGAGGGGTCATTTCATCACTCAAAATGACTTCCGGGTATTCCTTCTTCAGAAACAATGCTTGTTTAATCTTACCTGCATTGGGCTCCATTACAAAGGCCTTCTTCCGTTTTGTGGGAATTTTGATAAAAATATATTTGGGTAATCTGGTTTCCTTACCAACAACATTCGAGGAAGGATCAATGGATTAATATTAGAAGGTCCTTGTAGAGTGATGTAGTTGACTATAGAGACGTCGGATGTTTTTTTTTCCCAGTTAAGTTGGTTGTTGTGTTTGAACAAATTGATATAGTAAAAAGACCTTAAGGTTGTTTTACATTTAGAGTAAGTCTAGTTCAGAATCCCCCTAGAGTTTCAAGATGATTATAAACTTAATTAGCATTATCAATATAGATGCCCATCCTTGTGCAAGCTAGAAAGTACAAGCACATGGAAGTTTTTATAAGCAATAGAACCATATGATCATATAAAGTTCACTAATAAAACTATTAGACTGACCTTAGTAATTTGAACAAACAGTAGTCTAGAAAACTAAGTGGCATCCCATAAAATATCCCAAGAAATTCATATATGGAGATTAATTTGACCTACTACCAATTTTTGTATCTAGAATTTACCCTCTGAAGTGTGACACACTACCATGTGATCAATGGCCAGATCACAATTGAAAGGAAAACTATATATATTACCTTGTAGACTTGGCTTCACCATAAAAATATTACACTGACCATAGTAATCTGAAACAATGACAATCTAGAAAACTAAGTATCATGCCATAAAACATCCCAAAAAATTCATATATGGAGATCTATTTGACCTACTACAATTTTCATGTCTAGAATTCATCATTTGAAGAATGCCATCCTACCATGTAGTCAACGGCTTGGTCACAAGTGCAAGGAAAACTATACATCTTACCTTACAATTTCAACTTCTCAAGGTCAGACTAAGAACAAAATCAATAGAAATATCAAAATCAATGGTTGGGCTATTAGCTTGTTGGATATGTTGTCTAAGTTTTTTGCCTTGATGTTTGTAAATGTCCTCAATGGCCCTGTAGTGAATATTGATGGCTTGGAATTCTGGGATTTGGAGATGACGAGAGGGAACAATTTTTAGGCCCAATTGATAGAGTTGGGAAACATTGCTTTAGTCTGAGGCTGCAAACCCTAGTTGCATAACATGGCAGATGCTCTAAGTTCTATGGGGTTGATAATGACTTGGTAATGTCTTCAAATGATAGGAATGATAAAAGAAAATAAGACACACAATAGGGCATGCAAGGTAGAATGGGAAGAGTGAATCAAAGTAACACATGCCTGTTTAGAACTAACCTAAGTATTGAAAAGGAAATCTAATGCAATTACAATTAAAGGAAAAAAGCTAATGCACACAAATTGAGCAAACCAACTAATGAAAGAAATGAAATCTACTAATTCTCTTAGTCAAATAATTGAATTAGAGACAAGCAACTTGTGAACTTAAACTAATGCTAGGTTTGTTCAAGCAACACAAGCAAAGGCCAATGTAAATTTTGAAAATGATAGAGTTAAGAGAATATTTTTATTTTCTAATTTTACATAGCAAATGTAATAAAATAAGGTTGTAAGTTAGCTCAAATGATCTCTAAAATCCTCATAATGATGTATAGGCTAAGATAAAAATTGAAAGAACAAATGCTAGAGATGTGCGTGTTGAAAACGAAAAATATCTAGTTGTTTAATTGAATTGTGGTTTAAGGGTACACAATCTACTAAAACAATTGGACATTAAGGGAATCAGGCAAATATAATAAACTACAATAATACAATCTCACTAATGTGCTAAAAATGAGAATTGATAGCTAATGTAAACACTAAAATCTGGTATTAGACACTTTGACAATGTTAGTCTTGACCTATGTTCACCATACATGACTTGTGCATACATTTATGACTGTTGCACACTGTACACACCCTAATTTGATCAAGTAAACATAAGTACCATGTATTTTGTTGTTATTTTACGAGGTCTTAATGATGAATGTGAGTCTTGTTCATGTGGTCATTTTGGTCTTTTGGTTTTTCTTATGACTTATTTTTCGTATTTGTTGTGCCTCCAGTGGTCCGATGCCATGCTTTCCTACTCACGGGGGGGCCCTGGCCTATTTTCCACAGTCAATACTCGATTTTTTGGTCTCAAGACACTAACATGGTCCTAGACACTAGCGCAGTACTATTTCTACACTACATTTTAGCTTACCACTTATTTATTTCAATCATATTTTTTAAAGTACCTTATTTATAATTCATTGCTATTTATAGGCTAATTAAGCAAATTAATTAATGTCTAAATCAATGGTTGTTGATATTTCTATATTTATTCTCTGATTTATTATTAGCTCTTTTATCTACTTAAAGTTTTACATTCCATAATTCCCAAAATAGTTAAATCAACACAATAGGTGTAATCCCATTCCATATGTAGCATTCATCGATCACTTATCAATATAAAATATTTATACATCTATAAATTGAGAGGGATTTCCCTAAACTTCCCAAATCATAAATAAATCATAATGAACAGGCCCTAGCCAAGTTTGAAGCACCTAAGCCAAGTCAAGTTTTTTCATTGCCAAGTGTGAAAATTTAGATTACAAGTTGCATCCACCTAGTGGATCACTATTGCATACATACACTGAAAGAGAAGAACTATGTGTGATTCAACTTCCCTTTTATAAGTATTGAATACATAAGTAACACTAAACCATTCATTGGGGAGTGGTTTGGGTTAGGTCAACCCTTCACTCTTCCCTACTTTTACAGATTAGCCTAGTGTCAAAAATGGAACTATGATTTTGAAGTGAAGGAGAAAATTATTGATTTTGTGAACACAATGAGGGACTGATATCACACAAAATTATGGTTTAAAAATAAATGCAATGATCTGTGCCAAAATAGTGAGGCACAATCCACATGGTTGGATCTAGAAGAAAGTAGATACCTACATTTGATGTAGGTGTGGAGACACTGACGATCTCATCTAGGAAAAACTAGAAAACTTGTTTCCTAAGTTAAGCAACTCTTGGTCCATTTCCAATCCTTTATGACATATACATATAGTCTTAGACCTACACAAACCATAAACAAGCTAAATATATTAATACCTTATGTCATTTATATTTATAACAAGTTACAATAGTTTAATTATACTTTATTGTAACATTCAGATATGATTTAATTTAGACATATCTTAAGAAACTTGAACATTCAAAGTTTTATCTCATTATATCACATATAATAAAAAATAAGGTAAAACATATGGGTGAACTCGATCCTTATATTGAGCACATCAAACCCTGCGTTCTCCTTTATAGTTACATTATTCTTTATAGAGTTTTCAATTTCTATATCTCAATCTCTATTTTAAACTTGATTTCTGATATCCCCTCTTTCACAAAAATATTTCTTGGATATATATATTTTCTATCTCTTAAATCAATCTATGATTGTAATCATTATATGTTGCTTTCCCAAAATATGTAATATCTTTAACAACTACATAATTAAATGGGTCAAATTTATGTGGAATAAAACTAAGGATAAAATTAACAATGAAAAGTCTTTAGAATTCATTCCTAATTCATATTTTTTAAATATTCAATCCGAGTTGCTCTTGATTACTACTAAATGCTAAAGATAATATATGACTTATTTTATTACTCCCATTGCACATTATCATAGTAATGGATACCATCCTGCTCCCATGATTCATCTAGTGATTATATTGAATTTTGTGGTTTATGTTGTCACAATGAAAAGAGGTAGGGTGACCCATCTTGTAGTACAAATTGGAGGTCATCACAATGTTCCTTCTCACCCCCTCTACCTCCCATAAGGTTTTTCAACAAAGATAAGGAATATGACATCATCGATCAACTTGAGGATACACTAGATAAAATATCTATGTTATAATTTTTCCATAAGTCACCTATTTATAAGGATATCATTTATGCAACATTGTGTGACACAACTTTACCAAGTGATAAAAAACCAAAATATGTTTATTTTATCATTAATAGATTATGATGGACATAAGAAAGGATCTATTTTGAGAAAGAGGATATAATGCCTAAACATATCATTCATAAACATCTCCCATTATATATTTGAGAATGTGGTCTAAATAATGTAGTCAAATGGGTTTTAGTAAACAATGGACTAAGACTTAATATCTATAATCTATTTTTTTATCTATCTACTTGGTATAGAAATAAATAATCTCACTTATTCAAACATGAATTTTTTGTGGATTTGATAACATACCTTGGAAAGTGTTAGGGAAAACTACTTTGAATACCATTTTGAGCCCTAAAACAATAGCTATATTATGGAAAATTATGCCCAATGATATTGATTATGATTTAATCTTTTTGGGAATATTTGTGTATTATTCCTAATTTAGTTAAAGGGTCTGAGTAGTAAAATTAGTAAATAAATATGCAATAATTAAGCTACTAATTTGTATAATTCGATTACAACTTGAGCTTTCTAAAAATAATAATAAGAGGGAGAAAATAAGATAGTTGAAAACTGACTGATATGGTTAAGACAAGGTCTACGATTCATTGTGCAAGATTGGGACACTATCACAAACTAGGATTTGATCTTCATTTTATGATTAGACAAGAGATTCAAAAGTGGATAGGAGTGGAACCAATGTTGTAGTCCATCTCTGCCATTATTTTCTAGGAGATTTGAGCTTTCTAGGTTTTATTTGCTATGCTTGTGTGATCCTATCTATGAAGTTTATATATTTGGAAGTTTATAGAGCTCTCTGTAGAGCAATTTTTTTTAAAACCCTGTACTCATTATGCTTTGACCAATTTTAATAAAGAAGGGGTGGGGTGAGTTAGTGTGTGTAAGATTCATTGAACGTGTATCCACACCCCTTGTGTGGGCATGCTGCCTACATACCGATACTCCGAAGAGGGATCAAGCCATATGTAGCTCTCCCACTTGATGTGCTTTGTGCAATAAAGTGTACGAATATGAAAAATACTAAACTAGATGTGCTTGAAGTGGCTAGGGACTGGTGTAAGGATTTGAATAAGCTTATAAGTGTATTAGTTGGTTGTATACAGAGAATAGGGAAGATTGTTTGAGTAGTATTGTATTCTTTCTTGTTTAGTGATATTTGCCAACCCTTTCCAAATGATTTTTGAATGGGATTTTATAGGGATCTATTGGTCATGGGTTGAATATGCTCATATTAGACCAACAAGGATAAGAATGGGTAATCAGAAGAAATTGACCATTGGGGCCAAAAATACATTTGGACAGGATCATCAAAAGTGGACGCGAGTCGCACTAGCACTGTAGTCCAAGTTTGGCACTATTGTCCTGAGTTGACGGGGCCTGGAGGGATGGATTAGTCATGGAAAGAGTAGTATTTTTGAGCTAGGATTAAGTCTGAAAGGCTACAGATGATTGAGAATCAGTGAAAAGATGCCTATGAGGGTCATGAGAGCAAGCAAGAGGGACCTATGGGTTGGGTGTCACAAGCCACATCAAGTTACAATTTTTTTCATTTTATATGACTACATTTTCCCCCCCTTTATTCTAGTGATATAGAAAAGTGAAATACTAAGATAAAGGATAAATAGAAAATGTACCTAAACTTATCTACAAATGTGAAGTTGTGTGATGTTGGATGTGTATAAAGAGAGCACGCTGTGAATTATAAATCTACAAGAAAAACAAAGAGTAGATCAATTCTTACTAGATACACTATATCTAAAATAAGAACATACAAAGTTAGGTAAGAGAGAGATAGGGGAATAGAAAGGAATGAATACACCTCATCGGATACATGGACCAATTCAAAACCTATTATGATGTTGGATATGTTAGGTATGTTGTACCAAGAATGATATTGCCAACAGAGCTGAGTGCTCAATTCTTCAAGAGTGTCTCAAGAATGAAAAGGTTGGCCCTTTGGATCCATCATCACCCACTAAGTGAATCTACATGATCATGCCTGTGTTAATCGATATTTGAACTATGTATCCAATCCATTTGAATAGGTGGTTTAAGAATACAAAGGCTAGCTAGTCCTTTTACTCCATTATTATCCTATGAAGTGAAGCTATAAACTGATATCGGTATGAAATGTATGTCATATGAGATAGATCTTGAAGCCCATGAATAATCTATAATATAAACATATTGACATGGATATCCAAATACATGCTGGAAACTAGGCCACTCTTGGCCACTTTGAAAGATGGAGATTAGGATTGTATGAAATCCACCCCAAAACTGAGCATGAGGCTTGTATGAAAGCCATTCCAAAATGTGGAGGTTAGAATTGTATGAAAGCCACTCCAAAATGATGCCAACCACCTATAGATGGAATAAGGCACGTAACTACTAAGAATACCTGGGTAATGCTGAACTCAGAAAGAAAAAAACAAATGTGCCATGCACATTGCCCCCAATCACTAATATTTGAAACATGGATTCTGATCTAGAAGTTATACCAACTGTTGTATATAAAATTTGAAATGAGAGGAATCATGTTATGTATAATTCCCCCTATATCTATATTATTTGAGCAAAAGTGTATTAAAAACTACTAATTTTGAACTAGTTTGACTGTGCAAAACTATAGCTGGACCTACTTTTCTACCTGCTTCTAGAAAGTTTGATTTTTTTATTGTTTGGATAGGAGCACCAAAAATGGATAGTAGTGGTACTAGTGCTATAGTTCAATCTTGGTGCTATTGTCTTAGGCTAAATATGATGATTATTTTGACATTTTCATTATCTACTTAGTCTATTTTTCCTATTTTGATGTTTGGTTGTTATTTTGGGTGTTCTGAATGCTATTTTTTTTATCGCTAAGTGCTCCGATCTCTATGATAAAATCCTTGTTTTCTGCCCCATCTTTTGAGGGTAGGAATGAAGACCCTATAATGACTATCCTCATAATAAAAATCCTTACAAGTGTGTTATACTGCAAAGATACATGATATATCAATGATAATTGATAAGATATCTCAAAATATAGCATGGTTTGTAATGAGATATTATTAGATCAACAGGGCTATGCCTAGATAGATATAATAATATAATAGCATCTGTAATGTAATGAACTAGAACTAGAAGTCTAGTTAGTTGTTAGTTATTAGTTGTTAGTTGTTAGTTGTCAAGGAGGGATGGATCATGATGTCCATCATGGCATATAATAAAGCAAGATAATGCATGATGTGGATCATGGAATTGTAAACAATGGAGAAGTAACAATAAATAAAGAATATAAGACAAGAAACAAGAAGCGTACAAGAGTGGCCAAGGGGCCAAGCAAACAAGGGACATGGACACATGTCACTCAAACTAGAAGGAAAGCACACAAGGCATGTTCAAATACCACATACACATATAATTGAAACAAGCAAGGTTGGCATGAAAGCTACAATCACATAGAAGAGTACAGGCAAAGGACATTGGAAAATGTCCTAAGGCACATACAGGAGATAAATAGGAACTAATAAATGCAAACAATCTAGCTATGCTAAGCAAGAAAGCAAAGCATGTAATAACTAGAAATGTCATCGCATCTAATTAATTAAATCAAGAAGTGAGTGTATACAAGACATGTTAGTATAATACTAGGTATATGCTAAGAAATACATAAGTGTTATATACTAGTGAGTGTTGATAAATTAATCTGTGTAAACTAGTAAATAATATACATCAGTACTAAGAATATATGATATTAACCAATGAGTCTCATGAGAGACTCCCTATCATGGTGTCCTATATCAAATTAAGGAATCATGCATGACTATGAAGCATAATGGAATGGCTATGAATATGACTTTGAATATTTGTATTCATTTTCAGTATCTTAGAAATCATAATAACCTGTATTGTTCCACTCATCATTATCATCTTGATTTTGAACCAATAGAATGCAAGTGTTGAATTTTTTTGTATCTAAATTTTTTCATTTGATAAAATTTCTATAAATGATTTGTCTTAGGATGTTTAATAAATTCCAAACCTTAGTGACAAACATTATCAACTGCTAGAATAGGAGTAGTGATGCCTTGAGCCTGTTTGCCCAACCCTCGACCTTGATAATGAAATTATTGTATATATTTTTGACCAAACCCATACTGCTTTGAAAATTGAGCCTCATTTTGGAGAGGTATATTTGCATATTTTTCATGCTTTACCTATATTTGTGGTATTGTTTGTTGCTATAATTTTACTTTTTGATCCTTTTGTTGTTCTGAGTTATGCTTTGATAAACACTTTTGTATTGTTTTAGAAATTGACCCTTTGTGAATGTGTTCCTATATCACTATGGATTGTTTGAATAATTTACCTTGTATAGGGTCTTCATTAGTAATTATTTGTTGTATATGTTGTTTTAATTCCAAACATGAATCTGTGTGATACCCATGCATTCTATGATATGCACAATAATATCTGGATCTTCCATTGGATGTAGGGGAGGTAGTTTGATCAATTTAGATTTAATCATTTTCCTTAGTACCTAACTTGAACTCTTATTTGATCTTAAAATTCTTTTTGAATCATTAGTTATAAATTTACTTTGTTATGATTTCTTGTTTTGATATGTAACATTGCTTCCAACCAATTGACTAGGTGAAGGTGCATATACATGATTACCACTAGGGTGCATTTGAGACTTTTGTACTATAATATGATTTTATAATGTTGTGATATTTTCATATAATATCTGACTCTACAATTATAAATTTGAAATTAACTTTCTCATACTGGTGATTTGATCCCTTAGAGTCTCACAAGTGCAAACCCTAGTTGTTTTCGATTGAACATGTAAGCACATATGTTGAAGAAGATTTTAAGAAGCTATAGGCTGAATAAATGCATTAGGAACAATAGTATAGGCTAACTCACCTTTTGGAGGGGTGATAGCATGGACCTGGTTAGAGGGAAAGTAGTTATCACCCTCTTGGGGGAGAGGAAAAGGAATTTCTTTCTTGTGCATAAGATATGAAATTGAAACTTGACATGTGGTAGTTAGATTATGTAAAAACCATGTAGCCAAGGAATTAGGTATATCTAGGTAGAAACCATGTATATTGGATTAAATTCATGTGAGTGGAGTTATACGTTGTATATCAATATGATTATAATGAATATTTCACATGAGAGAAAACAAACAAGGGATAGAGAGCATGAAATTGTGTACTAATGCATAAAGAGCTTTTATATGTGTTATGATATGTCTAATATGTGTGGTAAGATAAACTTGAATTTTTTTCCATATGAGATATAGAAATCAAAGGGTAGAGAGCATGGAATTGTGCATTAATGCGTAAAGAGCTTTGACTTGTACCATAATATTTCTAACATGTTTAGCAAAATAGAGTTGGAAATTATTTTGCATGAGAGAGAGAGAGAGAGAGAGTATGCAAAAGAAATATTAAAATCTTGTACATGTTTAGCAATAAATTTTGTAATATCATCCCTTATTATAAAAATTAAGCATGAAAGGGAAATAATGAAACTTTGCATTAACATATGGTACACTTCATCATTCATGTACATGATAGGACCAAGTATGGTCTCTTTATTATTTGCAAGAAATGTAAGAAATATTAGGAAATAAGTGAGATCCATTTTTGATTTGATGTGCAATTTGAGTTTAGATGTAAGGTGATACCTCAAGAAGTAATGGGACCTAGTATATGCTTGAAAGATGATTATTTGAAAAATTACTATGAAAATTTGAAATTTAAAGTAAATTTCTGAGTTAAGTATGCAAGTAAAATATTAAAAATTTATTAAAAAAAAAATTGATTTAAAGAGACCTAGTATATGCGACTAGGGTTTTGAAAAATAAATATTTTTAAAAATTACTATAGAATTTTAAAATTTGAAGTGACTTTTTGATTTTAATATGCTAGTAAAAAATCAAAAATTTATTGAAAATTTTGTGATTTAGAGAGACCTAGTAAATGTAACTAGGGTTTTGAAAAATAAATATTTTTAAAAATTAATATTAAATTTTGAAATTTTAAGTGAATTTATGATTTTAATATGCTAGTAAAAAAATATAATTTTATTGGAAAATTATTGGGACCTAGTATGGGCAACTAGGGTTTGAAAGATTTTTTTTTTTAAATTACTATGAAATTTTAAAATTTAATGTTAATTTATAATTTTATTATGTAGGTAAAAAATCATAAAAATATAAAAAAAATTAGTAGGAAATTTACCCTAGGGTTTTTAGAGTTTTTATGCATAAATAAAGTAAGTCGGGGTCACCAAATGATTTAACCTGTTTGAAAATATTTATGTATTATTCCTAATTTAGTTAAAGGGTCTGAGTAGTAAAATCGGTAAATAAACATGCAATAATTAAGCTAATAATTTTCATATTTTGATTGAAACTTAATCTTTTCTAAAAATAGTAATAAGAGGGAGAAAATAAGACTTAGCTAAAAATTGACTGATACGACTGAGATAGGGTCTGAGATTCACTATGTAGGACTGAGACATTGTCACAAACCAAGATCTGATCTTCATTTTATGATTAGATAGGATCATCAAAAGTGGATAAGCATGGCACCAATGTAGTCCACCTCTGCCACTATTGTCTAAGAGATTTGAGCTTTCTAGGTTTTGTTTGCTATGCTTGTGTGACCATGTCTATAAAGTTTTGGAAGCTAAAAGTATGTATAGATCTTTATAGAGAAGATTTTCTCTTCAAACCCTATACTCCATTTTTATTTGACCAATTTTGAGAAAGAGTGGCAGGGGGGGCAGGGGGGCGAGGGGGTTCAGTATGTGTAAGATTCACTAAATGTGTATCCATACCCCTTGTGTGGGCACACTGCCTACATACCAATACTTCAAAGAGGGATCAAGCCATATGTAGTTCTCCCACTTGATGTGCTTTGTACAATAGAGTGTATGAATATTCAAAATACTAAATTGAATGTGCTTGAGATGGTTAAGGACTGGTGCAAGGATTTAAATAATCTTGTAAGTGTATTGGCTGGCTATATGCAAAGAATAGGGAAGATTTATTGAGTAGTCTTGCATGTATTCTTGCTTACTTAGTGATATTTGCTAAAGCTTTCCAAATGATCTTTGAATGGGATTTTATAGGGATTTAATGGTCATGGGTTAAATGTGTTCATATTGAGCTAAAAAGGATAATGATGGGGAATCAAAATAAACTGACCATTAGGGCCAAAAATGCATTTGGACAAGAGCACCATAATTAGATAGGAGTGGCATCGATGTTGTATTCCAAGTGTGGTGTTATTATCCTAAGCTGATGGGGCCTAGGGGGATGGATTAGTCATAGAAAGTGTAGTCTGGTTGAGCTAGGATTAAGTCTGAAAGGCTATGGATGACTGGGAATTAGTGAAAAGATGTCTATGAGGGTCATGAGAGAAAGCAAGAGGGACCTATAGGTTGGGTGTCATAAGCCACACTCAAGTTACCAATTTTTATATTTTATACGACTACAGATTATAATATTATATTGAAAAGACCATGGATTCTTGATTTGAATGCGATACCTTATACCTTACATGCACGTCTCAAATTTAGTCATGTATATATACATGTGTGTGTGTGTGTGTACTCATCATTTGGATTAGGAATATTTCAAGCATTGTACAATGAGACAACCTATAGATGATTACATACCTCATATACAACCCTATCCTCAGGTGTATGGACATTACATTCAACAAAACGACATACCAATACTAGTGACTACCTCTATTACTTTTGAAAAATAGGAAAAAAAATTCACATAATATGGTTTTAGGCTAAAATATTTGTAAAAATTAGCATACATATGATAAGGATTGGGAAAACATGCACAAAAAATTATTAATCTCATCACTACATCTGATCATAAGGTAAGCAGGGCCTTGGATACAAATATAGTTCAACAGTCAATAAGGAAATTAAATCCAAAAAGTAAACATTTATATGTATTTCATTAAAAACACCTTAGCCTACGTAGGAATTTCAACATGTATCAACATTATAGTTAGAATATCCCAACCTAATTGATGATACAGTTTCATGAGAGATTTGGACATTAGATGAATTCTATAATAATATGTATTTCTTGGATTATTTAGGGTCATATGAGGATCTCCTCTCTTATCATGAGAACATATTTACTTATACAACACATTCTTATGCATATTTTGGAAAGTGTGAAGATTAAATACTAATTTTTAAATAGATGGTTTTGATATAATTCCTACTACACTATGTGGAAGATAGATCGACAATGATAAATGAAGAAACAACTAACTTCAATTATAGAACATATAGAGATCTAATATTAATACACCTTTTTGCCATGATCAAGGATGATGAAAGCAAATCCTTTAGGCAAGTATTACATGACTACCCTGAATTATTCTCTTGGGCTTATTCAGATATACTAGGGATTGACCTTATAGTTGTAGTGCATAATATAGTACCCTACCCAGATGCAAATTTAGTTAAACAAAATATCATAAATTTGAATTCAAATTTCATTTTATTAGTTAAAGATGAAATTCAATGATTATTGGATGCAGGTTTCATTAGACCCATAGTTTATCTAGATTGGATTTTTAATATAGTTCTAGTTGTAAAGCCTAATAGACAGATTATATTTTGTACAAACTACCATGATTTAAACATGCTTTTCCCAATTATGACTTCCTAGTACCAAATATTAATATGATTATAGGCACTACGATTAGTTATGATATGTTGACATTTATGGATGTTTTTGTTGGATATAATCAAATAAAGATCAATCCCTAAGATTAGGAAAAAAGTTTGTTTACCACACCATGGGGAACATTATTATATATGATCCTACCCTTTAGAATTGAAAACACAAGAACAAATTACCAAACGGATATGACACATATATTTCATGAATTTATACATATAACTATTGAAAATTCTCTTGAAGATTTATTGGTAAAATCTAGGCATCAACATGTTCATGTAGTAAATTTATGATATATATTTGAGTGATTATAAGTATAATGTATGCTAGAACCCATAAAATGTGTATTTAGGATAATTTCAATAAAATTACTTGGTTATGTCACATCTTAGAGAAACATAGAAGTGGATCTAAAGAAGGCCAAAGCCATTGTAGACATTCCTCTACCAAAAAGATTGAAATAATTATGATGTTTTTAGTTGTATATACCCATTTTTGATACAAGCTTTAGTTTATAATGTATTTTTGCATAGTTTTAGATGTATAGACATTTTGATAAAAATTTGAGTATTTAGTGGCATGACCTTGCATGGACCCCCTTGGTTCCATGCCCGTCTTTGTTGTTTTGTTTGATCTTATATGTCTTTCTAGTCATTTCTCTATCTTTTAGACATCAAGTAATAAGGATACCTAAGTATTTGTGATCTTTTCTGTCTTCTGAGTCCCTAGACATTATTGTTCCTATCAAGAAATTGTTTCCCACACTATTTCCTTGAATTTGATGGTAGTGTCTCATCTAATTATTTTCCATATTTACATACTTTTTACTTTCTGACTATTTTTAAAGATTCAACTATTTGTTCTATGGTCTGCTATAATGTGCCAATGTGTCTTAATTCAAATTAAAAGGTTCCCTATATATACAATGCCAGGGTATAGCATTTCACATGAAGAAAGCCTCTAAATTAGTATATACATTATTTATTCAAAAGCTATTAAATCACACTTCATACTAAATTTACAGATCTAAAGTTTGAGGTATTAAAAAATATCAATTTTTAGTTGTATTGCTTGTACTAAGGGTTACAAAGGAGAAAGAACATATAATCAGAATTACCATTACATACACATACTTAATAGGGAGAACTACATGTGAGTCTAAGGTTTTCTTTGGAGTAAAATGATATGTAAGCATCACTTAACAACAACGGGGTTGCTACGATTATCTTGACTCACACGTTAACCCCTTTTTATTGACTCACAGGTATGCAATAGGAAAGAAACTAAGATTTTGTTGTCACAAACTGATCACACACAATATAATCATAAATTTAGATAAAAATATAAAATACATGTACATGCATAGATCTAGGAAGAATTTGAATTGGTTATAGTACATGGAAAAAACAATTGAAATTAGGACACTAGTGTCTAAAAATTGATGCTAGTGTCTAGGCTAGAAAAAGAGGAAAAACATAGAATGAATGAAACACAAGGATACATTGCAAGAATGAGACCAAGCAAATGACTATGATGATAAAAAAAAAAAAAAACTAAGATATACTCTCTCTTAACCCTTAATTGCATAATTTATTGATTGTATTTGTAGACACTTGATTTTTATCACTTTCGTGTCAAAATTGATATTTGAATGACTTTACACAATAATGCACAAATTAAACCAGAATTCATCAATTATCCCAAATTCATCCACATAATTTTTGTACATATCTCAAAACATAGTAGTGTATCGTTGATTAGTGCAATACATCATATCAGATCATCCATTTCATCAACCACATCTCAAATCAATTGGTTGTTTTGTTACTATCACCCTGGTTCAATTAGATCAAATGATTAATCAAATGGAACATTACAAAAAAAGACCACATCGTCCAAAATCACTCTTTATTAGATTATTGATTTTAATTAGATAATTAATCAGTCACTAATAGGAAATTACATGGAATACATAGTCATATTTACCAAAATTTAAATAAATAATAATTTCCTACATCACTCACCCACTTGGTAATATAAAAATTATTTTTCAAAAGTCAAAGATGTCCTCCATAAGGAAATTTTAATGTAAGGTGAGAGGAGTGAAATCAATGTATATGACATACACTTGCACACTCCAAAACCTCATGAATAGATCTTATTACAAGTACTTACACATTTTATGTCATAACATTTAATGTTTGCCTCTCATTGTAGGAATGATCCTCCACCATTGATCTTTATCTACGATCAATGGTACACATTGATATGAAAAATATATAAATTGAGGAGATCTCTCTTCATTCCAACAAGCTTTCAATTGACAAAAAAGTGTTGTTAAAATAGACTTATAAAGCTTTAACCACTCTTATCACACATCATCAAATCATCATTTAGCAAGAGATTTTGTTGTCAAATTGCCCATGCACATTATACAAGCCTTTTTTAACTACATCTGAGTACATCACTCTTTTAGGCAAGGAAATCAAAAGGAAAGGTATAAAAAATGTATTTACTTGTTTCTTTATTTGTAATGCTCAATTGGAGGACATATGCCTAGGTTAGCGGTATGTTTCAATTGTTTTTTAATTTGTACAAAATGTAAAACTAACCTTTACAATGATGTGTTACATATATGGCACATCCAATAGAACTAACACTTCACAATCAACTTTGAACATATCTTATCATCATAATAGGCCAAAATTTAGTGTAAAGTTAATCTAGTTTCTCTTATTTTCCTTCAAATCTGCCATTTCCAAAATATCAATGGAATCACCCTACTAAGCAGTAGAAACACTCTTGATAATGACAAAATCATGATTAGAGATAGTGGAAAAGTTTATTTTTTTCTATTTATTCTTTATAATTTGTGGAATTTCCCTACTTAACAATGAAAATACCTAATGAATTAGTGAAATCAACTTTCTCACTATGTTTGTAGGGATCAAAAAAATCATTTTGTATAGTAATGGAATAGTGGTGTATGATGACAAAATCATGATTATTCCTATCGATTGTATATTTTTCTAAAATGGAATAATCATAGTTCAAATAAGTGGAAATGCTTTGCGTAATAATGACATCATGTCTAGTAATATCAAAAACATTATTTCATGCTTTATGTGTGTTTATTTTTTGTAGTAGTCAAATTATAGGCAATAATAGCATAATTATGATTTTTAATGGTAGAAACACTCTATGTAGTAGAGGATTTGTTAACCCTAAATGCAAAATTTTGGTTTTCAATTTTCTATTTCTGTTTCTTGTAAAAATAGTGAAATTGACCTATATAATAGTCAAAACATAGATAAATATTGAAAATTTAGCTTTTGAGACTAATAAAAGATCACATTTGAGACAAATAACTTGTTTATATAATATTTCCACTTGTCAAAGACATGATTAGTCAACCAAACACTCATCACATTTTGTTTTGGTGTTATAAAAATAATAAACAATTAATTTTGATGCTTAAAATAAACTTGTTTGAGTTCATTTTTTGTGTTTGTGTCTTTGTGTGTGATAACTTGATCTGTGTATGCTCTCCCCTTACCCATTTCTAGGATCCTAGGTGACCAAAAACACTTAAGTTATCTTTTTATTAAAGATACACTATGTATTCTCTCTTATTCCCCCTTGTGGGACCCTGAGGATTAGAAATAGCTTATCTTCCATTTTTTTTTTTGGCTACATGAGCTGGACATTGCACCCCAACCATGATTCATTAGGGCACAAAGACTAGGATGTCATCCCTTAGTGTACCTACCAACCCTGTGTTTTGGTGGGGTATACGAATTAAGATAAATTTTTGATATTGGCTAAGTGGTTGTATGTTTCAAGCATAACCGTAAAGGTAAAGAGTTTATCTTTGACACCAAACTTTCAGACAACACTTTTGAGTAATGATTTATGGTGACACTCCACTAAAATATTATGGCTAGAGTGGCCAAGAATTAAATATACCCTATTTTAAATCCCTTTATCATTCTCTTGCACATACTTTGGCCCTAACATACCATAAGGTATATAAGGGGCACACCTAGATGAGCTTGTTTATGCCTAGATTAAGAATTTTAGATGAAAATGACACCTAGTGCAAGGAAAACAACATTCTTAGAGATTACCCATCACATATGGACACTTAGTGAGGGTTTGGAGACAAACCTATTCACCAATTTACATGAGTATATCAATGGGCTAGAGGTCATGTTGCACACCTATTTATAAATAAGAATAGAACTTGTACTAATGTTCTTGATTTTTTTTTTATCAATACCCATATTGTGTATTATCCTATATACTTCAAACAAGTCTAAATTTTTGAAGTCGAATATTATCACATCTAATTACAAATGTTACGTAATAAGATGTTACTTTATTGAAATCAATACTCATTTTAGAATATTGTAATGTTATATTGTTTATATGGTACCATTACTTTGTCCAATTTGAACAACATCCAAAATCCAATCATGTCCATTTTGTCCAATATCCAATTCCAAATCAATTATTCAAATCTAGTCCACCTTTATAAATTAAGTCAAATAAAGTCAAACTTGGTCAAACCTTTTGAAGTCAACATTCCAACATCAAGTCAAATTCAAAATTAAAAGTCAAACAAAGTCAATTCAAAGGTCAAATTGAATCAATTCAAAGTCAAACCTTTTTAAATTCAGCTCTCGAAGTTAAACAAAGTCAAAATGAAAGGTCAACTTGAATCAAGTCAAAGTCAAATGTTTTTAAAGTTAAGTTTCAAAGTCAAAATAAGTCAAACTCTTTCAAAGTCAAATTTTAAAAACTAAGATAAGGTCAAAGGTCAAAATTGATTCAAATCTTAAGATCCAAAGTCAAACAAAAATAAACTTCTACCTTTGACCAATTTCAAAACAAGATTAATACAAGACAAAGTCAAAATCTTAAATCACATCAAAGCATCCAATACATGCTAAAACATTCAAGTGTGTTATAATAGATCAAACATTTCCAAGTACCACCCTAAATTCAAAATATTAAGCAAACTTGTTAAAACATCCAAGATTGAGGAATAAATCAAGACCAAATGCTAAAGCATCATGTTTTCAAACAACACCATAAATTGGGATTGAAATTTAACTCAAATTTGATTCCTAAAACTAAGAGTTAATTCAAAAGTGAATCACAAGTCCTTATACAAATTCAACATCCAATTGCAAGTAGTTCAAAAATTACTCCAATATTAATTCAAACACGAAAATCATCAACGTGTTTAAATTCACTAGAAGTGGGGATTTGTATAAACCTACTTCATACAACCATAACTTCTATGATGATTGGAGTTATAATCCACTTATCCAAAATGTTGAAGATCAAATGGATAGTGGGTGTATGAGAAAGAATGTTGGATAATTAATCTTTAATTTTGGGTCCTTTCTATAAGTTTCTAGGTTTTATTTATGTGTATTTATTGTATATATAAATATACTATATTCCTACTTTTATGAGGTGTCACTCACCTCTTTCATCCACTTGTTGGACTTGGAGTTACTTGCATGTAACTCCTCTTCTCCTACATGGCACACACATTCTCCCCACTTGTAAGATGACTACGGGCGCATGGCACATATGCTAGAAATTGCACTTGCAACTCTTTTTCTCTCTTAGCTCTTTATAAAGAGCTCTCTTATCCCTTTCTTCTTGACTCTCAACACACAACTCATTCTTTTTGTTTTAAGTCTTTCTCTTTCATCCTTGTGATGCTCTTTTAGTCTAAAGCCATTCTCTCTCTCTTATATCTTCTTCATGCTATTTTACTTTGAGTGATTCTTATTGCAAAGCTTCTAATAGACTGTGGGATTTTTTTCCATATGATGGTTTACCCACTTGTCAAATTTGTCTCAACTTATGGTTGTATTATTTTCAAGGTAATCTTGTTTAAACATTTTATTTGCTTGTTTTCAACTTTTGTTAATTTGATCTTTGGAAAATATTGTGTCATGATATCAGATCCATAGGTTCTCATGATGATTTTTGAAGCTTATGAAGCTTTCTAAGTGAAGGAGAAGCAAAAAAAAAAACTTCTTTAGCTTTTATTTAGTCTTTCACCTTTCATGTTATTTTTTTATGCATAAAATTGCATATATTTTCATATACTTTTTTTTCAAGGTATCAAGGCAGCTTTATCAAATAGACATTGCATATTTATTTTACATATTTATGTGCTAACCTTATCTTGCGAGGTAGTTTTCTCTCTCCTAATGCATTTTAATGAGTCTTTATTTTTTTCCAATCTGTGTACTAGGCATTTCTACTAATATTGATCATTGTGCTCATCTCTATTTTAGCATATATTTTTATTCAAGTTATTCACTAGTTTAGTGTCTTCTTAAGATTGACGCTAATTATTATAACAAGCTCATTGGTAGCCTTTTTTGATTGGTTCTTAATTTCTATTTTATCTTAATTTTCATTTACGCTATTGTATAAAATGACTCAAACTTGCATTTTCTTTCCACCTTTTTTTCAATTTGCTCTCTGGATAAGTGTTTCTCTTTTTTGAGCATTTATTTTAGCTTTTACCAACTTGAATTATGTTCTTTTTTTCACTTTGTCTTCTTCCTACATAGACATGGCATGCCCATATTAATATGTGCTTTGTTCTTCTATATTTAACATAACGCCTTTACCCTTTCTGTGATATTTGAGATTTGGGTGCTCTCCTTTATTTTCCATGTTTCACTTATGTACCTTTTCATTTCTCTCACCTCTGTTTGGTCAATAATTATCTTGTTTTTTTATCAGTCCAATGTTTTTTTAACTGTCTTTGCTAAGTGGCAGTTTTGTAAATTTCAAATTGTAAGCTTCCATATCATTGGACAAGCATTGATTTTTATTAATCTCCTTGGCACTTTGATCTGTGGTGCCGTAATTTCTACATTCCTTCACATTGTGTTTTTTCTCACATTTTCTTCTTTGAGAAACTCGTGTAATTTGACTTTTATATATATATATATATATATATATATATATATATATATATATAATTAATGGCTAAATATTTGATTTAAGTAATGCATTGCCTTTAATGCTTTGCTACCAAATCAAAAATACAAAATCCTTACTTGTTTCTTACGTTGTATGATTAGAGTTTTCTTTTTTCAATGATTTATATGTATTTAAAAAGGAAAAAATGGATTTTATGTGTGATTGAAAAAAAAAAACTAACTTTTATTTGCCATGTAATATTGTTTTTTTTTAAAAAGGAAAAAATCTTTTTTTAAAACAAAATCCCATTCGATACCCTTTTTTTTAATGAAGGGATCTTTCACAAACTTTTTTATGTTTGTGAACGTTCATATCTTTAAAATCTCAATTTATTCCTTTCACATGTATTAAAATTTCTTTTCATAATTTATCCCATTCATTAAAATAAAAGATTTATATATATATATTTTTAAAAAGTTTTCCTCTTTAAGAATAAGTTTTTTTCACACTATTTTGAGTGGATAATCTTTGGGAACTTAAAAGTTTTTTTTTCCAACATTTTTTTTAAGGAAAGTTAATTTTTTTTAAAAATTAAATAATTTATTTTCATCAATTTTTTATAGAAATTAAATAATTTATTTTCATCACATCTATTGGTATGCACTTACATTTACATGTTACTTAATCGTTCACCTTGCATAAGTTCATTACTTTTAAGTATTATTGACTATTTTTTTCAGCTTAGATCTTATGCAATGGCATTTAAATTAATCATAATTTTAGATTTTAGTATGCTTACACATCAAATTGATTTAAAAAATGACGATATTATTGCTCTTAAGACACACAGTGCATGCCAAAATGACACTTTAATTATTATGCATAACTCTTTTAATGAGAAAATTATATCTATGCAATCTTCTTTGGATGCTCTAAATGTAAAATTTGCATCTTTTGCTAATGTTAATAGCTCTAATGATGATGGATCTACTTTTTCTCTTAAACACACTCAAACTCGTGTGAACACTCTTTCTACCAATCTCGGATTAAAAAATCACACACATTATAGGCTATTTGGGTAGTGCTCTTGGTAAGTATGAAACTGGTATACTCAAACCTATTTTGCCTAAAACTAATATAAATTGTAAAGGTGTTGGTTTTAATGATTCAATTAATTCTATTAAAAATTTAGAATCTTATTGTCCTCCTTATCGAAAGACTTATAATGCAACTTATTTTGACTATATTGCTTATAATGCTCTTGTTTTGATTAAAATTACTAAAATTTATGTGCATTGTGGAAAACACAAGCATCATGCATCTAAATGTTAGAAATTACATCCTTTTAAATCTTATGATAAATCTATGCATGAAACTTGTTATTGTTGGAAAATGATGAAATCTCCTACCTTTAAGGGTAAAACTATTTGGATTCCTAAAGAAAATGAATCTTCTAGAGACTTTGATATATTTTCTTGTGATAATTCTTCTAATGCTTTATGCAAAATATCTTTTACAAGTGACATATCTTCTTTGTCTCTATTTTAATTAACTAA
Source organism: Torreya grandis (assembly GCA_037957365.1). NCBI lineage: Eukaryota > Viridiplantae > Streptophyta > Pinopsida > Cupressales > Taxaceae > Torreya > Torreya grandis. The sequence continues at coordinate 236,863 of JARHVA010001760.1, forward strand.
ATATCTTCAAAGCATTCCTTACTTTTTATTGCATATGATATACTATTTGATTATGTTGCCTAACTTGTTTTCGTGTAGGATATACCACTTTATGATGGAAGTTGTCTTTACTCCATTTGCCTTTTTTGTACATCTATTTTTATTACATTATGTATCTAGATCATATTTTTTTCATAATGGTTACTTAACTTGCAATATTGGTGTTAGATTGTTTGTTTTGAAAGTTGATTTATCATTACTCCTTGTTGGTCTTTGTTCCATTGTGGATTGATCATATTGTTTGAAGATGATTCTTGGATATTTTTGGTGATCACACTTTCATCCTTGCAACTTTTGACAACATTTTATCTTCTTCTTTCTTTCTTAAACTTTTGTAATTTCTCTTGAATGAAGTTTCTATTAAGGGGGGGTATTATACAATTTCAACTCCTTCTTTTTAAAGGTTTTATCCACTTTTTAACCCCTAATTTAAGCTTAAGAAGGAGTGTTGGAGAATTAATATTTAATTTTGGGTCCTTCCTATAGGTTTTTAGGTTTATACTAAGTCTTAGTTAAATGTATATTTATTATATTTATAAAAACACTATATTCCTACCTTTATGAGGTGTCACTTCCTTTTTCATTCACTTGTTGGACTTAGAGTTATTTGCATGTAAATTATCTCCCCTCACATGGCATACGCATCCTTCCCATTTGTAAGAGGACTAAGGACACATGACACACATGATGGAGCTTGAACTTGTAACTTCTTTTTTCTCTTATCTCTTTATAAATAGCTCTTATATCCCTTTTTTCTTGATTCTCAACACACAACTCATTCTTTTTATTCTAAGTCTTGATATTGCATCCTTGTGATGCTCTTTGGTCTAAAGCCATTTTCTCTCTCTTATATCTTCTTCATATTATTTTACTTGGAGTGATTATTATTGTAAATATTCTAATAGATTATGGGGTTTTTCTCTATATAACGATTTCCCCACTTGTCACATTCATCTCAACTTGTGGTTGTGTTATTTTCAAGGTAATATTGTTTAAGTATTTTATTTACTTTTTTTCAACTTTTATTAATTTGATCCTTGGTAAATATTTTTTCAAGGAATATGAATCAAAACCATCCCAAATAGAACAAAGAGTGGAACCAACTATCGAATAAACTAATATCTGAAGAGCTCAATTTGAACAAGAGATATTTGAGCATAATGATGAGGTCTTTTTGTGATTACTATAGTTAGGGGGAAATTTTACTGAAGGGTATCTCATATAAAATTAAAAAACCCTTGTTCACCCACATGAGAAAGTGGTTCAATGCCACCTATAAGACTAAATTACTTCTGTCCAAGTCTAAAATTAGGATCAAGTCTACAGTAAGAAACATGAGTCTTATAGCAAAGGGAATTAAGTTAATGTGTAATCACCACCTCCAGATACCAATCAAGTAATGATTGAGAAATTGTAAAATATGACTCAAATGTTTTCAACTTTAGTCTCTACTTTGCAATCCACTCAATACTAAAAACAAAAAAAATAACAAGTCCCATCCAAATCAAAGACCCAATCCAATCAACATCATCAACAACAAAAAATCCATCATGTTCAATAATAAAAAATCCCTCCTATTTAACGACAATAAATTCTTCCTATCCATTAGAAAATCTCCATCAAACCCAATGGCAAGGCATTTATTCCCTCAAAATCAGGTTCTAATCCTCATATTTAGTCTAATCCACCTTTATGATCCCAACATCATGTATCACATTCAATCCAAAACCAAATTTAATATCAATGGTGGCAAGAGATGAAGGATTCTATTGAAATAATACAATTGGGAAACCAAAGTAAACAAAATTGTCTTTGATGAGATATGTCCTTACCCATTTGATACAAGTATCATTAATTTTTTTTCTATCTCATTTTGAAATTCCAAAATTTGATAAATACAAAGGGATAGGGGGCCCAAGTGAGCACATTAAGGCATTATTTGTGGCTTGAAAGGAATTAGATTATAACCACACCTATTTGCTTCCCTTATTTACCCATAGTCTAAGTGGCTAGGCACTATAATGGTTCCTCCATTTTCCCAAAGGATCAATTACAAAATATTTGATGATTTGTCTGAGTATATTGTCAAGCATGTCTATTAAAACCTGGAGTATTAATTGACTATGGTTGAATTGTGTAATACCAAATAATTAAGTAAAAAAATCTTTGTCTCCTTTTTAAAAATATGGAGAGGCCTAGCCAACAGATTCCCCCATTCTATCCCTGATAAATAACTATCAAACACTTTTACAACCAATCTAAATAGATAAATGGATTTACACTTATGACTGCATTGTGATAATACATTTGATTGGATCATTAAAAAGGGTGTACAAATTGAAAAGGCCTTGATTTAAAGAGGGTTAATCAAAATCTATTCTCAAAATCAAGATCAATCTCAAGTAAGTATCTTAGCAAATAAACTTAAGGTGATTAATAAGAATAAGAATGTTTTAGGTGATAGTGTGACTGAGGTGAGACATGTGAAAAGGGTTCAACCATTGCATGACCAAAAAATTCCATCCACACAACCACTTATTCTCCCAAAACCACCACCTAGAACATAGTATTAAATAAGAATGTTCACCTATATTTGGGATCCTATAGAAGCTATTTTCCAAAAACATGTCATGAAAAACATGTTTGTGTGGATTATTACCAAGCATTTAGTTGAAGGTCAATCAAATCCCACTTGGTACAGGGACAATGATTACTATGACTATCAATTCATCAAATGTCATGCTACATACAAGTGTATGAAACTTAGGCATTATATAAAAGACTTGCTTGAGCAGGGAGATATTGCACTTGGCAATGATGATTATCCTTTAATCATAATATGGGTATCTTTAAGGACCCTTTTCCAAGGCATAATAATAATCATAATCAATCCATTCAAAATAATCATCAACTAAACCAACATAATCTCGGTAATCATTAGAAATAATAACAACAACAAGATGGTCAACATTCTTACACCAAATGCATATATTATCATAATACCCAATATATTTATGATAATTTTGTGGGTAACATTACTAATAATCACATGGATAACATAAAATTGAATCCCCGTCATCTATCTAACACTAATCAATGTGATAGACTCTTTATCTAAGGACCATTCCCATCACATCATGTTAACCTTACTCTGGCTTTAGATTGTCCTATTACAAATCAACACCCAAAGGTTAAAATTAAAGGTCCTTATAAATATAAGCACAACAATCAAACCCCAGGCTCTATGCCTTCAAAATCTAATCCTTATAATTCATCCAATGAGAAGCCACATTACATTCTTGAATAATTGGATAAAACTCTTGTATATATATCTATTTTAGATCTCTTGAAAATATTTGAAGTTCATAAGGACATCTTATAGAAGCTTATTCAACAGTCTAAAGTACCTAATGATATTGATCCATCCTAATTCCAATTACTCATCAAAAAAATTTCTATAGGAAAATAGATAAATTATAACCAAAGTGACATGTCACCATCTGGTCCTTCACATAATAATCCCATTTACATTGAGGCATTCATTTCTCAACATAAGGTCAAGAGGGTGCTCATAGATAATGGCTTAGGTTTAAGCATTGATACACTTAATTTGGTCAAACATATGGGATATTCACCTATATATTCACTACCTGACATTATCATAATCAAGGGGTATGATAATTTGGAATGAGAATCCGCTGATATCATCAGTTTATTCATCTTTATTGGGGTTATCACCCATAACACCCTTTATCATGTCATTGATGTATAATTATAATACCATATAATCATTGGGAATATATGGATCCATGATATGCACATAGTCCCATCCACTTTACATCAATGTTTCAAGTTCCCACATTTGGGTATGAAAGTCACCATTCCACAAGATCTTCAACCATTCTAATATTGTAAGAACCTGGATGTAAAATACGATACCAACTATTGTCATATAATTAAACATGTACCCAAAAATTAAAAATATGTGGTTCCTAAATCTCCCAAGTCTTCTTATATTTATCATGATAACCTTGCATCTTTGTCCAAATCTCCACATACTAAGGCATCATCTCATTTCACCATCAAGGACAAGTTGTGGATAATACATGATTAATGATGCTTTCCACATTGCCAAACTGCCTAAGTCACGTAAGTCCCATGGTAGGCCCAAGATGGAGTGGTATAAAAAGGTTGATTCTTATCAAGTGGGTCCCTTAGATTTTTCAAAGAATGGTATTTTGGATCAAGATCAAGTCAACAGTTCAAAGGATTCCTCAATTTATAATGATGGGATTGTATCATGTTATAAGAATATAAAATAACCTCTCCTTAATAAGATAATGGAACATTTTTATTATAAATTCAAAGGATTTGGGGTAAAATAGTAGGGCATTCTTGAGTTCATTCCCCTGAGTAAACAATAATACATTTGATGTGTTGTATAAAAACTGCCTGGGGGTACCTCAAATCTCAAAAGTGACATAGTTATGATTTTAATGATGATTGTGCCAATAATGATTCAGAGTCTTATTATAGTATATATGAAGAGCTCACTGATACAAATCTAATTAATACCAATGCCTTCCTTACCATCAACCTTGACCTCCATTATCCCCAACTCATCGACTGTGACTAACAAGATTGCATATATTTGGATGAATTCCAAAATGATGAGGTTATTTCAAAAATCTTAAGGTTTAGATATGTTTTTCCACTTGGAGACCTTAATAGGGATTCAAGATCAATTTTGACCTTGCTACCTATTTTGGAAGGAGGATTTCCTCAATCATAAAAATAGATCAAATGAACAATTAGTGTCCTCTATTGAAAACCTCTTTAAGGTGTTATTGGACAATAGAAAAATAAAAATAAAGACATATACATTGGTGAAAACCTTTATAAGGAAATAATGAATAAGGAAGTCCACTCTCTTAAAAAGAAGCACAAATTCCTAGAAGTCCCTGTATCATTTTCATCTTAGATATTAGTCCAAAGGATGAACACATATTTTAATAATTGGTTAAAGACTTTCCACAGACATTCAATGAGTGGAAATTGCCTAAAATGAATAATTATGATTCTTCTTATATGGGTAAGCTCCATGAACCAATTGGGTGATAATCAGATGAAGACTATCAATTACCTTCAGTACCTACTTTGTTGAAGGATGGTTCCACATTGCTTGTGGAAGACACCATTGATGTCAACCTTGGTATTGAGGATGATCCATGCATTATTAAGCTTGGTGTCTCTCTCACTAAATAAAAATGTGAGTTCATAATTATTATCCTTAAATAATTCATTTATATCTTTGCATGGTCCTATTATGACATGCCTAGATTAGATCCTTCCTCGGTAGTCCATCATCTTGTGGTTCATATTGATGCTAAAATCATCATGCATAAATTGATAAAGATACACCTACATATTTAATTTTTGGACAAAAAGGAATTTGGGTTCATCATGCCTATTAATTACTTAGAGTGGATTTCCAATATCATTCCCATTAGAAAGAAACCATAAGGTATTTGCATTTTTTAATAATTTTAAGAGATATTAAAAAAACTTGTCCAAATGATGATTTTCCATTACCCAGCATCAATATGATTATCGAATCCACAATAGGTTATGAGATGATATCACTTATGGATGGATTTTATGGATACAATCAAATCAAGATAACACCTGAGGATCAAAATAAAACATTGGTCACCACTCCATGGGGGATGTTTTGTTATTATATCATGCCTTTTGACATGAATAACACTAGTGCTACATATCAAAGGGTGATGAATATAATTTTTCATGAGATGATGCATGACATTGTGGAGGTTTATGTGTATTCTATTTTGGGAAAATCTAAGACTCGTGTTGGTCATCTAATGATTTTACGATGAATATTTGAGTGGATTAGATAATACAAAGTCCACCTCAATCCTAAGAAGTGTGTCAATAACATAATATTTAAAAAAGTATTATGTTTCATTATTTCCACCTAATTTGAATTAGTTGCACAAATTACAAGCGAAAATTTAGGCTATTTATCAATTCATTTCACAACTTGTATATCATTGCCATCCCTTTATACACTTCCTAAAAAGGGAAACTAACTTTCAATGGAACAAGGAATCTCAAGAGGTATTTTATCAATTTAAAACATATTTTTATAATCCACCAATTTTGGATCCACCAATTCTAAGGAAGTTATTATTACTTTACATATCGATAATCCAATATGCTTTAGGGGCACTTTTGGCCTAACATGATCATCAAGGCAAATAATGAGCAATTTATTGTTTGAGCAGGACATTGGTTGACTATGAACACAACTATTCACCTATTGAAAATACATGTTTATCAGTGCTTTTTGCATCATAGAAGTTATTACATTACATGATTAACAACATGACCATCATCATTGTAAAATTTGATCCAATCAAGTATCTTCTCTCTAAATCAAATTTAATAGGTCATATGGACAAATGAATTATGATATTAAGTGAATTTGACATTGAGTATACAAATCAAAATGATATAAAGAGGTAGGTATCTATTGATTAATTATTATATGCTCCATTAGTAGATACATAATTATTAACATTTGAGTTTCCAAATTAGTCCATTTTCACCCTTGATGAATCATGATAATGGAAGCTCTACTTTGATGGTTCCTTCACATCTTATGGATTAGGGATAATTATTATTTTTATCACACCACAAGGAGATATTATCCCTAAGGCATTTTATATGGAGTTTTCATGCACAAATAATATTATAGAATATGAGGCTCTTATTGCAAGACTCCATCTTGCTATTCAATGGAACATTCATATGTCAACAGTATATGGTAACTCCAAACTTATCATCAATCAAGTCAGTGATCAATAACAAAATAAATATGATAATCTTCTACCTTACAAGCACATGGTAGACAAATTCAAGCAATATTGTAAGCACATATAGTTTGAGTAAGTGTTAAAAGCCAATAACTGAACAACAAATGCCATGGATACTATTGGGTCCCTTTTGTAAATATCTTCCAATGTCTAAGAATATTATCTACTCATTGAACAACTCATCATGATATATATTTAACCCTAAGTTAATATGGGTAAATATAGTATAGTGTTAAGAATTTAGAATTGAATAAGCACAAGGTTGATTAACAAATCTATAATAGGCCAATTAATATACAAACTCAAATAAACAATATTCTAATTTTAAATAATGAGATATGCTAAAAATAAAAGGTATAGCTATCGATTGATATTGCAATAAATAATAGTACTTAGATAGTTTACTATGTAAAATTAAATTTTATATGGAATAGGCTAGAAGTAGACTAGATCTAGATTCTAAATCAATCATCATTTCTATAAATTTGCATAATATGGCCTCAAATGCTTGCATCAGACCTAGATAGTTGCATCAAAGATGGTGTTTAAGTTGGGAACAGGTGTTCAACATGCAATATGACTGGGTCTGAGTGTGAACACTTGGAACCTTCTAGGTTTTCTATCACCTTTATTATGGTATGTTTAGATGTCACACACAAGTTGTCACTCTTTGTCTAATGATCAAACCCTATCTTCCTCACCCCTAGAGTGACTATGGGAAAAATGGGTTAATGGGCACACTATGTCGAGTTACCCTAATGACCCTTATGTTAATGGATGATTCCTACATAACCAATACTCCAAAGAGGGCCTCAAACTCATACAAATCTCCCCTACATGTTGGATTGTGTGTGTATAAGGATGCAACATGTGATAAGAAAGTACATATAATGACCTATCTTGTAACTTGGCAAACATGGCTCATGGAATACTTATTCAATACATCAGACCTATAGATGGGTTATCCCTATGATTGATATTGAAATATGAAAGAATAGCGAAGCTTTGCTCTCTGAATGCTTCTGGTAAATTACCTTGTGAGTTAATAGGTATATGCTAGGTGAGGAATGAATGAGGATTGATATTATATATATACCAATCCATTTTGAAAATATCTCACATTAAAGCATTTAGGATGATAATAAGGATATGTTACAATTGAAAATTTGATGACTTTAAGGAACTAGACACTTAGTTTAGCATAAGACACTAGCGTCAATGTAAACATCTAGCTGGGAAGTAAGTGTCCACAAACTTGGAAAATAAGCACATGTCCAAAACTTATAGAGGATGATAATAAGAAGGTTTACAACATTTTTCATAGTATAATAGGCCTAGTCATCATAATGACATATGGTTAGACTAAGAGATAAGTAATATTAATAATAGATAATGGATGTAATATTTTTGATAAGAAGGTCTTAGAATTGAATACATGAAAATTAATTTCCAAGTATACAAGATTAAGGTGATATTAAATTCAATTTAGTGTCTACACCAACATATGATCATATAGAATCAGAAATGGTATGTTAAATATGTCATCCTAACTCAACTTTGTACGATGACATGTACACCTATTTAAAGACCATACCCTTCCTACTGACTTATCTCATCCCCCAAAAAATCACTCATCCATAATGTCTCTCATTACACTTCACTTGGAAACACACTGTATCATAAAAGTTATGATGGGATGCTCTATTGTTGTTTATATTATAAATAATTTGAATTAGTGATCAAAGATGTGCATAATGGGATTTATGGGTTCCATACTGGAAGAATGGTACTCCCTAAGAAACTCCTTTATATGAGGTATTACTAGTAAAAATGGAATCTAATGCATGTGCATATGTTAAGAAGTGTGTTTCTTGCTAGAAACATGGTGACTTGATCCACACTCCATAACAATAACTTCAAATGATCACACCCCCTTATTTTTTTTCAAATTGGGATTGATCTCATAGGAGATATAGACCCTACATCATTTGATGGCCACAAAAATTTCCTTACTACTGCCAAGTATTTTACAAAGTGTGTTGAGGCCATTCCACTCACTTATGCAACTGGTAATAAATTTTCCAAATTCATCATAAATCACCTCATTTTCCTTTATGGTGTCCCATCCACCATCATTTATGATAATGGAAAGTCCTTCAAAAATAAGGATTTTAAATCCCTCTATACTTAATTTCACATTAAACACAGATGGTCAAATCCCTATTATCCTCAAGGTGATGATCAAGTCAAGGAATAAAATGAAACTATTATGAAAATCCTTGAAATGATTGTTAATGATGCTGGCTATAATTATAATTTACAACTATTTCCTATCTTATGTGTTTATCAAACAAACATCTATAATCCTATATATGCCACACCTCATTCCCTAGTCTTTGGTTCAAAATCTATCCTCCCTATTGAGATCGAGTTTCCCTCCTTAAGCATTTCATTTTAGGATATTATTGATGACAAGGATTATAGAGCGGACTATCTATAGGATTTGGATCTCTTAGATGAAAAATTACTAGCCACCTTAAACCATTTCAAAGCATATCTAATTTACATATGTTACAACTATGATAAATGTATCATTTCCAGAGAGTTCAAAGTTGGTGATCTTCTGTTTAACTAAAATTAGTGGAATACCAAAGCAGACCATGAAAAGACAAGAAATTTTGAGCCTAACTAGTTTGGTCCATATGTCATCACAACTAAATATGGCTCTGGTGCATATAGATTGGTAACAAAATATGGGAAAGAGTTAGATGAGCCCATGAAAATCATGCATCTCAAGTATTTTTATGCTTGATATAGAAGAGAATTATTTATGAGTGCCCCTACTTGGTGGCACCCTTTCACATCCTTTAATTTCCCTTCCTATACATTTATCATCCATCTATTAATCTACATCATGTGCCAACTTCCCTTTCTCATGTTGACTATGATGGTGATCTACAAGTACTATAGGTTATAATAAATCTGATAGAATCAAAATATGATAACATCCTTACAATAAGAAATCAGATGACCACATGGAAGGTTTATTTATCTTTTAGTCTTAGGAAATATAATTCTCATTATGTCCCCTTTTATTGGTCCTTATATACCTTTATCCCATCTCACATCTGATTGATGTTTGTATCTTTCCCATTCTGCCTCGCTTCCTTTGCTACTAGAGTTGGCTTTCCATTTGCTAGTCACTCCTTGTATATATGTCATGGGTTTTCATTATATTTACTTCATAATTAATTTGTATAAGTTTCTTAATTATCCTTGTATATCCTTATAGAAAATAATATTGTATATAATTATTCAAAAAAATCCAAAAACATAAGAAAATATGAAAATTTCCTAAAAATTGGAAAATACCCAAAAATCCTAAAAAATTGGAAACTTTAGAAAATCACAAAAATAGATATAAAGCCAAAAAATCTTTGTCTAATTTTTCATGATGTATAAATTTAGATTCCATTCTTTTCTCTATTTGGGGCAAACATCATCATGAATGTAAACCTTCTTCTCGATCTTGTGCATTTATACACATTTAATGGGAGGGTAGTTTTCATCTAATCATGATCATCCTCAGTCAACATAATCAATTATTTTTCCTACCATATTAGGAAAAAAACACCATCCTAAAGTCCAAATAGACTATATAGGTAACACTTAGTTACATGGGGTAATTAGGGTCAACTAGGCCACCATCATACCATCCTTCATCTTCCCTATTTTCTTATTTATACATCAGGTTTATAACATCATTTAATATTACACTTTTCCTAACTTTTAAACATAAAAAACACAATGTTTATTGAAAAAATTTATTCAATGATGAGTTTTTAATGTTTTATTTTAAGTTTTGTGTGCATGCTTGTTTAATTGTTTGTTTGTATGTCATGTTATTGATTATGTCTTAGTTTAATGCATGAACATTTATAGTATCATAATGACACTTTATATCATGATGTTTATTATCACATAATCACATTTTAGATAGTACTTATTAATATGACACACATGTTATCATGATTTATTTATAGTTATGGTGTTGTTACTTGCATAACATGCCCAAATTTTTTCAAGAATCATAACCCTCTTTTTTGCCTTTTGCCCTACTCCCGCATGCACTCACTATTCGTTAGTCTCAATAATATCTTATCTCTCTCATCTCTCTTACCCCCATTATAACAACCAATTCCAAATGGTGAACTTCCACATATAACACTTGCCCCCAAAATAAAGTCTTGTTGACTCTCACTCATATGACATTCTTGCCGACTTGCTCTCTTAGATATTTATAGTTGCTTCAAGGGGTCACTTTGACTTATGTACTTGTTGGACCTCTAGAACCCATTCCATCTTATTTTTCTCACTCATGTGGATAATTTTCATGATTTGCTCTTTGAGTGAAAACGTAATTGCAAGACACTTAACCCACTTTTTGGGTCTCTAAAATAGGCATTCTCTACCTTAATCTAGTTTCTCAATTTATCTTAGGGGTCATTTTATTTTTCTGAAATTTCAACCCCTGGGACCTAGTCCATAATTTTCATTGGGCTCATTCGAGCAAGTTTCCTATTTGGCACTACTGCTAGAAATGAATTTTTGGCCTCTATTTCATACTTGTAGAATCATGCTTATTAGGAGAAAAGCTTGTTAATTTCATCATTTTGGTTTATTTTGTCATTTTTTCCTTCTAATAGATCTAATCATGTTTTTTATAATGATTTGGCACATTTTTAAAAAGTTATTAAGGTCCTCAACCTAATTGGGATTTGAAATATCAAATAGGTCTAGGTGTTGCTTTCATTTCAAAATCGGTGTTACTCAAAACTTTAGTTCTAATTTGGTCTAGGAGGGGTCGATGGGAGTCATTTCATGTTATAGTTTTGATCAAAGTAATAATTTTGATTAGGTGTTTAGTTTTTATTTCATGTATTTCCTTTGTTGGTTAAGCTTCGAAGCCTGACCATGTATTTATTTATCCACAGGGGGCTTGCCTTTGTAATCGATAATGGATCCATGACTAGGTCGGGGCCATCCCCATCACTTTTTCAAATGTTAATCAGGGCCTGGGCCTCAACTAGGTTATTAGGTATCATAGGCCCCTAAGTCCTTTATTTATCAATGTTTTGGACCCCAAAACTATTGACATAGTTTTATCAAGGTTTTACACCTTCATTTTCATGACAACTATTCTAATCATGGTTTTGACACCCCATTTCCCTGATGACATTATCACTAGTATTTTAACCCCTTTAACTCCCTAGTTATAATGTATTCACACAAGAAAATTCTTGATAAACCAAATCAGGGTCCAGACCCCAACTGGGTCTTGAACCCCCTCCCAAACCTTTTATCACCAATTATGAATTTAAATCACTATTATAATCAAGAATTATAGACTTGATTAACTCTATTGTTTTTTATAAATTCTTCCTAATGCTATTTGGACTTTCAAAGCCAATTAACACTAAGATTTGAATTTTTAACAATAACATCTAAATATAACCCTGAACATGCCAAAACCTCATATAGGTATATTAGGGGTCATTTTCATCTTGCCTTTCATTTTTTTGGCATAACTTGAGCATACACTATCAAAAACTAAAACCATTTGTTGTGTCAAAAAGGTGATTTTACCATGGATGCATTGGTAACTCCAATTTTGCCTAATTTTGCTTGTGGAAAACTTGATCACATTTTAATATCCAATTCATTATTCATATCTTTTAGTTACAAGTGTTAACTTAATTTTTGGTCATGTGCAAGCATGTGGATAGTAAAGTGATAGGACTTAGAAGAAGAGGAGGAAGTTGGGCACATTTTTTGTGCTAACTAGGTGTTTTTGAGGGAAAACTCCCTCCCTTATAAGATACAACCTCTATTTATTGGAGGATTTCCATTCTAAACAAGGCGGCTCTTTTTTCTCTCCTAAGGGACATTGAATTAATCATTTTATATTTTGCATTTTGATTTTATTTTCCTCCCTCACATGTTTCCCTGGGGATATGTTGTCAAAAAATGTATTCAAACAATTGATTATAAAAATTTATTCATGTTATCAAGCAATATTTTTATTCAATACAAGATGTGGAAGATTTGATTGGAATCTACTTATGCATGCAATATGGTGGTGCTTTTTATCCCTTAGATTAGGACACTAGTGCCCATTTTGGTTGAGTGAAGGCTATCCAGAAGGGGATTAGTTCATGGGTTGCATTTAATTTAATGATTCCATATTTGGCTCCATTTTCCTCTAGTCTTTCACTCTCTTTTCCCTTTTATCTTTTTGATTTTATTTATCAGTTGTTAGTCTAGGGTTTGAATGTACGTAATCTGCTACTCATGTATATCTTGATTGCTTACACATAATTTCCATTATGATGTTTCATTATTGAATACTTAATCAATGGAATGAATGGATAAATTAACTACACAAACACTAAAAAAAATCCTACACATGCTGATTTGAAATTGGGAAAAACCACATCAAATGCATGTTTATCTATTTTCAATACCTACACAAAACTTAATTAGATAAAATAATAAACCAAAATTCTTATTTTACATTGTCCAAGTGCCCAAAACTTGCTAAAATAAAATTTCAAGTATGAAGGTTAAACCAACAAAGGCCCCTTAAATAAAATGGTCACAACGAGCCATTGGATAAAGGTCATTATGCCTAGACCAGGGAGATATAAACCTTGAGGAGATTCCCTAGAATATTCTTTCAAGATAGGTGAGTCATGAGATGAGCCTAGGAATTTGGTACATGCAAATATGATCATCAACAATACTAGCACTAGAAGGAGTGTCGATAATCTGAAAATGTAAAACAAAAATTTTAGTAAAAAAATTTAAAATTGAACATTTTAGAGATTTTCCCAACTAAATTTATAAGTTATAAGACCAAAAAGATAAATTTTAGACCCACTTATGGCTTTTTCTTGGTTAGGTGGTGGTGTCTACCTTGTGAGAATTCTAGGGCCCACTCATGATCTGCCCAAAGATACCAAAGAATTCTATTGAAAATACACACATGGTGGGATTTGGATTGTAAAATAACATATTTAGGAATTTAAATATGTCATAATCAAGACTCAAATCTAACATGAAGATGTTTCTTGCCATTTTTTTCCTTGATATATGGAGAGGGAAGCATATAGTTGGTACCTTGGCTTGTCGAATAGATGCATCACCTCGTGAGAATTATTCAAAAACTTATTTATCAAAAAATTTAGTGTAACCATTGACCTTGATACCCTAAATTACCAATTTTCTATAGCCCACAATAAGTCCAATGAATCCATTAGCACATTCAACATTCACTTTGACAAGTTATATAGGAGGTTGAAAGACCCATTCCTACAAATAGAAGTGATGGATTATGAATTTTATCTCAAAATGTTAGATCCCGTAACTATTATATTAATTCATATGACTTTGTATTCTTTCACATCTTTAGTGTTGACTTACAAAGAGGCTTTCACAATTGAACAAAAATTAATGTCGCATGGCTTATGCAAATACATTATATTCATTTTGAAAATTGGTGTTTACACCTAAAATCCTTAGATTCACTTACCTATTAGTCATCCTATTGGATAATATGTATCTTATAACAAAGATTTTAATTAAGCATACAATAATTCAAACCTCCCTATGACAAATGAAAACTCTACTATTGATTTTGATACATGTATTTATGATGATTCTTCATGTGGACAACAAGTTATTTTTTCTTGCTTTAGTGATCGAGCATCTTTCAGTGCTTTTGGTAATATAATGCCATTTTTTACAAGAGATCCCCAATAAAAAATATATGAAATGGCCCATAAGATTACAAACAAAAGTTCACCACTTGGCATCTATTGATATGGAAATGATAAAAGCATTGAAATGGTCATATTGATCGATAACATACCATTTAATAAACATGAAATGGTATATGAGAGTAGTGATGAGGATGAATCTAATGATGAATAAACAATAATTATTTTAAGTGACCTATTGGCTGAAAATTAGAATAACTATGAGCTACCCACATAAGGAAAAAAATTAGCAAGCTCTTGTAATTAGCTAAAAAAAGAATTGGAATAGTTGGATAAATAAGATGCATGTTATGCATCTGAGACATTATTTACATATAATATTGTCCTTACACTTGGAAAGCTAATTCAAGATGATAAATAACTCATTTTCAATAGTGTGACACCTATCCCATCATTGGAAATGAATGAAAATAATGTTTAATTAGGTTATTTCCCTAAAAAGGGTAGATTGAATGAGTTCAAAATGATAGACATCTCACCTCTAGACAACCCTACATTTGATTCAATTAGCATGGACCTGAATTGTGAAGTCATGAGAGTCCTTTCCCCTAAATAAAAACACCTATACATTGTCAATGATAGGTGGACATAAGAAGAAAATAAAGTTTTTGTCCCTATAATCAAGGAATTAGATCACTTGGAGCATCTTGAAGAATGAGATTGTATCAATCCTGTGATCATTGTAGTAGTGAAGGAAACCAAGATAGAAAGGCATGATTATGAGCATGGCTATCCTAACAATGAAAAGTTGAGAATGTTGGAAGTTGGAGCTGAATATACCTTGATTTGATGTAGCTCCCTACATACTTCTACCATATATGACAAGTCCAAAAGATCCTTGACTTGGGAAAAAACATTCTTAAGCCTTCTAGACAATAAATATAACAAGGAGGATGCTTCCACAACATTCATTTCAATCAAGCAATAGTAAAAAATTGATTCACTAATGGGATACCACAAAGAACATATCTCTGTTATGTTTTGTAGGCAAGTCATTTTGGTATGTGTTGATACACTCCCCTACCCATCATTGCAATTCAATGTATGGGTATAGGTATTTCTCCAGAGACTATCCCAAGTGTTTTCTAAAAATTAATTATAAGTACTATTTTAACCTTTTAATACTTAACTTGATGTAAATACTATGTTGTTAAAAGGCTAAATATCATGCTAATCTAGAGTAAAAGTGGAAATGATTGACTAAATTAAATTTTCCCAAAATAGTAAGTGAGAAGAGAAAGAGTACTTATCTAGAAATAAGTATATTTGTTTACATAGCAGGGAGTTGAAATAGGTTGGAGAGATAGTCAAGTACCATTCATTTATTAACTATTATTGAAATATGGTCTTAGATAGTAGTGCCAATATTAGGACAGTACTGCCATGTGGCAATAATGTCCAATTATGGTGTTAGTGTCCCCCTTGTAGGGGTTATTTGAGAATTATAGGTAAGCTGTGGGAAGTTTTGGAGATCCTATAGGTGGATTTGTATCATTTTGGGGCTCACCTATATCACTATTTTAGTTGAATCTCTTCTAAAACCCTAATGAATACCTGTACACATGAAATAATAAATAGATCAAATGCAAAAAGGAAGGAAAAATTTTGGTTGTGGGATGCTATGATCATCCAAATTAGAACCCCTATTATCATGGCCGTTATATATAATAACCCCAATACTGGGGGTCTTTGATTGCATATAGTTCTCCCTTAGGGAATGTGCATAATCAACTTGCATGGTATGCTTAAATGAATTTCACTTAGGTTGTTCTTTGATCAAGCATGCAATGTCTATATGTCATGATTGAGTAGTATGCAGAGTATTGAGCTATACTATTGATTGATTTTATGTAAATTATTTGCCAAAATAGTAAGTGTTAAATGTAAAATGCCTTGAGAGGATATTTATATAGAAGGAACTTTTATTTGAATATAAGACCTTGTTCATTAGATGATAAGTCATAAAATAGGGATAAAAAACATAAGAAAAGGCTCAAAAAAGGGTTAGGACTCAAACATGGGAGAAAAGGCCCATCAGACACTAGAGCCATAATTAGGCACTATCTTCATGTGGTGATACTATCCTAAAATTGGTGCTAATGTCTTAAGGGTTAAAATAGATATAAAACCAAGAAAGATAGGCTAGGGATCTCTGTGACTAGGAGAAGGTAACTTATGACTAATGAGGTTGTTATAAATAAGGAAAATAAGACATAAGAAAGATCAAAAGACTCAATGACCATGAAAACAAGGACTATAATCATCACTAATATTTTCATGTGAAAGAGAAATAAAAGACATAACACTTGTGGTTGCTTGACCAAATTAGGGTGTTTACATTTTCCACCCTTTTATTCTAGTAATGCAATGAAAGGAAAGTACTAGAGTAAAAGAAAAAGAGGAATGCATACTTGTACTTACCTATGTGGATGTGTTTTTTTCTTGGCCTAGATCTTGGACAAAGAAGTGTATAGGAGCTAGAGTGCAATATATGAAGAGGAAACCCATGGTATGGATGCCCCTTGTATTGAATCTGAATGGTGTACTGAATTGTGAGGAACAAAAACCCATATTTTTACCCCCACCCTGATATTTGTATTGAATTTGAGTATGTAAACTGAATGTGTGGAGAAATAAGTCCTAATTTCCCCTAATCTAATAATTAAATTGAATCTGAGTATGTAAATTTAATGTGTGTAGAAATAAGACTCACTTCCCCCACTTTGATATCTAGGCTGAATCTAAGTATGTAACTTGGGTCTGGTGGAATGCTATGGATCAACTGCTATAGACGATCCTATGAACAAAACTAGTGAAAACCTAGTGATGATATTGGTGATGATACCGAGTGTAACATAATAATATGAAAATTGGGGTCAGGGATGTGTTCTCTACATCATGCCCCCTAATCTTGATATCTAAGTATTTTAGTTGTGTTTGAATATCTGAGTAAACTAGTATATGTGAGTCAAAACTATATATCTACATAATTATATTTGTGTAGACTGTATATCTATGTGAATCTATGAATCTAAATACTTGTATATATAATAACCTATGATTCTAAATATCTATATATTTGGTATATCTAAATATCTGATTATCTATGTAGACATGCATGTCTATATATCTAACTATTTATGTAGATCGGTGTCTTTATATCTGACTATTCGTGTAGACCTATGAGTCTATATATCTAACTATCTATGTAGACATGTGTGTCTATATATCTAAATATCTATGTATACCTATGTATCTATGTGAACTTATAAATCTAAATATTTGAATATATTGGTATATCTAAATAGTTGTATCTGAGTATACCTATGTGTCCAAATCTATATCTGAGTAAAATGTTTATCTATATAGAATTGTATATCTAAATATGTATGAAATTTTGTATGTATGAAATAATCTACGTGTATTTTCCTCCCTTTTGGTCAGAGAACCAAGACTGTGGTGAGAGTGTCTAACCAAAAGTGGTAATGATCAGTTGTGATGGTGTTAAGTAGTGGGTGTGATGTTGTTTGAAGTTTGAATAGTGTATTCATTGTGACAAAGGTGATAATTAAATGTGTAATTGGATAAATGCTTTGTCTATATTGATTTGAATTATGGTAATATCATTTTTGTCATTTTTAGGGTTTAAAACAATTAGAATATTGGTTTAGCCAATATAGGGCATGACACATTGATGTCTAGTCTCACGTACAAGAAATAGTTTGTAAATCAGGGCTACGATTCTTAAGATATCATGCTAGAAAGGGATTGGTATTAGTTGGTAAAATTGGCATGCAAGGTCAACATTAATAAGGTGGATTTTGATAAGTGTGACTTAAATAAGTCATTTGATAAGTTTGGCAATTCATCTAAAGCATTTGAGTTGTGAATAATTATTTGTCTAAGTTAGATAAATATGTCAAGGAGATGAGGAGCCAGTTTGACATGCTACAAGGAGGTTGAGGCATAAATTCATACTAGGGAGGAGGTTATCCTGGTAAGGAGACCAAACTATTTTCTATTTTTATCACTTAAAATACATTTTTTTACTATTTTTACTAAAAATATGCTAGTTTAGGACCTATTTTACAAAAATGGTGATATTATCCTTCTTTAGGTGCTACTATCTAGGACTTGGTGCTAGTGTCTAGGATGTGGTGATACTATCTAATGCGACTATCCTATATGTAGTGCTAGTTTCTAGTAGGCCTGAGTTATAATGCTAATTATTGTTGACTAGTTTCTAATGTTTGTTGTTATCTATTGGTTTTGATTTTGCATTATCGATTCCTAATTTGGTTTTAATTTTGCAAGTTGATACCTATATGAGGGAGTTTCATACTGAATGGATGATGGAGACCCTATAGGGTTTACCCTTGTCAAATTCTAAGATGGTCATGATTAAGAGAGTAGGTTTGAGACATGTGGCATTCTTAGAACCTATGCCCTAGGATAAACACATGATGACTACATTATGCAAGAGATAGGATGCGCATACATGTACTTTCTAGGTGAAAATTGAGGGGATGACTGTATGTGTATAGGATTTTATGACTACCTATCTCTAGATAGAGAGCCACACTATAGGAGGATATAGGAGCTCAGGCCATATAATGAGATTATAGGCATTTATCTACCATTGTTGTAGGGAATCATCATACAAGGATCCAAAGTGATATAATATTGACACTAGTTTTTACTACCTAGGTTCCATGACTACAAAATTTCTAAGCCATTTGGTTAGCTTATTTTATGGATATGAATAGGAGTGGGGTATTGATCTTTTATAAGATGCATAAAATAGAGTAGGATATAGAGGAACATCTTACTATGTATTTATGGGGCCAAATGATGCTAGCCCACCTATACAGGGACTTATAATATTTCACATAGGAGATGAGTGGTGTAGGGATTAGATCATTGACAATGTTACACTATTAGGAATATGAGCACATAGTAGTGAGCATGTTAGTGTTTCCTATACATGATGGTTGGGCTCATCTATAATTGTTTATAAAGAGGTGGACATAGATGGGTCACATGCCTAAGAGGAACATAATGCAGTGCTAACATGTGTTAGATAGTTTGACAATTGGGGATATTATTTGGAGGCTCTACAAGGGCTATGAGGGTTGGCTTGAGGATGGTACTCATCTTAGATATATTTGATTGAGATGTTAGCTACATGACCATTAGTTCAATGTGTATGAGTTGTTCCAATATGAGTGGGTTATATGATAGTTTGGCATAGTTCAAGATGTTCCCCTAATACCAGTGGTATGGTTGAGGAGTTCTTAGGCTCTTATGAGGCTAGGCAGTAGTTTGAAACCATTTACTATTGAGTTGACTCCCATTACCTTATCAAAGTGGGATCTTGAGATTGATATACCAGATGTAGATGATGTGGGAGTGACTAATTCCTACACAACCTGGTAGAGAGATCATAGGTGGGCACCTCTATTTGTAAGAGGTGGGATTATTACAAAGGATGTATTAGAGGTGGAGCCCCTTAGGGCTATTGATAGTAAGTTGTTATAGTATGTTTGCATATTTTGTGTTTAATTAGTTATTTATTTATTTGATTAGGGATATGATGTATTTCATGGGAATTTGTAGGTTTAGGTGATGATGACTATTGGGAGACCACCATTGAGTTGGTGCTTTACATATTGTTGATGATGTTGTGGAGGATGGATTGGTAGAGAGAGCCACTAATGTAGCTAATATTCATGCCCATTTGTTTGACTAAGCTATAATAGCTAATGTAGCCTATAGATGAGTGGATGTGGATAGAGACAAGGTAGGGTCATAGTTGCATAGGCAAACTATGCCCACACTAGATGCTCTAGGTAGGGCTAGTAGTCAAATAGTGGATGAATACATACATCTTTAATGAAAGCACGTAAAGTTTAGGGTTGAATTGGGTATTATCCTGAGATAGAGAGTATATGTAGTCATCGATCCAGGTTATGGAGAGAGAGTGAACTCTCTAACTCTAGCATGAATATGTTTGAGAGTGAGAGTGAGAGTGAGGGAGTTGGTCCTAGTGGCCATGTCAACATTATTGAGTGATAGACTATACTTGTATAGAAACTATATTTTGAGTTATATATATGGATGTTTGTTTGTAAATTGGCATGATTTATATTTGTATCTAGATCAGGTTATATTATGTATGTTGATGTGTTTGATTAATTTAAATTATGATATTGATATATTGTATTTGTCAAAGTAGAGTGCACTAGTTTTTATCTATTTATGAATGTTTAGGCATATGTGTAGTGGACTAAGATTTGTTATTTATTGGTATAGGTTTTGTAGGCATTCCATAAGATTTATGCATGTAGATCATGTGACTGCCATATGCCCTATTTGAACACAAATGGTATGGATAACCAATGACCATAATGCTCATGTTGCATTATTGTAGAAGAAGATTCTAAAATTGGAACCACGTGTGATACACTGATGGTGGTTAGATGTACAAAATCTAGATCAAAGAGCTTGATTGGTTGGTGTATTAAAACTATAATCTGATTTATGATGTCTAAAAAATATCTTGATTGGTGTTTGAACTGATGTATACTCTAATCTCTTTATTTATTTCCATATTTCTTAATTAGTGTTTGAACTAATGTTGTTCCCTTAGCTTTGTAGTTATTTCCATATATCTTGATTGGTGTATGAGTTGAAGTTGTCCTCTAATATTTGTAGTTACTTTCTTATATCTTGATTGGTGTTTGAATTGATGTTGTGCTCTTATATTTGTAGTTGTTTCCATATATCTTAATTGGTGTATGAACTAAAGCTATGCTCTAATCTCTGTGATTTGGTTTCCATTTCAACTAAAGTTATGGTTCATGATATTGCTTATAATTAGGTATCCTAGAAACCACATGGCGCATATGATGAGTGAGAAATGGCTCTTGAAAAGGACCATCTTGGGATAACTCTGTCATAGAGGAGTGTGATCTAGGAGAGTGTGGAGACTGAGATCTTGGTGCCCCCTATGTAAATGCTATACTACATTGATTGACAAACTAGTCAATATGAGTTCAGAGTGCATAAAAATGATTGTCTAAATGTCCATTTATCTTTTGAAATTTGAAATAAGGCTTATGTGGTACCCTATACAAATAACATGCCAGATGATGATTAATAGGAGGAAGTGTGATCATCTCCCTATCTAATAATGTAATCAAGATGTCATGAGGCCTATCCATATCTAAAAACCATATAATCCCTCTATGTATATCCTATGTTTTACTCAATATAGGAGGAGATTTTTGAAGTGGTTCTTTTCCCTTATTGATTATTTGTATCAGTTGTTTTTGTTCTATTGATTTCTAAATTGGAAGTGGAGTATACTCTTATACCATGTTACATGACTAGAGATCTAAGGGGCCTATATCTAAATCTACCATTGAATGTGTAACCATTAGTCCCAATTATACCTATAATGATATAACTATATTACATAGATTCCATAATTATTTTGATGTCTGATATATTAATTTCTCCTAAAGAGGAAAAACTAGGCTTTTAATAAGGATGTACTTTACCTCTAAATCTATCAGATGATAAATCAACTGATTCAAACGTGATTTGAATATTAAAATATATTTAGATGTTGGCTCTATCTCACCTTGGTGTAATGAAGGTAACCTCTCATGTGTGACTCAAGGTCCCTTATTATGTATTTAGTGCCTGAGAAAAACTATTTCTAACTCCTCATGTGTATGTAGCTACCCACTAGGGATTGTATATTGGAACTAATTTAGTGATTCTCCATATAAGGACTTTGGAAATAATTTTATTAGATTCAACTTATTGGTAACATGTGCCATGGCTTTCTCATAATCTTGAAGGTGCAAGTATGGATCTCCATGCCCATAAACTATAGGTAACACTAGTATCTGAAAGTTGTGTGTCAATCTTATTGTGGAGATTCTACATGGAATAAGGTTTCCATGGATAACATTGGTAGTGGACTAAGATTGGAATGCTTTAGTCTAAATTGAGATGGTTTACTTGTTGTTTTAAAGCACTCAAATCATGCAACAAGGAGATTAACACTTGTGAAGGTATATTATCATCATCAAGGGGTCCATTTAATGCTTGAATTTTGTTATTTATTTTATCCATTGGTATATTGCACTTGAAACCTTTTTTAGGGAGGTTTAGTTTGCTCTCTGCAACCTTTGGAGGTGTCATAGATGGGACTTAGTAGTGGTAAATGAGCTATCACCTCATTTGGGTTAGTTTGAGAAACATGTTCTACTATAGTAAGGGGGGTTGAGGGAAATTCATTGGTATCTCTTATATTGTTAAGTTGTAAAGAAGTATCACATGATAATGGGATAGAAGATACTTTATTCTTAAGTAAATGTAAATTATGAACATAATAATAATGTGTGTGTGTGTGTGTGTGTGTGTGTGTGTGTGTGTGTGTGTGTGTGTGTGTGTGTGTGTGTGTGTGTGTGTGTGTGTTTTACATGTGACCTAGTATTTATACAAGAGAAATAGGTGAAGTAGGAGAAGAACTAGAAGGTGCATATTCTATGTCATCTTCATATTAATAATAATCATCATCATTATCCTATGGTTCATCAAAATCAAGTTTAATTCACTTGCATAAGTAAGACTAAAATAAGTATCATCCACATACTCATTAAGAGAGAGAGAAAGAGAATATTTTAACTTTTTACTACTATGTAATGTGTTATCGTGTGTAAGTGTAATGCAATGCATTTGTTGCTTAGCTATCTATGGAATGCAATAATGATTATCACTTTAACTTTTGGATTCAAGGGTAGAATAAGTAGCAATCATGTTTTATTTTTGCATAATATGACATATAGGAGAAGAGTTAGAGACATTTACATTATCAATTTGTTGCATAGAATCATTATTTGAGCTTTGAATGTGAAACAAGGTGTTAAAATAATTTCATCTACCTTAGTTTGATTATTATTAAAAGGTGTAACATCATTGGTATATGTTTTTTTGAATGTAACTCAGAAAGGTAAAGAAGATGCATTGTTATTATCTACTTTACTTGAATCATGAAAAAGTGGCTTTCGTTTATAGCACTTATATTGATTTAATATAAATAATGAGACCTAGAAAAATTAGTTGAAAATCTAAGATCACATTTGAGAAAAGCACTACCATTATTTTGGCATTATATTGTTAGTTTGACTTTGAGGTGTAAGAGAAGAGTGAGAGGAAAGAGAAGTTGATGTATATAATATATCCTCATTTTCATTTGCATTATCATGCTCATAGTAATCCTCATATCCATCATTATAAAAATAGTCATCATCATCATTATAAATGAAGTCATTATTATGCTCTAATATACAATCTTGAAAATTAGTCCATTAATTATTATAATTATGAGATAAATTCAAAAGTTCATCAATTGGGTAAGGGGTAGAAGACTTCTTAGATGCCATTTTAAACTTGCCAAATAAGATAATGTAAACAAGGAATAGAAAACATACAAGAGTTATAATGTAATATAACATAAGAATATTTGGGGGATTTGTAAGTTGCAAGAAGTTTTTGAGATCTTGTAGGTGGATCTGTGTCATTTGGGGGATTGCCTTGTCACTATTTTAGCTGAATCTCTTCCAAAAACCTAATGAATATCTACACACATGAAACATTAACTAGATAAAATGAAAAAAATAAAGGAAAAATTGGGTTGTGGGATGTTATGATCATGTGAAGTAGAACTCTTGTTGTCCTAGATACTACCTATATTAACCCTAATGTTAGGGGTCTCAAATCACATGTAGTTATCCCTTAGGGAATGTGTAAAATCAAATTGCATGGTATGCTAAAATGACTTCTAGCTCTTCTTTGATCAAGGATGTATTGTTTAGATGTGATGACTAAGTAGTATGTAGAGTATTGAGCTATACTATTGATTGATTTTATGTAATTATGTGCCAAACTAGTAAGTACTAGATGTAAAATGCCTTGATATGTTCTTAATATAAAATGAAATTTGATTTGAATATAAGACCTTGTTCACTGGTTGAGAAGTCATAAAAGAGGGATTAAAACATAAGAAAAGGCTCAAGAAAGGGATACAACTCAAACATGGGAGAAAAAACCTATCAGACACTAGTGTCATGTGGCACTACAATCTTGAAAGTGGAACTAATGTCCTAAGGCTTAAACCAAAGATAAAAATAAGAAAGGTAGGATAGGGTCCCGTATGACTAGGAAAAGGTAAATTATGACTATTGGGGTTGGTAAAAATAAGGAAAATAAGACATAAGAAATATTAAAAGACTCAAAATGACCATGTGAATAAGGACTATAATCATCACTAAGACCTTCATATGAAAGAACAATAAAAGGCATAGTACTTGTGGTTTATTGACCAAATTAGGGTTTTTATAAATACATATATAAATTAAACAATTATAATTTACTTAAGTTGGATGGAAGCAACATAGATAGAAATTTGTGAGATAGAGTTCATGAGTGTAGAGGTTAACATAGGTGTAAGTACATATTATCCCCTTGGTATGATCTCTATCGATCTTCTCAAAATCATGAATGTGGATATGTTTTATGTCAGGTGTCTAACTAATGAGGATGTCTCATTGCTTGTCAATATGAATTTCTCCCATTATCACTTTCAGGCATGCCTAACAAGTTCTTATAAATACCTTTTATTTCCCCTTATTTATTTTATTCCTATTTTGTTGTTAGTTTAATTGGATTTTCGTAATTTTCTTACTTTTCATTATTGGTCCAACCTTGTTAGATTTATTTTTTGGCCTGATCCACCTATTTTGCCTTGTAGGTTCCCTTATTGGTCAAAATAATGAAGAACTAAAGGCATGTACACAAGTACCTTGAGTGATGCTTCTAGTGCATAAGTGCTCTGAGTAGTTTATGGACACAGATTATGTTTATGAATTAGTTTTGAAGGTCTAGATATTATGTGTGTTTTGAATTGATTTGAGTTAGGTTAAGTTTAGGTAAAACCATATGGTTAATGAAGACATTTTCTCAAAAGGAAGCATAAAATTCACATCTTAATGTTTTATGGGTTTACCTAGATGAACATGCTATGGTGAAGATCTATGGTGAAAAATATATAGTTCTAACTTTTTCTTACTACTATGATCCCTAATGTAGAGTTGAGATGATAAAAAAGAAAGAGAAAAGACAAACCACGACAAACAAATAAAAGAAAAAGAGCAATTTAAAGAAAAACTTGATTCTGGGTGATTTAGATAACTCTACCATGAGATTTTTGACTTTGTTGGTAGTGAAGAAAGGCTTGGAGTGGGATCAAAGGAATTTTTTGGGGCCTATGGGAATTTATATGGAATTAGATCAATTTCCAAGCAAGCATTCTCAAGGTACTAGCCTAATGATTAGATTTATAGTATCTAGTCCTTAAAAGTTATAAGAAGTGGCAAATTAACTCATTTTCACACACCCAATCAATGTGAATGTATTATTTGGTCTTTGAGACACTCCCATCTTCTCCTCTCTCAAATTCATTCACATGTATGCATAGTCTTGACTAGAGATCTATGGTTAATAAACACATTTCTATCATTTCAAAATACTCAATAGAATTTTCTAATAGATTCACCATTTGTTATTACTTACACAACAATACCTAATTCTTTGTCAGGAATCTAGAACAACAAACTGCTCTGATACCACTTTGTCAGGATTAGGAGCACAATTGATTACCTTTGTATAAGCAACTAAACACGAAATTTAACCAGAAGTAATAAGTAACTAGAAATCAGAAACATCACAGAATATGAGAGACAATACCCAATTGTATTAATACTCTTCCAGAAGGAATTACAATAAAGAAGTCACACTCTTCTTCCCACACCTCTAGGGCTCCCACACCTCTAGGGCATACAATAATCTCCTTCAAGAGTTCTCTCTCTCAACTACGATCACAACAAACAACTCAAACACAGAGTTGTTGTTCACCTCTACCAGTCAGTAACAATACTGCCAGTCCACCAGTCAGTAACAATACTGCCAGTCCAACAAGTACTCCACGTACTTCAAGTCCAAGTACACCACGTACTCCAAGTAGATCTCACCTGATCTTGTTACCTGTTGTGTTGCTAATCTCCCTGATCTTGTTGCCACCTGAAGATCAACCTGGTTTTGTATACCCACCGACCTAGATCATACACACCAGCACCCCTGTGGATCTTCTACCAAATCTTGCTCTCCCGTAGATCTACCTAATCATACACACTTGGCACTGTGGCACTATGAGGAGC
The DNA here is from genome assembly GCA_037957365.1 of Torreya grandis. Classification (NCBI taxonomy): domain Eukaryota; kingdom Viridiplantae; phylum Streptophyta; class Pinopsida; order Cupressales; family Taxaceae; genus Torreya; species Torreya grandis. The sequence continues at coordinate 263,926 of JARHVA010001760.1, forward strand.
TAAGCTTGCTCTCTCTATCTAGCACACTTTACAATACAGCCCATGGGTCTCTTAAATAGATCCCATGCAAACAATAATTAGACTTCTAATTAAAATAATTAGAAACACAGCTCCAAGACTAAAATTAATCTTTACATGCAAACAATTGGTTCGTTAAACTAATTGTTCGTGTAACCGACAGTTCTGGAACTGCACAGGTGACCGACATCGGTCGTTGTCTATCTTGAGATGACTGACGTCGGCCAATCCATGACTGATGTCGGTAGCTTCCTGTCCACCTCTGACCGACATCGGTTGGCTTGATCGACGCCAATTACTGTGACACTCAACTCCTCCTCCATGTTTGCATACCTGTGAAGCTTTTAGCTCCACAACCTAACATTCTTAAAATAATTAGGGAACCTATTTTTTTTCCCTTTTCTATGTTCCCACTTGCACTCATGGTTTTTTGGTCTCACCACCAAAAGTTACCTTGGAGTTTTGTCTTCATTTTCATGCTAAACTAGGACTCAAAACCATCATCATTGGAAAGACCACATTTGTGCGAGTCAACTTTATATTTTACACTTAGCATGAAAGTGGGGTTATGACCTTAAAATTTACATTTGAAGATCAACTCTCTTAGCTTGCTCTAGGGGGTAATATTTATATCCATGCCCTTTGAGCTCCCAAAAGTAGTCCCATTATAATTACCAAGTCTGAATGGTGAAATTCCATATATAACGCTTTCCCCCAAAATGGAGTCTTGCTACACTTACACTTGCATGGAATTCTTTCCCACCTACTCTCTCATCTCTTTGTAGTTACTTTAGGGGGTTAATTTGATTTATGTTCTTTGTGGACCTCTGAAACCCATTCCATCATGTCTATATCAGTCATGACGATAAGTTTCATTTTTTTCTCTTTGAGCCAAAATGTAATTTCAAGACACTTATCCCACTTATTGGGTCTCTAAAATAGGCATTATTTGACATTCTATAGTCTCTTAGTTTGTTTTAGGGGTCATTTTAGTTTCTATTCAATTTCAACACTTGGGACCTACTACATATTAGTCATTGGGCTCATTTGAGTAAGTTTTCTATTTAGCACTACTCCCAAAAATGACTTCTTAACCTCTATTTTGTGATTGTAAAATCATGTTTATCAAGCAAGAAGATTTTTAATTTTGTGAGTCTTGTTATATTTTGTGATTTATACCTTATTCTAGTTCTAATTGGGTTTTTTTTAAATGATTTGGCACATTTTTTTAAAGTTGTTAAGGTCTTAGACCTAATCGGACTTTGAAACCCTGAATAGATCTAGGCATTGCTTTCATTTTAAATTCAATGTTAATATGAACTTTAGTTTTGATTTGGTTTAGGAGGGTTTGATGGGAGTCATTTAATTTTGTAGTGTTGATTAGAGTAATAACTCTAATTAGATATTTAGTTTGTATTTCATGTATTTCCTCTATTAGTTAAGATTTAAAACTTGATCAGGTCTCTATTTATCTTTGGGGGATTGCCTTTGTAATCATGGATGCATCCAAAACTAGGTAAGGGCCATCCTTGTTACTTTTTTCAAATGTTAATCAGGGCCTGGGCCTCAATTAGGTTATCAGGGATCCTAAGACCCTAAATCCTTTATTAATCAAGATTTTGGACCCAAAGTTTTATCAAAGTTTTACACCCCATTTCCTAATGGCTATTCTAATAAGGGTTTTAACATAATTCACATAGGCCATTCCCTAATAGACCAAGTTAGGGGTCCATACCCTGATTGGCTCTTAGACCACCTCCCAAACCTTTTCTTACCAATTTTAAATTTAAAGCACTGTAATAATCAATAATTATAGACTTGATTAGATATATTAGTTTTTCTAAATACCCCTAGTATTATTCAAGGTTTTAAAGCCCAATTAACTCTAGTATTAGTAATGTCTAAATATAATCCTAAACATGCCAAAAGACTGGATAGATCTATTGGGGGGCATTTTTAACCCACCTTTCATTTTTTGGGCATAACTTGAGCATATAACATCAAAAATTGAAATTGTTTATTCTATTGGAAAGGTGATTCTACCACAGATGCATTGAGAATTCCATTTTTTCCTAATTCTACCTATGGAAAAACTTATTCACATTTTAATATCTAAATTTCTATTCATTTATTTTAATTACAAGTGTTAACTTGATTTTTTGTAATGTGTAGGCATGTGAATAGTGAAGGTGATGGTATTTGCAAGATGAGTAAGCAGTTGGGTGTATTTATGGTGGTATCGGGGTGTTTTAGAGGGAAAAATCCCTTCCTTAGAAGTTGAAACCTTTATTTATTAGAGGATTTCCATTGTAAATAGGCTATCTATTTTTTTATCTCCTAAGGGACATTAACTAGTTATTTTGTTTTCTACATTTTACTTTTATTTTCCTCCCTCTCATGTTTCCCTAGGGAGATGTCAAAAAAATTATTCAAACAATCAATTGTAAAACCCTATTCATGTTATTAAGCAATATTTTTATTCAATAAAAGCTATGAAATATTTTATTGGCTTTTAATTGCACATGAAATATGATGGTGGTGTTGTCTCTCCTCTTGGCTTTGTATCCTTCATATTCTGGCACTAGTTCCCATTTTGATTGAGTGAAGGCTGGATAGATGGGTATCAGTTCATGGTTTGAATTTGATTGAATGATTCTATATTTGGCTCCATTTTCCTCCAAAATTTTTCTCTCTTTTCCATTTTCTCTTTCTAATTTTATTTATAAACTATAAATTTAGGGTTTGAATGTATGTAATCTACTACTTGTGTATATCTTGACTTCTTAAACATACTTTCCATTATGTTGTTACACTATTGAATACTTAATCAATGGAATGAATGGACAAATTAGCTGCATAAACATTAAACAAAACCCTACACATTTTGATTTGAAATTGGACAAAACCATGTCACATACATGTTTATCTATTTTCATCACCTACACGAAACTTAATCAAACAAAATAATAAACTTATAGTCTTGTCTTACATTATTCAAGTACCCACAACCTGTTGAATCAAAGTTTGAATTATGAATGTTGAAATAAAAAATACCCCTTAAATGGAATGGTCACAATGGGCCATTGAGCGAAGGTCAATGCACCTAGACCAGGTAGATATAACCTTGGGTAGATTACCTAGAATCTCCTTTTAAGAAAGGTGAGCCATGAGATGATCTTAGGACATTATCACATGTCAAGACAAACATCAACATATGGTGCATCCTATAAACTCAAAAGTTAAAAATCAAGTTGTAAGGGATTTTTATAAGTGTTGGTAGTAAAAAAGGGCTGAAAAATCATAGTCTATAGTTGTATGACAAGTGTGTATTTTCCCCCATTTTACATATAGTTTATTATTTCTATTTATAGGCAACCCTCATTATATATCAAAAGTATTTAGAATGTGAAGAGTCTTATTCTAAGTTGTAGTGAAATGCTAGAATATGAAGTGACAAAGTATTTGGAAAGCTCTATATATACTACTCATTTGTGTTGAAAAGGGGTTCCAAAATATTGAGATAAATATATAGATTTAGACATGGTTTTCTTTTGTGTTTCATTATGTTCCTTGCATTGATATGTTGTACGTTATTATAATCTATTTGTTATGAAAACACTTACTATTTTGAGTTGATAATATCTCTAAATCATGATAATTCATGTTTTATATTATGCTTGAATTAATGTACATATTCTATCTGCGTTCCTCTTTTATGTTTCTATATTTTATTTCACATAACTATCCCCTATTAACATTTTATAGTGGATTTTCTAGGAACCTCTACTAATAGTGGTGTGGTGAGCGTGGAAAATTAAAACATGTTGTAATGACTACTAGGACAAAGAGACTTGGAGAGGTGGCTCAATGAATGAATTCATAATTTTGTAAAATAGGAAGTAAAGATAATAGGAATTTGTACACAAGAAGTGATTCATGAGCATATATATATTGAACTATATGAAAGTTTTTAGTGCAAATTGCTTAGACTGCTAGCTACTTGGTTATCGAAAACTCAAATACTACTATTTATAGTGAAGAAAAATAGAGTTATTAGTTTAGATGAAAGAGATATTGGAGAACCTAAAAACTTTGGATACTAATTGGGCTCATGCCATAGATTATTGGGTTAAAACTACCATTTAAGTATACATCATTGAGTTTTTTTTACATGACTATATTAGATTTGAGGTTCACATGAATTATTTGTGAGAGGAATTATAGGCAAGTTTTTGTAGTGATTACCTACTCTTATAAAAATGTTGGTTATATAAATGCCATGGTGCCTATTCCTAACAACATGAAGTAGTCACTTTGAGAGTTAGAGGGATGTGTGTAATGATGAAGTGAAAAATGAATAACTATGAAGGGAAGCTTGAACCTGTGCCCAAAATATGGATGACATAGAGAAGAAAAGTGAAATATGAATTTTGGGGTTAGAGTGAGACCTGAAATAAAGAAGATGGAATAAAAATAATATTCCTAATATAGATATGAGTAGAAGTAGAGTAGATAGTGTAGAAGAGCATGAAGGAATTGGAGCTCAAAGTCAATCAAGAGAAGCTGGAGAACATGCAGATAAGGAAAGGATAGGGCCCAAGAGAAGAGAAGGCATGAATGAGAACACAAATATAGAGATGTTGATGCAATGGAAGAAAGTGTAAAGGTAGAAGAGAAGTAGGTAAATTGGTTATAAGATAGTTTTATATTTCAAATAGAAGGGAAGATATTGTTTGGAAAAGAGGAGGATATGTCTTTGGAAGAAGTTATGCTAAGTCACATGATTAAATTAAGTTCAAGTTATAGTACAATATACGTCACATACATGGATTATTAACTTTAAGGGTACACATCCCCTATGCCTAATTTATCATCAACAAGAAGGAAAAGTGTAGACATCAGTAGAGATAGTACTTGGATTAGTTATACCAATAAAGTTATGGATATAAATAAACTGATTGAGGTAGGATTTTAGATTTCTTTGCCTATTAAGACTTTTCCCTAGTTATGTCCATCACCAACACCACCACCACCATCAGTTTCAAGTGATACCATCATAGGCATGGATATAAATCCAATATTTTTTATCACATTGACACCATATGATATGCCTACTAACATTGAGTAATATCTACTAACTTGCAAGATGAAATGGTGGATCAAAAATGTAACTATAGATGATGTGAAGAAGTGTGAGATCATACGAGATTTAACATGATGAGATCTAGAGTTCATCTATAAAATACATGTTAAAATGAGATTTAGTGATGTCAAAGAGTAGTTGATAGGTGAATTCAAAGTGAAAAAGTGTGTAATTCAAATGATCCAAGAAATGAAAGATATTCGAAAAACATTAGGTGAATCAATGTATGATTATGATCATAATTTTTTTGATGTAATGAATAGGGTAAAAATTATTTTCTAGGATAAAGATAAGGCTGCATGGTTCATATAAGGCCTATGAACTCAAATTAATTTTGGTATTATTTAGACATAGTTTAAACATAATATGGATGATCAAGAAACTGCACTCTATGTGGGATAAATAGAGGATAGGGAGATAGCCTACAACCCACTACAAAGATAGAAGTAAGATAGACACTATGTTGAAAAATATGGAGGAGCTATATTAAAGTAACAAGCCCAAGTTAGGATTTAGTGCATTAAATGTGGAAAATAGGGGCACCATAGAAATGACTATTCTAAAATTAAGACTAAATTCTATGAAATATGTCATGTAGTAGGGTATGTGACTACAAAATGCCATTTATTACAATAATACATTTAACAACCTACGCTTTGTACTATAAATTTTCAAGTCACATAATCATGATGAAATAAATTTTTGAATACTCTAAGAACTGAAATAAAATATCACTAAGAATGTATTTAAATTTGTAGCACAATAGGTTGTCTATATGAAGCTAAGGATCTTAAGCCTAAATATAGACATGATTGATGTGATGTAGATTATTATTATATGTGTGTGAACTTCACCAAAGTATCAACCTCATTCTCTTGTAGGTTGGATACTTTAGGATCCATATTATGCTCAATACCAGACAAGATGACCTATCTATCTCCTTAGTACCAATAACCTTGGAACTTTGTTTCACTACAATAACAACAAATATGATGGACTCCATCTTCCCCCCAAATAATTTATGGGGGATATGATGGACATCAACAAAAAGGTTAGGGATCTCCTCAAAGATAAGGAGGATATGACAATCAACAATAATTAGGATAGGGATTCCAAAAAATACAAGGTAAATATAGAGAAGGCTATCGATGTGGATACCAGGGTGGTAATTATAACTAGGGTGAATGGTAAGAACAACAACCAATTATGTATTATTTATGTTGGGAGTATAACCATTTCACATGAAATTATCCCAATAATCCTCAGAGGCAAATATATTGTGTTTATTATAGGTTTTCATAAAAAACCCACATAGAGGATTATCTAACATCAAAAAAGTAGAGGAGATGAAAAATTGTGTGAAATGTGAATTTGATTAATTCACACCCTAAGGATCTTATGTTTATAGAAGAAGTCACAAGAAAATAACATGCATAATAGAGATTACCTCCTTTATAAATGCCTCAAGAATAAATAATTATAAAGGTATAGTAGGATAAATATCCTGACCCTATGACAAAAAGGGGTTTGATGTACCAAGCAACTTTGGTTTTGTAGAACATTCAACATTAGGTTACATTGGAAGGTGATACTACTATTGATGCACATGTGTATGGGAAAATTATGCACATCATGAGACATGATGGATCAGTTACTACCTTGACCGATTTTCTCAATATTCTAATTGCTCTATAAAATGAAGATATATCAAATAATATTACAAATATTTTGCATAACTTATTGGAGTGTGCATAGAGGGGTGACAAGGTAATATGGTATGTGAAAAATAAGAATCCCTAGGATGTTGACTCCCATATAGATATTGAGTTGGTAGGGTATGATGTAATAAAGTATTGAAACATTATGAGTGGGGCTAGGTTAGTTTAAAACCTTTAAAAGGAAACCACCTAGTTATGCTAGTCTATTGAAAACTTGTAAGGATGATAAATTGGTAAACTACCTAGTTGAAAACCTAAAAGGGTAGACAATTAGTGCTCAAGAGGTGAAAACTAGTAAACATCACCTTGAGTGATAATTGTAAATGATGTTTTCAATCTGATCCTTTTCATCATAAAAATTCATTTGATCAAGTATGCAATAGACTTCCTACAACTTTGGCTCAAGATGAGACAATGATTTAAGTCTAGGAAAGTGTTGGTAGTAAAAAATGGCTGAAAAATCACATTGTATATTTATATGACAAGTGTGCATTTTGAACCATTTTATATGTAGTTTATTATTTTTATTTCTCTGTGTCTCTCATTATATATAAAAAGTCTTCAGAATGTGAAGAGTCTTCTTATAAGTTGTAGATAAATGTTGAAATATGAAACAACAAAGTCATTAGAAAGCTCTATAAATATTGATCGATTGAATTGAAAAGGGGTTAGAAAATATTGAGATTAATAAATGGTTTTCCTTTATGTTTCCTTTCCTTATGTTCTTTTTATTGATATGTTTTAATTTATTATAATCTATTTGTTATAAAAACACTTACCGTTTTGACTTGATTATATTGGTGAATCATGATAACTATGGTTCTATGTCATGCTTTGATTAAAAGTTTATATGCAAGTTTTATTTTTGTATTAAATTTCACATAGTTATACCATATTTCATGTTCTAATGGGTTTTCCAAGAACCACTACTAAAAAAAGTGCACTCAAAACATCCCCTTGCTACATCTATCATCCTTATGGCTAAGTATGTTATCATGCCAAATCATAATGATAACATCAATTATCACAAATGGATATATATCCTAAACATGATCACATCATACAAATAATCATATAAAATATATTCAACCAGCAAACCCATCATATCTACATCATATTATAACATGAGTAGGAAATTACAACAAAAAGTAATCATCACATCATATCAAATATCATAAAGAGAGACACACATATATTAGATCAGCATCAGATATAAACACAAAGTAAATAAAATGAGGATCATATACATATATCAAGTGTCCATGAGTACAAAATAATGTCTGTATATACATCAAAATGTTTGTACATCATGTATATGTATACATCACATATGCAAAAAATGAGGGAATAAAATCATAAAATTTTCTATCAACTCTCATTTTGTCCCTTAGTAAGTGGAATCCCATGAGGATATGTAGGTCTCAAGATATCATAATGGAATATATATCCTATATTATGTGGTGGTGTCACATATAGAGACCCTAACTACAATATTTGTGGTAATGGTTATCCCACTAACCTTTGTGAGGTGGATGTCCTATGAGTCTTAGATAATTGACTAGATCTCTAGCTACTATAATCCTAGAAGGATGGTGCTCTCTATATCTAAGGCATTCCACTCTCATATAATCATATATAATATAGATTCTCATCTTTGACATGTATGAACTCTGATATATCCCTAGATAAACCTTATTGTGTCATAATATATAAAGTAGAATCCTATTCCCCATAGAATCTCTGAACAACTATTCATACCCTATCCCACTCACCTATCACAATCACTATCTCAATGTATCTCATGGATAACTCACCATAGGTATATGTCCTTTGGGTAATATGTCCCTTTAGTGTGCCAATAAATGTATCTCTAGAAGTGATCAATATATGCAGTCTATAAGTCTCACCCTGGGCTCTTGCTAGCTGAGCCCATAATATAGACACCTCCTACTCTATCCTAGAGATATTTCTCACCCTAGCTACAATATCTTTCTATAATATTTTAATGGTGGATTTATCCTAAAATAAATTGGTGTAATTGGAAGGTCTTACTAAATCACCTATATCCACTCCCCTCTCTACTGTAGTCATTAAAGGAAATAGATCATATACTATAGTGGCATGATTTGTATATATTATCACATACTAGGGAACTAATCCTACATACTCAAGTGTATCTATGATCTCATAAATATTTTATCTCACCTACCCATACTTAGCCTCCACCACAACCCATCAATTTATCCCACATCATGGCCTCCTCCCTGTCTATCGATGTCTTCTTCATCTCCATGTCCTACACCCTATCCTTCATCCCCTCCACTATCAATGATCATTGTAATATGTTGTGGCACCTGAACTAGAATTTATACTTGTACCTATGCCTATGCATACTCTATCCCTCTATATTAATATCTAACTCTCTACACTGACACCAATATCTTATATGCATCTCTCCATCTCTACCATGGAGGATAGTCTTGCACTGCTTGGTAAACTACCTAGTTGAAAACCTAAAAGGGTAGACAATTAGTGCTCAAGAGGTGAAAACTAGTAAACATCACCTTGAGTGATAATTGTAAATGATGATTTTAGTCTAATCCTTTTCATCATAAGAATTCATTTGATCGAGTATGTAGTACACTTCCTACAACTTTGGCTCAAGATAAGATAATGATTTAAGTCCAGGAAAGTGTTGGTAGTAAAAACTGGCTAAAAAATTGCATTGTATATTTATATGACAAGTGTGTATTTTGAACCATTTTATATGTAGTATAGTATTTTTATTTCTCTATGTCTCTCATTGTATATAAAAAGTCTTCAGAGTGTGAAGAGTCTTCTTATAATATGTAGCTAAATTTTGAAATATGAAACAACAAAGTCATTAGAAAGCTCTATAAATACTAATCAATTGAATTGAAAAGGGGTTACAAAATATTGAGATAAATATAGAGATTCATAAATGGTGTTCCTTTATGTTTCCTTTCCTTATGTTCTCATTGATATGTTTTGATTTATTGTAATCTATTTATTATGAAAACACTTACTATTTTGACTTGATTATATTGGTGAATCATGATAACTATGGTTCTATGTCATGCTTGTATTAATGTAAAGTTTATATGCAATTTTTCTTTTTGTATTAAATTTCACATAGTTATACCCTATTTCATGTTCTTATGGGTTTTCCAAGAACCACTTCTAAAAAAGGTGCACTCAAAACATCCCCTTGTTACATCTATCATCCTCATGGCTAAGTGTGCTATCATGCCAAATCATAATGATAACATCAATTATCACAAATGGATATATATGCTAAACATGATCACATCATACAAATGATCATATAAAATATATTCAACCATCAAAGCCATCATATCTACATCATATTATAATATGAGTAGTAAATTATAATAGAAAGTAATCATCACATCATATAAATATCATAAAGAAAGACCCACATATATTAGATCAACATCAAATATAAACACAAAGTAAATAAAATGAGGATAATATACATATATAAAGTGTCGATGAGTATAAAATAATGTCTATATACATCAAAATGTTTGTACATCATGTATACGTATACATCACATATGTAAAAAATGAGGGAATAAAATCATAAAATGTTCTATCAACTCTCATTTTGTCCCTTAGTAGGTGGACTCCCATGAGGATATGTAGGTCTCAAGATATCCTAATGGAATATATATCCTATACTATGTGGTGGTGTCACCTATAGAGGCCCCAACTACAATATTTGTGGTAATGGTTATCCCACTGATCTCTGTGAGGTGGATGTCCTATGAGTCCTAGATAATTGACTATATCTCTAGCTACTATAATCCTAGAAGGATGGTGCTATCTAGATCTAAGCCATTACACTATCATATAATCATATATAATATAAATTCTCATCTTTTACATGTATAGACTCTAATAGATCCCTAGATAAACCTTATTTTGTCATAATATATAAAGTAAAATCCTACTCCCCATAGAGTTTGTAAATAACTATTCATACCCTGTCCCACTCACCTATCACAATCATTATCTCAATGTCTCTCATGGCTAACTCACTATAGATATATGTCATTTGGGTGATATGTCCCTTTAGTGTGCCAATAAATGTATCTCTAGAAGTGATTAATCCATGTAGTTTATAAGTCTCACCCTAGGCTCTTGCTAGTTGAGCCCACAATCTAGACACTTCCTACTCTAGCCTAGAGATCTTTCTCGCCCTAGCTACAATATCTCTCTATAATATATTAATGGTGGATTGGTCCTCAAATAAATTGGTGGAGGTGGAAGGTCTTACTAAATCAGCTATATCCATTCCCCTCTCTGTTATAGTCATTGAAGGAAATAGATCATATACTATAGTGGTATGATTTGTATATACTATCACATACTATGGAACTAATCCTACATACTCATGTGTATCTAGGATTTCATAAATATCTACTCTTCCCAACCCATCCTTAGCCTCCACCATAACCCATCAATTTATCCCACATCATGGCCTCCTCCCTGTCTATTGATGTCTTCTTCATGTCCATGTCCTACACCCTATCCTTTATCCCCTCCACTATCAATGAGCATTGCAATAAGTTGTTGCACTTGAACTAGAATTTATACTTGTACCTATGTCTATGCATACTCTATCCCTCTATCTCAATATCTACCTTAGTCAATATGATAGGCCTATGCTATGCTAACCAAACTAAACATTCCCTTATCACATCTAAATATACCTATCCATTTTCATAGGTTTACGGTACCACTAGTACCTTAATCCAACCTATCACTATCTCTACTCTAGACATAGGTGGTCGCTACTCACTAATATTTTATATAACATGGAAAAAATAGTGGGGCCCATCTGGTACATCATCATGTATCCAAAAATTCTACAAAACTCTACCAGGATAATACCTCTCAATTATGAACTTGTGTTAGCCTTTAATATATCATAATGTGGTCACAAATCTAGTAAAATCATTATCCTTTAGCCATCCAAATTGTATATATAGGTAAGGCCTCCAAATCAAAATTGCATGAGTCAAGTCATATATAGCTCAATGATATAAGGTAATGTCCCCTCAATGTCCTCATCACCCTCCTCCAATGATATAATATCCATATATTAAGCGCTCATTTGATTCCCATGCCTCTTCTTCCCTAGGGGATGCTCAATTGTGATATGATCCCAGGACCACACCTATAATATGTTCGATGGTTTGATGATCTAGCTAGCTCTGTATGCCACCATGTGCAAGTATATATATATATATATATATAGAACCATAAAACCTCATGAAAATACAAAAATACCATCATAAATATCCCTCAACACTCCTCCTAGGCCCATGTGAAAGTATCAACCACTATTATTAGGCAATAGTATGTCACTAATAATGGACATTAGGATCAAATTCTCTTTATTGATATCTAGCTCTGTTACAACTACATCAATTCCAACTAGTCCATCTCATAACATAACACCAGTAATATCGACTAGTCTTTATAACATCCCTAGCTATCCCTATGTCAACTAATAAAGGGATCATCCTCAAATAAGGATACATAGAATCCTCTTTAATGACCATCACCTCCCCTTTTAGTAGCTAAAAGGAGATGGTCTCTGAGTTCCATCACTTTTTCAATGTCATAAGAAGTTCTCTATCCACTCAAATGACTAGCATTAGTGTTTTCTAAAAAATAACTATAGCCTCTTGTAGGCCTAAAACCTCATCCATAAAAATATATGGTTTGATTAGAACCCACGATAGTCACTCACATGCTATGATCACCTGAATCCACTCCTACAATCAAGACATGTTAGTAACTTAGTCATTTTATTATCAATCTAATAGATCATCTATCTATCCTACAATCATATTTTCATCATGAAAATCTAGTTAATTATTTAAAAACAACAAAATCAAAACATCTAATTAGACACATAATTAAAATTAGTCCATTTCATAGTCTTGGTGATTTTTCCACTATGTAGATAACTTTTGCTATTACACAGGGTTATTTTATCACTTTTCTAAGTAATTTCACTAGTACTTTTCCATCCAACATTTTAACCATTACATAGAGAATTTTTCTACTTTGCAGGGATATTTCACCACTGTGCTGAGCACTATCATTACTTCTACCTTGGTTTGGATATTTTCCCACTATTAGTCTATTTCTACTACTGTTGACCACATTTTCATTGTTTAGCATAGCATTTATATCATTGTGACCTTTCATTAAACACATCACATTTTATCTATTTATCATGATGTTTTTTCCACTTAGGAGATATCAAACCCACTTATGTTATTTCATCATTTAGGTGATATTGAACCTGTAACAACCCCACATATTCATCAGAGACCTAAATATTACAGTCTATAAGTTTCAACCATGTATCTAAAACATGTTTATAACTCAATCACTAAAGTAACATTGTAGTATTCACTATAATTTAGAAGAGTGAAATAATAAATTTCACTTATACCTAGAATTATCTATTGTAAGATATGACTCGACCCCATTACCGATCATTGACTATGTTCAACCCTAAATATAGTTAAATTAAACTCAATTTAATACATTATCAAACTACTGGAAACTACCTAATCTCATATTGGTAGGGATTTTTCTCCAAAAAGAGTCATTTAAAATATTTACATAGATTGTTTTTAATATTAAAAACACTAATTTATTTGTTTTAGCATAGACACCCAAAATACATAACTATTTTGGCCACAGGTTTAAGCTTATATATTTGGCTCTATGGATGGGCCGATCCCATATCTAGAGTCAATTATGCTAGCCTTATTTTTCTATAATTTTCTCTCTAATATAAAAGAAAAAACCCATTCAAGAATTTTACCAGATTTGGCTTATGATTCTATTCACATAATCCTCAACGAGGAATTCAAATCAACAATGCTTACCTGGTAATGTAGCCATGTAAATTCAAAAATGCCAATGATTTTCTAATCTCTACCAAATCCTTATATTTTTCCTTACTATCTCTTCTCTCATCTACTATGTGTCTTCAGATGTTTTTTCCAAAACTTCTCCCATAGTCCCTTTTATCCTGTTGCATGCTATTTTCATGCCAAACAACAAGATAACTCCAATAAAATTGGGTGTGATTATTAATGAATTGGAAAAAATATCCATGCATACAAAAACAAACTTACAAAATTCTTGGCATGGCTACCAAGCTATTTTCCACTACAAATAAATTTAATGAAAAACCCTAATCATAACAAAACATTTTAAAACTGAATGATAATATTGAGTTTTCAATGCCATCAAATACCATGAAAAAAATCATGATTCAAAATCTTTTGAATTTGTAAAATAATCATGCATAAATCAAAATTTAATCTATGTATCAAATATTCCTCAACAATATGCCTTGATTAATATACATAAACTTAGTCTGAGTATAATCATCAACTATACAAAGTAATTAAACCCTAAATGACTTTACTTTAAATCATACACAACCCAAGGTTTATTTGTAAATCCTCTACTAAAATAAATTATTTTATTGATAATAAATTCATTACCTTGAATAACATGTTATAACGATGTTTAAAACTCATACAGAACATAATTATAGGTAAAGTAAGACAACCATATAAGAATTCTTATCTCATAATTTCAAACACACAAATAGGGTTAGACTATTATGTAAACATGAAAATCAATCATATCTAAGTGAAAAAAAACATATTAACAACTAAATACAATTTTCAAGTAATACCAAATCAATTAAAATTTAACAAACAATTTCTACTCTATGTGGTGTGTGTAGGGTTCTCATTTAATTCTCTTATCTACCACTTATCTCCATATGCTCCATCCTCTCTGATGATACTCTCCCTCTATCATCATCTGAGGGGTGGAATTTATCTTTCATCCACCTTGGAACAATAAAGGTAATTAGTCCATATCAAGATAAAATCCATAATATAATATTGTATAAAACTGAGTAATCATGATCATAATGTATAATAACACATAAATATATCTAGCTTAACAAGTTAATGATCATGAAAGTAAGTAACATATAACTATCCATAATTAGTATTTAACAATATAGCTTAATAAAATAATAAATCAACCAATCATTAACCATAGAATCCATAAATTAATTGGTTAACAAGTCTAGAGAAGGATTGAGATGTAACGTCCTCCCCCCTAAAGTTGGTCATTGTCCCGATGACTCTTATTTCCAACAATAGTTCTAAAATTAAAAATTATTAAGTAGAAAATTAAATAGTATCTAAAAAATAATAAGTAATCAAATGAGGAAACAACCTATAAAACTCATCAAAATCATCCCAAGTGGCACTATCTTTAGAATATTGGTCCCACTTGACCTTGCACTGTGATACTTCTCTATCATGCAAACTAAGTTTATGCGTGTCAATTATTTTGACTAGTTCTACTGTGACCACCCTAGGATCCTGAACCTATAAAGCATTCCAATCCAATACATGAGAAGGATCAACTACATAATTTTTTAAGATAGGACACAATGAAAACATTATGAAAGAGAGCTAGAGATAGTGGCAAAACAATCCTATACACTATGGTATTGATCATTTCCAAGATGTCAAAGGGTCCTACATATCTTGGTGAAATATTCGTTGATTTACCAAACTTAATCAAGCTCTTTTGAGGCTTAACTGACATAAATAATTTATCACCAACAAAAAAATGTCTTGTTGTCCTTTTTAGATTAGGATGGCTTTTATATATATCATGGGTCTCATCTAACATTTACCTAATTATTTTAACTTATTCTTTCATATCTATAAGCATTTCAAGATCAAAAACTATCTTATCTTCTAGCTTGTCCCAGTTGATTAGTTTACGACACCTCCTTCCATATAAATCTTCAAATGGAACCATCATTAAAGCTGATCGGTAAGAGTTATTATAAACAAACTTTACTAGTGGAAGATACTCCTCCCACTTGTATTATTGATCCATGCAATACATTTAAATAAGGTCTTCTATAACTTGGTTTACCCTCTCTATTTGTCAATCTATTTTTGGATGATGTGTCGTACTAAAGTTTAACTGTGTGCCCAATGCTAAATTTAGAGTAAACCAAAACCTAGATGTCATTCTTGGATCTCAATCATAAATTATCTTCTTTAAAAACCCATGTAACTGGTATGCCTCTTTCACAAATATTTTCACAATCATAGGTGCATCATATGTTAAATTACCCAATATGAAGTGAGCTACCTTGGTTAGTTTGTCAACTACTATCAAGATCATGTCATGCTAGTTCTATTATAATGACAAAACTTGAATAAATTCCATACTAATTACCTGCCGCTTCTATTATAATATATCATGAGGATATAACAATCCTACTAGATGCACATGTTCGACATTCACACACTGACACTCTAAATAATGAGACACAAGATTTGTTGCATCATTTTTAATTCCTTTCCATAAATAGATAGGTCTTAGCTTAGACATGAGCTAGATCACTCTAGGATGACCTGAATAAGAGGCATTGTTCAATTCGTTTTACACTTTACTACTCAAATTCTCTCTATCAGGTACATACATTATACCATTATACCCAAAAAGACCATCATTATCCCACTTGAATCCTTTAAAATTAGAGTTCTGACCATCTTTTGATAAATATTTATTAATTTACTCATATAATTTATCTCTAGGGGAGATATTAATTACCTAATCATAGAAAGTACTCCTAATAGTAGCCAAAGCTACTATGTACCTTCTATGACTTAAGGCATCTACAACTCTATTTTCCTTTCCCTTGATGTAACTAATATCAAAATCATAATCAGATAATAACTCTAACCAATGTATTTAATGTGCATTCAAGTTTGGTTGGGTAAAGATATATTTGAGCCCCAAGTTGTCATTATTGAGCTCAAACAAATTTCTTAATAGATAATGCCTCCAAACTTGTAAGGCATGCAATATTGCAATAAGTTCTAAATCATGTGGGGCATAATTTGCCTCATATATCTTATTGTTTCTTGACTCATATGCTACAACTAAACCATATTTCATAAGAACTCCTCCAAGACCATCCCTAGATGCATCTACTATCATTAAGAATTGACGATTAGGATCAAGAACTCTTAGCATAGGTGTAGAACTAAGCTTCTTTTTTAGCTCTTGAAAGGTTTTTTTATAGTTATCTAACCAAACAAAAATATGATTATTACACTAAAAAGAGGTAATTGGGTTAGATATTTTTGATAAATTTGGAATAAATTTTCTATAATAACCCGTTAATCCCATAAAACTTCTTACTTCATGCACATTTTTAGGTGTTGGCCACTCCATTATGGATATTATCTTCACTAGATCAACTAAAATTCTATATTTGGAGATAATGTACCCCAAATATTGCACTTTCCTTTGAAAAAATGCACACTCGGATAACTTACCATATAATTTGTGCTTCTACAAATGCTATAAAACCAACTCCTAATGTTGTAGATGTTCTTCCTCATTCTTAGAATAAATGAAGATATCATCCAGAAAAAATAACACAAAATGGTCTAGATAATCCATAAACACACTATTTATGAGATTAATGAATGCTTCTAGGGCATTTTTTAACCCAAAAAGAAGCACTACAAATTCATAGTGTCCATACCAAGTTCTGAACATTGTTTTGGGAATATCTTCTTCTAAAATTCTTAACTAGTGATTCCCTACTCAGAGATATATATCATAGAAAACTATTGCCCCATGCATTTGATCAAAGATATCATCAATGTGAGGCAACAAATACATCTTTTTGATTATAACCTTATTCAAAATCCTATAATCAATACATAAGAAAATAGTACCATATTTATTCTTAATAAATACCATTGGTGCACCCCATGGTGATACACTTGGTCAAATGAACCCTTTAGAGAATAGCTCTTGTAGCTAATATTTTAACTCAACCAATTCTATTTTCATCATCTTGTAGGGTGCCTTGGATTTTGGTCCTACACTAGGTATTATGTCTATTAAGAAATCAAACTCTTGCTTGGGTGGTACACCTAATAATTCCTTTGAAAACACATCCTAAAATTTCTTAAGAAAAGGACAATCCTTAATGGATGATTCCTTAGATTCTTCTAGATCATTTATTTTAAAAATAAATGTCTGACATCCTTTTTTGTGAACCTTCTTAATCTAAATTATGAAAATTTACCTAAGTTTTAAGTTCCTTTTCTCACCTTGAATTTGAGTTTGATTTCTAAAATCATCCTAATATTTTACCTTCTTGATATAACAATCTAGCTTAGCTTTATGCTTAGCAAGCCAATTTACCCCTAGGATCACATCATATGATCCTAATAGTGATGCATAAATATCTAATATTAATGTGAATTTAGGAAATTCAATCTCAACTTAAATTAAACACCTATCAACTTTGACCTTGTCCTCATTCCCATATTGCATTGACCATGCATTTGCCATTATACAAGATTTCATAAATAACTTATATTGCATTCAAGGATAAATAAAAAAATTTGTAGCTCCAATGTCAATAAAAATGGAAATTGGATGACCATAAATATTACCTATAACCTAAATAAGTGAGATTTGAAAATTATCTTGGTGATTATTAACAACTACATGAATTCTCTATTAAAAAGTTCCTTGTTGTTTAGTACCCTTAACTTTACCTTCTAAATTTTATTGAGTACATTCCCTGGCATAATTATCACCCCAATAGATGAAACATCTACTAGGTGGTCCTTTCCTTTCAAATTATTGGTTTTCATTGAAACCAATCTTGAACCCACCATCTATTTTCTTGCTACTTGAGAATTTACTGAATTTAGCATTATGATTCTTGAACTAGTTTTTAGAATTTCCATTCCTTTTTCAGTTCTTATTTTTAAGATTGGGTTTTTAACCTCCAAACTTATTCTTAAACTTTTATCTAACCTTAACAAGAGACTTCAATTTTAGCTCCTGCTTTACTACCTTCTCAAAGACTAGATCCATTATAGATGGCCCATACACATCTACCTCACATATTATTTAGGGTTTTAATCCAATATTGAACTTTCAAATGCAAAACCTTTCATCTAACTGATACTGAAGAACATATTTTAGTTTCTTAGTAAATTATTCCCAGTATTCATTGACTGAAAGATCTCCCTATTATAGATTTTACAAAACTATCAACTTTTGATCAAAATACAATTGGGGCAACCATCATAATCTAAACAAAACCACAAATTGATCCCATGTGGTGGTAGTGGATTCGAGGTTGATCTCAAGATTATTATTTTCCCACTATGTTTTTACTTCTCCAACAAGATTATATTTTCCCCAAACTTCCTTGGTGACTTCTAAGTAATTACAGATCTTAAAGTACTTCTCTATTTCTATTAACTAGGCTTCTGCACCATCCCCTAACATAGTTCCATAAAACTTATGAGGATTAACTTTATTCATGTCCCATGAAATATATGTTACTACATGATCTCTTTCATCTTATGGAACCTCTTCTTGCATATTCTCTTGATGAGCTTCTTGTTGAGAAGGGTACTCTTCAAGATCTTCTTAATTGATTTCCTCAGCATGTCCATGAACTTCCTATTCTAAGGCCATGATTTGGTCCCTAGTTTCATGCATGGTTGTAAGGATTTGATCCAAATTTGTAGATTTTTTTTATAATAAATTGGTTTGGATCTATAGGAGGGTTAGTATTTTAAGTACCCTCACCTTCAGTTCTACCATGAACCATTCTCCTTTCTGGTTAATAGGAGAATATGAATATGTTAGTGGACTCATTAAGTCCTAGAGTTTGAACCTCAATTCTGATTCCATAATGTAATAAACCACCATTATTAATTAGAGGCATGAAGATTATAGTTTCTAAGTTTGACCCATCTATCCAAAACAAGAACAAAAATCAATCACTAAAGTAATACTATAGTATTTGCTATAATTTAGAATAGTAAAATAATAAATTTCACTCATACCCAAAATTATCTATTGTAAGAGATGACTCAACCCCGTTACATATCATTGACTATGTTTAATCCTAAATATAGTTAAATTATAGTCAATTTAATACATTATCAAGCTATTGAAAACTACCTAATCTCATAATGGTAGGTATTCTTCTCCAAAAAGAGTCTTTTAAAATGTTTACATAGATTTAATTTTTAATATTAAAAACCCTAATTTATTTATTTTGGCATAGACACCTAAAATACATATTTATTATTGTAATGGGTTTAGGCTTATATATTTGGCTCTATGGATGGGCTGAGCCTATCCCTAGAGTCAATTATGTCACCCTTATTTTCCTATAAATTTATATCTAATATAAAATAAAAACCCATTCGATAACTTTCCCAAATATGTATTATGATTATATTCACATAATCCTCAACTAATAATTCAAATCAATGACCCCTACCTAGTAATGCAACCAAAAAAATTTCAAAATGCCAAAACTTTTTTAAATCTCCACTAAATCCTTAGGTTTTTCCTTGGTATCTCTTCTCTCATCCACTGTGTGTCTCCAAAATGGGTGTGATTATTCATGAACTGGAAAAAATGTCCATGCGTACAAAAATAATCTTATAGAATTCTTGACATGGCCACCAAGCTCTTCTCCACTACAGATAATTCTAATGAAAAACCTTAATCATAGAAAAACATTTTAAAATTGAATGATAACATTGAATTTGCAATGCCATTGAATATCATGATTTAAAAGTCTTTTGGATTTTTAAAATAATCATTCATAAATCAAACTTTAATGTATGCCTTGATTAATATAAATAAACTTGGTCTTAGTATAATCATCAACTATACAAAGAAATTAAATCCTTAATGACTTTACTTTAAATCATACACATCCTAAGGTTTATTTGGAAATCCTCTACTAAAATAATTTGTTTTATTGATAATACATTCATTACCTTGCATAACATGTTATAACAATGTTCAAAACTCATATGGAGCATGGTTGTAGTTAAAGTAAGACAACCATATTGGAATTTTGATCTCATAATTGTAAACACATAAACATGGTTAGAGTATTATGTAAACATGAAAATCAATCATATTTAAATGCATAAAACATATTAACAACTAAATGCAAGCTGCAAGCAATACCAAATCAACTAATAATTAACACATAACTTTTAATCCCATTTAATTATTTCATCCCCCACTCATATTTATCTACTCCATCATCTTCGATGATACTCTCATTCATCATCATCTAATGGGTGGATTCTATCTTGCATCCACCTCATAACAACAAAGGTAATTAGTCCATATCAAGATAAAATCCACAATATAATGTTGTATAAAACTAAGTAATCATGATCATAATGTATAATAACACATAATCATAGCTAACTTAACAAGTTAATGATCATGAAAGTAAGCAATATATAAATATCCATAATCAGTATATAATAATTTAGCTTACTAAAAGAGTAAATCAATCAATAATTAACCATAGAACCCACAAATCGATAAGTTAACAAGTTTAGAGAATGATCAAGATGTAATAGAACCTACTTTTGCATTATCGATGATTCAACCATGATATCATTGTTATGGCCACAATCTCTACTTTTTTCATGATCTCACCATTTTCATCATGATTTTGACTTGTTCATCGATGATTATACCATTTTTGAAGTCATTTCCATTATTTGCATGGGGTGATTTTTCCATTATAAAATTTTCCTTCAGTGGCAAATTCACCAAACCACCTACTTAGACCTAACATTTATGACAATCAATGTGAAATTTTCAAGGAAAAAAGTACATATTAGTGCCATTTCTAGGTGGTCACATGTACTCTCTCACATGATCTCCAAGGTGCATGTGATGTAGAATCTGAGCCATTATTCCTACATCACTCACGCACAAAAATATAGGTCTCCAAATTTTTAAGGGGAGGGTGAAAATGAATTGTTTAACCCCCAAAGGGTCTATTTATAGCCAAATTTCATTTTTTTAACCCCTTGTTGCATCCCATTTTCTCTTAGGAGGCTTATTTATGGCCTCTTTGACCGTTTTGTCCTATTTTTGCCCATTCTCTATGTTTTGAGACCTCTTCTGCCATGATACATCATAATTCCTTATTTTTGAGGGCCCTCCCATAAAATTTTATTTTACATCCACTCCATTGTGGGGGAATCTAGGGGCATATTGTTTCACCTGGGGCATCCTCGTGAGCCCATTTTTAAGAGAAAATCATCAATTTCAATTGCATAGTTTGAGGCATGGTTAAATTTTATTATGGTTTTTATTTGAAAAGATGCTACTTTATCAAAAATATCACAATGAATTTTTTAAAAAAAGTTAAAATTTAGACACTTCATTTTTATCACCTTTGTGTCAAAATTGATATTTGAATGACTTTTTGCAATAATACACAAATTAAACTAGAATTCATCAATTATCTAAAATTTATACACATAAATGTAATGCATATCTTAAAACACATTGGTGCATACATGACTGGAGAAATACACCACATCAAATCATCCATTTCATCAACAACATCCTAGATCAATTGGTTACTTTGTTATTATCATTGTGGTTTAATTGGATCAAACAAGTAATTGAAAGGAAACATTATAGAAAGAGACCACATCATCCTAAATCACTCTTTATTGGATAAATAATTTTGACTAACTAATTAATCAATCACTAATCGGAAATTATATGGAATGCACATGTAATATTTACCAAAATTTAAATAAATCATAATTTACTACATCAATAACCTAATTGGTAATATTAAAATCATTTTCCAAAAGTCAAAGATGTATTTCAAATGGAAATTTTAATGTAAGGTGAAAAGAATGTGAGCAATTTTTATGACATACATTTACACACTCCAAAACCTCATAAATAGATCTTTTTATAAGTATGTACACACTCCATGTCACAACATTTAATGACTACCTCTCATTGTAGGATTAATCCTCTAGCATTGATCTTCATCTAAGGTCAACGGTCCAAATTGATATTAAAAATCTATAAATTGATGAACTATTTATTCATTCCAGCAATTTTTCAATTGATAATGAAATGTTATTCAAATAGCCTTAAAACTTTTCAACCACTCTCATCACACAATAAGTTATCAAGGGGTTATGTTGTCGAATTACCCACACACACTATACAAGACTTTTGTAACTACATCCGAGCATGCCACTCTTTTCAACAAGGAGATCACAAGGAAAGGTATAAAAATTATGTTTACTTTATTTTTATTTTATTTATCTTTCTCAATTTGAGGACATATGCCTAGGTTAGCAATATGTTTCAATTATTTTTTATTTTGTACTAATTGATCATGTGTTACATTATTTATTACACATGCTTGAATGAATTTATTTCACATACTATATTATATATCATACATATGAATATTACATTAATACATTCAAAGTGTTATTCCTATAGGGTATTTGTGTAAAAATCCCTTTTTAGATCAAACATTCTTGTGAACTTGTTCTCTAAGTAGAAATTAAACCAAAACCCTAGCTTTCCCTAGGGTTGCAATTTTTTTTATAATTTCATACTACTACATTTATTTTCCAGATTTGATTTTTTTAATGGGTGTAGCATAGGTGTTGTTTGTTTTTATTCTTTCCCTTTCCTTTGTGCTTGTAATTTTGAGTGTGTTTGGATTTATACTCTTCAAAATGAATTCCCATAGTGATGAACATAAGGATCCTCAAACATTGTATTTCATATTCAATGTTCCTAAATATCAATACATTACTTATGATGATCTAATAGCTAACAAGAAATGTGATAAAAATTCATATTTTTATTATAGTTATGTTAATTAATGGAAAAATGAAAAAAAAAATATATGGATGATTATATAGAGAATATTAGCACCACTTATGATTATGATTATGATGGTTATTCCAAAAATCTATAAAATGAGTGTGAGGAGACTAAATCTCATATTTTTCCCAGCTTAGATCTCATATTTTTCCCATGTTGCTTGATTTATAAGCTAGTGATGCATTGGTTAAGAAAACACCTAGTTTTTATTTACTATTTTCTAGTGCATTACATTGCATCCAATCTTATAAAATGGACATGCATACATTAAAAAAAATCATATTATTCACAATGTGCATCATAGTCATATTGCATGCATAGAATATTCACATGATGTGTGTGTATGAAAAATTAAATCTCCTTTATGTAATGAACCACATTAAAAAAATAAAAAACAAGCCAAAAAGAGATTTCTTTGACACTAAAAGTACTAAAATACTCAATAGGTTTGCATAACTGAAGCTAAATCTTAACTAAATACCTCATAAAAGTTTATGAAAGATAAAAAGTACCTTAAGATTATGTCTTCTTGATCAAATCATATAGGAAAATGGTTCACTTCATGATGTGTATTAAGTTCAAAATGTATAAGCATACTTTTGTACCTTTACAAATTTCAATATGAATATTCCCACGATCATTTTCACATAAAACCAACTTAACAAGACTCAATTTTAAATGAGTTCTTATTTTGAAGTAAATAGTTTTCAAATTAATTAAAGTAAGGGAAACTCCTACTCAAAAGTCTTTACTTCTTAATTTAAATCATTATAACAAAGCAATCTATAAACAATGAATATGTTTTTAATTCATAGATATATCCATAAGTAGGATAGGTACATCTCTAACATATACTTACAAGGAATATTACTAAACTCCATACAAAAAGTATAACATTAAGTTTCAAGTGACAAAACCCTCACAAGTAATATTTCATATTAGTCATAGTAATTTTAAGCCTACACTTCAATTATTTCAAGGCAAAACATTAAAAACCAAAAATTAACAACCTTCCTTAAGAAAAAAACATACTTGCATATAAGTTGAGTCAACATTTACACCCATATTTACTTAATATGAAGTAGCACATTAGTTACATTTCATATTTTAATAATGTTACACTTATTAATAGATAAGAGTGTTAGCCAAAAAACTCCTATTGTCATAAAAATTAAATTGGTTATATATGATGCTACCTAATCAATACATTTTCACTTCGATCTAAGGGTCATAGTTTCACTCATTATGTATCAATTATTTCAACACATCACTCACAACTTATCAAAAAACTTAAGAATAAATTATGTTTATTTATTCTTCCATACTACACATATCTATTAGATAGATTCTATTTAGGGCAACCCTATTTTTTGCCTCTAATAATTATCTTTTTTAGAGATCTAAGAAAGTAAGCTTTAAAAATAAATAAAATTAGTCTATGAATTCAAATAATGCAAGTATGACTAAGAAATGAGTTAATAAATCTCTTCGTACATGACATGTGTATGCAATATATTAAGATATATCTAAAACTTATCTTACTTAGTAAATCCAAGATCAGAGAAGGTAATCAACTAAAATCTATTATGTTACTTTTTATATCAGGGGCATGACCAAATTGGATCTGCTAAACCTAACTAAGGGATCTCTTAGCACACAACACTAAAGAAAAGGGTTCAAAATACTCTAGTCACATAAAACTATGCAATAACCCTAGCTAGGTCTTCTAATACATAAAATGAAACTAATCTAGATCTCACCAAATATTTTTGCACAAAGAGGGATGGTTTAAAACAACAAAATAATCAAGGGATCATGGTAGGAAAATGGGGGCCTAGATCACCTAAGGTGGAAGATGGTAAGTAAAGAAAACCCTATAACTATACTAATTTTAAGTATAGAGGTAATATAATCAAGGTTTTAGACATTCAAAAGTTATTACTTTGTGTAATATCTATCTATCAAATGAAATATCAATTCAGAGATTCTTACCTTTAGGCAAACCTATCGAATCTTAATCTCTCCCTTAACCAATGGTAATTTTCAAGAGGTTGGGGATTTATAAGGATCACACTATAGAAATTAGATATAGGTTAAATTAATCCTACTTTGCATCCAAGACTTCCCACAAGATAAGTTATCTTCTTTCCAAGTCAAACCCTAGACAATGGCTCCTTAAAATGTAGATGTAGAAGAATTGTAAGTTGTAATAATGTGAAAATGAATGTTCTTCTCTATTGGATTGAAATTAACCCTGAATTTATAGCAATGGATAATTCCTAACCATTCCAAAAATTTTACTAGCAAGGTCGGGAAACATGACCCAATTTTAAGAAAAAATTACCATTAGGCCTCAAACTAGGTCGGCTTAGCCAACTTAGTTACATAACATGTGCTTTAAATTTTATAACAAGATCAACTATATTGAATTAGTAGGAAAACAGGGTGCTTACTTTTTTAGGGGCTATTTAAAATAATAATTGCTCAGGGAAATGGATAAATAGGGTTTGTTTATTTGGGGAGAAAGATATGTAGGATTTGTAATAGGTTTAGGTAATTTATAGAGTTGACAAATAATATTTCAAAGCACTAATGGTATACCCACCCCCTTCCCAGAGCACCTTTTAAGGCATGCACTTAGAGATATATATACTTGACAAGTTTTTACAAGAGAGAAACTATTAGTAAATGATAAAGTTTAAACATATTGTGTGTATACAAATGTCTGAATTGAAGCTCATCATGTTTCATGTACATGTAACACGAGATGGTGATTTGAGAAAGAACATAACAACACATAATGTCAAAATAACAAATTATAGTAAAAAGTGAAAAATAAATGACAATAAGGAATTTTTTTAGTAATTTAAAGTACCCTATGCATATGTTAACTTACCTTTATCTCTAAATGGTTATCTATTGTATTTTTATTCTTTATCATAGAGGGAATAATAATTGATTTGGACAAACCCTAAAGATACAAGAATAAAGAGAAAAATAAAACATTCATAAGAAAATTCAAGTAAATGAAAACTTTAATTTGAATGAGTCACAAATTGGCAAGCTAAGATGATAAAATCTAATCTAGGCCCAAAAAACCATTAAAAATGAATAAAATGAGAGGAAGATTATGTAACAAAAAACCCAAGGCTATTAAATGACTGATAGATCCAATAAATTCATCTTAAGTAAAAAATTAAAAATTAAATCGAACCAAGGACACATGAAGCTGAAATAATGGAACTAACATCAATGTAAGAGAAGTAATAATCCACACTCAAGAAAATATGGAAAAAGAATAGAAATATGAAAAACATTTATGAAAGATAAGTGACAATCCATGCTCCATCAATCGATAGAAAAACATAAAGTAACTTAACTTAAATAGAATGAAATGGCCCATAAAAAGGTAAATAATAAGACTCAAAGTCTCAAACATAATCAAGAGAAATAATAAAGGTTAATTTTGGAGATGTTGGAGCATTTTTTAATGCATGATAGGTTGAGGAACGATATTCCCTGTAGCATCTCTAAGAGGAAGAGGAACAAAATTTTAATTATTTTGAGGCATGGTAATAGGAGGTTGAATTGTCATTTTTAAGATGTGATTTTTAATTTGGAGCATTTGAGAATTATTAGTTGTTTGCATAACATTCATTTATTGAACCATTTGAGCGAGAATGTGAGTTGTATCTTTAAGTGTATTTTGATTGTAAGTGGTTGAAGGTGGAATGTTAATATTGGTAGGAAGAGTAATCCAAAGATCAGGGATACAAATGTTTACTATAGGAGGGTTCTCTATGTTAGTGTTAATTACTCCAATTTTAAAATAGGGAAGTTTAGAAAAGGTACCATTTAGGGTAGGATAATCTAGATCATCATTTTGAGTGATGTGGACCATGTTGAATTCCATTGATTTAGATGAGGATTAGGAGTACTTGCACCATGAGAGGATATCCTCTTGGGTGGTGAAGGTAAGTAATAAATAATCACCCACATAATCTCAAAATGGGTTAAGACTATCAAGGAATATCCTAAAAGGTGATTTCATGATGCTAATCAGTGTGGGAAGAGAAACAAGCTGGGAGGTTGAAAAAGAGAACGGTTAATAAAATTAGCTAAGTATGCAAGGAGATACAAAATTGACTAAGTTGATCTATTAGATTTGAAAAGATTTGAAAAGTGTACCAGATCGACTAGGACCTACAAGGTCAACCAGGTTGATATAGTGTAATCTTAAAAATATAGAATTATTTGGAAATTATATTAGGTCGACCATGATCTATAGGGTTGACCAGGTTAATCTAGTGTAATTTTGGGAATCTAAAATTGTAGTTTACTATTCATCTAGATCAACTAGGATTGATAGGGTTGAAAAGGTTGATCTAGTGTAGTTGGAAATTTATAACTATAGTTTTAAACTAAAGTAGTTTATCTAGGCCTACAAGGTTGACTAGGTTAATCTAATAGGGTAGACAAATAAAAATAGATTTTTGAAAGCCTACTAAGCTGAGTTAGTTGATTTAGTTGTACATAAAGGAAAAGATAGAGTATTGAAAGCCTACTATGTTGAGCGGGTCAACTTAGTTGTACTGGTAATAAAAGATAGTGTTAAAATCCTACTAAGTCAAGCTAGTTGACTAATTTGATAAGGTAATGAAGTATAGAGTTATACTAAGCCATGATGGCTGACTTTATTTAATTTGGAATAAAATTTAACAAAAAACTAGATGATGTAGTTTAGAAACATAAGTAAAATAGGAAAAATACATAACTAATTCAAACACAACACATAACTATATCAATGCTGGTTGATACAGTTTACAATATAATAATTAATAACAAGGAGCAATCAAAAAATGTAATTTTATAACTATTAATGCTAACTAATTATCTAAAAACAAGATCAAGAAGTTGTACTAAAAGGTTTTGATTGATTTTTAGGCTTTCAAAGATACTTGCATGTTAGTTATATGGTGAGGTCCCAATGTTTTAGAGTACTAACTATTAGGAATTAACATTCCCATAGCCCACTAAAACTAGTTTTAAGGGTAAGCTAGAATTAACTTCTCAGCACTAATCACTAACTGATGCACAATAAGATCAAATGGATGGATGGATTCCTAAGGTCACATAAAAAGGTAAATTCTAAGCATTTATTAAAGACCATGAGGTACATGGAAGATAAATACCATGTTTAGTTTTGTACTATGCATATGAGTATTGTGGAAAGCCCTCATGCCATGATATTTATAGATAATAGACAAGGACCATAAATAGAGTATTGTACATTCCTTTATGATAGTAACTAAATAGTTTTAAAAATACCAGTACATAATTTATATGAAAATCAAAACAAAGTAAAAATAAAGGGAAAAATCAAGTGTCGAAAACTAATTTGTAGTTTTAAAAATTAAATAAATAGGTAGCCAAATATTTTAAAATAAAATGTGATTGCAATTATTATGAGAGAAAATTAAATTTACTTTCTTATGATAAAAAATAAAACACACAAAATAAGGTCATCCAGGCTGATCTAGTTGAAAAATAGAAAAAAACAAAGCTAGATAGGCTAATATAGTTTGTTGTGAAAACAAACACAGTTGGCCAGGTCAACTTAGTTTATTTAGTAAAGCAGATAGACACAAAACTAAGTCATGTTAACTAAGTTGATTGTAGGATAAAATTTTACATAACTAATAAAATGGTAAAAAAGAGTATAAATTTGAAAGATTGAGTAATTTTATTAAAAGTAAAAATTACAAATCGATAAAATTGAAAAAATTTGACATACAAAGCTTGTTTAGAATAAACTAGAGAAATAATTAGGTTGACCAAGTCAACTTAGTTGGTTGACTAAGAGTGTTGAAGATATGTTTGTTGACTAGATCATCTAAGCCTGATTGAGTCTTGCATAGATAAAAATATGAAAACATAGAGTTTAAACAAGGTCGATTAGGTCGACCTAGTTTGTACAAAGATATAAACTAAAAATGGTAAAATAATACTAGGTCAAATAACATGACCTAGTTGGTTGAAAACTGAAAAATAGAGACTATAGAAATGAGCTAAGCCAACCATGCCAACCCAGTTGACTACAAGTGAAAATTTAGAAGACAATAAAAATAACTAAGTCAACGAATGTGACCTAGTTTATTGAAGATAAAATCCTATAAATAGATGATAAAATTAGGTCAACCAACATGACCTAGTTGAGAAAGATCCTAGATTTACAAATAGAGAAAATGACAAGGCCAACCAAGGTGACCTAGTTGACTTCAAAGGAAATTTACAAATAGAGGATAAAACTGGGTCAACCAATGCAACTTAGTTAAAATGGATCCTATATCTGCAAATTGAGGTTAAAATTAGGTTGACTAACATGACCTATTTAAATGTAAATGAAAAATTAAAACTTCAAGGGTTATATTCATGTTGGGTTCACCATAATGTACGTAAGAGATTCAGATAGATATACAACTTATCCTAATTAGTAAATCCAAGATCAAAGAAGGTAATCAATTAATATCTATTTTAATACTTTTTATATCGAGGTAATGACCAAATTAGATTTGTTAAACCAAACTAATAGATATCTTATCACATAACACTAAGGGAGAGGCTTCTAAAGCTTCTATTCAAATAAAACTATGTAATAACCCTAGCTAGGTCATCTAATACATAAAATGAAACTAATATAGTGCTCATCAAATCTCATGACACAAAAGAGGAAGGTTCAACACAAACAAATAATCAAGGGATAATGATAAGAAAATCGGGGCCAAGATCACTGAAGGTGGAAGATGGAAATTAAGAAAACCCTATAGCTATACTAAGTTTAAGTATAAAGCTCATATAAGTAAGGATTTATATATTAAAAATCTATTACTTGTGTAATATCTATCTATCAAATGAATTAACAAAAGTTAGAGATACTTACCTTTAGGAGAACCTATCAAGTCTCAAATCTCTGCCTTGAATAATGGTGATTTTCAATAGGTTGTTGTGGATTTGTAAGGATCACACTATAAGAATAATATTTAGGCTAAAAGATTCATACTTTTCATCCAAGACTTCCCACAAGACAAGTTGTCTTACCTCCAAGGAAAACCCTAAGCAATTGCTCCTTTAAATGTAGATGTATCAAAATTACAAGCTGTAATAATGTAAAAATGAATGTTCCTCTCTATTATATTGAAATAAGCCCTGTCATTATAGTAATGTATAATTTGTAACCCTTAAAAAATTTTAGTTGATAAGGTCAACCAACACAACCCATTTTAAATAAAAAATTATGCTTAGGCCTTAAGTTAGGTTGGCTTATCTTGGTTGATTTAGTTATGTAACATGCACTTTAACTTTTATAATAGGGTTGACTCGAGTGATGTAGTATGAAAATAGGGTGGTTACTTAATTATGGGCTATTTAAAAGGAGAATTGATTAGATAAATGGGTAAATGAGGTTTGTTTGCATGGGAAGTTAGATAAGTAGGATTTGTAATAGGTTTGTATAATTGATAGAGTTGAACAACAATATTGGAAAGCACCAATGGCCTACCCACCCATTTTCCTGGTGAACTCATTAAGGTGTGCACTTAGAGAGATCAAAACTCAATAAGTTAATTTAAGAGAGAAAACATCAATAAATGATAAAGTTTAAAAACATTACGTGTATAAAAGATGTTCTAATTTATACATCTCTTGTCCAATAGTCCTTGAGTCCTTAATATCCCACTAGTGTTACTTGGTAAACGTATGTTTGATTTCAAGATCCTGCATTAGTCTACTAGCCATCATGCTTATTCCATATGGTGGTCTATCGATCTATCTGACCATTTGACCCATCTCACACTGTTGGATCAAGATGCATGATCGAGCGAGGACTGTTGATCTTACCAGGAACCATTATTTGAAAGCCAATGGCTAGTTCATGAGCTTAAAGTTGATGGTCTGTGAGACATCACTTAACGTTCATATTACCATCATTGACATTTGTGGGACCATCAAATTTAATCTAAAAAACATATGTTTTATTCAAACTTAAAGTTGACGTTTAACACAAATGTCTTACAACAAAGGTCTAACTTTGAAAGCTTGTAACTTGAGCCAAAAAGCTCGCACGTGCCTGAAATTTTTTTAGGGTGTTCTTGACATGTAGATCTATATTTTTGCTTGATCCACTAATCGCACGAGGCTCCCTGGGTGATCTAAAAAATTACACAAGTTGGCTAGTCCACTTATTTGTGATGTCTTAGTGATGGTCTAATCCAAAAATTTGCACAATTCAGTCTTTGATCAATCCTTCAAGGTTCTTAGGGTTTATACAACCTATTCCATGCTCTTAAAATCTCATACATATGAGAACCTATTTAGATCCCTCTATTTAGAGACTTGGACCTATTTCAAAGCCTTTGATCTACTGCTTCTATATGAACCCTGCTTAGCTTGGTATGTGGGCCAAAAACATGCTTGTACTTACCGATCAACATATACCTATGTTTTTAGTAGGTATAACCCTACTATATTTTCATAAAGGTCCATCACATAGGTTAATGCAATACATTGGGTGGATATATCTTACTCCAAATCTCCACACAATTGCCTACAAAACACATGAAAATGTATGCACACAACAAAAAATTTGTTTCATAAAAAATTATCACATCTTAGCCATAGTGTCACACAAGTACAAGACATAATAATTGAACTAATTATCTATATATCACAAATTATCCACAAATATTTAATGAGATAGCTCAATTAAAACAATAAGCTACCACTATATGCTTAATTAAATTATGCACCATGGTTAAATATGTGCATTAATCCCAACCATGAGCAATCAAATGATCTCTTAATTTGTTTTCTCAAAGAGATATGTAATAGGGATGGACTCCCCCGAAAGGAGTATCTTATACTTATAAAGATACTGCATTCATCCATGCCATATGAGTGTTATATCAATTTGTCATTTCTGTAGGTGAGCCTATAACCCAAATCGAAATCATAGCATAACATTTGTCATAAGAGAATTAGTATGTAGAGCCATAATTATAACATCAAATGGCACAAATAATGAGGATACACTAAATAATAAAACAATTATGGTTTATGTCAGAGTTAACATTGGAACAACCTTGCCCGATAATGAGCAACTTATTCTAGTTGAGGTAGTTCACTCCACCTTATACCACTCATTTATTGAGTGTCATACCAACTTTGAATTCTTGTATACGAGATTTTTACCAAGTCACATTTTTCATTAAAATTCATAATATCATTTCTATGTTGCATTCAATATGCATTTTTATCATTCAAAAAGTAGAATCGGTTAATATCACAATGACTAAATCAGGTTGAAAACATCAACCATGACACGTTCCTCTTTGTCAAAAACATGAGATTAAGCTTGCCATAGTGATAAGTAATATTATGCACACTCTAGCATGGCTCCCATAACTATTTATTAAGCACAACAAGTGCAAAAATACTAAAATAGCAGTCCTTTACAACCTATAATTCTATCAACAAAGTTATTATGTGTTGTGAAATAATGACAACACTAATCATGCCTCAGCATAACTTGTTAGGATATTGTTGACCATTTTTCCCAACAGGGCAAAATATCAGTCACCTTCTTCCCCTGTTGTTTAAGGCCAATTCATTGTTGATTTTGCACAAGTCCATGAGTTTCTACGGACTCTGCAGGTGCTTAGTTCAATCTTCAAGTTCTTCGACTTTGGTTCAATGGACGATTCAACAAAAGTACCCAAAGTAGAAAAGCTACAAAAAGGACCTGATGAACTTTGCCAAGGACAGTGACGAGCCCGTGAACGTCAAATTTTACACTAGGGAAGCCAGAGCACAGAAAGTACCAAGTGGCAACCGCGGAGGACTTCAACATGCTATTTTAGGAGCAAAAAAATGTGCCAAGTGTCTCCTGTAGGGCTTTGCGGAAGCCGACAAGTGGCAATATCTGTGGGTTTCCCCTGTTGGCTTCAAAGAAGGCTGTGGCAGGCCCAAATGAGTTGCTAGGAGCTATGCAAAGAGTGCTAAGTGTCAGCGTCTGCTAGGAACCAGAAAAGGGCCCGAAATTTTCCCTAAGGTAGCTAAAGGCTCTGTGGAAGCGACCACATGTCAACTTCCCCCTAAATCTAAAAAGGCCCTCTAATGTAAGCAGATGCTGCCACATCCCATTATCAGCTCGGCAAAAGCTACCATGTGTCAACGTCCACGTTTCAAAGTGTCTTCTAAGTGCCCAAGTTGTGGATTACGACACGTGTCAAGGGTGGATGTGCTCTCAGTGAAAAAGGCAAAGCAGGAAGTTGAAGGAGAGTCCAAGGATGATGGGTGCGCAAACATCAAATTTTAGCCAGTAAAAAAGCTGTTGGTTTTTAAATGCCTGAGCGCCAACCATGGAATTAGCCCAAGTATGTAGCGACCTACTAGAAGATCACCCCTGGGGGCTGAAGGATCAGAAAAGGACAAAGAGCCTAGAGAACAAAGAGTAGGCAGACGGTGTGGCTCATAAATTCAATCTTGACAGCAGAATGGCTATGACGCAGAAGCAGATGAATCAGTCCAAGTGACGCAAGAAGGTGTCGATTCAGAAGTTATTTCGGCAGATGATACAGTGCTTGCGAATTGACCATCGAGAGGACAGATGTAATCGGTTTCTTCATTTTTCACTTAATGAGTGGACAAACCACACTTTGCCATTTAAAAATGTGAACTTCGAAGCAGGCAGGGCAGATGGTTCATTAATATTTTGAGCATTTTGTTTCTTTTCATGAATAACCATTTGTAAAAAGAGCGCCAAATGAGCCTCTTGGACTTTCCTTATATATTTGATACTTGTCATTTTGTAAGCATCTTTTTGCAATTTCTATAAGTCGTAGCCCTGCTAAAATTTTTACCTGAATCTATAAAGACTATTTTTACCTATTCTTGGTCAGATTTTCTATGTATGTCTGAGTGTTTGAGTTGTGTCTAGTCATTGTCTTTAATGCTCTCACAGTTCCAGCACCAACACACCAGTTATCCACAAGGCACCATTATCTGTAGGTGATAGGAGGAGAGTTCCATTTTGGAGATACAGAGCAGAGGAAGTCATTTACAGTATGTATTCTGCAACATCTTGGTGAGTCTCTATTCCTGTGTTTTCATAAGAACCTCCCTGCCATTTTCTTGTAGCCTGGTTTCCCTACCGAGTCTGAGTGTATGTTTGTGGTCTTTGTTCGATTCTGAGAGTAGGTGTGAGAAGATCACCTTTATTTTGGTGTATCACCTCCTTAGAGTAGTTTGTTTTCATGCACTTTCTTCCCTTTTCATCCCCCCCAGTTTATATAGCTATATATATATATATATATATATATATATATATATATATATATATATATATATATATATATATATAATATGCCTGTATGTATTTTTTGCACTGTCTAAAACAAACAAGATACATCAGAGGGAACTAGCCCATACCTAGAGACTCTCCTCTCCTACTTCACCGTCCCACAGGCGAGAGAGGAGTTTCCATGTTGCGAGGAGAGGGCAGGAACCTATTTTCCTGCCACCGGGTGCAATCTCTAGCGTCAATAGTTCTGGCACGCCCGGTGGGACCCAAGTTTTAATGCAGTAGAGTTTCAAGATTGATGCTGGTCCTGTTACAGCAAATCGATTTCTTCAACATTTGGCGACTCGGAGTTAAATCAACTGGTTAAGCAGTTTTGGAACCGTATCATCAAGAAACAATTTTTTGGTATGTGTAAATTCCATCATTTTAACCTATGAACTCTATTTTTTTCGGCCAGCATGGCTATGATCCTTACCAGCCTTATGGCGATCTTTATCACGCCCAATATGGCCAATCTCAACCCAATCTTTTCACCAATCAACCAGTTTCTGCCTTTAAGCGAGCACTGCTAGGATACAACAAATATGTAATTGATCTTAACACCAAAAAGAGGTACGGCCAAGATATTCCTGATCATATCATCCATCAAGTGAGGAATGCGCTGGATCATGTTAAGAAATAATGGGATCCTATTGAAAGAGCAAATTGGCACAGGCTTTCAAATGAGATGCTAGATGTGAGCGGTTTAATTGCATCTGTGGAGGAGAAGCTGAGTGTGCATGAGAGGCAGCCTCACCAAGTCTATCAACCTGCATACTCGCTACCCAAAGCATCATATCAGTCATATACAACCCCTGTTCTTGAGCCAAGTCGAGCCTGTCAAAGTTTGTTCCCTAATCATGTTGAGGAGAATTCCAAAACAACGAATCTTGTGTTTAAGGCTAATATTGATAAACAGATCAAATTGGCAAACCTTCAAATGCAACAGTCCATTTTGGCAGCAAGGGAGGTAGAATCTAAGTCTTCGTTGCCTTCTCACATTATGGCCTCATCAACCCCAAAGGAGATGCCTAGTCTGAATTTCTTGAGTTGGGATCAAGTGGTTGAGTCATGGAACAACAAGGGGGCGAAAGACATTGTCCAAGAGTGCGAGGTACAAGATCAGGTTAGTCCTTTTCAAGTTCCCTCCACCCTTCTTCAGGAGGCTCCTTGCATTTCACTGCAATCTTCATGCACTCCCTATCTCTATGGTGTTTCCCACGAGCTCCAAGAAGTGAAAAATGAGGATTATCTGGCTAAGCAGGTTGGGGAATTAGAGGCTAAGATGAGACTGCTGAGAGAAAGAATGGTGGAGCTTTCAGACCCTGCAGAGGAGCCTGTCTTGAGGGAAGCAAGTGAAGAAGAGTATGCTCAGTTCATGACTGATCAGGGAGACTCCATGAGTGCGGATGAGGAGGAGATCACCTTAGGTGACATGGAGGAGCATGGGCAATCTCTTGTTCATGTTTTAAATGATTCATTTGAAGCCATTGAGGCAGGCTGCACTGTTCTTCAAGGAGGCTATGAGCTGAATAAGAATGAAGAAGGCAACATTGGGTTTCAAACAAGCATGCAAGGAGGTGGCAGTTCTTCAGATTTATCCCTTCAAGAGGTTGGTGAATTTGAGGATACTTTCTCCAAAATCATCAAGGAAGATGGCCATACCATGGAACCCGAGCATGAGGCAGAGGAGAATGAGCCAGTCAACGATACATGTCAAAGGGCTAACGGTGATAAGCCAACAACCATTGATTTCTTGGTGAAGAGCACCAATATGAAGAACCAGCATTCAACAAGCCTCTAGGGACAAGAAGAATACATGTATGTTGGAGGCATGTTCGATTCTGATTCACTCAAATACCAGCCAACTCAGGTGACAGGCAAGAGGAGCAGGTCACCAAATCTCCTTTTCATTCAGCTACTTGCCTGGCACCATAAGTCTTCTTGCCAGGAAGGGGACTTAAGAAATTTTCCCTTTGACCTAGGAGGGAGGCAAACATTCCTGGTTAGCTGTATATAGTAGTTTGATTTCAGTTTCTTTTCCTGCTTTCCCTAAGTGTTGTTTGCACAAGTAGTTTTTTTAGCCTTGTGTGTGTTTTTCTTTTTCTTTTGAGGTGAATCTGCGTGATTGATTTTGGAATTTATTGGAGCTATCGCTATTTTAAAGTTACAATCTGACTCTGTGCCCAATGGATTTTTAAGGCAACTGGCTTCTAAGCATAGCAGGCATGCTTCCCCTGGGAGGTGCCAATCTGTTGACCATTTTGCCCAACAGGGCAAAATATCGGTCACCTTCTTCCCCTGCTGTTTAAGGCCAATTCATTTTTGATTTTGCACAAGTCCATGAGTTTCTACAGACTCTGCAGGTGCTTAGTATAATCTTCAAGTTCTTCGGCTTTGGTTCAATGGACGATTCAACAAAAGTACCCAAAGCAGAAAAGCTGCAAAAAGGACCTGATGAACTTTGCCAAGGACGGTGATGGGCCCACAAATGTCAAATTTTACACCAGGGAAGCCAGAGCGTACAAAGTACCAAGTGGCAACTACAGAGGACTTCAACATGCTATTTTAAGAGTAGCAAAATGTGCCAAGTGTCTCCTGCAGGGCTCTGCGGAAGTTGACAAGTGGCAATATCTGTGGGTTTCCCCTGTTGGCTTCAAAGAAGGCTATGGCGGGCTCGAATGAGTTACTAGGAGCTATGCGGAGTGTGCCAAGTGTCAGCGTTTGCTAGGAACCAAAAAAGGGCCCAAAAATTTCCCTAAGGCAGCTAAAGGCTCTGCGGAAGCAACCACGTGTCAACTTCCCCCTGACTCTAAAAAGGCCCTCTAATGTAAGCAGATGCTGCCACATCCCATTATCGGCTCAACAGAAGCTGCCACGTGTCAACGTCCGCGTTTCAAAGTGTCTTATAGGTGCCCAAGTTGCGGATTATGACACGTGTCAAGGGCAGATATGCTCTCAGTGAAAAGGGCAAAGCAGGAAGCTGAAGGAGAGTCCAAGGATGACGGGTGCGCAAATGTCAAATTTTAGCCAGTAAAAAAGCTATTGGTTTTTAAATGCCCGAGCGCCAACCATGGAATTAGCCCAAGTATGCAGCGACCTGCCAAAAGATCGCCCCTGGGGGCTGAAGGATCAGAAAAGGACAAAGAGCCCAGAGAACAAAGAGCAAGCAAACGGTGTGGCTCATAAATTCAATCCTGACAGTAGAATGGCCATGACGCAAAAGTAGATGAAGTGGTCCAAGTGACGCAAGAAGGTATCGATTCAAAAGTTATTACGGCAGATGATATAGTGCCTGTGAATTGACCATCGAGAGGACGCAACAGTGAAGAGATGTAACCGGTTTCTTCATTTTTCATTTAATGAGTGGACAAACCGCGTTTTGCCATTTAAAAATGTGAACTTTGAAGCAGGCAGGGCAGATGGTTCATTAATATTTTGAGTGGCTTGTTTCTTTTCATGAACAACCATTCGTAAAAAGAGCGCCAAATGAGCCTCTTGGACTTTCCTTATATATTTGATACTTGTCATTTTGTAAGCATCTTTTTGCAATTTCTGTAAGGCACATCCCTGCTGAAATTTCTACCTGAATCTATAAAGACTATTTTTACCTATTCTTGGTCGGATTTTCTGTGTATGTCTGAGTGTTTGAGTTGTGTCCAGTCATTGTCTTTAATGCTCTCACAATTCTATCACCAACACACTAGTTATCCACAAGGTGCCATTATCTGCAGGTGACAGGAGGAGAGTTCCATTTTAGAGATACAGAGTAGAGGAAGTCATTTACAGTATGTATTCCGTAGCATCTTGGTGAGTCTTTGTTCTTGTGTTTTCATAAGAGCCTCCCTGCCATTTTCTTGTAGCCTGGTTTCCCTGCCGAGTCTGAGTGTATGTTTGTGGTCTTTGTTCGATTCTGAGAGTAGGTGTGAGAAGATCACCTTTATTTTGGTGTATCACCTCCTTAGAGTAGTTTGTTTTCATGCACTTTCTTCCCTTTTCATCCCCCCCAGTTTATATAGCTATATATATATATATATGCCTGTATGTATTTTTTGCACTGTCTGAAACAAACAAGATACATCAGAGGGAACTAGCCCATACCTAGAGACTCTCCTCTCCTGCTTCGCCATCCCACAGGTGAGAGAGGAGTTTCCATGTTGCGAGGAGAGGGCATGAACCTGTTTTCCTACCACCGAGTGCAATCTCCAGCGTCAACAGATATTACCAAGACTCAGCCCATGTCAGGTATTGACAATGCTAGAAACAAGTTTCAACATTTTCTTGAATATTTGATGATCAAATGATCCCATCATCAGATAGAACATGCTAATTCATCAAAAAAAAACCCAAGATGTTAGACTTGCCCAAACAAATCCAACTTGTATACCCCACTAGGCCCTTTAAGATTGAGTCACACCCTCAAACCTCCCATAAACTAGTCAGCAAGATCCTAACATTATTTTCTCAATTGACTTGCCTATACAGGTCAACAGTTGACTAGCCAGGCTTGGTTTGCATAACATAGCTTCAAGAAAGGGTGGACTTAGCCAAGGCATAGAGTAAATAGCAAGGGTTATACATAATCATTGGCTTCTATCCCTTTATAATTTTAAAATGGCATGTTACTATGTTCAACTTCAACAAAGGCTTGGATATTTATCGAGATTACACATTGGTTTAGCTCAAGGGAATCACTCTTGATTTGATTTTATGCATAATAAATCATGACACTCTTTATCCAATAAGATGGCAAGGTCTATCAAAATCCATTTCTACTTTATAGATGTAATGGATTAAGGTACTCCTTTATAAGTAGAGATCTCAAGCTTTGATGGTTTGCTCAAGCAAATTAGTTTCTCTTACCTAATTTGGCCTTTCAGGCTTAGGTCAACCCTTGGTCTTTCCAAGGTTATAATGTTCTAAGCATTTATTATCATCTTTCCCATATGAGTCAATAATAAATATCGAATAGCATTCCCTCATTTTCAAGGGCGAAGTGATTATCACTAGCCTCTTACTAACTCGCCCATACAAGTCAATAGTAACAAGTGGTGCTTTCCCTGACGTAACTCAATTCTTTGAAGGGCTGACCCAACCACGACTATGGTTAGGCATTATAGTGTAGATATAGAAAATTATATATTCTCACACCTACATTAATTCCAAGGGAACATGAGAATTTCTAGCACCTTTACTTTATAAAACAAGGCATTCTCATATTCAGCTCAAAAAATAAGTGTTTTTATAAAATCATATCATAGCCTTTTTCACATGAAACAATTCATTAGTCCCATGTTAGCCAAAATTATTAGAGTTGTAATTTGGTAAAAGCCAATTATAAGTACAACATGGTTCAATTACAAGGCAACTAATGCGTATTTTACTTTACAAGGGTGAAAGATTAATATTTTTTATTGAAAATATCTAGAGCACAAGCTCTGATACCAAGTGAATCAACCTCAAATTTTTTTGAGCATCCCTTCTTTTAGAGTTTGTAGCAGAAAAATAAATGTTTTATAATCTAAAGTTTGGTTTTGCATAACCTAATGCCATGTTTACGTGCATGAAACCTTTAGCTAGGATAATTACCCCTATAAGATTCTATGAGAAATATTATTGCCCTAGGAATATTCTCATGTAATTTAGGGTGTATTAATATGTAATCCATATTGATATATTCGGGACTGCATGGTAGCAACACCTTCTCAATAGGACCACTTAGGTGTCATTATTCTACCTAAGTGTTCATCATTCATGAAACCCAGTATATGTTAGGGTAGTCAATTTGTTCTTATTTGAGCTTGGGCTGGCTAAGTTAATCACTTAGGTTATCAATGTTATTCAATATGTATCTAATAAGTTCAAGTAACTAATTTGAATAGATTTTAGCATGAAGACTACACCTATGCAATTCAAATAATTGACACATATGAATGATCTAAATAGTACTACCCTTGATTTTATATCATTATACCATGATTTTATGTTGCGGGGTCATTACCTCATTCCTTCATTTTAAAAATAATTGAAGTTTAAACTACTCAATTTAGAGTTTTTGTCAAGACATTGTTGTTTGTAAGAAGATAGGATATTTTTAAC
This sequence comes from Torreya grandis, assembly GCA_037957365.1. Classification (NCBI taxonomy): domain Eukaryota; kingdom Viridiplantae; phylum Streptophyta; class Pinopsida; order Cupressales; family Taxaceae; genus Torreya; species Torreya grandis. The sequence goes on from JARHVA010001760.1 coordinate 305,186, forward strand.
CCATGATAGCATAATGCTTTCACTAGACCATCCCGTAATTAGTCTACTAGAAAATCATGTTTCTCTAGTATTACTTACGTGTCACTTGGTCATAATCATGAGATTATCAATTTAAGCCATTTCAATAAAAAAAATCCATGATACATAAACTTCTGGATTTTGTTCTTTTATAAATGCTATTATTATTTTGTACTTAAACTATCATGGTCATGTCATAAAAAAAATACTATCGGGTCTATTTAAAGCAACTTAAACATGTATTAACTTGTTGAAATGTGTATTCAACGAAAACAATTCGCTGTCATTCTATCACTATGCATGTTTATACTTGAATTTGAGTGTGCATTTGTTATGTATAAAAAAGTATGAATTAAGAATTGGAGCAACATCTAATCATAACCTTAAGTCTATGCAAATGAGGTTTTTGATGGCCTCCTACAACCAATAAATAGTTACTTTTTTCATTAAAAGAGTGATGACACACTCAAGTCATTATGACAAAAGAAGAGCAATGTTGTTTGTAACTATCTTGTTCCAAGTTTGTTAATAGGTAAAAATAATTTAATCAAGTTCCTTTGCTGAAAATGAAACATAACTAAATCTATTAAGTAAAGTTAAAGCCTACTATTCATTCAATTTGGCCTTTATTTAAGTGTTCATAAGGTTGAAATTAAAATGTAACTTAAAAGCAATACCTTCTTTCTCATCTCATTGTTTTAGTCAATAAATATATTTCAAGTTGATATCTTTTATGTAAATAAAGAAATATGCATGCCAAGTATGATGGTGAAATAATTGTATAAGGATTAGAATAATCATTGAGAGTTAAAACTTGAAGCTACATTGGCTTTTAAATCAAATGCACCTGTAGGTGGTTTAGAAAAATAATAAATTGAACCATTTAATTACAACTATGTTATATAAAATGATAACTAGTTGCATTAGAGTGAAATGCCTTTTAATAACTAATTTAACAAGGTAAAAATTTTACTTGCAACATAGGATCAATCTAGGTATTAAGCTCTTGCATATTAGAAATGTTGTAAGTTGAAATAAACTTTGAAATTCAGTCATGTAAACAATTAAGTTCAACACTTATTTTCAAGTGAATAATCACTGGTTTTGTAACATAATCAAATAAAATAAATTGCTACAGCTGAAAGTTCAACTCTAAAATATGATAGATCAATGAACATATGAGAGTACATTTAATCCATAAAACTAAAATTTAACTTATTGAAACTAACTTAATAACCTACAACTGAAATAAAACTTTTAACTAAAGATGAAATTAAACGAATAAATATATCAGTGTAAATGAAATTTAAAACTATTGAATCTTATTTTATATACTACAACTTAATGAAAGCAACATTAATCCTACAACAATAGTATTAATTTCAACTCGAAATATTAGCAAGTTATTTACAAGTATATCGAAGCATTATGACAATAGAAAATTAAAATAACAATAGACAATAATACTCAGTTGATTGTAAACATTTATTTTTCTTCCCCAAGCCATCCCATCTCGACCCGCCTTATGAGCCCCTCAATTGATGGCCCTTACCACCCCCAATCATTAGCTAGGAGATGTAGTTCGGATTTTGAGACTTCGAGAATGTCGGTGATACATAAAGGGAATAAACAAATTGATTTATAGTAGTATATCAATAAAAAATTTCACATTGAAACTTCAATACAGTCATTTATAATAACCTTAGTAGCCTAGTTTTCATCTGAAGGGTTCTAAAAGTCACCTTATTAGTTTAAGTGACCTCATACACTTTCATCATTTATTACAGGTGAACCACAATGAAAAAACATATCTTTATTCCAATAATATATAGTCATAAAATAAAAATCAACCATTGAGGTCTTATTGCATCTATTCATTACTAGCTGATATGGTAATTTAATCATCTACAACAGTGGCAAGTTTTCCATGACTAATTGCATTTAATTCAGTTGGTTATGGATAAATAAATTTTAACCTTCAGTATAACAATAGATCAATTAAATTATTTTTTCATAAAAATAACATATTCAACGAACGCCTGATTCCAAAAATCCTCACACACCAATAAAATTTTATTCAATAAAAACACGTAAAAATTTTGTACAAATTTTACTAGAATAAACTTCTAAAAAATTGATAAAATTTGAACAATTGTTTAAATTCACAAAAACAACGAAAAGAAAGACCAAATTTTCAACTAAAAATGGTTTCCAAAACCCCATACATCAATATAATTAATGTTTCAAAAACTCACAAAATTTATGCACAAATTTTGCTAGCATAATAGCCTAAAAATTTGACTTGCAAACCCAAAAATTTAGGCAGAAGTTAAAATCTAAAAATGGCCAAATAAAATAATGAATTTCCTACTTATGGGTCGAACTAGGATGCCATTTTCCGAAAGGGGTGAGCAAAAATATCATTATTTGGCCTAGGTCGACCCAAGTCACCATATTTTAGCAGGGTAAAATAAATAAAAATTAGAAATGATTAAACTATACATTTTCAAGTAGGGTTTTGTTTGAACTAATTAATTTTTAAAACCCCAAATTTAAAAATAAAATTTTCTTTAATAGCTATTGCAAGAATGACAGAGCTTTTTGTAAAATAGTCTCTTCATAAACCCTTGTAGGTTCATCAAGAAGTCATTTGACTTCCTTATTAACTTGTAAGTAATTTTTTTTTTTTAATACTTGCCCTTCAACATTCAAGAAATAAATAAACTTCTGCAATGAATGAAAAACACAAAAACTTACTTATTTTCCTTGTAAGTAAAATGGAGGAGAAACTAATTTTTTGGGTGTGTTTTGCTACCTTGCCAACCTCCTTTTCTAGTTGTGGCCAAGCAGAAGATTCTCTCTCCAAATCAGGGAGATTGTGCCCTTCAATAACCTCCACCAGGGCGTCACCCTACCCCCTAGAGTTTCATGCTTCATCTCCCTTTCTCCTCCAGCTCTACGCCTCTCTTTATCTCCTTTCTATTTTCTTTTTTCTTCCCCACGCCTCCCTTCCTCTCTCTCCTCCCTCTCCCTTCAAACCCTACAATGTATACAAGAGGGGTGGCTTGGGGGGTGAGCTCAGCGCCTCCAAGCACCAAAGTCATTAAATGAACAAAATCTAATTTTTATCCAAAACAAAAAAAATAATGATAGCCCAAATTGGATTTCATTTGGGTCAAAATCCATGACTAAGGCAAAAAAATCTTTATTTTCCATAATAATATTTTATCTAAGTCCCACGACCAAATGAGAATGACATTTTTTAATTTTTTTTGTCTAAATCATTATTGACAATTTTTAATTTACTAAATAGTATTTTATTATTAATTTCACTAGGGTCCTTTATGCTAGGAGTTAAAGGGGGGAAGAGAGTGAGTGATGAGAAAGTGGGGTCTAGACGCTGGGCTAAGGCAAGCATAATTTAATAAAACAATAATGACAATAATGATTAATAATAAAAAATAATAATAAACTGGGTTCAACCAAGACACTAGAGGTCACACCACTAAATAAGCCAAGCAAAGATACAACGTTGTCTCGGTTCAAGATCGAAACAAGAACACATGAAAGCAAGATCAAACAACAATTGAAATTGATGCATACAAGTAATATAAGCAATTTCGCAAACATTTAAAATCGACAAGTCAAAAATATGACAGACAAGTCAAGAAGATGATAAAATAGAAATATATAAAGACGGTCTACTGCAAGTTTTGATTCATTAATTTTTCCTTTTATCTATGTCAGCTACCTTTATTTCTTATCCCCCGACTGCCATAATCCATCTCCAACCTAGCTCATTATCCTATCCCTGCAGCCACCAAATACGACATCAATAACATCTAGATAATAAAAAATCAATATTAGATAATGAAATAATTATGAACTAAATATAATATAAGTGAGGTATAATTAAATCTATCATAACAGTCTATAACATAAATGGATCATAAATATCAACAATAAATATGATATTAGAGTATAACATTTACATCATAATCTATCATCTACCACAAATAACTAAATGTTAGCGAAAACCTGTAAAGCATGTTCTATAATGTCCAAAACAATAATTTGTAATGCATTACATAGTTGGGTCGTAACAAGCTACTATAGACGGGTGTATGTATAAGTAGGGTAGAATAAAAATCAATGACCTTGATTTTCACAATTGTTTTTGAGTTTGTTTATGAGTATTTACATATGATTTCCATCTAGTGGATAAGTGAATGAAAGTGGTATATATATAACATTCTGGTGCTTGTCAAGATGTGAAATAGGTTTGGGCCGACTTTAAGGGTGCTTAAAAGAATAACAATATATCTGTTGAGAGAGTAAGAAGCAAGGAGACATTAGCGTTGTTCTTTGGTCAATATCGCAGTGCGTTATAGTCCAAATGATCGTGCTAGTGTCCAGATGGCAGGAACAAGCGAAAATGAAACACGGGTGCCTAGGGGGTGGCTTAATGCTACTTTTAGTATATCTAAAAATGGGTTGGACTGACACAAAAGCTATAAAATGATCGAGAGAGGCCATAAGATGGGTTTAGGGCTACGCTGATGACAAGGTGGTCTCAAGTGACACTCATTATACTAAAATAATATTTTAGATGACTATAAAAATGTATCTTAATAGTCGGCCTAAGTGCTTTAATGCAAGTTATTATTTAAAGGGATTGATATAAATATAAGATCAACTTTCATTCATTTTTCACATAGCATAAACCAAAGCAACTTATCAAAAGTATTCAATCAAGCACTCAATAAAACAAAGCTTTCCTATTTTCTCCTATTTGTATATCAATCATAGGAATAATACATACACATGTTTGTAATACTGAAGGAGTAGTCCAAGACCTTGATTTGCCAAGTTACAAGCTGGGCCACTATTGTAATTGCTTTCCACATATTGCATGATTCACACATAAGCCAACACATAGGGGAGAAGTACATAACTCTGAGGCCCTTTATAGAGTATTGGTTATGCAGGCAATGCTCATTGATAGAGGGTCTTTGGGGCATCTCAACATCATGTGCCTACTAATCCATTTTCCCCTACAACCACTATGAGGATGAAGAACTAGGGTTTTGTTATTTAACAAGGAATGATAATAATCCATGACCCATATCTGAATGCATTAGAGTGAAGGCAACAAAAAACTTAAAAGTATCCAAGTGGTCCATCTTGTTCCAATAGGGATTGTGTATATGACACATCTAACCTGGGCAATAACATCAATACAACTATTTTACGCTGATGTAAGTATTCGAGGCTATATAGACACTTAATCTAAAATTTGGCAACTACTCTAGAATACTCTTCTAATCTATTTCATGTCTATTTCAAATTCAAATGTACATTAATTAACATCAAAACCAATTAAATACTTATTTTCATTATTATTACAATATTTAACATAATTATAATTTCTATCTTTAACATTTGAACATGATAAATTTAATATATGTTCTATTTGAATTTCACAATTAATTAACCTCTTATAAAAATAATTTAACACTAAATTCTTTCATCTAAATTTTTAAAATTAAACAAAATCGAAATAATTTAAAATTATGGTAAAATGACATGTTATCAAACACAAATACCAAATCTCAAATAGAAATAGATGTATGTAGTGCATTTACAATCGCAATGATAAAATTGTTGGAGCTTACATCCACCACCTGTTCCAGCATATATGAAAAACGATGGGAAGGTGGCCGGCCATCCGAGGCTTGGAATGAAGCAACAGATATTTTTTATTCGCAAGTGTCCAAAAATCGCATTTTTAATGGTGACTATTAAAAAAACAAGTAAGATCTTGGAGGAACCAAATAGTTTGTTTGACTTTACAACTATGCTATTGCTGGGTATGAATTCCGGTAAGGTATTATGTGGCTAGTGGCTAGTGGCTAGTGGCTATCGGGCATTGGCGTACTCACATTCCCGAATCCCCACGCACTTCAGTTCGCTAAATGAAACAAAAAGGGGCAGGGGCAGGGGCAGGGGCAGGGGCAGGGGCAACGCAAAAAGAAGAAGAAGAAGAAATATAAAAGAAATTAACAATACGAGGCTAGCGTTAGTATAGTTAAAAGAATTCATCGTCACTTCCGACCGGGCAGACTGTTCCACGTTTGCGCTTAAAGGGCCAACGACTTTTTCCCTATTGCCTAAATTTAGCGTCCTTCCTTCCATCCACATCCTGCTCTTTGTTTTCCAGCCAAAAGCATGTGTAAATTGGCGGATGGCCGGTGAAGCGCGTGAAAATATTATTATCCGCGCAGCTTACTGTTCTTCAAATTCGTTACTTGTCGCGTGCATCTCACGTACTTTTTTGTTGTGAGAAGAAAAAAACAAAAGAAAAAAGTAAATATCAGGGCGGGCTCCGTCAAAGTCGGCTCCAGTTTTTGTGATCCTTCTATTCTTTGTTTCTCTTCTGTTTTCTTCTACTCTCTGTCTCTGTCTCTGTCTCTGTCTCTGTTGTCTGCTTGCCTGCGCTGATTGTTAATTCTATTTACATTTTCCTGTCAACTGACGTGCCCTGCTGTGAGCGTGTTTGACGTTGCAACCCGGCCGTCTACTTTTGGATCGGGCGGATTGAACTGAGGAGACGGAAATTTGAAACCCTGAAGATTAATTTCTTGTTTTGTGACAGATCTGGCCGAAGGTAAGCCCCTGGCTCTATGAGCTAAACCCTATGGGGCAGTGCTATGGCAAAAACATCGCAGTAGATGATGCGGCGGATGGATCGCGGACGGGCTCCCGCACAGGACCGGGGGCTCATCAGAACGGCGTCTCGTCTGTGAAAAATACTCCGAGTCATCCCTCTTCGAGCCCCTGGCCTAATCCTTTTCCGCATGCGGCTAGCCCGCTGCCAGGTGCCCTGCCGCCAGGAGTGCCCCCATCGCCTGCAAGGTCAACTCCCAGAAGGTTTTTTCGCAGGCCGTTCCCCCCCCCTTCTCCTGCTAAGCACATTAAGTCTTCTCTCGCTAAGCGACAGGGCCCGCCGAAGCAGCCGAAGGACGGTCCTATACCGGAGGACGGAGCTGAGACTGAGAGGCCGCTTGATAAGAGTTTTGGCTACAGCAAAAATTTTACCTCTAAGTATGAATTGGGCCACGAGGTTGGCCGCGGCCATTTTGGCCACACGTGCTATGCTAAGGCTCGGAAGGGGGAGCTTAAAGGCCAGCCTGTTGCGGTCAAAGTCATCTCCAAAGCCAAGGTAAAGTAACGTTTATTACTTCTTTAATAAATTATCCAAGTGTGGATTTCGGCCCGGATCGTATTATCTAGGCAGGGTGAATTTCAGTGTTAAATTTCAGCATTTGCTGGACACATCAATGCAGCGATTGAGATTTATCTAATTTCACTTTGAAGGCTTTAGAGACAATTCAGCTGGCATTGCATTGTTGCTATTCACCTATTTTTACGCGAAGTATTTATCATTCGCATGCCGAAATTTATATTTGCTCAAATTTCTGGGATCGTCGACTCAACATTGCATAGGTTTTCAAATTCCATGAAATTAGCTTGTTTAATCTGGACGACATTGAGTAAAAACTTTTAGGACATCATTTGGCTGGAATGGCGTTGTCGCGGTTTAATTATTTTTAAGCAAACCATCATCAGGTCAATATATTTGTTAAAAATTTCCGGATCATTTATGGCGCAATATCATGCGCGTTGACAGTTTTTCATGGAATGTGTGGTTTCTCTGAATGAGTCTGCTGGCTATTGACTTGGCAATATGTTTAAAAAAATTAAGTAGCGCATTTAAAGAAATTAAATTTTTCAATATTAGCTTGCTAAATCATTCTGATGGCATCCGCTGACTACATCACGCTGTTACATTCTACTGTTTTTTAATTAAGGCTATGTTGGATGGTTAGGATGTTTAAACATTTTTATTGCTAAAATTTACAGGCTCGTAGGGTTGCAAATTTTCTTAGGTGTCTAGCTTGTATTGCTTGCATTTGTAGTTTTGTATGCCCCTGAATTAGCCTTGTAGGATTTTGACTTTGTAATCAGCCTCTTTGCCTTTTGTCTTTCTGATGGAGTCTTTTAGCATACCGTTGATATCGGGTGCAGGGGTAATCAATGCCTTAGGTTTAGTGCCAAAGTCTGAGGGGTATCCATTATGCCGAAGTTTCTCAGGACTTGAACCTTGCCTCATCCATTATGGTGTTGGGCTTTTGCACTTGGCAATAATTGATCTTTGGTTGACTTTTGACTTTGAATCTCTCTTAGAAATCATCGAGTTGGTGCTGCACGACTGTGATTCAAGTAAAAGTTTATCCGATCCTTTATGTGAGACAACTTTGTTGCTATCTATAAACATTCTAAGTTAAAATTTATCAGGTCAATCACACACACAAATGTTTTTTTATTTTGTACTTATTCACCACATTATTTAAAGATGCAATGTTGCATAGGTAGATACATTTCAATGGTTGTGGTTTGATAGGCCATTGAATGAGCCTGCTGGATTTTGGATTTTGAGTTCAAAAATGTATTTATTTTGGAAAGAAAATAAATTGGCTCGAGTGTGTTAAGGGGATTTTTTTTTTTCTATCAGTATTAGTTTTGTAGATCATTCGGCTGCAATTTATCTAAGAGATCATTTCGTTTACATGGCAATGTTGCAATTTTAACAGATCATTTACATGGCAATGTTGCAATTTTAACAGATCATTTACATGTTGAAATATCTTTCATTTTTACTATTTACAAGATTATTTACTGAAACAATATTGGATAGGCTTACAAATTTCCATGGAATGCCACCATCACATGCATGGTTTGATTGGGTTCTGGAATGAGCCTGTTGGATGTTGACTTTGAAATTGTTTTTTCAAAACAAACTACTTTAGTTTGTTGAGGTAAAAAGATTTTTCAGTTCTAGTTCCTTAAATCATTGGTCTAGCTGGTGCTAAATGTGTGATATTTTTCTACCTTTGACTACAACATTTTGTAATGGCATTGTTGCCATTTACCGCAGTTTTTAAGTAAGCCTTCACCAGTTTTGCTAAAATTCATCAGATGATTTGCAGTTTTTTGCTTTCATGCTTGGTTTTATGGGAGGAGCTACTGGATAATGATTTCAAAAACACATTTTACAAAATCATGTAGTTAAGTATGTTTAGAGAAAAACCATTTTTCAGTTCTAGCTCAATAAATTATTCAGCCAGTGCATTATGCCTGAAATTCAATTTTTTCACAGATTTACTATATCATTTGCTGGCAAAATGTTACTTAGGTTCACAAATTCCATATAATGCCGCAACACTTTTGTGTTTGCTTGTGTTGTTTTGCAGACTCCTAAGTAAGCCTGCTTGCTTCTGACTTTGAAAACGTCTTTCAGAAAATAAAAGTTCACAGTTGGCTGCCTGGCTGTTGCAGAATGACTGATTTTTTTTTATTTCTAGTTTTATCATATGATTCAGCTGGCCCACCATTACTGTTGTTTAGCATTTTTTCAGTAAATTTTTATCGGATCATTCACATCCTGAAATGTGTTTCATTTTTGCTTAAAAATTATTAGATCATTTACCTGCATACCAAGTTCTACTCATTTTCATGTGATACTGCAGCACTTTTGTTGCATGCATTTGTAGTTTCATAGGCTCTTGAATGAGCTTACGTGATTAGAAAAGATTATTCAAATAGATCATTAGATATTGAATTTTACAAAGTCTTTAAAGTTATCAGGCCTGAGAAGGAAGGGTAGTTGTCCGGTAATAAATCACAAGTGAATTGTCATTTGAAATTTAAATTTTTAATGCTATAAGAATAATTAAAAAAATACTAGATTAGATCAGAGTTGGTTACCATTCTGGCTCTCAATGCAAAGGTAGGAATACTGTTGAAAGTGAAATTTATGCTGAGAGTGAAGTATCCAGCTGTATTTGAGTGGTAATATGACTCCATTCAACAACGGGCATGAACTGGACAGTTTAGCTTGTGCTGATAATACTTATCTCCTAAATCATTGCATCTTGCCTGATTCGAGAGACACTTATACCATGAACAATGCCCATACTCTTCTCATCCTGATGATGGATGGTGATCCTAAATGTCAATAAAAAATGTCTGTACATGGTTTTTTCCAGAAGCATTCTTCTCTCTCTTTTATATGGATTGCGTAAAATATTATATCCCTAATGCCCAGACTACTGCGACCAGAATTGTCATCAACTGCCTGGTCTTTGAAGTAGGCAAATTTTAGGATCATGAGTCATGAGGATGCTTTGAGAAGCCTCAGGTCTGATTTTTCTAGCACCATGAAAGAAGTGACGGGCAAACTGGCTTTTATTGAAGTTAGTGTAGTGGCTCCTAGCCACGAGCCACTAAGGATTCATTTTTCATGTATAGGAATGTAGTCCTTTATGATATTGTATAAAAATGCCCGAACTTATCTATTGTGTAAAATGCTTGAACTTCTGATTCAAGTTCCACTTCAATTTTTTTTGTTTCAAGTGATTGTAGTGCATTCTGCAGTGGACAGATCTATAGCGGCTGCAACTTGCAAACAAAGCGAAATCTAGATAACACCATGATATATATTTTTTTCTTTTTCAAAAAACATTATCACAAATGTCTGTAAAAAGTTCCGACTGTCTACCTAGTGTGGGAATATTTAGAGAGAAGTTTTTTGTCAATGGCCAGGAATCTTCACTCAAAATATATTGGACTGTTGAACGAGTTCCTTTATGCCTTTATGCACAGAGGCCCATTCTATAGGTGCTATTAGAAACTGATTATTCTCCTTTCTATTCCTTGTCACACGAAGAATTAAATCCCCGGATATGTATATCTATATTATAATATATATATGCCAGAAACTGATTATTCTCTGTTTGATTCATTGTCACATGAAGAACTAAATCCCTAGTTTGTCTATATATATATATATCAGTATTTCAAACATTTTGTATCCCGTAGTATTAAAGTTGGAGCTTATACTGTTATTGACACCTCTAGGCATTAAACTGAAGGATATTATTCAAGTCAAGTTATAAAACTCTTTCTCCTGATTGAAGGTCGGTCAAAAAGTGGTCAAGCTATTTTTCAGTAAGTCATGGCTCCTATTGCTTGCTAGTTCCAATGTGGCATATAAGAAGAGTACTTGAGGTGATTCATTTCTGCTGAAATTTATTGTTCTACTTACATTGGGCTAGTGCCAAAGAAACCATTCATGTTGTCCTAAATGAATGTCAAAATATCATCAATGCAAATTTCTCTATTGCCTTCCCTTGCATGCAGTTTTTAATCATTACATATTTCAAGGTACGTGTTTATTTGATTCTTACTTGTATGTTTCACAAGTGGATGGGCACAGGTTGTAATGTTTACCTCTGTGTATATGAAAAAATTGGCTAGGGGCCAGGTGTTAACAAATTGTTTGCTTTTATTCAAATTTCTAGAGTATATGCAGTGGTTAATTGTGATGGGTGTAGCATAACTTATGCTAGCAGCCTAGCAGTAATCTAGTGGTATTTGTTCTTGTCAGATATGGGTACTACTAGGATCTTTTGGTTTTTTTTTTTTTTGTTTTTCATTAATACGTAATTTTAGTTCTCAACACTTGATGCCTTTTATCTTTTCATTAAAAACTGTTTTATTGAGGTGCATGTACATTACAGATGACAACTGCTATTGCAATTGAAGATGTGCGGAGAGAGGTCAAAATTTTAAAAGCATTATCTGGACATAGCAACTTGGTCAAGTTCTATGATGCTTGCGAGGACACCAATAATGTCTACATAATCATGGAGTATTGAACTTACCCTATACACAGATTTATCAATTATAGTAAAGCCTTTTGGATACGAGGAGTCACAATGAAGTACCTAGCATAACTCTTAAAATGTGTATCAGAGAATCAGATCTCTTAGAGTATGGATGTGGATTTATATACGACAACTTTAGGCCTGCAATTTCATCTATATTTCAAACTGAGATATGAATCAAGTTGAATAAAGACTAGAAAAATGTTACACAAGAACAGGATTTGAATTCCGTCCATTGAATTTAAACTTTGTTATCAATTTGAGTTGCTATGTTTAAGTCACAGTCTGTACTTCTATGCAGACTTTGTGAAGGTGGTGAGCTATTGGACAGAATTTTGTCGCGGTAAATTTGCATGCCTTTGCTTTGGTGCAGTTCTGTCTTGGATGGTTATTTCTATTAAATTGCCCATTTGTTTTAAATTTGAATTTCAATTGAAGCTGATTTTTAGCTTTGCTTATTTGTGACCTGCAGAGGTGGCAGGTACACAGAAGAAGATGCCAAAGTTATTGTTAGACAAATCTTGAGCATAGTAGCATTTTGTCACCTTCAAGGTGTTGTGCACCGTGACCTGAAACCAGAGGTTAGATCCTTTCTACAACTGATTTTGAATTGATACTGCTAGACCGTTGAGGCATTAGTGGCTTAATGAATATGGTATGTCTGGTTTTACTTTTATGAAATTACTACACAATAAACAATTAATAATTTAAAATTTTAAATAAATCATGAGTGTTATTTGTCCAAGGGGCTGTGGTGTAATATTTGTGGGCACCCTTGAGCGTGACCCATGTTCAAATCACCATCACTGCAATAAGGCGGCCCAAAATTCCATTGGATGTGGCAAGGTTGTGTTGTAACCATTATGGGGTACATTCGATTGTGACCCAGTTTTAGAAATCTTAAGAATGTGGTCCAAGGTTACTCCATGTACCCTGTTAAAGGTGGATCCTTTTCCTTCTTCCCTTTCACTTACTGATCCGGTATAGTTGATGCCCAATCATCACTAAGGTTTGGCTGGATCTGCACAAAATCCGGCCGAATCCGGATTTTTTGGCCAACTTGGATAAGTTCGTCCGGCTCGGCCCTGTTATTTTTCAAAAAATAATTTTGCTTTATCTTTTATTTTTTAGGTTTTCTGAACAAAAAAAGGCCCAGAAACCATAAATATCATATAATATTAACATTTTATCTCATTTTATTAATGCTTTTCATTGTATTTGTCAGTTTTACATATTTATAAAACTATGCTCACACACGCACATATTTAATTCTGGATCAGATTTTTCTGAAATTTTTCAAGAATTCCAGATTTCGTATTGTTTTACCCTCCCGAACGGATTCGGATTTCCGAACCTTGTGACTATGTGCCCAATATTGTCAAATTACATGTTTACTTGGTATCTATGTTCTTTATTATACCATGTTCATTGTCTGCTAAAGGTAATTACTTGTTACTGTGTTCATTGTCAATTAAAGCTAAATAGTTTTTTCCTTTATTGAGCTGTAATGATATTGATAACTCCCTCCTCCACATTACTGGCAGAACTTTTTGTTCTCTACAAAGGATGAACAAGCACCTATGAAGGCTATTGATTTCGGACTTTCAGATTTTATCAGACCAGGTTAATTTAATTGAGATTTCAGTGCTATAGAAGATTTTATCTTCAGTATCTTTAATTTGGGGCCTAAATGGATATTTAGGTTTTAGTGCTTATCTGTTTGTATTTTTCCATCAACTGATATCTTCTTTAAGAAAGCTGTTGGCTCATTATTATTTGTTGTTCACTTAGTGCATGTCACATATGGCTGCTGCAGATGAAAGACTAAATGATATAGTAGGCAGTGCATACTATGTTGCACCAGAAGTTCTTCATCGATCTTACAGTCTGGAAGCTGATGTTTGGAGCATCGGTGTGATAACATATATTTTACTATGTGGAAGTCGACCCTTCTGGGCAAGAACCGAGTCTGGAATTTTCCGAGCTGTTTTAAGAGCTGATCCTAATTTTGATGATGCACCATGGCCATCAGTGTCTCCTGAAGCAAAGGATTTTGTGAAAAGGCTTCTTAACAAAGATTTGCGTAAAAGAATGACAGCTGCTCAGGCCCTTAGTAAGTATTTATTTGTTCTTGTAGACTTAGTGAAAATCAACAAATGTTTTATAACTGCACATATAGAGCTTGGTATGTATTCTACATGGATGACACTCAATAGTTTTGCTGATTTTGGAATGCTGTGATTAGACCCATAGATCATAAATGGGGAATATGTATACAACTTAAAATAAAGAGTGGTGATCAAATAATTTGCCAGTAATTCAATTCTCTTAATGCTGGCAGCACATCCATGGCTTCGTGGACAGCAACCAATTCCATTGGATATTTTGATTTTCAAATTAGTAAAATCATATGTTCGAGCCTCTCCATTGAGACGTGCTGCTTTGAAGGTGGATTTTTTTGCAAGTTGAAACTTTTTAGTTTACAGGCAAATCACATTCTTTTTTAATTTCATAATAGAGAAACAAACATTAATAATGCCGATGTACCCATGCGTGTTTTTTAATTTTAACCTCTCTGTATGCATGGATGCAAAGCTTGATTGCATTGCATGATACAATACATGTCTGTGCTAGCTTTCGAAAGAAACCGTAGATTTCTGATACTACATTGAGTGCCCCTTGAAATCTTTTAGTTCAACTTATTTTAAGTGCATGGTGGAATATAATATTTTCAAGCTGGAATGCGTTCTTCAATCATTGGACCCTGCCTTGATTTTCTGAAGTAATATTCTATTAGGACTGATTGAGAAGTACACATTCCAACTCGAGAAGATTATGTTCAGTTATATTTAAAAATCAGTTGAACTAAGGGATTCATTGGCCCTTGACATGGTTTTAGGATCCTACTCATTCTGACTTCTCAAAGCTAGCACAAACATGCATTGTGTCATGTAATGCTGTCAAGCTATTGGGCAATGGTATGTCCATTGGCTTTTTGGACCTTCAAATAGGATCATTATGTAAATATAGTTCTTGATCACATACAATATATGTTCAAATAAAATGCTATGTAAGTATGATTTCTATCGTTGAAGTGTTAGATTTGCAAGCTTGTGGGTTGATATCAGAAATATTTCTGCAGGCATTGTCAAAGTCATTAACGGAAGATGAGTTGTTGTACCTTAAATCTCAGTATAAACTCCTTGAGCCCAACAAGGATGGGAGGATCACCTTAGAGAACTTCAAATTGGTAAGTGAAACTTATGTTTAATTGGTTTGTAACTCTTTATGATGAACTTAGGAAGTTTTTTTAGTGTACGTATGATTTATTGTTTGCTTTTATGATTGGGGTATCATATTGGTTGATTTTTTTTGATTGCAATCTTTTAATTGAGTTGAAACTTTAGAAGGCTTCCTACATTTGTTGATGGTGTATTATTGATTTCATTATATCTTGCTATGGTGTTTTAGGCTTTAACGAGGAACGCAACTGAGGCTATGAAGGAATCTAAGGTTCCTGATATTCTCAATTCGGTATGTTTGAAGTTTCTTATAAACTTTTTGCAATATGCTTTGAAGTTCAGTTTCATGGTTTGTATTTATGTGCTGTGGACTTGTTTCCACTGCATTATTGCTTGCTTGTTTTGCTGTAATCTTCAGTAAGTTGCTAACTGCATTTCTTATGTTTTATTGACTAACTGGAGGGGAGCATCTACAGCGGCTTTAAGAATTTGAAACTTCTATTGGATACTGGATGTGGTGTGTACACATCAAAGATAGAAGTTTCAAATGCTGAAAGCCACTGGATGTGGTGTATACACATCAAATATAATAATTGAATAGTCTGAGACTACAAATTTTTTATTCAGAAATGAAACACACAGGGATGCTCTGGATTAGCAATATAGAGAGTCGCTGATCAGATCAATTCATGATATCCTCCTGCCAGTTCAGCTTAGAAATCTATATAGCTGTGTGGACTCGGCTCCTTTCCCACCTGTTGAGTTCATTGTGACAAATTCTGGAAGAGAAATATGTGAAAATACCAAGGCTTTGGCTAATAACCTTAACTTATTTGTCGGTCTGGTGTCTTGAAATGTCTTAATTGGTTTTTGAGTTATTGATGGTATTTTAAAGTTTTTTTCAAAAGTAAGTTCCGCATTTTATCAAGCAACGTCTTTCTTTTTAGAGAACTTATGTTATTGCTACTCTGGAAAGGTCTTGCTTTCTGATGGCAATTCTGGGAAAGTGCGATGCTTTTAGTCAGGATGGAGTATGGAGAGGTCTTTTGCTTAGATTCATCTTGATGTCTGTTTTGGGAAAAGTGCAATGCTTAGTGTTAGAACAAAGCTTGGACAATTTTTTGTTCCCCTGGTTCATCCTAATAATATTGCTCTGAGTTGAGATTGTGGTTTCCTGGATAGTGCTGTTAGGAATAGTCATTTAGTGCTTCACATTAGAATATTAATTTATTATGTGAGCAATAATATTAATGTGTGCAAAATGAATAAAGTGAGTTGCAACTCATGTAGAAGATAGGTTAGACAAAAGAGAGAATAAAGGAGAGTCTTTAGGGGATAGAATAGAGATATTTGTGGGATAGGAGATTAGTGCAGACTTCTTGTTTTTAGGAGATATATGCACTATATATGTAATGTTTACATTTGAATAAAAGAATTAAGTTGATTGACCCCCAAATTGTGTTGTGCACACTCGAGATTCGACTCTTTCACCATTGAAGATATTCTCCAAAATGGAGTAATTTCTACATTTGGTATTAGAGCAGGTTCCTTGTGGACCTCTCTGTTTGTCCTCCATCCATTAGTTTTATGCATCAATAAGGCTTAATGGCTATGCAGTGCAGCCCATGTGCAAGTGCCATGTTTGTCCATCCACCCCTGCTTGCACATTGACAACAATTTGTCGTGTAGACCATGTGCAAACTTGCTGTTGTTCACCACCCACCTGTGTTTTCTCCTCTTTGCTTCCATGCTGTCCACTCTATCTGCTGTTTTCACACCATTCTGTCCATTGTTTGCATTCAAAATTGAAAAAATATATATATATATATATATATATATATATATATTTTTTCCTGTTTCAGGTTTGCAAAAATTAAAAGAGTTGCAGAAGAAGAAAACCAGCAAAGAAAGAATCAGTTTTTGAGTGCAATCTCAGGGTATTCCTGGATGCAACTCTTGGAGATTCCAAATACTTTTAGAGAAACTTCTTCAAGGACCCAAAGGCCAAGTTTTCACGTGATTGAGATCATTGTTATTGGAGAATTGAGACTGTTCACTCCTGATCTTCTCCTCTCAGATGCGGCATTTTACACCAATGGTAGCCTCGAGCTTCCCAAGCCGTGGCTTTCCAACGTTTTGCATTTTCTGAATCAACTTGACTGTCACGATGCCAGTAGCATTGAGTTTCTTCCTAGTGTGAGCTCATGTTCTTTCAACTGCTCTCGGACCACTGCTGAATCCTCCTGACCAGAGCAGATTTGCAAAAGCTCCTAAGCACTCCAACTTGAACTCAGTCCTCTCCTGGATTGACACCCCTGGATTGAAACTCAACATCTGCACTACACTGCCACCGTAAGCTTGCAGCAAAGCTCAGAAATAAATTTAAAAAAAATAACACTGTGGTTTTGTTTTTTAGGTTTAGTTTCGTTTTTTTTTCTTCGTTCTTTTGATTTATTTTTTCATTTTGATTTGTTTTTTAGGATTTGCTCATTGGTGGTTTTTAGAATATATTTCGTGGTTTTGCTCGTTAGTGCTTTTAAGTTTTTGTTTAGTTTATTATTTAGTTATATGTTTTTGTGATTAGTTTTTATCTTGTTTATAGTTTTTATATATTTTTATTTTGTTTATTTAAAGTTTGTGATAGTATGTTGGATCTTTGTTTTTATAGTCCCGTTCTTAGAATAATTATAAATTAATGAGTTTTGAGTTGTGTTTAGTATTTTAAGTCTGCGTTAATAGTTTTTGTATCGTTTATATACCGTCATCGTGAAATTGTCTAGTTGTGTGTAGTTGATTGTTGTCTTTAGTCGAAAGTGTTGAATAAGCCATAATCAAAGGCCATTGTCAATAAAGTATCTACATTGATCCTCAATTTTTTCCTCTTATAAAACAGACGCATTATTTGGCGAACTTTGACATATACCACTCAAGCAAAGGTAACAATATGCTGCAAATTAATAATCGATAATTAAGTTTGAGCTTTAATTACGTTTTGGAAAAATACAATAGCATTAAAAAATTGAATACTGATTTTTTACCAAATCCTAACATGGCATCAACTTGAAATACATAAAAATCCTTGAAACCCTGGGTGAAATGGCTCAGAACAGTACAACTTTGAAATGCTATGATTTTGTCCAGTTTGATAGAATACGATTGTTGTACAGATGTCATACGGATCCGTACAGATTTGTACTTTTTTTTTGCAACAACCCCCAAAAAGCCGTGATCTGGTTTTTGTAGGCAGGGACAACAAAACTAGGGCAAAAGGATATGATGCTCAGCTCGGGCAGACCTTATGAAATTGATTATGAAATTTTTCCTTGACGCAACAGCTTCACAACCTCTGAAAATAGATGGTGGCTCCCTGCAAACCCTTATTTTTTGACTTCCTATAAATAACTTGTTAAGTTGTTCAATTGTAATCCCTATAAAGAATTACCCCTGTAGATTGGAGGGGTTTCGTCATCTGATCCTGTTGCAATGAAGGTTTTTGTCCTCAAGCAGAAGCGAAAGAATTTTGAAATTCTATCGAGAATTGGTAAAAGTGAATAATCAATGATTGCTCTTTTGTCCTTTTATAAAACTCATTTTTTCAATTTCACTCTAACTCGAAAGTTTTAATTAAATATTCTTTTTCCCTCTCATAATAATAAATATTTTTTGGCCATGTAATTAATTAATGCTTTTTGGCCCCACTTAATAATAATGAATAAGTGTCCCTTTTCATGTTATTTATAAAGTGATGTTGAGGACAACTTAAAACATTATCAATAAATTATTTCCCTTTTCCCACCACTTTTGCCAATGGAAAATAACGGATAAGGCTAAGGGTCTCCTTATTTTATTTATTTTGAAAAGGGGACATTACAAATCCGATGTTCGCTAAGTCAAAATTGTGGAGGGGGGGCGGGCAATATTAGTTAGACCATGTAGTTCCTCTCCCCATGTTTGCACTAAGGGGGGAATGTTAGGAATAGTCATTTAGTGCTTCACATTAGAATATTAATTTATCATGTGAGCTATAATATTAATGTGTAAAAATTGAATAAAGTGAGTTGCAACTCACGTATAAGATAGGATAGACAAAAGAGAGAATAAAGGAGAGTCTTTAGGGGATAGAATAGAGATATTTGTGGGATAAAAGATTAATGCAAACTCCTTGTTTGTAGGAGATATGGGCACTATATATGTAATGTTTACATTTGAATAAAAAAATTAAGTTGATTGACCTCCAATTTTATTGTTCACACTTAAGCTTTGGCTCTTTCACCATTCAAAAAATTCTCCAAAATGAAGTAATTCCCACAAGTGCTTCTGGTTACAGCCCTGTTTGGAATCAGTTTTTGAGACCTTTAAGGAAACCTTGATCACCCTAATATTGGACTTGTTTCCACAGTGGTGAAATTATTGTAAATAGTTCAAGTTATCCTATTTTGGAATACTTCTACAAACCAAGAGAACATGAGTTACTCTCTACCAATCTAGTATACATGTTAGGCTTTTCTAGGGTGTTGTAATTGTAATACGGTTGGTTCTAGCTCTCTAGTATTTTGACCGAATCCTTCAACACCTGATTGTTCTAGTTTAGATCGTTTAGAGTCTTGTTAAAAACATCAAGGTTTAAAATTTTAATTAGCTGTTATGCTGTTACAGCACATACTCCAAATGATTGTAATCTGAATACTCCCATGAAGTAGGATGTACACATGTTGTTGTCATGTTGTCATTGATGTCAAGGTTGATGTATGTCATTGATGTCCAAGTTGATATCATTGATGTCAAGGTGCATCTACTAATGAAGGTGCATGGTGAGTGGTCATTGAGGTATGTGCATGATATGACAAGGTGAGATTGTTGAGCAGTCTTTTTTTGTTGGTTGAGGTCAATGTTTATGTCAACTTGAAGTTGTTAGTGTTGTCATTGAAGGTTTTTGTGAAGGTATGATCACAAGTAGGTCTGCAAGAGTGTTGTTGAGAGCAAGGTTAGTTGGCAGTGAGTTGTGTTAAGAAGCTTGGAAGAGTGTTGTTGTATGAGAGCAGTGATATAAGTGTGTTATGAGTTTTCTTATGTCAGCTTGAGTGATATCATGAAGGTCAGTTCAAGGCCTAGTAAGGTATGAAGACTATGGTGTAGAGAGAGTGTAGCCTAATGGGGTATCAAGATCAGTTTCCAAGGCAAGTGTGAGTAGGTGAGCATTGACAAAGGTGAGTCAAGTTGTTTTAGTGATGGCATGAAGAGACCTTGTGAGAAGGTATGAGCATGGTGGTTTGGTGAGATGAGAGTGCACACATGCATGAGTGGTCGTATGAGGTTGCTTGAGTATATGAGTGAGGTGGAGAGTGCATGGAAAGAGGCATGAAGGTCAATTTTAAGGCCTAATGTGGTTTGCAGGTCAAGATCTAGAGAGCAAAGAGAAAGAGTGTGGCCTAATGAGGGGTCATGATCAGATTTCAAGGTGTTTGAGCTCATGTAAGCATTGTTAGAGGTGAGGTATGTTGTTTCAAGTTTGTTCATACAGTTTGAGGTTCTAGTTTGAAGGACAAGGCATGAAAAGTTGTTTGGAGGTCTCTCGAGTGCTCAAAATAAAGGGGTTTTAACCCGAGAAGGATTTTTTTTTGCTCATTAGCTCGTCAAACTTTTGCATGGGAACCTAAGCTATTCATGAGAGATGGGGAAGGGTTCTAGCTCAAAATTCCAAGCATTAGTTTTTGGATTGAGGGGCTATGTTTTATGAACATCATTAAGAGTGGAAACTGGTTTAAACCCTTTTAAAACCCTAATGAAGACTCGATGTTGAAGATGTTGATTAAAAGTGCCCAGAATGAATTGGTATGCCTAGGTAAGTGTTTGGAGCTTGTAGTAGACTCTTCCAGGTACCTCCAGATGGTGGTGTTTAAAGAGATGAGAGAGAAAATGTGAAGATACAGGGTTGTTTTTGAAGTTGCTATAGCTGTCAAAAGTTGTATTGGACAAAGTTTGCAAATGATTAGATGGAGAAGGTAGAGTCTTGTATTTGATGTCCATGGTAGTTTCTGGATTGGTTCTAGTCCTTGAGTGTCTCATTTTGGTGATCCAAGTTGGCCATTGCTAATAGGCCTAATAGAGCAAATTGTGCAAAGCCCAGGCAGTAATGAGAAGTTGGTTCTAAGTGTGTTTCCAGGGTATATTGATGGATTCAAGTGCATGGAGTTGTTGTTCATGACTAGTAAGTTCATGTCCATGTCTTGGAGGAGTTTGAAAGATAATGTAAGTTGTGAAAATGATAAAGCTAAATGGCTTGTCTGGCTTAGTGAGGTCTTAGTGTAGTGAGGTCAACAAATTGGTCTGTAAGACCAATAGTTGCCACTAGACCATATGATGTTTATATTTGAAGATGGTCTGGACATGTCAGAGGATCATGTTCATGCATTGGAAGTCTTTGAAAGTCCGTGTACAGGTGTTAGAAGGTCAATGTTTCATGATTGTGTTTTTGACAGTCCTCGCAATTCTGAATAAGCAAGTTGCAGTGATGAAAAGTTGGATTTGAGTGTAGTTTCATGAAAAAACGATGCAATGTAGTGCATGGTGTTGTTGTTTGGGACTTGAAAGTCCTGTTCATGCTTTTGGAAAAGCTTGGAAGTTAGTGTAAGAGAATGAAAAGTTGAAGCTAAAATGGCTTGTCTGGTTCAAGCAAGACTGCATGAGATAAGGTTAGAAGATTGTTCTGCAAGACCAATGTTTGCTATTAGAGCTTATGGTTTTTGTGATTGAGGTTGTTTTGAAGATACTATAGAAGCTTTTAAATTTATTGAGAATCATTGAAAGTGTCCTTTCAGGAGTTGGATGTCAAGTAGTTTCATGATTGGTTTTTGACAATTTTGGCAATTCTGAGTGAGCATATTGAAGAAATGAGTTTAAGCCTTTTTGCCTTGAGTTGAAGTGTTTCAAGCATATGGTGATGACCTTGAGGTCATGTAGATTCTGTTTGTGTTTTATTGATCATGTTTGAGTGGCTTAAGTGAGTTTGACCTTTAGTATTGAAAGACAAATTTTTGGTGTACAGAGGGCTAATAGGATTGTGTACTAATGAGGGGTTTCAAGTAGTGATTTGTTGTAAAATGTCTTGTTGAGCCTAGAAGACATTAGTGGGGGTCTATTTGATTGTTATATGTTCCTGTCGTGTGTAGAGTTTGAAAGTGTTCCAAGGAAGGCAAAGTGTAACATGTGTCTAAAGAAGGCCTATTAGGTCTCCATAAGGCCTAAAGGAGGATAAGGCCTAATGAAGGTGTGGTCGATTGATTTGTGTGATTGATTCTTGTTGATAACGTGTGTTAAGATCTATTGAATGCCCAAGCTAAGTGGTTAAGTGATTGTGGCCGACCAAGAGGTGTGTTCATAAGTTGTGTATATAAACAAGGCATATTAGGCCTATTTGGGCTAGTAAGAGGATGAGATTGAGGAGCAAATGAGATAGAAGATCCTTGAGTGGAAGGTCTTATAGACTATCAGAAGAGAGTAGAGGGACTGTCATGAATATCTAGCAGGTCTGAGTATGAAGATCCAAGTCATATGACCTAATCAATCTTGAAGAGACCTAGTTGAACGAAGAGGCCTAGAAGGCAGTTTGAGAGGGATAGAGTGTGAAGAGTTGAAGAGACAGTCATCATCTGTTAGTTGAGCAACATAGTGTTCTGAAGGTGATCAAAGCAATTAGGTGGTGGAGTTGGTGTTGAGTCATCTAGGGGGTTGGTGCCTCCTTGCAAGTGGGTGCTTGCTAAAGCTTAGTCAAGTGGGTGCTTGGCTAGTTTGGGTTGGTGCTCTATGTGGAGTTGGTGCTTCACTAAATTTGGTTTTTGTCTTATAGGACTATTTTCCATTTGCAAAGATCAGTGGGTTTTTTTCTTCTTGAGGGTTTCTCACATATGTGATGTGTTCTTGTATTTCACGTTCATATGTATGGTTGCTTGTGCTTTGATTGATTTATATGTTTGTATGAATGGCTCATGAATGTTCAGTGGAATTGAAATGAATGTTTTGAACACTGATTCACCCTCTCAGTCATTGTGCTTCCAACACATGCTGTGAAAGAGATTATTGGAAAAACAAAAGACAAGAATGGAGTCCAAACAAAAGGCATCTGTTTGTTTTGTATGGTCCTTGACTCGTTGTTGATGATATATTATTACTCTCTACTTGCCAAACTTTTGGTTTTCATGTTTATTTATAGTATTATTTTTTTTCTCGGATTATTTACCTTAACAATTTGGCTACATAGTATTCATTTATTTTATATTTGTTTATTTTAGACTTTTTTTAGAGAACCAAGTATTCAAAGGTTGTTTGTCGTCCTCAATAGAGTGTTTTTACTTGTATTCACACATGGTGGAGAAAATGGGGGCATCCTTATACGTAATAAGTTGGAATTGTGAAGAAAATTGTAAGAGAAGTCCTGCAAGTATAGAGGAAGTGTGAGAGGTGGTTGTTTGAGTCCATTGTAGGTTGTGAAAAAGAAGTTTGTGAAGAAGATATGGCACACATAGGATGAAGAGCACCAGGAGTAGAAGATTTAACAAAGATGTTGAAGGGTATGCAAGCAAGATTGGATATGATGGAGTCTGCACAAAGTGGAGAAGTTGCAGCTATGAGTGAAGATGATGAAGAAGAAATGTTGGAGATGTTGATATCCCTACAAACAAAGTTGTTCGTATTGAAGAGAGGACAAGCAAGTAAAGAAAAGAGACCAACAAAAGTCATGGTGAAAGAAAAAGCAAAGTCCACTAGTAATATACTTTTGTTTTGTGGTCAAGAGAGCATAGAGGAGCTCATGAAATGGATAGTGGAGGAAATGTTTTTTGAAGAGAAGTTTATTGAATATTTCGTGAGGGTAAAGGTTGCAAGCAAGACGTTGTGTGATAGTGCAACAATGTAGTGGAGAGATATCCAAGAGAAAAGACAAAGAAAAGGAAAGAAGAGGGTGAGAAGTTGGGAACATATGGTTTCCAAGTTGATGGGTCTAATTGTGCACCTAAGAATGCAAGTTGAGTGGTTGAAGAAGCTTCATGTCTTGAAGCTTGAGAGAGAAGAGAAGAAGATTGTCTTGAAACACAATAAGAGCGTGAGGGTCTGTGTGAGAAGCCCAAGTTTATTTTCAAAAATATCAAGGAGAAAGAAAGATGTGAACGGTCCATAGAGGAAGAAATACTCATGGAGAATGATGTAGGGTGATAGTTATTGAACCGGAAGGGGGCCCATTACTAGATGATGGCAAAGAGTTTGCAGTATCCCAAGTGGGAAGAGATAGAATTATCCCTGGTGAATGAAGGAAATGCATTTGTTTTTACTCTTTTGCAGGGAAGGAAGGTTGAGGACAACCAAGGAAATATACATGCTTCCTTGAAGGAAACAATACGGGTGATGAAGAGGACAGCCAAGAAGAGTTTCAGGTTTCCATGAAGGAAACAATAAAGGTGGATGAAGTGCAAGTGAATACACATGAGGAGAGTATGGTTGAAAACCATCTATATGAGGAAGCAAGAGTAAATCAAGTGAAGAATGAGGAGAGGACAGACATGGAAATTGTTAAGAATGGGCTTTTGGTAGTTCATCGTGAGCAGAAGTTGTGTTGAGAATGCAAGCAATGGAGAAGAGTTTGATTGTCTATGAGGCATGATGAAGAGGTTGAAGAAGTGTTGGTGGGAACTCTTGATTCCCTTAATGTGTTTAATCTATGTGCAGGTCTAACAATGGAGAAGATGGCAAAGGAGAGACAAAGGTGAGGTTCATTCCATCATGCTCATATGGATGTGAAACGAAGTGAAGAGGTGGAACAAGATGATATTATTACAGCAACAGAGGAAGAAATGATTGGTAAGGACGTGAAAGTAGAGGATTGTCTTTAAGTTAAGATGAAGACAATAGAGAGTGGGAAGTTGAGGGTCCAAGGACTTCATCAAGAGAATATGCAAGAAGAAATTCGTTTGTAGTAGTTAGAGGTGGGAGAGAAGACTTTCATGAGGGATCGAAAAGAGGGAGAAGACATTCTCAATAGGACAGTGGTGGAGAGAGAAGGGTATGAATTGGAACTCCATCTTGAGAGATGGATAGAGATTGAAATGGTGGAAGACAAAGTTCAGAAATTGTTTGAAGAGAATAATCCAAAGAGTATTTGGACAAGGCAAGATGAAGAATGTCACTTGTGACATAGAGGCAAAGGACATAGAGATCCATGAAGAGAAATGGAGGAAAGTGGTGTTGAATATATGGGAACAGCCCACATGGATGTTGGAGAAGAGACTCTTACGAGTTAAGGTATGCATTGTTTTCATGTGGACAATGGGTGTGCAAGGTACTTTGCACCTGGTATGGATGTGATGTCAAAGGAGATGAAGAAAATAAATAGCAATAAACCCAGAGCTGATGTGAGGAGGATAAGAATGAAAGAAGACAAGGATGAGGTGGCATAGTTGAGTTTGTTATCAGCCTAAGCATAAGTAGAAGAAGATGAGGTTGCAGTGGAGATACAATTGGAAGATGATGGGATTGAGGAGATGTTTCTACAAGCATTAGAAGCACATGGTGAAGAGGATGATAAAAGGAAGGTTGGGATAGCATTCCACAAGGAGATGGATGTTCTTTTTGAAGACTGAAATTGGAGAAGAAGATGGTGTTGCAATAAAGGTAGTAGGGTTGTTTGACATGGCAATAAGGACATCAAGACAAAAGGATATGAGGACTATCTTAGAGATAACATTAGAGAATATGGGTGATCATTTGGATGCCCAAAGGTATGTTGAGATCTTTTACAAGCAAGCTAGGATGGAAGAAGTGAAGTATGAGCCACATGCTTCTATAGATATGATATCAGAGATGAGAGAGGAGTTGAGCGTAGATGAATGTGGTTTGTTCAAATCCAATGAAGGCTGGAGCAGCGATGGTGGTTAGGACATTTGGTGGTGGTGGATGGATAGAGGTGGGAAAAACCCTAGAAGAGTGTGGAGAAAGAGAAAGAGAGCTAGTTCGAGGTTGGTTGGACTGTAGTGGGTACAAGCTCACAAGAGAAAGTAAGATGCAAGAAAGAACCTTTTGGTGGAAGTGGTTGGATGAAGGTGGATTTCAGTCCCACAAGATGGAAAAGGTAGAAAAGAAGCATTTGGTGAAGGTGGTCGGACTATGGTGGCTCTAATCCAATAAAAGAGGAAAGAGTGAGCAAGCAAAAGTAGAGGAGGACAAATTGAAGTCAACGAGAAGAAGTTAAAAGTTGAAAAGAAAAAAGAAAATTAGATGAGATATTTGGTGTGTTGGAAGGGGACGCCAAGGCCCTCAATCTCAATGGCCAAAAGAGTGGTTTTGCCACTTATTCCATCCATGTGAGTAGTAGCCTGCATTTTAATTACCCAGGGTGTATGATGCAGGAGCATCCAAGGCATATTGGCATTTTTGTATCAACCAAAAATAATGTGTGTTCATGTGGTCTTGTTGGGTTTTTTGTTGTTTTGACATGGTGAAGATGATCCAAGGGAAGCATCCGTAATCCAACACTTAAGTGGCATCATGTGCACTAGAGAAGGATCGGTTTCAGGAAGCTACATGGTTCCAAGCAAGTTGGTTGAGTTTCTCAATCATCAGTATAATCCGAAAAGTGGTTGTGTGCATTGAAGGACTAAAATGGATAGGTTGTGGGGCAAAGGTAAGAAGGGCATCAAGGACTTCCCTAAACTTGAATGTGATTACATATTTGGAATCCCATCAAAAAGTTATGCACTTAAAAAAAATGATCTTGTTTCGAGTCCTTATGCTAAAGTTATGGCTTCCGAAAGTTGGTAGATTTTACATAGTGACAAAACTGCTGGTCTACGCTAAGCAACGATTTCACAAGTGTTAGTGGCAGTTTCAAAACTACACTAAGATCTAACCATTTTTCATTCTGGGCCATTGCTTTCTTTTTACATTCTATGTGGGTGAAACCGTTGTATATAGGCCGACGATTTCAAAACTGCCACAACAATTGTGAAACCGCCATTATATGCGGTTTGGTGGTTGCAAATGGTGGTGGTTTTGCAATTGTTGCGACACTTTCGAAATTGCCACGACGTTTTGAAACTATTAGATTGTATATAGCGGTAGTTTAACCCACATAGAATGTAAAAAGAAAGCAACGGCCCAAAATGAAACACAATCAAATCTTGAGCATTTCTAAGATGCCAAGGAAGGTGAAGAGACACTTTAGAAGGTAGAGAATGTCAGGGAGGATTCAAATTAGCAAGTGAAAAAGCCAAGGAGAGTCATAGAGAGGGAGTTAGCTCCAAGAAGAGGTGAGAGAGTTGGGGGAGCTTGTCCTCCAAGAATAAAGGGAGTGTTTTGACTCCAGAAGGGACTGTGTGAGAGATGACATCTTTTTCATGTATGTAATAAGCCTATCAAAGCATGTGTGTGTGTGTGTGAGTGAGAGTGTGCATGAGTGTGTGTTAACGTTTGAGGACTTAGATGAATGTAAATCCTATGTCGTTAAAGAGTAGAGTATAGTAAATCGGGTTAGAAATATGCAATAAATACAGTCATTGATTTGTAACAGAATTAACTAAATTTAATCTTTCTAAAAATAACAATAAATAATGTAAATGAGAACTTAGCTAGAAAACGATCGAGATGGATGATCTGGAGGTTGAAATGCTATGTACCTAGGGATATGATATATTAATGTATATGGTGGGTTGATGGGGATGTGTGCCACATGGCACACATCCCCATCAAAATGAAAACTGAGGTAGAGGTTGGTTTGAGTGTTGCAAATAGGGTTCGGGTGTCAAAACCCCTCCTGGACAGTAGCACCCTAATTGGATAGTAATGCCATGTGGTGCTAGTGTCATTGTTTTGGCGATAGTGTCCTCTGTGCAGAACTGTTTCGAGCTTCTGGGTGCACCTGTGTTTGGGTTTGTCAAGCTTGTTCCTACGCGCACGAGTTGTGGATCTCTGTATATGACTTGGTTTGATTGATTTTATGAGCAAACCCTAATCCTCCATGCTTTTAGGGCATTCGGTTGATACAAGTGCTAAAGTGTGTTATTAGTGGGGTATGCTGGACATCCTTGACACCCCGCTGTGATGAGAGTTGCTTACATATCAATACTCTGAAGAGAGATCAAGCTCGATGTAGTTATCCCCACCTAAGTGCTAGTGCAAGTGAAGTTAGTATGATGATTGACTTGAGTGCTTTGAATGTGCTTGAAACCGAAAACCTGAGTAATTTGAGCTTAGGAATGTTGTAGATGGTTGTGTGTAGAAGTAGGGCAAAATAGGGATTGATAACCTTAATTGTGCACAATTTGTTTTGAGTTTGTATGTGTAATTTGCATTTGATTTTCATCTAATAGTTAGAAGGCTAAAAGTCATGTATATATACTATTTTGGTTCTTTTGCGAGTTTTAAAAGAGGTCTAGGCCGACCTTAGGTGGTCTTAGATTTGAAAAGATATCCATCTATGGAAAAAGGAGGAAAATGACAATAGTGCCAAAATTGGGGCACTAGCGCCATGTGGCACTATTGTCCCTATTATGGTGCTAGTGTTCATGTGGTAGAACTCGAGGCATGAAGGGCTAAGATGTCAAAATGAGGGTCTGGAATTGCTTTAGGGATGTCTAGGGATGCTTGTGGCCCGCACGAAGGCTGGATAAGTGTGAAAATAGGCTCTAAGATAGGTCTAGGGCTAAGCCAGGGATGGGTGGTCTCAAGTAGCACTCTTAGCACTCAAGTGTCATTTTTAGGTGATTATAATATGTATTCAATTCTCTATAATGTGTTTTGAATTCAATAAAAAATATTTGTTTGTCTCAATTTTGAGCAAGGTGCTTGCAAGAGCGTCCATGTGTGAATGTTAACCCAAGCATCATGATATAAAAGGTTGCCCTTCATTAGGGCCCCTCATTGTGACTACATCAATTTGTAGCACAATTGTTTTCATTAGAAGTACACCCAACAAAGATGTATACACAACAAAATTTACAGATGATTGTTGATAAACACTCGGTTGTTTTTGGAGTAATGCCAAAAGGATTATAGCCCAAAAAGGGACAAGATCATGCCATTTGATTGCTACCAAGGAGTCAACTGCCAAACATCAGACCATACAGGGCCCCACATGTCTAGAATATTGAGATTGAAAAGATGGTATAAGGGATGTTGGAGGTTGGTATTATCAAACATAACCAAAGTGCATGTTCATCTAAGGGTGCGCAAGGAGGACGATACCTGGAGGATGTGTCTTGATTACAAAGAACTCAACAAGTACACCATCAAAGATAAGTTTCTTATTCTAGTAATCGATGATTTGCAGACAAGTTACATGGTGTTGTTTGCTTTACAAAACTTGATCTTCATTCTAATTACCATTAAATTCAGATCAAAGATGAGGATATAGATAAGACAACTTTCAAAAATCACAAGGCCCATTATGATTTTTTTGGTAATGTACCATCTACATGTTATAGTTTGATGAACATTGCCTTTGGCTTTTTCTGTAGGTATTTGTGTCGATATTTTTTGATGACATCTTAATATAAAATAAGACATGAGAAGCACACTTGTAGCATGTGAATCAAGTATTGATAACTCAGGAACAACATCAGTTTTACGCAAAGCCTTCCAAGTGTGTTTTTAGGGTAAAAGAGGTGGAGTACTTGGGTCACATTGTTTTGCACAAAGGCGTCAAAGTGGACCCTCACAAGATCAAGGCCATGATAGAATGGCAAGTTCCAAAAACCCTCGAGAACTTCCAATGCTTTTTTAGGGTTGATAGGTTACCATCGTTGTTTTGTCAAAAACTATGCCAGAGTAGTAGCACCACACAAGTTTGTTTGAGGACTCCTTCCATTGGAATGAAGCTACCACTAAGGCTTTTGGCTACCCCAAATTTTCAAATACTTTCATTATTGAATGTGATGTGTTGGGGTATGGAATGGCGGCAATACTCGTGCATGAAGGACAACCCATTGCATTTGAGATTCGTGAGCTCAAAGGTAAGAACTTGCTAAAGCATATCTCTATGAGAAAGAGATGATGCCTATTCTTCATATAGTCAAACAATGGAGACCATATTTGATGGGTAGACATTTTAAGGTGAAGACAAATCATGATAGTCTAGACTCTAAAATACTTCTTGGAACGTAGGTTGTTATCCAAAAAACAACAAAAATGGGTGACCGAAAAGTTGGGATATGATTTTGAAATCGTATATAAGAAAGGCAAGCATAATGTAGTAGTAGATACACTATCCAAGAGAGATGAATGCATAGAGGCATTGTTATGCACAATGTGGTAGGCAGATTAAGTGGATGAGGCAAGATCCAAATGGGAGAATGACACTAATACACAAGTTCTAATTCAAAAGCTCCAATAAGATTCTAGTGTCTCAATCAAATTTTTGTGGAAAGGGAATACATGTTTTGATTCAGAAGCTCCAACAAGTTTCTAGTTTCTTAGACAAATTTGTGTGGAAAGGGAATTATCAATGGTACACAAATAGGTTGTAACTGTGCAAGAATCCTGACCTTAAGCACAAGGTTCTTATGGAGGTCCATGCATCTCTAGTAGGGGGCATTCATGATTCTTGAAAACTTATCATAGAATCAAGCGGTATTTCTTTTGGGAAGGACTCAAGGGGGATATTCAAAATTTTGTGGCCAAATGCATGGTGTGTTAGCAAATCAAGGGTGAGACAATTAAGAACATAGGTCTTTTGCAACCCTTATATATTCCTAGTCGGAGGCGGGAGGATGTTTTCATGGATTTCATAACAGGGTTACCTAATTCGGAAGGGGAAAATGTAATCATGGTAATCGTGTTTAGTCTCACAAAATATTTCCATTTTTGTGCCTTGTCACAGTCATTTGTAGCAAGTACAATAGCATATGCTTTTTTGGATACAATTCAAAAGCTACATTGGACCCCCAAGATTGTTTTAAGTGATCGTGATCTTATTTTTACTATATTTTTGGATTGAGTTATTCTTGTGTTTGGGTACCCAGTTGGCTCATACTTCGTTATATTAGCCTCAATCTGATGGGCAAATAAAGGTGGTCAACAATTACCTAGAGGGTTATTTTTGTTGTTTTGCATTGGATGAACAAGAGAGATGGGTTCATTGGCTGCCACTAGTTGAATGACAGTATAAAACTTCCTTCCATACCTCATCCAAAATGTCTCTATTTTGGTCACTATACAGGGTCCCCCATCCATCATCTCATCTTTGAGGGTACAACCAAAGGTTCAAGCTGTTGAAGAACACATTCAACACCAATAGGAAATACTAGCTAGTCTAAGAGAGAACTTGAAAATGACACAACTGAATGAAACAACAAGCAAATCAACACTGTAGCAAAAACCATTTTGAAGTGGATGATTGGGTCTTTGTGAGCCAACAACCTTGCACAAAAATGTCATTGAAGCTAGAGTTACCTCAATCTACATGCATTCATTTGGTATTCCATGTCTCTTGTTTGAAAAAGGCAATTGGACAACAAGTATCTGCCTAGATTGAGTTTTCAAAGCTGGATGAGGAGGGCAGAGTCATTCTGGAACCGGAGGAGATCCTTTAGACACACACTAAGAGGTTGCGAACAAGGGAGATCAAGGAGTATCGATCAAGTGGAAAAAAATGAACTTTGAGGATGCAACATGGGAAGGTGAAGCAGTCTTGCAAAAGTATCCTGAGTTGAGGACAATGTTATTTTGAAGGGGAGGGGCTTGCTACGCCCTTAACTTATAGCGTGTAGAGGGATATGTTTGGTTGATCGGTGGCGAACTTAACCTTTTATTTTATCATGTCACAATTCTCTATGTTTTCATATTGTTAGTAGGTCGGCCTATGGAGTAACCATACCCTAAGTAGGGTATATATAGGAGGTAGTGGTTAGTATTTGAGGATTTTATTACAAGTTTTGTTCTTATTGTATGGTTGTGGAGGTTGCCCCCTTGAAGTGGCTTAGTCTTATATTTCCATTATTTTGCTTTGTTGTCAACATTTGGTATATATGTGGTCTATTCTACTCTTAATTATTGCAATTTGTTGTTGCTACACTCTTGATATTTATATTTATATCCATTGCTTTGAATTGGCATGATCTATTGAAGTAATTTCATTACAAAATTGAATTCTTTCTTGAAGGCTTCCCTGAGCATTTTCCTTGTTGCTTTTTTTGAGCTTGGTGCGTATGTATAACAATCAATAGCCATGTCACAAAGGCTCTGAATAAAGTGCCCTTGTGTAGAGTTATTATTATTTTTTATCAGAAATGAGAAAAGAAGAGATTTTTGAGGAGAACATGTAGTAGGTCTTTTGAAAAGAATCGTTGTGGATGCTTTGAGATATGAACACCAAGTGTGTAGATGAGAACAATTAACAATTATCAGGGAGTTTAGATAACAGATTTAGGATTATAATGGCATGAAACTTTGAAAGTCATCTCTGTGAAGAGAAGAAATGTACGATAGCTAATATAAAAGGTGGCTTGGTAAAAGA
Organism: Torreya grandis; assembly: GCA_037957365.1. Classification (NCBI taxonomy): domain Eukaryota; kingdom Viridiplantae; phylum Streptophyta; class Pinopsida; order Cupressales; family Taxaceae; genus Torreya; species Torreya grandis. Next base: position 337,729 of record JARHVA010001760.1, read on the forward strand.
GAGATTTTTGAGGAGAACATGTAGTAGGTCTTTTGAAAAGAATCGTTGTGGATGCTTTGAGATATGAACACCAAGTGTGTAGATGTGAACAGTTAACAATTATCAGGGAGTTTAGATAACAGATTTAGGATTATAATGGCATGAAACTTTGAAAGTCATCTCTGTGAAGAGAAGAAATGTACAATAGCTAATATAAAAGGTGGCTTTGGATGTTTTAGCTTAAAAAGGCACAATCAAGAAACAAGGGAAAGACACGTTTCTATTCAATGCACACAAGTCAAGAAGTCTGCATTTGTAATTTTTGATTAGCCTTGGATAAATACTCCATAATTGCTTTTCTCATCTATGATAACTTTTGTGAAGTAAATACTTACTGACTAAAGGATTGCTGATGCTAGTTGAGCCAAATGTTGCCTGGCATCTGAAGAGGCAGTAAAGATTGATGGTTGAAAGCCTCATTTGCCTATAGGTGGTAAGTTGTCTGGGAGAAGGAAGAGAAATTAATTGGTTAGTGTCATGCATTGAAGGATTTCAGAAGTTTGACTTCATTTACCGGAAACAGGGATAGAAAGGGTTTATTTCTCTTTGCTGTTTTGCATTTCCGGAGTCATTAATTAATGTGGAAGAACCTACAGAGAATGCAAATAGAATTGTAGCGGTGAATTTGATGCCAAATGAATAAAGGTTAGATTTATTGACCCCTTCTCCCATAAGACTGAAGAAATAACCGATGAGCTCTCTAGGAAGAACAGAATGATTAAGTGTGCTAGTTAAGATACATAAAGCGGTACATCAACCACCAATCTAAAAGTTAAAACCAAACACAATCATTGTCGAATTGACTAGTGAATTTGTTTGAACACGCCGTTTTAGTGGGATGAAGAGGAAATTAAAGATCTTTTAAGTATTCAACCACTGATGTGATCAATCATCAGAACACTAGTTATTAATTTGAAAAATAGGATGCATGGAAATTAAAATCATGTTCAGGGTATACTATCTGCATTAACTATGCCAATTCACCTAATGTATTGGGGCATTGTACATGGATTTCCATTTGGACATGAATTCCATCGTGATCTTGGATTATATGAAAGAACAGGCTGATATAAAAGAACCTGGCACTTTCAAGAGTTTGACAACCTTGCAATTTAATGTCCATGAGATATAAATATAGGTATGTTTTTTCCCAATATTGAGACTGTTGCCATTTCAGTGTATTAGAATGTGGCCCTTTCTAATCTGGAAGGGCCGTGTTGCAAGAAGCATTTGTAAATCTAGTACAACTTCAAGCAAGGAACTTCAAGGAAACAGATATATGGTGAAAAGGATAAAGTATTTTAAAAATTGGAACTCATGTCTATTGTGTGCAGAATCATGGAGAGAAAATATGAAAAATTCTTATTGCCAAGTTACCATAAATAAGCAGAGAATAAATTGAAGTAACTACTCGAGTAACTTGTTGAAGGACTTTTTTAGGTGGGGGTCACATTCAGATTGAATGCAAGATAATATAATAACTTGGCTGACCTTTTCTGAACAGTGGATTGGGAGGTCAGGAGTACAAGGATTCTTGTAATATTCTGAAAAAGTGACATCTATCAAACAATTTGGCATTGTTGATTTTGGACGGGGATGAAGTGCTTCTGGCCAGCTTGCAAGCTGGAAATGGTAAGAAGTCTTAGGGACTACCCCCACATGAAATAAATAATTTTTTAAAATTGTGTAGAAGTAAAATTTTAAGAGGTGGCTGAATTAGTAGTGATTTTGGTAAAACTGCAAAATCACATGAAACTACAAACAAAGAGGGTTTTGAACAAAACTTGCTTTCACGAGTGAAAAATCAAACTTTGCAGTGCCAAAATTGCACACATTGAAACCAGCAAAGAGGTTAGTGTTTGGATCTATCTCTTACACTGTCACAGGAATGATACTTTAGCATCTCTTTAGTGTATCACTTGAAAGATCTAAGCTGAAAAGCATTGGTGGCCAAGCACAAGATCTAGTGTCTACATTATAGAGATTAGAATGGATCCATAATTCCAATGCAAATTTTGGGATGAACTATTTCTAGAACTATCATGGATGGAAGGTTTGGTGTGTCACTGTTCTTATGAAATGCATGTGAGGATGGAAAGAATGTGAATAATTGTGAAAACCTATAGTGGTTACCCATATGATTTGTTTAGCGAAGGGGATGATTGATATTCTACAAATGCACTCTCTGCTTTTAACAGGCATGGAAGTTGCAAAGAACCAAAATTTACCAAAGCAAATAAAGATATCGTATAGAATGGAAACATAACAGAATGGAGAAGCTCACAATACAACAGTAAATAGAGAAGCATTCAGAGCCTTGGTCCTCTAAGATTGGCCCTTGGGTAATGTAACTTATAACATTCCTTAAGGATGCACTCCATAGGCTTGCTCAATAGAAGAATACAGGAAAGTCCTAGACATGTCCTACAGGGACAAATGGTCCCTTCTATATAGCAAAAGAGAGTAAGAAAGTAATCTGACGAACTAATCTCCTTTTGCCCAATATTGTACTGTACTAAGGGTAGATACAACGTGTAATTTCACCCACTAACCATATATTTCCACTCATAATACAATGTGTAGAAGTACATAACATGCCCTTTCCCTTTGAAGTGTTTCACCCTCCATGTACAAGATGAAACCAAATCGTATGACTTATTCATATTTGCATATAACTGGTTTGATTTTTGATTTGCTTAAAATAGACGTCAGTTTCAAATCTTGAAATTCTTATCTTTTCCACCATATCTGAGTTTCGTTTATGTTCCTTGCTTGAATTTTTACTTGATTTAACAAATCAATGATAATGAAGTTATACCTGCAATGTTGAAGATTATTTGGATGGGAACACATAGGTTTTGCCTCTTTCTTTACGGGTATAAGAACGTAGCAGAAGCTGTGCAAGATTTTGACATATGCAAATTATGTGGGAAAGCAATCATGGACAGCCTTGTTTGGGAAATTTTAGATAAGAGCAACAAACATATTATCAGAGAAAGAGTTCCCCCTGCTTGGGGATGAAAAGGCCTTGAATTCTCTGCTTTTGAAAGATGGCTAGATGTGAGAATTATTAAGGATGAAGATGTTGCGTCAAGTACCACTTCATCATAATCCTGTAACACAACTAGCTCACATTTAGAGGCTGCCTTCTAGTGCACTGAAAGCTGGACAAAAAATGTTAAACTTGTTCAAGCTTAATAAACAAGAGGAGCTAATTAATTATGTACATTGCTTCTAAAACAATCACGTTGGCCTTTTGATGCATTGGTATGGGAACAACTTATCATATGAACAATGCTGTCAATGAGCAAGAAGAGGAAGGAGCGTCAGGACGAGAATGATAATGATTATTCTAAATTGTTGTGCGAATTTGAAAATTCTTTGATGGACTAGTTGGTTGACATTAACCAAGCTCAATAATATTTCCATCTCCTAATGCGAAAACGGTAACAATCTAAACCTGTGATGGATTGCCCGTTTAAATAAAAGATATTTGTAGACATATTTTTTTATGTACGTACATGCATGGGGATGCCCACTTAAAGATGAAAGAAATGGGAGATTTATTGTCGAATTATTCAAAGTACTTATGTTCTCAGTCACTGCATTTGGTGAACTAGAAAGCAGAAGTTCAGAATTCGCCGAACTCCAAAAAAAAACATGAAATTCCTTAAAATTCGGGATAAATTTAAAAAACGAATTTAAATAGGCAAAAATCCTTGGAAATCGCCAAAATTCGTTTGAAATCACAGAAATCCGTGTTTTTAGGGTTACATGGTTTTTGTTCAAGGTTTTTGCCGTGTTTTTTAATTTGTCTTTTTTGGAGATGCGTTTCACTCCCAGTAGACTCCACGTGATTCCCAGACAGTCTTCACTCCAAGCAGACTCCACGCGTTTCACTCCTAGGCTCCAACAGACTCCACGCAATTCCCAGACAACTCCACGCGATTCCCAGACAGTCTTCACTCCTAGCAGACTCCATGCATTTCACTCCTAGACCCCAACAGACTCCACGCAATTCCCAGACAACTCCACGCGAATTGTGATTCCCAGACAAACAATCTGCAAGCAATCCACTCGACGCTGTGTGATTGCATCCAACTCATTATGGGCCACATAATATAATACTCTCTGAATTTTACAAATTCAGCACCAAAATCAAAGAAACATACTAACTAACTAACTAGTAATTACAAGTGAAAGGCAGAAAAAAATACATTAAATATACCCAATTAGAGCAAAGGTAAAACTTGCAAACATTAAATACATTAAATAAGTATATTTCTATTAGCTGAATTTAATCACGAATTTTATCTCAAGCTTTTTAGTTCCGTTTGTTTTCCTCGGCAAATTCGAACACAAATTCAAATGCCGTGACTTGGCTTATGTTCAAGCAACATCAGTTCCACATTTATGAAGTCTTGGTTCAAACAAGATCTGTGCAATTGAAGGTGGGTGATTCAACCAATGTTTTAATTAGCATTGATGTTTTATTTGTCTAGATTCATGTCCAGCAGCTGAAGATAAAGACAATGAGCCCATGGAGAATGGGATTTGCATCTATTTTGCATTTTTGTTTGGAGTATAGAGTTGTTTCTGTTTGTCACATTTCTTGTGCTTTTTAATATTCTATGTTTAGAAGTGGCAGGATGTCACTTAGTTTCACTTTGCCTGGATTATAAAGCAACGGTTTTGGTTTAAAAGACACTATGTTTGTTGAATTTCGCATTTATACATGCCTGTTACTCTTTTCTGATAAAATCAGGTATCTTGGCAGCTTTCCTGCTGTTATCCTGATAATCATTACATCTATAATGTTTTCCACATTTTGGGCAGTCACGTTTGCCACTGTTTTCAGCTTCTTCTTTAGTATGTTGAAAACATGACGAACCCCATCACTTAATATTCTATAATTTTTTTCTTCTTTTATGGTTTTTGGCCATTATTAACATGGGGATTTTAATTTTTTTTTGCTAAAATCCAGATGGAACACCTTGCTTCGAGAAAGATGGACTTTGACGAGTTCTGTGCTGCCACAATCAGTGTATATCAGCTAGAAGCTTTAGATGGGTGGGAACAAATTGCAAGCTCTGCATTTGAGCATTTTGAACAAGAAGGGAATAGAGTCATCACAGTTGAAGAATTAGCTCGGGTATTGCTGGTAACCTGCAACTTTTGCAGTGACAGATTTGATGGCTTCTTGAAAGAAATTACTCATTATCTTACTCTTTTGATCTTTGTAGGAGATGAACCTTGCATCAACTGCACATTCAGTTCTGCATGATTGGATCAGAAGCACAGACAGGAAACTAAGCTTCCATGGGTTCACCAAGTTTCTGCATGGTGTAACACTGCGTCAAAATACAAGATCTCAATAACTCGATGACAGGTTTCATATTTGTCATTTTATTAAATTAATGCTGTTGTTGGGGAGCTCTCTAGTTCTGTTTATTAGCTGCACTTATTGGTCAAGATGATGCATCCCCAGCAACTCTGTTGGAACTTCTACTCAGAAAGCTGCCGATGATAGCTTCTTTTTAGAGATCCTTCCTGGAGCTATTCATTCATCTGCCTAAAGTTTGATCAACCTGAGAAGCTTCCTGGAATTGAGTTTTTCCTAATCATTCCTTCCGGTGTATTTACTGGTGTATGTATAGGCCTGTTTTCCTTGATTGCCCAAGAAAACTTGTGTCAAAGAGAGGCATTGAAGATCTTAGGAAATACTCTACAAATGCAATTAGATGGCTCAGATTCTTTCATTTTTCCCCTGTGAAGTCCATTTTAAGTTCTTATGTATGTTTATATGCAACTATCTGCAAAATGTCTGCAAAAGGTTTAGCTGCACGGCAGATATCGTACTATCATGTGGAATTCAGATATAATTTAAGATCTTTTCTTTACGTGTCTGGACACTCTGCTTTTGAGAGTCCATAGAATCCATATATTGCCGAAGTTAATGTTATCTCATTTTGCAGCTATTTTTCTCATTGGATTCTGTTTTTTTGTAATATGTACCATCAGTACCAGTATTCAGACTGCAACATTTTTGGAGAGATTAATGGCCTGTATTTATTGGATTGTTGATAATTTAAAATTGAACTACGTTAAAATTTGTTTGAAAATCGAGGTTGCATGATGAACTTGATGACATTGATTATTTGCAGTTCCTCTGTGCTTTTACCCTTAAACTTTATGTCAAAGTTAAATTTTACCAGTATCCTTGATTATTTTTTAGCTCTTTGTCAATGAATTTAAATTACAATATTTGCTGATACTGCTTTATACGCTAGAGCTGTACTTAGAATTTACATAGCTGTTTAACCCGTCTCCTTGTTGTAAGATCATTATTACTACTTGCTAGTGTTCTTTCTCAGCTGTTTCACATATCAGAGTATCATTATTAGCTGGGTTATTTCTCTGTTAATCCATGTTCTTCAATGCACATGAACGTCTTCAGTTTTGTACCATCCCTAATTAAACATAGAAGCTTCTTTTTTCTGGCAAGTAAATGCTAGTGAATGCCCAAAGAAATTTCCAGACTTAAGAGAGGACGTAAAGGAATTAAATCGCAAAACGATACAAATGGTGGTCACTGTGCATCGCCAAACATTTATGTAACTTTGTTTTATTAGTTTGACTCTGACATTGGGTAGTATTTGTGAACTGCTTGTTATGAAATATTGTGCAACCCATTACCATGCTTATACAGGACGTTCTTTAGAAGTATTGAACAGCATTTGTTGGAGGGCATATCCCCATGGTCCAATTAAGTGCAAACTCCATTTTTTTTGTTTTTGTGGTGGTCATCATCCTTAAGGGATGGTGTTCGATTGTGCCAAAGTGCCATATTTCGCTTCTCATTTCTGAAATTGACATTGGAAATAATTGTTATTGTTTCCCATTTGAAATAGTTCCATGATTATTCCAGCTTCAGTAAGTGAAACAAAATGTCATTTTTCGCATGCTTATTAACACCTACTGCGGCATATTTAAATGCATGTTCTAGGCTAGCAAATGAGAAATTGATTATATACAGGGTTCAGGTAATACCCATTGTAATTGTAATTGCATTTAATTTGGTGTTTTGATTGAAAACATTATCTTTCCATAAGCATGGGCAAGTCAACGTGTTTTTGAATAACAGAATTTCCCCTTTTTCAGCAGGCCTAGCAAAACTGAGGTTTAGAGTTGCCCATGGAGCTTACTCCAGGTCTATGCCATATTTGTAATTTTGAAATATTTGAATAATATGATAAACTTCCTTTATGTCAATAACAAAGTTTTAAATCAATTTAGTTTACCTATAGGAGAAGTAGACCTCTAGGTTTAAGGGCTAGCGCCTTGAATTTGTCTTGAAGTGCTTGTCACCTATACTATTGACTGCTTGTGGGAAAAGAGATAGAAGTATGCATAAAATAATGCTAATCTAAGGGGCTGATACACCATGAAGATATCCACTATGCTATCATACTTCTCTCACTAAGAACAAGAGCTACATACTAGTCGCTAAGTCCTAAGGTGTTCTAACATAAGTGATTCAATATATAGATGATATGCATAAGACCACTCAATGTGGGTAGACTAGATCAAATTGCTGAATCCAAGGACACTTGCACACTTGAAAGGGAATCTAACACACTAGCTACACTCTATTTGATCTGTTAGAATGAGAACTTCTTGCATAAGACATGACAGGATAAAGAAAAACACGGATAGAATCACACGACTCAACCATTCTTCACTTTGCATACCCAAACAAGATGTTTATGAACTCAAAACTAGATTGTTTATATTATTCAAAGGTAAAATATGACATCAAATCAACAGGGCTTCACCATCGCAGATGAGGTATTAGTCTACAAGAGCCAAAATGGCTACTACTTATAAAATTGGAGAGAGAGGAGAAGAGAATGAAGTCCAAGAGTCACTGGGACTTGTCATGCTGAGAAAAGGAGTTACACATGTAGGAGAGAGGAATATGGGACAAACCATGCAAGGTCTATTTGGACAAATGTCCCTCAAAACATGAAACTTGTGAAATGTGGCGTAGAACTCTTCAATTGCTTGCCCAAAAAATTGCCTTCGTTTGGCCTTCTTGGAACATCCCACATCTAACTAGAGATAGATGTGATGATTACACTAAGAGGGAGGGGTTGTAGACATGCTTCAACATGCATTGGAGGTGTCCCTAATCATCAGGATTATTCTAGAGATGAGGTATCACTGCCTACAATCCAAATAACTCCTCTTTCACTCACCTCTCACACCTGGCCCCAGATTTGTCTTCAATTTTTCAATCTGATCCATACAAGGGAGTGTATGACATCTGTTAGGATGCTACGCCCCTAACCTATCACATGTATTAGGATAGGAATAGCCGACTTGTGGATTACTTATCCCTCTTTGATGCTATATCACATTTCTCTATGCATTCAGTTGGTTAGTAGGTCGGCCTATGGAGTAACCATGGCCTAGATAGACTATATATAGGAAGTAGTGGGTAATTGTTTATCATTATATTGTGAATTTTGCTATTATTGAAACTTGTGGAGGTTTCTTCTTCGAAGTGGCCTGTCTATTATCATATATTTTGATGTAATTCAGTGATATTTGGATCTATTTATGCTATTCTACTTTATTGTTGAAGTAATTTCATTACAAGTGGTATCAGAGCTGCGATTTGAGCAATCTTGTGGGTGAAACCCTAATTTTTTAAATTTGGATATATATAAAAAATGGTTGTGAATTTCTTTATAAATTTTTTACTGGAGGTGCGAAATCATTAAATTAATCTTCCATTAAATTTTTAGATCACTTGGATATGTTTTACAAAAGTTATCACTATTTTAGGGTTTTTCATAAAATTGCTCTATAGTGTACAATTCAAAGAATTTTTTTGAGTTATTTACATTTTTGAAAATATTATAAAAATTTGGCTAGGGTATGTTCTTTGTATGTTTTGATTTGAGGCCGACATAAGTCCAAAATCACTTGGTCAAAGTTGGGTCAAAAGTGCCAATCATGTTCAACATCATAAAGCTCTTTTATGGCAAGGCCACAAACTCGGGGTTGAGAAAATGGTGCTAAAACTCCAGGGAAAACTCCTAACAAGGAAGAGATGGAGTCAGAAGGGGGATGTACTAGATCCTTTGTATCAGGGTTCTCTGACATGGATCACAAAGTGAGCCAGCTTGACTATAGTGTGCAAGGCATTCAAAGTGAGGTGCAAAGCATAAAATATAATATGAAATCCATACAAGATAGTTTGGTAGATATCATGATGGATTTAAAAAATAATCAGTCAAATCATCCAGCTATCTCTATTGCACAACCCCACCAAGGCGGTTCTCCCAACCAGTCTACTTCAAATCCAACTACATTGCCACAGAGGACCCTGTTATCAAAGGTGGATATGCATAAATTTGATGGAAAAGATCCACTCAATTAGATCAACCAAATGGATAATTTTTTTGATCTGCATCAGATCCCAGGTAGATATAAGGTTACCATGGCATCCTTGTATCTTGAACCTAATCAATTCATTTGGTATCGATGGTTGTTTGCTCAAAAGAAAAAGACAACTCTCAGTGTCACCTGGTTAGTGTTTACAGAGGAGCTACAATTACACTATGACAATAGTGTGACAGAGAATTATTTCAGCCAACTGGCAAAATTGCGATAGACTAGCTCTGTCAAAGATTCTATTCATCATTTTTAGAACCTCTCCTTACGTGTGCAGATAATTTCTGAGAACTTGACTGACGTATTTTGGGTGGACTCAAGGACCACATTCAACATGATGTATGCATGTTTAATCCACTTAAGATTTTTGATTATATTATCATGGCATGCAGAGTTGAGGAAAAATTCATAGCCAACAAAAAACAACCATTCACTCACTTCAAAGATCGTAGCATATCGATACCAAAATTTCCTCCACCTACCAGATTGACCCCTCAACAAATTAAAGAGAAGCGTGTAAAAAGATTATGTTTCGGTCGTGACAACAAGTGGAGCAAATGACATAGATGTGCTGAGAAGAAGTTATTCTACATCACAGGTTCTGATTCAAAATCTATAGCAAGGTACTTTAACCTCTGACAAATTTGAATGGAAAGGTAATGTCCTATGGTATAAGGGTAGGTTATACTTGTGCAAAAATTCAGAGCTTAAGCATAAGATTCTTGCGGAGTTACATGCATCTCCAATTGGGGGACACTTAGGGTTCTTTAAAACTTATCACAGAATTAAGAAAGAATTATTTTGGGAAGGACTCAAGGGATATGTACAAAAATTTGTGGCAGAATGCTTGATATGCCAACAAAATAAAGGTGAGACAGTTAAGACCCCGGGTCTGTTACAACCATTAGCAATTCCTAGTCAAAGGTGGGAGGAGGTTTTCATGGATTTCATCACAGGGTTGCCTTGCTCTGATGGTAAGAATGTCATCTTGGTCATTGTGGACAGACTTACAAAATATGCCCATTTTTGTGCTCTCTCACACCCATTTTCAGCGAGTACAGTAGCAACTATTTTTCTGGAGGTAGTTCTAAAATTACACGGAACCACAAAAATAATTGTAAGTGATCGTGATCCTATTTTCACTAGTAATTTTTGGACTGAACTATTTTCCTGTTTGGGTACTCAACTAGCTCATAGCTCATCTTACCACCCCCCAATTTGACGGACAAATAGAAGTGGTTAACAAATGTTTAGAGGGGTATCTCTATTGTTTTGTATCAGATAAATAGGGACGTTGGGTTAAATGGCTACCACTTGCAGAATGGTGGTATAACACATCTTTCTATACCTCTTCTAAAATGTCTCCATTTCTAGCACTATATAGTTACCATCCACCTTCTATCACTTCTTCATTAAAGGTGCAAACCAAGGTTCGAGATATGGAGGAGCACATTCAACATCAACAAGAGGTTTTGGCTAGTTTGAGAGAGAATTTGGCCTTGGCACAAAACATGATGAAGCAACAAGTAGATCAACACCATAGTGAGTGAAATTTTGAGGTGGGTGATTGGGTATTTATACGTTTGTAGCCTTACAAGTAGATGTCTTTGAAGCAATATAAAAAGGACAACAAATTTGCTCTTAAGTATTATGGCCTTTATCAGGTTCTGCAGAAAATTGGAAGTGTGGCTTATAAGCTCGAGTTACCTCATTCATCTCGCATACACCTAGTATTTCATGTTTCCTATTTGAAGAAGGTCATTGGACAGAAAGTTTTAGCCCAGACAGAGCTCCTAGAACTAGATGAAGAAGGATGAGTCATTTTGGAACCAATGAAGATCCTCCAAACACATACTAAGAGGTTGAGAACCAGAGAGATTAGGGAATATTTGATCAAGTGAAAGAACCTGAGTAGTGAAGATGCAACTTGGAAATGTGAAGATTTTTTGCAACAACATCCAGAGTCTTTCAACATTGAGGACAACATTGGTTTGAAGGGGAAGGGCATGTTACGCCCCTAACCTATCACATGTATTAGGATAGGAATAACTGACTTATGGCTTACTTATCCCTATTTAATGCTATATCACATTTATCTATGCATTAATTTGGTTAGTAGGTCAGCCTATGGAGTAACCATGGCCTAGATAGACTATATATAGGAGGTAGAGGGTAATTGTTTATCATCATATTGTGAATTCTACTCTTATTAAAACTTGTGGAGGTTGGCCCCTCAAAGTGGCTTGTCTATTATTATATATTCTAATACAATTCAGTCATATTTAGATCTATTTATTCTATTCTACTTTATTGTTGACGTAATTCATTACATAGGACCCCTCATGGCCTTAGATTCCTCAAATAGACCTTAAAAATCCTCTTACTTGAAGTTTTCACTCTCTCACTCGCTTGATCACTATGCTAATTTTGACTGGTTGAGATGAAGGCACTTGAAAAGATGGTTATGAGCTTATTTGATGCATGAAATGGATATGATAGGTTAGTTCAAGTCTCAAAATATCTCCCACAATGACTTGCATCCTTTGACTCTCCCTTGAACCTGCAAAACACTAAAAATTGTCAAAGAAAGATATTTTCCTCCTTGTCCGTATAAGTAGGGTACAAATCAAGTTGATGGGGAGGAGCCTTGGAGATTCATTTGCAACCTCTAATCATTTCATAATCCATTATGTGCCATCTGGATGCCCCTTCATTTTCTCAATTGGGTCATTACCAAGGGTTTTAGAGGGTTTTAGGCCATTTTGCCCTCTAAGGATTTTTCATGAAGATGTGACGTTCAATCCTTCAGATAATTTCACTAAATATTTTTTCAAGGCCTCCATCATCTCCTAACTCCTCAGAGTCACATGCAAAGTGTCCAAATAGGTGTGAGATCTCAAAATTGCCCTCTCGAGCTCTTCCTTCCATTCCCTGCAGGCCTAATGTGGTTTGAGCCAAGAAATGGCTTACCCATGGTTTTATTTGAAATATAATGGCTTGAAAAATCCTTATAAATCCATATACAATCATTCTAATACTTTGAAAGGTCTATCTAGTGCTAGAAATGATACTGACCCCCCAATTGGAGTTTAGGCCTAAACTAGACCTAATAGGTTTGCTTGCATGTTTGTAGGTTTAGGATACCTAGTTGATTTTATCACATTTGTGCATGGGTTTTCATGTTTTTCCATGTGTGACACAACTTTCCAAATCCCCCTGCAAGGTTTCATCAACTTCAATATTATCTTCTTATCATTTTCCTTCAAAACCCGCAGGTTTGCATCCTTGGGGATTGCCTTCTGTCTGAGACAAAACATAGGGCACTTCACCTATTTAAATAGACTAAAGGATGCTATGGTGGGATTTTAAAAGTGATGTAGATTCTTTTAAAAAAATTCCAAGGTCTAATTATGTCTATAGTACCTCCAAATGCTTCAAAACCTAAAACAAACTCATGGGAAAGCTCACTGTATGCATGGTATTGAATGTGAACTATGGGTTGCATTATTGGAAGCTCTCCTTCCCATATTTAAATGTTATGAGAGTGCCATGGAATGGTCATTTTCATTTTGGATGTGTTTACGATGCTAAAAAACTTTCTATCATCCATGCTTGCACCCTCAACCCATGTCCTTGTTCCACTAGGCTTGACTGTGTTTTATTTCAGAAAATGCCTACCTGTAAGTGTATCTACATGGTTAGAACTTGAATTTTTTTTCTAAGAACTTGTTTGAGCTTTCCAATTCTTTTTGATAATTCATCTAGACTTGTTCTCATCATGTGCATGCTAGGACATCTTCCAAGTCAATTGTTCTAGCTCACTGTCATACCACAGTGAGCTATAATTGACTAAGTAGGGGTCTTATCGGTGAACATCTACCTTAGAATCAGTACCACATACCCTTAAACTCCTTTTAAGGTCTTTGTAAGAATTTTTGACTTGTATGTGTTCTTATCCATTGGGTTTTCATGTCTAAGTTTGTGTCATGAGACTGTAGATACCTACAGTCAACTATAGGTGGCCCTTTTGAACCAAATTACACCTTTAGGTGCATCTATAGGCCAAAAACATAGTAATCCAAGCTTCATTGATGCTCTTTGAATCCTAATAATCCTTCTCACTTTCTTAGAACCACTTGTCATGGTGATAGGTTCTTATATTGCCATCTTAGGGTGTAGGGCCAGTTTGGAAGTTTCAATCCTGTAGAATACATTGAAAAACTACATTGAACAAATGTCAAACATATAGGCCTTCAAACACTATGTTCCTCTAGTCATACATCCATTATTTTTTGCATGACTCTTCCCCTAGGATAGTGATACAAGGTAGATGCATCAAAACTTGATCAAACTCTAAAACATTGTTATATGACATCAACAAAAGTGCTCAGGGCTCTATTTTAGAGCTTTTAGGGAACTTGTCCCTAAAGTTCAATTCTATCATGCTATCATTCAACTATCCAAACATCATGAAGGTATATAAACATGTCAAACTCCTCCATGCCAACCCAATGTCTCAAAAATGTCTATCATGCTATCATTCAACTATCCAAACTTAATGAAGGTATATAAACATGTTAAATTCCTCCATGCCAACCGTCATATCTCTGTATAAGCCACCTGTAGGTGGACATCTCAGGCTGCAAGGCATTGAAGGTGAGATGATAAATGTGGTCATGGTATATTAACTTACAACTAGTTCCAAAAGTTCACAAAGGACTTCCAATTGATCATCTCTTCCTTGAAAAGGTTCAAACTAGTCTCAACACTTCTCATTTTAACATTTTAAGTCTCTTGAAGGGGTTGATATGGTTGCAGTCAAGGCAGTGAATGTGGTCATGAGCTATATGCATGGTGTATGAGCATTCAATAAGTTCCCAACATTATCAAAGGTATTCAAGTGAATTATATCAACATTGGTACACTTCAAACAAGTTTCAACACTCATTTAGATGTGATATCCTTCTGCACGCACCTATAGATGCTCATTCATGGTTGATGACAGTGCATATGTTTTACATTGAATATCATAGTTTGTTGTTTCCAATTTTAAGGGAAGTTGATTGATTGATCATGCATATAATAAGGTATCCAAACTCTTTAAAACCTCATTAAATTTCCATTTCTAATACTCATATCTAAAAACACTTCACTCAGATGACTGTGTATGGAATCACGTAGGAAGTTGACTGTGGGTTTTGAACTATGAGTGAAACTCCATTATGATATCTTGTAAGACTATTATTTAAAGGAGAGGGATTAAAAGATACATTATAGGCATGAGATAAAACATTATACAATTATTTGAAACCACTGCAGAGGAAGAAACCTTCTATAATTGGTGAAAAATGACTACAAGTCCACTAACATACACCACATGCAACCTAAGAGATTTGAACTCATAAAAACACTTAAAAAAATGAAACCAAAGATGAAAAAAATGTGAGAAGAAAATTAAAATCCTATGGAATCCATTTCATCATCTAGGTTATATGAACATGCTCAAACAGAGACAAAACCTAAAGGGTGTGGGGATTAACATGCAAAACTAGAAAATCAACTTGTTAAGGATGGTTCATAAAGTATAGGCCACCATTAATCTAAATAAAAACATGAAAATTAATATAACCGAGTGTAATATATACCACAAATATATTTTGACCTGGAGGTCCTCCTATTGGTCATACTATCCAAAGCCATGTTGACTAGTTTTGCTTGCATAGTGGAGTGACAGAGAGATAGAATGGTTTTAGCCCATTTTTGGAACTTAAAAATCATGTAAATCATGGAAATGGAGTTAGGTAAGTTGAATATACATTCAATAATATTTACCCATGTCACTCTCTCTCATAGTCTGTACAACCTTTAAAACTTCTTTTTCACTTGTTTTCTTGATTTTCAGTTAGGAACCTGCACGTTTCAGTTAGTCTTGACATTATTGACAAGGAATATGACATATTGGATATTTTAAATAAGTTTTGAACACATGGAAACTTTGAAAACTATACCACATTCATTTATGACCCCTAAGTGACATAAAATGACATAAGGACTATGACCATGGCTAATAGCATATGAAATCACATAAAATGAACCATGACACATCCTATGACATTATAATAGATCCCTATATCAATTTTTTGACTATAGGGGGTTGAATCATTTTGACTTGTGGTCAAAATGGTCAACATTCTTGGTGATTTCTCAAGGGTGGTATGCTTACTATGCCATGACCAGTAGCCTAATCTTATCCATTGGGTGATGGAGTCACCCATACACATGTTTGAACCATAATTTTCCTTTGAAACCACACCAAATAATAAATAAAAAGACACAAAACAAGACACACTAAAGGGAAACAAACATGTGTTCTCAAGAACACTTATGAAACACAACACACACAACTGAAACAAAACACACACTTAACCTAATATTTACAAGACTAAATTTCATTTCCTCAATATCAAGGCTTCAAATTTATCCCATTTATAGGGATGGACATCTATTCTCCGTTCATCCTTGCTAATTGGAAAGAGTTGCTTTGTTTTCACTTGATGATGACATATGGTTCACTCTATAAAGTGTCAAATTTGGTATGTCTCCCTGGTTTTGCCCTATCTTCATCCCATTTCAACACCATGTCACCTTATTAAAATGTTCTTGGAGTTGCCTTCTTTTCAAAATAATTTTTTATTAGTATTTGGTGATGTTCCATAGCGTGATGAGCTTTATCTCTAGTCTCTTGCAACTCCATTAGTTCTATCAACCTTACCTCCATTGGAGTGTTCTCAAGCAACTATAGTTGATGCACTAACTTCAAGGCATATAAATCTTGGGATATAGGTAATCTAGCCTCCCTTCCATAGACAAAAAAAAAAGGAGAATTCCCTATTGATCTCTTGGGAGTTATTCTATCAGCCCATAGAGCTATCTTCAATTTAGTGTGTCAAGCCCTTTGATTATCCTCCAAAGTTTTTTTAATGATTTTGATTATATTCTTGTTAGTGGATTCAACTAACCCATTAACTTGAGGGTAATAGTTGGATGAAGTGATCAAGTATATTCCATTACTTCTTGACCAATCAACTGTCCTAACACCCATGAAAATAAGTGTATTATATGAGATAATAGTAAGAGTGCCAAACCTTGTTATGATACTTTAATAGAACTCCAAGATAGAATTATCATTAGCTTCCTTCAATGCCATTACGTCAACCCACCTTGTGAATTAGTTATTTTTTGTGAGTATCTATTTGTGACCAACACTTGATGGGGGGTTTATCATGCCAATGAAATCAAGATGCCACTACATGAAAGGTTGATCTACTTGGATAAGCTTCAAAGAGAGGGATGCAAGATTCTATTTTCCTACAAAGAAAACACATTGTACACACCTTCTTACCCAAGAATAACATTCCTTGAAGAGGCTATGCCAATAATATCCTACCCTCACAATCTTAGCAGCTATAGTTCTTAAAGAGAAATGACATGTTGTTCCATCATGGGACTTCTCAAGCAACACTCCAAACTGATCATTGTTAATGCATCTCAACATCACACCATTAGTATCTCTTCTAAAAAATACACTATCTACAAGGAAAAAAATAATATCTTGAAATCTAAAGTATCTCCTTTGGGATCTACTCATACCATTAGGATACTCACCACTTTGAAGAAATCTGATAACATCTGGTGTCCAACTTTGTAGAGGCAAATAATTAGCTGGTTTAGAGCAATTATGATAGACTAAAACCTCTTATTTTGACTCATAGAGATCTAAATCTATATGTTCACAAAGGCCTTTACCCCTTATCAACTTTGTCACTTTGATATCAACATCATATTCCATTACCTTAGTAATCCACCCTGTCCTCTTTTCACTAAGGTCCTTACTCAAGAAAAACTCTTTGGTACTAGGGTGAGAGACCATAACATGAATCCTATTGATTGAAACCATATGCTTAAACTTATTTAGTCCTCTTGCAATAACAAGGACTTGTTTCTCCACAAAAGTATACTTGACTTCATAATCTTATAAACCTTAACTAAAGAATGCAATTGGTTGTTCCACACCTTCATCATTCTTTTGCATTAGCATAGATGAGATAGTATAAAGGTTAGAAAATGAATACAACATGAAGTATTTAGAAAAATCAGGGTTCACAAGAGTAGGAGCTTGTGCAATTTATTTCTTAATGGCCTCAAAGTTGATCTCACCTTATTGAGTCCAAGAAAAGACTTGATTCTTCTTAAGCATGGCTATGATAAGTTTCACCAAAGATGCAAAACCAAGAATGAACCTCCTTACAAAATTTATCTTTCCTAAGAAACTTTGGAGACCTTTTTTATGCAAGGGAAATGATAGGCCTAGAATATCCTCTATCCTTTCAAGATCAATAATCAAACCATCTTTAAAAATAATATGTCCTAAGAGCTTACATTCATGGATAGCAAAGATGCATTTTTTGGGGTTGAGAGATATTCCATACTGCCTACATATTTCAAACACTTGCCTTAAGTGTTTAATATATTCATTAGAATATTTAGAGAACACTGTTATATCATCTAGATAAACTAACAACATTTCATTGATCAAACCTTTGAAGGTCATGCCCATTGCTAGTTAAAAGGTGGAATCAACATTTGAAAAATCAAAGGCATCTTATTATAAACAAAACTCCCCCATATTGTAGTGAATGTTGTCTTAAACTGATCATCATCATTCATTAGAATCTAATTATAACCAAAATATCTATTTAGGAGAGAAAAACGTTGAGAACTTGAAACAATTTGAAAAATCTACTCCATTGAGGGTAAAGGATAGTGATATTTGAGTGACACTCTATTAAAATATTTAAAGTCCACACAAATCCTTATCTCCCCATTCTTATTTATAATAGGCACAAGGTTATTACCTATGTTTAAGGCTTGATAGGAAATATTATTTTAGATTCAAGGAGTTTGGTAAGCTCTAACCTCATAAGTTATTCAACCTTGGGGTTGATGGGCCTTTGTTTTTGTCTAACCAATTTAACACTAGGTTCTAATTTAATAGTATGGTATGCTAGGCTAGGATTAAATCCTTTTAGGTCCTTATATTACCAAACAAATATTTCATGAAACTCTCTACACAAATCAATGAATGCTTGCTTCTCTAATGTAGAACATACCTTGCCTACTTTGAGGAGTTTGTATTTGAAGATCAAGGCTCTTTCATATTTCTCTTTTGTAGACATAATAAAATTTTAATTCTTAATTTGAGTATCCTTATTAAATATAATTTCTAAGGTCACCAATCCCTTAGGTATCTTGTTTGTTCTTGGAGTCTTTTTTGATTTTTTGAGGAAAACTCAACTTTATTTTTCAAGAACTATGAAATGTGCTTATCACTATCAAACACCTACCAAGAAAACTCATTATCAGGTATGGAAGGTTTCATAATTATCTTAATGTGATATTTATTTCTATCCTCTTTTATGGTAGTTGGTGTATCAAATTGTGCTCTTATGGCAACTAGTCTATCAACATGATTATTTGCTCCCTTGGGACTGATTGTATGTTGAACACATTAAAGTATTCAATAAAATCCCATACCCTATGATTATATGACTTGAACAAAGGGTTATTGGTAGCAACCACATTACTAACTTGATGAAAAACTAATTCACTTCTCCATACACTTACAAATTCTTGTTTCCTTTTCTCCTTGCCCATTGAAGGCCATGAATCAAACCTTCATACTCAGCTAGATTGCAAGTGCAATTGAAATGGAACCTATATGAAACATATTAATATTATTTATATGGGGAGACCAATATAACACTAGCTTCTGCATCAATTTTACTTCTTGAACCATCAAAAAACATTTTCCACATCTCATCATCCTCACTTTCTTCCTTGACAAGTAGAGGTGTTGGTATTCCTTCTTCATGTATACAATACACTCCTAAATCAATTTCCTCCATGAAATCATAAGGATCATGATCATAGGTGTTAGTACCATATTCATCAAGAAATAAATCATAAATTTCTTCAAGTTTTAAATAAGTTCCATCATCTATAATATAATCCTTTTCCTCATTGATTACATATTTCAAATTTGAACTTGTTTCAACATAGGGATCAATGTGAAACCTTGCAAGAGGCTGAGTTCTTATTGTTACCTTTGATCCATATATTGTCCTAAAGGGTGAGAAGAACCAATTAGCTAACAGATAGCTCCCTATCTTAGCTATAAAATCTCTTGAAAGGCAGATTACAAAATGAGCAGGAAGGTCTACAATAATAATGTATTGAAGGATGGGAAATCTAGCACAATCATGGAGGAAAACCTTCAAGTTTTTTATCAAACCCATTGTCTTGGAAAATTTAACATGTAATTTAATCACTCCTTTTATATGGGGTTCATATTTTAGGCCCAACTTATCAGCTTCAATCTTGGGCATGACTGATGTAGAAGCACCAATATCAATTATGCAATTGTGGACAAGTTTATCACCCACTATGAGAGTGAGGTAAAAAGGTGGAGGATTATCAACTTTGGTAGATGGTTAAAAAACAGTGTTATGGGAGTTTTTAATATCAACATAATCGTGACCTTTAATTGAAGGGGAAAGACTAGTAGGGATAATAGATAACTATTTTTGTAGGAGCTCTTTTTGGCCAGGCATATAAAGGACATCCCAAAGGGAAATGGATGTCTTGGTATTATTTAATGAGTCCAAAATATTTAGAGTAGGCATACCTAATTTTTATTGTGAATTTAGAGGCAAGGAAGTGCTTGTAAATTTGGTAGTTGAAGTGTTTTGAATAGTCCTTCCAAGATTCTGATTTGGAGGTGTATGATTGTTTAGGACTGCCATGCTTGTAACCATGCCTTGTTACCTTGAAGGAGGATTGGATGAACTTGTAGGCACATTATTATCACCTCCTAAATCCTTCCTCTTGTCCCTAGTATTGTATGAAACATAAGTTTCTTGATTGAGCACAAAAGTATCCTCTACTAGGAAGTTGGTGAGGATCTCTCCTTGAGGCTGTCCACCTTCATTTGCTTACATCATGACTTAATCTTTAGCTAATAGAAGAAGAGTGAATCCTCATTGAGAAACTAGAGTTTTCTCTCCACCCTCATTGACATCCATTAATTGGCCTTGTTTCCAATATTCTCCTTGCACCAAGTTACTATGCAACAATACCATTGCTTTTGTATTAAAGGTTGAAGTAGGATTGTATGCATTAATAGGCCTATTGAAATTATGTTGACCTTGACCTCTCCCTTGCCCATATTGTTTTTGGTAGGGATAAGAGTTTTGATAGGGACCTTTTTGTCTATTTGCTTGCCTAGTTTGAACCTATAAGGCTAAGAATCTTTCTCTCTAATCAACATCATCTTATGCCTTCCTAGGAGCAATCTTTGGCTTTGCATTATCATTAATAATTTGAAAAATATTTGGAGCAGTAGTAGGAATGCTAGGCAAAATGGGAATAGACACTTTAGGAGGTAGTTTTCCATCTTGAATGAGGCCATTTTTAGCTCTAATGTCAAGTTCATATGCATCAATAAGAATGAAACCACCCATGGATTATAACATGATGGAAATATTAGTACCAATGGCTCTCAAATATGTAGTAAACATAAAGATAATAGGTGGTCTCATGAGAGGAGGCAATCTATACCAAGTCTTTTGAAACCTCTCATTGAAGTCATGCATTGTTTCCTTTGGAGATATTTTGATTACATTGAGCTGATGTATGAGATAGGTATGGTCACTTTCATCTTAAAATATTGAAGTCAACAAAAATCCAAATTCATCCCATGATATGATACATCCACCAGGTAAAGTCCTATACCAATAAAGAGCTTTCCCTCTAAGGGACATGGTAACGAGTCTAATGAACATATTATCCTTAGTGACATTATGGAAATTACAAAAATTTGAGATATCCTTGATGTGTTCACTAGGTGTAACATGACTCTCACCATTGAATGTAGGCACACTCTTTGTGGCATTAGGAAGAATGTCATCATAGGCCTGAAGGTGAATTGGATTTTCAATGTTAAAGGCAAGAAAGGCATGTTGCCTAGTGATGTTTTCTTCAAGATCTTAAATTGATCAAATCTATTCAATCCCTTCACCTCCTTGGCTATCAAAATATTCTTGGTCTTCAAAGGGTAGATTAGGTTGAGGGTATTGAACTTCAAGACGAAGTTTAGGCTGAATAGGTGAATTGATAGGATTGAGAACTCTACTAGATGATGAACTAGTAAGGACCACAAAGTATGAGAGAAAATTCATGACAAAAAAATGGCCTTGAACTATATTTTATCTTGAATGGAGTCATCAAATTCTAAGTAGTACACCAATTTATAGTTGATGTTGTCAAGACCAACATTCACCTTGACAAGTTGTCTTGAAGACAATGGGTCCCACTGGGCATTCTAGAACTATTCTCACCAAAATTTCACCCTAGAGGAGGTTTTTCAAGACTAATCTAAGATTTATGAAACATTTTAATACTTCCAGGTATGTGGTTTACCTATAGGAGAAGTATACCTCTAGGTTTAAGGGTTAGCTCCCTGATTTTGTCTTGAAGTGCTTGTCACCTATAATACTGATTGATTGTGGAAAAAAGGATAGAAGTATGAATAAAATAAATATAATATAAGAGGGTTATACACCATAGAGATATACATTATGATATCATACTTCTCTCACTAAGAACAAGAGTGACAAACTAATCTCTGAGTCCTAAGGTGTTCTAACATAAGTGTTTTCATATAGAGGTGATATGCATGAGACCACTCAATGTGGGTAGACCATAGATTATATTAATGAATCCAAGGACACTTGAATAATTGAAAGGGAATATAACACACTAGATACACTCTATATGACCTATTATAATGAAAACTTCTTGCATAAGACATGAAAGGATAAGGAAAATCAAGGATAAAATCACAAGACTCAACCATTCATCACTTTGAATACTCAAAAAAGATGTTTATGAAATCAAATACATATTTTTTATATTATTCAAATTAAAAATATGACATCAAGCCAACATGGCTTCACCATAATAGATGTGGTATTAGTCTACAAGAGCTAAAATGGCTACTATTTATAGAATTGGAGAGAGAGGAGAAGATAATGAAGTCCGAGAGTCACTAAAACATATGTCATGCTGAAAAAAGAGTTAAAAATGTAGGATAAAGGAATATGGAATAGACCATGTGAGGTCTACCTAGAAAAATGCCCGTCAAAACATGAAACTCCTGAAATGTGGCACATAACTCCTTAATTACTTGCTCAAAAAATTGCCTTCATCATTTAGCCTTGTTGGAACATCCCAAATCTAACTATGGAAATATGTGATGATTGAAATAAGAGGTAGGGGTTGTAAAAATTCTCCAAAACGCATTTTAGGTTTCCCTCATCATCAAGATTCTTCTAAAGACGAGTCATCACTGCCTATAGTCTAAGTAACTCCTCTTTCACTCACCTCTCACACTTGGCACTAAATTTGTCTTAAATTTTAAAATATGATCCATAAAATGGAGATTATGTCACATTTTAGGACACCTCATGGCCTTATATTCATCAAATAGACCTTAAAAAGCTTCTCAATTGAAGTTTTCACTCTCTCACTAACTTGATCATTGTGCCAGTTTTGCTTGATGGAGACGAAGGAAATTATAGAGATGGTTATGAGATTATATGAGGAATTAAATGGAAATTATAGGTTATTTAAAGCCTCAATATATCTCCCAAAGTTACTTTCATCCTTTGACTCTCCCTTGAACTCACAAAACACCAAAAATTGTCAAAGAAAGCTATTTTCCTCCTTGTCCATACAAGTAGGGTACAAATCAAGTTGATGGTGATGAGACCTAGAGAGTCTTATACAACCAAAAATAATTTACCAATCCATTCCATTCCACTTGGATGCCCCTTCTCCTTAATTTTCCCAATCGGGTCATTACCAAGGGTTTTAGGCCATTTTGCCCTCTAAGGATTGTTCATGAAGATGTGACATTAAATACTTCAAAAAATTTCACTAAATATTTATTCAAGGCATCATTAATAATCCATTAAATCCTTATACTCCCATTTAAAGTGTCCAAATAGGTGTAAGCTCTCAAAGTTTCCCTCTTGAGCTCTACTTTCCATTCCCTGTAGGCCTAATGTGGTTTGAGCCAAGAAATGGCTTATTAGTGGTTTTATTTGCACTCCAATAGATTGAAAAATCCTTATAACTACCTATACAAGTTTTATAATTATTTTTAAGGTCTATTTAGTGATAGAAATGATACTGAGCCCATAATTGGACTTTAGGCCTAAACTATACCTAATAGGTCTACCTACATATTTGTAGGTTTAGGATACCCTATTGAGTTTCTCAATTTTGTGCATGTTTTTTCATGTTTTCACATGTGTGACATAAATTTCCAAATCCCCCTGTAAGGTTGCATCAACTTCAACCTTGTCTTCTCATAATTTTCCTTCAAAACCTATAGGTTTGCATCCTTGGAGAGTGCCCTCTGTTTGAGATAAAATATAAGGCACTTCCCCTATTGACATAGACTAAAGGATGATATGGTGGGATTATCCAAATGATGGAGATGAATTTTAAAAAATTCTAATGTCTGATTATGTCTCTGGTACCTCCAAATGCATCAAAACCTAAAATAGACTCATGGGAAAGCTCATTGTATGTAGGGTATTAAATGTGAACTATGGGTTGCATTATTGGAAGATCTCTTTCCCCCATTTACATGTTATGAGAGTGCCATGTAATGGAAATTATCACTATGGATGTATTTACCATTCTCAAAAATTCTTATCATCCATGATTTCACCCTCAACCCATGCCCTTATTCCACTAGGCCTACCTAATAGGTTGACTGTGTTTTATCTTAGAAAAAGCCTACTTATAGGTGTATATGCATGGTTAGACCTTGAAAATAGTGTTTACAACCTTATTGGAGATTTAAAATTCCCTTTAATAATTCATTTATACTTGTTCTCATCATGTTCATGTTAGGACATCTTCCAAGTCAATTGTTCTAGCTCACTATCATACCATAGTCAGCTATAGTTGACTAAGCAGGGGTCCTGTAGGTGAACATCCACCTTATAATTGGTTCCAAATACCCTTGAACTAGTTTTGAAGTTATTTAGAAGCATTTGTGACTTGTATGTGTTCTTATCCATTGGGTTTTCATGTCTAGGTTTGTGTCATGAGACTGTAGATACCTACAATCAACTATAGGTGGCCCTTTTGAACCAAAGCACACCTTTAGGTGCATCTATAAGCCAAAAACATAGTTATTCAACATTAATTGATGCTCTTTGAATCCTAATAGTCCCTCTCACTTGCTTAGAACCACTTTTCATGGTGATAGGTTCTTGTATTTCCATCTTAGGGTGTATGGCCACTTTGAAAGTTCCAATCCTATAGAATACACTAAAAAACTATAGTGAATAAATGCCAAAAATAGAGGCCTTCAAACACTATGATCCTCTAGTCATACATCCATTCCTTTTTTGCATGGCTCTTCCCCTATGATAGGGATACAAGGTAGATGCATCAAAACTTGATCAAAATCTATGTAACATTGTTATATGGAATCAACAAAAGTGCCTCGAGCTCTATACTAGATCTTTTAGGGAACTTGTCCCTAAAGTTCAATTCTCTTCTCTTGAAGTGACTCCTCACTCTTACCTACCAACCCAATGTATCAAACATGCTTTTCACATTATCATTCAACTATCCAAACTTCATGAAGGTATATAAACATGTCAAACTCCTCTATGCCAACCCTCATATCTTTGTATAAGCCACCTATAGGTAGACATCTCAGGCTGTAGGGTAGTGAAGGTGAGATGATCATTGTGGTCATGGTATATGAAAATATAACTAGTTACAAACTTTCACAAAGGCATTTAAATTGATCATCTCTTCCTTTAAATGGTTCAAACTAGTCTCAACACTTCTCATTTTAATGTTTTCAGTCTCTCGTATGTGTTGATATAGTTGCAGTCAAGGCAGTGAATGTGGTCATGAGCTATATGCATGGTGTATGAGTATTAAATAAGATCCCAAACTTAGAAAAGGTATTCACATGAATTATAAAAACCTTGGCACACCTCAAATAAGTTTCAACAACCATTTGGATGTGATATCCTTCTATAAGCACCTGTAGATGCTCATTCATGGTGGATGATTGTGCATATGTTTTACATTGACTGTCATAATTTGTTGTTTACCTTTTGAAGGGAATTTTATTGATTGATAATGATTATAAGGTGTCCAAACTATTTAAAACATAATTACATTTCCATGGCCAGTATTGAGAGCTCAAAACACTTCACTCAACTGACTGTGTATGGAATCATGTAGGAAGTTGACTGTGGATTTTGAACTATGAGTGCACCTTCATTATGATAGAATGTAATAATATTATTTAAAGGAGATTGATTCAAGGAGCCATTATAGGCATGATAAAAAACACCACACATTTCTTTAAAACCACTGCAGATAGAGAAACCTTCTGTAATTGGTGAAAGATGACTACAAGTCCACTAGCACACACCACATACAACCTAAGAGATTTGAACACATTAAAAAACTTGAAAACATGATAAAAAATATGTAAAACATGTGAGAAGGAAATTCACATTATTTGGAAGCCATTTATTTAGCTATATTATACATATATGCTCAAATAGAGGTAAAACCTGTAGGGTGTGGGGATTAACATGCAAAACCAAACATTCAAATTGTTAAGGATGGTTCATAAAGTATAGGCCATAATTAATCTACATAAAAACTTTAAAATGAAGCTAAAAAATTTTAATATCTACCATCAAGATATTTTTACCTGGAGGTCCTCCTACTGGCCATACTATCCAAAGTCTTGTTGACTAGTTTTGCTTGCATAGTGGAACGATGGAGAGATAGAATGGTTTTAGCCCATTTTTGGAACTTCTAAAGCATGTAAAGTGTGGAAATATAGTCATGGAAGCTAAATATACATTTCATAATATTTTTCCATGTGTCACTCTCCCATAGGTCATACAATCTTTGAATTTTTTTTTCACTTGTTTTCTTAATTTTCAATTAGGAACTTGAAAGTTTTAGTTAGTCATGACATTATTAACAAGGAATATAACATATTTGACATTTGAATGAATTTTGGAATACATGGGCACCTTTAAAACTGTACCACTTTCATTTATGATCTCTAAGTGACATAAAATGACATAAGGACTAATATGGACTATGACCAACACTAATAACATATGAAATCATATAAAATGAACCATGACACATAATACGACATTATAATATACCCTTATATCAAGATTTGGACTATAGGGGGTTGACTCATTTTGACTTGTGGTCAAAATGGTCAACATGAAGCACAATCACTGAGAGGGGGGGTGAATCAGTGTTCAAAAAGTTTATTTCAATTATCCTTTAACATTCTTTGAATCATGAAAGTAATACAGTGACATAACAATGCATAAAGAACTATTCACATGAGTATAACATAAGAAAACACATATATGAGTGGGAAGCCCTCAATGAGATGAAAACCCACTGTGATCTCTAAAAATGGACTATAGTCTTATAAAACAAAAGAACAAATTCTATTGAGCACAAACTCAACTTGGAGCACCAACCACATTGAAGTCAAGCACCCACTTGACTAGGCTTTAATAAGCACCTACTTGCAAGGAAGTACCAACTCCCTAAGTGACTCAAAACCAAATTATCCACCTCATTAATTTTTATCATAACACCTCTAATATACTATTATGGTCTCATTTCAGGACCTCCTTCTGCTCTACCAAGCAAGATTTCATTTGCTTATGTTGTATACCTCCAAATTGGCCTAAACTACCATGTATATATACAAGTCCTATGATCACATACCACTTGGTTAGCCACACACATTTAAACTCTTAGGTAAAACATACAATACATGTTAGAATACTTTATGAACATGATTCAACTAAACTTTAGATCCCTTTTGGTCTGCAACAACTCAATTAGGCCTCATTGCTCTTTTAGGTCTCATAGAGACCTAATTGCATTAGGTCTATCTTCTTAACGTCAAAGCTTCATCCTCTTGGGCCCAGATTGAATTTTAAAACAATAAAAAATCATTCAATAACTTAGATAATGACATATATTGGCCTTATCCATGCTTGGTTAGACCTGTATCCTTTGTTCATACCATGAAATCTTTTTTAGGATAAACTGCCCTATTAAGCCTATATATCTTAAAAGTGTATCTTACAAAAATGAAGCTTAAACACCATTAATATATTAAAATATGAAAAATTAAACATGTAGATAGGTTATCCATGATTTTAGGGTCATGAGAAAATGCTTGGAATATTTTCACGTAGGAGATAAAGGCTCAAGAACATCTCTGTAACTCACTCACTTAGAACTGCCAATTTACCTCAAAAATCGGTCATGGTGACTTAGACCTCTAACACCTGTGCAGAAAATTATCATGATTATTGATTAATTTAAATGATACTATGATATATATAGACCATTCTTAGATGAAAAATTCATATGGCTTAATGCCAAATATTGGTCTTTTGAACCAATTTCTTGTCCCTAAATCACAGTCTTATCTGAACTAGACAAGCCATTTTGTGAAAAACCTTTCACCATATACACTGACCTCTAAAAATTATTAAAAGAATGAACATGAATTATAAGTAATAAATAACTTCTCCTTGTACTTTTTTGGATCAATTGAATATGCTTAGACTCTCAAATCCATCTTCTCATCTCTGCCTGAGTTTTTCACTGTTCACACCCTTAGGTCTATCTGTGATTGGCTAACTTGGATGACCAAATTAGAACTCTTAAAGACTATAAACTATACAAAAATCACCATGGACATGTAAAATGTGTCTCTATATTCTTCTATAATCCATTTTATTTTCTTGACTAATACAACTTTTGAGAGTTACAATAATTTCTTGACAAACAAGCTTATATCTATGCATTTTCTCTCTCATCTAACTAACCACCACCACCTAGAGGTACCTGGGAGATTTTAATACATACCTAAATAGTTTATTTGGACATTTGAATCCATCATGAGCTATTTTTAATAATATCTTTCATATTGGGTCCTTATTAGGGTTTTAGGAAGGTTTAACCTAGGTTTTGGTGTTAACAATTATTCATAAAGGATTGCCCCTTGAATCCAAAACCAATGCCTAAAGATATTATATAGGACCCTTATCCATCTCTCCTTAATATATTAGGTTTCCATTCGTAGGTTACATGTACCAATGAATGTCTAAAAGTGCTTCTTAGGTCTGGATACTTTATTCTATGAAATTGAGAAGGCCTAAAACACTAAATCATGCAATTTACTTCAAACCATGACCTCAAAATTTGTTAAAAATCCTAAAAAACTCATATCACCTTTTTCCATGCTCACATATGCATACTTGATTTTAAATCTGATCTTCATACCTTAGTATGCTAGGTAGGGTCTAAGAGAGGTTTATGTGTAGGCTTAGTTTGAAGGTTAGGCTCACCTTGAAACTCTCATGAGTTCTTCAATGCCTCACATACATGCTCAAATAGTTCCATACAACCTTTACTTGCCTATTTTCATTCATTTTCATGCACACACCTCTTCATGTCATGACTAGGCTTCCTATGCACTTTGACATCAATGACCTATACCTTTATGCAATTATAATACATTAGTTGCCTTTAAATTATCTCTTGCCTTTAAATTATCTTTCATGATTTCATGACAACATCCTTCAATGACAACATTCTATCAATGCTCCTTGTCACATCACACACTACCAATTAGGCTTAGTTACCTTTGACATCAATCTTCACAGGCTGTACCTTTGACATCGATGATAATACTTAACAATATCCCCCTGTCATTGATGGAACCACCTTCAAAAACTTCTCTCAATAGGAAACTTTATTTTCATTCTAAACTTTCTCCCCCTTTGACATAAATGATAAAGAGATGTCTACAACTTTTTGAATCGCACCTCTTACAACCAAAACAATCAACACACAAAATTATGAGTTTATGAGACACCATACAAACATGCCCCCCTATATCCATGCATACTTTATCAGAACTACTCACATGATCTTGGAGATAATGAATCACCTTATTATCTACACCTAAACACTTGACTTCCTCAATGACTACCAAGGGCAGAAACTACACCCAATTCCTATCTTAGATGTTCAAATGTTGCCTTTGGAAGTGGTTTGGTCAAAATGTCTACAATATGATCCTTTGTAGAGACATATTTAAGTTTAACACTTTTTTCACTTACCTACTCTCTTAATAAATGATACTTTATGGGTATGTGATTAGTTATTGATGCATGATAGAATTATTTGAGATAATTATGGCACTTGTATGATCACAATAGATAGGGCTAGGACTATCATTCTACACCTTGTAATCTTTTAAGGTCTATCTCATCTATAAGAATTGAATGTAACATGAAGATGCTATAATGTACTTAGCCTCATAATTAGATAGTGCCATAGATGGCTGCTTCTTGCTTATCCATGATACTAGGCATTCTCCAAAGAAGAAAGATCCTCCACTAGTGCTATTCTTATCATCTAGACTCCCTACCTAATTTGTATCTATATAGGCTATCAAGTTAAAATCCTTGCTCT
Source organism: Torreya grandis (assembly GCA_037957365.1). Taxonomy (NCBI): domain Eukaryota; kingdom Viridiplantae; phylum Streptophyta; class Pinopsida; order Cupressales; family Taxaceae; genus Torreya; species Torreya grandis. The sequence goes on from JARHVA010001760.1 coordinate 367,942, forward strand.
TAGGATACCACAAGCCAAAATACATAGTCCCCTTGAGATACCTAAGTATCCTTTTGACTGATTGTAGATGATTTTCCTTTGGATCTACTTGAAATCTTCCCACAAGGTCTACTACTTATATGGTGTCAAGTCTAGGGGTAGTAGTGTATAGAAAAATTACAATCATTGACCGATATGATGATTGATTGACCTTTGGAAACTCATCTTCCTTACTTAACTTACACCTTGTGATCATATGTGTGCTAACAATATTTCAATCTTCCATCTCAAATTTATTCAACATCTCTCTTATGTACTTATCTTGTGAAATGAATATACTTTTTCTGATTGAATGATTTATAATCCAAGAAAAAATGATAGTTATCCTAATATGGACATTTCAAACTCCTTGTTCATCACATTTGTAAAGGCCTTAATCATATTCTCACAATTTCCAATAAATATGATGTCATGCACATAGATAAGTACTATCAACTAATGGTCATCTTATGTTTTTATGTACATATTACTATCTATAACTCCTCTTTTAAAACCTTGATCCAATAGATAACTATCTAATTTGGCATAACAATCTCTAAGAGCTTGTTTTAGACTATAAATAGCCTTTTTTAATTTGTGAACATAGTCCTTATTACCTAATAATGAGAATCCCTCAAGTTTCTCTATATACACCTCTTCTTACAAGTTTCCATTCAAAAAAGATAACTTGACATCCATCTGGTACACCTTGAATCCTTTGAATCCTCCATATGCTAGAAATAGTTTGATAGCCTCCAATCTTACTACTGATGCAAATGTCTCCTCAAAATCTACCCCTTCAACTTGTGCATACACCTTACATACCAATCTAGCCTTGTTCCTAGTGACTTATCCATCTTCATTCAACTTGTTTCTAAACATCCATATTAGGCCAATGACATTCTTGTCTTTAGGCCTAAGAACTAGTTCCTAAGTCTCATTCTTTTATATTTGGTCTAACTCCTCATTCATAGAACCTATCCAAAAATTGTCTTTTCTTGCTTCTTTAAGGTTCTTAGGTTTAATCTTAGACAATAGGAAAACATTATATTAATTTACGTTACTTACTAGTCTTCTCCTTATTTTCATACCTGTATCCTTGTTGCTAATGATTTGTGATTCAAGATGGTCTCTCTGAATCTATCTCAAAGGACCTTTTAAATCTTGTCTTTCCCCAAATTCTTCTTCTTCCTCATCTATCTCTATTGTTTCTTCTTCATTATTGAAGTCAAACTTATTAGATGTGTCATTTTATTATGAGTGTGACTTGTTATAACTTGTCTCATCAATCTTTACATTGGTTCTTTCTACTATCTTCTACAACCTCTTATTATAGAATATATGGGCTGAGCTTACTGATAATTATCCCAAGAATATACCTTCATCCGACCTAGAATTAAACTTACCTAAGTCTTCCTCATCTCTTTTAATGAAACATTTGATTCCAAACACTCTAAAGTGTTCCACATTAGCAAGTCTGCCTTTCCATAGTTCATAAAGAGTTTTATTGCCATTAGTCCTTATATGTCCTTTATTCAAAATGTAGATTATAGTGCTCACTACCTCTCTCTAATATCCATCAGCTAACCTTGACTCATTTATCATAGTTATTACCATCTCTTGAACTATCCTATTCTTTCTTTCAACCACCCCATTCTATTGAGGTGTCCTAGTTGTTGAAAACTATCTCCTTATCCCATGAACTTCATAGAAGTCATCAATTTTATTAAACCTAAAATATCCTCCTCTATTAGATATTAAACATTTGATCTTTCCATTTTCTTATTCTCAACAAGATCTTTGAATGCCTTGAACTTGTCAAGAGCATCTGACTTTTATTTCAAGAATACTATCTAAGTCATTCTTATGTAGTCATATATGAGTAACATGAGGTAGCTATCTTGAATACTTTAGATTGTTATAGGCCCATAGAGATCAGTGTGTATTAACTCCAAAATTCTTGTAGTAGAGTACTCCTTGGATTTTAACCCTTTTCTAGTCTACTTACCATGTTGACATGCCTTGAAAAGTGTGTTTGTAGGTTTGGTGATTTTAGGCATGTTCTTCACAAAATTATTAGAGCTTATCTTGACTAGATTGTCAATGTTTAGGTGGCCTAACCTTCTATGACATAGTAAAATTCCATCCATCTTGCTCATAAAACATCTCTCCTTGATCTCGCTCAATACATAAGGTTGTTTTCAGTCCTCTTAGCATTGAAAATTAGCCTTCTTGATTTGGCTCTCCTTATATCACACCCTCTATCATGAAAAGGTGTCCTTGGTTGCACATTTGAATTACACCAAGTAGGTATGTTTCAAACCTTCCACATACAACACATTCTCTATCTTGGTCTTCCCATTTTTCAAACTCAAGATACCCTTGACAACTATATTGGCAGTTATGTTATCTCTAAATATCACTATTCTTGTAGCATTATTCTTCAATGAGATGAACTTGATCTTATCCCTTGTCATGTGGCTTGAGTAACCACTATCTATATAACATTTCATTCATTCATCTTAGATGTCAAAAGTAGTCTGAGCTATCATATATTCTTCTCCTTTAGTCTTCTACTCCATCACCTTATACATACTATCTAATTTCTTGATCTACTTCTCAGTGGTATGACGATATAACCTTTTATCTTGAATGATCTTACTCATATTCTTTATCTTGAAATCCCTTGCAATATATCCTCTTTGATCATAAGTATAACATATTAATCTACTTATAATGTTGAAATGGACAATTACCCTATTTATCCATGATGAATTTATTCTAGCATGATGTCTATAATCCATAAATCTATGTCCATATTGATTTCATGAGAAATAGTAACCATTAAATGAATTCACATACCTTGTCTATGTGATGTTGAATGATGCACCTTTACCTTTGTTATCTCTCAAAGGAGTCATAATATTCTTGACTTGTTGATGATAAATTTGAGTCTCAGATTTGAGAGTTTATGCATAGGTCTTTGAGGTTTGAATTGCCTTGTTTTTTTTATTTGAACCCAAGACCTATCTTGTCATGTGGAGATATTTGAATACTCAACATATCACCAAGGAATTCAGTGCTCTTTTCAAATTTATGATGTGTCTTCAATTTGACTATTTCTTGATCCGATTCTACCTTTAAGGACTCCATTTCTATTTAAAACTTGATGCATTCTTCCTCCTTGATTTTAAGACTTGTAGTGACAATCTCAATATGAGTTTTCAACTACTTGATGATATCCTCATGTTCATTGGTGTTATTACTTAGTATCTCTTCAAAGATATTGATTTTTTCCTCTTAAATCTTAACCAATGATCTTAGTTCTAATTATTCTATCTTTGAAACTTCAAATCCTCTATAACATACACCAATTCTTCCTCAAGGTTCACTTTAGCCTCTTATTCATCTGATTCTTCATCATCCATAAAACCTTTTCCTTTTAAACACCTCTCATTGTCTTTTTATATAACCATGAATAAGGTTTAATTTGTATCATGATAATTACTGTCATCATCACTATTAGATGTACTTGTGTCACTTACATCAAAGGATATATTATGTTATTTGATATAAAAACTTCTCTTGTTATTGAATGACCATTTCTTGCCTTCATACTTTTTGAAACCCTTTTTTCTCTTGTCAGAATTATAGACATTATTATCATCAATATGATGTTAATCATACTCTCCATCATGATCATTATTATCCTTGTTAGGATATTTAGATGTAAAGTGACCAATATTACCATAATTAAATTACTTGAATGACAAATTTCCCTTATACTTATTTGATCCTTTCCTTAGTTTTCTAACAAACATGGCTTATATCTTATCATCATCAATGTCCATGTCAACATCATCCTTGGCATTTTTACCTTGTGAATTTTTATTATATTTTAATGTAGCTTCATTCTTGAAAGGTCTTCCATCACTTTTTCTAATTTCATATGCAGTTAAGATGCATTGAAGCTTATCCATTTATAATATGTCAAGATCTTTGATCTCCTCCACAATAGACACCTTTGAATCAAACTTAGATGTAAGGGATATTAATAATTTTTGAACTATATTTGATTCTTCCAACTTATTTCCTAGACCTTTGATGATATTTACCACTTCATCTAATCTTAATAGATAAGATGCAATGTTTTCATCCTCCTTCATTCTCAGACTTTCAAACTGCCTTCAATGAGTCTACAACTTTTCCAACTTGAATTTGGTGTCTCCTTCATATATGGTTTGAAACTTATCCAAAATTAATTTGGATATATAAAAATTCATGACATTTATAAATTATGGCTCTAAAATACCAAATAGGATGCCATTTATTGCCTTAGAGTTGTTCCCATTTACCTTCTTACCTACTGCATCAATTGGTGGTGTAGAAGGTGGAGTGAATGTATCAATAATATATTTACATATGTCATAGCCTAAGGAAATTATATAGGTCTTAATTTTGATTATCTAAAATGTATATTTAGTCTTAATGAAGAGATGATCCTTATTGGTTGAGAAGACTCCTTGTACATGATGACTAGACATGCTTGTGCTTTTGATATCTCCTTTAAGCTGTTATGCCTGCTTATAAGGACCAGGATATGATACCAATTTTTAGAATCATAATAAATTAGGTGGGGTGAATAAATTTAAAAAAAATTTGTTTCAATTATCCTTTAACATTACTTTAACCATAAAAGTAATACAATGACATAACAATGCATAAAGAACCATTCACATAAGCATAACATAAGAAAACACATATATGAGTGGGAAAATATTAGGGGGAAGAAAAACCACTATGATATTTTCAAATGGAATATAAACCTATAAAAAATAATACCAAATTATGTTGATCACCAACTCAACATGGAGCACTAACCCCAATGAAATCAAGCACCCACTTGACTAGGCTTTAACAAGCACCTACTTGCAAGGAAGCACTAATTTCGTAAGTGAATCAACACCAAATCAACCATATAATGAATTTAAATCACCAAAAATATGATTTTATATTATTTTCTCATTTTAATACCTTATTTTTCTCTTAAAATCAATATTTTATTTGCTTATGTTGCATACCTCTAAATAGGCTTAAACTGCCTTATGTATATACAAGTCTCATGATCACACACCACTTGGTTAGAAATAAACCTTAAACCTATTATTTAATACATATAATAAGTCTTATAACACTTTTTGAGCATTATTAAACTTAAATTTTGACCGCTTTTTCTTCACAACAACTCAATTAGGTCTCATTTCTCTTTTAGGTCTCATGGAGACCTAATTGCATTAGGTCTATCTTCTTAACATCAAATATTAATCCTCTTGGGAAAAAATGTTCTTATCCAAAAATAAAAATTAATTAAATAAATTTTATAATGAATTATACTGACCTTAACCATTCTTGTTTAGACCTATATCCTTTGGTCATACCATAAAAGCTCTTTTAGGACAAATTGGCCTATTAGGCCTCTGTACCTTAAAAGTCTATCTTGAAAAAATGAAGCTTAAACACCCATAAAATACTTAAATATGAAATATGAAACATGTATATAGGTTATCCATGACATTAGGGTCATAAAAAAATTATTGGAACACTTTGAATCAAGAGATAAATGCTCAATAACATCTTTGCAACTCACTCACTTAGAACTGCCAATTTACCTCAAAAACTAGTCATGGTGACTTAGACCTAAAACACCTGTGTATACACTTGTAATGACTATTTATTAATGTAAAGTATTATATGAGACATATATACCATTATAATATGAAAAATTCATATGGTCTAATGCCAAATATTGGTCTTGCAAACCAATTTCTTGACACTATATCACATACTCTTATTTGAACCAAACGAAGCATTTTGTGAGAAAATTTTCACCATATACATTGACATTAAAAACTTATTAAAAGAATAAAAATTACTTATAAGTCATAAATAAATTATATATATATATATATTTTTCATCAATCTAACAAGCTTAAACTCTCAAATCCATCTTCTCACCTCTACCTAGGTTTTTCACTGTTCACACCATTAGGTCTATCTATGACTGGCTAACCTAGATGACCAAATTATAAATATTTAAGAATATAAAATATCCAAAAATCACCATGGACATGTAAAATGAGTCTCTATATTCTTATACCTTACATTTTCTTTTATTAACTAATACAACTTTTGAGAACTATAATAATTTCTTGACAAACAAGCCTATATCTGTACATTTTATATCTCATCTAACTAACCACCACCACCTAGAGGTATTTGGGAGAGTTAAATACATGATACAGTATTTTATATATACATTTTAATCAATATTTATCTATTTTTAACAAGATATTTCATATTTGGTCCTTATTAGGGTTTTATGGAGGTTTAACATAGGTTCTGGTGTTAACGATTGTTCATAAAGGACTACTCATTAAATCTAAAACCAAAGCCTAGAGATATTGTCTAGGACCATTAAATATCTCTAATTAACATCTTAGATTCCCATTCATAGGTTACACATGCCAATAAATGTTTGGAAGTGCTTCTTGGGTCTTGAGACCTCATTCTATGAACTCGAGAAGGCCTAAAACACTAAATCATGCACTTTACTTGAAACCATGACCTAAAGCTTTGTGAAAAATCCTAAAACAAATAATATAACCTTTTTAAATTCTCACATATGAATAATTTCCTTTAAATCTGATCTTCATACCTTAGTAATATAGGTAGGGTCTAAGAGAGGTCTAGGTGTAGGCTTAGTCTGAAGGTCATACCCCTATAGGCTAGCCCTAAAATTCTCATGAGTTATTAAATGATTCACATACATGATAAAATAGTCATATAAAACCTTTAAATTCATTTTTTCATTTGTTTACATGCACACACATCTTCATTTCATGATAAGGATTCTTATGCACTATAACATCAATGACCTGTACCTTTATGCAACCATAATAAATTAGTTGCCTTCAAATTTTCTCTTGAATTAAAATTATATGTTGAATTTAAATTATTTTTCATGATTTCATGATAAAATCCTTCAATTACAACACTCTCTCAATGCACCTTGTCACATCATGCACTTCCAACTAGGATTAGTTACTTTTGACATCAACCTTCACATGATGCACCTTTGACATCAATGATAATACTCAACATTTTGTAGGCTAAATTTCAAAATAATTTTTTCTTTACATTTTCCACACTCTTTCATTTTATTTCTACATCACATCATTAAATTTTAAATGAAACCCAAACTATTCCAACTAGTTAAGAAATTGAAAATAAAAATAATTGATTAACACTTTAAAAAAATAATTAAATATTAAGTTTATTCAACACTTTTATTTTCCTTTAAATGAAAATCCACAAGGATTAAATTTTTAGTGTTTTTCCTTGAGATATAGGTGCCGATGTGCTAATCTATGCACGCAATGATAACCTCTCCTCTACTAGCATATTGTGGGGAAAACATTCCCCAAACTCACCCAATGCACAAATAAAAGTAACCAGGTTGGGTCAGGGTTAGTTGGAAATCATGTTATAAATGAAAAGGTTAAAAAATTAATCCATATTGTTAATGCCACTTCTATCTAACCTAAACACTTAGCTTTTCCTCGTAACATGTATTTACCATTAAACTAGGTAATGTAACTAGCTCAATGGACATTCATTTTCACATGATTTATAACCAATAAGCAAATAAGAATACCATATTACATTGCTATCAAAGAACCATGATTGTATTAATAATTAATTAAAATATATTTATACCAAGGTGGGGTATACAAAATCTCCTATAATCCTAATTTGAGCAATATGTCACTACTTTTCTTCCTCTCTTTCTTATGACAATGACATTATAAATCACTGTAAGAATCAATAACCACTAACCTCAACAACAAATAACCTCAACAACAATAACCAATAACCACCTCTCATCCTTGCTATGATCTAGTAATTTATAGAGCTCAGGTGGAGTGAGAAGACAACTGTCATCATCTCTATTTAAAATTTGAATACTCCATCTTCCTCCCACTTATCCTACCATTAATCATGGCATCGAGATTAGTACCATCTCCTCTGGTGTTAGTATTTTATTCCTCTATCAATTCCTATCTACCATTTCCTTTCATAACCCTTACCCTGGTCATGGGTTTGCTAAAATGTGATCTTCATGAATCTTATAGCCTATTTAGATGTACTATGAGTTGGTAGGCTTTTAGTGGAATTTAAATCTCATTCCTTCTATCACTTCTCTCTAGATGATGTGGCTACTGTCAATAACGAATCCCATTACCCAAGCTCAATATAAATACATCAATCACATGATATAGGGTGATGAACATATGGTTTTCCAACATTTTATTTGTAATTAATAGGTCTTCTTTAATCCCATGAACAACTAGTTTTACTTCTTCCATTAGTTCCTTGGCAAGTTACACCTTTTGAGTTGGTCCATTAACATAATTGTTTAAAAGGTCCTTGGTTAAAACTTTCAAGTTAATGAATTATTTCCTTGGAGAATTCAAAGTTTTGGCAATGAATTCTTTAAATTCATTAGGATATAACCATTGCCCACTCATGGTTTAAACTTCAACACATAAGATAGAGAACAAGAATCTAGCCTTATCAAAGATATAATTTAGAAATTCTCTAATTTTTCCTAGTTGCTTTTTTGAAACACACCTCACTGAAATAATTATCATTAAATTTTTTCACTAAACTTAATTTAAAACTCATAAAAGTAATCACATCAAACCCACTTGGCCCTAGTTTCTTCTTGGTATCCTCAGTGAAATCAAATATGTTCCTTACATCCAAAAGTTTTCCATGCTTGTCTTAAATTCCTTTTTTGAGAGTTCTCCCCCTAAATTCACTTATTATACAATTATAAAAACATAATAAATAATAAATTCAATATCTCTTATAATTCGAAGAGAACCTTCCATACTTGGACATTCATTGAAACCATATCAACATAGTCTATTTGCAACTCCTTAATAGTATGTTTAAGATTTTTTATTTCCTTAATGTATTTTGATTTATCATCTAGTATTAGCTTCTTGAGAATAATCACTATGGGTTTTGACAATCAATTTATTTTGAGAGAGGTCAACTATTATTTGTTCATGGGTCACATGGACCTCTTCCCAACCTCATTTCATTTTTTGGTTGATAACCCTCTTTATCTTATAATTCTAATAATTTAGGATGATTTCATGGTTTTATATGACTATCATATCAATACTATCTTTATTTTTTCTCTCTAATTCTAAATGCTACCTCAAATTTGTAGATGAACTATTTAAACTAAGGGATGTCTTTGTAGGGAAATATGATGAGACTTGATTCAACACATAAGATGAAATTTGTATCTTAGCAATGCTAGGAGTATAAAATAATTACCAAGGCATACCAATAATATCAAGAGAAGTTAAGACCTAATCAATAATTGGTGTTGATTTCCCTGAAGCCTCATAAAATCTTCTAGTTCTTTCTATAAATAAATTCATAAATTGGCTAGTTGTAAACATCCATTACTTTGGGAATATATCGGGACCTTTTTAGAGATTACAATATCCTTCTCATCTAATGAAATAACTTAAGGTTATCCAACTATTATGCCTGATAGAGGAGAGAAAGAAGGGGTGATTACTAAATTTTTAGATCACCAAAATGGCATATCATCATCCACTTGGTATTATGAAAGAGAAACCCGCTACATTTGTATCCCAATATATCTCTACAACTTATATTATGGTGGAAAAGATAAATGTTGATCTTCATCATCTAGAAAAACTTGTTTAGGAACCTTAGATAATATTCATGTCTTAAGGAATTTATTAATTACTTATCTAGAATCAATTTCATCACATATAACTCAAAATATAGATGAGCTTTCTACACAATCAATATTAGCCTTAGGTCTCAAGACTTAAACATGCTTATACACCATGTTAAAAGATGCTATCCCATGTATATTGCCTCATGAAATTATAATAACCTAAATTTATGTGCTCTATTTCATGTATATAACACTATTATCTACACATTATTTTACTATCTAACATATTTCTTAGCTGTGTTAGTATCTATAAAACTATTATTGGTTGATATTGAGACTATGTTTTGAGATATTATTATGATATGTTGCATACTAGACATGTTTATATTATTCTAGATGATTTAATTTAGTTTTTTATATATTTAATTGATGATATTCAAATTGAAATTATTTGTCATATTTGATATATTGTTTTCTATTCATATATTGTTGATTTATCATTCAGATGATTACAGGAATAAGAAAAACAAAATGAGCTATGTTGTATTTGGTGCTCAGTAGTAGAGGGAACTAAAGGGTAATAATGAGTTAGTGATTTTTGAGCCATGAAGTTCGAAGATTTATTTTGAATAAGTTAATCTTGACCATTTTTTTCATTTATTTAGTTGGTTATTGAGCAAAGTGGTTTTATATTAGTCTTTGACTATGTTCTTGTTCTTGATTTGAATTTTGTCATGACTGATGTAGTAATCATTTTGTGTTTTTATTTTTATTGACATCATGTGGAACAATCTTAAACTTGGAATTGATTTATATTGGTTATGATCATTATGTATTGATTAGAGCCTCAATATTTTTACATTTATTCTATGTTGGGAACATGTGCATTCTTTTTCATTGAATACTTCAAGATAGTTTTGTTGATCTTCACTATTGTATGGCTTCAGCATGGTGTTTTAACCATTTGGTACGTTGAATGTTTAAATTAAGGAGGAGACCATGGGATATTCATTAGTTTGTTTTGTTTAAATTTTTGAATTTTTAAACTTTATTTTTTGACCCCATTGGGAATTAGGTCACGATAACCCAAATCCCAAGGTCAACTTGATGAGTAGCTTCAAAGTCTTTTATTTTGGAATTTGGTTTTGTGATGAGCTTAGTTGGTCAAACCCTAGCAAAAATTTTGGGTGAAAACCATTGGAGACCTATTAGGATTGATATTTGACTACAATTTCTATTTCTCAATTGTATTTTTGACAAAATTGAAGGTGGTTCATTTAGCCACATTACTAGTTATTCATGGCTATAAAGCAAGACTAATGTGAGTTTTAATTCCATTAAGTAGACTTACTAAGATCTTTGTTATGTGAAAAGAGGAAAAATATATTGTTGTTTTTGGAATAAGCCACAATATATTCTACATTGGGGGTATGTTCAATAAGTAAGTGGTTTTATTGTTATTATGTTGAAGTTTAATACCATAGTTACTTTGTGTTATGTTGAAATGTGGTACATCTGAAAGAAAAAATGAACCATTATAGGTTCATTTTGAAGTCTATAGACTTCACTATGAACCCATAATGTAATAGTTGATGTATGGTCGATTATACTCTTAGTTAGAATGTTCAAGGTTATTTTTCACATGGCTTAAAGTATAGTTATTTACACAGCTCTATAGTTTATTTTTATTGTGGTTATGTTTGAATGGATTTTAGAACTAGCTTTGGATAAGTCACATGATTTTTGTACCAATTGGTTATTCCATTGATTTCAAAGGAATGGGTGTCAATATGTTTTTTTGATTGATATTTTGACTTGTATTGTGGTATGGCTATATATAAGGGGTTATGGTGAAGTTTTTTGGGACTGTATTATTGGCTATCATTTTGAAAAGTGTTGATATGGCTATAGGTACTTTTTTTGTTTAATGATAGGGTTTGGTAACTTGTGATAGACTTGAATGATCTTATATGAGTATAAGGTCTTGTGAAAGTTTGAGCTGAGTTCATATATAATTGAAATCTTATTGCAGTCTATGTGGGATATTATGCAAATTTTGAGCTGGATTATTTTCCATTTTGTGTATACTTTGATGATTCTTTTTGGGTGTCATGCCATTTTTAGTGTCATTATGATTTAGACTGATGATGTTTATTCTTGTTGAATGATACTGATGGAAATTCAAAGTGGTCATGAATATCTTTAGTACTATTGGTTAATAAATTCTTGTATGGTACATTCACATGCATATCTCATTGAAGTCAATGGGTTAAACACTCATTATTTAATTTGAGGAAGTCCAATGGATTTTAATCATGAGTGATTTCTTCCATGAATTATCTTTATGTGAATTCTTGTCATTATTTTATGATTTACAATGCTTAGAATCTCAGTTACGAGTTCACCCTTCTACAAACCCTGCTGTTGAACTCCACATCTAACTGATGGATGGGGTGGTCTAAGGCCATTGATAGGGGGATAATTGGGTAAGATGAGTTGATGTTTACATATCTTTGGAAGATGATTTAGTGCTTGGACGCTTCACGTATTTCATTTTTCTATTATGTGGTGACTTAGTGTAAAGACATGATATAAATAAATGTCTCATGTATGATAATAAAGATAATTTATTATATAGTCTTATTCATTGGGTGTGTTGAATTTATTATTTCAAATTGGAGACAATAAGTTGTATGTGGTTTAGTTATGTAATGTATGTAACATTATTTTATGATATTATTATATGGAAAGATGTATATGTTGATTTATTTTTTCTATAAGTACAAATATAAATGAATGGTTATTCAACAAGGATGTGGTATTTTGATTTTGATCATTGAAGCTTTTGATCTAGTATCTAATGATATGTTTATTTGGAAAGGTATACCTATTACTTGATTTGAAGATAATAGATAGTTCTTATGTTTTGAGTACTCTAACATTAAATTCTTAGAAGTGCCATTGTCTTGTCTTTTTCTTCATTGAATGAAAGACTATGCTAATAGGTGATAAGGAACTATTTAGTCAGTTATTATATCTTAGAAAGTTTCAATTTAAGAATATAACTTATGGAAACTATAAGTATGACGTTCTCATGATTTTGGGATTTGTATTCTTGGCATCATATAATGAAACATCATTTTATATAATTTATAGTTTTTTACTTATGTAAGGTTATTCTAGGTCATGTTTTATATATTTTATAGTTACTTAATTATGAGAGATTATTATAAGTTATAATATGCGATATCAAAGTGAGAATAATATATTGAACTATATTTATGTTGTGTTCAATGAAAGAAGTCATAACTCTCTTTTTGGGAATGAACATGGAAGTTTAAGGGTTGTAGATTAATTTGTTTTTTTTTTGATATTTGGATTTATAATTGTTAATCAGGTTGAAAACTAAGTATTAATGTGAATACTAGATGTATCAAGTTCATCAATATTTATGTTAATGTTATTTGGTCTTATTAACCAAAGTTATTGTATATGAATACTTATCAATCTCATAACAATTATTGAATATAATGTTTGATATAGGATGATGTGTCTTACATTCTTGCATGAATTTTATAGTCAATTATCTTATTAAGTCACTGTAGACACCAATATTGTGTCAACCCCCCTGGTCCCCTTCTAAATGTTAACACTCCTAACCCACACTTGCACACCTTATTAATTTAAAATAATTACTTATTTTAAATTAATTACCTCACCTTGGACACCTCACCTAGACACCTCACCCTAAGACCGTTTCTTAGCCTATGAGTCAGCCTGAGACTAGGTCCTCCAAATCCTAACTACCCATGACTGATTTTCACCCCATCTTAACTCCCTAACCAACTCTCATGCCTCATAAGCCCTTGTTTTGACTGTTCTCCAATGGAAAAGGCACTTGGCGGGTGGAGAAATAGGCAAAGAGCTAAAAATAGCCCTTTTACCTATTCTCTCTCCACTGACGTTGGTCAACCCTCGGTCGATGCCAGCGGGATCACCGATGTTGGTTACATAAGCCAAGCTCTAAACATTGAGCTAGCCCCGCCTTCTCACACATTCGCACGCACATTCTGATTCAAGCACCAGAACTCAACTATCATTCTCTTGGCTACCAAAGCTTTACACAAATCATTCTAGAGACTAGATTGAGAGACTGTATGAGGACCTTGAGCTACTAAATTGAAGCAATATGTGTTCGCTTCATTGGCTCATAACACCGATCATATCAGCCATAACAGGAATCACCATTCTGACACCTCTGGGTCTTCACCCTATAAATCTAAGTTCTCTGGTCTTCATTTCAATATTTTAGAATATATTATTAATTAGTTTTCATTAATATTATAAATACTATTGAGAGGCCTGACTTCTTTCGTGGAGGGGCTAAAAGGCCTTCCCCTTATTTTCACCCTCTTTTCACACCTATCCTCTACCTTTACCCTTCCTCAGACCTCATTCACCTTCCCACAACCTTGCACCAACCTCTGAACTTCCAAAAACTCTTCTGTCCATCACATAAATATTATAAAAGCCATCCAAGGCCAATAACCCGATTGACATCGACAGCACAACCGACGTCGACACCATTTACTCGATCAACCTCGGTGATACATCTACATTGGCGACTGTGTTCTGAACTAACAAACTAGAAAACCTATCCAAATAGCCCATAGACCAGACAAAACCTTCAGCCAACTTTCTGTAACATTCTGAGACACACAGACTGCAGGGAACAGGTACACACCATCTACCTTTCCATTTCTTTAGTCTTTTATCATTTCTTTTTATACAACACTTTTATCTTAAAAAAGTGGACTGTCATCCCTTATGGAGCTTCACACTTTCTAGACCGAGCATGTAGCTTGGTAGTCCACCATATCCTCTTCTAACATTTTTCTTGTTTGAGTTTTATTCTTACTGCAGGTGTTTCCTCCACTACCAAAGAGGAGCTCCCACAAAGCTTGGATACGGTGGGCACTAAATCTGGGTAACATCAAACCCACAACCTTTTAACCTTAGTTTCTTCCTCATTTAAATGCAATTAGTGAAAATTTAGAGAAACATTTTGGCATGCTCGGTGGGACCCTTGGAGTTTTCCTTGGGTTCATTCTTCTTCTTTTAAAAAATCAAACTTTCATATAAATGCATTAGAAAAACATTCTCTTCTTGCATCCCCTCTTCTATCTTTTTATTTCAAAAGGAAATCATTATCAAAGGTTAAAAAGAACATCTCTTTTTCTTCTTGTTACTTCTTGCATGCATCATAGAGTAGTGAAAAACTCATACTCTTTACCTCTTCTCCATTTGTTTGCATTTGAATAACATATTTCAATTTGGGGTAAAAACTACTACATTTAATTCTTGCTTGGATGCACACTTAGCCCACTTAGTAATTAAAGTATTATGAATGAATCATAGTGCACAAATGTGACACAACCAAACCACAATCACTTCAAATCAAACACATAAACTTACTTGAGACAAGGCCCATCTAGGATTTCATCACGTAGCGGATACCTTACCCCACCCGGTGATCCTACTTGGATTTCACCACCAAGAAGAGAACCCACTCTGTTCTCTAGCAGAGTATAAAGTATAGGCAAGGTATATTTTGGCTAAGCAACCCATCTCAGCTCTGGGTTCATGAAGTGAAGGGAGCAAGCCCCAGAACCAGGCCACGTACTGACCATAATACATATATTTTTGAGCACC
This sequence comes from Torreya grandis, assembly GCA_037957365.1. Lineage (NCBI taxonomy): Eukaryota > Viridiplantae > Streptophyta > Pinopsida > Cupressales > Taxaceae > Torreya > Torreya grandis. The sequence continues at coordinate 383,462 of JARHVA010001760.1, forward strand.
ATAACACAACCTGAAACCAACCATAGACTTGCTCTCTAGGACCTGTTCTACAAGCCCAACTCCCAACATATTCTCTTAAGGCATAAGCCACCACGACTTTAAAACTCATTCTTAGGAATCTAAAATTTTAGAGGTTGCTTGCCTAATCATCTATTCTGCTAGTTTTATCTGAGTGTTTGAGCTTGTAGGGTCGTACCATTCTGAAGTCCAAAACAACTCAGAATATCTTCTTCTTCCAAAAACTATCAGTTTTCCATGTTTTTGGAATTACATAAATATTGACATCGGTTTCTCCACCAATGTCGACAACATTTTCTAACTGATATTGGTTAAACAACTGACATCGGTCACTATCAATAAATTTTCTTTCCAAACAACAAGCTTAAAACCTAAATTTCTTACTGTTTAAGACAAATTCTAGTTTTCTAAAACTAAAACACATAGTTTTTGGAACCTGAACCCCTTTCACCTTGGATGGTCCTGACACGCAGTCAAGTCAAATTTCTTGTTGACCACGTGAGTCAACAACCACTCCCACCTTCACCCTTCGTGCCAAGTCATCTAATGGAGTATACTTCAGACACTGAGCATACTCCTATCCAACCTACCCCTGATCAACCTCCTATTGTTCCTGAAGGGGATCAAGATTTTGAGAGATTCATTGACCATAATATTAAGGCCTTCCAACATTATCTTGCTAAAATCCAAATGTGAGATCCTTTGGGTAACCCTATTTATGGGATGCCAACTTCTTTGGTTGAAGTGGAAATGATATCAACAGCATCCGCTACCCAACCTATGGTCACTCAGGCCACTACCTCGACCAATAACCCAATCATGACCAATGTTCAAGATTTGTCCTCCCCTTCTATCCTTTCTTGCCCTACCTCCATCGAGGTTTCCGTACCCCCTCAACCACAAAAAATTCAACTAAGTTTGACACCTTTCCAGAACTTGATTGTCTCTATCCCGTCCACTCTTGCACTTATAAACATGAGGGTGACCACTTATCCTTTAACTAGTGTCACCGCCATTCAACCACCCTTGGCGGCATTTAGTCAAGTTGTGCCCTCCAACTTCGTGGCACAAGCCCCCATGGCCTTGACATCGGCCCCTATGACGAATTATCAATATGTTTCACCTACCCAAATGCAACCAAGTATGTCATATGCCCTTCCCAATTCCTTCCAAGTACTTTATAACTTAGGGGTACCCCTCATGCCAATCCATCTACCGATCTAATCAAGATGCTGATGGATAAGATGTCTAACCTTGAGACATCTGTCTCAGGTTCGAGGAGTGTTCTTTTGTATGAATAAATCTGTAACGAACCTATCCACCCTTCAGTTCCTATTCGACCATACCCTAGCCAGTGGGAACTCCCAAAATTTACTCACTTTTAGAGCAAAGAGGACCCACAACAAAATTTGTGAGCGTTTAGACACGCTTGCTACCTCATAGCGCATGATGATGCGTTATTACTTTACACATTCCCTGTCACTTTTTGGCACTGCCCTTGACTGTTCTAGCTCCATTATCAGTCATTCTCTCTTCACCTTCATTCAACTCACTCAGCTATTCCTCTATCATTTCTTAATCAATATTACCAAGAAGGTCTCCATCACAGACCTTTATTCCATTAGACAATTTGAGGATGAGTCAATAGCAGACTTCGTCACCCATTGGAGAGTTTTGATCAACCAAATCTCCTTCTCACTACCTCAACCTGAGCTCATTGAGATATTTTCAAGAGCATGTGCCAAGCACATTTCATCCACTCTGTAGGTTTAAACTTTCCACACATTTGATGAAGCTTTCACCATGGCCCGAAAGCTTGAACTCCACGCAATCGAGGAAGACAGGGTCAAATTGTGTAGCAAAAATACCAATGCAAAAGCCAATGACCCTTCTTCTTCCAAATATTCTTCTTCTCACTCCAAATCTAAGGGATTAGTAAATTCTGTAGTCCTTAGGTCACCATCTTCTACTACAACCAACCAATATGAGCCCTCCACATCGTAAAACATCACTAGATAATTCCAACAATGATATGAACAGTGACGATACACTCCAATAGGAGAATCATATGCTTCTATATTAGATAAATTAGTGAATCAAGGAGTCCTTAACCTCCCTCAAATATAACGACCTATCCAATTTGACCCCTCACAAGCCATCCCTTCATGGTATAGGGAAAATGACTTTTGTAACTATCACTGTGTCAAGGGTCATGACACGAATAATTGCAAAACCCTAAAAAACATTGTTCAAGACATGTTAGACAAAGGGGACCTTGTTTTGGAAAACCCTAATACACTGGCAAACCAAAACATGGATGTCTTTAGGCAACTATTTCCTAACCATCCTCTAATTCAAAACAATGTTCAGACCATGGCCGAGGACCCTCATGAACGCAACATACGCATGGTCAACATAGTATTTCCTTTCATTCCTAACCAACCTCTCCCACAATTTGAAGAGGTTGGTCAACCCATTTCTCCACCACAAGTAGAAGAGCCTATTTTATCCATACCACCCCCACCTAATGAAGAGCTCCCTTTGCCTCATCTTCTTCCTCATGTGGATGAACCCGTTTCACCTGTATCACCCCCACAACATCAAGCACCTCCTCTACCCATTATTTTACCTCATGAGGATCTTGTATTACCTATTCCTCTTGCCCCCACCTTCCCTCTTCTTATACCATTAGAAGAATTTACCATTCATACCCCATGTCCTCATGTAGAAGGGGCCATCATCCCTCTACTTTGCCCTTTAGAGGAGCCTTCCTCTCCTATTCTTCCTCCACCTATGGACGATAGTCCTCCATCCACCCCACTTTCACACATAGGAAAATCTACTTTAACCTCTCCCATATTAGAGGATGCTTTAATGGTACCAACACCAGTGGCCCCAACCTCATCCTTCTTATTACCAATGGAGGATCATACTTTCCACACTCCTACACCACACGTGGAAGGCATGATCATTCCTGTACTCTATCTGCTTGAAGAGCCAAATTCTCCAATCCCTTCTCTGTCGAGAGAAGAACTCACCACCTCACCCACTTCGGTCAAGGAAGATGCGGTGATGGTTCTCTCTCACCTTTAGCCCGTGATCATAGCATCTAACACATTTTTGCTCTCACAATCACCTAAATCCTCCAGAGGAATGACTGTAAGGCCTCATGCAACGTCATCTAAACCCTTCTCTCAATTGGCAGAAAACTTAGGATTCCTCCATTCTAAGAACCTAGAGTATGAGGCATTATGGGAGTGAATTAAGGCTCCTTATCTTACACATTCTGATTCACCTTATACTACCAACCTTTCCACGATGATTTACCCCAAAGTCTCTGACAAGAATCAGGCTTCCACTTCTAAATTATCAGAAGCTCAGCCTTCCATGTCTGAATCCAAATCCTCACAGGCGTCCACCATGCTGAAATAGATTAGATCTCTTGGTGTTCACCCTATATCAAACCTCACTCACCCAAAAGTGAAATTAGATTTGAACCTCACCCCACACAATAGTGGTCCTCGCACCATACTAAAGAAGGATGCTAAACCACATCAGTCTACTCCTCCCCCACCTTCACCATTGCCCTCTATCTTGGGTCCACATCCTTCCATTTTAACATGAGTGCTCCCCATTCCAACACCTCACAAAGGAAAACTACCTTCATGACTCCCTCTGCCTGTCAAAAACATATTTCCTCCAAGAAATTTGACACCTCTCATCAAGAAAGTGCCATCTACGTGTGTGGCCACACCACCAACCAAAAAGGTGGTATGAAAAACTCTCCCTATAACTCTTAAACAGAAGTTGTCAACCCCTACTATGACAACGAGCGTAGACCCATTAGTGGGTTCCTATGCTTCACTATTACACTGATTATTACAGTCTTATAACATCGTTTTATTGCCCATTAAGCCATACCAACCTCTTAGATCAAAACCATCCTGGATCGACGACACTCAAATTTACTTGTATCATTGCACACCTGGGCATGATACTGAGAGTTTCAATGATTTTAAAGTTGTCATTCACCAACACCTATAAAATGACACTCTTCTCATTGAGTATTCTCTTGACCATCTTTTTGACAAACTACCAACACCATCCCATGCCTCCCAAACCTCCTCACTTGAATCAGGATCCCAACGCAAGATTATGGTCCCTCTACCACCTTCTCCCCCTTTATTTAAAATCAACACCATTAATGTGGCCACCAAGTCCCAAACCCTAAAGGATAAAGGAAAAGAGTAGGTTTTTACCCCTTGGACATATCCATTCACCAAACCCTCTCTACCACCAAAGCCTAAGATTTATATCTTGGGCACATCTCAACCAACATCTTCGGAGGCAATTCGCAACTCCATGGTGAAACAACTTCACCAAACCCCTGTGAAAATGTCTTTGTATGACCTAATACAAAGCTCTCCACAACATCACCAAGCCTTGATCATATCTTTACAAGTAGTGGAGGTCCAACCTAAAGACCCCCAACCACTGGCTGCCCTAGTCAAATCATTACCCACCATTGCCTCCATCACCTTCAGTGATTCTGAGATTCCTGCCTACAACCTGGAGGATCAGGATCCCACCCTCTTTATCACGGCCTACATTGATAAAACTCATGTTAAGCAGGTAATGATTGATGGAGGTGCTAGCATCAACATCATTTCTACCCATGCATATGATCAACTATCCCTCTTGAAGAATTACATGTCAAAAACTGATGCAATTCTTCATTCTTTCAATGATGCCACTGCTACTACCATTGGCACTATGGTATTACATGTTCATGTTTGCCCACGTAAAATTCTATAAATTTTCTATATCATCAAGGGGTATTTTCAATATAACATGCTATTGGGATGACCTTGGATATGTTCCATGACCTGTGTCCCTTCAACGTTGCATCATTGTGTCAAGTTTGAACATGAGGGGCAGGTTCATGTCATTCCTGCTGACCCTTCCCCCTTTAAAACATGCAATAGGATCTACTGACCTATTGATATTCTCATTCCTTTGAAAACATCCACCCAAACATCATCTCCACCCGTGGAAGCCTTGACAAGTTCATAGACACCATTCACACCTACACCTACTCCTCAAGTGACCATAAAAGATCCTATGGAAGATACCTTCCAACACCTTTCACTTAGGGAGTATCATTTGCTTACCCTTGACATGTTCCAAACTCTATAAGAATATGGAAAACTTCATCACCACCCTAACTATGACCATTGCATCAGAATGGTCATCCCATATGGTCCTACTAATCTCTAAACTAATCTCACCTATGGAGGGCTAGATCAGGCTCCTACTGTTGGAAATCCTCTCTCATCACCTCAACTATTCACTTGTGACTTCTCCTTCCTCAACAACCCTAGCTTTGCTCACACCTATCTTCATAGGTGTGCATGGAAGGGTTTTGGCTTTGGGCGTTATGAACAAGGTCCCCACAAGCCCATTGAGCCTCCAAATGACGAGGCCATAAAAAATGCCAAGAAATGACATGGCATGGGTTTCAAAGAACCTAAAAAACCCTCTAAGATCCCTCACCATGAAATTGTCATAGAACATTCTCCTCCAACCTCGCCTAGTCCCCCACCGTCACCTATGGAGTTGGTGGTCTCCATCCCTCCTAGTTTTGTTTTTCATAAACACCATTCACTTGGAACCCCTGACCTATCAACTATGTGGGGCATCAAGGTCTCTTCCTCTCATTTATCCAAACATGATAGATGATGAATCTTCTAGCATCAACACTGTCTAATGCCTGGATAATGATGTCATATTCACCTACATTGGTGCGGATGACTCCATACAATGATCACTTCCTTTGAAAACATAGGTTATGTTAAATGAATCAACTATTGACATTAATCTCCCATCTTCTGATGTTCCTCACATTTTAAAGATTGGTAAATCTTTAGATGCCCAAGAACAACTCAACTATACCACATTCCTTACAGGTCATAGCAAAGCCTTTGCTTGGTCCTATAGCGATATGCTCGGTATTGACCCCGACATTGTCATCCACAACATTGTCATGAATCATGAAGCTAAGCCTGTCAGGCAAAAGCTTTATAGGATGCATCCTCGCATCACACTCCTTGCCAAAGAGGAGCTTCAACATCTTCTCTCTATCTCATTTATCCAACCCATTGATTATCCACAATGGGTGTCAAACATTGTCCCTATCACAAAAGCAACATGGGGAATTCAAATTTGTACTAACTATCACGACCTCAACCTAGCTTGCCCAAAGGATGACTTTCCTTTGCCAAACATTGACCAACTTGTTGATCTTACGACTGGTCATGAGATGCTATCCCTCATGGATGAGTTTTTAGGATATAACCAAATCTTGATTGCCCTAGAAGATCAACATAAAACCACCTTCATCACCCCATGGGGGACATTCTACTATAGGGTCATGCCTTTTGGCCTAAAAAATGTAGGCACCACATACCAATGCGCCATGACTTATATCTTGCATGATCTCCTCCACAAAATTATGGAGGACTATGTGGATGACCTAATGGGGAAATCCAAACTTCCTCATGACCACCTAACCATTCTCAAAACAATATTCACTCACCTACTACAATATAACATTTGACTCAACCCCAAGAAATGCATCGTTGGGGTTCTCTCAAGGAAGCTTTTGGGTTTCATCATTTATCTTCATGGCATTGAGGTAGATCCAGCTAAGATTCGAGCCATACTCGAGATGCCCCCACCAACTAACCTAAAACAACTTCACAGCCTACAAGGGAAGCTTCAATCTATTCGTTGATTCATCTCACAGCTATCTGACTGATGCCAACCCTTCCATCACCTTCTCAAGAAGGATGTCTCCTTTAATTGGAATAAGGATTTCCAAGAGGCTTTTGAGGCTCTTAAACATTATCTTGTCTCTCCACTAGTCCTTATTCCACCTAAAGATGACCAACCCTTCTATCTTTACATTTCAGCAACAGATCATTCCTTAGGTGCCATGATCATGCATCAAGATGAACAAAATCATGAGCAAGAAGTTTATTATATAATATAAATGCTCATTGACTATGAAACACGATATACTCATACCAAAAAAATCTGCTTGGCATTTCTCTTTACTGCCTCCAAACTCCGTCACTATCTCCTAAACCACAAGACTTACATCATCACCCACACCGACCCTCTCAAATACATGCATTCCAAGCCATACCAAAACCAATGTATGGCTCATTGGCTCATGCCTCTCACTGAGTTTGATTTGGAATTCATTTAACCAAAGTCTATAAAGGGGCAAACGATTGCTGACCAACTAGCAGATGCCCCTTTACCTAGTAACCAACCCTTTAATTGTGAATTTCTTGATGAGTTTATCACCATGTTATCCATTGAGCACATCCCTTATCAAATGATAATGCTCTTTGATGGATCTAAATGTCAACTCGGTGGGGGTGCGGGGGTCATCCTCATCCCTCATGAGGGTGAGCCCATGCCTCTATCCTTCAAACTTGACTTCAAATGCACCAATAACATCGCTGAGTATGAAGCCTTAATCTTGGGGCTTCAAACTACCCTTTTCTTGGGAATTAAGACAATCAATATCTTTGGCATCTCACAACTAGTCGTTAATCAAATTAATGGTTCATATCTTTATAAAAATAAAGTTTTACAATGATATAAAAACTGTGTTGACACATTGTTAGGGTCTTTCGACCGTTATCTCTTGCAAACTGTTCCTCGCTCTATGAATAAGTTTGCTGACACAATGGCCTCTCTCGCCTCACATATCCCATCTTCATCTACTTCCTCAATAATATATGTCATGGTACACCATTTGGCATTGACCTCATATATCTCAACTGACATCAGCTTTTTTGGCAATATCAACTCTAGTCCACATGATGTTTGGTATCAACAACTTGTTGACTACTTGACTTATTCTATCATTCCTCCTGACCTCTCTAGCAATGGACGGTAGACTTTTATCAAGATTACTGCTTAATACACCATGCTAGGGGGTCTTCTCTACAAATGAGGTTTCGATGACCTCCTTCTCCAATGCCTGACCACCACTGAGACATCTCATGCCATCAAACAAGTCCATGATGGGATTTGTGGAGGACATTTTAGTTGTAACTCGATTGCAAAGTGCATCCTTCGCCTGGGCTATTATTGGCCCACTCTTCACCAAGACTGCAGTGACTATGTTCAGTATTGTATCAAATGCCAGCAACATGCTAACCTACTTCACGTCCCTAGCCACGCTTTATAAGTTGCAAAGGATTTTTGGCCCTTTTCACAATGGGGCTTAGATCTAATTGGTGAGATTAACCCTCATTCATCTCTTTGACATCAGTCTATTATCACAGTGACTGAATATTTCACTAAATGGGTGGAAGCTATTCCCCTCATCTCCACTAAAGCTGACAAAATTGTCGAATTCATTAACCACCACATCATCTGTCATTTTAGTGTACCTCACAAGATAATCACTAATAATGGCAAATCTTTCAAAAAAAACTGTCCAGAAGCTTTGTAATGCTTTTCGCATCAAACTCAACTTCTCCTTGCCTTACTATCCAAAAGCAAATGGACAGGCAGAGGCTTCTAACAAAATCCTAACTAAAATCCTAATGAAGGTGGTCAACGACACTGGAAGGGATTGGCACACTCACATTCCCTTCGCTTTGTGGGCCTACCGCACTAGCATCTGAACTCCTATAGTTGCTACACCTTTTTCCTTAGTGTATGGAACTAAGGCCGTCTTGCCTCTTAAAGTACAAATACCTTCTCTTCACATCTCCTTGCATGACATACTCTCTAACGATGACTTTCATCAAGAATGATTAACACAACTCGAGTTGCTCGATGAACATCATCTTGCTGCTCTTAATCATCTTCATATCTACTTAGATCGCATCAAGTGTGCCTACAACAAAAATATGAAAGAGCAAGATTTCAAAATCAAAGATCTCATCCTTAAAGAAAACTAACACGTGACCAATATGGAAAGAAGCAAACAAGGCAAGTTTGCTCCTAATTGGCTCGGACCTTATATAATAATGCACAAATATGGATCAGGCACTTATCGTCTGTCTTCTCTCAAAGGCCAGCCAAAACCTGAGCCCCTTAATGCCTTGCATCTATGACCATTCTACTATTAACCAAGTAATCATTCACTTGATGTTTAACTTGAGCTCATCCCTTGGAACAAACCCCGTCATCCTCATTCCTATTCCTTTTAACCCTTTTCCGTACAACAATTAGTTAACCCTTTTTTTAAGCATTAATGCTTTGTCTTAATAAAAGGGAAACCCCTAAACCTCTATAGTCTAGTCCATGACTAAAAGTTTAGTTAACAAAAACATCAAACTGGGATGCCTAACAAAATATTAAATGGTCATAAACTATAAATGTAGACTGCTCCCTTGAAGGACAACTACATTATTGCTGTAATTAATAGACTGCTCTCTTGAAGGAAAACTATTCAAAGAAATCAAAACATACAAAGCAAAATATAGACCACTCCCTTGAAGGATGGCTATGCCCAAATTTTTATACAAACACAACACTCTCTCAGAAGATTCCCACATCGATCAGCCTCACATGACCACAAAACAAAACAACATCCCCAAGTAGACTTCTCGCATTGATCAATCTACCAAAAAAAATAAAATTTGACTGACAAATTATTAAGTCACAAACTTGCCTATAAAGTCATTCTCAGGGTCACCTATAAAAGGGGCAAAGTTATCCTTGCTAAAAAGGGTTACATTATCTTCACATATCACATAATCACACCTATTACCCCAAAATACCCAAGGGATTTTGAGCTCACTTAACGTCAAGTGATTATGGTACTTCTCTAACAAAAACCAATGGTCAACGACGTAATGCATGAACGGGGATTTTATTTGCAAAAACCCTATCTATGCTTTCATTATGGTCCTTGTCAATGAAAGATAAATGCACCTTTCACTTCTTACACACCTTCATCACATGCCAGTTTATCTTTTAGGACACAATGTCTTAAAATTATATGCTCGCATATTGTCATCTCATACAACCAAAACATTCAACTCAATTTTATCATAAATAACATCACATCATAAAATACAACCAAAACATTTTCTAAACACTAACATAACATCATGATTTATCTAATGCAAATACCAATTTATGTTATATAAATTATCATAGCCCATTCACATTAGTTTCTATGGAAAAAAATACACATGGAAACTATCAACCAAACACAATTTATGTCAAGCATATACCATCACCAATATGGAAACCTACTAAAACATAAATAAAATCATTTAATTTTTAGCATACACCATCACCAATATGGAAAATTTCTAAGGATGAAAAACCACATAACCTATGTTACAACATACACCATCACACAATATGAAAAAGGCTATAACATCATCATACACTCATCATTGCAAACATGTACCTCTTTGACTCTTCTTCCCTTTTTGGGAGAACTACATTGGCCTGAGGCCCTTAAAACAAGGGCTATGTAGGCAACACTCAGTTGACATGGGGTCTTCTGAGGTTATCTCAGCCATTCGTTCATTCATCTACCTAATGGACCAACTATCTAAACCCTAGGCTCACTGCCTATCCATGCAAAAATTGTCAGTGACCTAAAAACATAGGTCTTCTCTAAAACTACCCAAAATCATGACCAAACAATTAGCCCTGACACTATAGAAATCACCTTAGACTTCTCATGGGGCATATTGGAGATCACATACATCTCCCTAACCACAACAAACAACACTTGATATCACTTATATCTCAGCCCAACTCGACAAATGACCTTGGAGATCGCGACTATCTCCTCAGACCATGACCACTTTCGAGACAACTTTGCCTTGGTTGTTTTGATTGCGTATGCTACCTCATGAATAGTTAGCAAATTATACGTGTCCCTCACACCTATTGTCAAATCATGACCAAGTTGATCCCTAATATCTGTGACATTTTTGTGTTTTCCAAGAGTACTTCCTAGTCGGGATACTTGGAACACAATGACTATTGGAGCTACAACTTTGATTGTTTTAACCCAATCAGCTACCATTAATAAGTTGGGGATTGGTTATTTCAATTTTAGTCCTCCTTGACCTTGCCTACAACAATTTGTCCTTCCTATGAAGTGAATTGGTATATGTGCAATCTCAACTATTGTAGCATTCACACTCCAACCTCACCCTACCCATCCACTGCCTATCAAATCAGCACCTGATTTTGGATTACCTTCTCTTGATTCCTGCTTTGAGGGGGAATACCTCATCCCATACCTGGGGCAACCTACATCTATTTTTGTCTTGCAGTTCATCAAGATAAACCACAAGATAAAAAGGGGAAAATGTAGACACCAATATCGTGTCAACCCCCCTGGTCCCCTTCTAAACGTTAACACTCCTAACCCACACTTGCACACCTTATTAATTTAAAATAACTACTTATTTTAAATTAATTACCTCACCTTGGACACCTCACCTAGACACCTCACCCTAAGACCATCTTTTAGCTATGAGTCAGCCTGAGACTAGGTCTTCCAAATCCTAACTACCCATGACCAATTCTCACCCCATCTTAACTCCCTAACCAACTCCCATGCCTCATAAGCCCTTGCTTTGACTGTTCTCCAATGGAAAAGGCACTTGGTGGGTGGAGAAATGGGCAAAGAGCTAAAAATAGCCCTTTTTCCTATTTTCTCTCTTCTGACATTGGTCAACCCTTGGCTAATGCCAGTGGGATCGCCGACGTCGGTTACATAAGCCAAGATCTAAACATTGAGCTAGCCCCACCTTCTCACACATTCGCACGCACATTTTGATTCAAGCACTAAAACTCGACTATCATTCTCTTGGATACCAAAGCTCTACACAAATCATTCCAAAGACTAGATTGAGAGATTGTACGAGGACCTTGAGCTACTAAATTGAAGCAATCCATGTTTGCTTCATTAGCTCACAACACCAATCATATTAGCCACAACAGGAATCACCATTCTGACACCTTTGGGTCTTCACCCTATAAAGCTAAGTACTCTGGTCTTCATTTCAATGTTTTAAAATATATTATTAATTAGTTTTCATTAATATTTCTAAATACTATTGAGAGGCCTGACTTCTTTTGTGGAGGGGCTAAAAGGCCTTCCCCTTATTTTCACCCTCTTTTCACACCTATCCTCTACCTTTACCCTTTCTTAGACCTCATTCACCTTCCCGCAACCCTGCACCAACCTTTGAACTTCCAAAAACTCTTCTATCCATCACAAAAATATTCTAAAAGTTATCCAAGGCCAGCAACCCCGACCGACATTGGCAACACAACCGATGTCGACACCATTTACCTGACCGACCTTGGCAGATACACTAACGTCAGTGACTGTGTTCTAAACTAACAAACCAAAAAACCTATCCAAACAGCCCATAGACCAGACAAAACCTTCGACCAACTTTCTGTAACATTCTGAGACACACAGACTTCAGGGAATAGGTACACACCATCTACCTTTCCATTTCTTTAGTCTTTTATCATTTCTTTTTATACAACACTTTTATCTTTAAAAAGTGGACTGTCATCCCTTACGGAGCTTCACGCTTTCGGGACCGAGCGTGTAGCTTGGCAGTCCACCATATCCTCTTCTAACATTTTTCTTGTTTGAGTTTTATTCTTACTGCAGGTGTTTCCTCCACAGCCAAAGAGGAGCTCCCACAAAGCTTGGATACGGTGCACACTAAATCTGGGTAACATCAAACCCACAACCTTTTAACCTTAGTTTCTTCCTCATTTAAATGCAATTAGTGAAAATTTAGAGAAACAGTCACCAATGACAAAGAAAGGAATTGATAAGGTGATATAGTAAATAAATATATTTGTATGACCTTGCTTTTTGTTAGATAAAAGGAAAAGTTCATGTAATAAGTTATAACAAGATGACTTATGTTTGAAGTGATATAGCTGAAATATTGAGTGGCTTAATGAAAATTATCTTTGTCATCAATATGCAAAACATAATCATGGTTGTTGAAAAATTAAAATCATTTTAAAACATTAAAGACTTGTTTGATGATTTTTCATTCTTTATCTGGATATAAAAATAGACCATATGACTAGCATATTGTACGTATAGTAAGTTATTACTATATGAAAATGTGGGATGGTCAAATGCAGTCACTTAAGTAAAATGATGAAAGATTAATTAATATGTGTAATACAAATTGGAGGTGATTAAAATTGAAATAATATCCATGTGTGTGGTAATGTTCATCAATAATACAAATCAATAATGTATTTTTACTTTATTTAAATCTTTTTAACAAATTTATTTAATGTGACCATTTAAAGCCATGAAAGCAATGATCCTAGCTTAAGTCATGATGACATTATCAAGTAATCCTAATTTATGGCAATTGAATTCATATGACATGTATTCATGGAAGGATGTCAAATAATTTTCATTGTACTACTTTTGGAAATAAACTTGAAACTCAAGTCTTGATACTTACATAATTATGTAGATCATTGATTGTAAAAGCTTATTATGATGAATCTTCTATTATGAATTGAATTATTTATGCCTTTTATTATTTGGAACCTTATTGATTTTTAATTGTACATTCATTTAGAGTTTATCTTACTGACATGGTCATAGTGCAGATTATTTTATGTTAAGTATAAGCTTTCATTCAAGGCTAAAAGTTGGTATTATTTATTTTAAGGATGAACATCAATGGCATGAAGTAATAGAAATTACTCCCAACTCCTCTCGCCGATATTTGAATGTATCCTTTGATCATGCCTTTGAGAAGATATCTGACAATACATACACATTTTTCCTTGTCTTTTGAGCATCTGCAATCAACTCATTTGAATCTTTTATTCTAATCTCACAACCTTCAACATGAAACCTTAATGTGTATCCTTGATCACAAATTTGACTAAAACTCAACAAATTATGCTTAAGACCTTTTACATACATAACATTTTTAGTCTTAGTTCTACCATAATCCAAACTCAAAGTACCTTTTCTGGCTATCCTGGTAGTAGTTTTATCTCTGAACCTCACTGTACCACCATTAATCTTCTTTAGAGAAATGAACTTACTTTTATCTCCTGCCATATGCCTCGAACATCCACTATCAATTAACCATGGCTAATATTTACCTCCCACATGCAGAGCTATCTGCACCATCATAGAATCTTCATGTTGTTTCTTCTACCACGTACATGTCTGAACCTTCTTCCTGATGAATGGATCTTTGACACTCTAATTCTTATTCTTGATGAATAGAGCTTTGAACCTCTAATCCTTCTTGACTGACTCAAACACGCTTCTGCAATATTGAGCAATGTGTTCGTAGTTGTTGCAATTGTAACATACTATGGTCTCTTCATCAAAGCTTGATAGAGGAGCAAAAGAGTTGTGGCTTATACTTGACTCTACTTGACTTTCCTTCTCCTTATTTCTGAAATTGTTAGCTCTTTTTCTACATTCTAATTTCTTGTGACCATATCCATTACAATAAAAACAATAGCCATAAAAATAAGACCTGTCTGTATATCTTTGACCTGATTGCCTTTTGTAGTTTTGTTCCTTCCAACCTTCTATGTTTGGAATGTCCTCTGTATTCTTCACTTCTCCCCTTTTTGTGTCCTCTTGTGTAAGAGCTTCAACATAGCTCTTTTTCTTTTCAAATCTGATCCCTGTTTTATCTGAATATGCTTTTTGACTTTCCAATATCTTATTTAGCATGTGAGTGCTATCTTCAAATTTTGAATCACTAACTGCTTTCTTAATATCTTCTTTTAAAGAGGCAATTTTAATAACATACCTTTCACAATATTTTCTTGCTATTTCCAGCTATGCTGTGAGGTATTCTTCATTCTTCTTGGCTTCTTCAAAGTGTACTTGTAGATCTTCAATCATTTCCTTTGACTCTTGTTCATTTTTCTTGATCTGGTGCTTTAACCTTCGATTCTTCTTCTGAACAACTTCTAACTCTTCTAGGGCACAATTGAGTTCTCCTTCCATATCTACTTCAGATTCTTCCTCTTCTTCTTCTTGATCATCTTCATGTATAGCCATGAATAGAATCTCTTCTTCTAAATCACTGACTCCACTATCTTTGCCTGAGCTAGGATCTTTAGAATAAAAGCTCTTCTTCTCGAATCCCTTCTTAGATTTTCCTTTGAAATTCTTCTTGTATGTAGGCTTTTCTTCTTCTTCATCTTTAACCTTATCTGGGCATCTAGCTGAAAAATGTCCAATCTTTCCACAATTAAAACATTTAAAAGGTAATTTTCCTTGATATTTACCTATTCCTCTTTTTGGCTTGCGAATGAAAAGTGCTTCATTGTCATCTTCATCATCACTGAAAGTATCACTTGATTTTTTAAATCTTAGCTTTCTCCTTCTTTGATGTCTTGAAAGCCGCTTCTCTCTTTGAGGGTTTATCTTGCTCTATCTGCATCTCATATGTCGTGAGAATACCATGAAGCTCATCCATCTTTAGCTTGGCTAAATTCTTCATCTCCTCGATTGCCGAAACCTTCACATCATATATCATTGGTAGAGATCTCAAAACATTTTTCACCACTATTGACTCTTCCAATGTTTCTCCAAGACCTTGAATCTAATTTACTATCTGATCAACTCGCAAGAGATAACTTTCTATATCTTCTTCTTCTTCTTCCATCTTCAAACTTTCAAAATGCCTTCTAAAAGTCTGCAACTTAGCTTGCTGAAGCTTTCCATCACCTTTGTAAATATTCTCAAGTTTTACCCAAGTTTCATGAGTAGATTTACATTGCATAATTTTAACAAATTTAAATTCACATAAACCACATAAAATAACATTTAAAGCTTTAGCATTAAATTCACTTGCCTTCTTTTCTACTGGAGTAATTGTAGATGTCTATGGCTCTTCATATTCCTCCACCACTGATTTCCATATGTCAAATCCAAGGGCCATCAAATAAACCTTCATTTTCATGCTCCAAAAATCATAATTCATCCCATCAAACAAAGGTGCCTTATTTGTAGAAAATCCTTCCTGTGACCCAGCCATCGTGCTTTCCCAATCTACCTTCAAGCTATAAAACTTTTCAAAAAAGAACTTGCTTTGATACCAATTGTTAAACATGAAATATAATGAGAGGGGGGGTGAATCAATATATTATATATCTTATAAAACTTCCCTTTATCAAATTCCACTTAATCAAACATTCAAGATATGCAATAAAACTCAAATAATAAACATCATAGAAGATAGAGAGAGACACCAGATATAACGTGGAAACTCAATGTGGGAAAAACCATGGAGAATCAATCTCAAATATATTTGTGAGAACAACCCCATAGGAGCACCATACCCCTTTGCCAAGTATAGACCTCAGCTATAATTCATGAGCACCAACCCACAGGAGCTTCAAACCCCTTTGCCGAGCACCAACTCAACACTTATTCGTGAGCACCAACCCACAAGAGCACCAACCGCTTTGCTGAGCACCAACCTAGCAA
The DNA here is from genome assembly GCA_037957365.1 of Torreya grandis. Classification (NCBI taxonomy): domain Eukaryota; kingdom Viridiplantae; phylum Streptophyta; class Pinopsida; order Cupressales; family Taxaceae; genus Torreya; species Torreya grandis. The sequence continues at coordinate 400,017 of JARHVA010001760.1, forward strand.
CAATTTGTGAGCACAAACCTATAGGAGCACCAATCCCTTTGCCAAGCACCAACTCAACAACAATTCATGAGCACCAACCCACAGGAGCACCAACCCCTTTGTGTATGCCACACACCTATCTCTCAATGTTGCTATCTCAACAAATGATAGATCAATACATCTTCTTCCTCTCTCTCACTTTTGCTCTTCTAAGCTAGATATAAAAAATACAAATCATCTCTCACAATTGCTCTTCTGAGCTAGATATTACAATATCAAATCAACCTCTCACTTCCACATTACAAATGGCTACTCAAGCCTTTATTTATAGCTTTCCAAATGACCTTTGGCCTTCCCCCTTTGTGACCTTTCAATATTCATAAAAAATGGCACCAATCTTGGATGACCCTTCATATCCAAGCATTTGAAAAGTCATGTGGTGACCCTTCATGACCAAAAACGTCTTTCCCACTTTTGTCCTTATCTTTGGTGACTTTTCGTATTCCTTAAAGTGTCCCTTCATGAGAAATTCACTTTTTACTCTTTTGTCTTCACTTGGTGACTCTTGGTATTCCCCAAGATGACTCTTCATAGGAAAATGTGTCCCATCCTTCTTTTGTCTTTATCCCGTGACTCTTCGACTTCTCCATGGGCCCTTATTTTGTCTCATATGCAACAAAAAATATATTCATTAATATTAAATAAATATTAACTCATATTAGCCAAGATAAACAACATTAAATGCAATGGGGCCTTTATCACCAATAATACTAAACCTTTGACATCAATGACAATATTTACAACACTTATCAACTAGTTAGAAGTGTAGCTCTTTGGTAGAACCATCTCTATGATTTAGAGGGTTATCAACTTTGGACATTTTGACCTATTTTTGAAAGGTAGTTTTGAAAGAGGTATCTTAGTGCCAATTTTAAAGGGTAAAAGATAACATATTTTTATTGTTAAATTAAGAAAACATGTTTGTAATAGAATATGAGATTAAATTCTTGAATTTACTACATCATGTGAACTATATGCATGATGAGGAAACCAAGGTAAAAATTTTTAAACTTGTATTCCAATAAATATTGATGCATGATGTCAATATGAACAACCCAAAAACTTTGAATACTACCATTGAATATGCTCATAAGGCAAAAGAGAAAGAAAGGTACCATTAGAAATCTAGACACGATTTTAAATTCTATAGACAATAGTTTAAAGCTAAACATCTTTTTCCTTCCCCCAAGAATTTTAAGAAATTAGATCAAAATAACACAATTACTAGGAGTAGAAGTGTTTTTAATTAGTTTCAAGGCCAAAATAAAACTTTAAGTTTCATAATTCTTCTTAAACTAGGTCATTCATGAAAAACCAGACTCAAAGAAATTAGAATTTACCTACCATAAGGGTAAACATTGTGCCTATTTCACCTCAATAGACTGTGGTATGTTGGGAATGTGGTGATAATCATTACCAAAATAATTATCTTAAATAAAAACTAAGGCAATCAACTAATTATAGGGTGTATGCCATTGTGGATAATAGGAATGCTAAATTTCAAGCCACTCCTATTGAAATCAAAGGTGATTTATTTAGTTTTTTATATTCAATTCTAATTGATTCTTGAACAACTGATAGTTTTGTTTCCTCTAATGCTATTTTTAAATGTAAAGCAAATCATATTAATTTAAGAGAAGGATGGGAGGTTAAATTTAGTACAATAAAAATGGTACCTATTTTTGAATGCTTAGAGAAAATAGAGCTTAATTTAGGAGTTTTCTTAACTAGAGTAAACTTATTTTTAACACCTTTGGGGTTTTATGACCTTATTATGAGAATGGATTAGCTGTAACAACATAAATACACATTGGATTGTGGAAATAAAGTGGTTCAATGTTATGATGACTTGGGGAAAAAAGTTAAAATCCAAGGTGTTAATAAGATTAAAGTGTGAAAGTTACTTTCAACCCTGTAGCTAAAGAATGTTGTGTGAAAAGACTATAAAATGTTTTCTATTCAAATGCAAGAAAAATCCTTATATAAAGAAGCTGCTTATTAGAATTTTCTTCTTTTGAATGAATTTTCTAAAATTTTTACTAAGAATTTGTATGGATTCCCTTTTAGGCATGATTTTGATTTTGCCATTGAAGTTATGCCACTACCCTTGCATCTAAGGCTCTATATCATATAAATATTGTTTATTTGCAAGAATTTAAGGTTTAGTTACAAGAACTATTGGAAAATAGAAGAATTATACCAAGTGCTTCTTCTTGGGGTGCTCTTATTGTGTTTGTGAAAAATAAATATGATGTATTTAGGCTATGTGTGAGCTATTGCATGCTTAAGAGGGTTACTATCAAGAATCATTATCCCTTGCCAATGATAGATGATTTGTGTGATCAAATGAATGATGCAACAATATTTTATATGATTGATTTGAGATCAAGTTATCACTAGTTGAGAATTAAGGAAGAGGACATGTTAGCCCACATATAGAACTTGACATTGCAATAAAGATTCTAGAAGTCTTAGTTTAGAGTAAGAAGCTAAGCACCGTTCAGGTTGAATAAAGGATCCAAAGTTCTAGATGGAATAGGTGGCCCAAGGATCTCAAAATTGCTCATAAAGCTTTTGAAACACTTTAAGCTTGATTAAAGTGTAATCTAATTTATCTACAGAGAAAATAACTAGTTCCCAAGTAGGTTTCATGGTATTCAAGCAATTCAAGGTCATAGAAAAGACTGCATAAGCCTTAGAAAATCATTTGGAGCTTCAAAGTTTCAATAAAAAGTCCCTAGCATAAGTCTAAGTGATCCATACCATAACCAAGATTTCAAGTAGGAACAAACATACTAATTTACTTGCACATTTTATAAATGTCTTCAGAAAGACTAGTGTGACTAGAGGATCATACAAAATCAAAATTATCATGCTAGGAACATGATCTACAGGTTTTATGTCCATGCAATATTTTTAGCCTAAGTTATGGAGCTTCAAAGTGGAACCTGTAGAGAAAGATGTTCGCATGAGTGTCAAGTTTGAGCTCCATAAAGTAACCATTTGGGTTCAAAAAATCCTTAAAATATTTAAATTTGATCAATATCTAATAGTCTATGTGAGCTCACATACTGAAACATGAGATCTAATAATTCACATTAGAGTCAAATAGGTCAAAAGGTCCCTATGTTAAAATCCCTTAATGAGATATAAGTTGGACAAGATATAATGGTGCAAATCAATCAAACAAAGTTATGATGATGCATATTCACTAATAAAAATGTGGGTATGATCTAGATCAATGATCAACATTCATTCATTTGAATGATTTGATGGTACACAAGAACCAATAAGAAAGTGGGCACAATGAAATCTATGGATCGCATTGTTTCATACATCTTAATCGAATGGTATGTGAACAAGTCAACATGTCAAAGGATCTACATGACAAGAGATCAAGGGGCCACATTCATTCATACAAATTGACCATATGGTATGTATGAGGTCAAAAGGGTCAAGATATGATAGCAGAGATCTATAGGGCTAATGGGAATGAAGATAGGTTGGAACATTCTGATTGGCCTGAGCAATATTTGATGGATAAGGTTGAACAAGAAGAACCATTTTTGACCAAGGAAAACAAGGTATTATAGGGTCATCATTCCACTATTAGAGCTTGTTCCAATGCCATGGAATGGACATAACCATATAATAAGGTATAAATAACATAAAGGGACCACCATTAAGGATAAATACATGCCTCTAGTTCATAAATTTATATCATATAGGGTTATTTCTATGATTATGTTTGCCATTCTTAAAGATATCTATGCATGTGGTGGATTCTTGATCCTTATAGAGATAAATTAGGTCTATTTTGATCTACTATAATCTATAAAAGGGGCTATATAGTCTATAGGTCTACATCATATGACAACTATAAGAAAACCAATAATCTTAGATTGGTTTTTTGCCTATAAAATGAACCTATGATACAAGAATGAAAATGAAGCAGATATGTGTTTAATGCAAAGAGTCCTCATCCTTCAAAATGGTCATATTTTTGACAAAAAACCATCTAAAATAGATAAGGCCATGATTTTGGTAGATCCATGAGCATGAAAGTTTTGTCTTCAATGGGAGAAGGCATGAAAGATCAAAGAAAATGATCTGGTGGTTGGGACTTGCAATTGAGTGTATTTAATGCATCCTCAGAGCCCAAAGGGACCTTTCCCATTTGGTAAACCATGAGTAGTGTCCTAATTGATAAAAAAAGTGGTAAGAAATTCATTAGAGCAAAAGGTGGTAGCTTGAGCTCAATTAATGATCCAAGACAATGTTTTCCATTTTTGATGGTGTGCTCTCACATTCTTTTTTGTCTCTCTCTCTCTCTTCTCCTATATATCCTAGTATCTTCCCCATTGTGGGGATTCTCAGCTCTTAAATTTTTTTATTCTTTCTATGACAAGGATACTCATTGACCCCCTTGAAAAATTGTACTCATTTGATATGGTTAAACCCTATAAAAATATTGTAATAACTACCTTTTTAAGTAATAGGATCAACTATTTGCCTACCTCTTGTCTTTAATTAGTGCTTAGTATGCTTGTGTATGGTGAATTTGTGAAGAAGAGTCTTCCTAGTTTACTATCCTTTTAATTGCCTCTTCAAAGGTGTTTTTGAGCTAACTTGAAGGTCTAGATTAATGTTTTATTTGGAATCTCTTCTATGAAATATTTATGCAACTAGTGAGATTGTGAGGTTATGTGAGCTATAGTTATCCTATGCTGATCTAATGTGTTCAAACTTCTATGAGTGTCCATCTAAATTTGGTGTATCACCTTTTTAGCCTTATTATTATCTATTAAACCCTTTCTAACCCTTTTATTGGTGATTTTAATTAGTTTAGGTGAGAATCAAGAAGAAGCTAGCCTTATCTAGAGGTCTAACCCTACCATAGGTGACCTACAACTTGGGGTTATTACCATTATGTAGCTCAATTTGGGGGAGCCTTAAGAACTCTCTCCAAGGGTGTAGATTGAGCCTACAACAATTTTTGGCACATTTGGTGGGACCTATTTTAAATAAAATATTGGTCAAGTTTGATGCTAGTTTGATCAGTTTGTAGTAGTCATAACTTCATGCAATAACATCTGGTGACTCCAAAAGAACAATCAATACTTTGGTGTAGAGTAGTAGCTATCTTTCATGCCAAAAGTGACAATAAGGTCAGCTTCAAGAGGTATCCCCTTTTTATTTGTTGACTACCTTTAAATTCATTAAAAAGATTAAGGTTTACCAATACACATCTAGATTAGGGAACCTTTGCTCTTAAGTCATTTTCAAGGCCTACCTCTACAAGAAGACCTCCATTAAACCCTCTCATAGCCATGGTATTCCCTATAAATTTTTTGGCTTTTAATGGCCAAATTCCTCTAGACCTAGCTCAATATGATCCTATTCTAATATCAGCCCTCAAAAGTGTTCCCTATTAAACCAGAGACCAAGCTACAACACCTTTTGAGCACCTCATGGACAACCAATTTTTGTAATATCCATAATGTCACTGAGGAAAATATAGCTATTAGGTTATTAACTACTTATTTCAAAGGAAAGGCCCTATATTTGTATAGAGGCCTTGATAGTAATTTCATTCAAACATGGGAATAATTAAGAGATGATTTATGTAAAATATTGGAGGATAAAAGTGACCATTTGTCACTTGTAGTGAAACTAATTGCCATTAAGAGATCTCCTCATGAAGTCATGCAAGACTTCAACACAAGGTTCCAAAAAAATTAGGATAGAATCCCAGTCACAGTTAGACCAACCCCTAACTTTACCTTTCTATATTATTTGAAGGCTTCAAATAGTGACATAGTAGTGATGATCTAATCTATGGGAGGGAATTACTTCTAGATGCTTATGATGTGGCCAATAAAGCAAAAAATTACCTTGTTCAAGATAGAAAGCTTACACCTATACCACTAATTCCCCTATTTCCTAAAATCAAACCACCTCTTATTGCCATCCCTCCACTTGATGTCATTCCTTTTATGCTAACAATTTATATAATACCTATACCAAAACAACAGAAAGCTTCCACTAGTGGATCTAGTGATTCCTAAGAGCAAAAGAAATTTCAAGAGCTCAAGAGCATGTTCCAATTCTTGGGAAATGAGCTAGTAAATGTTAAGAGGGAATAAGATTTCAATAGGCCTTATCAAGGTTCATATCAAATTTAGCAACAAGATTTTAAAGCATATAAGCCACCATATAAAGGGAATCACCAAGGCCAAGGCCAAGGTTAAAAACAAGGACAAGGGAAACCTAGCTACAATAGGAAAAATAACTACAATCCTAATATTAAAAGCACTTGCAATACCTTGGTCTTAATTCAAAATAATGTCGCTTAAGAAGATGATAGTACCATGCCTTAGAATCAGTCTTTTGGGAAATCCATTATCCCAACTACTAATTTTACCCAAGATTTCAATAATCAATGGTAACAAGATACTAATTTGAGGTATGACCAAGATCTTATGGACCAACACACATAGGTACCTATGATGACTAGGATGATAGAACCTCAATAAGTTCAAAATAATGACCATATATCAGGCCATTTGGGTGCTACAATGATGAAATATGAACAAGAAGAGTGCTATACACTCAATCAATAAGCTATCTCTAGTTAGGGATACATTCTAGTGGCTAAAAATATTAAATTCAAAAGAAGGAACATGGATGGTAACCAATAACCAAGCAAGGAGCCTCATACCATTACTCCTTCAATATCTAATCTAGTTTAACTTGCTACTATTCTAAAGGTCCCAATAGCTCTAAAGGGTCAGAATCAAGGAAATGTCTTGGTCCCTCAAAATTCACAAGATTAAGGTACTATTATGGTTCCTAAAGCACAAACAAAGGTTGGTGGTTCACTTATCAACATTGTGAAATAAATAAAAAGGTATAATGTGAGACATTCTCTCCATACCTAGCCAAGTGGATATCCTTCATGAAGGATTATAAAAGATCAATGTTGCTAATAAGCCACCAAATAAGGAGAATATGGTATTTACCAATGTAGTTAAAGGACCAAATGAAGGGTAATTAGGTAAAGCAGTCAAATCTCCTCCTTTATATATTTCAATGATCATTATCAACTTTCTAGTGCATAATTGCTTAGTGGATAGTGGAGTTAGTACCTCAATAATGCTAAAGTCCATAGGTAATCAACTTGGTCTAAAATATGAGCCCTATTACAAAGGAGTACTACAACTTGATGCTTATTCTTCTAATCCATCTGGCATAATTAGGGACCTCAATATGACCCTAAACACTTGTCTTATTGTCTCATTGGATCAAGATGTTTTTATCCTAGATGTGCCTCATTGATTTGGACTATGCCTATCCAGAGAGTTCACATCAAAGATTGGAGGCTACCTTGTAGAAAATTGGTCATATATGGAATTTAGAATAAGATATGGGGACAAAGTATCAATCAAGGTTGAACCCAGTGCATAATTTTATATAGAGCCTTATGGTCCAGATAAAATCAACATAAATTTCACCATCATTGATGAGGATGAATTTGCAATGGGGTAGGAGATAAACACTCATCCAAAAGAGATATCAAACATATTCTTGGATGAGCTATGGAATGATAACTAGTCGATAGACCCCTTAGAGGGTGTTGAAGAAAGGGACTTGAGTGTATTCTTGGATGAGATATGGAATGATATCTAGTCCATAGACCCCTTAGAGGGTGTTGAAGAAAGGGACTTGAGTGTCTACTATTTATATGAAGAAAGTTAGTCCATGCCATCCCTCATGAGATCTTAAGAAAATCCTAGTGGTATATGGAAATTAATCTTTGATGGCTAAAGGAGTAAGTATGGAGTGGGTGTAGGCATTATGATAATTTACCCTTCAAATGATAAGTACTTATCTTCATATATGTTCTAATTCAATTTCTCCTATAATGTAGTAGAATATAAAGGTCTCATCCATGGCCTTCAATGGGCTAGTAAGAGAGGGATTAAGTAATTGTAAGTCAATGGGGATAATGAATTGATTGTATACCAAGTTAGAGGACCAAGTATCACTAAGAACCCCTTAAAAAAGTCCTATAAACATAGAGTGTGGGACCTAATTGAGGACTTTGAGGTCTTCAACATCCAATCAGTGCCAAGCGGCCAAAATAAATATGCTAACAGACTAGCAGCTATGGGGGCTCATTTTGATATCCCCAATGAATTGAAAAAAGTCAAGGTAAAACCACATGTAAAAATGGTAATAAGACCATCAGTTCTAGATAATGAAGCTCATTGATAGGTCTTTGAAAATGACCAATAAATTACTTTTTTTAGTAGGAAGTAGAGTTCTCCTCCATTAACCAAGGGAAGTTTTAACATTAGTATGAGGAGAAAATTGTTCAATTAAGGTCCAATAAGCTTCCAAAGGGGATAGTCACCCTAGAAGGTCTCTTTTATGAAGGATAACATATGAGGAAGGATAAAGTAGTGATGTCAACTAATAAAGAGAACTATGAGATATTTCTTATCTTTGAGGATAAGATCCTCAAGCTTGGAAAGGTAAGCACTAAAACTAAAAGACATGCTTTCATAGAGCTTTGTAAAGAATATGTGGACATATTTTCTTGGAAATATAGTGACCTAAGGGGATTTGATCCTAAATTAGCCCAACACACTATAGAACTAGAGGCTAATGCCAAGCCTATCAGGTAGAATCAGAGGCCCATAAACCCTAAGATTAAAGATCTTATGAGGAAGGGATTGATCAAGTTGATTGAATCCAAGATCATCTTTCCAATTAAGCACTCTCCATGGGTAGCTCATCTAGTACTTGAAAGGAAGAAGAATGGGGAGATCAGATTGTGTGTGGATTTTAGGGATCTGAATAGGGTATCTTTAAAGGATCACTACCCCTTACCATCCTTGGATAAACTTATTCAAATAGTTGCTAGTTCAGAGTACTTCTCTCTCTTGGATGGGTATTCGGTTTATAACCAAGTTCTAGTGAGAGAGGAATATCAATACAAGACTACCTTAACTACCAAATAGGGCACATTTTCTTACCAAAAGATGCCTTTTGGGTTGTCCAATATTGGGGAAACCTTTCAAAGAGTAATGGAAATGGCATTCCAAGGACTATTAAATAAAATGGTACTAATCTACTTGGATGACATTACAATTTTATCCAAAAAAACTAGTAAGCACATTTACCATCTAAGGATGGTATTCTAGAGATGCAGAGAGTATGGGATCTCTCTAAATCCCAAAAAATGTGTGTTATCTATATATGAAGGTAAGCTATTGGGTCACATTGTGTCAAAATAAGGATTATCCATTGACCTTGATAAAGTAAACTCTATCTTAGTGTCTATCCTTGCCAAAGAAAAAGAAAGGGATCCAAAGCTTCGTTGGGAAGATCAACTTTGTGAGAAGGTTCATGCCTAGTTTTGTAAACCTAGTCAAACCCATCACCACCATGATGAAGAAGAGATAAGTGTTTTCTTGGTTAGATGAAGGTAAGGTAAGCTTTGAGGAAATCAAGTAGGACATTTCATAAGTACCCTCACTCTTTAATCTTGACTTCTCCAAGGACTTCACCTTATACACCTTTGCCAATGTTGACAACATATAAGCTATGCTGATGTAGAAGAATGGTGAAGGAATGGAGAAACCAATTACCTTTTTTATTTAAGGCTTGGAAGGATATGAGGTGAGGTAAAAGTTCATTAAAAAATAAGTTATTGCAACCTTGAAGAGCCTAAAAATGTTTAGGTCCATGATCTCCAACAACTGGATCCATCTTATGATGTCTCATCTTAGAATTAGGGACTTCCTCCTTAGCAATAATTTAAATGAGAAGAGAGTAGGTTGGATCACCAAGGTCATGGAATATGATGTAGAGATCAAGGTTACCAATCTGGTTATTGGTGGGGGATTGTGTGAGCACATGGTAAGTGATATCTAATAAAATAAGGAATTTGTTTGGTGACCCAAGAAAATTCATAGGTAGGTGCACCTCTTCTTCAAAAGAGAGGCTTCAAGATATGGCTCACTTTTTGATAGTATGAAAGTGCCCCCAAGGTTTGGATAGAGATAAAATAAGGTATTTTAGGCTTTATTTAATACCTTATGCATTGGATGGTGATGTCATTTTTATAAATGACCTAAATGGAGTACTCCTTAGGTGCATAGATGATAATTAAGTAACCAATCTCTTAGAGTAGTTCCATGATGGACCTAGGGGAGATTTTGCACCTAGAACCATACAAAAAAATTAATGAGGGTTGTTTATTATTGGCCCAAACTTTTCAAAGATGCTCATGCATGGGTTAGGAAATGATAGAAGTGTGCTCTTTTTGTAAGAAAGTATAACCTAGTAGCCCTTCCACTCAATCCAATTTAGGTGGAACAACCCTTCATGCAATGGGGGTTAGACTTCATAGGGATGATCAATCCACCATCAAGTGTAGGGAATAAATGGGTGCTCACTGTAACTGAGTACTTCAACAAGTGGGTAGAAGCCATTACTTTGAAGGAGGCTAATGAGGGTGAAATTTTGGACTTCTATGATAGCATTGTGACTAGGTTTGGTGTCCCAACCACCATAATTTAAAATAATGCATTGGTATTCCTTGGTGTGAAGATGAGTGAGTTAACTCTCAAATTAGACATCTAACTTAGAACCTCTTCCAAATAATATCCTAAAGGAAATAGAATGATAGAGTCCACAAACAATAATTTTCTAAGAATCATCCAGAGAACCATGGAAGAGAATAAAAAAACATGTCACACCAAGCTACAGACTGCCTTGTGGGCTAATACAGTGACTCCTAAAGCTACCATTGGTAATTCTCCATATGTTCTTGTGTATGGAAGGGAATCCAAATTACTTATCTCTCTCAAGCTTCTTGAATTATAATTATCCCATTATCTTGAGTTGAGGGAGGATGAGCCCATGAATGTGAGGATGATAGAGCTCATGGAGCTAGAAGAAACCAGGGACCTTGCTATGAAAACACTAGAGTCACATCAAGCCTAGTTAAAAATGGCCTTTAACAAGAGAGATAAAATAATTAATTTCAAGGAAGGGGACTTAGTCCTCAAATGGGACTTAAATAAAGCCAAACCAAGAAACCATACCAAGTTTGAAAACTTATGGAGTGGTCCTTATTCAATCCATGGATGCAGGGGACATAATGCTTTTAAGTTTGCCTAAATAGATGGAGAGGTATTACCCATCCCAGTCAATGGAATTCATTTAAATCCTTGTTATTAAAAATCATTTCATCCATTATAACATATTATACATATTATAGTATCTTTTATGCTTTCCTCTAAGTGCCTTATGCATATTTTCTTTGTACTATGTGTTTCCTTTTTAATAAGTACCTTAAGTAATTTATTTTTCTATTTTATTTTGTTCTTATTATTTCAAAGAGGTTTCAAATAGGGATAGCCTTGTGTAATCTTCATGATTATTTGATATAATTCTTGGGACTCCATATGGCCAATTAACTAGTTTAAGGCCACTAATCTTGCATAACAGGGATGTAACCCTAGGATGGCACTAAAAATGTTGGCTAAGTTTTAGCCCACATATAGAAATTGACATTGTAGTAAAGATTCCAAAGGTCTTGGTGTAGATAAATAAGTTTATCATATTTTAGGTTAAATAAAAGACCAAAATTCTAGATGGAATGGGTGGCCCATTTATCTCAAAATTGCTCACAAAGCTTTTGAAACATTTTAAGCTTGCTTAAAGTGTAATCTAATTTACCTATAGAGCAAGGAACTAGTTCAAAAGTGGGTTTCATGATATTAAATAAATTAAAGGTCATGGATAAGCTTGAATGAGCCTCAAAAAATCATTTTAAGCTTCAAAGTTTCAAGGAAAAGTTCCTAGCATAAGCCTAAGTGAGCTAAACCATCACCATGACATCATGTAGGAACAAATAGACTAGTTTACTTGCACATTTTTTGAATGTTCTGATAAATCCTCAAAAAACTAGTGGATCATGTGATTTAAAAGTTATTAATGCCAAGAACATGCTCTATAAGTTTCATTTCTACACAAGATTTCTAGCCTAAGTTATGGAGCTTTAAAGTGGAACCTGTAGAGAAGGATGTTCATGCTAGTGTCAAGTTTGAGCTCTGTAGAGTAACTATTTGGGTTCAAAAAGTCCTTAAATTTTTTTAAGTTGATCAATATATAATAGTTTGCATGATATTTCATACTAACACATGAGATATAATGGTTTATGCTCAATTTAAATAGGTCAAATGATCCCTGGGTTAATAACCCTTAAAGAGATACAAGTTGGACAAGATTTGATGATGCAGATCAATTAAACAAAGATCTGATAGTGCATGTTCACTAAAAATAAGGTGGGTCTAAGTTATATAAATTATCAACATTCATTCATACCAATGATCTAATGGTGCATAGGAAATAATAAGAAATTATACCTAATGAGATCTATAGCTTGTATTGTTTCATACATCTTGATCCAATGATACGTGAGTAAGTCAACATGTCAAAGGATCTTTATGGTAGGAGATCAAGGGAACATGTTAATTCATATATATTAATCCTATGGTGCATAGGAGGTCAAAAGGGTCAAGATTTGATAATGGGTATCTACAAGCCAATGAGAATGAAGACAGGTTGGATCATTCTGATTGGCTTGAGAAATATTTGATGGACAAGGCCAAACTAGAGGAACCAATTTAAACCAAGGTAAAAAAGGTATTGTAGGGTCATCATTCTACCAATAGAGATTGATACAATACCACAAAGTAGATATAGCCATGAATTAAGGTATAAAAAATATAAAAGGACTTCCATTAAGGCTAAATACGAACCTCTAGTTCATAAATTTATAACATGTAGGGTTATTTTTGTGACTATGTTTTCCATTATTAAAGAGATCCGTGCATATGGTGGATTCTCAATTTCTTGTAGAGATAAAGTGGGTCTATTTGGACCTACTATAATCTAGAAAAGGGGATATGTAGTTTATAGGTCTACATCATATGACAAATGTAGGAAAATCAATAATATTAGATTGGTTTTTTGCATATAGAATGAACATATGATCCAAGCATGAAAATAAAGTAGATATGTGTTTAATGTAAAAAGTCTTCATCCTTCAACAATGCCATATTTTTGACAACCAATCATATAAAATAGATAGGGACATGATTCTATCAGATCCATTTGCATGAAGTTTTATCTTTAGTGGGAGATGGTGTGAAGGATCAAAGAAAATGATTTTGTGGTTGGGATTTGTAGTTGGGTGCATTCAATGTGTCCTCAAAGCCTTAAGGGACTTTTCCCATTTGGTAAACCATGAGTAATGTCTTGATTGATAAAAAGGTGGCAAGGCATTCATTAAAGAAAAAGGAGGTAGCTGGAGCTCAATTAAAGATCTGAGATGGTGTGTTCCCTCTCTGATTACATGCTCCCACATTATTTTTTGGTTCTCTCTCTCTTATTCTATATATCCTAGTCTCTTCCCCATTATGGGGGTTCTTAGCTCTAATAAATTTTCATTCTTTCTAGGACAAAGATACTCATTGAGATCCTTACAAATGTGTACTCATTTGATATGTTTAAACCCTATCAAAATATTGTAATAACTACCTTTTGAAGTAATAGGATTAACTCTTTGCCTACCTCTTGTCTTCAATTAGTGCTTAATATGCTCGTTTATGGTGAATTTGTGAAGTAGAGTCTTCCTATTTTACTGTCCTTCTACTTGAATCTTCGAAGGTGTTTTCAAGCTAACTTACAAGTCTAGATTAGTGTTCTAGTTGAGACCTCTTCTATGAAATATTTATGCAACTAGCGAAATTGTGAGGTTGTGTGAGCTATAGTTATCCTATGCTGATCTAGTGTATGTTCAAACTTATATGAGTGTCCATTTAACTTTGGTGCATCACCCTTTGAGCCTTCTTAGGATCCCTTAAACCCTTTCTAACCTTTTTCATAGTGATTTGCATTAGTTTAGGTGAGCATAAAAAGGGATACAACCTTCTCTTGAGGTCCAACCCTACCATAGGTGACCCATAACCTAGAGTTGTTCCCATTGTGTAGCTCAATTGGAAGGAACCTAAAGAACTCTCTCCAAGAGTGAAGATTGACCCTAAAATAAGACATACATAAGATAACTTTTTGTACTTAGTATGGTCATTATGAGTTCATGATAATGCCATTTAGTTTGACAAATGCCCATGTTGCTTTTATGAATCTTAAGAATAGTGTATTTAGAGATTATTTGGACAAGTTTGTTCTTATTTTATTTGATGATATACCGATCTATTATAATAATGTAGCTAAACATGAGTAACATTTGCATTTAGTGTTACAAAGAATAAGGCATAATAAGAATTATATAAAGTTTACAAATGTGCATTTTTCCAAACTAAAATACATTATTTGGGACATGTTATTTCCAAGGATGGTATTTCTATGGATCCATAAAATATAAAAACTATTCAAGAGTGGTTTTCCCCTATAAAAGTACATGAAGTGCGTAGCCTTATAGGATTGGTTGGTTACTATATAAGGTTTGTGAATTTTTTTTCTAGGTTAGAAAATCCTATTACTTATTTTAAATACAAAGGTAAAAAATTCCATTGGACTTTGGAATGTGAAGAAGATATTAAGAGGCTTGAAGAGATGTTAACTACAACACCTGTGCTTATTATTTTAGTTTGTAATGGTAATTTTGAAATCTAGTTTGATGCCTCTAAGGAGGATTTTCGTGGTATTATTATACAAAATGGTAAAGTTGTGGCATATGAGTCATATAAGCTCAAGAATCATGAAAATAATTATCTCACGCATGCTTTAAAATAGGGGAAACATTTTTTGTTAGGTAAGAATTTTAAATTTAAATTTGATCATCACAACCTAGAGTATTTATTCACTTATGATGATATTTATTGTCACCAACATAGATAGTTGGAATTTGTGAGAAATTTTAATATAAAAATTGAATATGTTAAATGTAAGGAGAATCATGTTGCTAATGCTTTAAACTGACACATATTTTGTTGCCTTATCTATTTTTCAAGGTAATTTTAGAACTACTATTTTGGAATAACTTATTGATGAGTTATGCTATGAAGTAAGTATGAGTTTGGATGATGAGGTTGTAAAAAATAAATTTATTGATGTTTATATTGAAAATGATGGCCTTTTAAGTCATAAAAACAAATTTTTTATGCCTAAATCAGGTGACTTGCATAATAGTTTTTGAAATAAGTGCATACAACATTGTTAGGAAAACTTAGCCTCACATGTAATTTGTGAAAATATTGTAATGTAAATAATTACAAGAGTAATAATTCACTAATAAATATATATGGTTAGTTTTTTAAATATAATAGTTGAGAGTCATATTATTGTGTATAACAACAATATTATGTATATGGGTTTGATATAATTAAGAGTAATCATAGGGATATGGTTGAGATATTGCTAGAGATATGATCTCCATTAATATAGGAATGACTTTCATATATATATGTAATGACTGGATAAATATGTAATAGAAAATATAATATAATATATCACATGTTAAAATATTTCTTCTATGTAATTGTCTTGATGTTGGTTTGTATAAGATAAATATTTGATAAGCTCTCCCAATTTCTATTAGTGGTATCAGAATAAGTTTTTTTAATGGAAGGTTATAAGAAAAATAGGATTAGTTATTTTATACTTTGCTCCTATATATGAGAAAATAATATTTTTTGAAGAGATTTATAACATAGGTTATGTTTGATGTTTTGTAAATATTAAAGGAACATGTTAGTGTTAACATAAATCATATTGGAGTTATTTTATTTTGCTCAGTGCTCTACGTATGCCTATCCATAATTTAATTCTACTTTCATGACTTCATAATCTATGTTTTGGCATTTGTATGAATTTGATTTTATCATTGGTAGTAGCTGACCAATTAAAATTATATAGTTGTATGCATTATCAAATTATAATGAGATCAGATTTGATAATTCCTATAGATTTTGATGTGTGGTCTATGTTCCTTTGACCATGAGTTCTGACATGTACTCACGTGGATGTCTATTAAATACTTTTCCATGCACTAATCATAACATAGAATATCATTCTACTCGGGTTGCTTATCTTATTGTTAAAAATTATTAAAATAATTTCCATAGATTAGACTTATTTACATCTTATATATGGAAAGCTATGCATTGATCCATCATTGGACACATATCTAATTCTTAAACTCAAATTTGGTACAACTGTAAGTTGACCACAAGTTCATTCTATAGGTTCTTATTCACACTATAGGTTCTTATATATCTAGTATGCCTCTTTTGTTGGAGACCAAAAACCTAACCAATGTGAATCTTATCCCTCTAGTCAAACTAATTTGGGAATATATTCATATTTATGCCTTACATCATTTATTTTATATTTGACACAATAACTTGTCATCACAGAATGCATTGTGTAGAGATCAAATCATTCTACCTCCACATCATGGCTCTCTCATTCTATTCAAAAGTATCAATTAAGCTATAAATCTTATTTTATGTTTTATTTTAAAATATTTTTTAGGATTCATACAATTTTAATGGATGTATATTATTTTTTTGGTCAAATCCATATTTAAAAGTCTTTTAAGTCAAGTATTATTATGAAAGTCTTCATTATTTATAAGTCTTTTGATTTGATATAGGTTTAGTTTAGAGTTTGAGTCTTTTGAATTTTAGCATTTATATAATCTTATTATTTAAATGTTGAACTCAAATATTAGTTTTTAATTTTTTATTATGTCAAGTCCAAATGTCATCTTAAATGTCAAAAGAGTCAAATAATTTTTTTGTAAAAAGATGCATTATTAGGTATTTGACATCCTATGAAAATGTATTGTTTCACATTATGGGGGGAGTTATACAATAAGAATAATGTGAAAACCATTGAGCTTCAATTATAAATCAGCTAAGTAGTGATATGAATGAGTTTAGATGCATTAGAGGATGAAGGCCATTCAAGCCTATTGTTAGCCACTAATGATGGGGTCGCTTATGCTATAGTGGAAAATATGATGTGAAAAAATGACTATGCTGAGGATGATCACTAGTGGTAGTGGTGACTATCTACATTGTATGAGATTAATTAGAAATAATCACATGCATAGACTACAAAAGTGATAATGAAGATTTAATCCTCATTTTTAATTTTTTCATATATTTTAGTTTTTCATCACCGATTTGTTTATGTGACAAATAAGAGGTATATTTATTATTTTCCCACATAGTGTCTTGCATGAAAAAAGTAATTAGGAGATGCAGGAGTGAAAGTTGAACATATGGTTCCTATTTGTATTTCCCACACTATATAGGTTGATGATGTTACCTTAGTGAATGGTTGATGGTAGATTTTTCCTATTTAGAGTTCCCACACTGATTTGATATATGTGTTCTCGATAGTGAATGGTCAATGAGAAGTTGATGTGTTCCTTCTCTACTTTCATTATCCTATGAAAAACAAATTACCATGTAAGTACTAAGGGAGGTAATTTTAGGAAAAGTTAGCATCACATGTAATTTGGGTGAATATTATAATATGAATAATTATGAGATTAATATTTCACTAATAAATATATTTATTTAGTTATTATAATATAATATTTGAGAGTCACATTGTTGTGTATAACAACAATATTACGTATATAAGTCTGATATGGTTAAGAGTATCCATTGGGATATGGTTGAGATATTAGTGGAGATATGATATCCATGAATATATGAATGACTTTCCTATATATGTAATGCCCAAATAAATATAGAATAGAGAATATAATATAATATATCATGTGTTCAAATATTACCTCTATGTATTTATCTTGATTAGTTTGTGTAAGATAAATCTATAATAAGCTCTCCCAATTCCTATATTACCTCTGTGTATTTGTATTGATGTTGGTTTGCCTCATTTTGCTCATCTAGGTGTCACAAAAATGACACATGAGCTAAAAATGTATTATTATTGGCTTCATTTAAAGCATGATGTTGCTCATTTTATGGCAACATGTTTGGAATGTTAGTGGATAAAAGTTGAACATTGCCATCGCGGAGGTTTGCTTTATCCTCATGAAATTCCACAAGGTAAGTGGACCATTATTTAACTTGATTTCATTTCTAGTTTTCCAAAGTCCCATAGTAAGCATGGCACTATTTTTGTTGTGATTGATAAATTTATGAAAGTTGGTTATTTTATTGCTAGAAATATAACTGATGATACTTCTATGTTTGTAAAATGTTTCGTGAAAGAAGTAGTTCAACTACATGGCATATAATAAGTCATTATATCTGATAGAGATAAGTTATTTAATTCAATATTTTGGAAAACTCTAACTGCAACATTTGGAACATGCTTATGTTTTAGCTCTTTGTATCACCTAAAAATAGATGGTCAAATGAAGAGGCTTAACTAGGTGGTCAAGGACATGCCAATAATGTATGTTTTAGATCAACAAAGTAAATGGGAAGATATAATTAATTTAATTGAATTTAATTATAATAATTTATATCATTCTATGATTAAAATGACTCTATTTGAAGCTCTTTATGGGCATAAATGTAAAACTCTTGGATGGGATAGCTTGGAAAATAGAGCCATTACTAACCCTAATATTCTAAAAGAATATGATGTGCAAATGGCTTTGATACATTAAAATCTAAAGGTTGATTTAGATAGATAAAATAGCTATGAAGATTTAAAAATTACTCCTCATGAATTTAATATTGGTGAAAAAGTATTTTTCCATGTTAGACCATGAAAAAATTATACTAAATTTGAAAAAAGTTCTAAATTGACTCCTAGATTTGTTGGACCCTTTGAAATTCTAAAAAAGTTAGCCCTATTACCTACTGATTTGCCCTTCCTCCATCTTTGTCTAGGATTCATGATGTTTTTCATGTTGTTTTGTTAAGGAAATATGTTTATAATCCTTTTCATATTTTGGATTGGAAAAATCTTCAAGTTTCATAAGAGGAAAATATGTAGTTAAAATTAGTGAAGATCCTAAACCATCATAATGTTAGACTACGAAATAGAGAAATACCTCAAATTTTGGTCCAATGGGATTCATTATCTAAGTGTAATGATACTTGGGAAGATGAACATATTTTTAGGGAGCATTATCCTTGGATATTTTAGTCACCAGGATGACTTATTTTTAAGTGGGGGAGGATGTCATGACCTCAGTTTGTATGCTCTATTTCATGTCTATAACACTATTAGTGGCACATTTGTTAATTTATTGGCATATTTATTAGTTGTGTTAGTAGCTATTGAATATTATTTTGGTTGATATCGTTACTCTATTTTGAGATATTATTATAATATGTTGCATACTAGACATGTTTATATTATTCTATATGATTTGGTTCAATTTATTATATATTTAATTTATTGATATTCAAATTTAATTTATTTGTCATATTTGATATATTATATTCTATTTAAATACTATCGATGTATTAGTTAGATGATTGTAGGAATAGGAACAAGTAAAATGAGTTAGGTTGGATTTGATGCTTAGTAATAGAGGGAACAAAAGGGTAATAATGAGCTAGTGATATTCGATCCATGAGATTATAAGATTTATTTTTATTAAGTCCTTCTTGACCATTTTGTTCATTTATTTAGTTGATTTTTGAGCAAAGTGGTTTATATATTAGTCTTTCACTGATTTCATGTTCTTGATTTGAATTTCATCATGACTAATGTAGTAATCATTTTGTGTTATTATTTTTCTTGACATCATGTGGAATGATCTTAAACTTAACATTGATTTATATTAGTTTTTATCCTTATGGATTGATTGGAACATCAAGAGTTTAACATTTGTTCTATGCTGGGAACATATGCATTCATTTTAATTAAATAATTCAATGTGGCTTCCTTGATCTTGACTGTTGCATGGCTTGGGCATGGTGTTGTAACCATTTGGTGACTTGAATGCTTAACTTAAGGAGGGGACCATGGGGTCTTCGTTAGTTTGTTTTGATTAAATCTTGACATTTTCACACTTTAGCTTTTGAACCCATTGGGAAATAGGTCATGATGACTCACATCCAAAGGTCAACTTGATGATTAGCTTAAAATTATATTTTTGGGCATTTAATTTTGTGGTAAGCTGAGCTGCTCAAACCCTAGCCAAACTCTACATAAATTTTGGATGAAATCCATTAGAGACCTAGTAGGGCTGAATTTTGACTATGAATTCTATTTTTGAGTTGCATTTTTGACATAAATGAAGGTGGTTTATTTTTCCATGTTTCCATTTATTTGAAACTACAATGCAAGACCACTATGGGTTTTAATTGTAGTTAGTGGAGTTCATGAGAGTTTGGTTAGGTGCAAAGTGGAAAAAGAGATTGTTATTTTTTTAGAAAAAGCCATGGTATCTTCTACATTGGGGTTGAATTCAACAAGTGGTTTTTTTTTATTGTGTTGGAGTATAATGCCTTAATTACTCTATGTTATGTTAAAATGTGGTATATCTAGAAGAAAAAATGAACCATTATAGGTTCAGTGTTTTTAATATGGATCAAAGTATGAATGTTTACATGGATATCCATTAGAATAAAAAATGAACCATTATATCCATGTAAACATTCATACTTTGATCCATTATACTCTTAGTTGGAATGTTTTGGGTTGTTTTTAATATGGATCAAAGTATGAATGTTTACATGGATATGTAGTTTATTTTTATTGTGGATGTGTTTGAATGGATTTTAGAACTAGCTTTGGATAAGCCAACATCTTTTGATACCAATTAGTTATTCCATTGATTTCAAAAGAATGGGTGTCAGTATTTGTTGTTGTTTTCTATTTAAATTAGTTATTCCATTGATTTCAAAGGAATAGGTGTCGGTATTTATTGTTGTTTGACATTTAGATTTGTATTATGGTATTACTAGATATATGAGGTTATGGTGAATATTAATGGGAATGTATTATTGGCTATCATTTTATATGGTGTTGATATGGCTGTAGGTACTTTTTTTATTTAATTGACAGGATTCGGTAATCTATGTTAGACTTGAATGGTATTGCATGAGTATAAGGTCTTATGAAAGTTTGATCCAAGTTCATATAAGTTGAAACATTATTAAAATTTATGTGGGATATTATGAAAATTATGAGTTGGATTCTTTTCCATTTTTTTTATACTTTGATGACTCTTTTTGGGTGTCATGCCATTTCTAGTGTCATTATGATTTGGACTATTGATGTTTATTATTGTTAAAGGATAATGGTAGAAATTTGAAGATGTTATGAATATATTTAGTAATATTTATTAATGAATACCTATATGGTACATTCACATGCATATCTCTTTTGAATTCAATGGGTTAAACAATCATTGTTTAATTTGAGGAAGTCCAATGGATCTATTCACAACTTGAATGGTATGGTAGTACTAATGGTAATCATGAGTGATTTCTTTCATGAATTATCTTTATGTCAATTATTATCATTATTTTATGATTTGAAAATCTTAGAATCTTAGTTATGAGTTCACCCTTATATAAACCTTGATGTTGAAATCCACATCAAATTAATGGATGGGGTGGTCTAGAGCCACTCATAGGGGGCTCATTAGGTAGGATGGGTGGGTTTTTTGCATACTTATCTTCAGAAGATGATTTAAGTGCTTGGACTCTTCATGTATTTGGTTTTTCTATTATGTGGTTACTTAGTGTAAATACATGATATAAATTAGTCTCATGTATGATAATAAAAATAATTTGTTATATAGTCTTATTCATTAGGTGTGTTAAATTTATTATTCCAAGTTGGAGATAATAACTTGTATGTAGTTTAGTTATGTAATGGATATAAAACTATTTTATGCTATTATTATATGTAAAGACATATATGTTTATTTATCTTTCCTATAAGTACAAATATAAATGAATGGTTATTAAAAAAGGATGTGATCTTTTGATTTTGATCATTGAAGCTTTTGATCTAGTATCTAATGTTATGTTTATTTGGAAAGTTGGACCTATTGCTTGATTTGAAGATAATAGATAGTTATTATGTTTTGAGTATTCTAATGTTAGATTATTATAAGTGCCATTCTCTTGTATTTTTATTCAATGAATGAAAGACTATGCTTATAGTTGATAAGGCACTATTTGGTTGGTTATTATATCTTAGAAAGTTACAGTTCAAAAAGGTAACTTATAAAAACTATAATTATGACGTTCTCATTCTTTTGGGATTTATATTCCTAGCATCATAGAATGAAGTATTGTTTTATAGTTTCTTACTTATGCAAGATTATTATAGGTCATGTTTTATATATTTTATAGTTAATTATGAGAGATTATTATAAATTATAAATTGAGGCCAAGTGAGAATGATATATTGAACTACATTTCTATTGTGTTCAATGAAAAGAAGTCATCTCTTTTTGGGAATGATCATGGAAGTTCAAGGGTTGTAGATTCATTTGAAACTTATTTTTTTATTTGTATTTATAATTGTAATCAAGTGAAAACCAAGTATTAATGTGAATACTAGTTGTAGCAAGTTCATCAATACTTATGTTAATTGGTTTTATTAACCAATGTCATGGTAAATGAATACTTATCAATCTCGTAACAATTATTAAATATAATGTTTGATTTAGGATGCTGTGTCTTACATTATAGCATGACTTTTACATTCAATTATCTTGTTAAGTCACCAATAATAATTTTTTTGATAAGGCGATCTAGTAAATAAATATAGCTGTATGACCTTGTTTTTTATTAAATAAAAGGATAAATTCATGTAATAAGTTATAGTAAGATGACTCATGTTTGAAGTGACATAGCTGAAATATTGAATGCCTACATGAAAATTATCGAAGTAATCAATATGAAAAATATAAACATGGTTGTTGAAACATCAAAATCATGTTAAAATATTAAAGACTTGTTTGATGATTGTTCATTCTTTATCTGAATATAACAATATACCATATAACTAGCATATTGTACATGTAATAAGTTATTATTATATGAAAATATGGGATGGTCAAATGAATTCACTTAATTAAAATTATGTAGGCTTAATTAATTCATGTAATACAAATTTGAAGTGATTTTAATTGATGTAATACTTTATTTATATGTTTTTGATGAATTGATTTAATGTTATCATTTTAAAGTCACAAGATTGATGATCCTAGCTTAAGTTATGATGACATAAGAAGGTATCCATAATTTATGGCAATTGAATTCATGTGACACATATTTATGGAAGGATTTCAAAAAATTTACACTATATTTATTTTGGAAATAAACTTGAAACTCAAGTCTTATTGCTTACATAATTATGCAGATCATTGATTGCAGTAGCCTAGTATGATGATTCTTTTATTGTAAATTGAATTATTTATACCTTAACTTGTTTAAAACCTTTTATATATTGACTTATACCCTTATTTAGAGCTTAGATTAATGGCATGATCATATTGAATATTATTTTATGTCAAGTATAGGCTTTTGGTCAAGGTTAAAAGTTGGTATTGGTCCTTTTAGGGATTCCATAGCTTAGTATCATATTTGAGTGTATGAATGTATGTTTAGTACACTGGTACACCTAAATATGATTATAATATAGTAAAAATAAATTCCTAATAGCATCAATAGAAATTTTTAACCTTAGCCAAATATTTGTGTTTGGTATAACATAATTATGGACTTGATCATGATTTTTGTGAATTAGTTTCTTCCATTAGATTTAAAAAAGTCTTGAGTATATTGAAGTTGTTTAAAAAACATTTGGTTGTTAAATAAATTTATGGGGATGAAATTCATTTCATTTAAACTCTCAAGACATGAAACTTATAAAATATAAGGAATGCTTTAATGAATGATTTTTTTTCATAAGCATTGAATTTGAGGCAAATGGTTTAGTGAAAAAATGTAAAATATATGTATAATAGAAAAATAATGAGAAAAATCATATAAATTATGATAAATACATGTATATTTGGAAAATATAACAATTATATATATATATTATTTAAAAAAAAATATTAGTTAAAAAATTAAATTTTTAGATAATTTGTGAAAAATTAACCAATTGGAGAAAATAAATCTATTAAAAAATACCCTAATAAAATGTTTGGTCCTCAAAATGAACATATAACTTAATAAAAAAATTATAAATTTTTGTCTTAACATTTTTTTAATACTAATAGACAATTCATAACAAGCTTTTATGACTACAAAATGATTAGGGACATTATAAAAAATGCATGAGGATGAAACTTAGTACCATGGATTGAAGAGTAGACCTTTGTTATAAAAATGTAAGTATAAGAGTCACAATGCCTATGCTTATGCATTAAATTTCACACTTTATGGATGGGATGTTTGTGATATTAAAATAAATACAATCTATGAGGTATAAATCCATTAATAAATGATCTCCTTTGAGGAACCCAAATCATATCCATGAGCTTGGTTTGATATTTTCTATACAACCAATTTGGTAACATCTCTGAACAAATGAACGGGATAAGATTACCAAAAAACCCTTCAACACATCATACACATGATTCTTGTATAACACTCTAATTGAATTTGGGTTCAAGAAGCTTCAACATATGTTTGATGGTAAAACCCACACTGCCATCATAATTTAGAGCATAAAAATTTCCATTTATTTCTTCACAATATTCACACACATCAAGGATTTTCATATCTTTGCTCAAAATTTCCATATCTTCCATATCCTTATTTGGATTTCCTCAGTGCATCTTTGAAATAGGATAACAAGTTATTGTAATTCCCTTGAATACAAAATTGGCTTGAGATTCATTCTAAAAATGAACCATGCTTTGATATTACAAATCCTTCTCTTTGAAATAATTTTATAATTTCAACATCAACATTGAGCAAGAGTTAATTTTATGAGTAAGGTAATGATGAAATTTCTTGATATAAATTTAAATTGAATATAGCATCAAATCTACATTTAATTATTTTAATATAATTCCAGACATGATACCTAAGAATGATAATCAATAAAAAAATAAACCCATCCCAATCTTGTTCATTCGAATTCACCTGATGCCATCATCTGTGATGATCACCAGGCAAATAAGTCATGATAATAAACATAAAATCAAAGAATATATGAGAGTGATCATAAACTGAAATGAAAATGATATTGGTTACTCACATCCACTTCATGAAATGTGGTAGTCACTCTAAAAATCCCATAATAGGGTTTTATAGCTCTGCATTGATGAGCCTTTAGGAACCTCTGTCACATAACCAATCACCATGGATCTAAGCAAGATATTACTTTTATTCACATTTATTTCTAATTTTGATTATCAATTTTACCTATAGGTGGTAGGAATTACCCTATTTTAAATTATCTCTACCTCTCTCTACATTTTGTGTATAAAGAGAAAGTTGGAGCAAGCAAGCAAAACCATGGCCCCGAAGTAGGCAAGGAAATTCAGCCTAAAAGTCTTCCAAAAGGTAATGCTGATGATTATGACTCTTCATTACCTGATATTATTCTAGATATACATGAATTTGACAAATCATATCATTTGTTTGAAAATTTTACTTTAATTACTTACTTTATTTGTCAAGTCCCTCCTTAGAGCCTTTTGAAGTAACGGGTCCACAACTATTGGCAAGGCCATGGTGTGAAACTAGAAGAATATAAAATCTTACCAATGGTTTTTTTAATTTTTATTTTAAAGCCTAGAACACTATAAATCCATTGTTAACCATGGGCCTTATTTTATTCACAACACTTTGATTGTCTTTTCTCACTAGACTCAGGATTTTCAAGTCTTATCATAAGTAAAGCTAAAAGTCCCTATTTGGGTTGAATTTCTTGGTTTGTCTCTCCACTTATGGGGTTTCATTGACCAACTCATAAAAACTATAGGGCACTTCATATGCCATGAGAAGACCATGTTATTTATGGCTCATCCCTAAAAGAGGGTTTGTGTTAAAATGGATTTATCCCAAAATTTGAAAGATTATTAATATATAAATTAGCACTAACTATTTTTATCAACATATTTTATATATCAATCTCATAAATACTTATTTTTGGTGTTAGTCCTCATAACATATGATCAAATATTTCCATATTATGGTGCATGCACCCCTTACTCCTAAGGAAAAGGGTGTATTTGAATCCAAATTGCAGATGGTAATAATGATGGTTGGAATACCATCACCAATAAAAAAATAATAACTCTTTTAAAGGTGATAACATGCCACACACTTCTTCTTATTATTGGGAATAACCATGCCTTAAATTTTGATGGCAAAACTATTTTTCCTAATAAATCTTATCCTCCACTTATGTGCACTTCATAAGTAGTGGTCTTTTGGTTTAGATTCCATCCTCAACACCATCATCACAACCCTCTCCTAGGGTGAGTGTTCTAGTGGAAGAATGGGGTTTAGTCACATTGGACCAAAAATAAGTGTTTTGTCACTCTCACATCCCTTCTCCATCTCCCAAAAATATATGATACATAAGTGATAACCATTTATAATGAATGATTTCATGCCCAACAAACTCATGTTTAATCAGTTTACTGTATTAGAAGATCTCATAGAGGAAAATGACATGCACCTCGATAATTCTCAATGATTGTTCACTCTTGGAATGCTTGAGGCCTTACTAATTTTCCATGTAAGTATGTGGTCAGGAATAATTTTCAACTTTTTAGTAGCATGAAAATTCTTTGTTTGCAAGAGGTTAAGATTTTTGGCTTTTTACTGTAGAATGCAACATGAATACTTTGGCTTAGAGATTTATGTTAGGCTACTGGGCATGAAGTTGGGAATGGTGGGACCATCAATTTTTTGGATCTATAATTGTCTTAAAATATTATTTCTTGGGGCTTGGATCCCACCCACCAGGTGGTGTAGACCCTTTTTGACTTTAATAACTACATCATTAGGTTGGTTAACTTGTATGCCTATAATGATGCTATGGAATGGGATATTATATGGAGGTGGCTAGCTAAATCATTTCTTGATGCACATTAGATCCTTTATGGTTATTTCAACATTATGGAATTGGCTAAGGATAAAGAAGGATGCCTTCCAATGCAGTGGTGCATTGGTGAACATGAAGCCTAGTTTTATATACATAATAAAATTGGGGTGTTTGATCCCAACCATCATTAGAGAAAAAATTAAAACTCCCCGTGGTTTACCTAGTATAAATTTTTATAAGGAGAAGATAGGGTGCTTTAACAACTTGACCGAGCCTTGATGGCTGAGCAAGATCTTTTCTTCTTTGCCCCAATCTATGATAGGCTAGTATTGGTCATCCCTGATATAATTTTATTAGATCATACCCTTATTTAATTTAATATCAAGTGGAATACACCTCAAGTTAAGCCTACCTCCACTCAATTTTATCTCAATAATGATCACCTCAAGCATGAAAGAATAGTGGGACACATTGTCTGAATTTAGAACCTAGTTCCTTAACTAGAGGGAGATACTAGATGGATTTAGTGGTGGCTAGATGATCTTGCATGTACTTCCACTTTTATTTAAATCTATAGTAAACAAGTGGTCTCTTTTATAATGTATCTATATAATTCTTGAAACATATGAATATATCTAGGTTTTATAAGAACTAGATTAGTCACATTTCAATGTTCACATCCAAATTCAAGTTTCACATTAGATACATAAGCTCCAAATTAAGAAGGCTCACAAGGTTAGAGGAGTTCAAATATGAGCTCATATGCATGAATTGAAAATAGGAGACAAAGTCTTTAAGGAATTTTTTCCCTTCTCTACTCTAAGAGAGTTGTTGATAGAATTAAAGCTATCAAGGAAGGAAATAATTAGCTTACCAAACTTCCTAACATTCTACATCATTTTGTTCATCATTACCATGGTGTTTTCCTAGCACAAGATTCTTATCCAAAATGGGAGGTAGCTTTATATTAATACCTCTAGGTGGTACCCTGTAAATTTTCCAATTCACAAAGAGTGGCCTACGATAGGCCCTTATCTCTCAGTGACCTCCATGAGGATGTTAAGGAGATGGCCATTGAAAAATATCTAGGAATTGATGGTTTTTCATGTAAGTTATACCAAAACCTTTAGGATACTATGGGTCTTGATCTTCATTGAGTCTATTCCAAAGCTGTTCTAACCAACTCTTTAGGATCCCTTATAAACTAGGGTAATAGTAAGTTTATTCCTGAGGTTGGTGATCTTAAAATTATAAAAAATTAGAGGCCTATTACTTTGATCAATGTCTTCTACAAGATTATTTCTTGGGATTTATCCCTCAGGGTCAAGTGCATTCTCCCTTTAATTATTAGGAGTGAGCAAACTAGTTTTATTCAAAATAGATTCATTCTAGACAATGTGATTTCCATTTGGGAAGGTATGGAATGGGATCAACTTTATAATCAAAAGGCTCTATTTATCAATATTTATTTTTAGAAATCTTATGATCGTATTGAGCAGCCCTTCATTATGGACATGTTGTAGGCCCTTGGTTTTGGCCCCAAAATTGTTTAGACTATTAAAATGCTCTTTTAAGATGTTGGGGTTTGTATCACTATAAATGGCACCCATTATTCTCAATTTGAACTTCATCATTATATCTAATAAGGATTCCATTTATCCACCTATTTATATGTTCTAGAAATAGAATGATTTAGCTACTACCTCCTAATTAATTACACTAACACAGGTTTGGTGAAAGGCATCTCCCTCCCTCAATTTGATATAAATGGCCACTTCATGGATGATTATTTTATCACTCTTCAAGAGGAAGAAGAGTTCATAAGGAATGCCATAGAATGTATCCATATTTTTTGTTTAGATTTAGGCTCATCTATTTAATGGAGGAAGACTCAGTGTTACCATTAGTTTGTAGGCCCTAAATATCCTTGGTAGGAGGGATATGAATGTAATTATCTTCTTTCATGTGTGTAATTTAATTTTCTTGGCATCCATTTTTCCTTTTGGGTTTCTACCTCTAAGATATGGTCTTATGCAGTGTAGAGAGTTAATTTTTTTTTTAGTTTGGATCACAAAGCCTCTGTCTCTTGCTGGAAAATATTTTATTTACTCTAAATTCTTGACAACTACTCATGTGTATTATTCCTCTTGTTGGGACCTTTCTAATTTTGCTTATGGAAAATTAGAAAAAACTTTGAAGAGATTTTCTATGGGCTTACTCTGAGGGTTATAAGGGTTTCCATAGAGTTTCTTGGAACATATGCTACCAACCCAAGGAAACTAGGGGATTGGGTCTCCTAGATTATAAAATTCAAGGCCTTGCCCTTGATTTCAAATGGATTATTATATGTATTAATAGGAATGAATCCTAGAAGATTATTCTATACCATTATGTTTCTTAGGGGATTCCATGTGGTAGAAAGGCTTGGCAAGGCTTGGGACTTCATTCTCTACTCATAACCCCAGTGCCTATTAAAATCAAGGGTAACTTTATGATTTAAAGCCTATGAAAATCTTGGGAAAAGCTTAAGCCTCACCTTAACTAGGTAGGTGAAGGTTTTATGAATGGCCTCTCCATTAACTCCCAGTCTCTCTAGTGGTCACCCTGATTAAATTTTCATAATGTTCCCTTTGCCTTAGTTCCTTAGGTTAAAGGGTTAAGGTTTTTCAAGAAAGGTGTGAAGGTTATCAGTGATCTATTTTTCAAGGAGAATAGGGCCTTTCTCACTTGGTAGTAACTTTAAAATAAATTTCATTTAAATAATTTAGATGTAGAGGCTACTATAGAAATTCAAGGTTCCATACCTAATGAATATTTGTACAAAATCAAGGTCAACACTCTTTTTTCTTGGTGGAAGGATTGACACTAGCCTATAAACACCCCCTTCACCTAGTATTCCCTTAGTTAGGGTATAATTTACTAGCCCCTCAACATATTCCAGATGAAATTGACAACCTTCGATAGAATTTCAATTTTAGACATGGGGTTTGGGCTTGACACTTTAGCACTATGTGGTCTACTATTATTGAGCCCAAAAAATCTCATTTCTTATGGTGTCTCCTTTATTAGGGCTTGATTTTGGGTAATCAACTCAAGCATATAGGAGTGTTCAACCCCATTTTCCTCGCTTATCAGTAACTAGAATCTATTAAGAACCTTTTTTGGTTTTGATCTCATACACAATCTATGTGGCATTAGATTCATTCCCTTTTTCACCCCTTTCAATATGAATTCTTCATGTGGAAGATGGATTTATTATGGGACTCAACTCTATTGTTTTAAAAATATAACAAATTTTGGTAGATCTTTCGAGGTGATATTTTATTTCAAATTTGGAAGGTTATAAATTATGCTTGCTTTAATCATGAAGAGTTGGAATGTTTTTATGTTACTAATAAATTTTTTGTTCTATCTAATGTTACTCTTTAAATTTAAAGTCAAATAGACAAAGTCTACGTAGAACTCAACCACCTCAAGCATTTTCTCAATCACTTGGGAAATACCCTATGCATGGTTAGTCATGAACCTCTTGATCCCCCACAATATCCTATGCCTCCTTAAGGATGATGACATGGTCCATTCTGACAATGTTCCAAAACTAGACATAAGATTTATTCTCCTCATTATTCACCACCTTATTGGTCTTCTCCTTGTTATGGTGGTCTGAGTGGCTCTTCCAAATTAGGAGGTGATGGTAAGGGCTAGTGATATCCTCCTCCATATTATGATGGTGACATTAGGGGTGGGGGTCCTCCCCCCAAGACAAATTTCCATGATTGGCACTAGCAATCTCTCATGAAATAAATCAAGATGAGACATTACTAGAGGCTCAACAAAACACTAGTTGGGAGCCCTTACTTGTGGATGAGGATCCTCCTACCATGTGAGGATGGGTTAGTAAGCTTTAGGACCCACCCTCTCCATTGCCTCCCATGACATCCATATTTGTTATGGTTGCTTAATTATTCTATTTATTCCTTGCTCTCTCTATTTTACTATCAAACTATTGATTTGATGTTTATTTTTGTGGGTGTGGTCATTTTTGACCACTTTTAGACTTTTCTCGAGGTGTCTTTTCCCTCGATGTGATTATGCTCATGGGGTATGAATTTTCCACCCACTTATTTTATATGATTAACTTTATACCATATCTTGTTTTATTAATACATAGATACACTCTTCAATAAAAAAATCTCATAATAAAAAAAACTTAGGGATGTGCGGCCTCAAAATAAATACAAGATGAGTTAACTAAGAACATAAAATAAATAAATGTCTAGGAGAATTAATGGAAATGAACCTAGGGATGATGAAAAACAATGGGAAACCATGGAATAAAAAATAAAGTGTAATACAAAAAAAATATCTCTAAAAAAATAAGAAAATGATGCATTCAAGTTCAATATTAGCATGAATTTTCATTAGTAAAAAAATTATTCCTCTTCTCAAAAATTAATGACTCAAAATTATTTTGAAATTTAGGTATGATAGTGATAATAAATAATGATTATATGGGGAAATACTCCTAATTATTAAAATATTTTTGAATTTATAATTACACTAAAATCAAGATCAATAAACTCATAAAATAAAATCTATATCTAATTTAACATAAATAATCTCAAATCACAATAAAAAAATATTGATCCTAAATGAAAAAAGTTAAGTGTGTACACCAATAAATTGTTTAGTATTTATTATCCATCATCATCAAGTTTTTATCAAGAGAAATTTCCAATTTGAGTTGTAAGTTAAAAGTATTTCCCTTAATAACATAGGTCTATTATCAATCAAGTTTTCTCAACCATTGTAGACTTATAACTTATCCACCTAAGATTTATCCACTACCAACTAGAGGATTATTATTTTTACAAAGATACCTCTAGATATTATTTAGGTTTTGATCTTTGTAATCACCTTAAAGTGGTATTTGAGTGATAAGAATGATACTTGAGATAACCTATTCCTAACTTATCCCTAGACCTATCCTAGAGCCTTTTATCACACATTTCTAGCCTTTGTGTAGACCACAAACATCCCTAGTCAGTTAAAACATAGTCTTAGACCTTCATTCCTAGATCCTAGCCCTTCATGCCTAGAAAATTACTAGTTGGACAATATTTACACATTAAGGACACTAGATCCACATGGCACTAGTGTCCCCAACATGGTGCTAGTGTCCCTTATCTTAACTCTCTTGAACAAATATATTTTCAAAAGTTATACCCTCCTAAGGTTGGCCTAGGTATATTTTATTATCTACACAAACTACAAAACACTATAAATACATGAATTTTATCCCTCTATACACTAGATATAAAATAGATGCAAAATAACTATTCAAACATGAAATAAGTTAAGCAAAATCAAGGTTATTAATCCCTATTTTGCCCTACTTTTGCATACTACCATCCACAGCTGACCTAAGCCTAAATTTTATAGATTTCTAATCTAGAGCACACTCAAGGCATTTAAGATCACTATAATTATAACATAACTTGAAATTTCACCAAAATTTAGGTGGGGATAACTACATTGGGTTTGATCCCTCTTCAGAGCATTTGTATATAGGCAACTCTCTTCACAATGGGGTGTTAAAGATGTCTAGCCTATCCTACTAAAAAACATAGATTTTTAGCTCATACCTTACTTACAATGAGGGTTAGGGTTTTAATCATAAATAAGCTACTAAAGGCATAATATAAAGTTTTAAACTTCATGCACATAGAAACAAAACCTAGAAACATAGATGTAGGTGCACCCAAAATTTAGGAATAGTCATGTATAAAGGACACTAACACTATTTTCAAGACACTAGAGCCATATGGCACTACTATCCAAGTGTGTCAATATTATCTAGGGGAAGATATAACATATGGATCCTTTTTATGACACTCATATCATTCATATCCTAGTTTTCAATACTTAGATATTCTGTATCAAGTGTTTTCTAGATAAGTCTTTATTTTCATAAATTTATTACTATTTTTAGAAACTTAAAGCAAGTTAAAATCTATAAAAAATTAGTGGTTATTTATTTCATATTATTTCACTAATTTATAATACTCATCCCTTTAATAAAACTTAAGATTTACATTGGTAAAACCCTAAAGGGTTAAGACATTTGGTGAACCTGACTTACTTTGAATATTGCTCAAAACCCTAGTTCACCTTCTCTAAATTTTTATGCACTAAATTAGGGTTACAAACTTATATTTTTTTGATTTTTGGCATAACCTATCTCATTAAATCAAATATCACATTGGGGTTTCATTTATTTAAACCTAATTTAATTTTTTTCAAAATAACCCTAATTCAAAAAACCCTAACCCTAGATACTCTTAGGGTTTGTATCCTTTTTCCATTTATGCTCAAATTTTAGTTCCAAAATATCATATTTACTTCCATATTTTTTCTTCAATATTTTGTAGATTAACATTCTTCAAAGGTTAAAAATATATAAAAACTTGTTTTCCTACCTTCTAAATCACAATTGAAAAATTTGTTAATAGATTTGATGAGATAAATAATCAATAATTACAAGATTTTATGTTCAAATATATAGATATACAAGATGAATTCATCATTATTCTTCAAAAATAACTCTAAAAAATAAACAATGTTCAATCTTTAACTCCCCTAACTAATAATGTTGTTACACCTACAGTGGGGCCAATTTATCTAGCACAATGTAAAATTGTAACTCAATAACCTTCAGTGATAGCTACACCTCTTATGGATAGTTATTCCATTCTAGATGTATAATCCCTTATGAAAAAGATTCATATTCTACAGGCTAAGGTGTTATGTCTTGAGTAGGGATCCACTAGGCTATCACATGCCTTGGATTCTAATATTCTATTAAATACACATTTAACACATCACATAATGATAAATCTCTTTCCATCTACTTTTATGGCACCCAAGCTTACATTATATGATGGAAAGGGTGACCCAAAGCATCATCTTAGATATTTTCACACGAAATGTTTGGACTACGTGTCTAATGATTGGCTTATCATGAATTTTTTTCCATATAAATTAAAGGATTATGCACTAAAATAGTTTTATGATTTACCAATTAAAT
Source organism: Torreya grandis (assembly GCA_037957365.1). Taxonomy (NCBI): domain Eukaryota; kingdom Viridiplantae; phylum Streptophyta; class Pinopsida; order Cupressales; family Taxaceae; genus Torreya; species Torreya grandis. Next base: position 434,167 of record JARHVA010001760.1, read on the forward strand.
CTATCACAACATTCAATCCTTTGGTTGACATGTTTTTAACACACTTATCCATCAACATTAGTGATAAAATATCATACACTCAAGTGGCATAGTTGAAACAAAAGTCAAATGAGCGTAAAAAAAATTATGTCTTATGATACAAGACTATATTATCCAAATTGACTAGCCCTATGGTACATAGAGAATATCAGGGCATATTTAAACAATGTCCCTTACCAACATTACATGAAGCTATCTTGTTCAATAAGTTTCCTATATACACAAATTTATGCCACATAGTAAAAGAGAGAGATGTTAAGATTATATTAATGGTCAAACTTAAGTATACCAATTGATCAAAATCAATTTTTAAGACTTAAAATAAACCTCCCTATAAGGTAAGGGCCACTAAGAATAAGATTGATCAAAAGGCCATAGTCAATACAACTTCTGAGCCATCTCCTAGATTGGTTTTATCTACTCAACATTGAATATTTACCAACCTTTGAGAGTCACCAACATGGGTTTTATAAAATCTCTTGGAATGAAATGTCATGTCTCTCCCTCCCATTAAATAGGTTGATATGACATGTCCTCTTTTAGAGAACTATGATTCTAATGCATTTTATGAGTATCACATAGCACTAGGATATAAAACAAATAGATGCATAAGTCTAAAACATAAGATACAAGATTTGATTGAGGATACCATTATTAATGGGGGCACACCCACAAAGGCACCAAAATTACAAAAAATAAAATTTAAAGAATTAAAGATATTATTAGATCCATTTCCAAAGCACACAATGAATGAGGTAGGGAGCACATCAGGTGCCCACTATACATATTAATCACATCCACCACTAGATTCATATCATATTATTATATTGGAGGCACACCCATTGTAAAAAAATATTGACATGTACAATACTATAGTTCCACCTAGACCACTCATCACATTCTCAAAGTAGGAGATTGTCGATGATGATATAGTTTTAAAAGCACTCTTTATCCAAGAATATATAGATCATCATCTTATCTGAAGTGTTATGGTTGACAACATGTCAAGCATTAGAATATGCACTATGACACTTTTGCATCATTTTAGGTAATCAAAGGAGGATATGTTCCCTATAGATGCAATCATTAATGGCTTTACTAGTCATGTTCAAAGCTCTATCAAGGAGATTGTGATTCTATTATAGGTTGGACTAGCACATATATCCACTCGGTTCCTAGTAGTACTTAGTTCAAGAATATTTGATATGTTATTGGGTAGGACATGGCTAAAACAACTCTAAGACATCATCTACAATGCACAAATGCCTAAAATACATACATGCAAATTAGATGGTCAAAGTTGAGGGTCACCCATATGAGTATCCTCTAACCATCCCACATGTAGTTACAACATAATCACTAGTTATAGTTTTACCACCATTACCAAATATTTCATAGTTATCAGTTACAACTCATAGTAGAATTCCTATGCATACATCACAAATTTTAGTAGAGCCATCAATATAGGTGTGGTATACTCCTATAGTATTGACATGTACACATACTCTCCCATGAAGACCATTATTAGAGAGACCCCGATGTTAGAGATATGCCATCGATTATAGAGGACCTTCCTCCACTCAAATTATGTTGAGATAAATATTATTGGGTTCTTAGGGTTCTCAACATAGGGTACTTATGTCACCTACAACTTCTTTTACCAGATGGGTTATTAAGAATCCTATAGTTCATAGGGAATCATAGTCAGTGCCATAGATTCATAACATCACTACATGGGTATATAAAAATATAGATTGCTCACTATAGTATATTATGGATTCATAGTGTCCATTTCACACAACATGTATGATCATAGTTCCCTTATTTGACATAGGTCACAATGATAGTGAGTCTCTCTTGAGACTCATTGATTAGTATGGTTCCTACCCTCTTATACATAATTTCTTCTCTCTTTCTCCTTATACATAGTTTATTTTCATTTGCTTGTGCATAGATTATATCCAAAAAATATAAAAAATAATATAACATTCTAAAACATAAAAACATTCAAATATTACTAAAAAAACACAAAATTTAAAGATTAAATGCATTTTTATGTTTACATTTATTGTATTTTATAGACATTACATATGCTAGCTATCTTAATATAATTAGATTTATCATATATATATATGCTTCACTTGTTTTTGTCAAGTGCTTGCAAATTGGTTATAGGATTTAGGTCCACTATACTAATCCAGACATGTTATCATCTACCCACTAGGGACATATACATTAATCCAAGTTTATCCATTTGATACATCCACCCACTTGGGGGCATCTCATACACAATTTATCTTACCAGGTTTTATCCTTACATTCCTTATATTCTAATTTATGCATTGATAATCTTGATATTGATAATTTTTACTCTAACTCAAAATTTTTGCTGACCATAACTACTTTAGACTCAACATATGTACATCATAGCTCTTATATATATTTATACTACATTCATGCATTCTTTCATTTCTAGATTTCCTAGTCTATACTTGATTGTATTGTCGATGCTTCTTCTATTTAAGGGCATTTAAATATGACATTTTTATTTGGATCTATGCTACTTATATTCATATATGCCTTAGACATGTGCCCATGTCCCTTGTGTGTGATTTCTTGATTGTGTATGAAGACATTTAAACATGTCCTTCTATGCGTCTCTAAGATAAATTAATTATTACTTGTGTATATGGACATTTAAACATGTCCTTGTATGTCTTCTTTCTCAGATTTAATGACATGTGCCCATGTCCCATTATTATGGCCCCTTGGCCTATTCTATGTGCCTCATATGTTTTGTATGTATGTTTTCTTATATGTGTCATGGCCATGACACTTATATTTTATTATTACACACATTTTTTTGATGCCATGAGAGACCTCATGCATTTACCCTTCCTACTTGGGTTCCATGATGGACATCATGCCCTATACCCCTAAGTAGCTACTTAGATTTTCTATAATACACACTGATTACATATATCTTGATACCCTTGTGTAATTATAGATATGACATATATATTACATTACATACTTATGCTTAGATTCTCTTACATTCTGATGTTGTGTTTGCACATTGTATTGGATTATCATGCAATTATCATATATGCTCTAGATAACACATTTTGTAGAGCTATTTATTTTGAGGACAATTATTGCATAGGTCAATAACTACCATAAAAATAGGGGGAATTCATAGGGGTTTTTCACGTAAGAGTTACATTCATAGAACACTTTTAATAACATAAGATCAATTTCAATAAATCAGACATAGGTAAAACACATGCAAAAATAAGGACTCATAAAGCAGTTCACTGACTTAGCTTTCACACTAGATAGACATTATCACCCAGATTGGGACACTAGCACCACATGGCACTACTATACAAAACATGAAACTATTAGTCAATAGCCCTAGTTTAGGTTAGTTTAGATTAGCTATAATAATACACTAGGTACATTATAGGTTTGCATAAATATAATTACATGTTTGATAGTTATGCTTAGATTTTCCTCATATTCACACTAGTTCAACTCAAATTCATATTAGTTACTCAGATTGGGGCATCATGCATGGAATGATCATTCCCATATTTAGGTCAAATACTTAGATATAACTATTACAACTTAGTACAAAATTAATATACTTAGATATCAGATTGGGGACATGTGTGTGACATATAGTTTCCATATGCTTAATTACACACTTGTTGATTAGATGGAATAGAAAACTCCATGTCATTATCTATATTTTATACACTTGACATCATATTCTATATTATCACCAATTTCATGACTTACTCCATTTGTAGTGGTTGGCATTCATGAATGGCCTAGAGACACTTAATGTACTCGAGTGGCCGTAGAGATGACATACATAATTAAATATACCTAATTAGATATTTCCATCACTTTGCATAGTTTAGTTTCAAATGCATATATTACAAAGGGTAGGAAATTATTGAGTCATAGAATACTTGAGTAATTGAGTCACCCATATGAGAAGGTTAGAAACACTTTCAATCTAATCCAAACTATTCACAAGTCATGATCCACCAAGTAGGGGTGGGCAATGATGGAGTCAAAATTAGATTGAGTTCTTGACCCACCCACACATGAGGATTGATCAAGATATCAGCTTAATCCAAGCTATTAAATGATTTGATCACTATGTACACATACACACATAGATTATCACTAGGTTCATGCATTGGTTCATGTACCTAAAGAGGTGTATTCATTCCTTTCCTCTATCCCATATCTTTACTCAATTTTACTTAGTTAATTTATTTAACATAGTCTTTTGCTTTTGATATCTCTTAAATAAGGATTAATTTATGTAATTTTCATTGAAGGTCATGTTTTGGATCATGTTTCACATATGTAGACCATATTTACATAATAAAACTCATTTACATGGGCTTCACTTCCTAAGTAAGTCTAATTATGCTTATTTTTCATTTATACTAGTCATTTTGATTTATTGCATTTTCAACATTAAAGGGGGGAGAATGTAATCACCTAAAAGTGGTATTTGAGTGCTAAGAGTTATACTTGAGATAACCTATTCCTAACTTATCCCTAGACCTATCTTAGAGCCTTTTATCACACTTTTCCAAGCTTTGTATAGACCATAGGCATCCTTAGTTAGATAAAACATAGTCTCAACCCTTCATTCCCAGATCCTAGAACTTCATCCCCAGTATCCTACCAACTAGACATTAGTGCCACATTAAGGACACTAGAACTACATGGTGTTAGTGTTCCCAATATAGTACTAGTGTTCTTGTCTTAAATCTCATGAACGGATATATTTTCAAAAGTTAAACCCTCTTAAGGTTAGCTTGAGCATATTTTATTATCCACATAAGCTATAAAACACTATAAATACCTAAATTTTAGACCTCTATCCACTAGATGGAAAATATATGCAAAATACCTATTCAAACATGAAACGAGTTGAGAAAAATCAAGGTTATTAATCCCTATTCTTCTTTACTTTTGCATACTACCATCCACAACTACCCTAAGCCCAGATTTTCTAGATTTCCAATCTCAATCACACTCAAGGCATTCAAAATCACTATCATTGTAGCATAACTTACACTTGCACCAACACTTAGGTAGGAATAACTACATCAGTCTTGATCCCTCCTTAGAGTATTGGTAAGTAGGCAAATCTCTTCACAATGGGGTCTTGAGGATGTCTAGCCTATCCTACTAATGGACACATATTTTTATCTCATTCCTTACTTACAAGGAAGATTAGGGATTACATCATAAATAAATTACTATAGGCATAATACAAAATTTTATACTTTATGTATGTAGGAACAAAACCTAAAAACATAGGTTTAAGTATACCCAGAATTTAGGAACAATCCTACATAGAGGGCACTAGCTCCATTTTTAGGACACTAGAGCCACATGGTGATACTATCCAAGTGTGGCATTACTATTTAGGGGAATATATGATACATGGATCTTGTTGAAAACATTTAGAAATGTTTTTATCCTAGTTTTTAGCACTCAGATCTTCTGCATCATGTGTTTTCTAGATAAGTATTTAATTGCACATATTTATTACTATTTTTAGAAAGTTAAGTCAAGTCAAATTTTTTAATAAATTAATGGTTATTTATTGAATATTATTTTACTAATTTAGACTATTCATACATTTTATCAAACTTAGGATTTACACTAGTAAAACCCTAAAAGGTTAAAACAATCTCCTAGGATTTAGCATCAATAGATGTGGTAGAGATTTTATATATCACCTCCTTTTAAAATATTTAAAATATAATATTTAAAGTTAGGTTATATTCAATAAGATTACAGACCATGTTAGGATTACCCTTTATGTGAGTAATTTATAACTATAATATTAGTTAAATGTCGATAGCTTTTATTCATATATATAGATTTTTTTAAATTCATATAATCCATGGAATATGAGGTGACATGTAACCTTCACCTATTTCCCCCCCTTTTGAGGGGAATATTGGTGTTACACTTTATATATAATTACTATAACATCTACCACACATATAACTCTCACCTCATAGGGATTAGGGACATACTTATAAATGTAGGTCAAGATAATGATGGAGTTATTTAGTAACTCCCTCAGTTTTTTTAGTCTATCAAAAGAGTTCTCTCATCTTCTCTCTTATACTTAAGTTTTTTTTTCTATTTTATCCTTTTATTTATTATAATTTATTAATTTAAACTATAATCTATAGAATTTTGGTTATAATCCATCATTTGTTAATATACGTGGGGTTTTCTTCTGTTGAAACAATTTCTTCTTTTTTCAGTTTGTCTCCACATTTTCATGGTTTGACTTACTTTGAGGTAATATTGCATTTTTTTCCATTTATTTATTCATGTTTCAAATTTATTAGTAAAAATATTAATTTTTATTCTTTCATGGTATCATATTAGGTCATTAATAACATTGAAATATATATGCATAAAGAAAATGGGTGGAGAAACAAGAGAAATCTTGTATTTTTTTGATACATTTTTAAAAGAGATCACACTCTTGCAAACTTGTTTTTGGGTATTTGAGCATTTTTGCTAATCCAAATACTAGTTTTGTATTTGTGATTTTTATTGCAATCTAATATAATTTTGTAGGATTTGGCCCATTATATAAAAGCTAGTTTGTATCACTTTTTAAACCATTTAAACCCTCACTCTAATGTATGATTTTAAACTATTTTATAATAGTTTTTTATTTCACACTAGGAAAATGATTTTTAATTTTTTTTAAGCTTATATCAATTTTGTGTGATTTTTTCACAAATTTATTCAAAATTTGAATCAATGCTTACTTAATATTATTTTTTGTTTATTATAGTGATTCTATTTAAAATTATTTGGACTCACTCTCCCATTGAATTTAAGAAGTTATAAATAGAAGCATCCTATCAATTTATTGTGTTCCTTACTTTTTTTTCAATTTGTTTATGTTTTTTATTCTCTCATTTATTTTTATCTATGATACTACAAAACACCTCTTTTAGTATTCTTTTGTAATTTATTCCTTATTCCTTGCTCCTTGTTTATAAATATAAAAAACAAAAGTATGTAGCTTGTACGCATTTCATCTTAACCTCTATCAAAATACATGTATTTCATTCATTCATATAATTGGTCTTATCATAAAATGTTTTGTTTAAATGCATTTTAATAAATTAGATTGCCTTACTTTGTGTTGGAAGTTTTTTAATTGAAATTTTATGGCATATAAATTATAATGCTTTACTATTATTTACCTTTAATATTATAATTCCTTTTATTCATTTTTTATCTTTTCATTATTTCCCTCCAACAAACATCTTTTATTCCATTTTTTTACTAAGTAAGTCAAACAATTATTTTTCCATCTTTTTTACTTATTTTGGATTTAGATGATCTAAATAAAATAAAACTAAGGCTATTTCAGATTATATCAAATATAACAATAATATACAAATCTGAATTGAAAAAGATATAAATGGATATTGCACCTATAGGATTTATAAATTATAAAGCAAGAGGGTAGAATTATACTTATATTAATTTTATATTATGTTTCCCATAGTATTCATCACCGATTTTAAAAATGATTTGTATATGATTTGTCACTAGTCAAATTAATAAAATAATAGCTCAAACCATACTTGGAAGATGTCATTAAACTATAACCCTTTTTATAATTGATAATGTCTTGGCCCTACCAACAATGTACCTATATACTATGTAGGTATATAACTCCTTAGACCTTTGTGTTTGTGATTGTTTATGATTCATGTGTGTACACTTTAATTTAATATTGTGGGTTGATATTTTTCCCTTATCCTTCCTTTGAAACCATAATAACACTTTCAACCATGATATGACTTAATAATTTGGTTAAATATTTGAGTTACACTAGCCTCAATCACTCTCTACTAAGTAGCTAATTATTTCTTATGTTTTAATACTCTGAAGAGGGCTCAAACCACATGTATTTCTATAATTTATGTGTATGTGACAAATGATGTGAATGCAACTATAAATAAAAAGTTACTTATGTCATTTTTTGATATAAGCATGCAATTGATATCCAAAATACTATTTATTCATTTAGAAAACTTAGATCTATGCTCAAGCTAAATATAATTCATCTAGGTATCAATTTCACTTTATGATTTTTTTTTCTTTCAATCAATGAATGTATGTCCTTAGAATGATCTTAAGAATTTTTATATAATTCTCTCAAGATTGAATTAGATAACTTTTGGTGCATATAAGACAAATGGATGAGACCCAAAAATATAAAATAAATTGACATGAAGAGTGTAAAACTCAAAAGGGATATGCAAATCATGTTAGAACATTGCTTGTAACTTCATACACTATTGGTAACTGACACAGTTCAAGTTTACCAAAGCTATCCTAAGAATACATAAAAGAGAAAAGATAAAGATGACAAAAATAATTATCCATGTGACACACCCAAAATCATAAATAAATATCAAATGTAAGAGTACATGACCAAGCCAATTAGACAAGAGAATGCAAAACTAAGATAATATCATCAATAAAATCCTAATTAGTGATGAGAGTTAGTATATATAAATTAACATGATAATAATTGTTAAAATAAGGCTCATACCAAATTTTGATGTCTATAGATGCTTCAATTTAATATACTATTTAAATATAATACCAAATACTGGTTTAAAGGGATAAAATAAAATGTATACCTAAATTGGTGTTTTGAACTTTGATTTTTTATTTCCCCAATGTTCTATAATTTAAAATTCATACTTGTAAGTAATCAATAATTTAATCAAATAGATTATTACTCTAAATATATAGTAGCATAGTTAGAAAATGAAATCACAAAATAAATACACTTGGTATGTGATTTTCTATTGCTCCTAAAGTGTGCTCATATTGTTTGGAGTGAATATGATGTGGGTCCTAAATGACCCAAATGATATGGAGAATGTGTTATTAGACTTGATCTCTTCTTGGCCAAATAATTGAACAAGGTATTTAATAACTCTTTATAATTATGGAACCCCAAAATTAGGTTTATATGCAAAAGTGGAACCCCAAAATAAGTTCTTATATAAAAGTGGAACCATGAAACTAGGTTTGTATGTAAAAGTTGAATCCCAAAATAAGGTTATAACGTAAAATTATAACCTTAAAATCATGTTCATTTTAGAAAGGATTAATCATTTCAAACAATTATATACCCAAAGTGATTATTTAATACCATCGTTCCCCACTGGTTTTCAATATATAAAATAGAAAAGTGTTTGCATGCCCTAATTTTATCTATATATCCCACAAATTAATATATAATTCCATCCTTTGTCTATCATAATATCATATAATGCCTCTCAATCTGCTCAATTTTACCCATATAAATCATATACTCTATCCTATAATGTCATAAAATATGTCAAATGTTCCTCACAATCCTATATATTAGCCCAATTATATCTCAACATAATCAATTTGTATCATCTAAATCATATACTTTATCTCAAAATGCCATAAAATGTGTCAACTATTCCTCAAAATCCTATAGAATTCCCCCACATATGTCTCAACCTACTCAATTTGGTCTATTTGAATCATATATATGTATTAGAATGTGAAATATATATTTTTCATAACATGAATATATGAAACAATCCTAATGTATTCCCCCATTATGATATGATAGATGAAGCTTGTAAATCACACATCTCAAAAGACCAAGTTATGTGCATCTTGCATTATAGAGAAAAACATAATAATGTAAATTACATTTATGAACATGAAAAAATATGTCATCATATAAGTATTTTTATCAGTATAAGATCATATGAAAAATGTAATTTAAGGAAATTCATTGGTCTAAAACATAATATGTAACCATTATACACTACTATATATAGTTCCTAATATGATTAGGAATTAATTTTTAATTACAAACCATAATATTTAATTTCTTGGTGATTTTATGATTGAATTAAATGTATGCATTCATTACATGAGTGGATTAATTCATATTATTGTTGGAGAGTTATCAGTGATGTCATGGAGGTGTCTAGGTGAGTTGATGAAGTGTCTTGATAGTCTAAGTGTCAATGACAAAGTGTGTAGTGTGCTTGTCCTAGTATGCTTGAAGTAGGCTTGGTTGATCTTCAAATTTTGGCATGATTAGAGATGGGTATGAATTATTGAGAATGTTTTATGGGTCATATCAAAAGTCAAAGATTATTTTATAGCATGTGGAAGTTCATGGTATTCATCTGATTCTTCATTATGTTCATCTTAGCATAGTTGGTTATATGATAAAAAATCTAAGTAGGCAATTTGCTGACATCACCATTACCATATATTGATGAGTCAGGGGGAGTTGGTCATATGGGTGTGATCACATTAGTCCCAAGTTGATATGGTTCAAATTTTAGGTCATGAGGTTGAGCGTAGATAAAGATATGTGGGTATAAAGTTGGCTTCTTAGACAAAAGTTCACTAAGCTTCTATACTTAGCCAGACTGTCACTGCACATCATACATATATGAATGAACGAAAAAGTTTTTGAATTTAATATAGGTAATCATTAATCCAACTGAGGTCAAAGGTTATCATGAAATTTTCTTTATAGTGATAATAAGCTACCCTAAAAATTTGGAGTCTTGAAGTGATTTCTAGCTCAAGTTATAAAACTTCAAAGTTACTCTAGTAGACTGTGATGGGCTAGAGACCGTCAAGTTATATCAAATTGAAGTCTAAGGCCATTGATATAAAAGATAGAATGGTGAGAACTTGATTGTACATATGGAGATCAATGGTGTGTATGAATTCAACATACCAAAGGTTACTCATACTGGTGATAAGTGTCACAAGCTTGCTAATATAATAAAAGATCAATGGTGAGTGGTGGTTTATACTTATGAAGATCAATAGTGCAAGACAAGTCAAAGAGTCAACAAAGCACACGGGACTACTAAGTAGTAAAAGTGTATGGATTGACATCAAAGTTCTTAGAAGTCATGTGAGGGTTCCAAGTGTCATAATCAAAATCTAATGGTGAACGTTATAAGATAAAGACCTGGCTGATTTGAAGAGATCAATAGAGTACTTTTGTTCCAAATTGTCAGGAAGTAGTGAGATGATGAAAAGTACTCAAGGTTTAAAAATAAATCAAAGGTAAAGATCAAGCTATTTTTGAGGGATATCAATGATGTGTATTTGTTCAAGCTATGAGAGGGCACAAGATGTTGACAATATGTTTGAAGTTTAAGAATTTCTTAGTGATCGTTGGAGTTCAAATATTTGAATTTTTAAGGGAAGACCAATCTATAATTTTTGTGTTATAACTTTTGATATATGTAGAATTTGATCATGGTGTAAAATTCAAAGTTTTTTTCAAGTTATTTTACATTACTTATAGGATTTAGGTCCACTATACTGATCCATACTATCATGTACCCACTAGGGGCATATACACCAATCCAAGTTTATCCATTTGATACATCAACCCACTTGGGGCATCTCATACACAATTTCTCTTACCAGGTTCTATCCTTACATTCCTTATGTGATAGCTTATGCATTGATATATCTTGATATTGATCATTGTTAGTCACACTCAGATTTTTTACTGACCATCACTACTTTAGGCTCGACATATGTACAACATAGCTCTTACATATATTTGAACTACATTCATGCATGATTTCATTTCTAGATTTCCTAGTCTAGACTTGATTATATTCTTTATGCTTATTCTATTTGAGGGCATTTAAATATACCATTATTATTTGGATTTATGCCACTTCTATTCATATATGCCTTGGACATGTGCCCATGCCCCTTGTGTGTGATTTCTTGATTGTGTATGTAGACATTTGAACATGTCCTTATATGTGTCTCTAAGCTAACTTAATTGTTTCTTGTATATGTGGACATTTTAACATGTACTTGTATATATTTTTTCTCAAATTTAATGACATGTGCCCATGTCCCTTTTATTATGGCCCCTTGGCCTATTTTACGTGCCTCATGTGTTTTGTATGTATACTTTATTGTATGTGTCATGGCCATGACACTTGTATTTTATTGTTACACACACCATTTTTTGATTCCATGAGGGACCTCATGCATCTACCCTTCCTTCTTGGGTTCTGTGATGGACATCATGCCCCATCCCCCTAGGTAGCTACTTAGATTTGCTATTATACACACTTATTACATATATCCTAATGCCCTTATGTAATGATAGATACGACATAAATATTACATTATATACTTTTGCTTAGATTCTCTTACATTCTAATGTTATGTTTGCACATTGTATTGGATTATCATGCAATTATTATATATGCTCCAACTAACACATTTTACAGAGCTATTTATTTTGAGTATAATTCTTACACAAGTTAATAACTACCCTCAAAATAGGGGAATTCACATGGGTTTTTCATAGAAATCAAGCTCCTACATTGCATTCATATAACACTTTTCATCACACAAACTTAGTTTTAAGAAATTAGACATAGGTAAAACACATGAAAAAATAGGGACTCATAAAGCAGTTCAATGACTCAACTTTTACACTTGATAGACATTATCACCCAAATTAGGAAACTAGCACCACATGGCACTACTATCCTAAACATGGAATTATTGTTTAATAGACCTAGTTTAAGGCAATTTAGATTAGCCAAAATAATACACTAGGTACATTATAGGTTTGCACAAATATAATTACAGGTTTGATAGTTATGCTTAGATTTTACTCAGATTCACACTAGTTCAACTCAGATTAATATCAATTACTTAGATTGGGGGCATCATGCATGGCATGATCATTCCCATATATATTTCAAATACTTAGATACAACTATTATAACTCAATCCAAAATTAGTACACTCAAATATTAGATTGGGGACATGTGTGTGACATATAGTTTCCATATGCTCAGTTACACACATGTTGATTAGATGGCATGGAAAACTCTATGTCATTGTATACATTATATACAATTGATATCATATTCTAGATTATTATAGAGGACATCATTGTGCATCTAAAGAACCTAGTTAAAAGGTTAAATTATTTGTATAGTGAAAGATATGAAGCTTTAAAATTGATTGTATATGTGTTCATGCTCTGTAAGTAACTTGAGAAGGGTAATTGAGTTGTTATTGATGGTATTTCAATGTTTTAAGATGCAAAAGTGTTGGATAATGTTTTAGACTTCATAAGGACCATCTATGTGGATTATGGATGTTTGACCAATCCATATTCTATATGATCAAAGGCTTAGAAGTTGACTATGTGTTCATTCTTGGTGATCATATGTACAAAATGATGTTTGGGCTAATTATGCTATAACATAAGGGTGATGTGATGGATGTTGTCACTTTAGGTGGACCTATAGATTGTGTGGCATGGGTATATGTATTGTAAAAGTGTTCTTATGTTCCAAGTTTACTTGGAGAAGTGTCAAAGAGGTGAATAGGTCTCTATAGGACCTAAAAAGACACTTAGGCTTATTTAAAAGAGGGTAATACTTAAAGGTGACCCATGAAGATGAATTAAGAGTGAAGGCATGTGTTTTGGATGAAAAATAAGGTTGTGAATATGATATTCATAAAGACTCTATAAAAGGTGAAACAAAAAATGATAATTTATAGACATGTGAGACTTGAGAGGAGAGGTGTGTGTGAGAGTTGTAGAGTGAAGGAAAGAAGAAAGGGTGGGTGCCCAATGGATGGGTTATAGAGTAGAGAAAGTTGATGAATATGTGTATGAACTGTAGGTCATATTTTTAATGTTAGAATGTTTTGGATGCCTTGAGTGCGAGTAAAGTATAAATGATGTCTGTGTGAGTTTGGTGGTTGATTTGAGAAGTAGATCAAAGTATGGTCTCTATGTATGAATTTTTAGTCATATTGTTGAGGATATGATAGAGTTATTTTTTATAAGTGTAGAGTGATATAAAAGGTGGTTTTGGATGTTTGTGAGTATGTGAATAAGTTTCAAGGTGTCTCTACCAGATTGAAAAGTAATCAATGATCAAGAGATATTCATATCATAGGTGTTGGGAGGGTGTTAAACATATAAGTCATAAGGAATTGACCATATTAGGGGTAGGTAGTCCTTATGGAACATGTGTTTCACTAAAGTCTAGTCAAAAGGACTTGGCCATCCTAGGGGTAGGTGTTCCTTGTAGAATAGGTGTTTCACTAAAGTTATGTTAGAATGAATTTACCATCCTAGGGGTAGGTGATCCTTATGGAATAGGTGTTTCAATAAAATCCCATGTTTGCACATTTCTTATAGGATAAGTAGTCTATGTGTTTTCAGGCTTGAGAGTGGGTTTTATTCCCCAAGAGGGTTTCCCACATACATCTTGTGATGTGTGTGTAATATTTTATTATCTATTTATTCATTGATATAAACATATTTAATGCTTTATGAATGGTTGTATTGAATGCTTAAGCTTTTGAAGGGTTTGAAAATTGAATTATATTGTTTTCCACCAATGATTCACCCCCCTTCTCAGTGGTTTGTACCTCTAACAATTAATATCAAAGTAGGTCCTTCTTGCAAGTTTAACCACTTAAAGGTGATCAAATGTACAATGGTTGAAAAAAAGACCATGGCTTATCTTCAACATAAATTAGTATGTGCTTTATCAAATGTTAATACAAGTATGGGTGATGTGAAGATGCAAGTGAAATATCTAGAAGTAATAGTCAAGAATCTACAGGTCATGATGGATAAAGGTCTCAACCAAAGGATGGAAAAATTGGAAAATAAAGTCATGAATTACTTAGATGTGCTTTTATCTAAGGATAAAAGGGATTTTAATTCCACAAAAAGGGTCAATAATGAAAATTCATGGATTGATAATGGTCAAGATAAAGGAAAGTCAAATATGAATAATGTCTTCAATGGGTATTACTTCTCCTGCAATCAATTTGGTCATAGATATAGGGATTGTTCTTTCTCTCTAGAGATAAAAAAGATTCTCATATGCTACAATTGTAACCAATAAGTTCATATAGCCAAGAACTACAAAATATATTTTTGGAAAAATGATATACAAGTCATTGACACCATCAAATGGTTAAAGGAGACTAAGTCTAAGATTAAAGAAGAAAAGAAGTGGAATTTAAGTGGTCCACTAAAGGAAGAGTCAATGTTTTTTCAAGAATCCTTGCATACTCAAGAATATGGAAACAAGAGATGGTTCATACATAATGGATGCTCAAATCATATGACAGGAGATAAGAGTAAATTTATTTATCTCATGAAGACCAACTTAGGTTTAATGAGGTTTGGTGATAACAAATCTACCAACATAGTTGGCAAAGGTACTATGAGTTTGGACAATGGTCATACTAGGAATGAGAATGTCTTATATGTATAAGGTTTGAAACATAATATTTTAAGTGTGAGCCAAATGTGTAAGCAAGGAAATGTTGTAAATTTTCATGATGATGTATGTGAAGTAAGAAAGGAAAATCTAGCAGAATAGTTTCAAATGTTTATAAAATAGATAATGACATGTATATATTCCATGAATCTAAGAAATATGACTAATTAATGAGTGAATTGGAAGAAATATGGATTTGGCATAGTAGGCTTGGACATATAAATTTTGATAATATGGTAAAGATTAATTGAAAAGGGTTGGTAAGGCATATGCCCAAGATTTCTAAGATTCCTCATTCTCTTTGCAAGGCATGTCTTCATGGGAAGCAAACCAAAAGTAGATATAAATCCAAGGATTTCTCCACTACGAAGACACTAAATTTGATCCACACTAATCTATGTGGACCTATGAGAACTCAAAGTATTCAAGGTAATAACTACTTCATGATTTTCCTTGATGATCTTACTAGGATGACTTGAATTTTTTTCTTAAAGCAAAATTAGAAGCTTTTTCAAGATTTATGGCATTCAAACCGCTTGTGGAAAATGATAAAGGGTCAAAGATCAAGTGTGTAAGATCAAAAAGAGGAGGTGATTTTTTCTCTCATGAATTTGATGATTTTTTTGAGAAATAAGGGATAAGGAGATAAAATTCTAGTACTAGAACACCATAACAGAATGGTGTTGTTGAAAGGAAGAATAAGACTATTCAAGAGATGAGTAGAGCCATGCTTCAAGATGCCAAATTATCAAATGGTTATTTGGAAGAGGTAACCAACACTTAATTTTACATCCTAAACAAGTGTCAAATTATATTAAATAATGATAATACTCCTTATGAGTTATGAAAGAATAGAGCAACTAATGTCAAACATTTTAGAGTATTTGGGAATAGGTGCTTCATAAAAGAGATGAAGAGAATCTTGGAAAATTTGATTCAAGGTCTGATGAGGGAATCTTCTTAGGTTACTCTTCTATCAGTAATACCCATAGGCTCTTCAACAAAATACTTCACAAGATTGATGAAAGTTCAAAGGTAAGGACAAATGAGACAAGTAGAGTCAAGAAGCCAAAAATGTAGGTAAGTGACTCAATTCAAAATTCTATTATAAATAATGATGAGTTATCTATTTAAACAAATGATAAATATGAAGAGGAGGAAGAAAGACAAGACTCTAAAGCTCCATCTAGAAGAATTTAGAAAGATCAACCAATCTCTCAAGTTATTGGAAATTCTAGTATAGGTTTGCAGACTAGAAGGAGAATACTGATCAATCAAAATCAATAAGACTCAACTCTATTATCTATGATTGAACCAAAAAAATTCATAGAAGCTAGAAAAGATGAAAGTTGGAATGGTGTAATAGATGAATAACTTGATCAAATAGTAAATAATGAAACATGGGATTTAGTTCTTAGGACAAAAGATAAAAAAGTGATAGGTACCAAGTGGGTTTTCAAAAACAAGATGAATGAGAAAGGAGAAGTCACAAAGAAAAAAGCTAGATTGGTGTGTAAAAGATATGCTCAAGTTGAAGGAATAGTTTTTGATGATAATTTTGATCTTTTGGAAATAATGGAAACAATTAGACTCTTCTTGGCATATACAAGTTTCAAAGGTTTTAAGGTATACCAAATGGATGTGAAATCTGCATTCTTGAATGGAAAATTAGAATAAAAAGCTTACATTGATTTATCTAAAGGATACTTCATGTCAAATAATAAATATTTTTTGTGTAAATTGAAAAGGTTATTTATGGTCTTAAACAAGCTCCTAAATCTTGGTATGATAGGTTAGATAAGTATATTTTGAGTCAAGGTTTTAATAAATATCTTTTGAGTCAAGGTTTTAAAAATTGGGGTAGCTAATAGTAATTTATACATTAAGAGAGAAGGTGATCATCAATTTATAGTGGTTGTATATGTTGATGCCATAGTTTTTGGATCTGATAATGATAATATGAGTAGAGAGTTTGTAGATACTATGAGGATTGAGTTTGAAATGTCAATGTTGGGAGAAATTTATTTCTTCTCAAGATTGAAAATTAACCAACTTGATGAAGAGATATTAATTTTTCAAGCTAAATACATCAAGTATATGCTAAGGAAGTTTGACACGATGGATTGTAATCTAATGGGTACTCCAATAATCACAGGATGCAAGTTAAGTAAACTAGATGACTCACTAAAAGTTTATCAAACTTTGTATATATCTATGATTAGAAGTATTTTGTACTTTATTGCTTCTAGGCCTAATATCATGCAAGCATTTGGTCTTGTAGGAAGGTTTCAATACTATCCTAGAGAATCTCACTTAAAATTAGTCAAAACGATCTTGAGGTATCTCAAAGGCACCATAGATTATGGTTTATAGTATACTAAGAGTAAATAATTCACTTTAAAATCATATACTAATGCAAATTGGGTAAGATGTGTGGATGATAGGAGTACTAGTGGTGGGGTATTCTTCATGGGAGAATGCTTGGTGTCTTGGCTAACCAGGAAACAAGCTTCAGTGTCTCTATTAACTATAGAAGCTAAGTATATAAAAACCACCTCTTTTTGCATGTAATTCATGTGGATGAAATAAACTTTGGAAGATTATAATGTAAGATAAAATGGACCTTGTCCTATCTATTGTGATAATACTAGTGCAATTAGTATCTCAAAAAATCCTATTATGCACTAAAAAATTAAGCACATTCATATTAGATATCATTTATTGAGAGAACAAGTGAGTAATCAAAGTGTTAAGTTGGAGTATGTGCCTACAAAAGAGAAACTTGTAGATATTATGACCAAACCATTGTCAAAAGCTACATTTGAGTATCTAATACAAAGGTTGGGTGTCATTTATTTCTCTATGAATCAATAAAATGTCTTTTGGTTAAGGAAGAGCAACAAGTTCATGAGCTTGCTCCAAAGGTGGCCTGAAAGAGAAGGCTAGTAAGCCTATGTAGTGGTTCTTTATGGTGTATGGAGATTTAAAGATGATCAAGAGGTGAAATGGCTCAAAGATCTTAGGGGTAATCCCTCTTAGATGTTTTTTTGGTGAGTTCTATCAAATTTTAGTGTTTTTATGTGTTCTTTCTTCATTGGTTATAATACTTGGTTGAAGAGAGTGTTGACATATAGCAAGAAGTTGTAAAGGTAAGAAGAGGTAAGCTCAAAGTAAGGGGGAGTTTATGTAATCTATATAAGGTGGTCCTCTCCTATTGGTGGTATTTTTAGGTCCTTAAGATCAATTTGTGTCCACTTTTTTATTGTGTCAAAGAAGGATAAGGTTCTTATAGTGAGAGTGCTTGAAGAGAGAGAAGGAAGGTGAGCTATATGATGGGTGTTGACATTAATGACAAAATAAGAGATTATTTGATATTTTTCAATGATGTAATGAAAATTTCTAGGTGAGTGGATGAAGTGCCTTGATATTCTAAGTGTTAATGACAAAGTGTGCAATATACTTGTCCTAATATACTTGAAGTAGGATTGGTTGATCTTCAAGTTTTGGTATGATTAGGGATAAGTATAAAGTATTGAGAATGTGTGAGGGGTCATATCAAAGGTCAATGATGATTAGATATATTATGGAAGTGCATGGTATTCATCTAGTTCTTCATTATTTTCATCTTGGCATAGTTAGTTCTATAATAGAAAATTTTGAGTAGGTAGTTTGCTGACATCACCATTGCCATGTATAAATGAGTCAAAGGGTGTTGGTTATATGGTGAGATAAAATTAATACCAAGTTGATATGGATAAAATTTAAATTCATGAGGTTGAGTGTAGCTAAAGATACATGGGTACAAAGTTGGCCTCTCAGATAGAAGTTCACTAAGTTTCTATACTTAGCCAAACCATCACTGCATGTCATGAAGATATGAATGAACTAGCAAGTTTATGTATTCAATGTTTTCATGGATATTTTATCATAGTTAAAATAATATAACATATAAATTTGGAGTATTTAAGTGATTTTTACCTCAATTTATAAAGCTTCAAAGTTGCTCTAGCAGACTATGATGGGCTAGAAACTGTCAAGTTTTATCACATTGAAGTATGAGGTCATTGGTATAGAAGATCTAACAGTCAAGAAAAATAAGGTTAATTGTTTTAATGGAGATGTTATATATAGTTACAGAAATATACCATATAAATTTGGAGTCTTGAATTTATTTTTAGCTCAAGTTATAAAGCTTCAAAGTTGCTTTAGCAGACTGTGATGGGCCAAAGACCATCAAGTTTTATCATGTTAAAGTCTAAGGTTATTGATCTAGAAGATCCAATGATGATCAATTAATCATACATATTAAGATCAATGGTGCATATGAAATCAAAATGTCAAAGGTTTCTCACATTGGTGATAAGTGTCACAAGCTTGCTAATCTAATAGAAGATCAACGATGAGCAACATTTCATACTTATGAAGATCAATGGTACGGGATAAGTCAAAGAGTCAACAAAGTATGTAGGTCTAACAAATGGCACAAGTGCATGGAATGAAATCAAAGTACTTATAAGGTATGTAAGGGTGATAAGTGTCATATTATTGGTAGTTCTAATCAAGGTATAACAATGAGTATTATAAGATAAAGACCTGGCTAATCTGAAGAGATTAATGAAGCACATTTATTCCAAATTAACAAGAAGTAGTGAGATTATGACAAGTAATCAAGGTTTAATAGTAAATAAAAGGTAAAAATTAGGATAATTTTGAGGGAGATTAATAATTCATATTCAGTCAAGCTATGAGAGGGAATAAGATGTTGACATGTTCAAAGTTTAACAGTTGCTCAATGATAATTGGAATTCAAATATTTGAATTTGTGAGGGAAGAACAGCCTATAATTTTTGTGCTATGAATTTTTATATATGTATAATTTAATCATGGTGTAAAAGGAAAAGTTATATAGGAATTCATGGAACATCTAGATAACCTAGTTATAAGGTTAAATTTTTTTATACAGTCAAAGATGTGGAGCTCCAAAATTGATTGTGTATGTGTTCATGCTTTGCAAGTAACCTAAGAAGGGTAATTGAGTTGTTCTAAATGGTATTTCATTATTTTAAGATGAACTAAGTTTTGGAGAATGTTTTATAATTCATGAGGACCATATTTTTGGATTATGAAAGTTTAAAAAATCTAGATTTTGTATGATTAAAGGCTTAGAACTTTATTGTGTGTTCATTCTTGGTGATCATATGTACAAAATGATTTTTGGGATAATTGTGCTATAGTAGAAGGGTGACGTGACGGATGTTGTCACTTAAGGTAGACCTATAGATCATGTGGCATGGGTCTATGTATTGTGAAAGTGTTTTTGTGTTCTAAGTTTACTTGGAGAAGTGTCAAAGAGGTGAATAGGTCTCTATAGGACCTAAAAGGACACTTAGGCTTATTTGAAAGAGGGTACTACTTAAAGGTGACCAATGTATATGAATTAAGAGTGAGGGATGTGTTTTTTATGATAAATAAAGTTGTGAACATGATATTCATGAAGAATCTATAAAAGGTGAAATAAAAAATGATGATTTCTAAATGTGTGAGACTTGAGAGAAGAGGTGTGTGTGATAGTTGTAGAGCAAAGGAAAGAAGAAAGAGTGGGTGCCCAATGGATGGCTTATAGATAAGATTAGGTTTATGAATATGTGTATGACCTATAGGTCATATTTATGATTTAAAAATAGTGCTCTTGTAGGTTTGAAGATTAACGATGAACGAAGAGGTTTAGAGTGATCCAAAAGGATGTTTTGGATGCCTTGAGTGTGAGCAAAGTATAAATGATGTTTGTGTGAGCTTGGTAGTTGATTTTAGAGGTAGATAAAAGTATGGTCTATGTGTATGAATTTTTTGTCATATTTTTGAGGATGTGATAGAGTTATTGCTGAGAAGTGTAGAGTGATATAAAAGGTGGTTTTGGATGTTTGTGAGTGTATGAAGAAGTGAAGGGGGCTATGTTTGTAGATTGTCTCCATCAGATTGGAAAAAAATTAGTGATCAGGAGATGTTCATATCATTGGTGTTGGGAGAGTGCTCAACATCTAGGTTAGAATGACTTGACCATCCTAGGGGTAGGTTCTCCTTATGGAATAGATGTTTCACTAAATTCTGGTCAGGACTTAACCATCTTAGGGGTAGGTGCTCCTTGTGGAACATGTGTTTCAATAAAGTATCATGTTTGAATATTTAATATAGGATAAGTAGTCCATGTGTTTGTAGGCTTGAGAGTGGGTTTTATTCCCTAAGAGGGTTTCCCACATATATCTTGTGTTGTGTGTGTAATCTTGCATTATCTATTTGTTTATTGCTATAAACATCTTGAGTGCTTTGTGAATGGTTGTATTGAGTGCTTAAGTGTTTGAAGGGTTTGGAAATTGAATTGGATTATTTTAAACCATTGATTTACCCCTCATCTTAGTGTTTTGTACCTCTAACAATTATTCAAAGTCACATTGATTTCCCCTAGTGAATAAGTGAATGACATAAGAAATAATGTCCCATATACAATATGTCATTGAATGGTGAAGGATTTCCTAAGGCAATATAGATTAATATTATAATATGCCTCATAATTTCATCCCAAACATGATACTATTACAAATGTTCAAGAGTTTCTAAGTAGACTTGTGTATATAGGTATATAAGATGCCTTGCTATGGTTCAATAATTAATAATGTTAAAGTGTCACCATATAAAATATCATCTTGTGTATCTTCCAAAACATCTAATGGGAGGTGAAATATATAAGTGATTCTCAAAATATTATGAGTGCTATTTTCCTTTGAATTAATAGTAAATCTTTGAACTTGATACTTATAACACCAAAATTATTTTGATATAAATGGGTTGAAATTTTTATTTTAGAACTCATTTACACACTATTTATTATCAAAAATTCTCTTTGAATTGAGACCATTCCAATGTGATAAGGTGTTACCCCCCATGATTCGAGCATCTGGATACTTTCCTATAGGTAGAGGAGTCACTAGGCTTGGTGCTATCCCTAAAAATCATTTTTTGTGGTTTTCTTAGTAGTTTGAAAAATTTACATGTATCATTTTTTTCTATTTTTAATCATTTTTAGTTTTATTAAATTTATTACTAGAAACATCTTTTGGAAGCTGGTAGTGTCTAACCCTTGCTGAGTATTATCCAAAAGTATGCCAAAAATGTCTACTGTAAGCATCTGTTTACTAATGAAGGTGTTTGTTGGGTATGAAAAATAATTACAATTCTGATATGATCATTCTAATATATATTTATATACTTTTTAATTTATATATAATCTTGAATGTTTCATTTTATACGATTATAGAGGGCTATACATGTTTGATATTTTTTGATGTGGGTGATATATGGACATGATATTAGGCATCAATGTTAATGATGCTAAGAATAATTCATTGATAGGTGTGAGACTTGGGTATGTTGGTCAACTAGGCACAATTCCCTTTGATATGTAAATGATGACCAATTTAGACAAGAGATGAAATGTAGACACATGCACTATTTAGCTCTCAAAAGGGGAGATGAAAGTGACATTAGAGGATGTGTGGCATATTATTTGGTTACCAATTGTATGAAATTATGCTATATGTAGGCATTATATATATTTTTGGTGGCTAGAGGATGTGGCATAATTATATAATATTCATGTTAGTTGTTGGTTCTATGATCAATTTCTAGGGACTTATGAGTGCTTCTAGTATGAACATGTTAACATATAGTTTGAGATTGTACAGGGGGTGCCCCCACTACCTATGGCATAGATGCACACTCATAGAGTGTGTTTTAATCTAAGAAATAAAGGATGACCTACTATTATGGATATAACTCCAATATCAACTAGGGAGATAGATCCTTGAGCTATTATTGTAGTTAGTGATGGTGTATAATGTACTATAGGTACAACTAGTGGTGGGATGAGTCACACATGTCCATATTGTTTCATCTTATTTTAGGGTTTATTGATATATATCTAGGTGTATAGCCTGATCTAGATATGCCTGAGCCAAGACATGAGGCATATAAAGTGATACAACTAGATGCACATATTACTAGGCTAGATATGTGTAAACATTATATTTTACTATTTTAATAATGTTTAAATAAATTTATTACCATGTTTTAATTATTTTTAAATTTAATGTGATATGTAGGTTATGCTTATTATATCGATATCATTGATGGATTCATTCAGGTTCTACCTTGACAAATTCCTAATGATGTTATTGATAAAGACTTATTGGAGAGAGCTGATGGCATCATTGGTGTTCACTCTCATATTTTTGACCCTTTGACACATTAAAAAAATTCCTAACATGTTTTTTATGGTGAAAAAAGTGATATTAAGATAGAGGTTACTAATTTGAGAGGGAAACTAGCTGCACAATAATTCCCCCACCCACTCAGGGTGTGAATTTGGAACATGCCATCTTATTAGAGTATGTTTTACTACATGGTGAACAGGCTGGGATAATGACATATCATTACATGTTAGAGTTAAGATTAGATATAAATAATTATTGAGATAGATGAAGTAAGTCTTGATCTAGGTCATATAGAGATGATAGTAGACCCTCTTCTTTGAGAAACCCTAGACATAGAGATCAAGATGTGGAGAGTGATGTAGAGGTCAAGGGATAAAATGTGCCCATCATTGAGTGTCTTACTTAAGTTTTGAGAGATTTTATTTGATATTATCATGATATATATTGTGGCTTAATTTTTTTATAATCTTACATATGTGTTCTCATACGTGTCAATGACATGGTTATTGAGATATGTGATTATGCTCATTATATTTGATCATTTTCATGTTTTATTAGTAGCTTAAAATGATGTTAATGATATTATTAATAATGTGACATGAAAATTTTATAAAATTAAAATAAAATGTATATCTTGGTTATAACTATATGATGATTTCATCACATTCAAAAATATTGAATGGGTTGACTTGATTTGAACAATCATACATATAAAATAAGTATTAACTTCAACTCTACATTAAGTCATGAGTTAATAGTTTGAGTATCTCAAATAGTGATGACATCAAAGGAGAAAAATCCTTGTTAAATTAATCTAACATACATTCTAATTAAAACATAAATGAGTATAACATTGATAATGGATAACTCAGATATTGATGTGTAACTAAACTCTTTATTAATTAATAGATTTAAAACACAAGTAAATATATTTGGATAAATTCATGTCATGATATATTCCCTAAAATTCACTATTAATACTAAATACAACATTAGATTAAAAATATTAATAGACACATCTCTTTGTGGTGACTATACATCTTTGTTCTATTCCATGGGATGCCACAAAGCTTTATCCATATTATAGAGTATGTTTATGAATATTTGGTGTTGTGGTATGAAAGAAAGCTTCCATGGTTAACCTTTATATTAATTTTTTACATGAATAATCCCATCAACATCATCCCCAAACTTAAAAATTTGTCTTGTCATCAAGACAATAAAAAATGAGGAATCTTGCAACACTAGGAATTTATCTATCTATAGAAATTGTTGATACTTAATAGTTAAAGTTTTCTCAAAGGATGCCGATTATATAAAATATATAGTTGCCTATTGTGCCTTATATTAAAATATAATATTATCATGAATCAATTCTAAAATTTATTTTAGTTGGGGGGTGGATGTTGATAAACATCTAAAAATTCTCAATCCCTATGGTAACTCATTTTAATTTTTGCATATATGGAGGTATAAAATCTATTTCCTCTCTACACTGGTAGGATTCTTGGTGATGTCATATGTAGCCATGACTTGATTGAGTTCATCTTCCAATGTATCTAAAGTTTATTTTCTTCTTGTGTTGTAACTAGCAATCTGAGAGTGTATGCAAAATACGTGGTGACATCTAAAATTGCTTTTTCAAAGGAAGTAATAAGTGTCTAGATATTTTTCTAGTGTTGAGTATTATTCACAAGGGGCTTCCTTTTTTGTTTGGACTTAATTTATTCAACAACTTCCATTATTATTTTATTATCTACCTCTGAGAATGTTTGATGTTAGATTCAATTATATAATTTATTGAAGGTGTTATTCTAGTGGCCATTTTAGATCTATATGATATTATGGATGTGCCTTATAGATGCTCTAAATAGTTTTCTAAATTATCTCTTCTAAGGCAACATATTTCTCCGTACAATCTTGATGGGAACTATCCTAAAGAATGGTACCTAAATTTTATTTTTGAATAAAATATAATTTCTAATAATGTATTGTGAATCCTTAGGGGTTAAGATATACCATGACTTTGGCCAACTAGATGGTGCTGATCTTCTATATTTTGGCCAATATTACCTTTATCTATGTGAGTGAATCTTTTGGAGTGAGAATTTATGTCGATTGTGAAGTGGATAGTGTGGTAACTTGGTGTGTGGGGATGTAAGGTGGAGTTTGGGAAATGAGAGTGGGATGTTGGGATGCTTCCCTCTATGCGAATCCCTATTTTGTTTTCTTTGTGGCTTTTACTACCTCCCTCTTCTCTTCTACTTTTGCCTTTTATTTTTCCAACTTCTATTTCTTAGATTTTCATTTTTCTATTATTTATTTTTCAATTCACTCTTTTTCAACCTTTTGTTTTTCTAATATTTATTTTTATAGTTTTTCCTCCTCCCCTTTTGTTTGGCCTTTAATGCCTGCTTTATTTTTTTCTCCATGGCTTCTTCTCTATGATAGGATTCCTTTTTCTCTTATTATAGTTTTTATTTATTCTTTTTTTGTTATTCTTATTTTATTTTTATTCTTGTTCTTATTTCATCTACTTTTATTTTACTTGTCATGTTTTTTTAATAATCTATGCATTTGTATAAGTGATGTGACTTCCTCTTATTATGTTTTGACCAATGCTATGTCCACTGATGTATATACTAATTTTTTTTGATTCCTTATTTTTTCCTCCTTATTTTATCTATTTTAATTCTTTTACCATGTTTTTTCTAGTACTAGAGCCTTCACAATTTCTAGGTTATCCTATGTTTCTACTTTCTTATCGGCCTATGTCTGAAAACTCTTCCATAAGTGTTTATAATTTAAAGACACTGAATTTTTGTTTTCTTCCCTTTCATTTCTGCCTTTTAGGGGTTTCCATTACTATTTATTTTTATTGATGATGCATGCATTATCATTTTTTTCATTCAATGTGTGGTAAGTAGCTACCTATTGACCCAATTTCCTTTTTTGACATAGATGCCGTGGATGTATCTCTTGCTATTGGTTTCTTTCCCTTATTTGATGATGGCAATTGAATATATTGCATTTGTTGTGTAGAAATTACTTGTATTATTTTGGAAGATTGTAAATTAATATGGGATGGTGTTTTGAGGATATTTGAACTTATAATATTAGGTTTTGGTATTTTAGTTTGTTTTGTAGCCTCTTCTTATTCAATGTCAATGGTGCCTTGTGTTTGGGTCTATATTTTTTCCAAAATTTATTCTATGATGTCTTTGATATTTAGTGGTATGGGCTTCCTAAAAAATTGGTAAATTATTAGATGATGCTTATTATTTCTCAACTTGTTCATCTTAGTCTTTGTATAAAAGTGGAGGGATGATATTGGAATGTGGATCATATGGGTGGATATAAATGAAGTCAATATTAACATCAAATAATAACTCATTGGCATATTTATTTATAACCATTATATGATTTAGGTTCATGTAATTTTTTTCCTTAAATTGTCCCCCCATATTATAAAGTCTGAATTTTGATTTTTTGGCCTCATGACATCCATGTGTTTTAATTTGTTCTCTTATGGATTTGTATTGCACCCACTGAAATTGTTTGTCTATTTGATCCAAGTAGACCTCTTCTAGGTATATTACACTAAGTCTTATAGGTATTATTGATGTAATTTAATATTTTGACTATTATTTTAACCTATTTTTTTTGTTAAAACCTTCATAATAATGATTCTAATCTAATGTAAATAGGCTTATAATGGTCTTCTTACCGTACACTTGGTTTATCCTCTCATGTTCTTCATGTTTGGAACCTTCTTCATTGGATATTGACCTCAAGTTCAATATAATGAAGCTTAAACAAGGTCATTAAACTCTTTAGAGTGTTTTTAACTCCATATATATATATTTCAAATTACATCATTTATCAAATTTTAACAAGAAAACAACATTCTACCTTTTAGGCCTTTTTATACCTAGATTGACAAAACTGATAATAAGCTATACCTTGAAGTACAAAGATGACTAGATATTGAAACTAATTGAAAATTTAAATAATAAACTATTATATATTCTTAAAAGGTTTCAATTCTTTCTCTATGATTGTGACTCTTAAGTAAATAAAAATATATACTTTTAAGATCTTTGTCTACTCTCAATCTGACCTTCTTGACTTAAATCAACCTTATTCCATTAAAATTAAACTAAATAAGGTATTTTTATTCTTAAATATACTTTATTAGGTTAATTTTAGAGTGTTTCAACTCATTTTATTGAGTTATACCTTTGACCAAACTTGGAAATGCAATCAAATGGTAGAAAATAGGGTTTTATGCCTAATTATACAGGCCTATAGTTATAGAAACTTGGAAAAATATATTTATATTTGAGAAAAACACTTTAAACCAATTTTATTAATTTAAATGCATCTTAATAAATTTACATAAAAAGTTTCATCCCTTTTGTTTGGTTCTTCTCTTGGAATATTGATTTTAGTGATTCAAAACCCTGACTTAGGCTTAACACACAACTTGAAAAACTGAATCACTTATATATTTTATGTAGGAATAAAAAAGAATATAATCCAATTTACCTATTAAATTACATAATATATAAGTTATAATCAAAATTTCAAGGTGTTTGGATGAGTTTTTTGCAATTTATTGTATTTTTGGTTTCCTAAAACTCTAGCAAACTATCACAAGGCCAAAAAATCTAAAAAATGGATAATTTAATATATAATGAATGTTATAAGTTATCCTTGATTAAATTAGGATATAAATACTCTTTATACTTTATACATGACCCTATAAGTCTATCATTCATAGAAACACATAAGAAACACCTTTTTATTCAAATTGAGTCACATAAAATGTGTGTTTTAGACCTCCACAAGTTAGAATCCATCATGACAGTAGGAATTAAGACCAAGGAACAAAAATAATATGTAATTAAACATAGAATTATGTTTTAGAGGCAAAAATAAACATTATAAAATATATTCTTCATTCATGAATCTTCAAACCCTTCTTATAATCCTCTGCCATTCAAGACATACTTTCTCATTCTTCCTGATCAGACATATAGACCTCCTCTTCTATATTCATCCTAATTAATATTATTAGATAATTTATTTATTATTTAAAACCTTACAAAATATAAAATAATTCATAAATTTTTTTATCTCCTTGTTTCATGTCCAATATTATCTCAAAAACTTGAACTTATCTTGAAACATGTTTATCTTGGCCTTTCTCCAATGTTGCACATGCTCTTACTTGACCTTAATAAAAATTTAACATGAATTTTGACCTTAAAAATATTAGTAACACCTTATAAGACCTCTTTACCAAATCTATGAGGATCAAGGATTCTAAAACATATCAAAATACTTTACAACCAATTCAAATTTGTAAACTTGCTATTTTGGTAGGAAAACTTAAAACTATGCTAAAATGATTGATTTTTTGAAAATATAACTACTATAATACCTCTAAAATGACTAATTATGACCTTATAAATCATGTCATGGCCAAACTAAACCAAATTTACATTTTATGTGATGATGTTCCTGCATCATACTTTGCAAGTGGAAAATTTTGAGCTCCAACTCAAATGGAGTTTTGATTTCTTTTCATATTTGTACAACTTATTTCCTACCTTGAGCTATTCTCTGATGTATTCTTTCTATTTAAAATGATTATATTTAATCTTATCTTCTTGATTGCATTTTTATTCCATATATTTTTATGGATGTATCCTCTAAGATAAGGATGTATTCTCTTGTAACTTGTATACTCTTTAATTGAGTTCCCTCAAAATATTATCTCTATATGATTATTAGCTCCTCAAATAATGAACCTTCATATAAAAAAATAAATAAATCATCAAATATAAAATATGGAAACCTTTGAGTCACATCAAGTGTCTCTTCATCATGCTCCACTATTCCTTCATCCAAAGCATGTTCTAATGCTTTCATCTCAACTTCTAGTTGATCTTCACTCTCATAGATAAAATAATAATTAGATTTGACATCTTGTGTCAAGGAAATTTATTTATTCAAGTACTCCTCAAATCCACTCCATTATTTATTTAGCTACATGGACTGATTTTGAGGTCTTCCATGAGCTTCATCTTCATTATTTTCATATGTTTCATCTCTATTACGTACTTTCAAATATTTATCTACTTGAAATATGATTTTTACTTCTTCATTAGGCACTATGGATTGTACCATGAACTTATCTTTCTTAGAGGTTATATTAATCATGTGTCAAATTAAACACTTTTTAATTCTATATATCAGCTTCCACAAGTATTCCCTTAAGTGTTTCATCTCTTCTGTCAATGAGCCTAGTCAATGGCCCTAATGCTTCATTATTAAATGTACTTTATAATGACTTAATTTTATCATATTATATTCCTATATACACATATCAAAACAACATCATAAATAAAAAATTTAGGCCACATTGACCCTTGGTTTGTTTCTTGCTTTAACACCACCATTTATTCTTTAGGATAAAAATACTGATTTTCATCTCATGTTTCTCAAGGTGCTAATTACCTTCTTCTTACTTACTTATCTACATATTCATCTTAATCTCTTGAAACTTGAGATTCTGTACATCCTTGAGTTGATTGCATAACAATTTCTCTTTCTCTTTCTTATCTTTCATGTCAATCCTTCTTCTCTTATCCAAAAGTAACCTTATAGGCCACTTAACTCTCTTTCTTATCTCTATTCCAAATCCTTGGTTCTTATTTTCTTCTATGCCCTCCATTAGCAATTTCACCATTTTCATCCTCTCTTTAAACTCAACTATCTCTACATTAATAATCTCTTTTGTCATTGTGTCCTCCCTCTTCTTTATTTAACTTTCTTTCTCAAGCAAGACCTTCATTTTTTGCCTTTTTATTCTCTCTCTATTAGTTTCAATGTGCCTTTACTCAACTCTTTTTTCTCACATTTCTCTCTATTTTCTTCAAAAGACCTCATTATTTATTTTTTTCTTTTTGGAAAGTCTTTTTCACCTTTATTCCTCTTGATACCTCACCTTAGGCTTCTTCTTCTTCTACCTAGTCTTTTGGTATCCTCTTCCAAGTCTATTTCACCATAGAACTACCTCTTACTCTTGAGTTTAAATTAACTATTTTTTCTCAAGATTATATGAGATTATTTTCACAAACTTCTTTATACTTTATGGATGAACTCTCTCAACTATGCAACTAATTTTATTTTCAAGGCTTCTTTCTCAATATTTTTAACTTTCACTTCTTCCCAAAGGGATTCTATGCTTTGATATCTTTTTGATGCAAGTAAACCTCTTATAAGTCTCTTAAACTAAGTATTATAGGTATTATTGATGTGATTTGGTATTTTTAATATTATTTAAACCTGTAAAACTTGTTAAAACCTTCAAAATAATGATTTTAATATGAGATAAATAGGCTTACAAGGGTCTTCTTACCTTACACTAGGTTTGTCCTCTCATGTTATTCATGTTTGGAACCTTATTCATTGGATCTTAGCCTCAAGATCAATCTCATAAAGGTCAAACATAGTCCTTAAACACTTTAGAGTATTTTATAAATCCATCTATATACTTCAAATTTCATCATTTATCAGTATTTAACAAGAAAAGAACATTCTACCTTTTAGGCCTTCTTGTACATAGACCAATAAAACTGATAAATACGCTATACCTTGAAGCATAGAGATGATTAGATATTGAAACTAATTTAAAAATTACACTCATATAATATTATATATTCTTACAAGGTTTCAATCCTCTCTTCCTCTCTTTATGCTTATGAATATTAAGTAACTAAAAATATAGACTTTAAAGATCTTTGTCTACTCTCAATCTGACTTTCTTGACTTCAAATTAGACTTTTTCCATTCAAAGTAATATAAAAATGGATTTTTATGCTTAAATATAATTTATAAATTTAATTTTTGATTTTTTCAACCCATTGTATTTATTTATAACTTTTACCAAACATGGAAATGCAATCAACTTGTGAAAACAAGGTTTTATGCCTAGTTATACAGGCCTATAGGTATATAAACTAGGATAAATTAATTTATAGTTGACCAAAAATATTATAAATAGTTTAATTTACTTGAAAATAATCCTAAAACATATCCATACAAAATTTCATCCCTTTTGGCTGGTTCATTCTCTTGGAATAATGATTTTAGTGATTCAAAACCCTGATTTAGGCTTAACACACACAACCTAAAAAACTCAATCACTTATATTTATTTTTAGGGATAAAAATAATTTAAATTTTTTTATATATTAAACTACCTCATATATAAGTTATCCTCAAAATTTCAATGTGTTTGGATGATTTGTTTATAGGTTATGACAATTTTGGTTTTCGAAAACCCTAACAAACTATCACAAGGCTGAGAACTCTAAAAAATGGATGATTTAATATATAATTAATATTATAAGTTATTATTGATTAAATTATGATATATATATATATTATTTTTATAGTTTATTTATCACCCTTTAGGTATATCATTCATAGAAACACATAAGAAATGAATTTTCCTCAGACTGAGTCACATAAAATCTATGTTTTAGACCTTTACAAGCTAGAATCCATCATAAAAATAGGAATTAAAATCAATAAACAATAAAAATATGTACTTAAACATAAAAATATGTTTGATAGATAATAATAAATATCACAAAAATATATACTTCATTCGTTAATCTTCAAATCCTTCTTACAATTCTCTACCATTCAAGACAAACTTTCTCATTCTTCCTTATCAGACCTAGATACGTTCTCCTCTTCTCTATTTATCCTCCTCAATATTATTAGATACTTTATTGATGATTTAAAAAATTATTAAATCTAAAATAATTAATAAAATTATTTATATCCTTGTTTCATGTCCAATATTCTCTTAACAACTTGGACTTATCTTGAAACATGCTTATCTTGGCCTTTCTCCAATGTTGAGCATGCTTCTACTTGCCCTTAAGAAACTGTTAACATGAATTTTGACCTTAAACATACTATTAACACCTTATAATACATCTTAAACTCTTCCATGAGGATTTAGTATTATAGAACATATCAAAATACTCAAAATCATTTACAACTAATTTAAATTTGTGAACTTACCATTTTAGTGGGAAAACTCAAAACTATGCTAAAATGACATTTTTTTTGAAATATAACTACAATAATACCTATAAAATTACTAATGAGGACCTTTTAAGTCCCCTCATGAAAAAAATAGAAAATATTTACATTAAATGTGATGATGTTTCTGCATCACTATCTTGAGAAGTCTATTTGTATATACAATGCTAAGCATATAAGTAAAATTCATAACAAAAATCATGCTTACCCCATTTGATTTTGTTTCCATTGGAATTGAATTGGTTGAATAAACCCTAATAAGGTTTGTAATTGGTTTTTAAATAAATCATATCAAAGGCCATCAGTGCTCTTTTAGAGCTCATAACATCCTCTAAGTTTGTGAAGTACATTTTCCAAGGTGGTTTCTTTTACCCTGTAACAAAGTACTAGTTTATGATTAAATCAATTGTGATGCCCCTCTTATAGATTACATACCCAAGAATTGGAAAAATTTATTTCCTTTTGCATACCCTTTCTTTTCATAATTTTGAATAATCTATCCCTCCTTCATTAATCCTATTACTCGCCTCATGTCATCTATGGTAATGTGGTGTGGTTTTTACAAAAAACACCATTATGAAGGCAAATTAGAAGTATCTTGGTGAAGTTGTTCAATAATTATAAGTATGGGAACTTATCACATGCATAATTAATAATGGAGTGATTTTAGGTGGTCTATTCCCATTTATCCATTCTTGGAACCTTCTAAATGAGGTCACTTTGATTTGCCTCCATCTTTGTGTGATCAATTTTGGAAAGATTTGAATGTATGTATTTGGATGTGTCTTCTATACCTACGTGGTATGGAATGGTCAAGAATTCCCCCTAAGGATATGGTGTTATGTATTTGAGTGTTTTGTGATTTTAATTTGAATTAAGATGCTATATCATTGACCATTATTGGAGCTTTCATCTTCACTATGTTCGTGTCTTTGATTTTTATATATTATAAGCCACTAAATTATTTTTTCAAAGTATTGATATGCTTAAGAGTTATTTTTGAATTAAGAGGAGTGATGGTTATTAATTATAAAATTTTTGGTCAACCTTCCCATGTTTCTTGCCTTGAATTTCCTTAAATACAATCTTGACATGTAATCTTGCCATATCTCTCGTTAATCATGATTTTAACAAATTGCTTAGCTGATATCTATTCACATCACTCATTTAATGTTATTGATATTAATTTTTGATATTTCATACTTTTTATCATTTATTTTTGAATCTCCCATGTTTTAATTCCTCAATATTTTCATTTATTACCTTTATTCTCCATTATGCTTATTCATGTCTTCATTTAATGTTTATCTTTATAGCTACCTACATATTTATAACATGGTCAATAAACCTAAAAATTAGATGTCTGGCATAATTTCTTGAGTCATTTAATGGGATTTATAGTACCAATGATATTCTTCTTGAGGTTTCCCTTAATTTTATTAGTGTTTAATAGTGTGCAACATGGTCAATAACTAGATACTTAGATATCTAGTATAGGATGTAGTGATATAATTACTTGACTTATCCAATTGTATTTATAGGAAATGTGTTACACCTTCCATCTTTGATTATTACATCTTGTATTTTTCTATTTTCAAGCATCCATTTTCTTATTTTTTTCTACTCTTTTTATTTTTCTTCTTATTTCTCTCTTTCTCTTTCTCTCTCTCTCTCTCCCCCTCTCCCTCTTGTTAGAAAAAAATGTAATTTATATGTAGTATAGATTAAATTTTATGTGGTATAAATTTTAAGGAGAGATATTGATGAACCCTTGCCACTCTAATCATACCAATGTTTTAATTTTTACTAAATTAATCAGTAAGCTTTTTGTGTAAATGTATGGACCTAACCATCTAATTTTTAATTTACC
This sequence comes from Torreya grandis, assembly GCA_037957365.1. Classification (NCBI taxonomy): domain Eukaryota; kingdom Viridiplantae; phylum Streptophyta; class Pinopsida; order Cupressales; family Taxaceae; genus Torreya; species Torreya grandis. Next base: position 468,899 of record JARHVA010001760.1, read on the forward strand.
TAAATTCTTATATTTACCATAATAAAGTAAGACATAGCCTCCTTCATGAAATTCCTTATATTTTCAATTTATGTAGTGTAATGCTTTTGTTTCCTTTTCTCCTACATTTGATTATATGTGACTATGAACCGTTTTCATCTAGTTGTTATAATTGGATCAATCATTCATGGAGAGAGTGATATTAATTAATTATAAATACTATTTCCATTCTTAAACTTGGTATAATGAATTCCATCAACACTATGGCTTTTAACCCATACACCAACTAGAATGGATAATAATTTTTTAGTCATTTATACATTGTGTAGTATGCCCAAAGTATGGTGAATATTTTTAGGTCCCAATCCATGAAATTGAGATTACATGTATTGATTAAAACCTTATTGAGGACTTTGTTAAAGGATTCTAATAATTTTTTTTATTGTGGATGATAAGGTATACTTTTATTATGATTTATCAAGAAATGTTTTAGTAATTCAATAATTTTTGAGTTAACAAACATTTTCCCTTGATCACTTATTATGCTTAAAGGGTAACCAAACCGTGTAATAATAATACCATATATGAATTTAACCATGTTATTCTATATGGAATGTATATTTGGCCTATTGCATCAAATATTTAGTTCATACGATGATGAATGGGGCTTGGGATCTTCTTGTCATGGGTTTAATAGGCCTAATAAAATCAATCACCCATTTTTAAAAGGGTGCCAAATCGAGTACTATTTTTAGTGGAATATCATCTTTTGAATTTAGATTCCATACTATGACATATATTTAATTTTAATGCATATATGTGAGTGTCTTTAAAGAGGGTATACCACCATAATCCTACCAATAATATTGTTCCCATGGTCCTGTCTCTTACATTATGTCTATTAATGAGCATAATTTTAAAAACCAATTAAACCTAACACTATTAATACAACCTTGTCTTATATCTAATAGGATGATGTATCCAATTAGATTATAAAATCCACTACCTTCTTTAATTATTAACCCAAGGTACATTAAAATTGACAAGGTGGTGACACTGTATGTACAATACTAGTTGTCCATAGAAGGTTAGGTCCTAATCATTGCGTAAATGGAAACATACTTGCATAAATTAAATTTCATGAAAGTAAATGACATAAATAAATCTAATATATTCTAAAATTTAATCATAATTATTAGAAGCTTATTGAACTCAATGGATTAAATCTATAGAATGAAAAATGCCTATATAAAATCCATAAATGAATTTAATCTCAAATATTATAATGATGCAATAAAGATAATAAATACACATGCAAACCATACATGAATAATACTAATGTAATGGAAAATGAATCAGTCTACCAAACTATGTGAGTGGGACCTACCTCATTTGGGTAGGATCTTGACTCCTCTCCTTCTTAATATAGATAAATTATTGCGAGTAAAATTTATTACATAAACTTAACAATTTTTCTCATAGTAAAGTTATAAAATTACAACTCTATGACTATTGAATAATTGCTTGATTAAATCTCAATTATTATATGCAACCTGAACTCTTCCTATTATATAGGAGGGATAGGTTCCTTATTTACATGATAACAAATATAGGAGGTTGTAACCTTAAATCTATGTTTTCACCTAATAAAAATATGTAAAAATACTTATTATGCACAAGATAAAATAATACATTTGAAGAATAATTCATACAATGAGGAGAGAAGGATTTGATTTAGAGAATCACTCCTTCTTATAATCATGACACTATTATTTCTCCTAGAATCATGGAAGTAATATTCAACCATTGATAAGCTATCTTAGTTGTTTAATGTTTTGCTATGTAGATGCTACAATAAATCTAGGTAGATCCTACAGGATGCCACTGTTGAGATTGTGATAATAAATTTGGGTAGAGGCTATGGGTTGCCACTACCTATATTGATATAGGTTGTCATAGCTTGTGAGAAACATGATAAATTGCATTCTTCCTTCACCATTAGTAATACCAAATCAATATAACAAGAAATCATACTATTTTATTTATAAATAATCATTCTTTAAACCATAATATTAAATATATGCATCATAAACATATCTTGTACTAATATGGACTATTATGGATATAATGCTATTATGGGTACATGAAATGGTGGATTATATAGTTGATTAAGGCTGAATATATAATAAGATGAGGTAAATTTATTGGACTCATCACACCCCCAAACTTAACCAATTACATGTCTCTTATGAAATACAATAGGATAAGCTATGAGTATAAAGACATGTAGTAAGTATAATGACTAAAATCACAAAGCTCTGCTTCCCCATAATATGATATATCAAATAAATAATTATAGTGTCATAGTTGGGTGAATGGGTTTGTTTGTCTTCATATAAATCTAAAATCATTAGGAACATATGTCATTAAAACAAAATTATTTTGCAATAAATTATTGGTCTAATATGATGCAAAACTTGTGGGAGTTGAAGTAGGCAACATTTTATTTTTATTTTTTATTTTTTTTTCATTTTTTTCATTTTTTTTAAAATTTATTATGCCATACTTATTCATAATTGTTAAACCTATGAAAAATAGGAATGATTAGTATTAAAACTTATACTCACTCCTCCTAATTTTATGTTTGATGCAATATAAGCCTAGGGACATAAATACAAATATATAGACCATTCTCTCCCAACTTAAGGTAGACACTTGTCCTTAAGTGGAAGAACCTTCCCCTCAACTAAGGGTGTAAGAGGGTACTATTTTACCTAGAACACACCCTTTTACCATAAGGAAATGGGGACCCACATTTTTTAGACTATGGTCTTAAATTTGAACCCTCTCTTTTATATGTTTATGATTTTTTTTGGGAAAAGATTAATTATTAGCCTTCATACTTTAGTAAAATGACATTAGTATATTATGTTTTTATTGAATAATGCTTGAATTATTTTGGGGCTTATACAATTTGTCTTTTTAAACTTATCCTATTGGTCTTTGTCAGTATTTTTATCGTGCATGAATTATTGTAGGATTTTTGGCCGTAGACTTATCTTTATCTGAGAAATTACTTCAAAGATTTTATCTGAAACAATTCCTATGATAGAAAGAGTCTATGGGATTTTTGAAACAAGCATTTTTCCCAATGAAATAGACTTATCCTTTGGCCTTTTTGAGATTTCCCTTTGGTCTATATGAAGTAGATCCTTTGGGACTTTTGTCATGGATGAATGCCCTATGAAGTGGACCCTTCAAATTGTTACCAGATAGAAAGTACTATTTGGAATTTTGAAATGACCCTTTTGAATTTTGAAATTACCCTTAGAAATTTTAAAAATAACCCTTTGGCCCCTCCACACCTACCCTTTGAAACTTTTGTCCTATGCCTTTTCCTATTTGAACCTTTCCTTTAGACATTTTGTTCAAGACATTTTACCTAAGAATCCTACCTTTTGGGAATTTTATCCCAGGCCCTTTTACCCTTTAGCTAATTACTTCAGAGATTTTGTTTGAAACTTCATGCCCTTCAGCCCTTTTGAGACCATCCCTTCGAACATTCCTTCATACACTTTGTCTGAGAGAATTGGGTTTTGGAGATAATTGTTGTGGATATTTTATCCAAAATAATTCCCCTGATGGAATTACTATGGACTTTGTGCCTAATATATTTTGTTAGATGAAAATGACCCTTTGAGAGAATTTTTACAAACATTTTTTTTTAGACAATTACCTCACACGGAAATCCCAAAATAATTCCCTCATAAAAATTACCTCAAGACCAATACCATACTACCAAGTGGCACCCTTTCTTAGAGAACATTTTAATTATTATTTTTTTCTTAATTTAAGATTATTTTATCCTAGGTTCAAATCATATTATATTATTACTAAGACCTTAAGCTGGAATATTCATGTAGGGTCCTTTATAATTATTTCCCAAAGTATTATGCTAAGTCATTTTATGCTTATGTTTGTAGGAGTAGGGATTCCCAAGGAAATGACACATGCCAAACTTTTGAGATTAAATTTGATAGTCACATGGACATCATTTGATGGTTGTGAAAACATCAAATTTAACCTTGGAAATAGCTAATTTATGAAATTAAATCTGATAGTTGCATGTCCATCATTGATGGTTACGAGGACATCATTTTATGATTGTGTGAATGTCAAATTTAACCTCATAAATTACCCATTTGGATTCAAATGTTAAGTAGACCTAGTAAATTGATGCCTTGCATTGATATGTATGGTTGATCCAATAGTGTGAGATTAGCAGAGAATTTTTAAAGGTCCTTGATTAATTAGAGAGTTTCCAAGTGGCATACCTGCATGATCAAAGTATGAGTCAAAAGGTCTAAGCCAAGTTCCTATATGCATATTCATTTGTGACCATTTTATCAAATAATGCAAGATCAAGTTAAAATGTCAATGCTTCATGAGAGTGACAAGTATCACCATCATGGGAGCTCAGTACATAGATCCACTGACCTATGGGAAGAATCAAGGTACCCAGTACATAGAGCTTCGAAGCATTGAGTAGTTGCCAAGTGGCACACATATGAAGTAAAAAAAAATAGGGAATGACAAGTGTCAAGCACATAGGAATCAATGAGCTGAAAACACTAAAATATGATAAACTATGTTAAACTACTACATAAGGATCGATAGTGTGAGTCTTAGGTGGAATTTTCAAAGATTTTAGACTTAATTAGGTGTTGACATGTGCCACATTTTGAAATGTATTATGGTATTGTAGACAAAATACATATATCTTTAGACACTTAAGCTATATTTATTAATAGACATTGGGTCTCATAGTCAAGATAGAGTATAAACATGCATGTTTTAATCTAAATGGTGAATATAAAAGTGAAGATCCAGATTCTATAAAAGTCATGGGTGAGCATGCAACACATAGTTCAGATTAGTCACAACTGACAATAGTATCATTGGTTCTAAAACATTGGTAAAGTGATTTTAGTACTTCATGAATATGTCAAAATTCTATTTGAAGGTGGCTAATCTGAAAGATCAACAGGTTGTTCTCACAACTTATAAAAGAAGGCATGTATAGTTTTGTTAAATGACACATATTTTGAAGTTTGCATATATTTTGAGATATAATTATCAAATATTACCTCTATCTTTATACACATGCACATGATGCATATCTTTGGCAAAGGCTATTTTAAATTGATAACTGCAAGTAGACTTTCATACAGTTTTAGACTATAGTTAATACTCATATTCTGACTATCACATGTGATGACATTGCATGAACTTAGAGGATGAGGTGATTCCTTCCCAAATTCTATATAAAAAATTGTAATCTAACTTGGATTTTTGTCAAAGAATTTTTGAATACAGGAGTAACATCAATTTTGATCATCAGTGAATGTGTTTGTGTATTTTCTTTCCAATTTTTGTGTAATTAGTTGTTACTTTCATTGGTTGTATGTTTTAATAATCTTTAGTGTACAAAATTTGTGAATAGATTCTTGATTATTTTGATTGATATACTAATCTGTATATGTGTAAAAACTATTGAAATATTAGTAAATATGTTGGTTAAGATAGTCAAGTTCAAATTGATTCATAATTCTAATTGTGTATGAGTGTTTTCTTGGATGTAGTTTTTTGTGCATGTGCAACAACTACCTCAAATACTTCACTAGCCTGAGCCATAATCTCCCAGTCAAGGGTGTGTAAAAACTACCCTTAAAAGAGTAAGATTTATCTAAGGCTTGTGAATTTACTACATCATTATTTCCTTAGAATTCTTAATCATGTCTAACTATGTGTGTGTAATTGCTACTAGCAACAGGTATAGGTTCTGAGATCACTTGTCCTTTTAGAAACAAACCAAGGAAGTAGTTCTTAAAAACCATAAAAGATTTATTTTATGCCTTACTTTTCCCTCCCTTTTTGAGTTTGTTTCAAGATCTATGCACTCTAGATTAGCAATCAACCACCCATCCAACTCATATAGAGATTCACTACTCTTATTAAGAACCATACCTCTATCCAAAAACCTTATCGATAAGATGCATGCCCTACTTTCTATTCCATCAATATATTGCAATAAACTGTATACCTATGAATCATTCCCTGGAGTGGAGTTTAGCTCCATTAAGATCCTTTAGTTTTAGAGGCTACCTCATTAAGGCTATGGTATGCATAAGACCCACAAAAATAACTCTAAATTGGTGATATAAAGATAACACCCCTGATAGTAGTAGTTATCCTTTATGTAAAGTTATACCAGCATCACCTAAGAGAGTGACCAAATCTAATTCCTAATCTAGTTTTTTAGTCTCACATTTGTCAAATCATAGGAGACCTGGAACTGTGCCAACAACCCCAATTTAGTACAATCCTCCTCTAGTAGGGAACCCCTTACTTGTAAGGAACCCTTTACCTATTAATCAACCAACAACTCAGTAATAAAATTGGTTAGTTAGATATGCTATCACCTTCTTAGGAAACATGCATGATTTGCCTTAGAATCTTGAAAAGTACTTGCCATCCTTTTCTCTTTTAGGAGTAAGGACAATAAAGGAACATATCAAATCAGTTAAAGATGCTTTAAGATTAATGAATGTCATAGATGAACATATTTCATGTATATTATTTCCTTTTACTTTAATGGATGATACTTATGATTGGTATTTAAATCTAACAAAAAATTCCATCACTTCTGGGGATGAATGTCAAATAACTTTTTTTGCACAGTTTGGATAGATCACTAATCTTGGTTTAGTATATCAACACTTCATTAGCATGAAAAGGGAACCTAATGAGCCCATCTATGCTTTCAAAGTAAAATGGTATAATATTTATAATTGGTTGACCCCAAAATATAAATTAGAGGTGGCATTAGTGTTGGAAATGTACAAGAATGCCTTATACCCTATCACGATCATGTTCTTGAGAAGAGCAATCACAACTAACACTTTGACATTAACAATCAAAGAGGCTATAACCATAAATAGGTATCTAAAAGATAAAAATCATAGAGTGCCTAATGTCAACAATAGTTTTCCAATACTAAATCTAATTCCACATGCAAGGTAGAATTCCTTAACATTCAATCAGAATAAATTATACACACTACCTCCACTAACATAGATAATACAACCAAATTTCAGCTACTTGAATAATCATGCGATGGGTAATGGTTATCAGTAGAACCAACAAGTATCTATAATTCCCACTTCCATTTTACAAGGTATGGATTCTATAAAGGTAGAACTAGATTCTATTCATAAGATGGTTCAAAAGTTGAGCAATGATTTCCTGAATATGCAAAGGAAGATGGGAATTGCAAATGGCCCAACTAGAAATCAAAATACTAGATTATAGAGATGTAATAGATAGTTTAATATGATTGAATAGTCTAACAAGATTATAGAGATCAACATAGCAGAGATATCTCTCCCCAATTGGTGTAAAATTCATAATACTTTCGAGCATGGTGATCTTAACTACATTGAATTTTACGTAGCATTTGAAATATTTCAAAGAGAGGTGGTTAGACAAGATTAGATGCATAATCTAAGTATCATTCAGATCCTATATCATCTAGCACTACTATATTCTTTGAAACTCATCAGTTTCCTTTTCCAATTGAAGATGATAATGAGCCAAAAGATAACATTGATAAAGTTCATGCTTTCCAATAGTTCCAGAGAGGTGCATACAATCTAAGGAATAAACAACTATTCACAACATCAAATCCTCTAAATACCATGATGATTCCTCCTAATCCTAAAGTAGATAATAATCCACCCCCTCCAAAGGGAAATTATTAGTAATAGAGCAAGGAAGAACCAAGTAAAGGAGGATACAACATTGTTGAGGATATGAAGAAGATCAAGGTGAATATAACTTTTCATGAGTTAGCTCAGATTAAAAAACAAAAGGAACTACTCTATAAGTCCATTTTTGGGAATATGCCTATGTTAAAAAGTCAAATCATCCATATAAAAATTGAAAGCATATAACACCAACATCATCCACAAGAGAAAATAAGAAGTTTCACCCTTCCTACTGACTCTTTAGGCATTCGATAAGAACATCCATAACTATTTAGTTGATTCTAGAGAATTTGAAACTATCATGCCTACATCCATATGTCAAAAGCTTGGTTTGATACCAAGCCCTTCAAAGAGGATAGTTTCACAAGTAGACAAGATAGTGGTCCTAGTAGTTAAAGAATTAAACAATGTGTGCATTCAAGTAGCATCTGAGCCAAGAGTCCAAATGACCATTGATATTATAGTGGTAGACATAATCTAAGGCTATAGGTTGATGCTAAATAGGGATTGGTCCAAAACAATTAATAGATATCTCTCTAAAAACTTTTCTCATATATGGCTACTATAGAGAGGAGTTATGAATCAAATTAGAATTTATAGAGAGTTGAGAATGAAATATCCCATTACAAGGTACAATGTCAATAATGAAGAGGTAAAGTATGAGTCACCTAGACTTGGTATTTATACTTTTAATACTCAAAATAATGTACAAAATCTAGAACCTAAAGCTTCTAGTCAACTGTGGACTCTACACTTTGATGGTATTAGATCCAAGTAAGGATCAACCATGGGAATTAAGCTAATTGATCTATAAGGTAAAAAAATCTTGGTAGCATACAAGTTGTAATTTACATGTACTAATAATAGAGTTGAGTATGAGGCTTTATTATTGGGACTACATTTTACAATCAAGAATAATGTCAAGAAAATATCAGCATTTGGAGACTCAAAGTTAGTGGTCAATCAAGTTAGAAATAAGTACCAATACAAGCTTTCTTATTTGAAGAACAAGCATACAGTGTGGGACCTGATTAAAATATTTGAAGCTTTCAACATAGTATCACTTTTTAGAGAGAAAAATTATACTCTTGATCCATTAGTTGTTATTTCTGCTAATCTAGAGCCACTACAAGAATCTAAGGTAAAAAATTCTTCATTAAATTGGTACCTTGCCCCTCTATTCTAGATAATGTAGAAAATTTATAGGTCTTTGATGATGACCAATAAATTATCTAGTTTATAACTAATTTAGGGGAATTTAAATAAAAATCATCAATGACAAGGATATTAATCACCTATTCCAAGAGGAATCAGACAATGAGGACATTCTCTAGGTCAAAGAGAATCAAATTCCAACTAGGTTGGTCTCCTTAGAAAGACCATTCAACATAGATACTTAGGAAAAATAACTAATATAGACAAAGGTCAATGAATCTAATTTCAAAAAGGAAAATCTAGGATATGAACACAACCTACACTATGTTAATATTGGTCTTGACTGCACCCTAGAAGAGAGGTAGTGAGTGAAGGATTTAATTGCTTGATATAGGGACATCATTACCTGGACATATGAAGATATGAATGTTTATGACCCTCAGATCATAACTAATATGATTCCCTTGAAGCCAAATCATAAACCATTTAGATAGAGGTAGAGACCAGTCAATATTATTCTAGAGCCTCTCATTTAGAGATAAATGGAGAAGATTTTAAATTCAAAAATCATCTTCCTAGTCTGACATTCTAATGAGTGGCCAATTTAGTCCTAATAAGAAATAAAAATGGTTAGGTTAGATTATTTTTCAATTTTTGGAACCTAAATAAGGCTTCTAAAAAGGATAATTATCCCTGCCTTCTCTAGATGAGGTGATACAAATAGTAAGTGGTTTTGAAATGATGTCCATACTAGATGTATTTTTATGCTACAATTAGGTATTGGTATAATCTAAGGATAAAATGAAGAGGGAATTCAACACAAAGTAGGGAAATTATACATATAAGAGGATGATATTTGGCTTAATAAGATATGATATAACTTTTAATGCATCATGGATCATGCTTTCAAAGGACTGATAGGAAAATGCATAATCATCTATAGGGATGATCTTACGATATTTTTAAAAAATTAGAAAGACCACATAAGTCACCTACAATCCATATTTGAAAGATGAAAAAGGTTTAGTGTTTCATTAAACCTAAAGAAGAGAATATTCAAAGTGACTGAAGGTAAGATTTTGGGGCACATCATCACCAAGGATGGGATCACCACTGATCTAGATAGAGTTTAGGTGATTTCAAAAATTTAGCCACCAAATAGCAATAGGGAGATCAAATCATTCTTCAAAATTTTTAACTTCATAAGGAAGTTCATCTCAGGATTTATAGAGATCATTAGAACTTTGAATGCCATACTCAATTAGGATGCCAAAATAGAATGGACAACAAATATTAAAAGTCCTTACAAGACATTAAAGACATAATATCATAGGCTCCAGTGCTAATCAATCTAGATTTTAATAAAGATTTCTACCTATACTCATTTTGTTCAGAGCATATGATTACTGTTATCATCACATAGAAGAAGGATGAGACTGAGCTTCCATTCATGTTTATGAGCATGAATATGAAAGATTCAGAGCTTAAGTAATCTATGAGTGACAAATATATTTTTTACCCTTATCAAAGCTATGAAAAGGTTTTGGCACTCCATCTTGAGGAATAAAGTCATTTCCATCATGCTTGATCCTACTGTCAAGCTCACCTTATCACATAATGAATTAAGAGAATTATGAGGCAAATGGATGGATAAGCTGCAAGAATTCAACATAGAGATCAAGCCTGCAAAGTTTATTTGAGGGCAAGGCATTATTTAACTTATGACTAAACTAGATGTCCACATCATAGTTGAAGAGGTATGTGAAGCTCAAGTATCTAAAGGAGAATGGTATACTGATATAATACAATATTTACTTATAGGAACCTATTCCCCTAAGATTAATAGAGAGAGGAAGAGAGCTTTGAGGCTCAATGCTACTGATTACATGATCAAGAAAGGAGTCCTTTACAAGATAAATTATAAAGGTATTTACCTTAGGTGTGTATTTGTAGATGAAGCTAAAGAATCTTAGAGAACTTGCATCAAAAGATAGGTAGTGGTCATCATTATAGGAATACCACAACCCATAATATATTAATAATGGGATACTATTGGCCAATAATTTTCAAGTATGCTCATGCTCATATGAGAACATGCCATGAATGTCAATCTTTAGCCAAGAGAGAAGTACATGCAACAATGCCTTTACAACCAGTTATTAAAGATTGACCATTTGCCCAATGGGGTCTGGAAGTCATTGTCATCATTAACCCAAACTCCTCAGTAAGCCATAAATTCATGCTTAATACTATAGATGATTGTACCAAATAGATTAAGGCCATAACCACAAAGAATTGTAGAGCATAAAATGTGATTCTCTTTTTGGAGAAACACATAATAACCTAATTTGGCATTCCTATTTATCTAGTTTGTGATAATAGACCAACTTTAATATTGGTATAATTTAATGAGTGGGAACATGACAACTAAATTATTATCAGGTTAGCTTCTAACCATTACCCTTAAAGAAATGGACTGATAAAATCAATGAACAAAAATTTGATCGATGTAATTAAAAAATAAACTGGAGACAAGCCTAGGGACTGACACAATTTATTAAAGTATGCTCTTTGGGTAGACCAAACTAGACATAAGCAAGCCCTTAAATATTTTCCCTATCTATTTGTGTATGGATGCAAGCCTATATTCTTAATTATATTAAAGCTAATCATTAGTTCATGTAGGATTATATGAAACTAAGTGATAAAGTAGAATCAAGGTTGTTGGACATAATAGAAATGGAATATTCAAGGACTAAGGTCTTATAGACATTCAACAAACCCCAAGATGTGGTCAAGAGGTGGTTTGATAAGAGATAAAAGGTTAAAGAATTCAAGATTTCAAATCTAGTGCTACTTTGGGATAAAGCCCATGAGAAGAAAGGATAACATGAAAAGTTTGCCCTACTATAGATTAAACCATACTAAATTTTAGAGATCATAGGAAATAATGCATTTCATTTGAAGGACCTCCAAGGTAATGAGCTTACACATCTAGTCAAAAGACAGTTCCTATAGTACTACTTTAGGGTTGTACCATTTGCTAATGTTACTGAGTAATGAGGGATATATGAATGTAGTTGTAGGATTAAATTATATTTCATGATTTCTTAGAATAGTTACCTACTTTCATAGATTAGATTTCTTGCTTTCATAGACTATTTTTCTGCTTTCTAGATTAATCTTTCCTACTTTCAATATTTTTCTTTCATAGATTAGATTTCATATTTTCTAGATTAGATTTCAGTGCTTTCTTAGAGTAGTTCTTTGATTTCTCTGACAATTGGAATTGTGTTTTCTCAGACTATAACCAAGTTAAAATCCAATCCAATTGAACTTATAACTTGTAAAAAAGGGAAAAAATAAAATCTTGATTTCTTTTCAGACTAGTTTATAGATTAGGTGTATTTATGTATTTTTGAGTCTTTAGGATGAAGGTAGGTAATCATGGATTATTCTGAATGGTGTCATAATTAAATAGTTTTACCAAGCATGTGGAAGTCACTTTCTAAGTACTTCATAAAAATTTATAAAGTTTTCTTATTTTATTAGATCAAATGCACTGATTATATTAAATAATTCTTCGAGGGGATAATTTTGGGTATAGGTGTAGCTAGCAGGGACGTTCTAGTAATGATTTGTTTTATAATTATACCAAATCACTGGGGTTCCATCTCTTCTCTTTTCCATTCAAGAACAAAATAAGAGTGCAATAAAAATAAAATAAGAAAGAACCAATGGACTCAGAAGAGCAAAATAAAATCCAAATAAAATCAAAAGGATTACATGATGAAATAAGGTCAATGTACCACACATCATGATTAAAATAAAAAAATAGAATGAGAAGATAAGGAGCCCAAGGTATCTCTATCAAGGATATGGATGCCTAGCTAGTAGTAGAGTAATGCTTGAGCTTCCCTTATTTTTGAGATTTAATAGATATTGAAATGAAACCTACATCCCCATCAAATCCTTTAAAAAACTCATCACAACATGGGTGAAATAAACTACACATTTGACACACACAGATCTAATAAAATTAGAAGGCAAGTATGTTGTGTGAATATACTTAGGAGTTTATTTCATATTTATGATTTAAGTATTATTTTATGGCACACTTCATGATTGATTTAGGATTGCAAACTAGATTTTTGGGTTCTTGAATACTCAAGAGTATTCTCCCTATTAGTCACCATTTATTTTACTTAACACATCCCCTTTTCCCATAAGGAAATGGGGACCCACTTTTTTTAGACTATGGTATTAAATTTGAACCCCCTCTTTCATATGTTTATTTAAAGTTTTGAGAAAAGATTAATTATTGGCCTTCATACATTAGCAAAATGGCATTGGTATATTATGTTTTTATTGACTAACACTTGAATTATTTTAGGGCTTATGTAATTTATATTTTTAGACTTATCCTATTGGTCTTTATGGGGATTTTTTTCATGTATGAATTGTTAAAAACTTTTTGGTTGGGGACTTATCTTTATTAGAGAAATTCCTTCAGACATCTTGTCTAAAAAAATTCCTCTAATTGAAATGGTCTACAAGATTTTTGCTGTGAGCATTTTGCCCAATGAAATAGACTTATACTTTGGCCTTTTTGAGATTTCCCTTCAGCCTTTACAAAGTAGATCCTTTAGGTCTTTTTTCATGGATGAATGCCCTATGAAGTGGACCCTTTAGATTGTTGCCAGATAGAAAGTACCCTTAATTTTTTTGAAATGACCCTTCAACATTTTGAACATAAGTTGACCCTTTGACCCCTTTGCACCTACATTTCAAGAATTTTATCCTACACCTTTGCCTTTTTTAACCTTTCCTTTGGACATTTTATCTAAGACATTTTTCTTGAGGAAATGAACATACCCTTTAGGCTTTGTGCAACCTAACCTTTAAGACTTTTATTCTGGGCCCTTTCCCATTGAAATGTACCCTATGAATTAGACCCTTTGGGTAATTTTTCCATGAAGTAGACCCTTCAGTGCTTTTAAACATGCCCTTTAGGACTTTTGTCTCAAGCATTTTTTCCCTGTGAGCCTATCTTTTAAGATTTTTTTCCCAGGCTAATCCTTCAGATTTTATGTCTTAGACATTTTGTCTGATGTAAAAGGCCTGAAATAATCCCCCAAGGGAACATGCCCTTTATAATTTCTAAACGTACCCTTTGGACATTTTGAAAATGACCTTTTAGCCCTTTTTAAGTGGTCACTTACCGTTCAGGACTTTTGTCTTAGGCCCTTTTTCCCTTCATACCAACCTTTTGAGAATTTTGTCCTAGGACTTTGTGCTTCAACCAATTCTTTTAGAAATTTTGTCTAAGATATTTCACCCTTTGACCCCTTCCTTCAGATATTTTGTCTGAGAGAATTTTCCTTTCACACATTCCCTTTAGGACTTTTATCCTAGGAATTTTTCCATACAAACCTACCCTTCAAGAATTTTATCCCAAGCCCTTTTGCCCTTCAGCCAATTCTTTTAAACATTTTTTATAAAACATCATACCCTTTGGCCCTTTTGAGACCATCCCTTTGAACATTCGTTATAACACTTTATTCAAGAGAATTAGGTCTTTGGGAGAATTGTTATGAATATTTTGTTCAAAATTATTCCCTTGATGGAATTCCTATGGACATTGTGTCTCTAAAATTTTGTCTAATGAAAATGATCCTTCGAGAGAATTATTGTGGACATTTTATCCAAAATAATTCTCACATATAGAAATCCTAAAACAATTCCCCTACAACAATTTCCCTAAGACCAATACTAGATTGCCAAGTGGCACCCTTGCTTAGAGAACATTTTCATTATATTTTTAGCTTAATTTAAGATTATTTTAGCCCAAGTCTAAATCATATTATATTAGTATTGAGACCTTAGGATAGAATATTAATGTAGGGTCCTTTTTACTTATTTCCTAAAATATTGTGCTAAGTTATTTTGTGCTTATGTTTTCAAGAGCAGGGAGTCTCAGGGAAATCCCATGTTTCAAAATTATGAGATTAAATTTTACAGTCACATGAATGCCATTTGAATGTTGTGAGAATGTCATTTGATAGTTGTGTGAACATAAAATTTAACCTTGATAATGGCTAATTCACAAATAAATTTGATAGTTGTGTGGATGTTAGTGATGATTATGAGGACGTCATTTGATGGCCATGTAAATGTCAAATTTAACCTCATAAATTACCCATTTAGATTAAAATGTCAAGTGGACCTAGCAGATTGATGGTTCACATTGATCCATATAAATGATCCAATAGTGCAAGAATGATATAGAATTTTCAAAGGTAATTGATTAAGTAGAGAGTTTCCAGTTGGCATACCTACATGATTGAAGTATAAGTCAAAAGGTCTAAGCCAAGATCCTATGGTTCAAGTCCATTTGGGCCCATTTGATCGAATGATGTGAGATCAAGTTGAAATGTGAAATCTCTATGAGAGTGATAAGTGTCACCATTATGGGAGAGCAATACATAAATATAATTACCCATGGGAAGAAGTAGTAGTATATAGAGCTCAAAATCCTTGAGCAATTACCAAGTTGCACACATATGAAGTAGAGAAAAATAGGGAATGGTAAGTGTCAAACACATATGGATAAATGAGATAAAAGCAATAAAATTTAATGAACCACATTAAACCAGTAATAAGGATCAACAATGAAAGTTTTAGGTAAACTTTTTAAAGATCTTGGACTCAATTAGGTGTTGACATGTGTCACATTTTGAAAGCTAGTAGGGTATTATGGATAGAATATGTAGACATTTAGACACTTGAGATATATTATCAATAGACATTGGGTCTCATATTTAATATAGATTATGAACACACATGTCTTAATTTGAATAAAGAATATAAAAGTGAAGATCCAGATTATATAAAAGACATAGGTAAGCATGCAATTCACAATTTAGATTAGTTATAAATAACAGTAGTACCATTGGTTATAAAATGTTTGTAAAGTGATTTTAGTACTTCATTCATATGTTAGAGTTACATTTGAAGGTGGATAATCTAAAAGTTTAATAGGTTGTTCTCATAACCTATAAAAAGAGGCATGCACAATTTTGGTGAATGGTACATATTCTTAAGTTTACATATAGTTTGAACTATAATTGTAAACTATTACCTCTATCTTTATACACATGTACATGCTGTATAGATTTGGAAAAGGCTATTTTAAATGGATAAATTCAAGTAGACTTTTACATAGTTTTAGACCATAGTTAGAACTCATGTTTTGACTATCACATGTAATGACATTGCATGAACTTGAAGGATGAGGTGAACCCTTCTCTAAGTATATATAAACAATTATAATCCAACTTGAATTTTTGTTAGAAAATTTATGAATACAAGAGCAACATCAATTTTGATCATCAGTGAATGTGTTTGTGTATTTTATTTCCAATTTATGTGTAATTAATTGTTACTTTTATTGGTTGTATGTTTCAATAATATTTAGTGTGAAAAATCTACAAATGAATTCTTGATTATTTTGTTTGATATATTAATCTATAGATGTGAAAAAACTATTGAAAAATTGGTAAATATAGTCAAGTTAAAATTAATTCACAATTTTGATTATACATGAGTGTTTTTTTGGATGCAATTTTCTGTGCATGTGTAACAACTACCTCATATAATTTACTATCTTGAGACATAATATCTTGATTAAAGGTGTGAAACAACTATCCTAAAAGGAGTAACCTTTGTTTGAGGTTTGTAAATTTCTTGCATCATTATTTACTTAGAATTCTTAGCCATGTTTGACTGTGTGTGTAATTACTACTAGTAATAGGCATAGGTTCTGAGAACACTTATCCTTTTAGAAATAAGTTAAGGAAGTAGTTATTAAAAACCATAGAAGATTTGTTTTTTGCCTTACCTTTCCTTCTTTTTTGAGTTTGTTTCAAGATCTACTCACTTTATATTAGCAACCAAATTTCCATCTAACTCACATAGAGATTCATTACCATTATTAGGAACCACACCTCCATCCAAAAACCTTGTCAATAACTTGCATGCCTTACCGATTATTCCATAAATAGGTTGTAATAGACCGCATACCTATAAATCATGCCTTGGAGTGGAATTTACCTCCATTAAGATCCTAAAATGTTAGATGCTACATTATTAAGGCTACGGTATGCATAAAACTTGCATCAACAGGTACCATGCAAATTATGATTCAACCAAAGGAAAAGGGGGTGATGGGATGGTGCAGAAAATGACAACATGATATGGAGGAATGAAGTGGGATATAGAGTATGCCATGTATGAAGATTTATGGTTTAGGGAATATCAATGTGAGTTGTGTTATAAATAACACAAAAAGCATATGATTGCATAAAATATTATTAGTGGGTAAAGAAATGAGTAATCTAGAGAAAAAACATAATAACTTGAACTTAGAATGGTTTACCAATCATAGTAAATGTTGTAGAATATTCATATAGAAAGTATAGTAGAGCATATAATCTATCAAAATTTTTAGGTGAAGCAATAAATCTAGTAATAAAATAACTCAAATGATGTAGCAAACAAGAAAAATAAAATCTCTATAGTCAAGGCATGTAACAAATATAGTGATGGAATAACATAAGGTCCTATAGGTAGTGTGAAAAAGTGTAGATATCAATAGTCCAATATCTTTAGCAATGAGTGATAATGTAGAATGATAGAAAAATTAAAGAAAAGTTATCAAAGTTTATGAGATCAAGAACTAATGAAGTCTAATAGTAAAATTCTTGTATATGCAAGAATGGTTCACTGAATAGACATGGAATAATAACATCTCAAATATGTAATAAATTATTTTTATAAATAAAAAATAGACTTGTATTATCATGAGAATGTGACAAAGAGTAAATACATAATCAAATTAAATAAGGCAAGGCTTTAAGAATTGGTAACAATTAGTGGTAGAGGCTAAAAGACAAGTTGTGATACTAGCTTGTAAAAAATAGCTCAATAGAAGGGGATGTAAGTTAAAAATAGAAACCTGAAGTAATTAGGACAATGGAGTGAAAGACCACATAAATAAAGATAAACATGGAGCTATAACTAAATAAATAATGAGAGAAATCTATGATAGGGTAAGTAGCAATAATAAAGATGATAAATGAAGACATAGATCCTACCACCCCCTAAAAATAGTAACCCTTATCATTTGTAGTAAATATGTTTTTCTACAAGCACCGAATCTTAGAGCATTTGTAAGAAAGATGAAAAGATAAATATAGCCTACAAGTGTAAGCAACAAAAATAGAAATAGATGTAAAATGAATGAAATGACATATTAATTTATTGTTTGATTTTTTTTGATTTTTCCCTTGATTAGACAACAAGTCAGTTTTCTAATCAAGGTTATTTATTCAACACTTGGTTAGCCAGCAAGCTAGTTTTCTGAACCAAGGTTGTCAACAATGCCTGAAGGTTTTCATTATTGATTTTTTTGGAATTTTTCATAAATGATAACATGGTGGAGAGGTTAGGAATAATATTTAACATAGCCTCAAAATCAACCCAATTATTTGTAAAGGGTTATCCATAGCTATGCAATGTAAAGTGATGTTTGTTGATGAGAAAAATATCCTGATAAAATTAATAATACATGATTTTTTACTCCATTATCCAAGCATATAGTGAAGGCTTGAACCAATTCATACAAGTTCAAATTTATAGTATTCATGTGTGAAATAATGTCCAATATTTTATCAAAAAATCTCTTGGTTATGTGTATTCATCAAACTACATGAGTCTTTATTGATGAAATTCAAGTGATATGAATCTACTTGAAATGTACATCAAAAGTGTGGGTTTCCCCACATTCATATATGTACTACATTGAAGGGTGTACTTTGGTATGTATTAGAGATATTCCTACAATCAAGTTGTGATAAATCTAAGAGATTTATTTGAAAGCATCATCTCACTTGTATACTTGTGAAGCAGATGTTAGTTCTAAAAAATTGATAATGAAATTATATATTCAAGTTATTTTTAGGATGGGTAGATTGAGTTCCTAAGATGAAAAAATATTTTCAATAGTAAAACCATTGATATTTAGTTTGTACATTTAGAAACTGGATCAAAATACACAAAACATGAAATCTACTGTATGGGAAAAATGATGAATAACTTAAAAAATCAAAAGAAAGACATTTGAAATTAACATACAATTGATTGCTATGCCAAAAAAACTATGTTTTCTAATGGAAATTAGAAAAAGGTTCAACTGTCCATCTAATTGATAAAGGGAAAATCTCAATGAGGAGTCAAAGATATGAAAGGAAATGTCAATCCAGTCCTTAAAGAATATGTAAAAGAATGTCCTACAAAACTTGATAAGATTATTAACATGCATTTTTCTAAAAACCTAGCATCATTAAAAACCTCAAAATAGTGTTACAATGTAGATAAATTAGATATAATCATGTGTAGGATAAATTTGATAAAGAAGATCTTGTAATTGTGATGAATGATTAAAAAGGACAATCAAGTTGTTGGAGAGAATGATATAGATGGTGTTAGAGTTTAACATTTACATTAGATGGTTTACTATGGTAAATAGTAATTATATTATTACCTAAGTTAGGATTTATTGTTTGGTATGTTATTATTGTTAATAACAACAATAATATACATGTATATCTATAGTGTTATTTGGTTAATAGATTGAGAGATTGTTGGGATCAGAGCATCCCCAATTATAGGATATATGTCTCCTATATATTTGTATGAGGTCACTTGTATTAACAAGAGTGTGAAGAATAATATTATTAGTGTGAAATTCATTATTATTACCTATGTATTACTCCAAATTGATTTTGGATTTTCCACTTCCTATCAGTGGTATCTGAGCAAGAGATTCTTATGATGGATCATTAGATTTTTTTAAAGGGGCAACCATAGTATTTGTGTTATCCCCACCTAATGTATTTTTATTTTGATTTATTTGTGCAACTTAACATCATGATAGTCCTATTATCACATGAATTTAGAGGTATTTATATCTCCTCAACTATCCATTATGCATATACTTATGGCTGGTATTCCTATGTGTAGATTCTCCATTTTTTGCATTGAGACCTGTTCTTCCATCCATCTCTGATTGGTATAAATATTGATGTGTACTTTTGATAATAATTAGGTCATCATTAGCTATTAATGTATGATTCTAATAACTACATGTTTTAGGATATGAATGTGTTTTAGATCTAATTTTTACCCTTTATGATCAACATATGTTATCTACCATCATCCACTTGACTTGGTTCTAGCTCTCAACTTGATAGTTTCTATAACAAATTTATTGGTTCAAATCTTGACATGCATGAATTCATTTAATTATGATAAGTGAGATATTCATTTTTATTAAATTCAAATGGTTCAACAATTTATACATAGAAATTTAGTGTTGTAATGTTCCATCTATCAGTGTTATTCATGTAGACCTACCATTTTCAATCTACAGAGATCAATGCCTAACTTCATCATTCAAGCCTAGTTGAAGAATTTGCAGTTTGGTGTATATTATCATATATGTGTCTAGGTATATTTTAAAAGTTTTATTATTATCTTAGTATATAGTTTTGTTTAAGGTTAATTCATTATTTTAGTTTATTATTTTTTAAATGATGAGTCATTAGTTTATGTTATGGTCTATTTCTCAAAAGTAGTTGATGGGATATGTTGTAAAAGTCAATGTGTTAACCTGTCTAGTATAGTTTGTGTTATATCATACATAATTCTATTGGTCCAAGATTTTAATAATAGACTTATGTTATTTTTAAAATAATTGAGTCATTGCATTTTATTATAAATCAATTGTGTCAAATAAATTTTTATGTTGTCAAAATTTTTTACATCTAATGTAAAATGTCATATTTTATATGTCAAAAATGTCAAGTTAAAAAACTTATTCTTGTAAAGGACACATTATCGGGTGAACCCAAAGTCTTTAGTCAAATGTGTAAATAATGTGTATGGGGGGGTTGTGTTATTGAAAATGCCATTA
The DNA here is from genome assembly GCA_037957365.1 of Torreya grandis. Classification (NCBI taxonomy): domain Eukaryota; kingdom Viridiplantae; phylum Streptophyta; class Pinopsida; order Cupressales; family Taxaceae; genus Torreya; species Torreya grandis. The sequence continues at coordinate 489,893 of JARHVA010001760.1, forward strand.
ATTTGAACTTTAATACTTCATCAATTAAGTAATCAACTTCCTGTGCTAGAGGATAGAGGACACAAGAGGTTAGAGGACATTCAAAGTCCTCTCACAAGTTTATAGAAATAAGTCTACAAAATAGATTACTGGCACTTGCATCTACACCAAATTAGCATAAAGCTAAAGACAATATTTAGTGGAAATGATAATTGTCTATGCTATTTTTGTTTGGGTGACATCAAACATTGACAGAGGCTACATAAGCTAACAACAAGGATTTATTCCTCATAATATTTAATTTTATAGTATTATATGTGTGATCATTCCTTTGCTGGATTGGATAAAAGGAGAGTGTAGATATCATGGAATATGGAAAAAATTGTATATGAGAGCAAATAACTATAGAAATCCTTTAAATGTAGAGATTCTCAATCTATCATACTTATTTATGAAGATGATCAACTAATGAAACATTTGATGCATTCACATGGAGTAAATGCAAGATATGTTCTTGTATAGTAGTGGTCATATGTAGTAAGATACAAAAATTAAGATTCATATAATAGTATGTAGACCTTAAAGTATGCATTAACATATGATTCTATTTGCAATTCTTGAGATGTGCTTTCTCCCTATCTAAACACTAAGAGGGGGAATGTTAGAGTTTAGTGTTTACATTAGGTAGTTTACTATATTAAATAGTAATTATAACATTACTTAAGTTAGACTATATTGTTTAGTATGTCATTATTGTGAATAACAATAATAATATATGGGTAAATTTATAGAGTTATTTGGTTAATAAGTTGAGATATTGTAAGGATCAGAGCATCCCTAATTATAGGATATATGCCTCCTATATAGTTGTATGAGGTCACTTGTATTATCAAGAGTGAGAAGAATAATATTATCAGTGTGAAAATTATTATTATTATTACCTATGTGTATTACTCTAAATTGAGTTTGGCTCTTCCAATTCCTATTAGAAGGATGGATGTTACAACACACACACACACACACACACACACACACACACACACACACACACACACACACACACACACACACACACACACACACACACACACACACACACACACACACACACACACACACACACACACACACACACACACACACACACACACACACACACATACATGTACATAAGTGAGGATGAATGTGTCTATTTTTTGGTGTCTAAACTTTTGGTAATGGTGGGAAAATGTGTTTGATTGCTTCAAAATCAAAGTTTTTGGTAAAAATAGAAAACTAAATATATCATAAAATATTGGAGTTATGTAAAAATAGAAATATGTTTTTAATTAATAATTTAAAAGAAACAAAAACCTCTCTCATAATTTAATTTTGAGCATTTTGGATGTTTTCACTTTTCTAGTTGATATAGGATACTATTCTTAGTTACTATATGATAGAAGAAAACTTGATATCTAACAAAATTTGTTATTGGAAAATAAATAAAAGAGGTTTATTTTCATAATTTAAATTCACATAAAAACCTATCTCATAATTTAGTTATGAGCATTATAAAATATTATTCTTTGATTTCATGTTTTCTTGTTAACTAGTAGCATTTGAGGGAGATATCTAACAATTTTTTAGTTTTTTACCAAAACCAAAAGATGGTTTTTTATAAAACACTATTATGCATAAAAACCTATTTCAAAATTTTAATTTGAGAAAATTTTACTTTTTTATTTTTTGATGACTCACTACTTGTAGATTTCTCTAACCAAGAATATCGCCCAAATTTCACCATAAGGACCAAAAAATACAAAGTTATTGACATTAAAACATTCAAATTTTCAATTTAAAAATTAATTATACATAGTCTATTCATGAATTTTTATGATAAATTCTATTTAGGAATGAGGTAGAATAAGGATTGGCTCATTATTGATGATGGAATGTGCTTGTGAGGACATTCTTAGAAGTCATTTTTATTATGGGTGGCAGGTGTGGATTTGATTTAAATATTTTGAGAATTAATGTAAAACCCTAAGTAGATAAAATAGATGAATATATAAATCAAGGAATAAAATACAACAATATCAAAAACCACTAATTTATACAATAATTGATTTGTTTACTTAGCCTAAAAATAATAATGAATTGCAAAAGGGGTACTTAGTTTGAAAATATGACTAAAACAAATAAGTGGTAGGTTAGAAAGTGATTTATAAGTAGGTAAAAGTGTCATTAGTATAAAATAAGTGTCAAAACCCTCTTCAAATAGTAGCATGACCGTCTTTGCCAATAACACACTACACTACTAACCTTTTATGCAATGCTATTGACCCTATGTAAATAAAATAGTGAAACTTGGGGAAGACCTTCACTCTATTCGAGGATGCCTATGACTATGTGATTGAGACCTAGATCATCATATGTGATTCATTTTTATTTATTTCACTATGGAACCCTAAACCTCTATGTTTACTAGGGTTTTGATGAACACAAATGTAAGAAGAGTGACATTAGTAGGGTAGGCTAGACGTGACCTCAATACCCCATGTGTTGAGAGTTACCTACATATTATTACCTCAAAAGGGGATCAAGCTTGAGGTAGTTATCCCAATATAAGTGCCAGTGAATGTTAGAGTGATGCTAGTATGCCTAAGTATGAATGCCAATTTGAATGTTTTGAGTATGACTTGAAACAAGAAATCTAAGTAAAATTGAGATCTAGGTTACTGTAGATGTATATATATATGCAAAAATAGGGGTAAATAGGGATTAATCACTTTAATTTGCATAACTGTTTCTAAGCTTATTCATGAGAATTGCCATCTAAGGGATAAATGAATGAGATTGGTCCTTATATAGTGTTTTAATGCTAGATGAGATATGAAATGAGTCTAGGTCAACCTTAAGATGATTTGGGGAGTGGAAAGATATCCATTGGGGTAAAATAATCTAAGGGTAAATAACACTAATCCCTTTGCCAATAGTGCACTATGTTATAGATAAAAGGGCCTGTGTTATTGTCTAGGTAGTTGGCATATGTGAGAAAGGATATAAGATGCCTAAGTGATAGTTTGATGTAGATTTTGGTATATATAGGCCTGCACTAGATGTTCATAGAAGTTGGAAAAGGATCAAAAGTGGCCCTAAGATAGGTCTAGGGATAAGCTAAGGATAATTTGGTCTCAAGTGACACTCATTTCATTAAATGCCATTTTAGATGACTACATTTCCCCCCCTTTACTCTATAAATGTATCAAAGTGAAATTACTAGGATAAAGGAAAGAGAGATGTACCTAGACTTACCTAAGAGTTGAATCTCATGAATGTGGGTTAGAGTATATGAACTATGATCCATTGCATGTCCTACAAATGAAATATTTATGAATTAGTCCTTATTTAAGAAATATCAAAAGCAAAGACAAAACTAAGTAAAGAGATGTGAGAGAGAGGAAAGTAATGAATACACTTCAATGGGTATGTGAACTAATGAAAAAACTTGGTGACATCCTATGTGTGCATGTAGATGGTGATCAAATAATGAATAACTTGAATTGATCTGATGGCTTGCCCAATCCTCATGTGTGGGTGGCTCAATAATTAAAGATATCCTTGAATACATCATTTCCCACCCTTATTTGGTGGATCATAATCTATGAATAACTTAGATTGGACTAATGACTTGTCCAACCCTCTTATGTTTGTGGCTCAAGAACTCAAGTAGGATACTATTCCATCATTTCCTACCCATGTGTAGTAGATGCATCTAAAACTAAAATTATGTAAAATAGATCCAAGACACGTAGAAACTATTAAATGTAAAATGACTCTAGGCCACTTGGAATGTAAAATGGATCTAGGTAACTTTAAAATGACAACTATTATAGATAGAAAGAGGCATCAATCTGGTGTAATCCTAATGCAAAATTGGTGCATATGGTGTCTAGAGTGTACAATTTGGAGAGTAAAATGGAGTTATCATTCCATCTAGGAGAACTAGTGAAAAATTGAGTATCTGGAAATAATGTGCTATGTACATACCTCTAATTTTGATATCTATGTATATGGATTCTTGACCGAGTCATACTAATATGTGTCTATGCATATATAAAATTGAAACAAGAGTGATCATGCCATGCATGATGCCCCCAATCTAGGAAACCTATGTAATTATATGTAACAACTAAATATATACTGAACATATTTGATAATATATTACTAAGACTATGCAAATTTCAACTGTAACTATTGTACCTTTATGACAATTCTAGAATCTTCTAATTTTGAGGCTACTAGTTAATAACATGGTGGGTGAACTATAATGCACTGTGACTCTAACAATGTACTATGTTATTGTCGAAAAGTGTTATTTTTGAGATAAGCTGAGATTAATCTATGTTATTGTATTTCACTATATTTTCCTAAGTCTAAGCTCTGTAATATATGTTTACTTGCTGAAAACTTTGTTCTAAGTGTATTATGATGCCCTGATCTCTATGATAATCCCTTATGAATGTCCCCTATTTTTAGGGGAGTTGTTTAACCTATGTAATAACTATCCTCAAAATAAAATTCATGCATTATGTGTGTTAGGCTAAGAATATATGATATTTGCATGGTAAACTAATATAATGTGTATATAGGGCATCAAAATGTAAAAGAGTTAGAGCATAAGTTGGAAATGTAAGATGTATGTTAGATCTAGCATTCACAAGGTTTTCAAGATAGATATAACAATGTAAGAATGCATATGAACAATAACTAAATATAATCTAGGTAAACTAATTAGATGGATGGGGCATGATGTCCATCAAGGCACACAAGAAAGAAGGGGGATGCATAAGGTACCTCATGGCATCATAAAATGGATGTGAAAGTAACAAGCAAGAAAAAGGTATCATGGCCATGATGCATACATAAAAGCATACATATAAACACATGAGGCACACAAAATAGGTCAAGGGGCCATAATATAACAAACATGGGCACATGTTACTAAGCCTGAGAAAGACACACATATAAAGGCATGGTCAAAAGTCCACATACACATAGATTAAGAAAGGTTAGCTTAGAGCCACATGGAAGGACACGTTTAAATGTCTGAATACACAATCAAGAAGCACATAAAAGGACATGGGAACATGTACAAAGCATACACATGATGAAAGGAATTATCTTAGATCCATATATTAATGGCATATTCAAATGCCCTTGAGTAGATGCAAAAGCAAAGAGGCACAATGAAATATAAACTATTAAAGATATAAATGAAAGTACACATAATCATGTGGTAGAAATCTATATAAGAGCAAAGATGTATATGAGTTAGGTCTATAGTAGTAGTAGTCATTAAAAAATAGTGTAATATAGGATGATCAATATCAATATACAATCAATGTTAAATTTATGATATGGAGTATATAAAGATATAACCTAAAAAATTGAAAGCTATGTGTATGATGCCCCCAATGGGAAAGTATTAGAAAATCTTGATCTTGGTGGAGGACTCAAGTCCTATAATAATTTATGAACACTTGAAAAGAATGAGTGAAGCATGTATATATGATAAAACTAACTATACTAACATAGATATTATATGTAGTACATGGATAATATAAGAAATGTAAACATAGAAATACATATAAACTAAAAGTTATATTTTCTAAGCAAATATTTGAATGCTTTTATATTTTCTAAATATAAGCTATGTACAAGCAACATGAAATGAAACTATGTATAAGTAATTGGAGAACATACTAATCAATGGGTCTTGTGAGAGACTCACTATCAATGTGACTTGTATCTACAAACAACATGAAAATGAAAATATGTACAAGGAACAAGATAAAATAAATTATGTATAAGTAACTAGAGAACATACTAACTTGATGAGTCTTGTGAGAGACTCACTATCAATATGAATTATATCAAGTAAAGGAATAATGGCCACACATGGTGTATACACATAATATTTTAAAACTTTATCAATTATTCATGCTTTCTATCTTTTAGGAACCTATCAAATCTCAATATCTCTAAGTACATGACTTAAAGGGTGCACTAGGGAAGGGTTGGGTAGACCATTGGTGATTTTAATTTTTTTTATCACCTATACCACCACTTTCTATGTACACAACCTTCTCCCATGTACTTCCCTAAGCTTTGCCTCTACTCTTTTACACACCTCCAAGAATTTCATCACCTTTATTAGCACTTACCTAAGCCTAAACCCCCTTTTTATGGTTTTCATTACATTATCAACCTAGGCTGAACTTGTATCCTAATTGTTAAAAGTATGTTATGGGTCTAGGTCAGATCTGGTTGACCTAGACTGAGACCTAACTTGTTTTTAGCAAATGATGATATAAAGTAAATTGGGCTGACCTTGTCGACTAAACTTTTATAAAGGTTTAGGGTTAGATATAGATATATAAACACATCCATTTCCATCATTTATAGAAATAATATACAAGGATTTAATTGTTTACAATGTGCTCTTCTACCATTCTACTTGAGGGGTTATTGCTTAAGGTTTATACTTGGAGAAGAATCTTGTCTTGTGAAAAAGTCTTAGATGTTTTGGCCTTTCCTAGCGATCTTTAAAAACCCAAAAAATTATTGTGAATCACCTTTGGCCAAGGGAGAGATTTATTATTGATGGGTTCATATTCAAGGTAATAATATCTAACTTTACTCCATTCTAGTAGATAGAAGTAACATAAGTAATGGATTTTGAATATATTGTTCTCTGCATGCATTAGAGATTTACCTATACATAGCTTAATTAGGATTACCCTATGCATGTATATTTTTTTATGTTTATTACCCCCAATTTGTGCCACAATATTTGGTGATCACTAGATTATATATTGACTTTACTTTACATATACTTAGTGAATATGAAAACATAAGACCCAACTAGGGTTCTTTCATAGTGTTGCTTGACTAGATGCTTTGGAACCCTCTCTAGTAATGTTATTATGGTAAGAGATACCTTAGTTAGGTATAGTGGATCCATCTTGGTCATGAGCCTAAATATATAATGTATCAAAAATTAGAAGTGTAAGTATGATTTATCTTATCTGAGCTAGGATTGATTAATAGATCAATTGCATTTACCTTTATACACATTCTAGTGAACCTGATGTGAATCAAACCCTTTTAGGTTTTATTTCATGCTTTAATTTTATCATTATATTAAATATTTATATTTTTAAATTAATTTATAAAAATTGTTAGTTATAATAGTTTGTGTGTAGATTTAACACATAGTCACTCCAAAATGACTCTGTTCTGTCTATGTAGATCTTTTCAAAATATAGGTGACTTGATCGATCAACTTGACACAATATTATTCTTTAGTTATATATTTGAATACATATTCAAACTAGTCGACTCTATTATCAATTCTCCTATTTCAACATACAAGTCTACAAACATAGTTGATCTAGTCGACTTTATTCACAACTTCTTTTTCAATGCATAAGTTTTACAAACTTCGTCGAACTAGTCAACTTTGTTAGAATTTTTTTAAATAAGTATTTGAGCATAAAAAAATAAAATTTTACAATCTAAACATATTAAAACCCACCAAGGTTCATTCTTACTCACTCTATCATTTCAATTCTTCCTTTTTAGTACAATTTTTCACAAGTTTGTAGTCTAGAAAACTGCATACCTATAGCTAATTGGGTTGACTATCTTGACACAATTCTATAGCTTATTTTCTATCTTGAAGATAGAGTCAAATTATTTGACTATGTTATTATATATCTCACTTCCATTGAATAATAGTGACCTATTTGACTTTATTGTATATTGTTTGAATATAGTGTCACTTGAACTGACTTTCACAATCAAGGAATTAACCTCCTTTTGCTAGTAATTAATTCACCTTTCCTTTTAGTTGATTTCATGCTTAGAGTAAAAAACATAGATTAATTAGGTGGTTTCTAAAATTATCGACTTAGTAACACTATTTTTCTCTTTTCAAACACTTCCAAAGCACTTTACACACAAAAAACATTAAACATTTATCTTCCCAAGGCCTACCTACTTGGATTTCATCACTAAAGGCGAAGCCAACTTGGTTTTATATCCAAGTATAAACATGTGGTTGATGGTATATATTATAAAATCACCTGACACCCTTATCATTATAGGATTATGAAGTGAGGGGGTATGTCCCAATACCAATCTATTACCATCACCAATATAGATCCCTTTTAGTCTTGACTTCCTAAAACCATCATTAGATTACTTTATAGTTTTTTGTTACAAACAAATTTCAATCACATTAAATTTTAACTTCATTATAAATTAATAACACTTAGGAATGACCAATTAGTTATCATTTAATTTCTAGTTGTATCTTGCTACTTGATCATTGTATTTTTTATTACAAAACTTACATTAGCTAGCATTGGTGCAAGGTTTGTGCTATGTGTTCCAATTGGATCAATCACATTGATCTAATTAATTATGTGCTTAATTTAATTTTCTTATATATTATCTTGAAAAACCTTCCACCATTTTTAGAACACTATCATCCTTATCAACATAGTCTCTTCCAGACTATCGATCTTATTTACCTTCTATACACAGTCACTCCTAATGACTATATTTTTATCAGCCACCATTGACCCATCTGACTATGTATCTTTCCCATCTACTTTAGTTTCCTCATCTATAGTACACTATTGACCTATATATAATGTATCTCTCTAAGCCTATTTAAAATTTATCCTTTGTAGTGCATAGTTGACCATCTCGACTATGTCCTTTTGTCTATTTTCCATGACTTTTCTTCATATACTCTATCGACCTAGTCAAATATATACCTGCTATCCAACACTATTCTCTATCTATCTGAATTTATCTTTATTTTTCATTCTTATTTCTTGATCTTAGATTCTTTCTTAAAGCATCATGAAATCCCCTATCAAAATATTTTTAGACAAATGGAAATCCATTTAGATGCTATTTTTTTCCTACCTTTACTTCCCAATAGGATCCTCACTCTTGGATCACCTCTTCTCCTCCCTCATCTTTTGATTGCAACATGGTTCAAATCACTCAAAATGATGAGATTGGTGGATTAGATCCTTTTGACACTTATCAAGATCATTCCCATATTCAAACATCTCACCATAATGTGGGGGCGATTGACATGAGCATATCTAATAATCCCATATGAAATATACCACCTAGAAATCATCCCCCTAATACCAATTTAGGGAATCTTTCGATAAACACTAACCCACCAATCGATATAATTCATATTATATTAAAGATAGTGAAACAAATGAATATAATCCAAACATATAACACCTCCCAAATGATGAAACTACAACATCATTTGATCAACATGTCTAATTAACCTCCTACTCTTCTCCCTCAAAATAATCAAAACTTTATTCTTCCACCTCTTAGAGATAACATGGGTAATTTCATTCCCAACCCTATCATGCACAATAAGATGCTTTAACACATCCAAAATGAGTATTTAACCCATTTCATAATTTCTATTAATATTGGTAATATATATCCAACTATTACATATGATGGGACTAAAGACCCTGCATCTTTTCTTAAGGCATTTGACAATATTTATAAAGAGCAGATCCAAACTAATACTTTTGCCACAACCAAAATTTTATTTAAAAGCTTCATTTGTGACATATTATAATGGTATAATCAACTTCCCTAACATTTTTTTATGGAAACTAGATGATTTAGTCAATCCTCTAGTTAAATAATTCCAACATAATGATTGTATTTAAAATTGCTTTAGTCATTTCATCAATGCTAAGCAACCTCATACTGAATCAACTCATGATTTTATCAAAAGATGAAAATATTTGGCTCATAAGTCTGATCACAACATGACTAATGAAAAATCATTTAAACTCTTTATAATAACATTAACACCTTCACTCCAATATAAGGTTCAAACTTTTTCTCCCCAAAATTTAAATGAAGCTCTTGACCAAGCTAAGCTTCAAGTCTTCTTAATGAAATAGTTTGAACCTAATAATAAAATCATCAAGGGATATTTTCAACATTCAACCAATGCAATAATCATAAATCATCCTCAACCAAAATTAGGAGTAGCTAAAAATGACAATCCCAAACCTTCTAATATGCCATTAACTGTGCAACAAATGAAATAATTTTTATCACCCTCTAAACCATTCATGTACCCCAATAATCCCCATAAATAGTATGATCATAATAATTTTTTTTTTGTTCCATGTCAATATAGGTCATACCCATGAAACATGAGCACTTACAAAATTTACCATTTATTTTACACTTGGAAATTCATTCAATCATGATGCTATGATCAAAATTTGTCATCAATATTGCATTAATGCCTCTCAAAAGAAACAAGCTTCCAAAACTTCTTCTTATAACAACCCAAAATATTTCTCTACAGCTAACCCTTAATAAGAAAACAAGGATATATATGTGATTGATGCTAATTATGATCAATACTAAACCAATTCTTAATACGTAAATGTATCTGAGGTAAATTATAGATGTAAACCAACCCATAAAGTTCCCATCACCAAACTAAATAAATGATCTTTAGAAGAGAAAATTATAAAAGATACTACTACTACTCACTTATCTTCAAAAATCAATGACGAAATGCCTTCTCCCTTCAAACCTCCAATTGATTCTCTTCCTCCTAAAACTATTTTACCTTATAATCCTCATTATGGTTCCTCCTCTTCCAAAACTCATTAAATTTTCTTATAAGAACTCAAATCTATGCCTTGTAAAATTATTCTCATGGAGTTAGTTCATACATCTCCTTATCATCATAAGTTCTTAATGTAATGACTCCAATAAATCAAAGAATCATATCCCTTAGAAGAGGAACCTTATTCTCATGATCCTTGACTAATAGATATTCATACCATTTAATCCATTTGTCCTTCTTAGAAACCTTCCATAGAGTTCTTTGAAGAAAACATGATCAATGATGAAATCCTCTTTCAAGCTGATGATTTACCCCTCTTTCTTAAAATATACATTAATACCACCCTCATTCTTAAAGTATTAATAGATGAGGGGCTAGGCATTAATGTGACATCTCTTGGCTCATTTAACAACTTAGATATAACAAAGATAATCTCAAACAAACTCATTTGACATGTCATGTATTTGATAAGACCAATCAAAAGCTACTCGATTGTATTTGGATCCCTCTTACTATTGGACCTAAAACTATACATACTAATCTTATGGTCTTTGATTTACCATTATATTATAATATACTCCTAGGTCTCCTATGGACTCATTGCATGAGGAATATCACCTCTTCTAGAAACCAATGTATCAAGTTCCTTTATAATGGCAAATAATATAAACATGAGGATAATCCTAACCCATAGATTATTTAGCTTCCTAATACTAAATCTCAATATTGGATTATTACTATTACAAATATTAGTAGTTCCCCTTTACCCAAATTTATCAATATGAATCTTGATTTACATGTCATTCTTGCTGATTATGATGATGATGAGGCCAATGACTTACAAAATACATGCAATACTAACAAGCTACTTGCTTACATTTTGAAGTGGCTTCCTCCCTCTTTGTTACCTTGTGATCATACCATCCCTTTTATCAAATAAAATCATTGATTTCCCTCCATGTAATGCCCATGAATCATCTTATATAGAAGATGATTTCATGTGTAATGATTATGGAGTGTCTAAATTATTCCAAGATCTTTTAATTATGTCACCACATAAATTTAGTGATTTAAGCATCTCACCTTCCAAAGTTATTTTTGAGTCACAAACACATAATATTTATCCAAATTATGATGATAACTACATCATGGCCTAAGATCAATCATAAGACTTGGATTTTCAATATTTATCAGAAAGATTTATCCCAAGTACATGATTTTGACCATGATGTTCATACCATTTCCACCAATTTTGAGTTAGAACCCGAAGGTCACATAATTATAATTAATTATACACTTATTAATACTCTTTGGGTGGTTGAATAAATATTACCCCTCACATATTCAAAAATTCCATAACCTTCTATACCTCCTATCACACTGATTATTTTACTTGATCCTCTTCCCATCAATAAAACTTAAGATACACCAATTAAATTAATTCAACCTTTCTTTATAGTTCCACCTAATCTTGAGATCACCCTCGATGCCAAGGCCATATTTGTATGTTAGATACATTTTGAATATGATAGCCATGGTAATAAAATTATTGATATTGAAGTAGATGTGGAATATTATGGAATTCTACCTATGTTACCTAGCGATGAAGCCATCCTTGAATTGATCCATGCTCGAGAACCTCAAATTCCTTGGTAATGTCACAAACTTGGGAATTTCAAGTGAAAAGCCCCTCATTTTAACAACTTCATTGCTAGCATTGATCCTAAAACCAATACCATTTCCTCTATTCATAACATGCCAGATCATTTTCAAGATATAAATTCTATTCTTATCAAAGAAACTATAAGAATCATATATGGCACCCCATCATGAATTTGACCTATAATAGTTTCTATAGAACTCACACTAAATGAACATGATAACTTTAGTTTATTCTTTGATAAATATCATGATAATTCACTTGGTAATATGAGGACATGCCTGACATTGATCATAATATCATGGTGCAAAACATCATCACATATCCCTATACTAAACCCATTTGGAAAAAATAACAAAAATTCCCCCCCAAAGTTTCTAACTTATGCCATAAATAAATTATTAAACTTTTAGATACCAAATTTATCAAACTTGTGGATTATTCTAAATGGGTCTCCAACATTGTCCCTATTCATAAAAATGTCACCATGGTCATTTATATTTGTATTAATTTTATTAATCTCAATCTTGCTTATCTCAAAGATAACTTTCCATTACCTTCAATATATGCCATCATGGATTCCACTGCGAGTTATAAAATTTTGTCACTCATGGATAGATTTTTGGGTTACAATAAAATTCATATCACCCCTGAAGACCAACACAAGACAAATTTTACCACAGAATGGGACACCTATTGCTATGTTAAAATGCCCTTCAACCTTAATAACACTAAAGCTACGAATCAATGAGATATGACCCACATTTTTCATGATCTTATCCATAAAATTTTGGATACCTATGTGGATGATCTTATCACCAAATCTAAAATCCATAAAACTCATCTTTGTAATATTTCCATCATCTTTGATCGACTTATCAAATATAAAGTTAAACTCAACCCATACAAATGTGTCTTTAGTGTCACATCTAGTAAATTTTTAGGGTTCTTAATCTCTCTTCATGGCATTGATGTCAATCCTACTAAGATCCACACTATTGTCAACATGCCTATTCCTCATTCCATTTCAGACATTCATACTTACATCAACAAGCTTGGGGTAATATGATGATTTATCCTTGAAATGGATTATCACATTTATTATATTAATTTCCTTATTAAAAAAGGTAATGATCTTAAATGGACTAAACATTATTATAAATCATTTGACAATATGAAATCATCATTACTCCATCTACCCACCCTTTGTCTACCTCCCAATGATCATCCTTTAATTTTGTACACTTATTACACACTCATATTAGTTAGGGTAATTATTACCCAACAAGATGATACTTGAAGAGAGTATGTTATCTACTATATCAGTTAAGGTCTCATCAATTATGAAAAATGTTATACCAAAGTAGAACGTGATTGCCTAATTATCTACTTTTAGCTAAAAAGCTCCCTCATTACGTGCTTTATCAAACAAATTATGTCATAGTTCATGACCCACTTCATCACTTTTTCTCAAGATCCTTTCTCCATGGAGATAAAAATGTCAAGTAGATAGTTATTTTAATGGAATTTCATCTCTATATAATCATGAAAAAATCTATAAAAGATAAGTCATTGTTGACCCATTCCTAACAACACCAATACCCGATACCCATCACCTTAAAGATAGTCTCCCTGATGATAATATCCTCTATATTAAAGGTTTTAATTAGGATATATCTCATAAATATTACTTTCATAACTTTATTGCTGATTTAAAAGTAATTAATCAAGAAGATTCTTACATCATTCCTAATACTACTAAATCTAGAGTAGTCATCGAAGAACTTCCTAAAATAAAAACTTTGATTTACACAAAGACACTTGGACCCTTAATTTTGAAGGTTCTAAATGTCTCCAAAGAGTTGGGGAAGGTTGTATACTCACTATTACTCATGGTAAAATTATCACTTTGGCATTTATACTTATATTTAATGTCACTAATAACATGGAAGAATATGAAGCATTAATGCTAGGCATAAAAGCAACACTTGACTTAGATATTACATATTTGCATGTTTTGGGTGACTCCTGACTAATCTATTAATATATTAATGGTGATTATCAATGTAATGGTGAAAATATTGTAAAATTAAAAGTGATTATCACCCTCTATGATAGTTTTTTTTCCACAAACCTTAGTTCATTATCTTGGTGCATTAGTTTCTATTTCTCATAAGTTGCATTATAGAACCATGGATAAGACCCAGTCTTCCTCATGAATTACTTTTGATTTTATTAACTTGTTACTTTACAATGTCTTTTTCACCCTCTTGGGTTTTTATTTTTTTGATTTTTAGTGTAAGACCATGGATAGGACCAGGCCTTCCTCATAAATGCCATCTTTCTCATTTTTTATTTTCACATGATTTGTTCACCCTCTTGGGTTTCTATATTATGAGTTATAGTGTAAGACCATGGATATGAATAATCCATTCTCATAAAATCACCATCTTTAATTCATTCAATATTTATTTCTAGAATGTTAAGAAATGGTTACAAGTTTGTGATCTCTTGTTCTCAACTTTGAATTTTATTTATTTGTAGATAAAAATTGCACAACAAACTATGTTAACATGTTTTCATAACTTTAATTCATTATTATGATAAGGAATCATACTTACCTATCATTGTATCCCTTTTTCACCTTTTTTTTTGATTTGAAGTAATTCAAATTGTTTCATGTTTCATTCATCTTAATTTCCTTTCCTTTCATTCTATTTTGGATCAAATGAGGTCAAAGTCAAGATAACACTTTATTTCACATGAATTAACAAGAATCTTAGACACCATGTTCTCTAAGTTCTCTTTATTAGCAACTAAGTCCAAAGTTTTTAAATGATAGTCATGTTTATCACTAATAGTCATTATTCTAAATTTGTATGGAGGAGGAATAGAAAAATCCATCAAAAGTTAAAAGCCAAATCATTTGAAATAAAAGGCAGTGATCAAAAGGTAACATACAAAGTCAAAATTCAAAATTAGATTAATATCACATATCCTATCTCCAATTGAAGCTCAAAATCTAAAGTTGGCCTCATGATGGAGCTGAGGTCCATGGGGTATGGCAGGCTAGTATATTGAAATAGGATAATTCAAAATAATCTATGCTGTTACCTACTATCTCATGCAAGTACCCAATCTTTAAAGTACACTAAAGGATTTATAAGGGGTCCTAAGGAATAGGGAACATGTTGTGAGAAGGTAGTTAAATTTAATTTTTTATTTATATAGCCTTCATGGGATGATATTCATACTTCATTTGGTGACCCAATATTTGTGTGGTTAGGAAAAATTCTTTAGCATCCTTAATGTCTATAGTCCTCTTATTTTGACAAAACTAATTTAAGTGTCTTGACTTAGATACAGAGTTTTTCTACCTTGATTTTTCCTTCTTTTACCCTCCACCCATTTCATTTACACCCTTGATAGGCAAGTTGGATTCTAAATCTATTTTCCCACTTATATATTACCTCTTCTTCACATCTTAAAAAATGCTAGCACTTATTTGTTTTGAATTTTATCTATCCTTAGAACAAAAAAAAATGTTTGAGTGACTATGGACTACTTTATTTACACCATTGATTTACATTTATAGACTTGCTTTGAAAATTTTACATTTTTGTACCTATTTTTTTTAGATAACTACATCTATTTCTAATTTCATGTCCTTTTTCCATTATTGAGTTAGGTTGGCTGTTACTTATCACTCACCAATGTTGTTTTCCTTTTTATGCACTTTTTCCATTGATGATTGAGTAAGGATTGTTACTGCTTACTCATCAATGTTATTTTACCATTTTCTTGACCATATTTGTTTAAGTAAGGATTGCTACTACTTTTACATTGATGTTTGATTACCATTTTTTTACTTGTATCCTTAGTTTTTTTGCCTTTCTTACCTAAGGTTTACTTGTTTGGTTTATTTAGTCATTTAGTAGCCTTGGATTTTTAGTTACCCAATTTACTCTAAATTTTTAACTTTGTCATTTGGTCCTAATATAACATTTATCATCTCAACTACCAAATGTCCAAATACATCATGTCTACATCATGTCAGTTATCTTGGGTTTTTTGCATTTGGTTGTTTTTGCTCTTTAGGTTTATATCCATGGGGTTGTCTAAATCAGTCTTTATGCCCTCCATGATCAAAACTACAAACACAATAGACAACCATCCATTTATAAAGGTAAGTCAATGTACACATACTTTATTTTTATTTTTAGTTATTTCCCTTTCAATCATTTTATGATTTAAAACACTGTAATTTATTTAACATCAAAATTATGTTTTGCTATGTTATTTTCTCAAAGAACCATCCCTTATTGCACCTAAGTGACACATGATGAACTTAGAGTGGGGCATATATATACACATAATATTTTCAAACTTTATCAATTAATTATGCTTTCTATCTTGAAGGAATTAGTCAAGTCTCAATCTATTTGAGTGCATACCTTAAAGGGTGCACCAATAAAGTGGTGGGTATACCATTGGTGCTTCAAAATATTGTTGTACCCTATATTTCCACTTTATATCTACACAACCTTATCCCATGTACTTATCTAAGATTTTCATCTACTCTTGCACACTCCTAAAATGATTTTAATTCCTTCATTAGTACCTAACTAATATTAAAACCCTTTTTAATGGTTTGAATTACATTATCATCCTAGTCCAAACCTATATCCTAATTGTTAAAATAAAGTTATGGGTCAAGGTCAGCTCTAGCTAACCTAGACCGAGACCTAACTTATTTTAAGTAAATAATGATACATAGTCGATTAGGCTAACCCTGTCAGCTAAACTTTCAAAAAGGTTTGGCATTAGATCTAGCTATATATATAAATCCATTTATATCATTTATATAAGTAAGAGATAAGGAGTTAATTATTCATTCACACTTCTTTAAAATCTGATCTTTCACCATTCTACTTGAGGAGTTCTTGATTAGGGTTTATACTTGGAGAATAATATTGTCTTATGGAAAAGTATTGGATGCTTTAGCCTTTCTTAGTGACCCTTAAAAACCACCAAAACCTCTTGAAAATCACCTTTGGTGAAGGGAGAGATTGAGTCTCAATGGGTTTATCTTCAAGATAAGTATATCTAACATTACTCCTCTATTTTAGTAGATATAAGTAGAATAAGTAATGGTTTTTAAATATATTTATCTCTCTATGCATTAGGGTTTTACCTATACATAGCTTAATTAGGATCTCCTATGCATGTTTAATTTTCATGTTTATTACCCCCACTTTTTGACATAAGATTTGGTGAGCACTAGATTAAATATTTACTTTAATTTGCATATACTAAGTGATAATGAAAACATAGGACCTAACTAGGGTTATTACATAATGTTGCTTGACTAGAGGATTTGGAAACCTCTTTAGTAATATTATTATGGTAAGAGATCCCTTGGTTAGGTCTAGATAATCCATCTTAGTCATGACCTTAAATATCTAATGTATCAATAATTAGAAGTGTAAGTAAGATATATCTTCTTTAAGCTAGGATTGATTAATAGATTAGTTGTATTTACATTTGTATACACATGGTGTGTAAGGAAGTATTTGAGATTGGGTAATTGGATGTAATAAATAATTTGTAGCTAAAACTAAATACAAATTGTAGTGATGAATCTACAGAGCTGATTAAACTAGCCAATGGACTATGGCACTCTTTGAGACCCATCTAGTGGAAAAATCTATAATTGGCATGGATGCTCTATGGGAGTGTTGTGGGGACTTAATAATAATGATCTAGGTGTGAATGGGGTAGATAGAGGTTATATAGAATCCATAACATGTCTCTAATGTATGGGTCTCTCTAATAAAGGTCTCCATTAGAGAGTATGCATATATGGTAATGCTATACAAGTAGACCTCTCTTGCACTAGTGTCTTAATTGATATCTAAGGTGTGGTAATGGATGAAAATATTATTGGTGATGATTATGTATCTAGATGTGGAGTAGGTAAAAGATACTCATACGAAAGGTCCTAAACTATAACAACCTAATTAGCATGTATTTAATTAAGACATCTATGTGTGATGGAGGGCATGACTTGAAACTACTATATTCAAGGCCTACCCAATAACATATAAAATGTTATGGCACTAGGTACAATTATGTATTTAGTGGCTACATGTACGGGAACAACCTATAATGGATATATGATCTCCCTAATGGATCTCTATAGATGGCCATTGAAGCCATGAATAATTGTATTTGTTAGAGAAATATCATGATTTAAATAGCCCAAGTGAAGTAGAAGTGCAATAGTACACATATGAATAATTAATCCATTGTTAATCATGACACTATAAATAGGATGATGATAAATATAAGATCATACAAAAAGTGCATATAAATATTAGTCATTATAAACATTCTCCTATTCTAAGAAAGTGATAAGAGGTCTAACTTGAACTATAGTATGGTGCACACCAATGATATTATGTAGAGGGTATGTGTCCATTGTATGAGTATGATAGGATGATAGTGGTGGATATTCATAAAAAATATAATGAACACTTGAAGTGTTTAATTTATCATTAGTTATATGATTTGGAAATGGATCATAAAATACTTCCATTTATTTTACTTTAGTTGGTTGTTCTTTGGGTGTTTTTATAGGAGTGTTCACATCAATGATATTAGCCTTTATCAAATCTTAGATCTTATGTCATAAGCTAATGCATCTATTTTTAGTATGTCTAGGGGCCATATTATAATAAAAATATGCATTTGAATCATAATTATTTGGAAGAGACCTAGTCGTATCAACCTATTTTATGGGAGAGAGAGATATGATAGTGCATTCCAAAATTCATTGTAGAACATGAGCTAGAAGTTCAAGAAGATTCATAAAATATTTCCTTGGAGGAGATAATAAAAATAGATGAGGAGATGGTTTTGAGGGTGTGTTGAATGACATGTTTTGATCATTCTTATTGTTTTAATTAGACCTCATTCTATATGGGGGATTATTTTAACTCTTATTAAGGAATCTAATTTGGTTGTGTACTTTAACTTCCCATAGAGAGACATTTGAATCCCCATTCCTTCACTATATGGCATAAATATGTAAATGATGTAAACCTTTTGAATAATATAGATTCATGTAATTATGCTAATAATATTTTCTTGAATATGCATGGATTTATCTATCTTCCATGGGGATAATCATCTTTGATAATATGGTTTTATATTACAAGGCATATTCAATTATTAGCTCATTAGATTTTTGTTTTAGTTGAGCAACTTGAGAATACAAAACTTTATCACTGATTTTGATTGTAAAATGTGCCACAAACATATATGAAAGTGGATTACATGATGTATTAGACTGATTAGGAAGATCATAGAACCATTGTAATTCATATTACTTTAAAATATGAGGGAAAAACTTAGTCAAGATCCAATAATTAGACATGTAGTCCAAACATGTTGCATGAAAACCATGTAGATGATGCTATGGGTCACCCTTACCATCATATATAGTAATATTGGGTGCCAAAAATCTAGATGGTAAATGAGTTGCCACTATATGCTATGCCAGTGGTGTATGTAAGATAACATGAGAGTCCAAGGCATGAGATGGTCTAGTAACACCCTATTTAAGATGTAACACCTTGGCCTTTAAAGAATGGATATCTCACCTAAGGGATTTTACATCTACAGAGGAGGGATGTGTACTAGCCATATGAAGTGTTTCCACTGGTGAGACTTACCTAGTTATATTAGGTTGTTATAGAGTCTAAGTT
Source organism: Torreya grandis (assembly GCA_037957365.1). Classification (NCBI taxonomy): domain Eukaryota; kingdom Viridiplantae; phylum Streptophyta; class Pinopsida; order Cupressales; family Taxaceae; genus Torreya; species Torreya grandis. Next base: position 509,997 of record JARHVA010001760.1, read on the forward strand.
TCCCTCATAGTAGGTGTAATAATATTAGCATCTTAGGGGTTAGAGGATTGACCCATAATGGAATTAAAGAGATATTATTAAACAATATAGATAAGGTAATCTTACATATCTAAATATTTATAAATTAAAACTTATAATTTTCTCTTGTTGGTGTCATCAAATCAATTATCGAATTCTGCCATTGTAGGCTAGAAAGTAGGAAAATAAAAAGTTGTATATTGTGAACTTTTAAGAAATTAAATCTATGAGAGATTTCAGAAATAAAGTAATGAATTAGATTTGAAAATTTTAAACTAATTAATGATCATATAAAATAGAAGGATATAGACACTAAGAGCATTGAAATCTAGGATTTAGGCACTATTCAAAGTAAGTCAGGTTCACCAAATGATTTAATTATTTTGGGAATTAATGTAAATTTAACTCTAAGTAGATAAAAGAGTTGAGTATGTAAATCAAGGAATAGAATACTATAATATTAGAAAATATTTATTTGTATAATAATTGATTCATTTTCTTATCCTAAAAATAGTAATGGATTACCAAGGGGGTACTTAACTAGAAAACATGATTAAAACAGATAAGTGACAAGCTATAAAATGAAGCAAAAGTAGCTTAGAGTGTAATAAATATAAAAAAGTGTCAAAACCCTCTTCAAATAATAACATGACATTCTTTGCCAATAATGCACTATGGTATTAACCTTTTATGCAATGATATTGACCATATGTAGATAAAATAATGAAACTTAGGGTAGACCTTCGGTTTGTTCTAGGAAGCATGTACCTATGTGACTGAGACCTAGATCATCATTTATGATTCATTTTTATTGATTTCACTATAAAACACTAAGCCTCCATGCTTGTTAAGGTTTTTATGAAAAGTGTAAAAAGAGTGGTGTTAGTAGGGTATGTTGGATGTGACCTCAACACCCCATGTGTTAAGCATTACCAACATACCAATACATTGAAATAGGATCAATCCTGGTGTAGTTCTCCCAATCTAAATACTAGTGCAAGTGAGAGTGATGCTAGTATGACTGAGTATGAATGCTAATTTGAATTCTTTGAGTGTGACTTAAAATTAGAAATCTAAGTAAAACTGAGATCTAGGTTATTTTAGATGGATGTATGTAGAAATAAGGGTAAATAAGGATAAACGACCTTAATTTTCATAATTATTTCTGATATTATTCATGAGAATTTCCATCTAAGGGATAAACAAATGAGAGTGGTCTTTATATAGTGTCTTAATTCTAGTCAAGACATGAAATGAGTCTAGTCCAACCTTAAGATTCTTTAGGGAGTGGAAACATATCTATTAGAACAAAAGAAGATAAAGTTTAATAACACTTCCCCCTTTTATAATAACACATTTTGTTATAAATCAAAGGGGATGCACTATTGTCTAGGTGGATGACACATGTGAGAAAGGATTTGAAATGCCTAGGTGATGGATTGATGTTGCTTTTGCTATATTTGGGCTTGGTCTAGATTCACATAAAATCTAGAAAAGGATCAAAAGAGGCCCTAATATAGGTTTAGGGATAATCTAAGAATATGGTGGTCTCAAGTGACACTTATTACATTAAATGACAATTTAGATGAATACAGGTTTACAATCCTTGAGTGGAGATGGAATAATGGGGTGCATTATCATTTATTTATTACAAACTAAGTAATCTATTGTTATGTACAAAATGAACATGAAATTTTTTAACCTAAAGGTTGAGTATATTAGGCAATATTAAACCATAACTCTTAGTTTCATAACCAAGCCAATAGATTCAAATATGGAGCAAATTTAAGAATAATTTAATAATAAATTTTCATCCTATAGGTTGGGCTAAGTTATTAGGTATTTTAGACCAATAAACCTATAATGATTTTCTAAAACCTAGCCTTTGTTGTGTCTATTAGTTTTGAGGTGGTGGATGCCATGAGTGACCTTGATACCAAGGCCAATAGACATGTGGTTGTTGGTAATGTTTTAATAAATGTTGAGATGGTAGTGAGGTGTAACTCTAAGAATTGAATGAATAGTAGGAAGGAAAAACATAAACACATAAATTAACTAAATCATTAGACATACCTAATTTTATGTGTATTGGCAACCAAGATCAAATTAAAGATGTAAATAAGTATTATTTTTTTATTAGTCCAACATGTATATCCTTATTTATGTTTCTTTCATATTTCCAACCGTATTAAAATCCATATGCATTCTTATTCTATAATCATCAAGATGAGAAATAATAAAATCTTCTTTAAGATGCATTTGAATAACATGCCCTTCCTACATTGTATTATACAATAGGATACTTTTGTTTCTAACATATTATTTCAATATTTCATTCTTAGTCACAATAATAAATTATGCATACATTTTTAGCTCTATTATTGGAGAAATAGAGAAGTTTAAATTGATTTTTTAACAAAATATGTCATAAAAATACCATTTTTAGCAGGTATAACTCCCTCACCAATTTTTGTTAGTTCATGGAAGTGGAAGAAAGAGGATATAGTTAGAATCCCTTAGCTAGGTTGAGGGGTAGAGCCCTCATGGAGTTCAGGGGTAATACCCATAACATGCTCCCTAATGTGATATATGGTAGGGTTGAAGGATGGAGCCCCTAAAACTAGGTGCACTTTTCTTCTTGTGTAGCCTTGTAATTCTCATTAAAAAATGATTTTTAATCCCAATATGGTTATATCCAAAATTACCTAAAAACACTCCAATTGTGATATTTTTAGATGATTTTATCCACCCATAATTCTATGATTTATGTAAATAATGGATGTGCCTTGTTTATCTTTCCAATTAGATGTAAATACATTGACTATAGACCATTCCATAGAATTACATGGCATCTGATCTTCTCTAGGAGAAATAAAAGCATGTACTTTGTCTATGTTTATGGATATGATATGAATTATTACTTCTACACACATATAAATAACTAATACACATTATTTCCTTTTTCAACATATATAGGTGATATTACCTTAGACTTAATTCTACAAACACATACAAAAGTCATTGCTATGGGTCATTTACAAAAGTAAATGGTCATTTATCATCAATTGGTGTGTGATAAATGGATGTGAGTTCATTTTTACCATCACATGTAATATTGTTCCTATGGACAATGTCTACAAACCAATACTTGATGTCTAGTCCCCATCTTATTACTTTAAGTCTATTGCATTCACCAATTACTACAAATTAATTATCTTCATCAAGAGATGGAGAATTTTTCTCAAGTAGTCATTTATCTTTATCAATTTGTGCATAAGAATAGGCCTACATATTTTTAAAAAAAACTTTGACAAGTTGATTTTCATCAATTGAATCATATACTACTAGAGATGTTGTTACTATGTCATGTTCTTCTCTTTTAGTGGCTACAAGAAACTCCATAATAATGTTGGCTATAAGCTGATTTCCCATAACTTCATATGTGGATGAAGATAATTTACCACTATCTATTGTAATTTGATCCTCTTTACCATGCACTAAAGAAACTACTACATGCTGGTTGCCACCAACATAGGTGTATACTTCTATAGGAGAAACTACTACAATCTAAATTTTATTAATATGTGTAATGACAATTAATATAGGATTATACTCTTTACCAACATACATAGAGGAAATTACCATAGGATATTCAACAAGCATTATAATATCTACTATAGGTAGGATTATATCAATAGGTACATATATCTCCATTATTACTAGCTAGTCTTCCTTAATAGGTACACAAAAAATGGCTTCAAGTATAGGGGAATGGGTTTCCTTAACAAAAGTTGATACAAGCTAGTTTTTACCAAAATATACAACTAATTATTATTCTATATGTCCATCCCTATTTCAATTAGGCTACTTAAGGCTTATAGAATATCCTGAAGCTTTTGGATTATGGCCTTAAGTGCCACTAATTCTTGGTATACATCAATATCCCCTTCATTCTCTTGATTATTACCAATTGAAATTCCCCCAAAGTTATTTTTATCAGGAATTTCTCTTATCTACACAAGGTTAATTTCTTTTGAATATTTTTTTCTAATTTTTACCTAATTAGTGGTATATAACACAAATATATGAGCTAACCTTGTTTATATTCTATAGTGAAAGGTGAAAATTTTGATCTTTTAAATTTCTAATTGAAAAATAAATTTACTCTAGGAAAGTAGTAAATTGATCTAGAAAAATGATAAATTTAATTTAGAAAAGTGGTAAATTAATTTAGAAAGCAAAAAATTAAATCTCTAAATTAAACTGACATTCTTAAAAAAGTATTACTTGACACCTTCCACAACAATGGTACCAAAATGATGAGAACTTTTTTAACCCTTAATTAAATCTGACATTTTTCATACAACCTTGTCCTATATTTAATAGGATGAGGTGTCCACTTGGATTATAAAATACACTACCTTCATTAAATGTCAACCTAGGGTAGATTAAGCTTGACAAGGTTTTAGCACTATATGTGCATCATTAGTTCTTCATAGAAGGTTAGATCCTAAGCATTGCATAAATAAAAACACGATTACATAAAGAAAATTTCATGAAATTAAATGATAGAAATAAATCTAATCTATTTCAAAATTGAATTACTATTATTATAAGCTTCTTGAACTTAAGGGATTAAATGCACAAAATGGAATATGCTTATATAAAAACCATACATGAATTAAATCACATATTATAATTATAAAACACAAGTTAATAAATATACATGAAAACCATACATGAATAATTCTAATATAATAGACAAGGAATCGATATACCAAACTGTGCAAGTGAGCTCTACCTCATTTGGGTTGGATCTTGACTTCTCTCTTTCTTAAGATAGATAAACTACTACAAGTCAAATTTATTTCATAAACATAACCATTTTTCTTATAATAGAGTTATAAAATTAAAACTCTATGACTATTGACTAATTTCTTGATTAACTCCTATTTATTTTATGTAACATAAAATCTTCCTATTATATATGAGATATAGGTTACTTATTTGGAGGATAATAAATCTAGAATGTTGTAACCATAAATATATGTTTGCACCTAATAACAATATATAACAATACTAACTATGCATAAGACAAAATAATACATATGAAGAATAATCCATGCAATGAAGAGAGAAGGATTTGGTTAAGAGAATAATCCTCCCTATAATCATGACACTATTATTACTCCTAAAATCATGGAAGGAATATTCAACCATTGACAATTTGTCATAGTTGTTTAAGGTTTTATTGTACATATGTTAAAAAAAATCTAGGTAGATGATACAAGCTATCACTATCGAGATTGCTACATGAAATTTGGGTAGATGCTATGGGTTGCCACTACCTAGATTACTACAGGATGATATCTTGTGATAAACATGATAACCTATATTATTACTTCACTATTAGTGACACCAAATCTATATAACAAGAAATTATACTATTTTATCTATAAATAATCTTTCTTTAAACCATAACAATGAATATATGCATCATAAATGTATATTGTGCTAATATGGAAAATTATGGATATAATGCTATTATGGGTACATGAACTGGTTGATTATATAGTGGGTGAAGGCTAAATATATAGTAAGATGAGGTACATTTATTTGAATCATCATCCACTCATAATTAATTAATGAGCTTCTTTACATATGTTATGCCACTCATTTTTAGTACCTCTCATCTCAATATTTCATCATGTAACTCTTTATATACTACACCTTCAACTAATGTTAAATGAAATTTTTAGGAAATTAGCATTTTCTTATCCATTTTTGATTAACGTTCTAGATATTCCTTATTAACAAAAAATGTAATTGTTTCTATGTCTTTTGGGATTACTTATATGTGAAATAGGTGTGTTCCTTAAAATTCATCATCTATTAGTCCTCGTTATTATCCATTCTCTATATGTGATAGATAATTTAGGCCATTTTTAAGTTTTCATAGTTTAATGATGATAGTAAATTCAAAATCTTAGAACAACATTAACCATCTACATAATCTCCACTGATGTACTGATATATTTAGGATATATCTTAATGACTAATGATTAGTATAAAACATTAATGGTGTAGTGAGTAAATACTATCTAAATTTTTTAAAAGCATAGACCATTTCCAATGATTTTCTCTCCGTGGTAGAATAATTTTATTTTGCTTTGGCAAAATTCCTACTCACAAAGGATATTAGATGATCCATGTTTCCTCACAATTATGTTAATACCATGCCTATAACTATCCATGATGCATCAACATATACATGGAAAGGAACCTTCCAATATGGAAATATTAATATTGGTGCATTTAAGATTTTAGTTTTCAATGTTTAAATGTCTCTTGGCATTACTTATTCTAATCAATCACTCTATTTTTTTAAGAAATTCCTCCATCGATGCACTAATCATGACATAGCCTTTGATATACTTACTGTGATATCTTATGTATATTAGTAATGTGCATACATATTTTTGTATTTTTAATGGTGGCAAGTTTAAAATTATTGTTTTTTTTATAGGATCAATAATCAAACCTTATTTAAAAATTATGTGACCCAATAGTGTCCTAAATGGCATAAAAGTATGAAATGTTTTAGATTTATTTAAATTTGTAGATTACATCTTTCTATTTAACCCTAAAATCTATATTAAGGAAACTATGTTTAAAGGGAATAGAGACTACCTAGACACAAGGGTGATAAACTATCTCTTTAATAAGCCACTTTATTACAAACTCATATAAAAAAATTCTAAATTTAAATATTGAGACATATTAAAAATATTAAGTATAACCAATGATTGATATTGTAATGAATGGAAAATAATGGTACTTAGATGTATTATAGTGTGTATATAGGTTTTATGTGAAACAAGTTAGAAATATACTAGATCTAGATTCTTGATCAGTCATTAGATTCTAGAATTTGACCTCTATGACTTTGGACACTTGTATTGACCTAGGATATTGAATCAACACTTCTATCTAAATTAGACATAGATTTCCAATACAAAATACCTACTAGATCTGGATGCAACCACTTAGAATGTTACGGGTTATATGTCACCTTCACTCTAGTGCATTTAGATTTGGCTCATAGACTATCACTCTTATTGAATACTCAAACACTAGATCTTCATCTTCATAGAGACCTTGGAAAAATGGGTTAATTATCTCATAGTTTTTAGCTAACCCTAAATACACCTCTATTAGTGGGTACCACCTAATTATACACTAATTTGAAGAGGGCCTCAAACTAATGTAGTTATCCCCTAATGTGTTATCTTATGTGTGAACAATATGTGGAAAACAAGTACAATAATGAAATTGATTATAACTTGGAAAATAGGAATCATATCATGCTCTTTTATTAATTTAGACCTATATATGTGTTATCCCTATGACTGATATGGAAATAAGAGAAATCAGGGAAGTTTTTCCTTCTTGAATGCTTGATTGAATGCTTTTGGTACTTTTTATTATAAGAGGTAAGAAGTTTCTAGGTGAGGAATGAATGAGGATTGATCATATATTTATACCAATCCTTTTTGGAAATATATTGCAATAAATCACTTAGTCTGACCATAGGGATATGTTACAATTAAAAATTGGATGAACTTAGTGCATAATACACTTGTGTTGAAACATGAAACTTATGTTGATGTAGGCATCTAACTGGGATGTAAGTGTATGAGGATCTAAAAAGTAGGTACATGTAAAAAAATTGTAAATAAAAATGATAAGTAGGTGTGAAGCATTTTGAGCATGATATAAGCCATGGGTAATCATAATAACATTAGTTAGACTAAGAGATAAGCAATAAGCACAAAGAGATAGTAGATGCAAGCCTTTCAACAAAAAGAAAGGTATAAAATTAAGAGGAATAGCCAAAGTCCATATTTTCCAAGTGCAAAATACTAATGTGATATATAATTTATAAATAGTGTCTACATCTCCCCTATAATCTAGTAATGAAATTTATAATTTAAAGGAAAAAAAATGTCTACCTAGGTGTGTATAATAGACCTTGCCTTTGCATGCAACCAACTTGAGTGATTTTATGGTTATTGGCCTAAAACCAAGAGCATGTGATAGTAGTATAATTATTGCATATAATATGAAATCAAAATCATTGAAATAATTTAAATTAAAGAGAATAATGTTTAGGAGTATACCCATTTTTTGATGCAACCACCTTACTTTTTGATAATATGATTTGAAAAGATATATCATTATGAACTATTATAACTAAGACTAGGACAAATATAAATATATAAAGTGCATAAATATATAAGTATTTGAGGAAACATGCCCCCAAATTTGGAGAAAAAGGTAAGTTGACACCTAATAATTAAGATTAGCTCAATGGTTTAACCCAATCATACTTATAAATTAGTGAGTATGAGTGAATAAAGTCAACTCACACTATAAATATGGTTAGGTTAGATTATGTGATCAACTCTAAAATATAAAATTTTAAATATTGAGTGATTTAATCACCTCAACTATACTAAAATTGAACTAACCACTATAGTAGATTGGCTCAATATAGCTATTATAGTCCAACCTTGTGAGCTAAAGTTTGTAGAAGTGTTTGAAATCTAAAAGCTAATTTGATTTTGGAATTTAGGTGATATTTTCATAGAATATTAACCTTATATATGTCTCATGATGAAACCTAGGTATAAAACTATGACCAATGCATATAATTTTGACACAAATTTGTAAATGAATCATATAACTATGCGATTTGACCAATTTTCAAACTGTGTAAGTGTGGAGAACAAGTTTCCATAATATGCCCCCATTATAATATGAAACCAAAAATTGGTATGAGTGTAGAGATTTTTTTTCTAAAACATGCCCCTAATGTATATTTGAAACTATTAAAAATGTGGAGAACATTCTCCCAAAACATGCCCCCACTACAATCTCAATCTATAAAGATTGTGGAAGGCATGCCTCTATGGCATGACCCCACTAATATGACCCCCCCATTTTAAGGTGAGGAGACATAGAAATTAGTAGTTACCTTACCTCAAAATGATAATATAACCATGCAAACTATGAATGTATCATGTAGCATATTTCTAGGTAGATATATCATTGAATCATGTAAAATGTGATCACATCAAGGCCTACGATGCATGATATAGATCATGGAAATGTATAGAGAGTGATAATAAAATATAAAAAATAAATAAATCTCACACAATAACACTTAATAAAAAATCAAAATATAATTATCCAAGGAGACCATAAACAAGGGGCATGTTCAAATGTCACACAATTGAAAGGACATGACTTCATCAAATGTTCACAAAAATAAGCATGACAGATTCAAATGTCCATGTAATTAATAATGAAATATTCATATTTCAAAGAGGAAAATAAAGGAATGAGGGTCAAAAATAGTGTTTCATATTCAAATACTCAAACAATGAAGATAATAACAAGGTAAAATACTTAAGGTAGTACATAAATGAAAGCATAAACAACCATCATAAACATAACATACTAGCCCATGGATCATATGTGTTAGCAAAAAATGTTAAGTACATAACATATAAAGTAAAAAAAAAATATAAGTATGGATAAAGTCATGTTTAAGTATATAATATCTTATAAGACAATGTAAAGTGATCATAAAATAATATAACTTAGATGTATCATGATCAAAGAAGTGGATGCCCCCAATGTCCACATGACATGAGTAGAGGGAAGACCCAAAATCTACATGTGCATAGATCATGTATCTATGTATTCCTATATCACACTTAAAATATGCATGAAACACACATGTACATAGAAATAAATGATATGCTATCTAATAACATGGAACTGACAACATAGATGTCAAGGAGCCAATAAAACATGTAAATGCTACAAATATTTTTGGATTTTTCATTTTTTTAATTTTTTTTTGGTATTTATAGAATATGTAAATTATCTCAAATAAGATATACACACAAGTGAATAATGTTCATTTTAATTTTAAGAGGTTTTCCTTCAAGTGTAGCTAGGTAGTATATGCCTATTCCAAATTTTGTATAACTGTAAATGATCCCAACCAATTTGGTTTAAAATTTATTTTCTTGTCTTTTTCTACATTATTAACCTTTTAATTTTATTTTAGTACCCATTTAACCATTATTTGGATTATGAAATCCTACTTGGGTAGATAGGGTTAAGGATATAAAAATGATAGGGTGCAAGGGTGAATATCAATTTACAATAGGCCAATTAATGTACTAAACTTAGATATACCATATGTTAAATTTATTAAATTGATATAGGATATTAATGTAAATTAAAACTATGGTAAATATATAAATGACATAAAATAGAGTAATTAGTTGGTTGTGATGCTAATGGAAGTCTAGATCTGGCACATGAAGAAATCAAGTAAGAAGATAGTTCTAGATCAATCATTAGATTCTAGATCTAATGTCTCTAACTCTCTAAACATTTACATTAGCCTAGGATAGTTTCATCGATTCTAGTGTCTAATTTATACACTAGTATCATGTATGGAATATTTTCTCAAATAAGATGCAACCACCTAGATGATTCTAGGTTTGGATTCACATTTACTTTAGTGCATTCAAATCTAGGTCATGGACTGTTGCTCTTGGTGAAATGACATAACCCTAAATTTCCATCTTCAATATGACCTTGGAGAAAATAGGTTAGTGGGAACATAGTGTTGAGTTGACTAGTAATGACCATGCCATCAAAGGGAATTACTACATAGCTGATACTCTAGAAAAGGGAGTCAGACTCATGTAGTTCTCCACTATGTATTAGATTATGTGTGAATCATATAATGTGTGTAAAGTACACCAATTACTTAGCTTTGTAACCTGAAAAATATGACCTTATGATTGATATCTTTTTACTTCAGACCTATCCTTAAGCTATTACTTTGATTGATATCAAAATAGGGTAGAATAGGAAAGCTTTTGTAACTTGAGTGCTCTTTTGGTTTGATTTCTAGGTGAGGAATAAATGATGGTTGGTATTGTATTTATAACAATCCTATCAAGAAATAACTCACATTAAATAACTTAAGCCAACCATTATGATAAATTTTATTTAAAAATTGGATCATTTTAGGGTACTAGACACTTTCATCAGACTAAGACACTAATGTCAATGTTACTATCTATCTTGAACATTAGTGTCCAAAGAGGAGAAAAGAAATAGGCTCAAAATGTATAAAGGTATAAGATAATTACATTTTAATAATTATAAGCAAGATGGTATGTATGTGTCATTAATATAAGGTTTTTAAAAATAATAAATAGGAAAAAGGGCACAAGATAGAGTAGATGTAAGGCTTACCGAATTAAGGCATGTGTAGAACTGAAAGGAACAACTAGGTTTTGAGTTTGCTAAGTGTACAAGACTGAGGTGATATATAATCATAACATATCATCTACATTTCTATTTTAATCTAGTAATTAATTTTCTAGTTTAAAATAAAGGAATAAGTACCTAGGTGTGTATACACACCTTGTCTTTGCTTGAGTTGAATTTGAGTGCTTTACTAGAGTTGAATTTGAATTATTTGCTAGTGATTTAACCATTTAGGGTTATAGATTTTAATCCCTATGTTGTTAAATTAGATAAGTAAAATAAATCAAGGTATAAAATATGAAATAAATATAACCACTAATTTGTAATATAATTGACCTAGTTTGACATTTTGAAAAATAACAATAAATGATGCAAATAAGTAATTAGCCAGAAACTGATTGAGATGGAAGATTTGGAGGCTGTAAATTGGGATAAGAACTGATATGAGTGTTGCAAATATAATCTAAGTGTTATAATGCTCATTGTATATTATCACCCTATTTAGATAGTAAACTAATGGCATTAGTATCCTCTTTTTGGTGCTATTGTCCTCTGTGAATAATTGTTTTGAGATTCTAGGTCCACTTGTGTTAGAGTCTGCCAAACCTATTCTTGTGTGCACAAGTTTTGATTCCTTATGAGTGATGCATTTTACTGATTTTACATATCAACCCTAGACCTCCATGTTTTTAGGGCATGTATATAGAATAAGTATCAAAGAGTGATGTTAGTGGGGTAAGATAGACATCCTCAACACCCCATTATGTTGAGAGTTACCTACATACCAATACTCTGAGGAGGGATCAATATCGATGTAGTTTTTTCCACCTAAGTGCTAGTACAAGTGTAAGTGAAGCTAGTATGAATGCTAGTTTGAGTGCTTTGGGTGAATATTGAGACTAAAAATCTATGTATTTTGAGCTTATGATGGTTGTAGATGTTTATATGCATAAATAGGGTAGAATAGAGATTGATAACCTTGATTGTACACAACTTGTTCTAAGTTAGTTTGTGTTATTTGCATCTAATTTACATCTACTAAATAAAGGGATAAAATTTATGTATATATACTATTCTAGTTATTGTGTGGGTCTTAAAATAGGTCTAAGATGAACCTAGGTGGTTATTGATTTGAAAATATATCTGTTGGTGATAAATGGTAGGAAAAATATAATAGTTCCCAAATTGGGACACTAACACCATTGGCACTACTGTCTAAGTTATGGTGTTAGTTTACACATGGTATAACCTAAGGTACTAAGGGCTTGTATTATAATATTAAGGGTTGGGTACTACTTTAAGGATATTTAGGGACATGTGTGGCTCACATGAAGGCGAGATAAGTGTCTAAATAGGCCCTAATATAGGTTCAGGGATAATCTATGGATAGGTGATCTCAAGTAACACTCTTAACACCAAGTGACATTTTTACATGACTAATTCCCACTGCCCCCCCTCCCCCCTCACCCCACTTTATTCTAAAAATACAACAAATCAAAAAGAATAAGATAAAGGAAAATAACCATACCTAGACTTACCTTAGAGGTGAAGCCCATGAATCTGGATTTAAGTGTGTGAAGCATGATCTATTATGTGTCCTAAAAATTAAATGTGCATAGATTATTCCTTATTTAAGAGATATCAAAATAAAAAAACAAAATTGAGTAAAGAGATAAGAGAAAGGAAATGAATGAATACACCTCATTAAGTATGAAAACTAATACAAAAACTTGGTGACATCATATGTGTTTGTAACTAGTGATCAAATTGTGAATATTTTGGACTGAGCTAATGTATTTCTCAATATCCAAGTGTGGGTGGCTAAAAAACTCAATCTAATTTTGAATCCATTGTTGCCCACCTCTAATTGATAGATCATACACTATGAATAACTTGGATTGGATAGATGGTGTGTCTAACCCTCTCATTTAGGTGGATCAAGAAATCAAGTAGACTATGACTCCATTATTACCTAATCACATTTATTCAATACATCTAAAATTGAAACTATGTGATGTAACTGAAACTATGTAAGATGGACTATGGGTCACATAGAAACTATGAAATGTAAAAATGGTTCTAGACCACTTAGGAATGACAACCATTGTAGATGGAATAAACATCAAATGTATGGATTGTGATGCAAATGTGATTGTGCTAGTGTAAATGGTGTTATAGATTAAGAACATAGAGAATGACATGAAGTTTACCATTCTCATCTGATCAACTGGAGCAAAAGTGAGCATATGGAAACAATGTGCCATACACATACCCCAAATATGATATTTGTGTATATGGATTCTAGATTGAGTTGTAATAATTTGTATCTGAGTATCTAAAATTGAAACAAGAATGATCATTCCATGCATGATGCCCCCAATCTGAGCAAATTGGTATGAAGCTATGTTAAACTGAACAAAAACTGGTAATCTATAACTAAACCTATACAAACTTTAGATTGTACCTATTGTACTTTTTTTTCCAATCTAGAATATATCCTGAAACTAAGGCTACTAGACATTAACACCATATTTGGACAGTAGCACTGATGGTGATAATGTCCAAATGTACTAATTTTTATGCAATTGAGACTTTTTTTGTGGGACTATTTCCCGCTATGTTTTCTTGAAACTAATTTTTGTATTCTATGCCTATGTGCTAGAAACTATGCCTATGTGCTAGAAACTATGCTTTGAGTGTATTTGAGTAGCCTAATATCTATAATAAACCTTTGTGTATGCCCCTAATTTTTAGGGGAGTTATTAAACTTGTGAAAGAATTGTCCTCAAAATAAAAAAATCTACATGATATGTGTTAGCCTGAGCATATATGATATATGATTAATAAACCAATATAATTTGCATACATGACATTAGAATGTAAGATAATATGAACATAAGTTTTTAATGTATGATGTATGTTAGATATAACATTTAAAATGATATCAAGATAGATATAACAATGTAAAAATGTATATTAATAGAAAATTTGAGTAATAAACTAACTACCTAGGGGGATGGGGCATGATGTCCATCAAGGCACCCAAGGAGGAAGGAGAGATGCATGAGGTCCCTCATGGCATCTAAAACTGGGGTGTGAAACAATCAAGAGTTAAGTTTCATGGTCATGATACATATATGAAATCATATATATAAAACACATGAGGTACGCAAAGTAGGCCAAAGGGCCATAATACAAGGGACATGGGCACATGTCACTAAATCGAAGAAAAAAAGACATATAAGGACATGTTTAAATGTCCACATACACAAACAAAAAGTAGGTTGGTTTAGAGCCATATGGAAGGACATGCTCAAATGTCTATATACATAATCAAGAAGGCACACACAAGGACATGGGCACATATCCAAAGCATTCATTTAATGAAAGGAAGTGCTATAGATCCATAGAACAATGGCATATAAAAATTCCCTCAAATAGATTATAAACAAAGAGACATAATTAAGTCTAAACTAGGAAAGATATAAATGATAGTATGCATGAATATGTGATACATATCTGTATAAGATCAAAGATGTACATAAACTAAGTCTAAATTAGTAGGAGTTGGTAAAAATTAGTGTAGTGTAGAATGATATAACTTGGTAATTAGAATTGTGTATAATATGCCCCCAAATGGGTGATTGTGTCAAATGAGTAGCTTGTGTATGTGTCCCCAATGTGTAGATAGTAATAAATATAGACATTGGAGATGGACCTAAGTCCTTTAGAAATATGCAAACACTCGACAGGAACAAGTGAAGTATTTATGTATGATAAAAATAAACTATACTAAGATTTCAAACATATGTAGTGCTTGGAAAATATAAAAATGTAAACATGGCAATGAATACAATCTATAATTTATATTTTCTGAAGCAAATATTTGAATGTTTTTGTGTTTTGACATATTATATTATTTTTGTATTTTCTAGATATAAGCTATGTATAAGTAACATGAAAATGAAACTATATACAAGGAACAAGAAACAAGGAAATTATGTAGAAGTAGGGAGTAAAATACTAAATAATGAGTCTCATAAGAGAATCACTATTAATGTGTCCTATACCAAATAAAGGAATAATAATCATGCATGTTATGTGAAAAGGTAACTGAGGTCCCCAAACCTACTATGCTAAGTGATCTATAGCTGATACTACCTATGGAGTGGTGTTAGGAATCCATTAAGCTAATTGAGGTGCTTTGTGAACTATAGGGGTCTTAGGGGCCCATCTAGTAGAAGATGTTGTAGTTATCATGGATGCCCTATACTAATAACCTTGGGAACTTAGTAACATTGATCTTAGAATGAAAGGGGTAGAGAGAGTCTCCCTAGAATCTGTAACACATCTCTAACATAGGGGACACTTTAATAAGTGTCTTCCTCGAAGAGTACCTATACATGGTAAAACTATATAAGTAAACCTCAACTACACTAGTGGATAAATTAAAATTTATGGGGTAATAATAGAAACTATGCTCAGAACTATAACTGGTAGATGTAGTTTAACTATTTGTGGGATAGGTAAAGGATAATCATATGAAAGACCCTTTATTGCAACAACCTAATTAGTATGTATATACTTGAGGCATATTTTCATGGTGGATGGAATGGATTGAAGCTAATTTATCCATGGCCTACCTAATAACATGTCAAATGTGCCTACATTAGGTACTAATAAGAATATACTGGCCACATGTGCTAGTCCAACCTATAGTGGAAGTACATCTCATCAATGGATCTCTACACATGGAAAATGAAGCCATGAATAACTATGTCTATTAGATAAATGTCTTACTTTGAATAGCCCAAATTTTATAGAAGTGTGATAGTACACATGTTAATACTTGATGCATTTTCAACCATAACACTTTGAATAGGATGATGATCAATGTAGGCTTGTATAAAGAGTACATATAAATATAAATCATCATCTATAATCTCATTATTTGATAAATTTATGAGTGGTATATATGGAATTATACTATGATACACACCAATTATATTATTTAAGAGGTGCACATCCTCTATAGTAGTGTGATAGGACACTAGTGGTGGATGTGATTGATACATTTAGTGAACACCTGAAGTGCCCCTTACCTCATTAGCTATATACTTTTGAAAAATATCAAAGAATATTTTCAATGCCTTAGCTTCCATTTTTTTTTAACTTTGGGTGCCTTTATGGGTGTGCTCACAATAATGATGTTGGACTATATCAAATCCTATATCTTATGTTTCAAGGTGATTCATTGGTATATAGTTTGGCCTGGTGCCCTATGATAGTCATAAAATTCATTAGAATCATAGTTTTTTGGAAGAGGCCTTATAGTATCAACCTATTTTGAATGTTGGAAACTTATTAAACAAGATAACTTCATGTAATGATAGTAGTAAACTCTATTGTCTTGGTGCTCTCTATCTTCTATTTGGATAGTTGTCTTTTCCAATATAGTTTTATATCATAAGAAATTCTCCTCAAAAGGGTAATCTTGACAACCTTCACCACATGCTTTCTAGCCTGGTTGGCAGTGGAGCAAGTCTTTGAAAGGGACCAAAGGTATCTCTATTAGGGATATAAATTACTAGATGGAAATAAAGCAATGACCAAACCACTTCTCCTAGATATAAACTAAAAAATCTTTCCCTTCAATAGTTCTAACATTAAGAAAATATAAATTATTGCGTATGAATGTAAATAAAATGAATTAATTAATTGATCACACATTTGGATGGTATTTGGATGAATTATAACTTAGTATGTTACTTGTTCCTATTGAGTTTAATGCCTTTGAATTCTAGATTGATTTGAGTAATTTATTATAGCTATTACTTTTTCTTCTTATGAAATCAAAGATTCTAGATTCTCAGAATACTCAGGAGTATTTCCCAGTAGGAGTCACCATTTGTTATTGCTTACTTAACAAACCTCATTTTCATAAATAAAAATGGTGAACCTATTTTTATTTTGGAGTCTGGTCTTATACCTTCAAGAGTTCATTATGGTCACTTGTTTTCTTTAGGATACATGTTATGCCAGATGCAAATATTTAAATTTGAATGTGTTTCATTTTTTTAGCCTAGCCTACAAAATTAACTTTGTATTATAAAACACTTGGCATGGAAATTCAAATATTGGGATGTTTTAATTATAATATTTGAATTTGCATAAGTCTGATAAGTCTTAGTATACTTATTTTATTGTGTTTTGAAACACTTTTTACATCTTATTTTTAGACTATTTTGCTTTAGGTTTGTGCAAATTATCTAACTATTTCATAGTTTTATTGCTCCTTTTTATAAGTAATTTGATATATTTCAATTCTCATTTTTATATAATTGACTAAAAATTCATACATTTAAATTATATTATTTAGTCACTTTTCATTTAAAATGGACTAAATTGGCTTATGGAGCGATCAAAATGACTAAGTTGTTGCATAGTTTCTACTTTGTACTTAGTCATTATTTGATTTATGCCTTAGTCATTTTCTTTTAAAAACCTAACCATTGGCATTTAATTAGAATTTTCTAATTGTATCTTATATATTATGCTTAAAGGTGCTTAAGTTTATCCCATCACCACATACTAACTTTTCATGGCTCTTGACAACTCCAACCCATCCAAAAAAGAATTTTGACACAACCAATTTCATAAAAGTTGCTTGTAGCCATATGGCACCTTATCACTTCTTAAAAGGACTTAGATGATTCCATAATGTTTCCTATCACCAGGTGTTACTCTCTCAGTAGTCTACGCCTATTCAAAAGTATTTTAAGACTTAGTCAATTTTCTTTAAGGTTGCCTAGTGGGGTAGTGATGTCAGTAATGCTCTGGGCTAATGGGTCAATGGAATGATGCCACATGGCATAATCCCACCACTCTACTAGCCTAGAGATGTCCATAATAGTGAAATTCCTTAGAGATAATGAGTTAAAAATATGATTCCATGTGACATCATCCAACTACTATACTAGCTTGGATATGTTCATACAAAGTACAAAGCCTCTAAGATGGAAGGTCAACAAGATGATGCCACATGGTGAAGTACCATTGCTTTATATCCCTAGGGTAGTTTGTGTAAGCCCAATAAAGATTTTAGATCCCATGGAAAGTGGGTGAGTGAGATGATGCCACATGGTGAAATATATTTGCACCATAACCCCAAGGTGGTTTATACAAGCCTCATAGTTTGTAAGAGCCTAGGCAAGCAAGATTGTGATGTGTGGCAAAATATCACTTCACAGTGGAAAGAATAGTTATCATGTGCATAAATATCCAACCTAGGTAGAAAATTATCAAGGAGAGACTACATAGAAAGGTCCCCACCATAACTAAGGACATTTTGGATATGTATCTAATAAGGCATGAGTATAAATTTGATAACCCATTTGGCCATCAAAATTACCAAGAGTCTGAGAAGAGACTATGCATCCACTTTGATTTATAGAATCAAATCATAATCTAACCAAATCATGAATAATATGAGAATTATTATCATGGAATGCACATTGGAATCAATCACAAAACATAAAAGATAAATTTAACCCTAATGAGGTAGGGATATTAATTGTGTAGAAGCATGGGTGGCTAGTAGTCCTGATGCAATCCTAACTACTTTCAACTACTTGAGTTCAATTGAGGCATGGTTTTATTATAAAAAAATTTGGGAATGCCTTCATTTTTTCAAATATTTCAAGCCACCTACTCAACCACATTATTCCAATCATGTTGATTTTTCTTGCAACTTCCCCTTGAGTGGGTGAATTCAAATTTTAATTTTAATTTGTATTTTGAACTCCTCAAGCCTACATGCCTATATAATATAGACTCTTAAATGTAATAAGGGATGGTATTTTTTAAGATTATGATTAGACTATTCTTTTTAGTATTAAAGGAGATTATTCCTAGTTGGATTTTTTAGATTATAACTTAGAATGGTGTACTAGTCATTTTCCTTTAGTTTATTTCCCTACTTTCTAGATTAGTTTCTTGAGTTGAGGCTATTTGGAATCAAGTTTGTAGTTCACTAAACATTTTATGAATACCAAATGATCCTTAATAGAAACATATTTATCTAAAATATTTTCCATTTAATAAACTTGGTCTACACATGTATATTATGATCCTATTTTCCTCTTTGGCTATACTACTTCATTTCAAAGATTTTTTGCACCATCCTTAGTTGGAGTTTTGCTAGGTCTAGCTCAACTAAGGACTAGTTACTCAAATATTTGTCTACTCAATAGAATTAGGATGGCTAACATCAAGATATTTTTCTCTTTTTCCCTACATTTTTTTTCCCTTTTTTTATTAGTTTATTATTTTAAATTAGTTTAGTTATTGAGTTACAATCTAAATCTAACATTTACCTTGATTGCATGCTCTATTATCTATTGTTGTTTATGTACTATTAAATCCATGAAATAGACATTTTAATTTTGAATTATCTATTTATTCATAGTTAGATCCTTTTGCTAGTTTGCTAGATATGAACTCTTCTCATTTAATGCATATTAAATTACCTAAAATACACACTGAAGACCCTTGATGTGGTATGGTCACAATGAGCCGACTAGGTTACCCTATGTACAAAGACTTGATAACTACGACCTTGGGGATATTTGCTCACACAAACCTCCTTTTAGGAGAGGAAGGGTGTTGTAAGCTTTTAAGAATTATATGAATGTAAATCATATGTTTTTAAAGGGTTAAGTATATTAAATTAGGTTATAAATATACAATAAATAAAACCACTGATTTGTTATAAAATTGACTACATTTGACATTTTTAAAAATATAAATAAATAATTTAAATGATAACTTAGCTATAAAATGATTGAGATGGATGATTTAGAGGTTAAAAATTGAGACAAAAGATGATCTAAGTGTCATAAATATAATCCAAGTATCAAAAACCCTCTTGGATAATAACACCCTAATTAGATAGTAGTGATATGTGTTGCTAATGTCCATGTTTTGATGGTAGTTTACTTTTTGAAAGACTATTTCAATATTTTAGGTGTACCTATGTCTAGGTATATTAATTTTATTCCTATGTGTATAAGTTCTAAAACCCTGTAGATGACCTATTTTGACTAATTTTATGAGTAAAACCTAATCCTTCATGTTTTTAGGGCATTCAGTTGACACAAATAGAAAAGTGAGTTTGTTAGTGAGGTAGGTTGGACATCCTCAACAACCCATTATGATTAGAGTTGCCTACATACCAATAATTTGAAGAGGAATCAAGCTTGATGTAATTATCCCCACCTAAGTATTGGTGTAAATGTAAGTGAAGCTAGTATGATTGTATACCTTAATGATTTGAATGTGCTTGACACTAGAAATATAAGTAATTTGAGCTTAGGAATGATGTATAAGTAGGGTAAAATAGAGATTTATAACCTTAATTATGAAAAAATTATTCAAGTTTTTATGTTTAATTTGTATCTCATTTCCATCTAGTGGTTAGAGGGCTAAAATTCATGTATATATACTATTATGGTGCTTATGTGGGTGTTAAAAGAGGTTTAGGCTGACCTTAGGAGGTTTAATATTTGAATAGATATCCATTTATGGAAAAATGAGAGAAATGATAGAATTGTAAAATATGGGACACTAATACTATATGGTTCTACTATCCCTATTATGAAACTAGTGTCCAGTGGCATAAATTGAAGCCCAAAGGGCCAGAATACAAGAATGAGTGTTTGAGACTACTTTAGGGATGACTAGGAATGATTTTTACCCACAACAATGTTGCATAAGTGTGAAAATATGACCTAAGATAGATATAGGGCTAAGATAGGGATAGGTGGTCTCAAGTAGCCCTCTTAGCACTCATGTCATTTTTAGGTGACAACATTTTCCCCCACTTTATTTTAGAAATGAAATAATGTGAAATGACTAGGATAAAGGAAAAATAAGTGTACCTAGAATTATTTAAGAGGTAAAGCCCATGAGTATGGATATGAGTGTTTGAAACATAATCCATTACATGGCATATAAGTGAAACATGCATATATTAGTTCTTATTTAAGAGATATCAAAAGTAAAGACAAAACTATGTAAAGAGATAAATTGAGTAAAGAGAGGACATGGATGAATACACCTCACTGGGTATGTGAACCAATGCATAAACCTAGTGATAACTTGTGTGTGTGTTTGTGTGTGCATGTATATAGTGATCAATTGGTGAATAAATTATATTGAGCTAATGGATTGATCAATCCTCATGTGTGGGTGGCTCAAGAACTCAATCTAGTTTTGAATCCATCATTTCCCACCCCTACTTAGTGGTTTATGACCTATGAATAGACTGGATTAGATTGATGGTGTGTCTAAACCACTCATGTAGGTGGCTAGAAAACTAAATTACACTATGAATCCATAATTTCCTACCCATGTGTATTAGATACATTTAAAATAAAAAACTACATTATGTAATTAAAAATGTTTAACTTGATATGTCAGTTCTGAGGCCACTTAGGTATATTAGGCAACTTTGGGCCACTCAAGAATGCCAAACACTGTAGATGGAGTAAGGAATAAAATTAGTGTGTAATTTTGAATATGGTGTTTGATGTATATAGCATAGATAATAACATGGGGTTTATAATTCCATTTGATCAATTAGTGTGTATATGAGTATATGGAGATAATGTGCCACACACATACCTCCAAATTTGATATTTGAGCATATGGATTTTGGACTAGTTGTAATAACTTGTATCTAAGTATATAAAATAAAAATGGAAATGGTCATAATGTGCATGATTCCCTAATCTAACAAAACTAGTATGAATCTAAACTAAACTAGTAAATATATAAATGAACTTGTGAAAACCTGGACTGTACCCACTATACTTTTTTAGTTAATCTAGAATTTTATGAAATTGAGGCTACTAGATAGTAGTTCCATATCTTTTATATTAGTACCATGTGGTGATAGTATCCCAATTTTGGCACTAATGTTTATATGCTTTTATTTTTATGCAACTATATTGATCTCTACATCACTATTTCTCATTGTGTTTACCTAAGTTTGATTTCTATAATTTGAGCTTGTGTGTTAAAAATTATATTATGAGTGAATTATGATATCATAATATCTATGAAAAACCCATGTGAATGCCCATTCTTTTAAGGGGATTTGTTTAACCTATACAAGAACTTCTCTCAAAATAAAAAGCTTTGAAAAATGTGTGTTATCTGGAGCATATATGATATCTATGTAATAATCCAATATAATGTGCATACATAACATTAGAATGTAAGATAATATGAGAATAAGTTTGTAATGTGTGATGTATGTTATGTCTAGAATTTACAAGGTTGTCAAGATAGATATAATAATGTATGTAATAATAAATCTAAGTAATAACTAAGTAATTACCTAGGGGATGGGACATGAAGTCCATCATGATGGCCAAGTAGGAAGGGGATATGCATGATGTCCCTCATGGAATCTAAAATTGGAGTGTGTGACAAGTAAGAGACAACTATCATGGCCATGATGCATACAAGAAAATATAGATATAACACACATGAGGCATGCAAAGTAGGCCAAGGGGACACAATACAAGGGACATGGGAACATGCCACTAAGTCTGAGAAAGCAAGATGTATAAGGATATGATTAAATGTACACATACCTAAACAACAAGAAAGTTACCTTAGACCCACATAAAAGGACATTTTTAAATATCTACATACAAAATTAATAAAGCACATATAAGGACACCAACAAATGTCCAAATCATACAACATGTGAAAAAAATGGTGTATAGACATAGAGTAATGGCATATTCAAATGCCCTTGAATAGAAGAAGAAGCATAGAGATATAATAATGTCTAAACTATGAAATCTAGAAATGAAATTATGCATGAACATGTAATATAAATCTATGTAAGAGACAAGATGTACACATACTGAGTCTAAATTAGTAGTAGTGAATAAAAAATCTAAGTACGTATAACATGATAAATATCAAGATATAATAATTCTAAATCTATGATGTAGAGTTTAGAAAGATGTAACTTAGTAATCAAAACTATGTATAGGGTTATCCTAAATGGGTGAATTTGTCAAATGAAGAACTTGTGTATTTGTATAAATGCCCCAAATGGGTAGAAAATAAAATATCTAGATTGGTGTAGTAGACCTAAGTCCTATAGGCAATTTGTAAGCACTCAACAAGAATAAGTGAAGCATGTATGTATGATAAAAACTAATTATACTAATATAACTAACCTATGTAGTATCTATAAAAAATAAGAAATGTAAACATAAAAATGCATACAATCTATATATTTTTTGTTTTTTGAGTAAATAGTTTTATGTTTTTCTATTTTTGAAATATTGTAATGGTTTTTTATTTTCTAGATATAAGATATGTGTAAGAAACATAAAAATTGAAACTATGTACAAGGATTAAGAGAGAAGGAAAGTATGTATAATTAAGTACTAGAAATAAATGAGATACTATACAACCAAAGTGAAATGTCTCTATAGACCCAAGAGCACATCCATGGGATGTGGATAATCAAATAGTAGATTAGGTGGGAGGTCATCCAATGTCAGATACTAGATTTGTCTAAAATCAAATAAGTCTTCATCATTATGATCATCATACCATTTTATATGTATTAGTGGAGCCTTATGCTTTGTGTTATCCTGGATTCTATACATCTGAATAATGTGATTCTCTACTATGTAAGATGCCTCCCATATAGTTCCAGGGTAAATCATATTGGACTACAGAGTATCTATATGAAACTTATGGTTTTCATCTATGAAATATGTAAAATTTGGACCACATGTTTATTATGACTGAGTATCAAACATCTATCTAATCGATTAATTATGGAATCCATTACCTATAACCATGTATTACCAAGTGTAATCAAAATATGAATGCCTTTGCTCATGATAAAGAATAATATGTTGGCCACATTGGGGACACACACAATTGGTAGTGTGATATGTCTAATACAACCTTAATAATGTATGACATGTTGCATATCATTTTAATAATAACCTATGTGGTGTAAAAATTCCAAGCTATAAGTGTTAGGATCAGAATCCTCATTTATAGCCACATGGGGGATGTATCTATCTGTTATAAAAATATGGACGTTTAATGGATCATTTCATGAGTATCTGTGTCAAAGATAATTTTGTCATGGTGCCTGTACTTATGGAGGTGGAGGATTTATAATTTGAATATTTTCATGAGCCTTAAACTTATTCAACTTATGCTATAATGATAAGCATGTATCGGTATCATGTATTTTAAGTCTATGTAAATGATAAAAGGGTTAGCCTTCCTACTGTAAAAATCTGATGATAGATCTATGATAAATTATGGGTAATACCATCAATCCTTTTTCAAGTAATATCTATAGAATCTGGTGCAATCTATCCTATCAACTTCTTACTTGAATTTTTATAACTGTGTCCATATCCATAGATGTAACCATATGTACTAAGTAAATGGAAAAATACATCATTAACTGTAACTAACTAGGTGATCCTGTAAGTATAGGATTATGAACTAGTGGTTTTATCAATGGATAAAAAGGCATGAGTTCCTTAAAATCATCTCTATACTCTCCAAGGTCCATTGGGATGAAACTCAATCCATCAATGTCAATAGGTGTTGGATTATCCTCTATGGTGGCCTAGTAATGTATATTAGAGTTATAGATGTATAATTATTCTAAGTTAACAAGTAATTGTAATTTTATTATGAGAATCTCATCATCTACCTTGGGTGGGAATATATATACTATAAGATGGTCCTCCATCATGGGTGAAGATAACTATTCTGTAGGAGGATCTAGATTAGGTGTAGGAATAAACTTAATGGATTCCCTAACCTCATAAATATGCATCTTCTCAATTTGAATCTTGTGAGGTGGGGACTCTATAAGAAAATGAGGTGTCCCATATGAATATGTATTTATGGTGGTAGTCTTGGTGACTCTACAATATCTGAATTGTTGATTATTTGATGGAAAATTATATAAGTATACATCATGTAAAAATTTGATGCATATATGTAAGGTAGAGTGTAAGACCTCCACACATGTATCTAAGGTCTCCCAAATAATAGGGTTTAGTGAAAATTATTAGGCATCATTTGAAATTATGTAGGTAGAGTTTTTAGCCCAACCATAATATCCAATGTAATAAATCCCAATGTTTGTCTTAGAATGTCATCAAAACCTTTACTATTCTCATATGTCTTGTGAATGGATGCTATATCAAACCCATACTCTGTTTAAATGTGAGGTTTAAAATGTTAAGTCTTGAACCACTATTAATTAAAGCTCATTTAATAGTGGTGGTATTGATTTATGATTAAATAAAAAGTGGTAAATTCTAAGCAATAACTGTCTGTGATGGAAAATCCTCATTGTAAAAATATATAACATCCTTAATGTCCTTGATAATGTTCATGATAGATGCAAAGTAAGCTAGTTCTGTGTCATGAGGCAAAGATGTTTGATTGAGTGTTTGATAAAGAATATCCTTGAAAATAGTTCCTTTTTATATTATTTCCAATATGGATATATTAGTTGATGTGTTTGTCAATTGATCCACAATATCAAATACTCTGTGCTAATCTCTAGGTCCTATTGTAGTGTATTAGGGATGAGGAAGGATGGTGGGATTATGTTGTTCCTATATAGGCTGAGGAGGCACCTTATTCTGAATAGTAACAACTCAAACCAAAAGATATACTATTTTCCAAGGGCGAGTATTAGAGGCAAGATGTGAGTGAAGATTATCACTTGGTCTAAGTGGAGCTAGAACAAAAGGGTCCTCTAATCCCTCTGTCATTGAGTAATAACTAGAGGTAACTCCAATTGAGCCATGTATAAATGATCCTTATTAGAATTGGAATTAAAATAGGGAGGAATAAATTGTAAATTAAGCTAAGCTCTAACATGATACATGAGAGGAGTGACATACATGTGCATTTTTATAAAAATGGTGGGTAATAAGCATGTTAAATAAAGCACAATACTTTTTTCCAAAAAGTATAAAATGGCATCCATCATGATAATCATGATGATAAGATACAAACTAAAAACTAAGTAAATGATATAAATAAGAAGGGAAACCATAATGGTGCACTAGGGTTTTGAAATAATGTGATCAAAGTAAGTTGGTTTCACCAAATGTTTTAACATTTTAGGACTTATATGAATGTAAATACTATGTTTTTAAAGGGATAAGTATAGTAAATTAGGGTATAAATATGCAATAAATATAACCATTTATTTGTTATATAATTGAATAAATTTGACCTTTATAAAAATAATAATAAATAATGTAAATGATAACTCAGTTTGAAAATGACTAAGACAAATGTTTTGGAGGTTGAAAATTGAGGTAGAGGTTGGTCTAAGTGTCACAAATAGAATCCAAATGTCAAAGCCTATATTGGATAATATCACCCTAATTGGATAGTCTAACCATGTGGTGTTAGTGTCCTTGTTTTAGTGGTAATGTCTTATGTGTAGGTGTAGTCATATAAAATGCAAAATTGGATGACTTAGGCATGGATAATGATACCCAATCCATAGGTCCTATTTCTTGCTCACATAACCCTTCTAGGCTATTCTCTTACTGATTCTTAGTCATTCATAGCCTTCTAAACTTAGATCTTTCAGACTCAAGTAGCCTTTTTAGGCCCAAATCTATCCCCTTAGGTCTCATTCCCTTAAAACAATAGCACCCTAATTGGACAGGAGTGATAGAACCTAGGGTATCCTATTTTTGGTGCTATTGTTTGAGTGCATTTTTACCTCTAATGGTCAGATTTTCTTGAATCCTTATATTTTTCCTTGTCAACCTAATACAAGTTAATTTAACCCATGATCATTAATTACCCTATAAAATTCCATTTAGAAGGGTTGGCACTCATTTACAAGAAAAAATCAAGAATATAAGCAAGTACATTTAAGCACTCTTACCTATTCTCTACATATAGCCTTCTAAGAACATTTATAACCTATTCAAGCATTCATACTAGTCCCTAGTCATCAAAATTATATCAAATTTCACATATAGTTACATACATCACACATAATTACACTAAGCACTTTAATGGGACAACTACATTAGCTTAATACCTCTTCAGAGTATTGGTATGTAGGCATCATGCCCACACATGGGGTGTGAAGTGCATCTAGTGTATCTTTTACACACTAACCTCTTCTCTCTCTTTCCTAAATTTCCATGCAAGTTTAAGCACAAAGAGATCCTAAGGGTTTTAAAGACTAAATTAGACACATGATGAGTTTTGCAGGCTTTTAGGCCTAAAAAATTCATAGACAAGGTCACACAGGCCTACGAAACACAACCCAAAAAACTTTTAGCCTTAGGACAACATCACCAGAATAAGATACAGTGATGGACAATAGGGTGTCTACTTTTGGCACTCCTATCCAACCTATAAAAAAAATTTTGGAACCTATTTTAGCCTATTTTCTAGTCCTACTCCTCCAATATCAGGCCCTATCTCAATCTGAATCAACCAGAATAAGCTAAGCTCTCTTTTCTCTCACTTCCTACTATATTTAGAAAAGGCAAAAATACTATAAGTATACACAAATTAGTAGGTTAATTAAAGTATATTATTTATTAATTTACATTGCTCAAACCCATTAATATTTAGGAATTAAACACCTAATTTACTAAAACAATAAAATAATAGGATTATTTTGAGATTTTGGGTGTACCTGTGTCTAGGTTTATCAAGCCTATTCCTATGTGCATGATTTTTGAAACCTTATAGATGACCTATTTTGACTATTTCTATGAGCAAACCCTAATCCTTTGTGTTTCTAGGGCATATAAATGATACAAGTAGAAAAGTGTGTTTGTTAGTGGGGTAGGCTAGACATCCTCAACACCCTTCTATGATGAGAGTTGTATACATATCAATACTCTGAAGAGGGATCTAGCCTGGTGTAATTATCCCCACTTAAGTATTAGTGAAAATGTAAGTGAAGCTAGTATGATTGTAGACATATGAGTGATTCGAATGTGTTTGAGACTGGAAATCTATATAATCTAAGATTGGGAATATTATAGATGGTAGTATGCATAAGTAGGGTAGAATATGCATTGATAGCCTTAATTATGCACAACTTGTTCTAAGTTTGTATGTGTAATTTGCATCTCATTTCCATTTAGTGGTTAGAGGGCTAAAATTCATGTATATATATTGTTTTTGTGCTTGTGTGAGTATTAAAATATGTCTAGGTCGACCTTAGGAGGTATAATATTTTAAAATATATCTATTTTGTAGAAAAAGGAGGGAACGAATAATAGTATTAAAACTAGGACACTAGCACCATGTCGTGCTACTATCCCTATTATGGTGCAAGTGTCTAGGTGGTAAAACCTGAGGCACAAAGGGATAGGATGCAAGAATGAGGGTATGATAATACTTTAAGGATGACTAGGTGTAGTCATACTAAAATGCAATTTGTACAACTTGAGCATGAATTGTGACACCCAAACCATAGGTCTCTCCTACTCACTTACACAACCCACTTAGTCATGTTTTCACTATTTCCCAGTCATCCAAAACCTTCGAGATTCAGTCCTTGCTATCTCAGACTCCTCTCCCAAGCATAGATATATCCCTTAGGGTCCATTTCCACTTAGATAATAGTGGCATAGGTTGGACTATAATTATAGGACCTAGGGTGTCCATTTTCAAAAGCTATTGTCAGAGTCCACAATAGCCTCAAATGGTCAAATTTTCTTGAATCTTTATCTTTTCCCTTATCAGCCTAATGCAAGTTCATATAACATAGGATCATTAGTTTCCATATAAAATCCCATTCAAAGGTCATTTATAAGGGTTGGAAATCATTCAAATGGCACAAGATAGAAATATACTAAATCACACTCAAGCAAATCTTCCTATTTTTTGCATACAACCAACCACTATTATTTCTAGACTATCCAAGCTCCCGTACCAGTCATGAGTCATCTCAAGCTCACCTAAATTCACATACACTTGAATTGTATACATAGGATTGCACAATACACATTCAAATTAAGAGAAATACATTGGCCTTGATCCCTCTTTGGAGTATTGGTATGTAGGTAGTGTGCCCACACATGAGGTGTGATTGCAAGTTTAGTGCATATTACACACTAACCCCTTTCTCAAGTTAAATTCAAGATCACCTATCAAATATAAAGAAGAACTAGAATCCTTGAAGACAAAATCAATTGCACACAGAGCTTTGTGAACAACTAGGACTCGATATTTTAGGCATAAGGTCTCTTAGAGTAGATGAACAAAACCCAAAAAGCTCAGACACTAAGGAATACAACACGAAAACTTAGACTACAATGCTGGAAATCTAGGTGTCTCATTTCCAATGATCCTATCTAGGTAGAAAATATACTTATGGAACCTATTTTTGATAGTCTACCTAGCCAGATCAATAATTTGCAACCTCTGTCTCCTCCATCTCAGCCCAAAATTAGCTAAGTTTTATTCTCTATCCCTTTATTTGCTATTTTTATTAATTAATTAAGCACTTATAGATTCAATAAATTAGTAGGTTAATTAAGACACATTTATTTATTGATTTTCCACTTAATCCAAACCCTTTTACTATTTAGGAAATTAAACCCATAGTTTCCCAAATTCAATAAAACATTTGGTGAACCTGACTTTAAATTTTTACACAAAAACCCTAAAAAACTTAGGGATAATTTTTTATAATTTTTTTCAATATTTTTCTAATTTTTGTTGAGTTTAAAAATTAAAAAACTACAAATTAATTTAAACATTTTCAATAATTCACTAAAACCCTAGTTTTGCACATATTAGGTTCTATTTGCATACAAACACTTTCAAACCACTAGGAAAAATTTACTACTAATTTTAGAAATATTTTTAGATTTTTCCTAAATTTTCCAAGCTCAATTCTACAAATTTATAGATTTTTTTTCAAATTATTACATTAATTTTGAAAAAAACTCATTTCAAAGCCTTAGTTGCATCAACTAAATCCCGGTAATTTTCAAGTAATATTCCACTTATCTTTTACAAATTTTGATTGAATATTAAAATAAAAAAATCACTTCAAATTTCAAAAATTCATAGTAAATTCTAGAAAATTTATTTGTCTCACAACCTTAGTTGCATCTAATAGGTTCCATTCAAGTAAGAAATTTCTCATAATTTTCTTGAATTTTATCTTGCATACTTAGCTCAAAAAATTAATTTCAAATTCAAAATTTCATAATATTTTGTAAATAATATTTTTGAAAAATCACTAGTTGCATATACTAGTTCCTACTTTGCTTTTTTTTGATATTACCTTACATGTTTAATAGATTCATATCCTTTTTTGCACAAAATTCTAAACTACTATTTTAGAATTTTATGTTTCTTATATCCAATACTTTCAACTTATTGCAAAACATTCAAACACATTTGAAATTGTTTTCCTATTTTAACAATGGCCCAATATACTGGATTTGATGAAACTGATAAAAGAGAGCTTTAAGAACTCTTAACAAAACACCTAGATATGCAAGATGACATGATTATAATCCTCCAAGAGGAACAAAAAAAGGTAACCAATGGTCAGTCTTCTCAAACCATAGAGATACCAGTTGTACATGACACTACAGGGGAAACTATATCACACCAACCCCCAATAGCAGTCCAATTTTTTTTTATGCCACCAGCTATAACTAGTACATCCCTACCTCTTGATGTGGTAGCCCTTTTGTAAGAGATTCAATATATTTAATCCAAGGTGCATCATCTTGATCAAGGTACCACTATATCTACATAGGCATCAGACTCCTTCACTGTATTGCATACACCTTTGGCACGACATATAACTACTACACCCTTGCCACCTAGATTTTTACAACCTAAGCTCACTCTTTATGATGGAAAGGGTGATCTAGAGACACATTTGAGAGCCTCTCATGCAACATGTTTGGATTATATACTATATGATTGGCTATTAACTAAATTATTTGTAAGGATCCTCAAGGATTATGCATTACAATGGTTTTATAGTCTACCAAATTAGCTGGTTAATTCATTCAATCCTCTTGTCAACATGTTCCTAGCACATTTCATTATCAATATCAGTGATAAGGTTTCATATGCCCAAATTTCACAATAATAATAGAAATCAAATGAGCCTCTCACTGAGTATGTTCTCAGATATGAGACCATATTGGCTAAGATGACTAGCCCTATGGTAGATTAGGAGTTACAAGACCTCTTCAAATAGAGTTTACTACCAATTTTTCATGAGACAATCATGTTCAAACATTTCTCTTATTTCATTGAATTATGTCACACTTTAAACAAAAGAGAAATCAAACTCATTTCAATGGGCAAACTTAAGTACACAAGTGCACCATATACAACTAATACAAGTAACAACAAAGCCCTATATAAGGTCAAATTCAATGATAGTAAAGGACCCACTCAGTAGATAGATAATGCAACTTTAGAGCCCTCACAAAGAGTCACTTTATCAGTACCTCCTCAAAAACCTTTTACAAATCTACCAGTTCCTCTAGCCAGGGTTCTACATTAGTTATTAGAATGTAACATCATATCTCTACCTCCTATTAGAGAAATTGATCCAACAAAGCCTCTTCCACGTGAATATGACCAGAATGCATTTTGTGACAATCACAAGGCACTAGGACATACTAAAAATAGATGCATTCATCTCAGGCATAAGATACAAGATCTAATTGATGGAAATCAAATTGATCTAGGCACTTCAGTTGAGCCTCTTTTGGATAAACCAACATAAGATAAGTCACTCAAAATCTTTTTAGATCCATTTCCATAGCATGGCAAGTTAGATACATAAGACACATTAGGTGTACATCATGCATATCAAGCACATCCTCCACTAGTTACATATAGGGCATTAACAACTGATTCACATCCATTAAGCCATATGATTGGTACTTTTCATTCTAGCATTCTAGTTCAACCTTCTATCTCCTATTTTGAGTAGGAGATTATTGAGGATGACATAGATTATCATGCACTCTTCATTAGATATTTTATTCATGGTCATACCATTCATAGTATTCTAATTGGCAATGGATCCAACATTAATATGTACTATGGCACTACTACAACACTTGGGTTATAGAGAGCAAGATATTACTCCAACAAAAATAGTTATCAAAAGGTTTTAGTAAACATAGTTAGAATACATTGGGTGACATCCTCATTCCTCTACAGGTTATTCTTACACACATGACCACCTCATTTATTATAGTTCTTAGAATAAAAGTTTTTGACATGTTACTTGTTAGACCTTAGATATAAAAACTCTGAGAAATTATATCTACAATACATTGATGCATGAAATTCATTCATGATAATCAGGTTATCACAGTTACTAGAGTTCCATATGACTTGCCACTTCCAATTTTAGATCCAGTTTTAGTTCTAGAGCTAGTTTTAGCTCCATTAACAATTCTAGCTCTGCCACCACTTTTTTCTCCAATTCAACATCAAACATAGGTATGATATTCATCACTAGCACATAAGGTTTATACAACTCCACAACTTCAAGATTCTAGATAACTTCTAGCTATACTATTCACAATAGAGTAACCCTCAGTTCATCTTTGATTTGATGACAACATGAATATAGTGCTTACATCATATGATGATACTTATGATGATGATCTTAATGCATTTGATGATAGTTGAAATCCTTTCCTCCATTTTTATCGCCAATAGCCTCCATCTTGGGATCCCTTCCCACCCCCAGCCTAATCTTTTATATTATGATGTGATGTTTATATATGATATTCTTTCCAACATTGATTATACATAGTTTCTTGTGCTTGATTGTACATAGCTCACATTTTTCAAAATACAAAAATTATACAATATTTCAAAAATATAAAAACATGTCAATTATATGTATCATCTATGTTTTACATTGCTAACCATTATGCTAGGCCTACATTACGTTATTCTATGCTATTGTTTATTGATTTATCTATATTAACAAGCTTCACTTGATCTTCTTTGAGTGTGTGCAATGCATCCAGATCATTTATTTCTTCATTCTACCCATTAAGGGGACATATTAATTCTACATTCCATCTACATATCGATACATCTACCCATTGGGGACATACTCTACATGACTACACCATCCAAGTTATGTCATTCTTACACTACACACTCTAGACATCTTTTTGTAGTACATTCCTTACATAGATATCATATTGACATCCATTAGCATATATCACACTTTTGTATTTCATAACATATACATTAGTCTTTCATTACATATCTCGTATACTCTATCTTCTTGCTTTCCATAGTTAGATGCATGTTTATATTTCTAGTACTTTGCATGCTTCTAATCTTCACTTTGATTATCTAGATGTGTTTGCATTTTCCAGTTCTTGTTTACTTTTTTCTTACATTTTAGACCATTTTCCAATGTAATTTGTTCTTTTCTATATGTGTGTGCCTTTGGACACTTGCCAATGTCCTTTGTGTGTGCCTTTCATGTGCTTGTGGCCCTTATGACAATATTTTTTTGTTACCATTGTGTGTGTATGAAACATTTGAACATGCCTTATATGCCTTAATGTGCTTATTTGGCCCCTTTTCCTTCCTCATGTGCTTATTACTTTGTATGATTGTTACTTGATTACTTATCTTTATGTGCAATGCCATGATTCCAATCATGCATTTACCTTGGTTCTTGGATGACATGATGGACATCATGCTCCATCCCTCCATGTTACTAACAACTAAAAACTAAAATTTTGAATTCTAATTTACTATTATGCACATGATATTACATTGTTATATCTATCTAGGCATACCCTTGTGGATCTAACAATCTCTCTCTACAAATTTTGATATATATTGAGATAATGTAAATCAAATCTATATCAAATATTTTTGCATCTTAAAACACTTGTAGGGCTTATTTTGAGGGTAGTCATTAAATTTTTTCATTCCTACCCTCAGAACAGGGGGAAAAAATAGGGGTTTTGTCATAGATATTAGAGCTCCTAATGGTTAAAAATGTAGTTTTAGAATAGTACAGTCTAGAATCTAGAACTCAGCACAGGCAAATTAGAGCAGACAAATAATAGAGAATCCAGATTAGTCATTAGTTTTACCTCTAGAAAACAATGCCAAAAATTGGACTACAGTGTTGGACCCTAAAGTGTCTAGTTTCTAGTAGTGTTTTCCAAACAATAGAATAATTAGTTTTTCTAGAATTAGGTAGAGACATGAGTTTAATCATAGTTTTACTAGTATAGTTTAATCTAAAAACTGGTAGTTTTTAGTACTTATTTTAATTTAAATAATCCAGATATAGGGGGCATCATGTATATAATGAGAGTTTCTATTTTTAGTTTAGACATGGTAGTTGATACAAATTTTAGTTCATAATCTATGTTCTAGACACTAGTTATTGGGGGCAATGTGCGCAACACATGGCCCTTCTCTATTTTTGAGTTTATTGCATTTTCTTACACATTCCCAATAGTTGCATTCCTTCATTTTTAGGTGGTTGGAATCATTTTCAAGTAAAATTTTATACAAGTTTGCTTCCCTCTTACTCGAGTTCTTGAGTGGCTTCCTAAGCCTTGATTCCAATTTTAGGAGGGGATTTTATACAAGTCCAAACTCCATCTTTCAAAGTGGCCAACAGTGGCCTAGTTTCTAATTTACATTCAGCTATACATGCCAACATTATCTTATCACAACACATTCAGGGGATCCATGAGTGATCTCATATGACATTCATCTATACTGATATTTTCTCATTTAGCTTCAGATCATGGGGCAATGATGGAGCCAAAGGTCTA
This sequence comes from Torreya grandis, assembly GCA_037957365.1. Taxonomy (NCBI): domain Eukaryota; kingdom Viridiplantae; phylum Streptophyta; class Pinopsida; order Cupressales; family Taxaceae; genus Torreya; species Torreya grandis. The sequence continues at coordinate 545,285 of JARHVA010001760.1, forward strand.
ACTAACCTTTGTATTCTTGAGCCACCTATTCAAAGGGATTGGACACATGGTCTAGACATTGATTAACACATGCATGATTCATTAACTTCACATAGTTGGTGATGATGGAGCTAAAGGGCCTACCTTTATATTCTTAAGCCAAATTCGAAGAGATTGAAAACTTAGCTCATTCATTGATATTACTCTTGATTCAACATACTTATAGCATTACCTAAGACAACCTAGTAGCATAAAAAGTTTTGTATTAGTTCACATACCCAGTGAGGTGTATTCATTCCTTTCTCTTCCTTCCTCTCTCCTTACCTAGATTTTTATGTTCTTATTTTAGATATAGCATATCTAATAAAAAATTATCTACTTTTAATTTCCTTTTTGTAGACTTACATAGTACAACATGCTCTCACTACCCACAACCCAGTATCACATAGCTTCTTGGGCTTAGCCTCATAGGTAAGTTCAGGTACACTTCTCTTTTTTACTTTATCCTAGTATATTGCTTTGATACATACTTAGAATAAGGGGGGGATGCAAATGTAGTCATACTAAAATGCAATTTTTATAGCTTTAGCATGACTTGTGACACCCAAACCATAAGTCTCTCCTACTCACTTACACAGGCCACTTAGGCATATTTTCACTATTTCCTAGTCATCTAAAGCCTTCTAGATTCAGTCCCTACTATCTTGGACTCCTCTCCTAAGAAAATATATATCCCCTAGGGTCCCTTTCCCCCTACATAATAGTGCCATAGGTTGGAATACAACACTAATACCCAGGGTTCCCACTTTCTAGTGCTGTTGTCCATGTACATAATAGCCTCAAATGGTCATATTTTCTTGAATCCTTATCTTTTCCCTTGTTAAAATAATGTGAGTTCATCTAACTTAGGATCACTAGTTTCCCTATAAAATTCCATTAAAATGTCATTTATAAGGGTTGACAATCATTCAAAGGGCACAATCTATAAATATACTAAAGAACACTCAAGAAAATCTTCCTATTCTCTGCATACAACCAACCACTATTATTTCTAGCCTATCCAAGCTCTCACACTAGTCATGAGCCATCTCAAGATTTCCCAAATTCACATACACTTACATTGCATACATAGGATTTCATAATACACATTTAAATTAGGATAACTACATTGGACTTGATCCCTCTTTGGAGTATTGGTATGTAGGTAGTGTGCCCACACATGGGGTGTGATCACACATTCAGTGCATATTACACACTAATCCCTTTTTCTAGTTGAATTTGAGATCACCTATCAAGAATGAAGACGAACTAGGATCCTTGAAGACAAAATCAATTGTATACAAAGCTTCATGAATAACCAAGACTTGATATTTCAAGCACAATGTCTCTTAGAGTAGATAAACAAAACCTAGAAAGCTCAAAAAGCTTATACACTAAGGACTATAGAGCTAAAACTTGGACTACAATGCTAGACCTCTAGGTGTCCCATTTATAGTGATCTTGTCTAGGTAGAAAATAGACTTCTAGATCCTATTTCTAATAGTTTGCCCAACTAGATCAATAATTTTTAACCTCTATCTCCTTCATCTCAACCCATAATCAATTAAGTTTTAATCTCTATCCCCTTGTTTTCTATTTTTAGAAATTATTTAACCAATTCCAAATTCAATAAATTAGTAGGTTAATTAAGACATATTTATTTTCTAATTTCCCCCTTAATATAGACCCCTTTACTATTTAGGGAATTAAACCTATAGTTTCCAAAATTTAGTAAAACACTAGGGATGTTTGTGGCCTTCACAAAGGCTAGATAAGTGTGAAAATAGGCCCTAAGATAGGTCTAGGGATAAGCTAGGTGTAGGTGGTATCAAGTATCACTCTTATTACTTGTGTTTATTTTAAGTGATTATATTTTCCCCCACTTTATTATATAAATGAAAAAAATGAAATGACTAAGATAAAGGAAAAAGAAGCATACTTGGACTTATCTAAGAGGCAAAGCCCATGAGTCTGAATCTGAGTATGTGAAGTAGGATCCATTGCATGTCTAACAAGTTAATTGTGAATAGATTAATAAGTAATTAAAATATATCAAAATCAAAGATAAAACTAAGTAAATAAGTGAAATTAAGTGAAGAGAAAATAAATTAAAGAGAGGAAATGAATGAATACACCTCACTGGGTACATGAACTAGTGTATAAACCTAGTGATAACCTATGTGTGTGAATGTATATAGTGATCAATCAATGAATATATTAGACTGATCTGATGGATTACTCAATCCTAATGTGTGGGTGGTTCAATAACTCAATCCATTTTTAACTCCATCATTGCACACTCCTACTTGGTCAATCATGAACTTTGAATAGATTAGATTGGATTGATGGTGTATCCAACCCTATAATGTAGGTAGATAAATAACTTAAGTAGACTATGAATACATTATTTCCTACCCATGTGTAGTAGATGCATATAAAATTGAAAACTATGTGATGTAACTAAAAATGTCTAACTAGAGATGTCTGCTCTGTGACCATTCAGGGATATTAGGTAGCTTTGGGCCACTCAGGAATGCCAAACACTAAATATGGAGTAAGGCATGAAACTTGTGTTTAACCTAGAACACAGTGTCTAATGTATATAACATAGAGAATAACATGGAGTTTATTATTGCATGTGATCAACTAGTGTATATGTGAGTATACAAAAATAATGTGCCACACACATACCCCCAAATCTGATATCTAAGCATATGGATTCTATATTAAGTTGTATTAATATGTATCTAATTATATGAATTAAAAATGGAGATGATTATACTATTCATGATTCTACCAATCTAAGAAAACTAGTATAAATCTAAGTTAAACTAGTAAATCTATAACCGAACCTATAGAAACCTAGACTATACCTACTATACTTTTCTAGCCAATCTAGTTTTTTTTGAAACTGAGGCTACTAGGCAATAGCACCATATCTTAGATATTATCACCATATGGTGTTAGTGTCTGAATTTGGGTACTAATGTCTATCTATTATAATTTCTATGTGACTGCATTGATCTCTATATAACTATTTCCCATAATGTTTAATTGAGTTTGATTTATATAATCTGAGCATGTGTGGTGAAAATTATATTTTGAGTGAATTTTGATTGCCTAATATCTATGATAAACCCTTATGAATGCCCCCACTTTTGAGGGAAATTGTTGACCATGTGAAATAACTATCCTAAAAAGAAAAACCTTTGCAAAATGTGTGTTAGCCAGATCATATATGAATTTTGTGTAATTTTATAATATAATGTGCAAACATAACATTAAAATGTAAGATAATCTAAGCATAAGTTTTTAATGTGTTATATATGTTATGTCTAGAATTCACAAGGCTATCAAGATAGATATAATAATGTATTTAATAGCAAATTTGATTAATAAATAAGTAGCTACCTAGGGGGATGGGACATGATGTCCATCATGATGCCCAAGTAGGAAGGGGAGATGCATGTGGTCCCTCATGAAATATAAAACTAAAGTGTGTGACGATAAAGAGAAAAGTTTTATGCCCATGACATATATAATAAAACATACATAAAACACACATGACGCATGCAAAGTATGCCAAGGGGCCATAATACAAGGAACATGGCCACATGTCACTAAATCTGAGAAAGTAAGACATATAAGGACATGTTTAAATCTCCACATACACAAAAATCAAGAAATTTTTCTTAGAGACACATAAAAATGACATTTTCAAATATCTACATACATAATCAAGAATGCACACACAAAGACATGGACACATATCCAAAGCATACATAATATCAAATAAGTCCTCATCATCACAATCATCATACCATTATATATATATATATATATATATATATATATATATATATATATATATATATATATATATATATAAGTGGAGCCTTATCCTTGACATTAGTCTAGATTCTGTGCATCCAAATAGCACATTGATCCATCATGCAATATGCCTCTTGTGTGTTTTCAAGGTAAACCACATTGGAACATAAAGTATTTGTATGAAACTTATGGTTCTCAAATGTGACATCATGTAAAAATTAGACCATGTGTTTGTCATGACTGAATGTCAAACATATGTCTAATAAATCAACTATGGCATCCATCACCTGTAACCATGTACTACCAAGTGTAACTAAAAGATGAGTGCCCTTGCTCATGATAAATAATAATGTGTTGGATACCTTGGGGTCACATGCAAATTGTAGTGTGATATGTCCAATGGAATCCTGATAATGTATGACATACTATAACTTATTTTATTGATAGCCTATATGGTGTAAATATGCCAAAGTGAAAGTATTAGGATCATAATCCTCATACAAAGACACATAGGGGATGTATCTTTTTGTAACAAAAATCTAGATAGTCAATGGATCATTTTATGAGTATTTGTGTTGATGATGATTTTTTCATGGTGCATGTACCTATAGACATGGAAGATGTATAATTTGAATAGTGATATAAGACTTGAACTTATTTAACTTATGCTATATTATTGAGCATGTTTAGGTGTCATGTCTTCTAAGTATATCAAAATGATAAAAGGGTTGACCTTCTAGCTATAATAATCTCCTAATAAATCTATGACAAACTATGGGTAATAACATCAATCCTCTATCAAGTAATATCCATAGAATCTAGTGCAATTTATCCTATGAACTTCTTGCCTAAATCTATATAATTAGGTCTATATCCATAGATGTAACCATGCGTAATAAGTGAATGGATGGATCTACCATTGATTGTAACTGAGTAGGTGAGCATGTAGCCATAAGATTATGAACTAATGGGGTTTTTGGTGGAAAAAAATGCATGAGTGCCTATAATCATCTCTGTGCTCTCTAGGGCCAACTGGTGTGAAACTCAATCCACATAAATAGTCATTAATGTCAATAGGTGTTGGATTATCCTCATTGGTGGCCTAGGAATATATATCAAAGTTATGGATGTAAATTATTATAGTTAACAAGTAATGGTAACTATGCTATTAAAATCTCATCATCTACCTTGGGTTGGGCTATCTGTAATGTGGGAGGGTCCTCCTCCATCATGGGTGAAGATAACTATGTTGTAGGAGGTTATAGAAGAATTATAGGAATAGTACTTTTAGATTACCCAACCTCATATGTGTGCATCTTCTCAATTAAAATCTTGTGAGGTAGAGAATCTATAAGAACATGAGGTGTCCCTTCTAAAGATGTATGTGGGGTGGTAAGATCGGTGACTCTAAAATATCTGAATGGTGGATTATTTTATAAATAAGTGTATAAGTATCCATCATTTAAAAATTTGACACATTTTGTTAAGCTAGAGGTTACAACCTCTATAACATGTATCCAAGGTCTCCCGAATAATAGGTTGTAATGCAAATTATTAGGCATCACCTAAAATAGTATAGGCATGGTTTTTATCCCAACCATAATATAAAATGTAATAGAGCCTTTATCTATTAATGTCATTAAAACCTTTGATATTATTATATGTATTTTTAATGAATGCTATATCAATACCTATAGTCTATAGAAATGTGAGGTTTCATATGTTAAGTCCTGGACCACTATCAATTAGAACTCATTTAATAGCAGTGATATTGATTTGTGATTAAATAAAAAGTAGTAAATTTTGAGCAACAAATTATTGTGATGGAAAATTCTCATTGTAAAAATATATAACATCCTCAATGTCCTTGATAGTGTTCATGATATATGAAAATTAAGTTGTGTATGCAATGGGAAATACAATAAATCTATAAATCAATCCTAACTCAGAGAAGATAGATCCTATTTACACTTTAAATTGGGGATACATTAGATAATCAATTTCATGACCAATATGGATATGTTAGACCTAGACAAAGGATATCTTACCATAATAATATCACTAGGGAGGGTTTCATAGCCTCTAGTCAAGCAAAACTATATAGTAACCCTAACTAGGTCCTATGTTTCTATATTCACTAAACTAATAACACGTAAAGTAAAATCTAACCTAGTGCTCACCAAAGCTTGTGTCACCAAAGCTTTTGTCACTAAATATGACTTTCATTTGAATACTTGGGGCTTAGTTTCTAAGAGATAAAAATTAGAGAGTATGGTGTCTAAGAGTCTCATAAATTTAGGTGAAATAAAATTATTATCTTGGATTCGACCTTATTTTATCCAATGTGTAGTGAAAGGAAATGAAATGAAGAGAAATTAAACATGAAATAATTTGAATAATTCAAATCATAAAAAATGTGACAAATGGAAAAAAGAAAGGCCCACAATGATAGAAAAGTGTGATTTCTTATCATAAGAATGAGGGAAATAGAGGAAAGCATACTAACATAGATTGTTATGCAAATTTCATCTATCAAAAAGAAAAAAAGTTAAATTTGAAGACAAGGATTAAAAACTCATAACCATTGAAAAACAAATTTTAAATAAGGAATGAAAATATGGTGATTTTATGAGGAAGGCTAGGTCCTATCCATGGTCTTACACTATAACTCATAAAAGAGAAACTCATAAGGGTGCTAAAAAGTATTGAAAATAAAGAAAAAAATGAAGGAAAAAGGAAAAAGTGAGGACTACTAGGTCCTATCTATGGTTTTACAATAGAAATCATGAAGAAAAGGGAAAACTAAAAGGCTAAAATAAAGGACTAAGGTTTGTGAAGAGAGAGAGCTGTTGTAGAGGGTGAGACCCATGTATGTATCCTAAAAAAATGTTAGATAGATAACATATATAAAGTATGAAAAGAAGGGAAAGAATCTATAGTAATATATATATCACGGATGAGCATGTGAGAGACAAGCTTATGTGTCTTATAAGGTTTCTTGAAGTTGAATTAGTTTGGTATCATTTTAGGTAGAAGAAGAGTTAACATCACAAGATGCCCCAAAGGGTAAGTGAATGTAGGGATGGGCATCACAAGATGCCTCAAATTTTGAAATGATATGTGGGTGGGCATCATAAGATTCCCCAAAGGATATATTAATGTGTGGATGGGCATCACAAGATGCCCCAAAATATAAAAAGATGAAGGAAAGATAAGAAAAAATAAGAAGAAAAGAACACCCCATATAGTGTCTAAATGGATTTAGGTTGTCCAATAAGATTTTGATAGGGGATTTCATGATGTTGGATAAAAGGAAAAGGATGATAAGAAATAAAAATGAGAGATAAAGAGTTAAGTCAACTAGATAGAGAACTAAGTTGGCTAGATAGAAAAATAAAGTCAATAATCAGATACAAGGTCGACTAGGTTGACTATGTATGGTTGAAAAGGGTTAGAAAAGAGCACATAGTCAACTAAGTCAACTTAGTAATATTGGGAATAAGGAAGATAAGGATATAGGGTCAACTAGGTAAACTTAGTACTATAATTTGACTGGCATAAAAGAGTATAGGGTTGACCAGGTCAATGATATACTGCATACAAGGTAAGAAACTAAGCTAAGAAGGATACAAGGTTGACCAGGTTGACTTAATACTATAACCTAACTAATAGAAAAGAGTACAAGGTCAACTAGGTTGATTAGTATTATAGTAAAGGGAAAACTTAGTCTATAAGAGAATGTGACAAATAAAATCACTGTCCTAAAAGTAGGGAAAAATTTACAATGTAATTGAAGCAAGAAATAGAAGAAAACACATAAACAATTAAATCAATGAGAATGATCCAATTAGGACACACATCACAAAATATTGTACTAATGTTAGCCAATGCAAGTTTTTGTAGTACAACACATAATTATCAGATAACAAGTAGTCAATTGAAAATTAAATGCTAACTAAGTGATCATCCTGAGTATTGTTACATTATTATAAAGTATTATTTTTAAGTGTGATAGGGAATTTGGCTAAAAATAGGGAACTAAGAAGCAATCTATGGATGGTTTTAGGATGGTTAGGTTGAAAGGGATCTATGTTTGCAATGGCACTAGCTTGGTATTGGGGCCTACCCCCTCACTTCACAATCCTACAATGATAAGGGTATCAAGTCCTTTGCCAATATAATATTAACTACATGTTTATACTTGGCCAGAAAACCAAGTCAACTTCCCCCTCAGTGATGAAACCCAAGTAGGTAGGCCTTAGGAAGATAAACACTAAATGCATTTTAATATTGTGTGATTTATTAGTATGTGAAAAAAGATAAAAATAGTGTAACTAAATGACTATTTGAAAAACCACCTACTTAGACTATGTGAGCTACTCTAGGCATGCAAACGACTAAAAGTGAAAGTGTGAATTAATTACTAAAAAATAATTATTAATTATCAAATTAAAAATGGTACAGAGTCGATTCATATGACATTATATGAAAATAGTCCAAAATAGAGTTGATTGGGTCATTACTATTTTGTGGAATCAAAATTATTTAAGAACAAAGTTGACTATGTTGACTTAGTCTTTTAGATAAAGATAAGATACATAACTAAGTTGACTAGGTCGACTTAGTTTGCTATAGGATTCTAGTTTTAAAGACTATAAAATTGCAACAAATAGAACTATAATGAATTATTAAATTGATAGAGTGTTAACCATTTTGAACACAAGTCAAAATGGGTCAACCCCCTATACTCCAAATATTAATATAGGGGTCTACTATAATGTTATAGGGTGTTTTATAGTTCATTTGATGTTATTTAATTTCATATTAACCTTGGTCATATCGATTTTAGTCTTTATGTCATTTAGGGGCCATAAATGAAGTGGTATAGTTTTATAAGCTAGATAAGTGTTATAATATCCTTCTTAATGTCCTTCATGTTAGTCCCTATCATATTAATTGTTAAGAATGTAATTTCTAACATAAACCTATAGGTGTTAAATGAAAATAAAAAACAAGTACAAAAGAGAGAGTTTCAAAGGTTATATGGCCTATGGGAGAGAGTGACACATGGGAGAAGCTTGTGGGATGGATGTTCAACTTAAGTAGACTCATTTACATTCTTAACATTCTTTGGAAGTGACAAAAATGGGTTGAAACCATTTTGTTCTTCCATTGATCCTCTATGCACATGAAAGTTGTCATTAGATTTTTGGATAGTATGGTTAGTAGGATAATTTTCAGGTCAAATTAGTTTGGTAGGTGATAATAAACTAATTCCACTTAATTTTAATATAAATATTTCAAGGATTCGTCACTTTTGCTGTATGAAACTATTAAAACTCTAGCGAGTAACCTATTTGAAGGTGTGTAAGGCACACCTCTCCAATTGATAAAATTGGAAATTATCAAAGTGTGGGTGATTTTGTATTGAGAAGAACCTCCAGAGAGGGTTGGTTCCCTTAAGACTTATCTCTAAAAAGTAAACTATTTTGAATTTTTGGGATGAAAAGGGAGAAGGAAACTAAAATGGAAAATCTTATTTAATTGGGTGATGCACCTGAATGATTGGTATTATCTAAAATATTTTTAAAACTAATTAATATACGCATATAAATGTAAAATAAAACTTTGCATTCAATCCTGAACATCAGTGTTCCAAAAGAAGGCCAAAATAAGTTTGTAAAGCAAATTCAAATCCTAACTCTTCAAATGAACTATAGAAGATGAGATTTTCATAGGAGGTGTGGAAAGGACCCAAAAAAATTGAAATTATATGCCATTTGTATGCTCTATTCTAATCCAAAAAACATATTAAAAAAAACTTCTTTATTTGATAAATGGTGTCAATTATAATTTTTGCTTTGCTTTAGGAATTTTTGAAAAATGGCTTCACAAAGCCAATATATAAGTCTAAAACCTTAAATAAATACAAATTGGCATGGAAAATAGAAGGATTAGTCTTATTTGAGTTAAATTAGGACTAAAATCCTTTTACAATATTATTTACAGGCTCTAAAATCTTACAAGTCTTCAAAAATTGCATGTTCTTCATTTTTGGCATAGAAATGAGAAGTGGTGGGCCCTTATTGCATGAGAATCATGAAATAAATTGGAATATAAATCCATATTAAAATTTATTGTAAGTTCTTTAATTTCCTTATCTTGCATGAAAAGCATGGGATATGCATGAAACTAGTCAAATTAGTTAACCAAAGAGATTTGACCCTTAAAGAATAGTTAACTCAAATAGAGCTCAAATTGAATGCATTAAAACTTGTATTGAATTTATAATGATATATACACTTAAAAAATAGATATATAATGTGATAACTTCAAAATTAATTCATTTGATGTATTTTCAATGCCATTCTTTATTTGCTTGATTGACCAATTAAGCCTATTAGGCCAATTAGGCCTAATAGCCTATATTATTGCATTTGGAATCCATTAAACCTGAAAAAATATGACATTAAATGTGAAAAATTAATTAAATATACCTGTAAAAACTTTTATCATCACAATATATTTGATTTTGATGAGAAAACACTCGCTATTCAGTCAATAAGGTTGACTAGGCCTATTTTACTCTATTTTCCTGCAGACTGGCCATTTTGATTGAGATGGTTTGGAAACTTATGGGATTATTTATGACCAAATTAAAATTTAAATATTAATAAAAATTATTAGGATTTGATATCAATTGATTATATTTTATTGAAGTGTCTTGTACTTTATTTTACATGCATTTTTCCACAAAAAATATGATTTTTACCCTCATCTGTACATCTCCATGCATAAAATTGACATTTATAGAATAATATATGAGTTTAATTTACATTTTAAAAGTTTTAAGGTTGATCCAAAATTATTTGATAGAAATAAAATCAACATTTTGTAAAACTAGTTTTTTGAGAGTGTAGGAGGGCTTTGAAGCTGAATCTTCAAAATGATGGTTCATGAATTACAGACCTCCAAATATCAAAATATTTGAATTTATTTATATCAAACTTACCCCCATAAAATAAATTAAAATATTGGGTTCCCATACAAAATATATAAAAAGTTACCACGTGGAGAAATCTGCCCGTGGAGTTTTGACTACATCTGGGCTGCCTACGCTCTTAATGATTATTCATAAATCATAGACTCTAAAATAGTATTAATTATTCATGAATTATAATTACATATGGGTTATAAAAAAATAATAATATTTTTTTATAAAATACACATGTGGTGAAAGATACGATCATCTGAATAGGAGGCTAGGAAGGGTGTCTAGAATTATAAAAAGTGAAAATTTCATGAAAATGAAAATAAATCTTCACCTAATTCCCAATGACTAAAAAAATCATCATGGGGTATTTAAAATTATATAAAAAAAATTTTAAATCATATTTTTCTTGAAAATTCAAAAAACCCCTTTTTGGCCTATATGCCTATTTGCTTGCATAAGCATGTATGAGCATGGTTTGCTTAAAATTTAGAGTTTTAAAACTTTTTAAAGGTATTATTATGATGTAAAGACATCATATAATAATTTTAAATAAACTTATAAACCTTTTTGGTACTCCATAATGATGCCTACTCCAATGGTGATCTCCAACAGACATGCTAAGGATTGTTACAAAATAGTGAGTATCTCCACTCATCTAATGGCAATGAATTTATTTTTTAAGGTTATCCAACTCTTGATGACTCTATGTACAAAATTTAAGGTCTTGGAACCACCTATAGCTTTTATAAAACTCAATTTTCTTGTAAAATTGACCCCTATTCATGGATTGTCTACATATTTGAACTTGAAAATGCTCTTTTTGAAATGAAAATGACCCATTTACAATAAAATTTTGATGTTTTTTCCCAAATTAGTGATTTTAGGCCATAATTGATTGGTTTGACTTACTAAAAAGAGACATTGGTGAGATTTAGGAAAGTTTTGAATGATAGGGTAGTAATTTGACCTTGATAGGTCAAATTACTAATAGAACAATCTTTAACAAGTTGACTATTCATTTTTGCTTGTTATTTCATGCACCCTATAGGTTTTTCTTCTATTTAAGCTATTATATATAACTCAAATGATTTTTAATTCTATAATATTTAGAATCTCTCATCCCATGTTTCCCATGCTTGGTTTCATAATTGAAAGTGATTTTAAGCATCAAATAAATCATGTTTTTAGGTTGAGGTTACCAGTGGACTTGCAATCAGTTTCCAACACCTATAGAAGGTTGATTTCTCTGTAGTGGTTTCAATGAAAAGTGTCATGTTGTACTTCAAGCCTATAATGTATCCTTGAACCCTCTCCTTATAATAAAAATCTCATAAGCTAGCATAATGGAGTTATAGTCATAGTTCAAAACTCACTATCAATTTGTTACATGATTCCATATACAATCAACTGAGTCATGGTGTGTGGAGTTTTGAAGACATTTATGGAGGTTTTTGACAGTAAAAAAGGTGTTGGACATATTCTTGTAACATGATCAATAAAATTGAGCCTCTCTAAGTGATATATGACAAACTATGAGAACCAATATCTCTACACACATAATCATACTCCATGACAAACATTGAATAGGCAAGTAAGCTCAATAACCATGTTTAAATATGAAGGATTTGAGTTCAGGGACAAAATCCCTAAAAACATTAAAATAGAGCCCTTAATGCTTTTGAAGTTAATATATAACAATGTTTCATACAGTTTGATAAGGTTTTGATGCATCTACCTTGTAGACTTATCCTAGGGGAAGAGCCATGCAAAAAAGAATGGGTGTTTGACTTTTGGAAATTAGTGTTTGATGACCTCAAAATCATGAATTTATTCACTATAATTTTTCAATATTCTAGAGGATTTAAATTTCAAATGACATTTCCATCTTAAAGTTGAAGATGAGGCATATCTTCATGATAAGGTATTATTATTGAGTTAAGAAGGGTATTTGTGTTTCAAAGAGAAACAATTAAGGTTGGAGCACTAGGTTTTTAGCCTATAGATGCAATTACAGGTGTGCTTTTGTTCAAAAGAGATACCTATAATTGATTGTAGGTATATGTAGTCTTATGGTACAAACCTAGACAAGAAGGCCTAATGGAAAAACTAACATTTGTTAGGGGAAGTTATCTCAAAATGATCTCAAAAGGATAATATACTATGTGGAACAAGTTATAATATGGATACTCACCTACATGACCTCCATTTGACTCCAAAAAAATCAACTGTAGCTGACTATAAGAAACAATGAGGAAGAGTATGGTGTTATGGGGGTTAACATAATATGAAAATGACTTGGATAGATCCAAATGGATTTAAATAGTTAATAAAACTCATATAAGGTATTTTAACATTGTATTAAAGGTCCAACCATGTAAATATATACTTATAGGTGTCACTCCCTAGGCAAGATAATACAACCATAGTTGACTGTAACTGAGCATGGAAAGGAAAGGTGAAAGCACCTTAAGTTGGAAATATAAAATGAATATTAAGAATGGTTAAATCTCATAAAATTTATTGTGACTAATAATTATCCCCATATCATGAAAATATTGGAAGAAAAAACTCTAATAAGGCAAACTATAGTCAACATATATGCCCCTGTATACAGTCAACTTCTCACAATCTACCTTAGAGATTTTATGAGGTTTTAAGGAGATATCCATATGATAAAGGCCTAAAAATTTGTATAGATCATCTCCATGGATTATAAAATATCATCAAATAATCAATTTTGATGAGACAATAGGGGAAGTACCTCTATTTTATCTTAGATAGAGGGTACTCGCCTAGGATGCAAACCTATAGACTATGAAGAAAGGTGATAAGAAGGAAGGTTGAGGGTTGATAAAACATTGAAATAAGATATATAAGGTTGATATAGAAATGGAAAAACATAGGTAAACCCTCAAATATGTTGGAAACATGCCATAATGTCCTAGACTTATAATTATGTAGGTAGACCTACTTGGTCTAGATTAGGCCTAAAGCCCTAGGGGGTATGATTTCACTTCTAGCCTTAGGTGATCATTACAATGAATTAAAACATGTTAATTAATTATTATAAGGTGTGTTAAATATTATATTATGTAGAATAATCCATAGGGAATCCATTTTTGGCTTAAAACCAACTCAAAACTATGTAGAATGGAAGATAATACTCGAGAGGCTCATTTTAAATTCTCACATCTACTTGGAGGTTGTGCATTGGAATATAAGGAGTTAGGAAACATTTAAGAAGGTATTAAACATTTTCATTGTTAAAATTTTCTACAAATCCAACACCATATCTTTATGAACAAATGCTAAGGGTGAAAATGGCCCAAAACCCTCTAAAACCCTTGGTAATGACCCATTGGGAAAATGAAGGAGAAGAGGCATCCAAATGGCATGAAATGGATTGGAAAATTATTGGAGGTTATATAGGACTCTCCAAGGCTCCTCTCCATCATACTAAGTTGTACCCTACATGTATGGATAGGGTATAAATTAGCATTTTTTGACTATTTTTGGTGTTTTTTAGGTTCAATAAAGATTAAAAGGATGAAAGTAACTTTGGGATAGATATTGGGACTTAATATAAATCAAAATTTGTGTTTATTTCCTTAGATAAGTGCACAAGTGCCTCTGAAAGTGCCTTCATCTCAACCAGTCAAAAGTGGCATAGTGCATGAGCTAGTGGGAGGGTGAAGACTTAAAGTGGGAGGCATTTTAAGGTTTACCTAAGGAATATAAGGATATAATGGGTCCTAAAAGGTGTAATTCACTCCTATATATGTATAATATTGAAAAACTAAATATAACATTGGTGCCAAGTGTGCAAGGTGAGTGAAGGAGGAGTTATTTAGACTACAAGTTGTGATAGCTCATGTTTAGAAGAATTCTGATGATTAGGGATACACAAAATGCATGTTAGAGCATGTATAAAACATGCCCTCTCATTTAAATCATAAAATATATCCTAATTTAGCTTTAGGACATTCTAAAAGAGCCAAATGATGAAGGCAATTTTTTGAGCAAGCAAAAAGAGTCTTATGCCACATTTTAAGAAGTTTCATGTTTTGAGGGACATTTGTCAAAGTAGACATTGCATGGTCTATTTAATATTATTATATACTACATTTTTAACTCTTTTTATTAGCATGACACATGTATTAGTGAATCTTGGACTTCATTCTCTTCTCCTCTCTCTTTATTTCTATAAGTAGTAGCTATTTTGGATCTTGTCGACTAATACCACAATGTGTATATTGAACCCTTGATGGAATGAAATTATATTTTGCCTTTTAATAATTAATGAAAGTCTATTTTTGATTTCATGAACATTTTTATAAGTGTGAAAAGTGATGTATGGTGGAGTTGGTGATAATCTTCTATCTTTGCTTGTCTTATCCTTACATGTCTATGCAAGAGTTCCTATTATAATAGGTCATATAGAGTGTATTAAAATGTGTCAAGATCCTTTGAAGTGTACAATTTTTATTAGAGTATGAAATCTGACCTCTGGTTAACTTACTTTTTGTTATCTCATACACATCACCTTTATGTTGAAACACTTATATTAGAAACCCATAAGACTTGGAAGCTAGTTTGGATGACTTATTTATTAGTGAAATAAGTATGATGGTCATGTGGAAATAATATTGGTGTATCACCCCTTTATAATAGTTTCATTTCATGAAAAATTTCAACTCTTTTCCTTACAAGTAACTAGTTGGTTAGGTAATAAGCAGTTTAAGGTATATTTAGGTAGCTAGCTCTTAAACTTAGAGGTCTACTTATACCTATAGGTAAACACACATACATATAAGTATTCCTATATTTAAAAAATATATAAGAGGATTTAACATATTCTTCTAGGGTACAATATTTGGTGACAATAGTTCTGGCATGCTCGATGGGACTCATTATCTTCAAGACAACTTGTCAAGGTGAATGCTAGTCTTGACAAAATCAAATATAAATTGGTGTGATAATAAGAATTTGGTGACTCAATTCAAGGTAAAATATGGTTTAAGGCCATAATTTTTTCATAAATTGTCTCTCATGCTTTATGGTTCTTACTAGGTAATTATCTAGTAGATTTTTCAATCCTATCAATCCACCTATTTAGCCTAAAATTCCTCTTAAAGTTCAATTCACTCATCCTAAATTTGCCCTTTAAATATCAAGAAGATTTTAATAGCCAAGAAAGTGAAGAGGTTGAATAAATTTAAGATCTTGAAGAAAACATGGCTAGAAAACATGCCTTTCCTACCTTCAATACTAAAAATCCAATCCACCTTCAGGCCTATGATGATATTCCTCCTAATGCCACAAAGAGTGTTCTTACACTCAATGGTGAGAGTCATGTTACACCTATAGAACACATTAAGGATATATTTAATTTTTGTAGCTTCCACAATGTCACTAAAGATAATATTTCCATTAGACTCCTTGCCATATACCTTAGAGGGAAAGTTATTGATTGGTATTAGACTTTGATCGGTGGATGCATCACTTCATAGAATGAATTTGGGGTGTTTTTGACTTCAAGGTTTGAATATGAAAGTGACCATACCTCTCTTCTACATTAGCTCAATGTGATCAAAATAAGCCCTAAGGAAAGAATGCATGAATTCAATGAGAGGTTTAAAAATACTTGGTATAGTTTGCCTCATCCCATGAGAGCACCTTATAGCTTGTGTTACCTACCTACTTGAGATCCATTGGTACTAATATTGTTATCATACTTCAATCCGAGGGTGGTTTTAATCTTTTTGATGCATATGAACTTGCTATTAGAGCTGAGAATGGCCTCATTCAACTAAGAAAGTTGCCTCCTAAGGTGCATATTCCATTTTTTCCTAATAATCCAAGTGTGTATAAAGTTCCTAATGAAAATGATAAGCCTAGGATTTCTCCTAAGAATGCATAAGATGATATTGATTGGCAGTCAAGGTCTAATTTGTATGAGACAAGATACCAAGCCTTAGAAGCTCCAAATAAGCAAGATAACATGAAAAAAGGTGCCTATCAAAATAAATATCCATATAATTATAAATATTTACAATAATATGGGAGAGGAAGAGGTCAAGGGTGACCTAACTTTAATAGGCCTACCAATGTCTACAATCCCAATTCCACTACCAATGTAAGAGAGATGGTACCAACGCATAAAAACTTGGTACAAGGAGAATATTGGAAACAATGCCAATTCATGGATGACAATGAGGGTGGATATAAAGATTTATTTTCTAAATGAGGAGTCACTCCTCTCTTATAAGATGAAGATGAAGTGATGATGCAAGTAAATGAGGATTGGCAGCCCCATGGAGAAAGTTTTACCAACTTCATAGTTGAGGACACCTTTATGATCAATTAAGGAACTTAAGCTATAGAAAATATAATAGCCAATAGGAAGGATATAGGAGGTGAAAATATCATTATTATAAGCTCATATAATCTTCCTCCAAGGCAACAAGGCATTGTAGCTCTAAACACACCTACACCTCCTCCAAAGCAAGCTGTGGTAAGGTCTGCTCAAGATATCTCAATTCCTCAAGTTTCAAACAATATTTTGCCTCCAAAGACTCAAGATAAGGTGTGTAATAATTACCTAAACATAGTTGTTTCTTTGAAAAGTGCCAAAACATCTATCTCTTTGTGGGATGTCCTTCACATGCTTAGACAAAAAGAGCTATTACAAAAACAATTGTCCACTATTCCTACTAGTCCTTCAAACAAAATTCAAAGTCATGGTCATGTTTATATAATAAATTCAATTAACATGATTTTTAAACCATATAATAAAATTGAGAAACCTCCACAATTCCACCTCATTCTCATAGTGGGTGATAAATTGGTACATGATTGCCTAGTTGATAGTAGTGCTTCTACTTTAGTCATGTCTAAGGTTATAACTAATAAGTTAGGAATAAAATATGATAATAATAGTAAGGGAGTGCTTTAGATATATGGTACACCTACAAATATAATAGGGTTGATAAAAAATTTGAAGGTTTTCTTGCATGATTATCTTAGTTTTCCTATCCTCCAAGACATAGTTGTTGTTGACCTCCTAGCTCACTTTGCAATCTACCTTTCAAGGGAATTTATAGCCAAGATAGGTTTATATATCTTATCTAATTGGTAATTATTTGAATTTATGATAAGGTATGGAACCAAGGTGACTATAAGAACTCAACCTCTTGTAATATTTCATATTGAGCCCTACTTTGAAACAAATTCTAACTTGAATTGTGTGATCAATGAAAAGGAGTCCAATGTGGATGATGGTTCTTCCAAGATTGAGGAAATTTACTACTTGTTACTTGATGAATATGGTACTAACACTTATGATAATGATTCTTACACATACTTTAAGAAAACTAACCTTTGTACTTGTATCATGTATGAAGAGCCATTTGAGGGAGTTGAAGTAAGTGTCAAACATTCTTATTCATAAGATGTTGAAGGTAAATATATTCTTCATGAGTATGATGATGATAGGTTTAGGACCCTAATTGATCACCACCATGGGAATAATGATGTATTTCTACTAGCTATTGATTAATATGCCCTTGATGATGATACTCATGTTGTAGAGGAGGATGACTTATGGCAAAGGTTTGATGCCATATGTCAAGAATCTGATTAACATGGTAATGTTCCTTCTTCTCCTAATAAGTATATGTCTAATGTATTAATAGGCCCATTTTTTCCTAAGTTTGGACTCACACCAACTCAATATGAGGCAATCATTTGAACTGATTACTATTTTGATATCTTTATGCTAGCTGGAAGAATTGATGCGCTCCTTGCACCAAATGGTAGGTAGCTAACAAATTATATAATGTTTTGGGAATCTTCAAGAATAGGAACATGTGAAAATCATATCATGAAGTGTGGAAAGTAATGGATCTAATAAAATTATTGAGAAAATATCTAGCTTGACATCTGGGGTGTACAACTCCACCCTGGCAGAAGATGCTCTTTTAGGCTATAAAAATAGGCTTAAACTAGTATGCAACAATGTGATGTGAAGATAACAAAGCTTTGTAGAATTTTTTCTAGGCATAAGTAAAGTGACCACCATTAAAACTTAAAACTAGCATGGATGTCCTTAAAGCTCCAAATTATAGTTCCCAAGCTCACTTATGAGCCATTGGGCCTTTAATAGTTAGATAAGCTATTACTCTATTTTTTCCAAATGAACTATACTCTATATTTAGAGCTTAAAGTATATAAAATATGGTTGAAGTAATTTAGGGTGTTCTTGGGTGAATATCTTTAGTTTTATGATTGAATGCATAATAAATGCTATGATTTTAGTGTGATAAATTCAATTTCAATGATGTTTTTTACAAAATTTGATTTTTGACACTCATGTCATCTCTATAGTTTAGGATGACATTAGAATATTATGTGGAAATAATCTAAGTATAGGAAAGATCCCACACCAAGACATGATACCTATGCTTAAAGTGCTAACCCAGTATGCACCCTTGATCTAAGATATTTCATTGAACCCTCTATGTTTTTAAAGGATGCTAAGCATGATAAAACATATGCTTGCACCCATAAGACTAAAAAGAAACCCAATATAGGCTTGCACCCATATGACCGAAAGTAATTTTCTAAATAGGATTTGTACCTATAGACCCTCAACATAGCCTAGAAATGGATTGCACTAATGAAATTACAAATGATATTGTTGTAAATGACCAAGCCCATTAAAGATTGAGTTGTGCCATGGAATTATTAGCCTAACATGGGACCCAATTATTTATCTACTACATTTTAAGTGAGCACATAAGTTTCATTCCTTATGTGAATTGATGATAGTGTAGTTGAGTGATAAATGTTGAGCACCATGGGTTTATTCCATATTTATGCCTAATTATAACAAGTTTAGAACTAACTTAGAGAACTAGACAAACACCTAATGGAGTAAATTAATTGAGACAATTGACCCTTTTTAAAAACATTCTGGTTCTATTTTCAAGACCTATGTTGAATTTCATTACTGTAATGGTGCAAAAGAATAATGATCTAGCTCTCCCTTGATAACATCAAGTTCTGATTAGAACAAGTGGAAGATAGTTTTACACTAAATCATCCATCCTATAAAGAACAAAAGTTAAGGAAGTGGGTCTAAAACAACCTATATGATGTTCTATATGAGGTCTTCTTTTGTGAACTACTTAAGCATGTGTACTGATGGTTGGTTATTTATGTGACCCATATAAGCTGAATCTATGAAAAATACCTTAAATGGATGAAGGACATCTTAGAAAAGATTGATAATATTGATGCCACTTAGACCAAATTAGTTTACAAATGGTGGAAAGGAGCACTGATCAGTTATGTGCTTGAGTTCATAGTATCGACATAATCCTACCCTAAAGAAGTAGAGTATCAATTCTTGCATGAGCCTAGAGGCACATTTATGAGATAATTATGCATAGATTTTAAGATATAGATGGTGGAATATGGATTTAAAATCATAATAATGGAAGGCTAAAGTCCTTTCACATATAAGTAACATAATGGGGAAGAAAGGGATGTGTAGGTGAAGTGAAATAGAAGGGGATGAATAGATTAACACCTAACAACTCAGAAGATAGACTTATAAAAAGAGAAGGCATATTCTGATGGAAGATATGGAACTTGGAAGTGTTGAGATAACTTATAACAAGTGGGAAGGGCATGGTAAAATATCTGTTGAACTATAATAGTGCCAAGAAGAGAGAAATGTTGAAGCCATAGGCCTAGCTCATCAATTTATGGGTATAAATTAATCTAGGTTCCTTTCAAATTTGACCATTAAAGATGCACTAGAATTACCTACCCCCTTTGAACCTATGGCACAAGTTCAAACACTGTATCCCCCTTAGGAAGAAAGAAGAATGATAATTGACCCTATTATCAATATTAACTTTGATCAGTTTGCAAACTTAGATTTCAATTTTATGATTGAATAAGTTGTTCATTACAAGGAGATAAGCAAGTATACCTCAAGACCTTTGGGAACTAACTCAATAACATAGAATGTAAGTTAACGTATTCCATTTCAACAAATGTTAGATTCATAGAATGGGAAATAACCCAAAGGAAGTGGCTTGATTCCACGAGTTAGTAGTACAGTGCCTTCATCATCTTTGACACTGACAGTCACTATAGGGTTAATTCCTAACACAGTGTTTGGAGGCTTAGGAGGGCCATCATCAAGTCAGATATAGGGGAAACAATAACCTCAAATTCTAGTGTCCCCCAAAATAAGTATATTATGAGATGGTAATGCACCTGATAGAATATCACAATGTATAAAATACCATAGAACATGTGTTAAAATGTGAGATTTAATATAGAGATTGGGGTATAACCTAATCAGAGTACAAGGAAACATAGTTCATGATGACTCTGATTGGTCATACTCATACCTAGTATAGGAAATTTGATCCTAAATAGGCTATGCTTTATTATGAAATTTTGAAGGAAGTACTCTTGAAGGAGTTTGATATTCCTAAGTTTGAATAGTAGAGCATCATTGTGCTTAAGGAAATTAACAAGGGATATCAGAGAGCATGTACCTATATGATGCTTGGTTTAAAAATCTCCTTTCAAAGTTTCCCTATGACATCCACCCCTCTTAACATGTATAATGGTTTGTTGGGGGCTATTTAGTACCCTTCAGAAGTGTACTATCTATGAAGACATTCATGGACCCCCATGAAGCATTAAAATTCATGCTCTGGGTTGAGGTAGTTAGGAGCACTGACATAATAATCAAACCTTTCATGGAGGTGTAAATTTCATCCATGGACTCCCAACTATAGAAGCTGACTGCTAGTTCATTACAAGACACTCAATGTGGATTATGGTGCATCAACTATGAGATAAAAGGATATAAAAAAATAATTATCCTCAAAGGAATGTCCACACATTGCTTCTAAATTATGGAGTTTTCCATGAGGGACATGATTTTCACAATTTTACATTATTACAACATGCTAGTTAGGTTAGAACAACCCTCTATTACAATTTATGTGATTCTAACACTCATGTCATAGCTAACTACCAAGTAATTGATGAGATGAACAAAAAAATGAAAATAGGTGCATGACAGGAAATGACAACTAGAGGGTAAGCAAACCAAAGAATAAGGGATATGAATAATAAAATACTAGCTATGGGATACAACAAGGTGTCAGAGGGTGAGGTAGCGGATGTGATGGAGGAATATTCCCACCATGATCATGTTACAAGTATGGCTCAACCAAGAACTATCAGTATGACTACCTAACACATCTAACATGTGGGTATTGATGAGGACCACATTTTATCAAGAATTCCTTAACTTGTATAAAAATTTAACCCAAAGCTAGCTCAGTGTAAATAAAGGTGAAAGAATGATTCAATGTGAGATAAAATTAAATAAATAGACTCTAAAGGCACAACTGACCTGCATGAAACAAATCAAAGTGTAGGCAACTACTCGTAGTGGGTTCACCACTTAGTTACCAATTATGCCAATACCAAAATTATGCTTTAAATATGGGGAAATGAGTTACACTAAGCACATCATGAAACCTAATCTTAAAGTTGTGCCTTACCCTAACCCTACACACTAGAAAGATGTCTTACAATAGGTCATGAGTGTTATTCAAAACTGACAAGAAGAACTCTAACTGGCATGTAATTTAGAGGGGAAAGCTATTTCCTCTAATAAACGAAAAGATAAATAGGAGGCTAAGGTGTAAGAGATAACAAAGATCTTGTACCTCCTACAAATATAAAGGATGCTGACCCTATTGAATAATTTACTTTTAGAGCGTGTCAGGTAGAATCCAGTTGAAATTACCATAGCCCATTATTTGAAATTATTATGCCATGCATGAAAAGGATGAAAGAGGTCAGGCATACATAGAACATAGAATATGATCAAGAGATCCTAGTGACCACCATCATTGATGGAGGTTTATATGTGAGGTCCTTATAGAAACATGTATCAAGGTCAACATATTGATAAAGAATGCATGGGATAAAATGGGTAGGCTAGCCTTGAGGCCTTCCCCTCATATGATTTTCATGGCTAAAAAATATAGGATGCAACTAATAAATTTTTTAAAATGCATGAATGTAGGTATTATGGGCATAGATTTCCATGTTGACTTTGAAGTTATCAAGTTGGTTGAGCAAGATAACTATCCAGCACTCCTAGGTAGGCTATGATACTATAAAAATAATGCTAACATGTGCTTCAAGCAGTGATATATGACCTTTGAAAATGGTAAGGAGAGGGTTGTGATCCCCCTCTCAAGTTACCAAGGATCCCCTTATTTAAAAAGTGTCGATCTTGAAAATGAGATCAACCATATCTACAATATCACACTACAAGGTGCCAAAACTATAAACCCTAATGACTAAGGAGTGATTTCTTGGGATGATAGATAGTTATCCTCAAAAAATACTAACATATATTGTGATTGATGGGTCTAAGAACCTTTAAAAACCACTAGTTAGAGGTGCCACATAGTGAGCATTGAGGCACCAAAACCTATGAAGATTGGCTAGGTCTAGATTGATCATACTTCACAAAGAGGGGTCCCTTGTAATAGGAAGAAGGGAAATAGGGTGTTTCACCTAAGAAAAGGTAAAATTATGGTGCTACCATGATATTAATGGACCAATCCTATCAAACATTATGTCTACAATATAGAGTAATATATCCAAAAGGGGAAAGATAGAATGAGTGTATTGGTGTATACTTTAAGGAGCACTATCGCTCATTTATGGGCATAAAAAAAGCCTATATTACCAACTTGTAAAGATGTAAAAGTAATAATATGAACCATATTCAAAAAAATTAACAATAATTTGAACATATCCACATACTTCAATGATTCTAACCCTATAGTGCATGCATGATTATATGAATGAACTTGGATTGAGTGTGGTATAAATACCTTGAGGAGCCTGTGGGTACATACCTTCTACAAAACATTAAAGATGTGGGGATGGGCTTGGTATTTAGTCAATGAAATTCACCATGAGACATATAGTTGGGATGTCTTGAAGGATAAGTTTGTGCACACCTTCTCATTTTCCTCACACAACCAAAAATTAATTGAGCCATTGCAAGTCATTTAAAGGGTAGTGTTTGAAGACATTATAATCTTCAAGGATCACCTATAAGATATATTTAGGGAGAAGGGATTAACACTCCCAACTTTATTTAAGGATTATGAACTCAAAAATGACTTGGGTGTTGAAGATATGGATGCATGAAAAATATAAAGTTGGACATCCTTGACAAGAAATAGGAAGATCATGTGCCAAGTGGATGATAATGTTCCTAATGAGGAAGTCCTTACTCATCTCCACATCAAAAAAATTGTAGGGAGTAGGTAAGTTGAGGACACACATCAAGAGAGAAACAAGCCCTACCATGCATTTCTCAAGACCACCTAGGTTGACATCAACATAGAAGGAGAACCAAAGGTGGCTACTCTAGGTACATATTGGTTTGACATAGAACTAGTGTGAATTATGGATCTCCTGAAGGAGTTTTAAGATTTATTTATATGAAATTACTAGTACATGAAAGGTACCCACCCATCCCTTGGAAAAATGAGCATAAATATGGTAGATGATGTGTGACCTATGAAGAAACACCCCTATAAAATGAACCCCAATCTCCATGCAAAGGTTAATGTGTTAGATGTAGGAGTGATCTACCTAATATAGAAGTCATAATGGGTGAGATAAATGGTGATTAACATAAAAAAAGATAGGTGAATCTACATTTGCATGGATTATCAATTGTTAAATGTTACCTATGTCATTGACCCCTTCTTGACTCCATTCATTGATGAAGTCTTGGATGGAGTTACAGGCTGCAAAATCTATACTTTCATTGATGGTTTCTCTAGATACCATCAAGTCCAAATTGAAGAGGAGGATAAGCCTAAAACAACCTTTATGACATAATGGGGTTATTTTTATTATAACATGATACCCTTTGGGCTAAAAAATGTACCAGCCATATTCTCTAGAGTGGTCATTGCTACATTCAAATATTTTATTCATAAGTTCCTCTAGGTGTACCTTGATGATTAGATTGTATATGGGCTCGTAAGAGACCATTATGACAACTTGTGGTTCATGTTTGAGAGGTGCAAATAGTTATAGATATAATTAAACCTTAATAAGTGCATCTTCATGACCCATGTTGGCACATTACTTAGGCATATCATCTACAAATATGGTCCATTATCAATCTTGCAAATATTGCCATTATCATTCAGCTTGAAATTCCTTCCACACATAGAGATGTTCACACCTTTATTTGCCATTGTGTATATTATATAAATTTTATAAGGAGCTATGCAAGGATCACATCACCACTAGAGGAGTTGTGAAAGTATGACCCATTATATTAGGGCATAACATAAGAGGATGCCTTTGAAACTCTAAAGATCAAATTGGCTAGCATGCTTATTATTTAGTTTCTCAACTAAATGACTTTATTACAAATCTATGTTGATGCATCTATCTCTAAAATTGGAACTATTCTGGTGAAACTTGGTGAAGGTAAAATGGATCATCTTATCTCCTTCATAAGCCATAAATTAATCCCTATAGAGAAGAATTACATAATTATTAAGTGCAAGGCACTAGCAATGGTTTACACCCTCTATAAATTTAGGAAATACTTGTTGGTGACCCCATTCATCTTTTTCACTGATCATAAGGCACTTAAGAACCTAGTAAATAATACCATTCTCCATGGGCACATTTATAGATGAATAGTTATGTTTTAAGAATTCCAATTCTCAATTATGGTGAAACCTAGAAAATAGAACTCGAGACTAGACCATTTACCCATATCATCTCTAGTGATACGATAGTGCCTATTGAAGAGGAAATGCTAGATGCACAACTCTATAGAGTCTAATTCATTCTTGAAGACTTAGTGGAGATAGTTGTATTTATAACATTTAGGTTTGCACCCAAGACCATGACCATAAAAAAAAGTAGCTGCTCACCATTCATGCCACCCCCTTCTAGATCATTAGTGGGGAGATATATAAATTAATTTGAGATGAATTCCTACACCAATGTGTTTTGAAACATGAAATAAAATCTATTCTATGTGAGGTGCTTGAGGGGATCACAATAAGCCATTGTGTTGGGGATACAATGACACATAAAGTGTTGTAACCAAACTTATGGTAGCTAATCCTATTTCAAGATTCAAAGTATTGTGCTAAGGCATGTGATATATGCCAATTCATAGGGAATCCAAATCAATGGGATGAGATGGCTCTCATTCCCATTCTTTCCTAGGTGCCATTCAAGAAATGGTCCATTGATTTTATTAGGCCAATCACTCCTACAATAAGGTGTTTAATTACAAGGTATATTCTGGTGACAACTAACTATTTTACCAAGTAAACTGAGGTAGTGCCTACTAAAAACTACACTACCACCACTACTACACAATTCATATGGGAGAACATCATAAGTTGCTATGGGTGCCCACTCAGTTTAAATAGTGATAGAGAAACACACTTCTTCAATAAAACTATGAAAATATTACTATTTGTGTAAATGGTGTCACATCACAAGACCACCCCATATCATCCCCATGTTAATGGTACAACTGAGGTATTCAACAAAATCTTGGTAATGTGCCTCATAAAAATATGTGACATTGGTTGCAAAAATTGGGATAATCAAGTGTCAGTGGTATTATGGGCATACCACATAACCTAAAGCTATATCATTATAAATAGTGTTTGGTACTAATGAAATTTTACTAATGGAGTTATTGGTACCATCATTGTGCATCACATGAATTAATTACCTAGATGACTAAGTTTTATTAAGTTCAAGGCTAAAGGACTTGAAGTAGTTAGATGAGGTACATGCCCATTCAAGATGGAACTAGAAGATTGATAAGGCATGCCAAAAGTTGTGGCATGATAGGTACATTAAGCATAAAATACTAATTAAAGAATCATTTGTATTTCTCTATGACTCCAAGTACCTAAGTCAACTAGGCAAGTTGTAGATAAGATGGATGGGCCCATATGTCATCCATCATATATTGGAGATAAGCAAATGTAAGTTGTGTATGTTGGCTAGTAAATGTTCCCTAAGAATTTTAATGGCAATTGATTGAATCCATATCAATAACAAAATGGTGTTTTTACCATGAGACATCAAATTCTTGATCATGAGTCAGTTGTGTTGTGTTAACCAGAATAAAGGTTTGGTGTGAGCCAAATAGTTATTTATGATTATTTTGTTCTATGTTGTTGTGATGATTAAGTGAATAAGTAGTTATTTGAATCCCACTAATGAAATATTCTAGTACATTTATGTATAACTCCATTCAGGTAAGTTAAGCACATATGCTTTCCAAAGTGCTTGAGGCCAAACACCTAAGTTTCTAAGCACAAGGATATTTCTAGAATTTGAAAATATGAACACCAAGGGAGAAAGAGAGGCACAAAGGGTGCTCATGCACATGAAATGAAATAAAGGTGCGTAAGATGATAGTACACAAGAGGTATAGTGAAGACACATAATATGATCATTCAAAAGAGATTAAATGATAATGAAGCACTAGAAGACTAGTGTAAGGGATTTATATGGGGTAGGATAGGCCAAGGCAAAGAGATGAAAATGCATAAAAATCAACCAAAATAGGAAAGTGCACTTGAAATGGAATCACAAAAGGAAAAAAAGATGGAACCATAGAGGTTGAATCATGTGTATGTGAGACACTACACCTAGGTTGTCATAATGAAGGTGAAGGTCATGCCAAGTATACAAAGTGTAGGAGAAATATTGTCAGGACATGCTAACATCCACCCAAAGTGAGGTAGGAAGTGATTGTTTAAACTAGACATCACCTCACCAATAATACCATTAGAAGAGTTATTGAGGTGATGGTGGAGGCATAAATATCTA
Source organism: Torreya grandis (assembly GCA_037957365.1). Taxonomy (NCBI): domain Eukaryota; kingdom Viridiplantae; phylum Streptophyta; class Pinopsida; order Cupressales; family Taxaceae; genus Torreya; species Torreya grandis. Next base: position 573,096 of record JARHVA010001760.1, read on the forward strand.
CATTAAATGCATAAGTGGTAATGAATTTTCATGGATTTCATTAGATTTTGTGATTTCTAAGAACTCTAAATTTCACCATGCAATTAATCACCTATAATTAAGATGGTAGATGGAATTAAGGGTATAAAGCAACGATAGGCCGAATAGTTTAGGTTACAAACCTTGAGATAATTTGTACCCAAAATGTAGACCAACAAACCAAACCTAAAATAACTACTATAAAATTGAATCCTTGAGCACCCATGGATGCCAAAAGTGAATGAATTAATAGAGAAAGTCATTAAGTTTTATTAGTGATTAGCATAGAGAAGTGTGGGGCATGAATTGTGTAAGAATCAAGCAATAGAAAAGTGAAGTGACACTAAGGCAACCATTAATAGCAAAGAAAATCTTGAGAGTAAAATATATAGTCACTTACCTCATGACTGTGAGAAGTTCCAACAAAAAATGAAGGATTCAACAAGATAAATAGACCATGCTTCAACACTAGCTAGTTTAGAATTAGGAAGAAGCTCATGAGTTCTATCCCATCACAGGTGTGAAAAGATAAAAAGAGGGTGCAAATGATAGAGGAAGTGGTTTTAGAAAAGAATAACGTACAACCAATAGAGGGAGTTAACATCATTGAGGTTGATCTTGAGGCACTTGTAAAAGTGTCCTATCGAGAGATATAGTTCCTTAAGGAAGTCTTGATAGGGGAGATATGGGTATATTTCATGCACACCTACCACTCAAAGAATATAACCAATACACCTAAAATAATTCATAAGACCTAACATAAATTGGATGGTGGACATGAGGTCTAAAATAGAATCAAGTGCAACATTGTTTGATGTATCCATCTGAGAGAAACTTGCAAGCATTGGTGTAATTTAACTCTATGAGTTGACATGTTTTAGGAAGCCAAAGGAAATCATATAATTATTCCTCTCACACATCCTTGGAAATTACATCTATTTCATATAAAGGTGCATATATATATCAACATGCCTAATATGTATAACTACTGAGCTCTTAGACTCTGACATAGACATCCACCAGATGATGGTAAATGATGATAAAGTTGAAAGGGTTGGGAAACTCCTTGGGTAATACAAGGGAGGTTTTAAATTCCCAATTAAAGATATCAGAGACCCCAAAATTAGGGTAACTACATGCCTTGTAAGTTTAAAAATTTTCTTCGATGGTCAATGTGAAGATGTCACAAAGACCTACCTGTGCATCGCATATCACATGGTGTAAGGGGTTAAATTCAATATAGAAAAATTCATAGCAAAGGAGATGGTGAAGAATGTGATTTAGTGTCATGTAATGTGAGAGACATTTTGGTGGGGGTCTATATTAATTCTAATTTTTATGGAGGATATCAATGTGCCCAATGGTGATGAAGACAACCTTTGGGTCTTCCTAATGTACCAAGACTCCCTGGCATAGAAAAAATAAAATTTTTCCTGCCCACTCACCTTGTATTATAAGTACAAGACCAAATTAAGTGGGTGGTGTGCCTAGTATATTGAATAATTTATGGAGGAATGGTAAATCCCAAAGGATATACTCTAGAATATGTTTGGAATGAAAACCTTTGCCATTATGAATCACTTTTGTGTAGTGTGCCTAACACTAATAGACATTAACTGCTCAGGTTAGCCTAAGCTTCCTCATGTATTCTCTACAAAATAATTGAGGGAGGCACAAAGAAGGATCTCTAATGCATAGTAACTAGACATCTCAGTGAAAACCATAGATTTAAAATGAAGTAGGTTGTAACACCAATACATGTGCCCAAGAGGGAAAACAACCAAGGATGAGGAAGATGACTCATATTTCACCAACATCCATCCCCTCCAAAAAGAAGTGATTGTAGGGAACATCAATATGATTTATTATGAGATGAAGCTAAGGAAGAAGAGAATGAGCACCAAGAAAGATGATGACATCACTCTCCTAGTCAATGATGAAGGGAAGATGGTGCTAGTAGCACTGAAGAAGTCTCCCCAAAAGAAATAGGGGGAGACACTTGAGGAGATACAAGAGTGAATCAAATTAAATATCACCTTCAATGATGAGGCTACTCCATCTATACCAAGGAAAAAGAAGCGCATGGCCTTTATGCTAGGGATTAATTCACCTAAGCTAATGGAAAAGAAAAATAAGTTAAAGGGGCTAGTTGTAATGCCCATGATAACCTTGGTAGAGATGGAGGTATAAGATGTGCATGAGGAATTGGAAGTATAAGAGGCATATGAAGAGATGGAGGAGGAGGAAGGAGAGATAAAAGTTTACATCATATAGGAAGAAGTAGTAGAAGAAGATCCTAATGCTAGATAAGTTTAGGAGGCCCTCCAAGGTATAAATACCACCATTCTTAGAGAGGTAGAAACACTACCTAACACCTCATCAAAATATCCCTCCACATAACATCCACTAACTAGGGATAAAAATAGAAGTTGGTGGAAGAAAATGAGCCTCAATGATGAACATATAGAGATGGTGCTAGAGCTAAAAAATAAAAGAGTGAGCATGAAGGCATTCAACATGACGCAAAAAGAGAATGATAAGGTTGAGGTTGAAGAAATAAGGGCTAAGGAAGTAAAAACCATGGAAATAATAAAAAGGAGGAAGGCATATAAAAATAAATCCTAGGAAGAAAGGGCTAGGAAAGATAAGGAAGAGAAGAAGGTTACCATAGGTGTAGAACCAAGGGAAGAACAAGTATAAAAGGCACCTAGCACCCCCACCAGCATAATATAAGAAGCTACACCATAAGTTTACCCAAGTACTGAAGGGGAACCTAGAGACAAGGAAGGTAATGCTAACATATTTAAGGAACAAAGAAAGAGTGTAGAGGAAACCCAATAAAAATAGGGGACAAAGCTAGAACTGAGGAGGAATAAAAAATGGACCAAGGGGATAAGTTCAAGGAAAAAACCCTACCAAAGAAAGAAACAAACTTAGAGGGAAGCATCAAAGACAGTGATTACACAAAGGAATAAGAAAAAGAATAGATGGAGCTAGATTCCATTGAAGAAGAGGGCACTAAGACAAGCCTCAGAGAAAAGGTGCAAAAGGGGTGGACTGATGAAGACTATTATATGTTTGAATACATGCCCCCAAAGTTTTCATAATAAGGATGCACCAAAAATTATCATTTGCCTTTGAAATTTATATGGATGAGCATCATTTTGAGGTGATATGGAAGGATTTACTGGGCATAGAAAAACTATAAGAAGGATAGGATTTCCTTCTCATAAACCACCATGTAATGAACCCAGTCAGGTTAGCCAATACACTCATCTAAATGGACTTCAAAGTAGTTCATAAGAACATTGTTAATAATTTTAGGGATTCAAAGTAGAATAAGATCATGATAGAAGTAGAAGAAGAAATAAAGGCCATGAAATTCAAATTGAAACAATTGGCTAAGCACGTAGAAGAAGCCAAGCCATAATTTTTGGATGGTGTTGACACTTCAAACTTCTCAAAGGTTGAAAAGGTGTGTGCACTAGTAGAATAAATGATCCCAAGGTTAAAGTTAGAGTTGATTTCACAAGAAGAGATGGACCCATGTGCCATAATAAATCAAGATCTAGCCACAAAGATTGAAGAGGTGGAAGACCTCTTTGTGAAACTATAAGAAGGCATAGAGGCAATTGATTCCATCTTCATGAACTTCTCTAACCAAGTGTTGATCATCGATGTGCACCTAAAGTAGACAAAGTGGGAGAGGGAAGAGATAATGACAAAGGAATATATTATTAGTAGGTATAAGCACACATAGATCATGGCAAAGGTTAACACTCTGAGTGCCTAGATCAATAAATAGGAGTAAAACTTGGAAGAAATCTTTCATGCCTTATAAATAAAGGTTGGTGATCAAGGATTAATCTTAGATATAAGAGTGATAAGGGCAAAGGAAATGCTATAGGCCTTCAAAAAATAATTAGAGAAAATTATTTTTCTCATACTTAGCCTTACCTAAACAAATATTTCCATTACTATTGAATAAAATCAAGCTCACCATCAAGGGCTTTGAGGACTTCAACACTGAATTAAAGGAGAATGCATCAGAGTTCTATGCACCTAGGGCATTGAAAGACTAATTTGAGAATTGACTAGAAATTTTATATGGGTTAATGTTATGCCCCTTTTTTGCTTATTTTGGACCAACACCAATTCATCAAACACTTTAGTGTGAGGTAATTATTAAAGATGATTACTATTTTGATATCTTTACACTAGTTGGAAGAATCGATGTACTCCTTGTGCCAACTGGTAGGTGGATAAAATATTAAATAATGTTTTGGGCATCTTCAAGGAATGGAAGTACATGCAAATCATAGCACAAAGGGAATAAATTAATGTATTTGACAAAATGATTGAGAAAATATCCATCTTGATAACTAACATGCATAACTCCTTTAGGCTGTAAAAGTAAGCTCAAACTAGTATGCAATGATATGATGTGAAGATAGTGAATCTCTATAGAATTTGTTCTAGGCATAACCAAAATAATTTCCATTGAGCCTTAAAACTAGCATAAATGTCCTTAAGGCTTCATGTTCTAGTGCCCAAGCTCACCTGTGAGCCTTTGGGCCTTTAATAGTTAGATAAGCTATTACTCTATTTTTTCCAAATGAATTATATTTTGTATTTAGATCATAAAGTATATGACTAATGGTTGAAGTAATTCATGGTGTTCTTAGGTGAATATGTTTATTTTTATGATTGAAATGCATAATGAATGCTATGATTTTAGTGTGATAAATTCAATTTCAATGATGTTATTTTTAAGATCTAATTGTTGGCATTCATGGAATCTCTATAGTATAGGATGACATCAACATATTATATTAAAATAATCTAAGTATAGGAAAGATCCTGCACCAAGCCATGATACCTATGCTTAAAGCACTAACCCAGAATTAACCTTTAATTTAAGATATTCCATTGAACCCTCCAAGTGCCTAAAGGATGATAATCTTGATAAAACATAGGCTTGTGCCCATAAGACTATAAAGCAACCTAATATAGGCTTACACCCATATGAATGGAAGTAGCTATTGTTAACATTTTAACCTCACAAACCAAATGTTAACCCTTATCCTTCAAAACTTTGATGACCATTATTTTAGCTCATCTTTATTCCCCCTTATGTCCTTGTTTAAGAGAAAAATGACTAACACAAGATTTAAGAAGCCAAACCATCATATGAACATCAGATAGGGATGAATAAATCAAATTGGTTATGCATTTCATAAGTGAACCTACAAAATTAACTAAAGATAAAATATTATAAGGACATGATGTTTTTCATTCCTTTAGAATCCTCTACACTTTTTTTGTCTTGATGAGTTATCTATCTCAAGATATAAGCTTTCAAGAAAGAAAAATTAGAGTGAGATGTATGTGTATAAATCAAATTTGGGCCTTGTGAAATAGCCATTTGAATTTAAATGTTCCAAGGATAAACATACAACTAAAAAATGTCTAAATCATGGAAGCTCAAGTCAAGATCCTATGCTGAGTGGGTAATCAATGATGTTAGTGGATCTAGAAGATCTAATGGAGTGTATTCAATCATGCATTAAATGTCAATCATGAGCTCATAGTCAAAATGTCAATGTATCCTAAAATTGAATGTGCTGCTGACAAGTGGCAAGATCCTAGGCACCAATACAAAGATCTAATGGAATGTGGTGATGGAAAAATCTATTGGGTCTAAATTGATAAATTCTATGTAATACATCATACCAAAGTAGATTAATGGTGAGTGAAAGGTCAAATAGTCAGTAGATCCCAAAAATGAATGAGAAGTTGCCAAGTGTCATGACCATGTCAACTATCAATAGATCAATGGTATGTGTTCAAGCCATGCAAATGAATATTTATAGTACACAAAGTCAAGAAGTTAATGATATTTGATCAAATATGAGGCCACCATGTTGTTCAAGTATCAAAGTAGATTGGACTAATAAAAATATCCTAAGAAGGGATGCAAAGCTGATAGATGGCATAATTTTGGGAGCCCAAACCAAGATTAATGGCAAAGATTAAATTTTAAGATTGGAGTTTTTAAGTGGAGGTCAAACATGATCTAGGTTGAACCAAGAGAAAATGCTTCAAAGGGAATGTACCACCATTAGAGTGGTTGAAAGTCATTAAGCAAACATAGTTATGTAGTCAAAGTTGTTAATGGTGAAGCTCTATTACCATAAAAGCTTAGATGCAGGATGGGTTTATTTAGACCTAGTATAGTCCATAACGAAGCTATGAAACTTGTACATATGCATTGATATAATTACCATATAAAAATGAATAAATTGGATTGGTTTTCAATCTATAGTAAAGATCCATATTCGAGTTGGAGTAAATGTAGATATAAATGAGATATGGTAGAGTGTCTCATCCTTCAACATAGTCATAGATCTTACAAATAGCCACTCAAAAGTAGACTTAGTCATGGATCTATTAGGTGAATGAATATGATGATTTTGTCCTTACAATGAAGGGAATTAATGTGGAATAACTTGATAAGGATTCATGCAATGGGGGTGGTTGCTTCCTATAGTGGTCTTGACCTTCATGATCCATCCTTCCATGCTAGATAGAGTCCTAGTGACTTTCATACATGGGAAACTCAGTGAGTTGGTATAGATGTTTTATTGATCATTTATGACTCCTTCACTTTCCCATGCATCCCTTCCCCTCTCTTTCATCCCATTCTGCTATAAATTCAAGCTTTGAGCTCTTGATTTTCATCCCTTTATTGGGCATGACTAGACTCTGCCAAGATTGAGCTTTGTAACCTCTTGAGATGAATAGAAGACTATTATAATATTTATTTATGTTTCTCTAGTACATTCATATAAGTTTGATTTTCATATGTGGTAGAGATTTCTCCCTTGTTAAGTCCTGATCTCACCTAGTTGGTAGTTTTTCATGTTATGCAAGTCATGCCTATTGTTTGATGCCATTGGTTAAAGCCAAAAGTGGATACATTTATTGGTTAGTACATTGAATCAAGCCTACTCCATCACTTACCTCAAGATTTGATCAATTGATGAAACCTTTGCATGAAACATTGATTCATAAGAGACTTAGGAGTTGTAGATCCAACCATTTATTCTATCTCATTAGTGTTTTATAAGCTCAAGAGTGGATGAACAATCATTCTAGGTTTATCACCAATAATAGCTTAGGGTTTCCATTTTAGTTTCTTTATCCCCCTTTTCACCCCAATAATGAGTAGGTTTTAGTGTAAATGAGATAAGTGATACATCAGAGGAGTTAGACTCATTAAAAATCCTAGAGGTTTGACTCAAGATTAGGTGACCCACATACTAGGATCATTCCCATGTTGGAATAGGTTTGAGAAAGAATCCCTAAACAATCCTTTGTTAAGCTAGGGTAATACCTAAGCCTCCAATAGTTTTTGGTACACTTAGTGGGACTTACTTTAAAATATTGAAGCAAGTCTATAAGACATTCTTCTTTAGAAGTAGTTTGAATTATTCATTTATTGTTATCTCAAGGTAAGAAGCATATTCTTGTTCATGGTTTTAGTTATCTTCATGTTTTTTAGGCTATGGTATCCTATAGAGAAGGATACTATCTTTCCTCTCCTTATCAATAATTTCAAAATGATCTATATACATATTGATATGATCCTCACCAGTAATATGAGGACCTATACTAGTCATACATATAGGAGTACTACCCTGGTCTTCCCCATGAACAACTAATCCATCATAATATTGCCCCTTCCTAGTGCTATGATGAGCCCCCTTATTACCAAGATCATCTAGCCTTTTATGAGTCTAATCTACCCCCTCTATAGCTTGGTTACCCTCTTGATTAATCATGAGGGGTGAATAAAATTCTTGAATAGCCTACTCATACTCCAAGCCATTTTATATATATCCTTAAAAAAGCTCAATTAGACCAAGAGAGGAATATGATAAACATTGATAAGTTGAGGGGGTATGGGCAGGAAATTCCAAAACATGTCATTAGAGGGGTTAGGAATTTAATGTAGTAGGAAAAGGAGGAGTGGATGTATTTCATTAGAAGAGGTTATAATGGAAACAATAGTGACATGCTTGACATAGATGCAATCATCTCCAAGATTGAGGATAAATTGGTAGCCCATGAATAACAACAAACACTTCATCACCCATCTTGTCTTCCCTTATTCACTCCATGTCAAAATCATGTTAAGCTTCCCATCACCACTCATAATCCCTCACCAAATTATTTTCAATGTCATCATAGTTCCCCCTAACTCATATCAACCTTCTCCTCATAGAAATCTATCCAAAGAAGAGTTTAGGAGGAAAGGAAAGTTTGTGTTGAAAGAGCCATCTATCATGAGCAACCGAGGTCTAATTTTGAAGCCTCATTTTATAGGAAAATTAAAGATACAAATAAAAATTTGTACCATACATTGGCAGCTACAAAGGCAACATCGACTCAACTACACGTGCATCCTTTCATTCCTCAAGCCATAGTGCACACTATGCAAGAAGATCATAAGCCCAAGTTTCCATCATGGAGTCAAGTCATGCAACCAAGCAAATCCAAAGTCATTAAATCCTCACCCTCCCATCCTCAAGAGTCTAAGTCAGTTCCATCTTGGAAATACATCTAGAATAGTATACAAAATAAGGAGGACATGATTTTTGAAGATAAATAGTTAGACCAAAGAGGTGTCACATATATCTCATCTCTCTGGGAGTCATCCCAAGAATATCCTATGCCAATCCTTGAGGAGGTAATTAGTGAACTCCATGTTGAAATCATAGATGATGATGAATTATCAAAGTTAGAAGAGGAGATCATAATTAGGACACTAATGGGAAAGGGTGAGCATGTTTCAGTCCTTCAAGATGTAAAGATAGATGAATTCAAATAGGAGGTTGAGATACAAGTACAAGAAAAAGTACATCAAGAGGAATCTACTCCATTGAAAGTTCCAAATTTCATGGATTCCTCCCCTGAAGAGAAGTCCATAGAGGTACCAAGTTTCACACCAATTCCTTTTATGCCTCAAGACCCATCCATACTACCAAATCCTACACCTAGTCTATTTAAAGTCTCAAGCTTCCTACCTCCTCAATATATAGTTGTACCTTTACCCACTCCACCTACCATTCCTCATGAAACCCATCCATCTCAAAATTGTAAACCTTCATGGGCCATGCACTCAAATTATGTGATGCCTAGCCTTTGTCATGAGGATCTTATTATGCCTAGTCCATCTAATCAAGAAAAGGAGGTGGAAGAGGTCAATCAGTTCAAGGTTCCAAGCTTCATGAGCTTCCTCTATGGAGAGGGTACCCAAACAATTAAATTTATATTAGAAGTGGATCCATCTTGCATTTCTACCATTCACACTCAAGAAGAGGATCATTTCATGTGGTAAATAAAAGAGGAAATTGATAATTCAAATAAGCTTCAAGAGGAAAGTGTTGAGGAGGATGCAAGTGTCTATGAAGAAGAGATTTCTATTGGTACCCCTCTTGGATGGGAAAGATGAATTTATAACTTTAAATGTGAAGAAGTATAACTACCATATTATGTTGATAATGAAGAGGTTGAGGATATCAATTCCTTTCCATCTTATGTAGAGGATGAGGAAATAGATTTAATATCTAATCAAATTGATGAATTTTTGGGGTAGGAAAAGGTTCCCAATTAGCCAAAAGGCTCATTGGATGAATTTTTTGAAGTTTTTTGAGTAGGATATTCTCTTCTATGGGAGGATTATGGTCTGATTGCAGCCAAAGAGAATAGTCTTGTCAAGCAAATCAAAGAACATGGAGTGGGAAGTATTTCAATACTACTACCTCAAGAGTTCAATGTAGACATGGACTTGTTTCAAATATTCATAATGGGATATCATCTGCTTGGTGAGCCTACAAACATGGGTATGCTTCTAAAATTTAATTTAGATTTATTTTGTGCATAACCTAGTCAACTAAATTATGAAGGAATGGAGCTTGAATCTAAGATAGGGGCTGCTAGTAGGATTTCCATTATAAGAGGGTGTCCTTTGAGGCACCTATTTTAGTTAGATATTGGAAAAGAGGAAGATACACTAAATAATTATGTTTATATTGGAGTTTACTTTTCTCCTAATATTCCACATATGAGTATGCCAAAGGAGTTAGCAAAGAAAAGACTCAATTTCTTAATCACCAGGATTGTAAGGGAACATGCAATATATAATTATCCATCTCATCATGGAAATGAACTCAGTAAATTTCATTTTAATCTAGGAGTAAAAGTATATATTAATTTAATTTGTACATATTAGGGTAGATTTTGTTGTTTTCCTTCAAGTGCTGTCTTAGCATATTCATTTGTTATCCTTGCTTTAGTTTACATTAGTTTTCTTATTTATGTTTTTATTTATTGTCTATTGGGTTTTTATTTTTCAATAGGTTGCTTATAGTCAATTTTAATTTTTTTAATTGTTTCATAAGCCCAAGAAGTCATATAAGTGTCTAGGTCTCAATCATAGTGGGCCTGCTTCCCATTAGAGTCGCCAGAAATGTTAGCATTTTAGCCTCACAAGCCAAATGTTAATCCTTATCATTTAAAACTTTTATGACCATTGTTTTATCTCATTTTTATGCCCCTTAGTTTCCTTGTTAAAGATAAAAATGACTAAAATAGGCCTTGAGAAGCCAGATCATCATATGCACGTTAGGCAAGGATGAACAAATCAACTTGGTTGTGTATTTCATAAGTGAACATATGGAATAAAACAAAGATAAAATATTGTAGGAACATGATGTTTTTCATGTCTTTATCATCATCTATAAATTTTGTGTCTTGATGAGTTATCTATCTCAAGATATAAGCCTTAAAATATGAAATAACAGAGTGAAACATGTGAGCAAATGTTAAATTTGGGCCTCATGAAATAGTTGTTTGAATTCAAATGTTCCAAGGATGAATGTCTAGGTGAAAAGTGTCTAAATTTTAAAATCTGAAGTCAATATCTAATGTTGAGTGAGAGATAAATGATTTCAGTGGGTCTATAAGATCTAATGGATCATGTTAAATCATGCATCAAAGATCAATGATGAGCTTGTAGTCAAAAGGTTAACATATCCTAAAATTAAATGTGTGGATGATAAGTGGTAAAATATTTGGTTCCCATGAGAAGATATAATGGCACATGGAGAATGAAAAAGATAGTGGGTCCAAGTTGATCAATGGTGCATAATCCATCATACCAAAACAAATCAATAATGAGAGAAAGGTCAACTAGTCAGTAGATCTTGAGAATTAATGACAAGCTGCCAAGTGTCATGAACATATCAAATATTAAGTAAATGAATGGTACATGTTTGATCCATTAAAAATAAGATCAATGGTGTGCATAAGGTCAAGAAGTTAATGAGCTCATATTAAATATGAGGCCACCACATGGTGCAAACATGGAAGCAGATTGGATTGATAGTAGGATCTTGAGAAGGGATGTAGAGCTAACAAATGATATGACTTTGGGAGCCCAAATCAATATTAATGGGAAAAATTAAAATTTGAAGCTGGGAGTTTTCAACTAAATGTCAAATAAAGTCTAGGTCAAACTAAGAGAAAATGTTTTAAAGGGTGTGTGCCACCATTAGATCTCAGTGGAACATCATTAAGCAAACATAGTTATGCAGTCAAGGTTGTTAATGGTGAAGCTCTATTGCCATTAAAGCTCATATTCAAGATAGGTTTGTTTAAAGCTAGTATAGTCCAAAATGAAGCTATGCAAACTATGGATCTACATTGATATAATGACTATAGAAAAACTAATAAATTAGATTGGTTTTTAATCTATAGTAAAGATTCATATTTAGGTTGGAGCAGATGTAGACATAAATGAGATATGGTGGAGTGTCTCATACTTCAACATAGTCATAGATATGATAAATAGCCACCCAAAAACAAACTTAATCATGGCTCTATCAGGTACATGAATATGAATATTTTGTCCTTATAATGAAGGTCATTAATGTAAAGGAGATTGAGAAGGATTTATGTGATGGGTTTAGTTACTTCTTGTAGTGGTCTTGACCTTCACGATCCATCCTTCCACACTAGATAGTGTCCTTGTGACATTAATACATGGGGAGCTTGAGGAGTTGGTAAAACTATTATCTTGATCATTGATGACTCCTTCTCTACTCTCCCATGCATCCCTTCCCCTCTATCTCATCCCATTCTATTATAAATTTAAGCTTTGAGTTCTTGATTTTCAGCCCTCTCTTGGGCATGACTAGACTCTGCCAAGATTGAGCTTTGTAATCTCTTGAGATGAGTAGAAGAATATTTTAAGATTTAATTATGCTTATCCAATGTGTTCATGTTAGTTTGATTTGCATATGTGGTAGATCTTTCTCCCTTGTCAAGTCCTGATCTCACCTAGTTGGTAGTTTGTCATGTTGTGTAGGTCATGCCTAGTGTTTGAGGTCATTTGGTTAAAGCCAATAATATATACATTAATTGGTTAGTGCCTTGAATCAGGCCTATTCCATCTCTTCCCTCAAGCTTTGATCAATTGATAAAACCTTTACATGAAACATTATGCATAAGAGACTTAACAGTTATAGATCCAATCATTTGTTTTATCTAATTAGTGTTTTAGAAGCTCAAGTAAGAGTGGATGAATAATCATTAAAGGTGTATCACAAAAAGTAGATTAGGGTTTCCATTTTAGTTTCTTTCTCCCCATTTTCACCCTAATAATGAGTAAGTTTTAGTGTAAATGTGCTAAGTGATACATCATAAGAGCTAGCCTCGTTAAATTTTTTAGAGGTCTAATCTAAGATTAGGTGACCCATAGCTTAGGGTCATTCCCATGTTAGACTAGGTTTGAGAAAGAGGAGCTAAATAATACTTTGCTCAGCTAGGGTACAACCTAAGCCTCCAAAATCTACCTAAATAGTCTTTGTACTTATAAATCCTTAGCATAGCCTAGAAATAGCTTACATCGATGAACTTGTAAATGCCATTATTGTAAATGACCAAACCCATTGAAGATTAAGTTGTGCTATGGAATGATAATCCTAATGTGGGCCCTAATTATTTATCTTCTACACTTTGGGTGAGTGCATAAGGCTCGTGCTTTATGTGAATTGATTTTGGTGTAATCAAGTGACAAATGTTGAGCTTTATAGGTTTATTCCATGTTTTTGTCTAATTGTAACAAGTCTAGAACTGAATTGGAGAACTAGATCAATGCTTGATGGAGTAAATGAATTGAGACAATCGACCCTTTTCTACAACATGTATTTTCTAATGATTCTAACAAACATGATTTTGATTGTCTCACCAATAATGGAGAATATTTTCATGTGGTGAATGAAGAAGAGCTATGGTAAAGGTTAAATGTCATATGTAAAGAGTTTGACAAGTTGGGTAAAACTCTTTTTTCTTCAATAAATTGAAAATATGATGTCAAGATTTCTAATGAGACTAAAAATCATGTTGTTGAGTGATTTATCAAGCATAAGGATGAATGTCATGATGATGATCAAGAATATACAATCATGAAAGAGTTTGATGAATCTATTGACCAAGATTTTGTGAATATGGAAGATGAGATTAAGGTAGAATTGGTTGTGTTTCAAGGATAGTCAGAAGCTCCACTTGAGGTAGAATTATCTCCAAAATTTTTGGAATATGGTGAAGAGAATCTTGATGCTTCCAAACATCAAGTACATGCTGGCCTAGAACAACACAAAGATGAGGCAATTGCCATACATTCCATTCTATAGTTTGAGGAATGTAAATCAGATGTGATAAAGATTAAGAGAATTAAAGATCCAATAAAGGATATTATATATCAAGTCAAATAATTCATGAAGGCTTCAAATAGTCCACTTGTAAATAGGATAAGGCATAGAGTTGGTAAGATTCTTGACCATACACATATGCAAGTGATTGGTGATGAGCATGCTCCTCATGCTAAGATGCCTTCATGGAGTGAAAAATATATAGGGGAAGTATTTTTGACCCTGGTTGAGGTATGAGAAGGTTTTTTACCTCAAGGTGATGATTTTTAAATAGTATATTAGATGTGTGTGTCTTTCTTTCACTTGTGTTGTGTTCCATAAGTGTTTTAGTTGAACACATGTTTTATTTCCCTTTAGTGTGTTTTGTTGTGTGTCCTTTATTTTTTTTTTATGTGGTGTTAAAGGAAAATTGTGTGTCAAAATAGTTTACATGTGAATCCATGTCCCAATAGACATGATTAGGCTAATATTCTTGGTATAACAATCATACCACCCTTGGGAAATTGCCAATAATGTTAATCATTTTGAACACAAGTTAAAATGGATCAACCCATTATAGTCCAAAAATTGATATAGGGGTATATTATAATGTTATTTTGTGTTTTATAGTTCATTTTATTTCATTCAATGTCATATTAGCCTTGGTCATGTCCATTTTAGTCCTTATTCCATTTAATGTCATTTAGGGGTCATAAATGAAGTGATATGGTTTTATAAGATATAAAAGTGATATAATATCCTTATAAATGTCCCTTATGTTAGTTAATATCAGATTAACTTTTAGGAATGATAGTAATAATAGAAACTTGTAGGTGTTAACTGAAAATTAAAAAAATAAGTGCAAAAAAGGGAGTTTCAAAGGTTGTATGACCTATAAGAGAGAGTGGAACATGGGAGAATATTGTGGGATGGATATTAAACTTAATTTGAATAATTTAAATTATTTAAATGTTTTTTAAGTGCAAAAAATGGGCTAAAACTATTCTACTCATCCATCGCTCTACTATGCACATGAAACTGATCAATAGGTTTTTAGATAGTACTGCTAGTAGGAAAAGTTTCAAGTCAAATGAATTTGGCGGGTGATATTAAACTTATTAAAATTAATTTTCATATAAATATCTAAATTATTTTTCACTTATGATTTTTGAACCATCCTTAACAAGTTGACTGTTCATTTTTGCTTAATATTTCCCATACCCTGCAGGTTTTGCTTCTATTTGCGCTAGTCTATACAACTAAATTGATGATTTTGATTCAAAAATATGTATAATATATAAAAAAATGTTTAATATTATATTTTTTCATAATTTTAAGTTATTTTATGGGTCAAATAGTTCAATTTTACAAGTTGAGGTTACCAGTGGACTTGTAGTTAGTTTCCAACACTTGTAGAAAGTTCCTTTATCTGCAGTGGTTTCAAAGAAAAGTGTGGTGTTTTAATTAATGACTATAATGTATATTTTAACACTATAATTCTAATAAAAATCTCAAAATCTATCATAATAGAGTTGCAGTCATAGTTTAAAACTCACAGTCAATTTCTTGCATGATTCCATATACAGTCAACTGAGTCATGGTGTGTGGAGTTGTAAGAACATTTATGGAGGTGTTTGAGAGTTAAAAATGTGTTGTAAATATTATTTTAACATGATAAATAAAATTAATCCTCTCCAAGTGATATATGACAAATTGTGAGGACCAATATCTCTACATACATTATCATACTCCATTAGCATGCACCTACAGGTGCTCTTAGGAGAATGTCACATTGAAGAGGGTTATGGAAAGTTTTTTAAGAATTTAAATGTTGTGAAATAACATTTTAAAATTTTTAAAGAGTTATAATATATATTATATGGTCACATTATATGCATATAGTTCATGACCACATTCACTAATTGTATACTACAACTGTACCAACACTACAAGAGATTGAAAATGTTGGAATGGTAGTATTGAAAATTATTCCAAGTCCTTCAGGTTTTAAGAATTACTTTGAGAAACTTGAATGGTATCATAATGGTTGTAATAACCATTCCATACATACAAATTTGTTATCTCAACCTCACTACCTATATACTACAAATGACCACCTATAGGTGGTGTACACAAAGATATGAGAATGCTTAATAGAGGAGATTAGACATGTTTGAAACTATCTTAAGGCCATAGGATGATGAAGAGACCATGATATTCATGTTTTAAACATTTAATAGGAAATAAATATTAAGAACCATGTTCAAAGATGAAGGATCTGAGTTCAAAGATAAAATTCCTAAAAACATCAAAATAGAGCCTCAATGAATTTAGAATTAATATATAACAATCTTGCATAAAGTTTGATCAAGTTTTAATGCATCTACATTGTATCCCTATCTTATGGGAAGAGCCATGAAAAAAATATTGGGTGTGTGACTAGTGTAAATTAGTGTTTGGAGACCTCAAAATCATGAATTTATTCACTATAATTTCTATTATATTCTATAGGATTTGAATTTCAAATGATCTTCACATCCCAAAGTTGAAGATGAGGCATATGTTCATGAATAAGTAGTCTTGTTGAGTTTAAAAGGGTATTTTTGTGTCAAATATAATAAATTAAGGTTTTATCACTAGGTTTTTAGCCTATGGATGCACTTACAAGTGTGCTTTTGTTCAAAAGGGACACCTACAGTTGACTATAGGTATCTACAATCTTATGGTACAAACCTAGACATGAAGGCATAATGAAAAAAAAAAAATTTATTAGCGGAATATATTTAAAAAGGATATAAAATTTATAATATACCATATGGAAAAAAATCCAAGATCGATACTCACCTACATGACTTCCATTAAACTCCCAAACAGTCAACTGTAGCTGACTGTAGGAAATAATGAGGAATAATATGGTGTTATGGGCATTGGTATAGTATGAACATGACTGGGATAGATCCAAATGGATCTAAAATAGTAAATAAAACTCATATAAGGTATTTTAAAACTATATTCAAAGTCCAACCATGAAAATATATACCTACATATGTCACTCCCTAGGTAAGACAATACAGTCACAATTGACTGTAATTGAGCATGACAAAGAAAGGTGAAGGAAACTTAAGTTGGAAATATAAAATGAATATTAAGCATGGTTAAATATCCTAAAAAGTTAGTTTGAAATATAATTATCCATAAATCATGAAAATAGTGGTATAATATAATCTAATAAGGCAACCTATAGTCAATATATAGGCCCTTATACACAATCAACTTGTCATAGTCTCCCTTGGAGATTTTATGAGGTTTGAAGGTGATATCCATATGATAAAAACCTAAAATTTTGTAAATATAATCCCCATGGATTATATAATATCCTCCAATAATAAATTTTGATGAGGCAATAAGGGAAGTACCCTTTATTTTGTCTCAAAAAGAGGGTACTCCCCTAGGATGTAAACCTACAAACTATGAAAAAAGGTGATAAAAAGGAATGTTAAGGGTTGATATAACATTTAAATAAAATTTATAAGGTTTATACAAACATTTAATAACATAGGTAAACCCTAAAATATGTTAGAAACATTCCAAAATGGCCTCGACTCATAAGTATGGAAGTAGACCTACTTGGTCTAGATTAGGCCTAAAGACCTAGAGGGGTGTGATTTCATTTATAGACTTAAGTGAGAATTAAAATGAATTTAAAAACATTAATTAAAGATTATAAGGTGTGATAAATCTTATATTATGTAGAATAATCCACAGGGAATCCATTTTTATCTTAAGACCAACTCAATCCTATACAAAATGGAAGACAATGCTCGACACTCATTTGAAATACTCACATCTACTTGGAGGTTATGCATGGGAATATAAGGAGTTGAGAAACATTGAATAAGGTATTTAACATTATAATTATGTAATTTCTCTACTAATAAAATGTTATATCTTTATAAACAAAGGCTAAGGGTGAAAATGGCCTAAAACCCTCTAAAACCCTTGGTAATGACCTGATTAGGAAAACTAAGGAGAAGAGGCATCCAGGTGGCATGTAATAGCTTGGTCAATGATTTGATGTTGTATAGGATTCTCAAGGTATCCTCCCCATCATATTGAGTTATACCCTACATATATGAATAGGGTAGAAATTGGATTTTCTTGATTATATTTAGTGTTTTTTAGGTTAAAGGAAGAGTCAAAGGATGTAATTCACTTTTGGAGAGATATTGGGACTTATTATAACTCACCATATGTGTTTATTACCTCAACTAAGTGCAAAATTTCCTTCATCTCAAGCAATCAAAATTGGCATAGTGCACAAGCTAGTGGGAGGGTGAAAAATTTAAGTGGGAGGCATTTTAAGGTCTACTTAAGGAATATAAGGATATGAGGGGTCTTAAAAAGTTTCATTAACTCCTCTTTATGAATAAAATTCAAAAAATAAAGGCAACCTTGATGCCAAGTGTGCGAGGTTAGTGAAGGATGAGTTATGTAGACTATAGGTAGTGATAACTCATGTAAAGAATAATATTGATGTCTAGGGATAAAACTAGTGCATGTTGGATCATGTATACAACCCCTCCCTCTAATTACAATCATCAAATCTATCCCTAGTTAGTTGTAGGAAATTTTAAAAGGGCTAAATGATGAAGACAATTTTTTGAGCAAGCAAAAGGAGTCCTATGCCACATTTCAAGAAGTTTCATGTTTTGAAGGACATTTTTCTGAGTGGAAATTACATGGTATATTTAGTATTACTATATCCTACATGTGTAACTCCTTTTATCAGCATGACACATGTCTTAGTGACCCTTGGACTTAATTCTCTTCTCCTCTCTCTCCAATTCTATAAGTAGTAATCATTTTGGCTCTTGTAAACTAATATCACACCATGTATGGTGAAAACCTACTAGAATGACATTGTATTTTACTTTTGAAAAATTAATGAAAGTTTTTTTTTGTGTTCATGAACATTTGTCTAAGTGTGAAAAGTGATGTAGGGTGGAGTTAGTGATAATATTCTATCCTTGATTGCCTTATCCTTTCATATCTATACAGGAGTTCCTATTCTAAAAGGTCATATAGAGTTTAGTCAAGTGTGTTAGGCTCATTTCAAGTGTACAATTGTTCTTAGAGTGTGAAATATTACCTTCAGTTCACTTACCTTGTTTTTTCTCATGCACATCACCTTTATGTGGAATCACTTATGTTAGAACCCCATAAGACTTGAAAGCTAGTTTTTATGCCTTGTTTATTAGTGAAAAAAGTATGATGGTCATGTGGAAATAATCTTGGTGTATCAACCCATTATAATATTTTGATTTAATGTAAATTTCTAACTCTTTTCCCTAAAATCAACTAGTTGGTTAGGTGATAAACATTTAAGGTATATTTAGAGAGGTAGCCCTTAAAGTTAGAGGTCTACTTCTAGCTATAAGTAAACCCACATACCTAAAAATAATCCTATGTTGCCCAAATCTAGAAGAGGCTTGAGCACCCTATTATATGGTGAAAGATTTGGTGATAGCATAAAGAGAGAAAGAGAGGAACCTTGGTGGGTTGGAGGGTGATTAGGATTGAATTTTTTTTGCTAAAGTACCTTGAATGTTGCTTTCAAAATTTTTAAACTAAGTTGACCTATTCAACTTGGTTTATTGATATAGATGCTATATGAGAGACTAATTTAACCTATTTGACTTAGTTTATTGACCTAGATTCTGACTAAGAAATTAAGTTGACTTGTTAGGCTTAGTTTATTTATCTAGATATGACTTAGAGACTAAGTCAACCTATTTGACTTAGTTTATTGATACGGATGCTAAATGAGAGACTAAGTCATCCTATTCAACTTAGTTTGTTGATCTAGATGCTAACTGAAAGACTAAGTTGACCTATTTGACTTAGTTTGTTTATTTGAATGTTAACTAAGAGACTAAGTCTACCTATTTGACTTAGTTTATTGATATGGATGTTAATTAAAAGACTAAGTTAATCTATTTGACATAGTTTTTTAATCTAAGATTGAAGAAGAGTAATGTGTTGACATATCTAATCCAATAACCTATATCTAATGAAGAACTAAATAGAAAGAATAGAATCATTTTGATATGACTATGTGTTAAACCTATGCATAAAATTTAGAACTATACCAGCTAGTTTGACATAGTATTTCAAATATATAAAAATAATAAAATGATAGAAATAAAATCATGAAAGAAAACCTAAAAGGGTTAGATTCACATCAAGTTAACCAAAATGTATATAATGAGAAATGCAGTAGATCTAAAAATCAATCCTAGCTTGGAGAAGATAGATCCTAGCTTGGAGGGATACATTAGATAATCAGGGTCATGACCAATATAGATCCACTAGACATAGCCAAGGGAAATCCTACAAAAATAATATCAATAGGGAGGGTTACAAATCCTCCAATCAAATAAAATTACGTAATAACCCTAACTAGGTCCTATGTTTTCATATTCACTAAAATAATAACAAGTAAAATTTAATCTAGTGCTCACCAAAGCTTGTGGCACAAAGTGGGGGTTAGTAAACATAAAAGTAAACATGCATAATAGAATCCTATTTAAGACATGTATAAGTAAAAACCTAATTAATAGAGAGAGAAATATTATTCAAAAGCCATTACTTATGCTACTTCTATCTACTAAAGAGAGAAGCAAAGTTAGAGATACTTACCTAGAAGATGAACCCATCGAAACTCAATATCTCCCTTGGCTAAAGGTACTTAAAAAATAGGTTGTTATGATTTTTAGGGATCACTAAGACATTTCAAATCATCTAAGACTTATCCATAAGACCAAATTATTATCCAAGTAGAAACCCTAAGCTATGAAACCTCAAGTAGAAAGGTAGAAGAACAGATTGTAAAAAAGCACAAATGAATAATTAAATTTTGTTGTATATATAATAATGGAAAAATGGATGTGTTTATATAGGTATATCTAACCCTAAACCCTTCCATAAGTTTTAGCCAACAAGATCAACCCGGTCAACCTAGTATTGAAATTGATAAAAACTAACTAGGTTTATGAACTATGTCAACCATGGCTGACCTAGTTCTTAGTGATCTTTGTAAATAACAATATATGGTCAATGTGGCTGACATAGTCATATAAACTACCAAAAAGTAGTTTAGTTTAGGTAAAGGGCTAATGAATATGGTAAATGACTAGAGGAGGTGAAAAATTGGAGGCAAATCTTAAGGGAATGTTTTTAAGAGATATTTAGATTGATATTAAGTGGTAATAAGGGATAATAATCCTAAAAAGTACAAATGGTCTACCCACCACTTTCTTAGTACATCCCTTAGGGTATGTAGTCAGAGATATTAAGACTTAACAGGTTCCTACAAGATAGAAAGCATCAATAATTGATAAAGTGTGAAAATATTATGTGTATGTAAGTTGGTTGTAAGTCACGAGGTAAAGATGTATGATTGAGTGTTTGAAAAATAATATCTTTGAAAATAGTTTCATGTTGAAGTAATTCTAATATGGATATCTTAGATGGTGTATTTATTAATTGATCCAAAATATCAAATGCTTTATTATTATCTATAGGTCTTGTTGTAGTGTGTTGGGCATGAGGGATGGTGGGATTACATTATTCTTATATAACATGAAAAGGCACCATGTTCTGTCTAGTAACCACTCATACCATATGATCTACTATTTTACAAGGGTGGGTAGTAGAGGTGATATGTGAGGGAAGATAATCAACTAGACTAGGTGGAGGTAGAATAAAAGGAGTCTTTTGAGCCCTCTATTGTCAACTAGTAACTTGAGGTAACTAAAAGTGCACCCTGTAATACTAATCTTCATAAGAATATGACTAAAAAAAAAGAGGACCAATGTGTAAATAAGCTGAGCTCTGACATGATCCTTGAGAGGAGTAACATACATGTGAATTTATATACACATGTTAAAAAAACCATAAGACTTCGTACCAAAAATTAGAAAATGACATCCATCATGATAATCATGATGATAGGCTGCAAACTAAAACTTGATTAGATGCTATAAATAAGAAGGGAAACCTTAATGGTGCACTAGGGTTTTGAAATAATGTGCTCAAAATAAGTCAGGTTCACCAAATGTTTTAACCTTTCAAGACTTAAATGAATATGAATCCTATGTTCTTAAAGGGTTGAGTATAACAAATTAGGGTAGAAATATGCAATAAACATAACCACTTATTTTTTATAGAATTAACTAAATTTGATTGTTATAAAAATAATAGTAAATAATGTAAATGTGAAATTAACTATAAAATGACTGAGATAGATGATATGAATGCTAAAAAATGAGGCAAAGTTTGGTCTAAGTGTCGTAAATAGGATCTAAGTGTCAAAACCCCTCTTAGATAGTAGTTATCTAATTGGACATTAGTGCCATGTGGTGCTAGTGTCCCTATTTTAGTGGTAGTGTCTTCTATGTAGGACTATTTGAAACTTTTGTGTGCACCTGTGTCTATGGATGTCAAGACTATTCTTGCATGAATGAGTTATGAAACCCTATGGATGACCTTTTTGGACTAATTTTATGAGTAAACCCTATGTTAATGCTTAGCATGATCTAATTGTCATATGGGAAAATTTAATACATTTAGATACATTTTCTTCAATACCTTCTCTATAAAGTTCATATTAGGGTTTAAGAGGGGTTTATGGAGGTTTAGGTTCTTAATAATAGTTCATAAAGGTTAGGTCCCTAAACTATGAACTAATAATACTTGTTTATACTATAAAAGGCCCCTTAACTTTTACCAAGTGCTTAAAAATCCATGCAATATTTTGTATAGTTATGAGCTCATAAAGATGCTCATTGGGTAGAAAATGTGCATTCTATGCATTCTAATAGTAGTTTTAGGCCAAAGTGGCCATTTCTAAGCTTCTCTCTACAAAAAATGACTTTATCACCTCTGTAAATCTCTTAAGAAGGATCCAATGTTTTTATTAGGTCTCTATTCAAACCCTTTTTGTGTTTGACCTCAGTTTTCAAGTGTTTATGCCTTGAGGAGGGTATTAGGATAATAAGCCTAATGATTGTGTTATCTCTATTTTTCCCTTAAAGAGAGTGATCTAATCACTTAGACACCTCTAAGTGTATGAAATTCACTCTCTAAACTCTTTAGGTCACTCATGTTGAATTAGATAATCCACTTGTTCACTCCCTAACTCTCTACACACTCTACTAATAAGACCTTAAGGTATAACTGTAGGTTGTCATCAACATTTAATAACCCTTATAAGAGGTGTTTTTGATCTAAAATGTTGTGTTTCACATCCCTTTTATGTCCCATGAGGTCTTTAGAACCAATACATACCAAATAAGATCAAGTTCTACCTGTAGACCCTTGAATTTATCTCTTATTATCTCATGATTGGCTATAGGTGTTGATTCCAAGGTTTTAGGCCTCTTATTGGCATTTTAATGTATAAAATATGAATAATCTCATCAGAGTTTAAATGCATTAGATATATATCCAATAATCATTTCATCCTAGCTTATCAAACTCCTTCACTGGGATGTTGAACCTTAGGTCTATGATGTGTGAAAAAAGCCCTTAAACTCATCTAGGACTTCTGGGTTTTCATCATTAGATACCAATGTGGGAGTTTAATTCCTTGTTTAGATAAGTTAAGGTAACTTTTCCCTTATTGATAAATTTCATTGCACACTTTCACAGACTTCTCATCCTTTATGCTACTAAAGATGGTTCATCACTTGGATTGAGCATACCTGTAGGTGGTGAAGATTATGTATACAATGATTAGGCATATATTTAAATTGAATCTTTTTATCTCAAAAATAAGTTCAAACTCAAGGTTTTTTATGATTTTAACTCCACTCAATTTCCTCACAAGATTTCAAATTCCAAAACTCTATCACTCTCAATCCTTATCCATTAAAGCTTGGCTATAGGTAGTGATTTTTTGGGGGTTTATGAGCATATAATTATCAATTTGAATTAAATTATAATATCATTTGTTATTAATATAGTATAACTTTTTACTATCTCAAAACATTCATCTAGTCCCTCTCTCAATCTTCACTCTTTGAAGTGTCTTTACTCATTACAAACCCTAATTGTAGGTCTACTTCTGTCTATAGGCCTTATTCTTGAGATCTATTCTTCTTGAATATTTAATACACCTTTTTTAGTGCCCAATATTATGCTAAAGCAATTTGGGTATTGTATGATAAATTCCCTATGCTCAAACTAAGTGAGATTGAATGTTTTAGTTTCCTACCTTCCCTCGCTAGGAAGGGAGGCTGGGACATGTAGTTTGAGAAATCATGTCTATCAACTTGATTAGATGAGTCTAGAGGGACATATATCAAAGATGGAAAATATTCTAGAAAGGCTTGGGAGAGACTGAAGAGTTGCAACATGTGGATTAAAGATCCTATGGCATGAAAATTTATAGTAAACAAATGAGGGTGTAACCAAGTCTTTTTATAATCTTGGATCCTTCTCACTTAAGAGAGGGGATATGTCAGTGTCTTGAATAAAATTAATAGGCTACACTTATGTGTTTTTGTGATTAAGGTGAGGAGTAGTCTGAGAATTGAATGAAAAATATGTATTTGACTCAAGGGACCCCCAAGAGTAAGATTTGGGGATGGAAATATTTTGCAGTTCTCCCCTTTTGAAGAAAGTTGGTATAAAGGGTGGAAGTGGCCATGACCCCAGATTCATTTTTGATTTAGACACGTGGAAAATTTTTATGCCCTTAGACATCTTAGGCCTCTTTTGAGAATCACCCCACTCACCTTTTGGTGGGCACGATGCTTAAAATTCCCAGGGCTTGGATGTCTGATTATATTAAGTATATTGGTGCCATGTGGAAGTACTCAAGTGTTTGTCAGCTTTGGGACCTTTTTGGATATTGCCTCCCTTAATTTTATGGACATTTTTAAAAGGGTCCTTGAAGGCCTATTTTTTTACAAAAGAAGGATCATTGCAAGTAGTGTCCTTGGTATCAACATGGACTCAAAACTTCTTATCCCGTAGCACCAAGAGGATCATAACAAGTGAAAAGATGTGAAAGTACTCAAGAGCCTAAAAAGAATATTTTAAATCTATGATTCACTCATATTTCACCATGCATTATAAAATTAAGCTCACTTGGCACATAAGGGAAGGATTTATGTTTTCCTTCTATTTTTAAAATGATGCTCAAGTAATTAATAAGGTAAGTGCTAATTATCCACCTCATCTTGGAGCATTAATGGTAACCCTAATTATAAAATTCAAGGGATTATAACTAAATATTTTTTATAATTTAAACTCACCCTTCACATTCAGAGCCAAAGATTTGTGCTTCCAAGTGACTAAGTGTGCTAGAGAGAAGAACAAAGTGAATATAGTGAATCAGGCTATGAGTCTCAAAAGGTCTCCATTTCCACCTATGTGTAGCTTTCACTAATATTAGTAAGTGTTTGGAAACCTTGTTTTATTGTGTTTTGAGAATCAATTGAGAGCTCAATCAAGAAGTCTTTAGTGCAAAGAATTTTATTTCTAAGTTAATACAATAAATAGAGACTTGAAAAAGGATGGAATCTTCTTTAAAAACATCCAAAAGAAACATCATATCAATTTTGGATTAAATCAAGGACACTGATGTCATGAATTTATATTTTAGGGCCTTATTAAATATCTTTCAAAACCCCAACCCCTAGCAAGTAGTTTCCAATGTTGGAAAGAGCTAAATTATACCAACAACAACATTCTCCTTTACTCCTCCATACCCAGAGCTCATCATAGCATGTGCTTAATCATATCAGCTAGATACCAAAATCATCATCAACTATAGTCATTTAGTGGTATACTAATTTACTCCCAAATCCCTTAGCACCATGCTCAACATTCCTCCTAAACCAAAAAGTATCACATTTAGCATTGACGAATGCTAGCAATACATTAACAATGATGAGAGAGCCATCTGGGAAGTCATGAACTCATGTTGTTTGGTCAAGAAGAGAACCAAGGTATCAAGTATGTCAAATAACTTGAAAATGGTAGAATTTAATGAGCTACCTTAGTATGTTATAGCCATGGCTACTAGAGTTTATGGGGTACCCATTACTGAGAAGTTTGAGACATGGATGTTTTTGATCATGCTCTACATGCTGGAAGGGAAAAGGAAGATTGACTAGGCCATCATGCTCAATGATGATTTAAACACATTAATGATGTACCTTCAAGTGACCATCCTCTCTAAGGAGGAATTTAAAGGTACATTTTACATGTCTTCATACTTAATGTATAGCCTGGTGCATAATAGGGGTTTCTAGGGACTTACTAAAAACCCCACAGGGATGAGAATCTATGAGATATATCCTAAGGTAACCCTAGAGGTGTCTAGGAATAGTTTTATCAAGGTGAAAAAATACTTTTTCACCCTAATGATGAGCATATTTTACCCCCTAAAAAGCCTAAATAGAATGTCCACTATAGTCAAGAGAGTAATATAAAAATATGGGGTCACATACATTCAATTTTGGACATTCACATACATCAAGGTTAATGGATATGTGGGGGTACTTGAAAATATCCCAAGATATGTGGATGAAAAATTGGTGATCATGGAGCTGAGCCAAATGATGATACCTCTGATTGAGATGATTATCATCAAAAATATCAACAACCCTTTCAAATTCCCTATGAAAATTGGGTAATACATAGGCCCCTCAGTGGCCAAGGTAAAGGGGTTGGAGTAGGAAATGATCATGTATAATTTTGATAAGATTCCACCCTAACCCAATTATGACATTAGGTGGTTGCTGAACATGGAGACAAATATAATATTACATTAGTATCATTATTAAGACCTTTGGTCTAATTGCACCACCGAGGAAGATGTTCAAAAGTGGGAATATATGAGGCTAACAATGTAAGAGGTCATAGCCTACACCATCACTCCTATCCCCAAAGACATGGTAGATGACAAGCTGACACTCTCCTTAGTATACAATAGGGATAATATATAATCCTAAACCATCATTTAACTAGAATTCACTATGCAGGAAGATGACTCCATCCCTCAGTGAGTGATGTGGATAATGAGGAAAACCTTCAAATGGTTGAAGGAAAATGGAATCGACCTCGAGACATATAACACCCCTACCCTCCAAGAGTTAAGAATGGTAAAAGAATTGAATGGCTTCCTCCCTGCACATAGTGGTGACCCTCTAACCCCATCATCATCTATAATAGGTAAGGGGAAAAGAAAGCTTAGAGACATTAACTTCACCAAATTGGTGGATGTTGAGAAAATGACCATGACATAATCTAAGGCCAAGTTATCTTTCTCAAAAATAATGAGCTTGGCTAAGAATTAGGATAAAATTATCATGGGGTAGGTCAGACTAGCTAGTGGCACTCCTATATTGATTTTAGGGAGGGAAGCTCTAGTGGTGCTGACCATCTTAATATCCCCCCCATGGCCAGTCAAGCATCAATCCCAAATATCCTATCTACATAGAAAGATACAATTGTTCATCTCCAAAAATATATTCAAGGAAGAGAGTAGGTAAGGAAAAAGAGGAGCCACCAAAGCAAAAGAGAGTTAAGAAGGCCCTCCAACCTTCAATCAAGTCTCTGACCAAGTAGAGGATAATTATTTTCAAAGACTTGATAAATAAAGAGTTCCCATTGAAGAGAAGAGAAGATCAAACTTCTTACATGCAAAGGGTTATAGATATGAGTAAGGGGGAGGACTTAGATGAAGAAAGGTTGATAGCAAAAGTAATGAAAAAATAATGTGCCTTCACTCCCCCTAAGATAAGAACTGGGCAAAGAACCCATAGGGAGAAGCGTCATTCCCCATGAAGGATCTTGACAGAGGGAACATCTATATAGGGGGAACCTATAATAGAAGAAGGTGAAGGTGATGAGGAAGGGGTCAAGGCTCTATATGATCATTTATCTTTTGATGATGTTTTGGAGGTTAGAGTTGAGGAAACTAACCAAGTAGAGGCCCATGTTGAAAAAGAGCCCCACTCCTCAGAGGTAGAGGAATTTGTCTAGAATGTTATTTCTTAGTCACTTGTGTAGGACAAATATGGTGAAGTCAAAAAACACCTTGAATCTAGATGAAAGGTATCATGATGAGCTTGGGGATGACATTCAATCCCCCATCAGTAGTGTAAAGGTGGGAGAGTAGGAAAAAGATAAAGGAGGAGATGAGGGATCAAGCCAAAAAATGGGCTCCCACACAACTTCAAAGGTCAATAAAAGTACTGAGGAGGGTGACCCTAAGGATGCTATTTCAATTAAAGTCCCTCAAGGGGTCCTCCCCACCATCAAGGTGCATGACCTAGAGAAAAATAAAGGCTTCAAGGCCATGATTAGTGAAGAGTCACGCAAACATGATGGGGAAGTCACCATAAAATCTATGGACCCAATGACCCAAAGTAATAAGGAAGGAGAAGAAAGTGTTGTATCTACCATCCAACCCATGGAAAAGGTGATCTCCATTGATAAATTGTGCATGGAGTCCCACCAGCCTGGGTCTAAATTTGAAATTTTGGAATGAGTAGAATTGGTCCCAGAGGAAGAAAAGGAAAAATAGGGAAGCAATGAGGATGTAGAATAGTTTGTGTTGAGTCCTCCTCCCAAGCTAGTTTCATTATAGGAAGATTTTTACTCATTGTCACCACTCATCACTACCACACAACCATCCTTAGCATTAACAACTTTGGCAGGTTTCCAGACCAAGCCCCTTCTTTGGGTTATAGACCAGGTGAAGGAAAAGAAGGATGTGATAAGAAAGATAGGGGATATTGACATAGCATAAATTTTTCAAAAACAAAAGGCTAAGCCCTTGAATAAGGCTAAAATGCATGCCTAAATGACAATCACTGACAAGTGGGAAAGGAGTGTTGAGGTAGACATTCCTCTTCTAGATACACTAAAAAAGAATGCTCCCTTAGAAAGCTACTCCATATACAGTTACCATCTTAGGGAGCCATCAAAGAGGGAATTAAAACATACTTCATAAGTCTTAACTAACATGGTGACACACATAATAGACAAAGATAAAGATACCATGGAAGAGCTAAAGGTAGAGAACCAGTCTATGATCTAGTACTTGCAAAATTTATTGAGTGAGAATCAGGTAGTGACTCCAATTGCCATCCAGGATCTCAACCCTTCCCTTATCTCCCTTAGATCACTAGAATTCACTTGTGGTGATGATTTGAATACCAGAGGATGGGAAATAAAATATTGGCAACATGACTTGATATCCCAAGCCAAGGAAGTCATCCATACAACCATGGAATGAATTGATAATGATATAGATAGATGAGAAGAGTGTAGCTCCCTAGAATTTGTATATGATGCTGAAATCAAGAGTTGGGAGGCACTCATGCCCAAAATAGATGAGATATATAATATGGGTAAAGATGATTTAGTAGTAAAAAATATTATCTCTTCAATTGATCTTAACATGCTTAGAGAATGCTAGTTGGCCATAAAACATAGGCTAGCCATGCTCAAGGATGGTGTCTTTGATATAAAAGGAGAAGAGCAGTCTCTTAATAATAAGGACAAAAGTTGAGGCCACTCTGAGAGCAATGGTTAAACTTGATGGTGCAGTGGACTTGACAAAATAATTATGGGAGGATGCTTTGAAGAACCTCATCAATACACCCCATAGAGCCTTCAATAGCCAAAAGACAAGGGACCTAGTATCACTTGAAAATTCCTACAACTAGTTAAAAGAATTGGTACTTAAGAAATAAGGAGTGATCCAAAGAACCACCAACTGACTAGAAAAATATAATGCTGAATTCAAATATCAAGTGGGTCCAAATAGAAAGATCTTCACCACTATGATTGAAAAGTTTGTTACATACGGTTATAACAAATGACTAATTACTATTGATAGGTAAATATCAAGCTATATATAAGATCTTATCATATTAACCATATAGTTATAACAACTAACTAATTACTATTTAATTATCAGTAAATATCAAGCTATTACTATTTACCTCTCTATAAATACTCAAATTCACACAATGTGAAAACTAACCCCAATAAAATCTCTCTCACATCTATCTCCAAGTCTAGAAACTAACACATTTGGTTTCACTATTTATAGAGAAATCATGGTCATCACCATCTTATTCATCCATTAGGAATGAATTATCCCTTAATGCATCTATCTCATTGAGACATAATATAATCTTCATAGGTCAGCCATAACATCTATGGGTCACCCTTAAGGAACTACACATTTCAATTAGGCCCTTGTACCCTTATAGGTCTCATGTGAACCCATTCACTCATTTCGCACTTCATTGAACAAAAAAAGAGCATAGAACCACTATCAAAATCATGGAACCATTCCATATTATATATATGTCCCCCTTAAGTTCCAATAACCAACAAATAACCCTTATGATTAAGCACAATTTGATCAAACAACATTTTGTGCATAAAGTCATCATGAACAAATACATAGTTGACTTCTAAACCTTTTTTCATAATGCATATGATTGGTCAAGCCTTCATAATGCACATAGATCATCCTCCTAGAGGCTACAATACTCCCCAATATCTAAATCATCAAGAGATATTGAAATAATATCAAAACAAGCTCAAACAATCTTCTCAGTAGTCCATGCACAAACACATAATAACATTTGAACCTTAATATATTTAATTGTACATAATTACATATATTAAAATATATATTTATAGTTGCACCTTGGAGTCCTCTACAAATTCTCTTTTTACACCATGAGAAAATTCTACTTGGATTGAAATTTATAGCCAAAAAATAGAGCACTAGATTTTTCTTTGTAAATTCAAATGCGAACGATCACAATTAAACTTTGAACATAATTCTCACATCTCGTGTCCTCACTTATCTAATTCAATCATGCACCATTGATCTTTTTTGATATTTAACACATAGTCTACTAATGCCAAACTTTAAACCTTAAACATGTTGACCTCATCTCATGCAGTCTAACAACTTTGACCTCATGTGCTCTATCGATCTCTTGTAGGTACCTCAGTCTCTAAAAATTCTAAACAACTATCACTTTGAACTCTTAAATTTAATATGCACCATTGATCTCTATCTGTATGATCACCTGCTTATTGTTTATCTTTGGAATAAGATTGGTATTTATATTTATTCATCATTAAACATTAAACACTTGACACCATCTCATTGCTTCCTAACTTCTCAGAGTAACATGCACCATTGATGTTGCTCAAAATTCAACTTGTGCAAATTTGACTATGGGAACCTTACTTATCTACCTGGAAGGCCAAATTTGCATAGTCATATCTTTTACCTCACTCACTTGCATGTTCTTAAATTTTGATTATATGGTATCCTCATATAGGAGAATATAACCATGTGACAAAATACTCTTGGAACCATCACACATGTGAGATATATCACCATTAAAATTACTTCTCAAAATATTCTATCATAGAGTTAACTATGCTTAGAATTTTTTTGTGAGGCCAAAGTTGCTCATGCATATCTTTTGTCACACTATATATCATGACCTAACATTTAGAAAAAATAAAATAGGTATAAAACTAAACAAACCCATATGATCACCTTATCTTGAAACATAAACATGTTCAAGATATGCCACCATCAAATTGCTTACTTGACTCTTTCTTACCTCATGCAAATTTGGCTAAGTATGGGAAAGTACTATCAAAATACCTGGGAGCCCAAATTTGTACTTTCATATATTTTGACACAATTAGGCACATGAATTTATATTTAATGAATAATAACTAGGCATAATAATAACAAACCCATGTGACCATTTCCTCCTAATTCATCCACATGTGGTAATGGTGACATTATCAAACTGCCTACTCATATTTTCTACCACTGGACCTAAAGTGTATAAATGAAAACTATGGACAACCAATTGAATTACACTTACACATACAAACACTCAAAGCATAAAAAACATCTTAGTGACATATTTCACATACTCAAATCACTTTACTCATCCCTAAAAATCTCTATCCATGTCAAAATTGAAGATCAACCAAGCCACCTTCAAGCATACTAAGACAAGCACATTGCACACTTTGTCATTATTACTTAGGCTATCAAATCACTTCATCCACTTAATAGGACACCTCCATGACATCACCATGAAATCATTGACAATATTTGAACAATCTCTCCCTTTGTCATTGATGTCAATAATTCATCATATAAAAATATACAACTTGGCTTCCTTCTCTCTTTTTAGGCACTCTCATAATAAAAAAATTATCCCCCTTTGACACAATGATAAAGTGGGCATAATTTGGTCCTGAGGACGTGAAAATACCACCAAAAGGAGAGGACCATATTATAAAGATGATATAAAATCCCCCTTACCTTTAGCCTACCTATTTTTTCCTTGATACCTTCCTCTTGATTCATGTCAACACTCTCTTTAACCAAGCACTATAACCAATGAAGAAAGAACACACAAAATCCACTAAAATTTGATTAAACTCACTAAGAAGCATTTGAGAGGTACTCCCCCTAATAAATCAAATCAATTACACCTTCTGATCATCTTCATATCTCCACACACCATGAAGAACCACCACATATGCTAATTAGACTTCTCTCTCAAACTACTACAAAGACTACCAATCAAAACATCATGCCACTCACCAAATAGGAAACATGCACAAAAATAACCTAAGAAATCATCTTAAAAAACTCATGCTTTTCTCTATTGGATAAATTGATAAAGAATCATTCTTCTTCAAACTAGGCTTGTCTAACCTCCTTGTAGCCCTACCTAGAACTTATAGAGCCCACAATTTTTAGTAGGCACAACTTCAAGACCTGAAACTTCATATCTAGAGAATTCTCATATGCCCCCTGATCACACCAATTTTCACCACCTATCTCATCTTCTGCAACATACTTCCTTCAAAAATATACTAGCCAATTATCCCTCTATATTGACAAAAACTTGAATAACTTGAGAACCACAAAACCTTTAAATTTTTATGAAGCTTGATTTGATAACCCATTTGGCCCTTTCAACAAATTAAGAAGCCTCAAAATTCAACTCATAAGGCAGTCCACTTTTCTATCAAAGCCCAAAACCCTAGAATCTTAAAACAAACAAGGTTAACACAACACCTTCCAATCAATGTTCATCTCTAAAACTTATTGCACACATAGAGATAGTCATCACACACTTTTGGCCCAAAAATTGAGCCATCATACCTTTGGGAGATTAGACTTCCTATAACCCATTTTATGCCTACTTTCCCTTAAGCCAAAAACTAATAAAACTAAGATCACTCAAAAAACTTTAATTGGTACAAACATACCTTCAAACCATAAAATCACTTGGAGCACATCAAAGACGTGTATAGACCTTTCTAAGTATCAAACTATTCTTTACATTTCATCAATCTCATTAGTCCATCTAGATATACCCATTATGATACTACATAATAGCTCCTTCACAAATATTTGGAGTAATCTCATGATCTTGTTTCTCCCACTTAACCAAAAACCTTATCTAATTTTCATTATCATCTTTAGCAGACAAACTTGATTCTCCACAAGAAAATATGTCTCCTAAGAAGCATAGGTAGAGACACCTTACTTCACAATGTCCTAAAACAATGTGAAATAAAGAGTTTCCTACAACTCCTCATATTCCTTATCCTCCTTGGTCATACGATACTTGTAGTTTTTCTTCTTAATCTTAGGAGAAGAAACATGCTCAACCACCACAACATTCTCCTTCTATTCTAATATTGAATTGATAATACATGGAGACAACAAAGATCCATGACATAGCTTTTCATCTAAAAAATCCACCTTGTAGTTTGGAACCTCATCATTAGGCATAGACATATGATGTTATTTGCATGATACATGCTCAATAACATCAAGATGTTCACTTGGATCCATACATACCTCAGGACTAGATTTAACCAACACCTTGGTCTTCTCCTTGAGATTGATATCTTCATTCTGAATATAAGTAGATAATGAGATCTCTTAGAACTCTTTATTTTTTGTAGATTTTTCCACCATAGTAAACAAATTACTCAAACCTACAGACTCATCATAAATTATACTTGTCACCTTTGGCTTCCATGAGTGAACTTTCTTTCTTTATTACACTTTAGGAGCCTGATTAAATCTATTCTGTCTTGTAGGCCTTTACTTACAAAATCTAGCAATGTGACCTCTCTATTCACAATTTTAGCACACCATATTCCTTGATGAAAACATAGTTTGTCTTACCGTGTTTGGATAAAAAATTACAATGTGTCATTTGTCATGCCAAATAAAACAACCTCCTCTTTTTGAAGATAACTCACCTTGTCTAATCTTATGTGGATAATGGTTTATAAAGTGTCCCATATTAAGATAGTTGAAGCACTTAATTTTTCTCACACCTTTTGATTGATGACCTCCATCATAGTTCCATAAAAACTAATTTTTAATAGGTCTTTTGCATTCTCTATCCCTATGACCAAATTAATTACATGTGTAACCATAACAATTAAATCTTGCATACCTCATGGCATTTGGATGTTTGATCTAATTTGTATTCATTCTACTAGCACATTCATTCCTTATCTGATGATTGTCCTTGTTTATATACTGATCCACATAGCTCTCATTGATATTCACGTCAACTTGAGTAGAAAATTTGGGATCTTCATTAAAACCCAATCTAGATATGTCACTAGCTAACTTTTGACTCTTTAGGAGATCATCTAAATCATTAGAACTTTTATCAAACTTGACAAATTATTTCACCTTACATATTTTTCTAACCCATATTTTAAAGACACAATCTTATAATCATACCTTGAGCATTTTACTTCTTTGTCTCTTATACTTTCAGACATAGATTTTAACTTAGAATTAAAAAACATGACAACACCTTCATGCTCCCTATATTCTTCAGCCAATCTTAGCTATAACACACTGAATAGCTTCTTATAGTCCTTGATTTTATATTTCATCTTATTATTTATCTTATTCTCAATCTTTAGTTCTTCAAGAGCATTCATCAATAAAGTCTCATAGTCCACCTCATCTTCATCAACATCTTAATCAATCTAAGTATATACCTTATGATGTGAGCAACTTCCTTCCTCAACCATGAATAGAGATTCATCTTCAGAAGGACCATCATCTTCATGATCATTTTGTAAGTCACTACATTCACTCTCATATGATGAGCTACAATATTCTTTGGTGTAGAGACTCTTATTGTTCTTAAAGGACTTATTCTTGGTGTTATACTTTTTGAATCCTTTCTTCGTATATGTCTTCTTGTTTTCATCTTGATCTTCACCATGGTCTTCATCATCAATATTTTCATGCTTATGAGGGAAATTATGAGAAAAATGTCCTATCTCTCCATAGTTGAAATATTTTAAGGGTAGTTTACCCTTATACTTCCCTGAGCATGTGTTCAATTTCCTAGCAATCAAAGTAATTAGTTTAACCTCATCAATATCAGATATATCATCCTCTTTGGGTTTATTACCTTGGAACTTATTCTTTGGCTTAATTTATGTCTCGAAAGTTTCTTCCTTCTTTAGTGTATCATTATTTAATATCATCTCATATGTAGTAAGGGTGTCATGTAATTGATCCATCTTCAACTGAGTAAGATCATGAATTAATTCTATAGCAAATAATTTTGGATCAAACTTGAGGGATAGAGACCTTAATACCTTTTTTAATACAATAACTTCTTTAATATTTCTCCAAGACTTTTTATGATGTTCATAATCTCATAAAATCTCTATAGAAAGCCACATAATCTTTTTCCTTCATCTTGAGACTTTCAAATTGCGTTTTGTGAGTCTGCAACATAGTAAGCTTGACCTTTGACTCTCCTTCAAAAATGATCTAAATTTTGTCTCATATCTCTTTAGTATATTTATAATGTATTACCTTGGTGTATTAAATCTTTAAAAGACCATAAGTGATAACATTAATTACCTTGAAATTGTTCTTAAATAACTTCTTGTTTACAACATTAGATGGAGTAATAGGATCAACATAACCATCCAAAACATATTTCCATACATTGAAACCTAGGGACATAATGTATGTATTCATCCTTACACTCTAAAAAGCATAATTAGATCTATTAAAAATCTATGATTGCTTAGTAGAGAAACCTCCTTGATGACTACCCATATTGTACTTTGGATCACCTTCAAGCTATCAAGCCTTTACTAAAGGACCAACTTTGATACCAATTATTAGAGGTATAATAACTAAAGTGGGGGTGGGGTGAATAAATGAGCCCAAATAATCCAAATCCAATTTCAATCCTTTCAAAAACTTAATCAAGGAACAACAATCCCTATTTAGGAAGACTGTAATCCCATAAGGTGCTACAACACCTATCTAGCTGAGTTGCAACAACATCCAAAATTTTAGAAATTTTCACTTTGAGAGGAGGTTTAAACCCCATTATATGCTAAGATGCCACAATAACACCTATGAACACATATAACTATGAATTGATGTTTTAAACACCTGATGATGGACCCGTGATTATCATTATTCACCTTTGTTCATATTCAAACAACAAGAGCACTATTTTACCAATAGAATTATGACCTACAGGTTATACAAATAGTATTCAATATATTATTATATTTAACTCATCCATAGGGAATTATACCCCTCATTCACTCCATAATTCACACACACAAGCCTCTCTCAAATATCTCACACATCTATCTCCAAGTCTAGAAACCAACACATTTTGTTTCACTATTTATAAATCAATCATGGTCATCTCCTTATTAGTTAAAAATTAGGAATACCTTAACCCATAAGGCATATATCTAATTTAGACATAGCTCAATACAATCTTCATAGGTTAGACATATCATTTATGGGTCACCCTTAAGGAACTACACCTTTCAATTAGGCCCTTATAGCCCTTATAGGTCTCATGTGAACCCATTCACTAATTTAAACCTTAATCAAACAAAAAAAGAACAAAAAACCACTACCAAAATCATGGACCCATTCTATATGATGTATAGGTCCCCCTTAAGTGCTGACAACCCACAAATAACCCTTCCACTTAAGCATAATTTTCTCAAACAACAATCCATGCACACAGTCATCATGAATGAATACATAGTCAACTTATAAAACTTTGTTCATATTTAATATTATTATTAAAGCCTTCATAATTCACATAGATCATCCTCATGGAGTATAAAATGCTTCCTAATTTCTAATTCATCAAGAGATATCAAAATAATATCAAAACAAGCTCGAACAATCTTCTCAGGTAGCTTACAGTCCATGAATGAACATAGTCAACTTTGAACATTAATATATTTTATTTTAAATACTTATATATCTTAAATTATATATTTATAAATGTTCCATAGAGTCTTCTACAAATTTTATTTTTACACCATGAGAAAATTCTATCTGGATCAAAAGTTATAGCCAAAAATAGAGATCTAGTTTTTCTTTTACAAATTCAAATATTCAAATGCAAGTGGTCACAATTAAAATTCAAACACCATGCTCACATATCATGTCCTAAATAATTTAGATAAATAACACACCATTAATCTTATTTGATATTTAACATAGTCTTACAATGACAAATATTAAACCTTGAACATGTTGACCTCATCTTATGCAATATGGAAACTTTGACCTCATGTGCTATGTTGATTTCTTGTATGTAGATAGATTTCTAAAAATTATGAAAAAATATTAATTTGACCTCTTGAATTTGATATGCACCATTTATCTCTATCTATATGATCACCTGCTCACTATTGGTCCTTGAAATAAGCTTGATCTTTATCTTTGCTCATCATTAAACATTAAACATTGGTACCATCTCGTTTCTTCCTGACTTCTTGGAGCAATGTGAACCATCATTTTTTCTTGAAATTTAACTTGTGAAAATTTGACTAAGTATGGGAACCTTACTTATCTACTTGAAAGGCCAACTTTACATAGTCATCTTTTACCTCACTCACTCGTATGTTCTCAAATTTTGACTATATGATCTCCTCATATAGGAGAATCAAATCATTTGACAAACTAATCCTATAAACCTCACACATGTGAGATATATATATATCCATTAAAATTACTTCTCAAAATATTTTGTCACAAATCTAACTATGCTTAGAACTTGATTATGAGGCTAACTTTACTCATGCATATCTTCTATCGTGCTACTTCTCATGCCCTAAAATTTGGTGAAAATAGAATAGGTATAAAAATAAATAAACCCATATGATCACCTTATCCTAAAACATCCACATGTCTGAGATATGCCACCATCAAACTACTTACTTGGCTCTTTTTTGACTCATGCAAATTTGTCTAAGTATGGTAAAATATTGTCAAAATACCTGGGAGTCCAAATTTAACCTTACATATATTTTGATGCACTTAGGTGCATAACCTAATATTTATCACATAAAAACTAGGCATAATACTAAAAAAACCCATGTGAACTTTTCCTCCTGACTCATCCACACATGGTAATGGTGACATCATCAAACTACCTACCTAGATTTTCTACCACCGCATCCAAAGTGTCTAGATGAAAACTATGGACAACCAGATGAATTCCAATTATACACATAAGTATGAAAATCATAGAAAAAATATTATGTACCTCTTTCACATCCTCAAATAACCATACTCATCCATAAACATCTCTAACCATGTCAAAACTAAAGATCAACCATGCCACCTTCAAACATACTAGGACAATCACATTACACTCTTTGTCATTATTATTTAGGCTATCAAAACACTTCATCCACTCAGCAAGATACCTTCATGACATTAACATGACATAAAATACGATGCTCCAACATTATCTAATTATACCACTCCTTTTTATGTTGTGAAAAAACTTATCTATGCATAATTTGGTATGTATAAATTAAGCAACCATCATTAACATAAGCCAATTATGCTCATAATTATTTGGTTTGATAATATTAAGTCATACTTTATTTTATTATGATTTATGTGGTGTGTATTTGATATGTCTCTTGTTTATGTTATCATTTTTTTCACAATTTAATTGATTGGATTTATTAATATTGCTCACGTTGAATAATTACCAAGTGTAATTTTATGCTTGTCTTAGCATGATTTGATTTATGTCTTTCATACTGCTTAACTCATTGATCAAGACTTGGAGAGGGTGTAATTTTGGGTTGTTAGGATGAATCGAGATTAAATTTTTTAAGGACCTATTCAATCCCATTTTAATGATTTATTTGTTGATCAAAGTTGAATCTTACCAAATGTCAAACTCATTAATACTATTTTATTGATTGGGTTTCAAACCCTAATTTTTTAATATTAATTTTGATTTCCTTTTATTTATTTTCTTGAAATTATGTAAAATATTTAATTAATTTTTTAGGAAATAGTGAGATGCTAGGGTTTTGGGAGTCTCCTTAGGAAAAATATGGAATAAAACTGAAGTCTTATGGATGAAACTTGATGAATTACTTTTTAGAGGCACCCATAATTCCTACTTTGATGGTATACCTCATTGAAGGATTATATTTTTTTAAAAGAGATTTACTATGAAAAAAACACACATGGAAAAAGGAACCAAAAAAACAAGGAGGAAAAATAAGAACAAAAGAAAAGAGGAAGAGACACGAACTAGTCTTGGGTCTTTCTCTATTACTTGAAGCAAAGTAAGTAATGAGTTCCATGTGTCTATTTTTCATATCTTTCATTCTATTGTCTTGGGTATTTATGAATGGAATTTAAAAGTGGAATGAGGGCTATGAAAAACCCTAGTTTTGCATGACCCATATTCACAAACTTAGTACTAGTTATTAAATTGAATGTTTGAAATTATTATTGTTGGGTACTGGCTACTTGGGTGAAAACTATTATTTTGTGTGACTGTATATTGTGATTAAATTTTTATACACCCTAAATATTAAGTTAGGTACATGAAACCTACAACATGTTTTGAGTATTATGTTCTATTTACTTAGGGTGTTTGCATGTTGGTTTACTTATATCATAGTTTGTTGTTGTTTGGGTATAAACCCTAAATTGTTTATTAAGTTTTTATGTTGCATTTTGTGGGAATTAATAATCTAGTATATTAAAAAGTTTTGATTATTTTTTTGGTGAGTTGTTTGGTTTATATTTGGAACCTATTTATTTTTTGGTGGAAACCTTGGCTTTCATTGGTGTAACCAAAACTTGAGTTTTATTCTTCAAATTTATACCTTTATATTGTTAATATAATTTACTATAGAAACTTTCTTCCTCATCATAAATGGATGGGTTGGGCTTAGCCACTGATGGTTTGTTTATTTTTCCCATTTTTTATCGATAAGCAAAAATAAAAAATACTTGCTTGGTTTACTATTGTGAATAAGTATATAATAGGAAATGTTGATTTAGTAGCTTAATTCCAATGATTTCTAAGGAATTAATTATCATGTACATTTCAATTTTATTAATGTAATTCCTTATTAGAATTAAAACTTTGTGACATACATTTTCTTAGTCTCTTATAATGATCTTATAAGAAAATTGAGGAAATGCTACAGAGTTATTGAATATAATCTTATATATTTATTCTTATGTGATTTATTGCATTTAAATGAATTTATATTAAAATTGTATATTATGTTTAAATTAATTAAATATAATTAGTTCGAGTGATTATAAATGTGCTAGATATGGAGGTATTATTTATTCACAATTATAAATACCTACTTGACATACTTTGATAATCCATTATTTGATTCAAAAATTTAGAACTATATGATTATATAATTAATTATGAAATTAATGTGGAATTCTTGGATAAAAGTATATAAATGTTTTTTTGGTCTTATCCATGATGAAACTAGTGATTGTTGACTTAGAGATGTGAGTAATTTATAAATGTTTGATACAGTCAGCCTTGCTTTAAACAATATTGCTTTGAATGAATGAATAAAATTGGTGGAAGTAATTATATGTGATTTCTTGTTGAAAAATGATGGGTTCAAATACTATTTTACATTTAGTATCAC
Source organism: Torreya grandis (assembly GCA_037957365.1). Taxonomy (NCBI): domain Eukaryota; kingdom Viridiplantae; phylum Streptophyta; class Pinopsida; order Cupressales; family Taxaceae; genus Torreya; species Torreya grandis. The sequence continues at coordinate 613,967 of JARHVA010001760.1, forward strand.
TTTGAATTATTGAAGGTTATGAGATTGGACTCAGTATATTGGTTTACATAGCTTAAGTATTAATTGACTGTTAATTTAATACTTGGTAGCACTAAATTTAGATATGGTTTTAAGTAGATTTATTTGTTTAAAAAATGTTGATTATTTGGTTTCACTATCATTATTACAATAACATGATGTACATATAAGTGGGATTCACTTCAAATAAAAATATCCAATTCTATTCCTTAGTTAGTTGTGTAATTATATTAAGATTATTATTTTCTAATTGGACACTGATGGTATCTTGGAATGCATACTATTTTATGATGACATTATTTTATAAGGTAAGTTGCAAGTTTCCATATGAAAAATATTAAGTAAAGACATCTATTCATTTACAAAATTGATTTAATGTTTGAAAATTGTGAGAATGTGTTCATATGCATTAGATCAGTTCTTGTATGAATGAAAATAAAAAGGTTTTGTTCAAGATACAATTGATTTACTCAGGATTGAATTTGGAACTAATATAATTGGCTATTTTTGTGAATTATCTTAAGAATTATTACTTTAAATTCATAAATTATATTCAAACCATTATTATAAATCAATAAGTCAACTTAAATAAATTATTGTGCTTTAAAAAGAGAGAGAGAGAGAGGGGTTATAACTATAGGATTTTCAATATATACTCTATGGTTTACATTTTAGATAGATTATTTAGAGTTAAAGGTTTAAAAAGAGGTATTTATTCTTTGGAATGATGTTGCTTTGTACATGCCAACCTATTTGAGTTGACCACTTAAACAAAACATTATTAAGTTATTTATTAAAAAATATAACTGAAGACATATGAATTATTGGTACAAAATGCTTTTGAGCCAGGAAGGTTGGTATCTTGAAATATCATTATAACATGAATAATAATAACTTTATTAGAATATTTTGCATTCTAATGGAGCCCTTGATTAAATTTATACTTAAAGAATAAAATAATTTATTTTATCAAATACTTAATGTATAATTATTATTATACTATAGTGCTTGAGTTATCTAAATGAGTTCTGATTACTTAAATTTGATCTACTATAAGATACCAGGTTTAAAAAATATATTTTAACTCCCATGAAATTTAATTAAAGGTAGTTAAGAATAAATTTTAATAAAAATAAAGAGAGATTTCATATGCATAGTGATATTCCAAAATTAAGAGAGTACATGATATATGATTGAAAATGCAAGGTAGTCACAATTTTTCATTTCATACTAAACCAAATAAATGACAATGACACAAACATTTAGGAAAGAAATAATGACTTTCTTATGGGGATTATTATGGACTCTTTTTTAGAGATGATATCTTTCATTTTAATTACTATACTTTATTTTTTGATTGATGTTCTTCATGCAAAACAAGATTACAAAGAGGGTTAATAAAATGTTAGTAGAAAAAAATGAATTCAAGAAACTAACACTCTATACTTGCTCCCTAGGGTGAGCTAGAATTACTAGACAAAAGAATCAATACAAGAAGACAAATAATACATTTAAATTCCTTAAAGACTCCATATAAAAATTGTTTTACAAATGCTTGTGCTTAGTTTGTGGATATAGTAATATTTTTCAATGCATGTGTTCATTCCAATGGAATCTCCCCTTGTCTACCAATAGCTTTGATCAAATAGGATGAGTAAAATGTGAATATTTTATCAATATTTTGGCATTAATTCTTTTCACATATAAGTTTGATAATTGTTCATAGAGGCCTTTATATTTATAGTTTTCTTGAAATGATACCGATAGTCCATTTCAAGATCAAGATGTGTGCCCCATGATTGGTTTAATTTTAGAGGCCAGATATCATTAATATTACATTTATTAAGAATGGATTACAAAATTATATATTTTTTTGCATTCATTTCTTAGATCTTGACAACTTTAAGATGATGCCATCATTCTTGATATTTTTTGTGATGTCTTGATCCACTTGGCCATTTGTCATGAGATTTGAGGAATAAATCTTATTAATGAATTTAAAAAATAGGAAATTCCAAAAGCTATGGATTTTACTATTAGATGAATATTAGGCTAATTAAATGAGTTTAATTAACTTAATAAAAATTTGTATGACTTTTTAAAGTCAAATAAACATTTGACATGATTTATCCCAAAACATCTCATACACAATCACAATTTGAATCAAGATGAATTAAGTGAAGTTGACACTTGTGTATGATGTATTTACCTAATTAAGGATGCCCCAATACATTTAAAAAGATGCATGCAAAGTGCATGAAATAATCTGGGTGTTTCATTGATTCATGTGCGATTGTTAGAAATCAATATAATTAAAAATTTGACATGAGAGTGGTGAGAATTGAGTGTCTACATTTTACCCTTATTTGAGAAGGCATTGTGAGACACTAGGCACATTAATATCTTTTCAAAGAATGAAAAAGTATTTAATAAGAAATTGAAAATTTTGGTTGAAGAAATAATTAGTGACCCATGATGCCCCCTCAAGAGGGGAGGTGGGGATGAAAGGAATGCATGTGATCTTGAAAAATAGATGGAAGGAATAAGAATAAGAATGGATTTAACCTATGGATGAGATGAATCTAGCTGAGGTAATGCTGGTACTCATTGATTTCCAATGGTTGAGGAAAATATAAATAAATTAGCCCCAAAATGGGTGGTCTTGGTTGATTTGTAATAAGGTGCCCAATAGGTTAGATTGGATCATTTGATTTAATGAGCTTGCCATAGTAAGGTAGAATTGATCATTGATAAGTCAAAAAGGTTTTCCCTAATAAGGTTGATTTTCATTTAAATAAAAAATGATTAAGTACATGATTTTTTAGTTAGGGGATAATAGAAAAGGAGATATCTTATTATAGCAGTGCCAATTTACACTTACCACATCTATATTTTTGATATAACACCAATACAATATGCACCATGATATAAAATACCATGATTACCAAGCAGTAACATGCATAAATATTGACCCAAATCTACTAAATAAATGATAAAAACCATGATGGGAATGTTGGCATATGCAAATGGATAGACTCCAGTACAACTAAATAATAGGAAGCACCATGATGATGCCCCTATAAACACTATGGACTAAGTTAATGTGATAATAAACAAGGGAAACAAATAACTTTTAATGAAACAAGCAAGCACAAACACAAATAAAAATAATAGAACATGTCCAATTTCTTCAAGAAACACACCAAGAATAATGAAAATGCCGCAAACATTATTTTGGAAACCCACAATGCCTTCTTGAGAGGAGAACAAAAAAATATATTTGACATATAGGTCCATGAACAAAATCAAGAAACATGTGTGTCAAAAAAAAAGGTGCAAAAATGGAGTAATTAGAAGAAAACAACTCAAAAAAGAGCAAGACAAAAATGAGACTTCTAGGAAGAAATAAGGATCTCAAATAGGCCCAGGGGTAAAAATTCAAAAAATGACTATATATTCACTATTGGGGGGTGAACACTATTCAATTTTACCCTCCAATATTATAATTTAGATCTATGGTATTTATGCATGAGAGATACTAGGAAAATGGATAATATCCCACACCAGAGACACCTAAGGGATCACATTTGAGAGTACTAAAAACCACCTAGGAGTAGGGCATTAGGAATTACCTTTTTTTATTTTTAATTTAGTTAGTAATTACATTTAACACTAGGTATAAAATTGAAATTTAAAGACTTTACCAATTTTGAAAGAGAGAAAATAATGAAGTCATCAATGTAAATAATGATTTCACCACAAAATTGGTAAACTTACAATATAAATGTAGAAATTACTGAAATCCATGAATATTTACACATTAGCGATATCACCTATTTTGATGTTAATCACATTAATGATGGGATTGTTGATAAAATGGTGACGTTTCTAGTCAATTGGTGGTATCACTAGTCAAATGATGGAATTGACTAAAAAACATCACAAGGCATAAAAATGGCATATTAACTATAAAAAATGATGCCATATTTCTAAATATTGGGATCAACCTATGTAACAACAAAGTCATGGTTCTGAGAAGGAAAATAATGGAATTGCCTTGTAGAATGATAAAGATGCTCTGTAGAATGGTGAAGTCACCAAAAGAAATGGTAAGAATGTCAAAGATGGAAAATGATCCAAGAAAAATGGGAAACTAAGATAGAATAATAAAATTATAAGTCTAAAACTAGAATAAAATGGAAAATTGATCAATAAGAATAAAAATGTAAAAGTGACTAACTTGATTCTTTTTGGTTTCCTTTATGTAGGAATGTGTAAGAGTCATGATGACATGTGAGTCATGGTCCTTCAGTATTATGCTGACCCAACATCATGATGGATGATATTATGGGGCTTATGGAGGTAGTATATTTATATCACATAACCCAATTATCAACTAATTGAGTGGAGTGTGCATACTTGTTAGTGCTAGTGAAGTGCTGGTATTCAAAGACTTCAACATTCCACTTTCCTACTAGAGAGGCCACTGTGACCCTTAAGGCTATACATAGGATTTTGTGAGTGCCTATTTAGGGTCAATAGATATATTAGATGTTGGAGGTTAGGATTATAATATTAGAATATTTGATTGGAGTGATGGATCTAGTTATTATAGAGGGGTATATTGACATTAATGTTTTAAAGGACCTAGATTGGTCCCCAATGATTGTTATGGGAGTGGCACCACCTATACCATAGGGTTTATTATCCCAAGATGTATTGACATTGATGGATATTATTAGCAACTCCTACTACTTTAAAATAATGGGTGATTCTTTCATATCAATCTTATAGGTGTGGTTCAGGATATGTTAGATTATACTACTCAGTTCATATGGGGCCTAGTTATATTAGTCTAATTGTATAGGGGTTTGGACATGATCATGTATCAAATAAGGCACAATATTAGACAAAACATTCTACTTCAGGTCTAGGATTACTAGCACATTTCTATAGAGTGTCCTATTAGATAATAGTTTCAATGGGGACTTGAGGATCAAGTGGCTTATGGATGGGTTCAAACATGAGTGGAGATACTAGGCCACTGAGGAGATTTATATTTTTATAGTGCACCATCGATGAGATGGTAGATGGTGACTTTATTTAGTAGATATACCTATCAATGTAGTTTGGATAGATAAGGATAATTTTATATTTTAGTATATGTTTACACCCTGCTACATCATAGGTTGTCATGATTTCATCATGGAGAGATATAGGCCAAATCATGTGTAACATCAATTTAAATTCTAGTAGGATGTGATGGATAATCCCACTTCTTTACTCATGTTATGTGGGAGATCAAAAAGTGGGGGATACCAATAACAAGGTCCTGAAACATTAAATTTTTTATATGGTATAACCCATAGTGTGGGCTTATAGAGGTATGGTTGCGAATGCTAGCATGAAAAATGCCTATAAAACATGGTGTATAGGCTTCTGACCCCTTCTATTAACTAGACCATAGCCCTAATAGTCAAGGCATCACATGAGAGTTAGATAAAGGATAAATAGGGATCAAACATAGGTACAAAAATAGATATAATAACAATTTCCCATTTAGCTAGTGATACTATAGTTGATCCCCCTATAAATTATTCAAGTTCTAGTGGTGTAGCCTACACATTAGGTTCTATAGATCCCTGTGTAGCATATGGAACAATAAACTCTATAAATCTAATTTATAAATGGTGGTTATGTAGATGAATATGGATATGGGGATGGGGGACTAAGTCCTTTAGTAGATACATAGATGGTCGAGGAAACAAGTGGGGACTTAGGCCATGGTATAGGGAAAAGAGAGGTAGGGTCCATAACACATGTGTTGATACACGTACATGAGAGGCTGAGCCCTCTGACACATACATAAACATTGATATAGGTGCATAAGATGATTGGTCCTCCATCTTAGGGAGATATGTATAGGACTAGACACTTATCGATAGGCTATAACATGAGATCTCAACATGTTTGTCAAAGATTGCAGGCCTAGATCAGGATGTGGCTGAGATATAAGTTGAGTTAGTGAAAGCATAGGGATAGACCACTATGATACAGGGTATTATCACATCTTGATATTTATATATTTCTACTTAGAGGGTAGGTGGCTCAATTAATAGGTGTACATGCTTAGTTGACTAGGATTCAAGCATAGTTAAATGGGGTTCAGGCAAGGTTGATTATGTAGGATTATGAGATATTGGTAGTTGTAGGTCAGTGAGATAGAAATAAATGTGATGTTCAAAATCTTTATGGGGATTTGTATGAGGTTTTTCAACTTGTATCAAATGGGGGTATATCTAGAGCATTGGATAACATGATCAAGGCCAAGTATGATGCCTTGTGAATGAAAGACAATATCCTATATATGAAGGATGAGATCATGTATTATCATAATTTATATAAGGTAATGGTTCTAGCACTAAAGCAACTAGGCCCTTGTCAAGTGAAAATGCCTAAGTCTAGCCTAAGTTGAGTATAGATGCTTAAGTTCATAGCCCAATTTATGTATTATAATGTTCAATCCAAGGTCAAGTTTATGTTAAATTGTCTAAGTCTTAATTTGGTCATTAATTAATGTGTATAAAGCCTTTGGGTTTTTTATCTAGACATTTTGCCTGATGAAAATAAGTCTTTAGGATTTTTGTTCATACAAAAAGTTCAAAGACTTATTTTCATTAGGAAATTTGTTTATAATAAAAAGCCTAAAAAAATTGTAAAGTTTTAGAAAAATTATAAAATCTTATTCTAATTCCCCCAAAATGTTTGTACAAAAATCTAAAAGAATTCCATCCAACATTTTATTCACAATAAAAAGTTCAAAGGTTTATTTACTTCAGGCATTTTTCCCACACAAAAAGTCTAAAAGAATTACATTAGGTTAGTTTGGGAATTTTTGCTTCACAAAAATCCTAACAAACGTTATTTTCTTTGGCAAAAGTGTAAAGTCATTTCCTTCATCAAAATGTTAAGTCTAATTCTTTTATAAAAATGCAAAGATCAATTTCTTTGAGGAAATTATTTCAGAGAAGTATCTGAAATAATTGTCTTGATAAAGACAAAAATATAAAGGCTAAATTCTTGCAGGCATTTTATCCATGATAGAAGGTTTGATAAAGTTAAATCTCTCAAGAAAAGTGTGAAGTCAAAATTTTTAGGGAAATTATTTTGTCTGAGATAATTATCTTGATGAAATGTTGAAGACATATTGTTGCGGAAAAATGTTGCAGAACAAAAGTCTCAAAGACCAAAGGCCAAATGAAAGTAGAATTACTAAAGATACAAATCCATAAATAATTATTTCCAAAGATAGAAATGACATAGATAGGAATTCCATGAATAAACAAGCTATGTGACTAAAATATATAAATAAATTTTCTTGGATTACATAAGTGTTGAACTCGTGGGGCATGATTAAAAGTCAATCAGGTTTTCATCAATCAATGGTATGTAGCAAAATGTATAGATCTTGATCGATGGTGTGTAAAAGGATAATGTTTCAAAAAAACCCCTAGATGAGTGATACGGTGAAAAATTTCACCATTGTGGGAACCCTATCAAAGATCTAATGATGAGTGAAATAGGTCAAAAGGTCAAGAAACATAAGGTGTTATCACACTGGGTGATGATGCTCAAAGTAATAAAGACTATGTGCAAAGAACAAATCATCCTCAATCTCATGGATTACAATTTGATGATGCATGTTTGATCATATTAAAATATCTACTGGCATGAGGGCATAGTTGAAAATTCAATACATGGTCATAAGATAAAGATTGAGCACATTCCTAAAGATCGATGGTACATATTTAAGTGTACACAATTTGATCTATGATGCATAAGTCAAGACCTTTCAAAAAATCCTAGAATGAATGTGAGACCACCAATTGAAAAGAGCACATTAGTCCAACAAGACTGATATAACAAGATGTAAAGAGCTCATAGAGCTACTAAGTGGCACCATTTTGGTACAAGACTTGTAGATAGCTAATGGCATTCAATCTTTTAGATCAATATCAATGACATGCATTTACTCAAGAAATAAAATACAAGGGTACAAACTAAGATGGATTACTCAAAGGGTTTATAAGAAATAATAAAGTGACATGTGCCCAGACTAGAGCCAATGAAGCAACCCAGTCAGTTTTAAGCCTTGTGAGTGCCCAATTGAATCTAATGTGGTAGCCAGTGAAGTGATCTATGAATGAAAAAGAAGTCCAACCACATATGGAGATAAGTAATGTTAAGGTCAGTGTAAATAAAAGATCTTGGTGAGTAGATGTGACACAATGAGGTCACATAGGCATGCATGACACATCTAAGGATCTTATGCAGGCAAGTAGCGAGGTTTTCACCATTGATAATAGGTTGACTTGGCAAATTTAAAAATGAGGCATGGTAACCCTGAAGGTGAAAATAATGCATTTTTTGCATTAAAAAATATATGAGGGAATCCCTAAAAAGCTAGATGTGAAAAATGAGAATCATAAAAATGCAAAATGTGAAAAACAAGTTGGAGCCAAAAGGTAAAAAGTTGAAAATGACCTAACCCTTTTTGAATTATTTCATTATTGTGCTTGTCCAAGTTCCTTCATGAATGACAAATTTAAATAAAGAAGATCATTCAAAGGGCCATGGATCCAAAATATTCCTAATAAATCATGGTAAAATTAGGATATTCTATGGCATGTATAAGAGGGAGGGCATCTATCTAGAAGTTTTTAGTTGTGTAGGTAAGTGGTCCAGGGAATATTCAAGTAGTTTCATGTAATGACAAAGTTTTTTCTACCCTCTATCATGAATATTTTTATTATAACTCATGTGAAAGGCATATCCCACCATGAAATAAAATTTTTGTTGTCGAATCTTCATCATTCCATGTAGAGGCAGTTAGAACATTGATTTTTATTGTAAATGGATGAAGATTTCAGGTATGGTAGGGGAATATTTTTCTAGATAGAAACATCTTGGTGGACTTGAAAGTTTTTTTTTCAATTTTTCAAGTTGTGACCCATAGTTTTAGATCTAGAAATTTATAAATAGAAGGCTTCTCCTCTATTCAAGGGGTTGGTTGGCCATTATGTTGGTTGTTATTGGTCATTGTCTTAGGTGTCCATTTTATCTAAGTCTAAGTTTTGTAGAATTTTTTTTGGGATTAATTACTATGTGTAGATTTTGTCTCCCTTGATAAGGTGGTTGCAGTTGTAGAACCATTATCAAGCTTTGAGAGCATGTTTATGTCTCTTTTTTTAAAAGAGCAATCTCACCATGTTTGTCCCCATGGCATCATTTTGAAATACTAATGTGTGTAATATTTCTTTTCATGTTAATGAAAATGCTTGTGGTTCTTTGCTATTTCTTGTAGATGAAGTGTAGTGACATGTTTTCACAAGAATTACTGATTGGACATTTGAATTTGTGCTCACTACTGGTTGTCATTTTGAGCATAGATTTAGATTATAAACTCTTTTTGCATTTATTTAGGATAGGTTGTTGAATAACTTGTTAGGGAACCATAGGTTTATGGATTTGATAGGGAAAATCATTTGAAATACTAGTTTTAGTGTATGTTTTATTCTCTTAGGGGTCATTATGTATCTACCACTATCTTGCATTTTAAGTTTTTCAACATCTTTGCTAAGGAATGTTGTCATGAAATACTACAAGACACCATATTATTTGGAAGTCACAATCATGTCACCCTCCTTATTTTTAATCATATAACTTGTCCTACCCTATCCTACCCTATAAATAATACACCCATTGCATACTATAAGTGTTATTTGCCTTGAAAATTCATAAGATCTTGCATATCTAAAATGTGTTTTCAATTTGTGTTTTAAATTATAGCATTCCAATATTTTATTTGACCCTTGTTGAATATTTTATAAAATGAAGATTGTAGTCATTTACTCATCTATCTTTAGTAGCTTGTATATGACTTAGAGTATTTGTACATTTCATGTGATAACCCTTCATGGGTGAAGTGTCCAAACTTGGTTATGACCTGGTCATATTTGTTACTTGTGTCAAAAATCACCATGGAGGTTGAATTCCATAATCTCTCCATGTCAGAAAGCTACCCCATAAGTCTTCTCACCTTGGTTCAGGTAGAGTTAGAAGAAGCAAGAAGCTGACTATACCCTTTGTAGGTGCCTCTTAGTCATTTTATACATTTGGTCCATTCTTGATGCCAAACCCTTCCTTGGATATAATGATATATGTGGGTTTTTTCATCATTACTTTCCATTTAATCTCAAGTGTGCAAGGTCAAGTGTGTAAGGTGTATAACTAGGAACCAATACTCTTACTAGTGCCATTTCTAGGGACTAATTTGAGTTCTAGATCACTTGTGTTATTGGGGACTCTTGTAGAGAGTTTTAAGTATTTCATGTTGTGAAGTTATCTACTATTACTATATTGATTTTACTATCTTGGCCATCAACACTAAAAAACTCCATTAGGGATGTGTTAGGAAGTTTTAAGGCTTGATAATTGACTTCTACTAAATTTATTACAAAGAACTATTAACATTGAATGTTGAAAGGTATTTTATCCCTTTTGAACATTATTATAAAAAGTTTAGTGTATTTTTGTTTATCTCATTAAGCTTCAACAAGTTTAATTTAAGCATGTATCCCAAAGAATTTGTCAACTATTATATTCTAGAAGTTTGATTCTAGTGGCAACTCTAACTTTATTTTCTAGTTTTAAACAAGATTAGTGCCTATTCTAAATATTCTGCTAACTTTTAGCTTTGAGTATTTTCTTATTTAAAAATATGGAAGGATTTAGATCATCCTTAAAAAGTGACCCATCAAAGAAACTCATCTCTCCCTTAAGTTTTCCCTAAAGAAGAGGGAGACAAGTTTAGAAGCCTATTGAAGGGTAGAGCTCAACTGCTAAGGGTTATCTAGATTATGATAATCTTGAGATCTTTATTGATCCTCCCATTATTGAGGACTATGATAGATAATCATGTGTACTACCCATATCCTTCCCAACTAGCTGAATCCCATCCTCAGTTTGATCCACCAAGTCCACCTCATTCAACCCCTCATATCCCATTTCCATTTTTTCTTGAACCTCCCATTAAAACCATCAGAGGCATAGGGATCCAAATGAGAATGCATGTCTTACATTCCATGTTCCCAAATTTAGACATATCAATTTTGATGAAATGGAAGACTATCCTAATGAAGTCCTAAATGAGGTTAGGAAATGCCTCCCAAAATTTCAAGGGAACAATATAGTGAGTAGTGATTAACACCTAAGGGATTTTCAAAATATCATTTAAGATTATGAGATTGAGTATGAGGATGTTTACATTAAATTTTTTGTACACACGCTAGAGGAAGATGCTCATAAATGGTTCAATTCCCTTATTTCTAGATGCATCAATTCATGAGAAGACATGTAAAATGTTTTTAGAACTTAGTATGGTGATAGGATTGATCTAAGGTTTCTTTTGAATGAATTTTAAAAAATCAAAAAGAAACCTAATGCATGCGTGCAAGACTTCAATACATGGTTCAAAAATACCATGATGTGACTACCTAAGAACATCAAGCCTAGTGATAGAGTGTGCTTGATAAAGTATTGTGATGCCTATGACAAGAAGGCTACATAATAATTAAGGGATAAGGCTCCCACTAACATGTAGTTAGCATCCAATATGGCCATCTAAATTGAGAATAACATAAAGGTTATGGGAAATCCCATGAACAAGTGGGTTGATGTGAAGCTGGTCAATCTTGAAAAAACACAGTCCACAAAGTTAGCCAACCCTAGGGAGATTATTAAAATTTTGGCCTCTTTTATCAAATAAATGTCATAAAAGTTGGCTAGAGATAAAAAAGGGATTCCTCCTATGTCTACCAGTTAAGAGAGGGATCCAAATCCAAATCAAGAATAAGGAAGGCCTACTTTCCACCATCAAGATAATGATAGAGGGAAGAGGCGTGCAATAAATAAATAATAGATCTAAACTAGAATAAAGGGGTTGGAAAATAAGTACCTAATCTTTTAAACACCAATGTGAATATTGTATATTGTGGCATTGATATTTATTGGTGTGACAAATGCTTCCTTCCACATCACCCATGTGATAAAACTATACCAATTTATGAAGATGCAGATGAGCTTGAGTCTACATCATTTGATGATGAGATTTTGATGTTCAATTGTCAAAGCCCCTAAAGTGGAATGACTACCTACATACTATTGCTAAGTGATACTATTGTTGATCAATTTTGGAGTGCAGTTAAGAAGGTAAGTGTCCCAACTCTTAAATTTACTTGTGATATTAATATAACAAAAGCATATGAATTACCCATCAATTATTTCAATTTATTAAATTTTATGATGATTAAGAAATATGATGGGGGGATTTCAAGAGTTGAGGATAGGCAATTGATAATAAATGCAATGATTACCCAAGAGAAGGAGGATCACTTGAGAAGCAAATATCATGTTATTTCTCCTCAAGACACCACCCCTTTAAATCCAAAGGTAGGGGATGCTAATAAAAAAGATAAGAAAACAACAGTCCCTAGAGATTCTAAATCAGTACCCATTTCCTAATTTGCTAATCCTAGAGGTTTTTCAACTAGGAATAGGGTACCCATATTGTCTAGTATCCCTAAGGGTACTAATTAATCTAAACAAAATCCACCTTTGAAGGCTATTGTAAAAGATTCAAATCCATCCTAGCCTACAACACTTCACACCTTGAGTTATTATATTCTAGATGAAGGTGTTATCACCCTTCCACCCAATAATCCTCTTCCTTAGTATAACATATGTGATATGGCCCAAGTGTTGAGCCAACTTAAAATCACCATTCTACTTGTTGAATTCTTAAGAATACCTAAACATAGGAAGAGAGATTTTGACTACTTATAATTTGGTGAAAGGTTTGTTTCAAATGAAATCAAATTAACCCAAACACCTCTAAAAGAAGATAAGGAATTAGAAGAGGTTGTTGAACCAACTCTAGAGGTCTATTTGGGGACTGCATTGGTAGAAAGTCATTTGAATATGGATCCTTTTTATACAACCCTACTAATTAATGGTCTGATTATTAATAACTACATGTTTGATTTTGGTTCTTCTTGCAATGTGATGCCCTTGGGTATCATAAATGAGATTAGAGTTAAGATTACATCAGTCTTTGGCAAGTGTTATGTCATGGACTCATGAGAGGTTTTAGTTGTTGGACAAGTCAAAGGGTTGGTGGTATATTTGGTAGTACATCTAAGAAAGTATTTGAATATGGATGTGGTAGTGGTGGACTACTTGCCTAAGTGGGGGATGCTCTTGTTGTGTAAATGGATTGATAGAATAGGTAAAAGTGTATAAATGGACTTGTTTTATGCCACCATTCCATTGGAGGGTAAGATGGTCAAGATTTATAGAGATCCAAATATGCTACATATAATTGAAGATCTGAAATGTGCTCTAAATGAAGTATTATATGCAAATTTTAAATTTGGAAACTTTGTTGGGAATGTTGATACTAGTGAACAACCTATTGTTCTTGATGTTGAACCTAACAAAGAAGGTATAGTTTGGAGGATGTGATTCAATGGGGATTTATCTAATCTTAGAAATGGAGCTGGGGTTGTCTCCTATGCCCCTAATGGTAAATGTTTTATGTTTTTTTTAGCTTTATTTTGAGTGCATGAATAATACTGCTGAGTATAAGGCACTCTTTCTTGGTTAAAATATTGCCCATGAATATGGAATTAAAAGTTTGATTGTCAAGGGTGATTCAGATTTAGTGGTTAAAAATATATATAATGCATATGCCACCAAGAATAAAAGGTTGAAACAATATAGGAATGCTATTTTGGATTTGCTTGAATTATTTGATGCATTCAATATATTTTATCATGATAGAAGTTTAAATAAAGATGTTGATAGACTTGCAAGGCTAGGTACTCAGTTTGATATTACAAATACAAGTCCTCATTTTCATTATCGAGTGGAAGTGCTTATCAGGCCTTCAATCCCAGATAATGTTCATGATTGGTAGGTCTTTGATGATGATGAATAGATTAAGAGGTTTATGAAATATGAAGCTAAGTTTCATGATTAACTCATGGACTTGAAATCTATGGTTCAGGTTTGTGATGGGAAGGAGACCTTGTTTGGGAAGGAAATCATTCAACTGAAGACAAACACACTCCCTAGAGGAATAGTAAGTTTAGAAACATATTTTTATGGAGCTGATAGAATCAAATAAGAGACTCATTTATCTCAAAAGATGTGAATGAGTGCAATTTGGGTTTTCATGAGAATCTAAGAAAGGTTTAGTTGGGTAATCACCTAATTAAAACTAAGAAATAGGCTTACATGCAGTTACTAAGGAAGTACCAAGATTGTCTAACATGGTCTTATTTTGAGATGAAAGTGTATAGGGAAGACTTGTTATAGCATGTCATCCCATTACAACCTGATAATAAGCCTTTAAGGTAGAAATAGAGGCTTATTATCCCTATCTTGGCCACCAAGATGAGGGATTAGTTAAAGAAGCTAAGGGATGGTAGAATCATTTAGTCGATCAGGTATTCATCATGGGCTACCAATTTATTCCCTATATAAAAGAATAATGGTGACATCTAATTATATGTGGATTTATAAAATTTGAACAAAGCTTATTTAAAATATAATTATCCTCCACCCAATATGGAGAACCTACTATAAAGTGTTACTAAATTAGAGATGTTTTCCACATTAGATGGCTTATTAGGGTATAACTAGGGTGTGGTGAAGGAATTTGAGAGATTCAAGACTATGTTCACTATGCCTTAGGGCATGTATGTATATATGAAGATGATTTTTGGGTTAATAAATATCAATGTAACATTCTAGAGAGATATGGATGTTGTTTTTGTATGGATAATTAATAAGTTCATAGTTGTGTATCAGGATGACATTACTATGTACTCCAAGACTAGAGAAGAACATTTGGAACATCTAATATAGGTGATAATTAGATGTAGGTATTTTGGTATTTCATTTAATCCTAAGAAGTGCCACTATAGAGTATAAAAGGCCAAGTTTATAAGATATATAGTGTCTAATAATGGTGTCATGATTGGCCTTGAGAGGGTAGAAGGCATTGACAAAGTGCCTATCCCATAGTCCAAGAAAGGTATTCAATATTTCTTTGGACAAATTAACTTTATAAAGAGGTTTGTGTCTAATTTTATAAAGATTAATTTGCCTATTAATTCCATGCTGAATAAGGACTAGACCATCAAGTGGGAGGAAAAATCTGTGTAATCATTCAATGACATCAAGGGAGCTTTAAAGTCTACTCCTATCTTGGCCAACCCTAATTACACAAATCCATTCTAGATATTCTCTTTTGCATCAAAAAATACTATTGATGTTGTTATATTACAAAAGAATGAATATGGTCATGAGAAGCCCATAATTTTATTTAGAAAAGCTATGCAAGGTCCTAAATTGAATTATACCATCATGGAAAATTAAGCTTTTACTCTCTTGAAAATTATCAAGACATTTAAGGCTTATATTCTAAGTTCAAAGATTGTTTCTTATGTCCCACATACCATGGTGAAGGACATCTTGACTCATATTGAAGTATCTAGTAAGAGATGTAGGTGGGTCAACAAGTTATAAGAGTATGACATATATATTCAAACCACCAAGTTAGTAAGAGGGATGGATCTATCCAAGCTTATGGTTGAGACCAATTTACAATATGTTGAGGTAAACACTGATGTTTTTAATATTAATGATTCATCGAGTTAGTTTAACATATCTCTATGGTATAAAGATATCATTTACTACTTGAAAAATCTAAATCATCCCCCTGACTTGGACAAAAATCAAAGAAATCTCAAACTTGTCTCCCAAAAATACCTCTTTACTGAGAATGGACTAGCATGGAAGAATTTAGATGGGGTTCTCTTAAGATGTGTGCTGGAAGAATAGACTACTGACCTAATTGAAGACTTCCATAATAGAGTGTATAGTGGTAATTTTATACCTAAGGTTACTAATCATAAAATTTTGAGAGCTGGTTATTGGTGGCTATCGCTATTTAAATATGTTACTCAAAAAGTCAAAAAGTGTGAAAAATGCCAATGCTTTACTAGGAGGATGAAAGCTTCATGTTCTCTTCCCTTACAACCCATGATGATTAAAGGCCCATTAAAATAATGGGGAATGGATTTTATTGGAGAAATTATTGATTTATCAAGTGCTAGACATAGATGGATACTAGTTTCAACTGACTACTTTACAAAATGGGTTGAAGCGGTCCCTACAAAGAAAGTAACACACCAGGTAGTTATGGATTTTTTGTTAAATAAAATTATTTGTAGATTTGGTGTGCCTATCAAATTTATTATTGATAATGACATGAGATTTAAATCTAAACCTTTAGTGGTGTTATGCAAAAAATATGGGATTAAATTGACCTATGCTTCCAATTACAACCCTTAAGGGAATGGGCAAGCAGAATTTGGTAACACGAACTTGCTCAAGATAATTAGGCGAACATTGGAAGTAAATAAGAAGTTGGGTGAATAACTAAAGATTGATTTTTAGGATGATAGGATTATTCCCAAGAGAGCTATAGGCAAAAGCCATTTTGATCTTGTTTATGGAGCTCAAGTAGTTCTACCTATGAATTTACAATTTCCCACCTATTAACTTATGAAGCAACTAGATGATGATAAGTAAATCAACCACTATGAGAACAAGATGAACTAGATTATTGAGCTCGATTAAATTTAATGACAAGCTCATGAGAGACACCTTAAGCTGCTAAAGAAAATATTTGATAGGAAATTCACTCTAAGAATTTTCCAAGTAGGTGATCTAGTTATACTTTAGGCAACAAACATGAAGAGAAAGGCAAGAATGGAAAATTTGATGCCTTTTGGATGGGTCCCTATTCAATTGATTGCTAGATTGGGGAACATAGTTTAGTCTTGAGAGATTTGGATGGTGAAATATCAGAGCTACCAATTAATGGTAAACATTTAAAACACTTGATTGAGTCCATAACTTGTAATTGTTTACATAATTATATAGTGTTTTATATTTTGTTGTTTTATTTCTTTGTTGCCCCTTTACTTTGGGCCTTGTTTGTACAATCTCCCTTTATGTTGTATTGTGTGTTTATTTCTAGATCCTTCTAATTCATTTTTGTTAAGTCTACCATGTTTTGTTGAGCCTTCATGAATGTTTACTAAAATTTCTAAGTCTTGACTTTGTGACCCAATGGATTGGCACCTAGTCTTATGTTTTGGGGTTGTTTTCACACCCAAAGGGGATGTGCATCCCTAGGTGATATCTAGTATTAGTACCCAAAATTTCACTAAAATAATTAGGCTATTAGCAAGTGAAAATTCCTATGTCCAGTGTGAGTCAAGTATAGATGATTAAGTTCATAGCCTAATTTCTATCTTCAAATGTTCACTTCAAGATCAAGTTCATGTTAAAATTGGCTAAGTCTTAATTCGATCATTACTTAATGTGTATAAAGCCTTAGGGTTTTTGGGTTTTTTTAAGACATTTTTCCTGATGAAAATAAGTCTTTATAATTTTTGTTCATGTAAAAAATCCCAAGAATTTATTATGTTAGGAAAATTATCCATGAAAAAAATACTGAAAGAATTATGAAGTTTTGGAAAAAGTGCAAAGTCTTATTCTATTTCGGCCAAAATGTTTGTACAAAAATCTGAAGGAATTTCATCATACATTTTGTCTACAGAAAAAATTCCAAAGGCTTATTTCCTTTAGGCATTTTTCACACATAAAAATTTAAAAAGAATTGAATTAGGTCAGAAAAATGTAATGTTCTTATTTGTTTTAAACTTTTTATCCACAACAAAAAAGTTCGAAGGGCAGTTTCCCTTTGGGCATTTTACCAACACAAAAATCCTGATAGAGGTAACTTTCTTTGGAAAAAGTGTAAAGTCATATACTTCAGCAAAATGTTAAGTCCAATTATTTTGACTAAAATGTAAAGATCAATTTATTTGGGGAATTTTTTTTGGATAAAATATCCCAAATAATTATCCTAACAAAGATGAAAATCTGAAGGCCAAATTCTTATGAAAATTTTGTCTATGATAGAAGGTCTGATCAAGTGCAAATATCTCAAGAAAAGTTTGAAGTCAAAATTCTTTAGGGAAATTTTTTGAGACATTTTATCTAAGAAAATTGTCTCAATGGAATCCCAAAGATAGATTTTTGTGGAAAAATGTTATAGAACAAAAGTCCCAAAGACCAAAGGCCGAATGAAAGCATAAGTATCAAAGATAAAAAGCCTAAAATAATTTTTATTATAGATAGAAATGTTAGACATAAGAATTCAATAAACAAAAATGATAGGTGACCAAAATTTCCAAATAAATTTTCCCAAATTGAATAAGTGTTGAGATCATAGGGCATGATTTAAAGTCAAGCAGGTTCCTATCGATCGATAATACGTGGTAAAGCATATAAATCCCAATCGATGGTGCATAAAAGGCCAATGTTTCAAATAAAGTCCTAGGATGATCAAGATGGTAATAAGTGTCACCATCATGGGAACCCTATCAAAGATTTGACAGTGAGTGGAATAGGTCAAAAGGTCAAGAAGCATAAGGTGCCACTACGTAGTGTGATGGCACTCACAGAAATAAAGACTATTTTCAAGGAATAATTCATGCTCAATTTCATGGATTGAAATATGATGATGCATGTTTGATCAGATGAAATCATATAATGACATGAGGGCATGGTTGAAAAGTTAATATGGTCATAGGATAAAGATAGAGCACGTTTCCAGAGATCGACAATACACATTCAAGTATATATAAACTAATCTATGGTGCGTATTAAGTCAAGACCTTTCAAATAAGACCAGAATGAATGTGAGACCACCACTTATAATGAGAAAATTAGCTTGATAGGATTGAAAATGTAGGATGCAAAGAACCCACAAAGCTACTGAGTGGCATCATTTCAATACAAGAATTTAGACAACTAATGAAATTTGATCTTTTGGATCAAGATCAATGGAACATGTTTGCTCAAGAGAGCAAATCCAATGGTGTGAGCCAAGATGGACTATTCAAATGGATCATAAATAATAATAAAGTGACACATTCCTAAATTAGAGCCAATGAAGTGGCCTAGTTAGGTTTAAGCCTTGTGAGTGCCCAATTGAATCTAATATGGTATCTATTGAAGTGTTCTATGAATGAACAAGAAGTATAACTACATATGAAGTCAAGTAATGCTGAGGTTAGTGTAAATAAAATATATTAGTGAGTAGATGTGACATGGTGAGGCCATATAGGCATACACAACACATCCAAGGATCATATGTAGATAAGTAGTAGGGCTTTCACCATTGACAGTGGGTAAACTTGGCAAATTTGTAAATGAGGCATGATAACCTCGAGGGTGAAAATAATGCATTTTTGGAATTAAAAATATATGAGGGAAGCCCTAAAAGGTTAGATGTGAAAAATGAAAATTTTTAAAATGCAAAATGTGAAAAACAAGTTGGGGCTAAAAGGTGAAAAGTTGAAAATGACCTAAGCCTTTTTACATTGTTTCATTGTTATGATTTGTTGATGTGGGTTTTATCCATACCATAGTTGAACAAGGTAGCCTTTAATGTTTTAGGATCTCAATGGAGGTACACTCCACTACAGGGCATGAGTTATAGGTATGCAATGTATTTCAATCTATTGATGGAATAGGGACAAGGCATGCATGTTGTTGACAAGGTTTTTTGATGGAGGTGTGACCTTATAATAGCGTGAATCTCTACGTGAGTTGGATGGGTGGCTGGTTTATAATCTAAAGAAGGTAAGTATTAATAAAAAACTCAAAAAAATAAGGGTAAGGTAGGGTAGAGAAGAAGGCTTTATGGTTCTTGGGGAATCACTTTCCTGATTGGTTTTTGAGTAGACCTATACTTTATAAAACCTATGCCTATTGCTAGCAACAATAGCACACATACAATAAAACATGGCTAAGAGGTCTAATGAATAAATATGCAGGAATTAAAAATCCTTAAACAAAGGTTGCTCCTTTTAGGGAAGATATTACACACCCTTAATTAAGAGATTATGGCTTAGGTAAATGAATTATCTGAGGCAATTATTATACCACATAGAAAACTACACTAAAGAAAGCACAAGTACACATTTAGGAATATGATTCAATCAACTTGACTAATTCAATCAATATATTTAATAATATTTAAATAGATATTACACATCTAGGATAAATATATCAATTAAAATGATCAAGAATCTATTTGCATGTATAGCACAATAAAGATTATTGAATCACACAACCATGGAAATAATAACTAATTGCACAGTACTGGAAATAAAATACTCAAAACACTTTGTTGATGATTAAAATTGATTTACTACTCTATATTACAAAATCTTATGAAAAAACAATAGTTTGGGTTACAATTGTATATATATACTTGGGGAAGGGGTCACCTCATCCTCCAAGTTCATGCAAGGTGGTTACAAGTGTCAGTTAGAACATGTAGTTCTAACTACAGTCTAAAACTATATAATTTAAAAAATAAATAAATTGAATTTAAAAAATAAATAAATTTAATTTAAAAAAATTATACAACATGTTCATGTACACAAAATATAAATTCAAGTTTTACAATTAGCTACTCAAAATACAAGGAAAATCTAATTACATTCACCATTACAAATTGTGTAGGTGTAAAATTTTAGGCTATCAAGGCTTACTCATTTTGAGTGATGCATGCACCTTGGTTGGTGTAGAAGTTGACATGGAAATTGAATATGTGGTCATATTTCTATAAGCATGATTCTTATTTTCTTCATTATCCTCATAAAATTTTTATGCCACTTCATGCTACTTTTGTATAATGTCTAAGATTAGCAACGATGGCTGATGAATTCATTTGATCTATCCAACGAGCTTTGGATGCTCATCCTTGGTTATTTGTAATTTTATTTTGAATATTTCAACTTCAGTGACATTTTTTTGAGCCTTTCTTTATTCTGACTCAATTTCTTCAAGTGTCAAGCCTTATAGGCTCTGCTTAAAATCATTAGTTGTTTCCTAGATAAGCTTGTCAAAATTAACCTTGCTAATCAACTTACCAGTGGATTCTTTAACTTTGGATAACTTTAATTCATGTAAAACTTGAAGAATCTAGGATTCATACATTTGATATCTAGGGATTAAAGCCCCAATGTTTTGTAACCAATCCTTTTCCTCTTCTTTTTGAATGACTACTAAATTTAAGGCATTAGCTACCTCTAAAAATAGCCATAAGGTCAATATGAATATAGATAGAGTTTCCTACATAGAAAATTGACATATTTAGTTTTAGTTATCATCTCTTAAGGAATTAAAAAATTTATTGGCTTAGTTCACATGAGGGGCCATCTTATCCTTCATGAACTCCATGGCTTTCAAGGAATTATAACATCTAGAAGCTACCTCCTATAATTTAACTTCTATGCTAGTAAGAATATGTATTGTTTTGGATTACTCTTTTATTTTCTCCACTTTAGTCTCTAATACATGCACTTCCACCTCAATATCCTATTGAGATAATTCCATGCCTTCATGAATTGCAACTATGGCATCCTTGTGTGCTTGTGTTAGGTCTGCTAGATTTTCCTTATATAAAGATTATCCTGGCTACATATTCTACCCCTTGGTAAGGGAGAAAACTTCTTGCATTTCTTCAAGGATGATCTGGTTGCCTTTTTCATCTTATAATTTCCTCTTCTTCACCCTCTAAATACTACCATTTTGAGGATAAAAAAATTAGAAACAAAGGGAAGCTCAATAATTTTGGACACTTTCTTCATTTTGAGGGCTCTAATAGTGGAGGTACCAATAAGAACATAAGGGATCTACATGATGATGGAAATGGAAATAGAAGGATCAATGGTAGTAGAGGAAATGGAGGGGTTAGATGTGGGAACTTCCATAGAGGTAATTTGTCCAATGATAGGTATAGAAGATGAAGGAAAACTAACAAAAGATTGAGTACTTAGAAAAGTAAGCTCCATAGGCTCTATTTGGAGGCTCATTGCCTTGGCTATCTTTAACTTAGCTTCCTCATATAAATCATCATCAATATCCTTGATGATCACCACATCTCCCCTAGTTGGATTTACATATGGAGGTTGAGTGGGAAAACTCTATGATGTCTCCACTATAGGACTACCCATAGGAATCATAGGCTTTCTCTTATAGACCAAGGGGGTCTTTACTTGTGTGGGGGAGTCTTAAGGTGATGATGATACTACATATAGACTTTATATCTCAATGGATCTAATAGTGTGTACCTAGGGCATAAAAATTGACACTTGGCTAGAACCAGTAGCAGACAATTCTTGTGTTTTTTCTTCCTCATCATAATCTAGGTTGATGGGGTCCCCTGCTTGTTTTCCCCTAGTAGAACTAGACTCAGGTATCTTGGGATATTTATTCACTATCTTCAACTTTAACTTAAAATTAAGTCCTTTGGAGGAATAAGCATCTTCGTCCTTGGATTGCTCCTCAAACTGTCCTCTCTATAAATCCAAATGTTACCACCCTTTATAGAGTGCCTTTTTATTATCCAACTCCCTAGTAGAAATAAAAGGGTCATCCTAGATCATTCTTAGATGATCCTCTTGTAGCCCAAAAATATACACCTATTCTAATACTTCCTCATTAGACTTGGCATTTAAAAATAGGAAATCATAGTGATGAGGCTCATGACTATATGGGATGTTGAATCCATGAATGTGATTTTGGATTAGCCCATGTGGATCCCAATATTTATGTGCAAGTGAAAGGAAAGGATAACTCATATGTTTTAAACCTACTTCCCTAAGATGCTTCTTCATCATATATACCATCCTACCAATAGTTATAAAATGACCAAAATACAAGGCCTTCTTCTTCCTTGATAAATCCTCTTCAATGTTCTTCCATAATTGGAAAGTGATTTCCCATTCATCTAGCTTATCTATCACAAACCTTAGGAGGAATAAGGGGCCAATCTTGTTTCCCCAAATCATGATAACAATGAAATTTGGGTAAAGGAAATAATTCCCTTTCCTTGCCAAGTTCTTCACAATATTCTATCCAATTCAAGGCATGGGCGAGTCATGAATGGCTTGCTAAAATTGAGGATAGACATCCTTGGATATTATCATTATATGCTTGGTATAATAGTAGATATATATGAATTAGTAGTGGTTTAATATCCTATTCTTCTCACAATCTATGGCTAGAGCTCACAATTCACTAAGGTCTTTATAACATGTGTCCATGACTGTGTTTATCAGATAAGACATCATGTAGAAATATCCAAAGGGCATGGGACACTTGTATTTATGTATAATATACTATATCAATAAAAGGATAATTATCTCACCTTAGGTGTATGAAACATCATGTGTAGGCATCATGTATATTAGTGACACCCAATCTAAATTAACAAAATGAATACTAGGCATACTATAAAATCGATTGAGAAGAGATATACCAATGTGAATCCCCATATTGAATTTATCAATCGAGATTGCTCCTTTTGTCTTCTTCCATTTCTATGTGATGGTCTAGTTTAGGAGGATACATGAAGATAATAACTTCTCCATCAATGTCTATGTGTTTAACTCTACCAACATATGCTTGTAATTATAGGCATCATGTATACTCAAAGATAAGTATCTCTATAAATTTGATCTCAAAATGCACATGACCACTATATTGTTATTAGAATGATGTATTAAAGCATGCTATGATATGTTTCATAAAAATAATAGGTCCCTTAGGAGGTCAATGCATGACATTACTTCTGGCTTGGCTACAACAAAGTGTAATATTTGGTGTTTGAATGCCAATAATTCCTTAATGATCAATCTGTCTACTAGTGTCATATAATCTTCCATTAAAAACATGTCCATTGAATCAATGACATCCCATAATGTTAAATAATTTTTGTATTTGTCTTCAAACATTATAGCATTTAATACTATATCTATGAACTCTATGGAATACTTAATTGAATATGGAGATAGTGGATTCATACCTTGGAATGACCTAGATGTAGATTCCATTAATACGTATTATATGTTGCTTCTTTGATGTGCTATGTATGCTAGACAAACAATTTGTCTCTAGCTCAATCAAATTTCTACTTGTAATACTCTTGAAGTAGGAACTAGGGCTCTTTGCCATTGTAAGAAAGTAGGAGACTTGGAATGTAAGTTAGCTTGAATGTAATGATGGAATTCAATAGCAACATATAATCTATATATAATCTTGCATTGAATATAAGTTTGTGTGACATAAATGTGCAATGTTCTCTTGGATTATATTTTCCTATATAATTCAAACTTATTAGCTCAGGTTGGTGAGGGTTTTAAAAGTATTGATAAGAAATATTTTACCTTTGTTTTGGCTAAGTGTAGTGAGACTTAGTATCATTTCTAGTAATAAGGCATTTAGGGTCTATATTATAAAAATGCTTTAGGGTCAAAGACCAATTATTTTGGGGGAATTGTTTTGGACAAAATGTTTGTAGTAATTTTCCCAAAGATTTCATCTAGGAAAAAGTCTTGAGGCAATTATCTTGAAGGGCTATTTCAAAGTTTTGAAGGACATTTTCAATTTCCCTGAAGGGTACTTTTGATCCAAAGGGTCTACTTCATAGGGAATTTTATCGATGATAAAATTCCTGAAGGGTCTACTTCGTAAAGGATGAAGGGCACTTTTGATTTTCCCAAAGGGTACTCTCATCTAGCTAAGGGTCATTTAAAAAGTCATGAAGGGTAACTAATAAAAAATTCAAAGGGTATGTGCCTTGGGTCTAAAGGGTCTTTTATTAGGAAAAAGTGACGTGATAATTATCTTGAAGGGTAAGTAGCCACTTCAAAAAGGGTCAAAGGCTTGGGATAGAAATCTTGAAGGGTGTGTCCATGTCAAAGGGTCCAATACAAAAGGGCCAAAGAGCACTAGGAAAGGCTGAAGGGCTAATTCAAAGGATAAAGGACATTTTCAAAAGGGCTAAAAGGCTAGTTCAAAGAGTCCTAAAGGGTAAGTGGAAAGGATTCAAAGGGTCTACTTCATAAGGGCCAAAGGGAACTTTTGATTTCTCTAAAGGGTACTTTCATATAGCTAAGGATCACTTCAAAAGTCCCAAAGGGTAGGCTTGATAGGGTTGAAGGGATAATTCATCTAAGGATTTGTTTTTGATAAAATGTCTATAGTACAAAATTCTATAAGGCAAAGAGCTCGTAGGCCAAATTCCTTTAAGTAAATTATTTCAGACAAAATGTCTGGAACAATTTTTTTGATATAATAAGGATTTGTAAACATCAATCCCAAAATAAAATAGGCCCAAAAACACCCAAAACACAAAAAAATTGGAAGGAAAAAATGCATAAGGTATGAAAGAATCAACCTAAAAATATAAATCTGAAGAATAGTCTCTGTAGAATAAAAGTTAGTTTCATGAAACACAATGCCAATATCATCCTACCAAAAATGAAATACCTTAGATTTTCTAGAATCTGTATAAATGTATGAAAAAAGGGGGCTCAATATTAAGACCAAAATCCAAAAAAAGTGGGTCCCCATTTCTCCTTAAAGAAAAAGGGGGATGTCAAGTATAACAAATGGTGACTTACAGGCTAGAATACTTTTGAGTATTCAAGAACCCAAAACTCTAGTTTCACAATCTATAGATCAATCTTGAAATGTGTCACAAAAAATAATTAAATTAATAACATGAAAGAGATTCATAATTTAAATCACACAACATACTTTCCTTTTGATTTCTTGGATATCTATGTATTAAATGTGTAGTTTATTTAACCCTTGTTGTGATGAGTTTTTTGAAGGTTTTGATGAAGTTGTAGGTTTCATTATAGTATCTATTAAAGTTCATTGAATCAAAGGAAGCTCAATAATTTTTATGATACCAATTAGGCATCCATATCATTGATAGAGATACCTTAGGATCCCTCTCTTCTCCCCCCATTATTTTCTTATAAACATGATGCATGGTGCACTGACCTTATTTCATCATGTGATCTATTTTAATTTTATTTAATTTTTTTTACTCTTTTGAAATCATTGGTTATTTTCTCTCCTTTTTTTGTTTCTTCTTATGATCAGATAATTTGAAAAGAGAGGATATGAAAACCTTGTGATATGGTATTATTATAAAAACAATTTGTTACTAGAACATCCATGCCAACCAAATCTACACCTAGAATTGCCACTTTCAATAAGTATTTAATATGATAAGTGCATTTGATAGAATAAAATAATAAAAATTTATAAATTTGTATGAATTACCCTAAGAGAAAATTCCATATGCCTGGTAAAATTATTCAATTATGAAGTAGTTCATAATAATCATTTGATTACCTTCCTTCATCCTAAAGACTCAAAAACACAAAAAAACACCCAATCTGTAAACTAGTCCCTAGTGTGTCAAGATTTTAATTTTCCCCTTTTCTATAAATCCTAAACTTATTTATTTTTGGATTTTATATTAGAAATAACTGGAGTAAATATAACCTATAAATTCAAAGAAAACAAAGAACAATAGTCTGTAAAATAGGAAACTACTCTAGAAAGCAATAAAATCTAATCTAAGAAAACAAAATATTGAAAGCAAAAAAAATAATCTATAAAGCAAGAAACTACTAAAAAACAAAGAAAAACCAAACTAGAAATTAAGAAACTAAACTAGAAAGCATGGAAATCTACTCTAGTTCTATATCTAAACTTATCTAAATCTCCTTAATCTGTAATATCCATAGATGGAATATCTCTAAAGTAATGCTTCAGGAATTGTCCATTGAATGGATATGTAAGCTTGTTGCCTTGGAGGTCCTTCAAATGAAATGTGCTATTGCCCATGATCTTTGAAATTTGATAGGGTCCAATCCATAGTGGGTCAAACTTATCATGTTGTCCTTTCTTTTCATGGGATTTATCCCATAATATCACTAGATCTGAAATCTTGAATGCTTTAACATTCACTTTTTTTTATCAAACCACCTTTTGACTATATCCTAGTGTTTGATGAATATCTACAAGGCTTCAGTCCTCAAATCCTCCATTTATATTATATCAATCAATCTTGATTTTACTTTGTCATTTAGTTCCATGTAGTTTTGAATGAAATTATAGGTGGGTAGCTTTAATGTGATGTGGAAAATTGGTCTGCACCCATATACTAGTAGGTAGTGGGAAGCTTTTAGGGATTGCTTGTATCTTGTCTGATTTTCCCAAAGAGCATACTTTAGTAAATTATGCTAGTCCCTAGGCTTGTCCCCTACTGATTTATTGATTGCATCAATTAGATTTTTATTTTTTTACTCTACTATTCCATTTCCATAAGGGTAGTGGTTAGAAGCTGACCTAATTATAATATAAAAGCTAGTCCATTGTCACACACCAAAGAGATGGGCATGCCATAAATAGTAGTTATGTGTTCCTCTAAAAAGTGAATCACATCTTGTACTCTACTATTCTTTATGGCTATGGTTTCTATCCATCTATTATGATGATCTATAGTTGTAAGCCCAAATTTATGGCGTACTAAGGAATTTGGGTTGATTACACCAATGAAGTCTAGACCCCATTGTGAAAATGGCCTTCCTTTAACAACTAGATATAGAGACATTACTGTATGTACTTATCTCTTGGATAATGCTTGACATGCATGGTAGGTTTTAATGTGCATATGAGAATCTTTAAATATGGTTGGCCAATAGTAACCCAACCTCAAGATTTTATGGGTTATGGTATTCCTAGCAGGGTGACCATTGCCTATCTTTTGATGCAAGTTTTCCAATATTTCCTTAGCCTATTTTTTAGACACATCTAAGATAAATACCTTCATAGTTTATTCTATAGAGGACTCCCTTATTTATCATGAAATGATTAACATTAAGCCTCAAATCTCTCCTTATTTCTATATTAAGCTCTAGGGGACAAGTTTCTAAAAGTAAATAATAGATTATATCTGTATACCATTCTCCTTTAGAAACTTGTGCTACACATACCTCTTCGACAATGATTCATAGATTAGGCTTAGTCATGAGTTAAACAAAGCCTTAACCTCTAATGATCTTTATAGGCCTGATATCAATGTCAAATTCCTAGAGCTTGGCCATCCATTTACCTTGACATTCTCCTAGCTCATTCTATGATAGGGTGAGCTTGACAATAGGGTTGGGTACAATGGAAATGGTTTTATTCCTTAAGATTTAATGTCAAAATTTATTCATGAGCAACAATTTTCTTGTCAATCATAGTATACCTAAGCTCTACATCCTTAAAATTTGTGCTCATGAAGCAAATTGAATGCTCAGTTTCATCTTTCTTCTATGTGATAACCACAATAATAGTGTATTCTAAAGTGAATTAATATAAATAGAAATCTTTTGTAAAGTCTAGACTAATTAACATTTAAGCCTATGATATGGCATCATTAATGTCTTAGAAAGAATTTTTGGCTTTAGTTGTCCACTCAATTTTAGCATCTTGTTTGAGCATGACATTTAGAGGCTTGATGATTTTTACAAACACTGAGATGAACTGACTTACGAATTTGATCTTCCTGAAGAATGACTTGAGTTCCTTCTTTCTATTTGGTTGATGAATTTTTGAAATTATCTAAATTATATCTAGATCAATGGTGATACCATCTTTCATGATAATATGTCCCAAGAGTTTTCCCTTAGTGACTCTAAATATGCTTTTCTTTGGGTTTAATGAAATATCAAACCTTTTGTACCTCTCAAATATGGATTGTGACTTATGTGATTTTTTCTATTCATCAAAAACACTATTAGATCATCTATATAGATGATTATGAATTTTCCTATTAGTCCCTTGAAGGCATGATCCATGGTGAATTGAAAGGTAGCTCCTACATTTATTAGGCCAAATGGCACCCTTTTGTATGCATAAGTACCCCATTTCATAGTAAATTTCATCTTCATCCTATCCTCAGATTGCACTAGTACCTGATTATAGCTTGAGAATCCATCCAAAAAGGACATTATTTTAGAACCATTCACTATCTATATTACCTCATTTAGAGAAGGGAGAGGATAATTTTATTTCTTAGAAGCTTTGTTTAGAATTATAAAATATACACATAATCTGATCTCACCATTCTTCTTTCTAAATGGGACCAAAGTGGCCACCCACGTAGAATGTTAGATTGGGAAGATGATTTTGGAACTCAATAGATTCTCCAATTACCTTTGAATAAGAGGCTCCAAAATAGGATTTACAAGCCTTTGCTTTTATTTAAATGGTTTATGGTCTTACTTTAGGGGAATTATGTGTGTGATGACCTGTGGGTCATACACCTTCAAGTATTCATATGCCTAGGTGATAACATCTTTGTATTGAGTGATCAAAGTCTTAACTCGCTATCTTTCCTCCTTAGTGCAGTTGAGACCAATATTCACATAATGTGGGTTATGACCATCTCCTAGAATTTTCCTCTTGAAGTCTAATTCATTAACCTTGAGCTGCCTGAGTTGTTATGCCTGAGGGTCTAAGTCGAATGGTCTCTCCAAGGAGATTAAGCCAGTTGGAATCCAATTTTCCTTGAGCTGGGGAATGCAATCTTTATCTATTTCTTCTTGATATAAGTGGTTAATGTCCTTATCATTAATAATTTGAGACTTAAAATCCCCTAAATTAGTTAAGAACTAAATAATATGTTGATCATCATCGAAGACCTAAAAATTTTCTACATTATCTAGAATAGAGGGATAAGGAACAATTTCAATAGAAAATCTCTTTACCTTAGACTCCTACAATGGCTCAAGATTAGAAGTAGCAGTAGCTAGTGAATCAGTGGCTTGATTTTGCTCTCTTAGGAGTGTTATTATGTTAAAATCTCCAAAAAATTCAATTAAATCCCATGCTCTACGATCATATCTCTTTATATAAGATAATTTGCACTGATATTTATTTCTTACTTAGTAAACTACCAGCTCTGAGTCACCAAATACTTTTATTTATTTTACATTGATATTTAGCACAAACTATAATCCCAAAATTAGAGCTTCATACTTAGCTCTATTATTAGTACATGGAAATTGTAATCTATAAGATACCAAAAACTTCTTACCTTGAGGATCAATTAACTCAATTCCTACACCTGATCCTTGATTGGACCTGGCTCTATCAAAATGCATAGTGCATAACTTATTTGAACCTTTAGGTTCTAGGTTTTGTGCTAAATCCTGAGTGGTAAAAGTATAAGTACCAAGAGCGGGAGAATCATACTTTACCTCTTCATTTTTTCCATTATATTTCATGATGGGATATTTCATTCTTGGCTCTCTATCAATTCTGATCTAGTTTGTAACTCCTCTCCATGATAGCAAGATATGAGATAAGTCTACAAAAAGATATCCATTGATTGTTTTGGACTAATCTCTACTTAGTAATAATCTGTAGCCTTATGGTATGTCCACTACTAGAATATCGATGGTCATCTAGAATCTTGGTTCAGATGCTACTTAAATGCATACATTGTTTAGTTCTCTAACTATTGGTATAACCATTTTGTCTAATTAAAAGATCAATATTTTTGAAGGAGTTGGAGTGAGACCAAGATTCTTAAAAATAGAGGTAGGCATGATAGTTGCAAATACTCCAAAATCAACTAAACAATTATGGATGTTCTTATAGAATGCTCTAATAGTCAAAAAAAATGGTGGCACTTCAGGCTTATTCTTATAAATGGTATTGGCATCAACAAATTTTTCTTTGTCTATAGTTACTTTAGTTATTTCCATAGGGGAATTTTTAGTAATAGACTTCCATAATAGTTCATTTTATTCAGTGATCTAAGCCAACTCCTGAAGAATTATATTCACCTTAATCTTCTTCATATCTTCCATGATGTTGTATCCTCCTTTACTCAGTTCTTTCTTACTAGATGGTTGATCATTCCCCTTTGGAGGGGGTATATTGTTGTCTACTTTGGGATTTAGAGAAATTTTTGTGGTGTTTGGATTAGTCAAGGTCGTAAGTGATTGTTTTTTCCTTAAGTTATATGCACCTCTTTGGAACTACTATAAAAAATGAACTTCATCCATATTATCTTTTGGTTCATTATCATCTTTACTTGGGAAGGAGAACTCATGAGTTTTGAAGAACATGGATATGAGATATTGATGGGATTATAGTAGATTATTCATATGATCCTACCTAGTTATTTCCCTTTAAAATATCTTGAATGTTATACATAACTCAATGCAATCAAGCTCGACATGTTGGGGTGTATTGTGTATCCTACACCAAATAGGGAGAGCCATTATAACTATGTTAATTTTTGGGAGCTTGTTGGGTTGCTTCATGTTATTTTAAAGCCTATTGAATGGTTGTTTATATCTCTAGAATATATTATTTTGGTTTTAAGTTGGGACGTTGGCATTGCCCATCTTTCATTGCATATTCAAGAAATCATTGTTCAACTTTTAGACCATCTTTAAATAGAATCCAATTCAGATTTTTTAGAATATATAACTTTTAGAATAGCCATGGGAAGTGTAGCTATGTGTTGATTCTATTGGTAACTATTACCTATCACATGATTGTTCAAGTATACAAACTTTGGTTGCATTGTATGTGTCAATGGAGGTAATGTATACAATTGATTTTGATTGTATGATAGAACATTTTGTTTTATGTGTGGTATTGGATTAAGTGCTAGAAATACATTATTGATGTTAGGTTCCCTAGGTGTCTATGGGTTGAGTTGCCTATTAATGTTAATAGCCTCTTTGAATGTTAATGCCAAAGTATTGACAATAGGGTCTCTTTTCAAAAACATGGTGGTGATAAGGTCCAAGGTGTTATTGTACATCTCTAATGCTAATGTTACTTATGGTTTATACCTCAGGGTTAACTAGTTATACATCTTATACCATCTTATGTTGAAAGTAGGGATGGGCTCATTAGGCTCCCTCTTCATACTGGTAAAGTGTTGATATACCAATATAGGATTGGTGACCTATCCAAATTACACAAGAAAAGTTGTTTGACATTGCTCCCAATTGGTGATAGAGTTTCCCATTAGATTCAAATACCAATCATAAGTAACATCCATTAAAGTAAAAGGGAATAATAAACATGCAACATCTTTGTCAACTACATTCATTAACCTTAAATCAAATTTAATATATTTGATATGTTTTTCTACTATCCTTGGTCTTGAAGGAGAAAAGGACGGTAGATACTTTTCAAGATTTCAAGGCAAATCATGCACATCTCCTAGGATGGCAATGGTATATCTAACTAACCAGGGTTGTTATTGAGCCATTGGTTGATTAATAGGCAAAGGCTTCCTTATAAGTAAGGGGTTCCCCAGTGGAGGTGGTGGATTGTTTTGAACTAGAGCTATTGGCGCAACTCTAAGTCTCCCATGAATTATCAAGGCTGATGTTAATAAACCAACCTAAGAATTATATCTATTCACTCTCTTAGGTGACTCTAATGAAAATATACACAAATAATGACCTTTAGTGTCAAGGGGTTTAAGGACTTCCTTCTAACACCTATGGAATATTGTTGATGTAGGTTTTATTCACACCATAATTAAATGCTATAGCCTCTAACATTTTAGAATTTCAATAGAGGTGAACTCTACTCTAGGGCATGAGTTGCAAGTATGTAGGTTATTGATAAGGTTTTTGGATGGAGGTGTGGCCTTCTAATAGAGTGAATCTCTATGTGAGTTGGATAGGTGGCTAGTTTCTAATCCAAAGTGGGTAAGTTTCAATAACAAACTTAAAAAAAATAAAGGTAAGGTGGGGAAGAGAATAAAGGTCTATGGTTCTTGGTGAATCACTTTCTTGATTGGTTTTTGAATAGACTTATGCTTTCTAAAACCTATGCCTATTATTATAATTAATAACATACATATAGTAAGACATGGCTAGGAGGTCTAAGGAATAAAGATGCAAGGAATTCAAAATCCTTAGACAAAGGTTGCTCCTTTTAGGGAAAATATTACACACCCTTAATCAAGAGATTATGGTTTGAGCAAATGAATTATCTGAGGTAGCTATTTCACACACAAAAAAAATAAACCAAAGAAAGAACACGTACACATTAATAAATATGATTCAATCAACTTGAATAATTAGATCAATATATTTACTAATATTTTAATATCTATTACACATATAGGTTTAGTATATCAATTAAAATGATCAAGAATATTTTCACAACTATATCACACTAAATATTTTTGAAACACACAACCATGGAAATAACAACTAATTACATGGAATTGGAAATAAAATACTCAAAACACTCCATTGATGATCAAAATTTCTTCGCTAATATGTATTCCAAAATCTTCTAGCAAAAAACTAGGTTGGGTTATAATTGTATATATAGAATTGGGGAAGGGGTTGCCTCATCCTCCAAGTTCATGCAAGGTGGTTACAAGTGTTAGTTAGAACATGTATTTCTAACTATGGCCTAAATTAGTATAAGTTTAAAAAATAAATAAATTGACTTTTCCAAAATTATGTAACATGTGTATGTACACAAAAAATAAAGTCAATTTTTATAATTAGCCTCTCAAAATACAAATAAAATCTAATTACCTTCACCATTACAAACTGTGCATATGTAAAATTTTAGCCTATCAAGGATTACTCATTTGGAGTGTTGCATGCACCTCAGTTGGTTTAAAAGTTAATGTGGCAATTGAATATATGGTCATAGAACCAAAATCATACTTTTTCTTTACTTCATTATCATCATAAACTTTTTATGCTACTCCATGCTACTTTTGTATAATGTCTAAGTTTAACAATGATGGCCGATGAATTTGTTTGGTTTGTCCAAAGAGCTTCACATGCTCATCCTTGGTTATTTGAATTTCAATTTTGAAGATTTCAACTTTAGTGACCTTTTTTTGAGCCTTGCTTAATTCTAACTTAATTTATTCAAGTGTCAAGCCTTACAAGCTCTGCTTATAATCATCAGTTGCTTCTTAGATAAGCTTGTCAAAATTAATCATGTTAATCAACTTACCAGTGGAGTATTTAAATTTAGATAACTTTAATCATGAAAAATTTGAATAATATGGGCTTCATGTTCCCAATATCTGGATATTAAATCCCTAACATGTTTTAACCAATCCCTTACCTCTTCCTACCAAATGACTACTAGATTTAAGGCATTATATACCTCTAGCGTAGTCATATGATTGAGATGACTATAGAGAGATTTACTTATATATACAGCTAAAATCTTTAGTTTTTTACTATCATCTCTCAAGAAATTGAATAATTGATTGGATTGGTTCACATGAGTGACCATCTCAGCCTTCATGAACTCCATAGCTTCCAAGGAATTATAACATTTGGAAGCTACCTCATGAACTTCAAATTTTATACTAGTAGGAATATATACTAGTTTGGCATGCTCTTTCAATTACTCCACTTTAGGCTATAATAAGTTCATTTATACCTCAAGATCCTATTGAGCTAATTCCATGCCTTTTTAGATTGTAATTATGGCATCCTTATGTGCTTGTGCCAGGTCTACTAGATTTTCCTCATATATAGATTATCTTGGATGTTTGTTCTACCTATTGGTGAGGAAGAACACTTATTTCCTTTCTTCAAGGATGATCTAGGTGCCTTTATCATCTTCTAATTTCCTCTTCTTCACCCTTTAAATACTATAAGTTGGAGGATCAAACAAAGTAGAAATAGAGGGAACCTTAGTAATTCTGAAATTTGGCATTTAAGAAGCCTTACTCCTTAAATCGACTACTCATAAAGGAATATATAATTGGGATGCATCAGAGGTTATGAAAACAACCTCTTCCTCAGCTTCCTATCGAAATTTTTGTTATTTCTTAAGGGCCTTGGTCAAGACATCAAAGAATTATGGCCATATAATTTTGGACTAATCCACTCCTCCAAACTGGGGAAGTGGATGGACCATGATCATTTAGGGCTTGGCCTTCCTTCCCCTTCTAGTACTTATCACTATGGTATCCTATGTGGAAGTGGTATATGGTAGTGGAAGGGTGATTTGGTGGAGTGTATGTGGAGTTATGAGGTGGCTAATGCAGTTTACAACTTCCTAAACACTTTCTTCATCTTGAGGGATCTAATAGTGGAGATGTCAATAAGAACATAAGGGGTTTAAATGGTGATGGAAATGGAAATGGAAGGATCAATGGTAGTAGAGGAAATGGAGTGGGTAGATGTGGGAAATTACATAGAGGTAACTTGTCCAAAGATAGGTATAGAAGATGAAGGAAAACCAACAAAAGATTAAGTACCTAGAAAATTAAGATCCATAAGCTCTATTTAGAGGATCATAACCTTGGCTATCTCCAACTTAGATTCCTCATCTAAATCATCCTCAATATCCTTGATGATCACCACATATCCCCTAGCTGGCTCTACATATGGAGGTTGATTGGGCAAACTTTGTGATGTCTCCACTAAAAAACTACCTGTAGGAGTCTTAAGCTTTCTTTTATAGACCAAGGGGTCCTTATTTATGTGGGGAAGTCTTGAGGTCATGCTGCTACTACTTCTAGAGTTGATATCCCAATAGATGTAATAGTGTGTACCTAGGGTATAATAATTTACACTTAGATAGAACTAATAATAGACAATTCTTATGTTCTCTTTTCCTCATTAGAATCCAAGTTAATGGGGTCCCATACTTGTCTTCCCCTAGTAGGACTAGGCTCACGCAACCTAGGATATTTCTTCACTATCTTCAACTTCAACTTCAAAGGAAGTCCTTAGGAGGAATAAGTAACTTGGTCCTTAGATTGCTCCTTAAACTATCCTCTCTAGAAATTTAAATGTTGCCACCCTTTATAGAGTGCCTTTTTGCTATCCAACTCCTTGGTAAAAATAGAAGGGTCATCTTGGATCATTCTTGGATGATCCTCCTATAACCCAACAATCTATGCCTATTCCAATACTTTCTCATTATACTTGGCATTTAAAAATAGGAAATCATAGTCATAAGGCTCATGACTATATGGGATGTTGAATCCATGAATGTGCATTTGGATTATCCCATGTGGATCCCAATCTCTATTTGCAAGTGTAGGGAAAGGTTAACTCCTACATTTTCCACCTACTTCCCCAAGATAATTCCTTATCATATATACCATCCTACTAATAGTTATGAAAAGATCGATATATAAGGCCTTCTTTTGCCTTGATAAATCCTCTTCAATACTTTACCATGATTAGAAGGTAATTTCCTATTCATCTAGCTTATCTAGCACAAACCTTGGGAGACATAGGGGTTAACCTTATTTCCCTAAATCATGATAATAAAAAAATTTAGGTAAAGGAAATAATCCCCTTTCCATAATAAGTTATTCATAATATTCTATCCAATTCAAGGCATGGGTGAGCCATGAATGGCTTACCAAACCTGAGGATAGGCATCCTCAGATATGCTCACCATATTATTGGTATAAAAATAGATATGCATGAATTAGTAGTGGTTGCATATCCTATTATTCTCAAAATCTATGGTCAAAGCCCATAATTTACCAAGGTCTTTGTAATATTTACCCATGACTACATCCATCAGATATGGCATCATGTAGAAATCTCCATAGGGTATGGGATGTTTATCCTTATGTATAATTTACTCTCTCAATCAAAGGATGATTATCTTTCCCATGGTGTATGCGACATCATGTGTAAGCATCATGTACAGTAGTGACACCCAATCCAAATTAACAAAATGAATACTGGGCATATTATATAATTGATTGAGAAGAGCCATACCAATTTGAATCCTTATCCTAAATTTATCAATCAGGATTGCTCCTTTCAAATTCTCCCTTTTTCATGTGATGGTTTGGTCTAGGAGGAGCCAAAAAAATAATACCTTCTCCATCAAGGTCTTTTCATTAAAATACACCATGTGCTTATCAAAATAGGTATCGTGTATACTCAAAGATAGGTATCTCTATAAATCTAATCCGAAAATGTATG
Source organism: Torreya grandis (assembly GCA_037957365.1). Lineage (NCBI taxonomy): Eukaryota > Viridiplantae > Streptophyta > Pinopsida > Cupressales > Taxaceae > Torreya > Torreya grandis. Next base: position 651,043 of record JARHVA010001760.1, read on the forward strand.
GGACTACTATATTGTTATTATAATGATGTAGGAAAGCATCTTATGATATATTCCCTAAAAAGAATAGGTCCCTTAGGAGGTTAATGCATGGCATTACTTTTAGCTTGGTTGTATCAAAGTGTAATATTTGGTGTTTTAATACCAACAATTCATTAATGAACAATATATCTACTAGTGTCATATCATCTTGTAGTGAAAACATGCCCACCAAATTAATGACATCCCATAATGCTAAATAATTATTGTATTTATCTCCAAATACTGTGGCATTAAATACTGTATCTATAAACTCTATGGAGTCCTTAATTAAATATGGGGATGGTATATTCTTACCTCAAAAATTCTTATATGTAGATGCCATTGATATTTAATATATGCTACTTCTTTTATGTGCTATGTATGTTGGATAAATAATTTGTCTCTAGCTCAGTCATTATTTTACTCATAGTACTATTGAAGTAGGAATTAGGGCTCTTCATCATTGTAAGAAAGCAAGATACTTCAAATGCAAGTTATCTTGAAAGAAATGAAGGATTTTAATAGTGGTATATCATCTATATATAATCCTATATTGAATATCAGTTTATGTGACATAAATGTGCACCGTTCATTTGGCTTCTATTTTTTAGTACAATTCAAACTTGTTAGCTTAGGTTGGGGGTTTTAAAGTATTGATAGGAAATATTTTACCTTTGTTTTGGTTAAGTGTGGAAAGACTTAGTAGCATTATTAGTAATAAGGTACTTAGGGTCTAACTCAAAAAAATGCTTTTGGGTCAATATCTATAGACTAATTCTTTTAGGGGAATTGTTTTGGATAATATGTTCGTAATAATTTCCCCAAAGATTTCATCTGGGAAAAAGTCTCAAGGAAATTATCCTAAAGGGATATTTTGAAGGTATGAAGGGTGTTTTAAAAATACATAAATTATACTTTTGATCTAAAGGGTCCACTTTGTAGGGCATTTTGTCCATGACAAAAGTCCCAAAGGGTCCACTTCATAAAGGCCAAAGGGCACTTTTAATTTTATTGAATGGTACTTTTATATAGCTAAGGGTCATTTAAAAAGTCCTAAAGAGTAGGCTACTAAAAAATTTAAGGGTATGTGCCTTGGGTCTGAAGGGTATTTTGGCAGGAAAAAGGATTGTGATAATTATCCTGAATGGTAAGTGGCCACTTTAAAAAGGGTTAAAGGCTTGGGACAAAAATCCTGAGGGGTATGTCCATGTCAAAGGGTCCAATACAAAGGAATAAAGGGTAATTTTCATAGGAAAAATGGTTCAACAAGATATCTAAAAGGGTAAAGGGTTTGGGACAAAAGTCCTGAAGGGTCGTTTACAGAAAACCTGAAAGGTATGTGCTTTAAAAGATTTGGTCAGGAGTGGTCAATTTGGGAAAGGCCAAAGGGTTAGTTCAAAGGACAAAGGACAATTTCAAAAGGGTTTAAAGGGTAGTAAAAAGATTCTTTAATGGTAGGTGGAAAGGATTCAAAGGGTCTAATTCATGGAAAAATGTTCCTAAAGGGTCCACTTCGTAAGGGCCAAAGGGCACTTTTGATTTCCCCGAAGGGTACTTTCATACAACTAAGGGTCACTTAAAAATTACTAAAGGGTAGGTTCAATAGGGTTGAACAGATAATATATCTAGGGATTTGTTTTGGGAAAAATGTCTGTAGTCCAAAATTCTATAAGGCAAAGAGCTTGTAGGTCAAATTCCTTTAGGGGAATTATTTCAAACAAAATGTTTGCAGTAATTTTATCTATGGAATAAGGATTTGTAAACATAAATCCCAAAATAAAATAGGCCTAATAACACCCAAAACACAAAAAAATTGAAAGGACAAAATATATAAGGGTTGAAATAATCAACCTAAATATATAAACTTGAAGAATAGTCTTTATAGAAAAAAAAAGAGTCTCATGAAACACAATGCCAATATCATTCTACCAAAAGTGAAATACCTTAGATTTTATAGAATATACATAAATGTATAAAAAAGGGGGCTTAATATTAAGACCCAAATCCAGATAAAGTGGGTCCCAATTTCTTCTTAAAGAAAAAGGGGGATGTTTGGTACAACATGTTTGTCTAAGTTCCTCCATGAGTGAGAAATTGCAAGCTTTCACATCCAAGATGGGCCACTCCATAGAAGATCATTAAAAAGGGACATGGATCAAGAATATTACAAAGAAATCATAGAAAAATTAGGTTATTCCATGGCATGCATGAGAGGGAGGGCATCTATCAATAAGTTTCCAACTGTGTGAGAAAGTGGTCTATGGCATCTTCAAGTAGTTACACATAATGACAAAGTTTGTTCGGCCCCCTAACATGAATATTATCCTTTAAAATCATGTGAAAGGCATATCTTACCATGAAAACAAAATTTTATTTCAGAATCTTCATCATTCCCTATAGATATAGTTATAACATTGATTTTTCTTGCAAATGAATGAAGATTTCAGGCATAGCAGGGGAATATTTTTCTAGCTAGAATCATCTTGGAAGACTTGAAAGTTTGTTTTATAATTTTTCAAGTTGTGACCCAATTTATAGATATAAAAATGTATAAATAGAGGGATTATCCTATATTTAAGGGGTTTTTTGTCCATTATGTTGGTTTTTATTGGTCACTTTCTTAGGTGTCCATTTTGTATAAGTCTAGTAATACCAATTTTTTTTTTGGAGCAATTGCTATGTGTAGATTTTGTCTCCCTTGTTAAGGTGGTTGTAGCTATAAAAACATTATCAAGATTTGAGAGCATGTTTATGTCTCCCTTGTCAAAAGATCAATCTCACCATGTTTATTCCCATGGAAACATTTTTAAATATTGATGTGTGTAATATTTGATTTCAAGTTAATGAAAATGCTTGTGGTTCTTTACTATTTCCTGTAGATGAAGTGCAATGAAATGTTTTTGTAATAAATTATAATTAGAAATTTGAGTTTGTTCTCACTACTAGTTATCATTTTGAGCATAGATTTATATTATAAAATATTTCTACATTTATTCAAGATAGGTTGTTGAATAACTTGTTAGGGTACCCTAGGTTTATGGATTTGACAAGAAAAAACATGTGAAAGACTATTTTTAGTGTATGTTCTAGTCTCTTAGGGATCATTAGGTATCTACCACTATCTTACATTTAAATTTTTTTTGCATCTTTACTAAGGAATGTTGTCATGAAATACTGCAAGACACCCTACTATTTGGAATCCACTAACATGCCACCCTCCTTATTTTTAATCATCTAACATGTCCTACCTAGTTTTGCCCTAGAAATAATACACCTATTATTTATTATAAATGTTATTTTCCTTAAAAATGCATAAGATATTGCATATTTGAAATGTGTTTATAGTTTGTGTTTTAAATTCTAGCATTACAGTCTTTATTTCAACCCTTATTGAATATTTTATAAAATGAAGATTTTAGTCATTTCCTCATCTATCTTTAGTAGCTTGTATATGACTTAGAGAATTTGTGCATTTTGTGTGACAACATTTCATGGGTGAAGTGTGAAAACTTGGTTATGCTGTAGTCATATTTTTTGCTTTTGATAAAAATCCCCATGGAGGTTGAATTGAAAAATCTCTCCATGTGAGCAAGCTACCCCATAGGTCCTCTCAGCTTGGTTTAGGTAGAGGCAGAAGTAGAAGAGAGTTGACATACCCTTTGTAGGTGCCTCTTAGTTATTTTTTACATTTAGTCCATTCTTGATGCCAAACCCTTCCTTGACTAAAAAAACATATTAATGGGTTTTTTTTCATCATTTATTACCATTTTCTCTCAAGTGTGCAAGGTTGAATGTGTGAGGTGTACAAATAAGAACCAAAAATACCTTTAGGTATCGACACACTATGGTGTCAAAGTATTAAATGGCATAGTTGGCTCCACAATATGTAATGATGCGTCCACCACCATGGACACTACCATCACCAACACTAGGCATATGATAGATCTTCAATCAGAGTCCCTTAGAGATGGGGTGAGCAATAATTGATATTATATCTGGTAGATCCACACTTTAATTATGTATATGAGATGTATATATTCTCTCAATGTATAAAACTATTATTTTGATATATATGTATATATATAATATTTATTTTCCATGATTATGTTATCTTCTATATTACTAGTTCATTTTATACTTGTGTCTATCTCATGGATGTATTTATAATATGAATACATGGTATGTTGCCTACTTTAGGAGATTCACATCCTTAGGTAGTATAGGGATAAACATGTTGTGTTTATAGGATATCATTGTGATCATGTCTTTAATAGGTAGATAGTGCTTTCATAAATGTATTGTGGCTTCACATTACTATGTATGATCTTAAACACTTGGTTTTTAATTTTGAAAATTAGATTATACATCATAATTATATATAACTTATAATAACATTGGTATGTCTATTGCATATTGACTTGCTCAAATGTGAATATTTACAACTTAAAAATCAAAATCTAAGGTAAAACCATAACATAATTTGAATACTAACACACAAAATATAAAAAATAAAAGAGTTAAAAATATAATGTGTAAATGGCTTAAAGGAAAGATATGAAATATCAATAATTAAGTGAAAAACATAATGTATCACACACAACAGGAAATAAAGACAACTTAAAAAACAAAAAACATAACCAATATTAAAATCAAGATACAAATCATCTAGACTTAAATGGAAATAAAATGGATTTAAACACACACAAACAAACAATATAAATAGACAAAAACAAATAATATAAACAAACAAACCAAAAAAAAAAGAAACAACTTAAACAATATAATATAAATAGTTTAAGTACAAAAGTAAATGGCTCAAGCCCAAGTATAGGCAAGACTCAAGTGTAAATGAATTCTAATTAAACATAACATTCAAAATAAATAAGTAACAAGTCAATAAATGAAACATAGAACATAATGTAATCAAGATAAAGAACTTAATGTAATCAACCAAAAATTATGCATGTGTGTTAAATAAGGTGTTATGATTGGATATTTTGCCCCTAGACTAAGGGGAAAATGAATCAATTTCAACAACATGGGGAATAGAAGAAGAGGAAAGGGGTGTCCGAGCTAACTCTAAATGCCTAAATGAAAGTAGATACTACCTACATAGTCTTATGGACTTCAAGATAAAATTAGTTCTCCCATGGATATGGGATATAATAAAAGTGAAGATAAGTAGGTTTATGATAATAGAGAAGAAAAATAAAAGGATTTCTCTCAAAATGGTGAGAGAGTTAAGAAAATGGAAACAAAAATGAAAAATGAAGTGCACCATATTTAAATGCATAATTCCCATTGGCATGTCTTTAAAAATAGTGAGAGCATAAGGAAATTAAAATGAAAAATGAGATTGATAATTTAAAAAGTGTGAGAGTGGTAGAGCTAACCCAAGATACCCCATGCATCCAAGCACTACCTACATATCTTGTGCGAACCTCAGGTCCATGTAATTCTATCATAAAGTGGAGGATAATGGTCTAGTAGCTGAAGTGTTGATCTAAAATGAAGTAGGATAAATAAGAGTTTCCATCCCAAAAAAAATGGGGTTTTATATCCCTTGTGGAAATTATAATCCAATTTTCATGATTTTACAATTTTTAGGGTTTTTCTAGGTCTTTTCAATATTTTTGGGGTTTTTTGGAATAAGGAAAGTAATGTGATATGTTCAAATGTAAAATGAAGCATCTATAAAAGGACACTCTCCCTTAGGTAGAGTCTCAAACAATATCTAAATTGGCTATAATGGTGTGACCACAAACCAACAATAGAAACTAAGGCACTGGGGGATATAACTCAACAACAAGATTAGAACATAAATGACACATAATGAGGAAATAAATGATAGAAGTAATTAGAGGAAGTTTGTAAAAAAATATCAAGAAATTAGTACCCTTATTAACAACCTAAAACACTTATCTATGAATAAACTATTGATGCTAATAATTGTGAATTGCCCTTAGAATAATAACTATTAAATCTACTTGGAACACCTATTCATAATTAGGATCATGATTAGTAATAAGAATGGCATGGAAAATTAAACAAATAATGGCCCAAATAAAGGTAAGATAAGAGGAATAAGAACATTTTAAGGAATGATATGATGAAATAAAGAAGGTAAAAATGGTGCCCCCAAGCAAGGGATCCTATATACAATGCTTGATTTTCAATTAAGTAAAGTATTGTATCAGATGTATTATGTTCATGGGTTCTTTAAACTCTTTCTCATCTAGTGTAACCTATCTATATGCCCTAAAACCATAATTTTCAATAAAGACAAAGGGCCCAAGCTAATTAGATTTAAACTTACCCTTCTTCTTATGTTTTGCATTGGTGTTATTTTGATTTATTTGAGCATCATATTCCAATTTCAAATTCTCAAGGAAGAATATGATTGTTATAAATATGATGAAGCCAATTTTGGTATGCTTTTAAATTGTCTAATACAACATACCATTTTTCATCTAAGAGATCTATCTCTTAAAATCTATCCACTCTATATTCTTCATCATCAATAATATTCTATAGATATATGTATAGAGAGGGCAATTCGATCTCGATAAGAATAATGGCTTCAGATCTAAAAACTAGGGAATATGGAGTAACACCCATAGGTGTGTGAGTACTAGTATAGTAAGCCCATAATGTGGGAAATAATTATATATGCTAATCATGAATAATGTCATTAACAATCATTTTTAGGTTTTTAACAATGGTCTTATTGGATGCCTCAGCTTGGTCGTTACCTTGAGGATAAAAAGCCATGGATTTCCTATTTTTGAATTAGAATTTGGAATAGATGGCATTAACATATTTGTTCTTGAATGGGCCACCATTATTATTGACAATGGTGGAGGGAATGCCATAGATGAAGATGATATGTTAATTGTAGAACAAGATATAAAGAGGGTTAATATAACATTAGTAGAATAAAATCCAATATGAATTCAAGAAACTCACACTCTATGCTTGCTCCCTAGGGTGAGATATAATCACTAGATAAGGAAATAAATGAAAAATAAGATAAAAAATACATTCACCTTCCTTGAATACCCTAACTAAAAATTATTTTGAAAATTCTTGTGCTTGGTTTATAAAGTAGGAGTCTTTGTTAATTTACTTTGTTCATTCTAATGACATCTCCCCTTGTCCACCACTATCTTTGATCAATTAGGATAAAGAAATGGTGAATATTTTAGCATGATTTTGGTATTATATCTTTACAAAATGAATCTTGATAATTATTCATGGAGACCCTTATATTTATAGTTTTCTTGAATTGATACTGACCTCCATCTCAATATCAAGATGTGTGGTCTAAGATTGGTTCAATTTTAGAGGCCAAATACCATTAATATTGTAATTAATATTGAATTTATTAAGCATGGATTCCAAAATCAGATATTTGTTTGACAAATTTTTGATGATGTAATCATTCTTGATATTTTTTGTGATGTCATGATCCACTTGGCCACTTGTCATGAGATTTGAGTAATAAGTTCAATTAATGAATTTAGAATATAAGATATTTCAAAAGCTATGGATTTTCCTAGTAGAATAATATTAGGCTAATTAAATGAGTTTAATTAACTTGATAAAAATTTAAATGAATTTTTAATGTCAAATATTCATTTGACATAATTTATCCTAAAATGTCTCTTGCACAGTCATAATTTGACTCAAGATGAATTAAGGGAAGTTAACAATTACATATGATATATGTCCCTAATTAGGGATGTCCCAATACATTTTAGAAGATGCACACTAAGTGCATAGAATAATTGGGTGCTTTTTGATTCATGTGCTATTTTTAGAAATTGTTCTAATTATAATTTTGACATGAGAGTGGTGAGAATTGAGTGTCTACACTTTAATCAACCTTGAACCAAAACCTAAATCTATCAATTCAATTGGTACTTATGAGTTTCACACACTTATTTGTTCAAACTCTGAGACAATAATGGTTAAGTGGTCAAATTTTTAAATCTATCTTACACTACTAGAATGAATGTAAGAATCCCTTACTATAATAACAATTCATAACCTTAAAAATTTTAAAAAAATTTAGTTTATATTTGGGGTTATGAAATTAGAAATCAAATAAGATGGAGAAGTTAATCTTATATGGATGTTATTAAATTTTTAAAACATAATTATACACTTAAGGTGTGGTATAAATACAAGTTTCAAAATTATCATTAATCATATAAAAAATACCAAACAAACACTACCAAGTCTCATTCAATCAATCATATAACTACCTATTTCTTTAATAGTCATAGGAGTAGTCATACAAAATGTCTAAAACATCCAAAGAGTAACCCATGAGTAATATTTTTCAAGTTATAAGATTGATCATTACATGCACCTACATATAACATATTACACCATTATTTACACACACTCCCAAACATATGAGAGAAATACATAAGTTTGAGTCATTCCTTGGAGTATTGGTTATGCAGGCAGTGCTTAATGGTAGAGGGATATTTAAGGTTATCTAGACACTATGAGACCACTAACCCATTTTTGACAAAACACATCCCAAGAGTAAAGATCTAGGGTTTGATCCATATGAAAAAATATACATATTGTGTTCTAAATTTGAATACATCAATAAAAGGTGACATAAAACCCATAACAATGAATTTGGTCACATTTAAATATATTACATATTCTATACTAGACATTAGCATCTTAGAAAAAATATTAGCATCAGTGGTAGTGTAAAAAGTTTTATGGTAGTGTTCGTGGATCTAGAAACATCATGTCAACAATATAATAACTGTAATATAAAGACACTATGAGACCACTAACCCATTTTTGACAAAACACATCCCAAGAGTGAAGAGCTAGGGTTCGATCCATATGAAAAAATATACATATTGTGTTCTAAATTTGAATACATAAATAAAAGGTGACATAAAACCCATAACAATGAATTTGGTCACATTTAAATATAGTACATATTCTATACTAGATAGTAGCATCTTAGAAAAAATATTAGCATCGGTGGTAGTGTAAAAAGTTTGATGGTAGTGTTCGTGGATCTAGAAACATCATGTCAACAATATAATGACTATCACAAAATCCTCATCCTACACACTTCTCCCTTTGCACAAATCATATATGCCTATGTATTATAAATATAGCTAAGTATCATTTCTCATTGGCATTACAATCAATTTAATATCTTTCAAATTTGGTACTTTATATATTTAGCACATCTTTGCATTTTAATATAGAATATTCATTTATCTAAGTTTTTAATTAATTGGTTTGATTTAGAATTATTTCATCAATCCTTGTGTATAGACTATTCTATCCCCTAACCCTTCACACCATATTTCCAAAAAAGGGTTAAATATTTGGTGAACCTGATTTATGAGTCTATTTGTTACATCAACATCATATAGGTAATGTTTGTTGCATTTTTTACCTTAGTATTTGTATTATTTCTTTCACTCATGGATTATATAGATTTTTTTAATGCCTATGATTAAGAAATTATCCAAACTTATATACAAGTGGGAGTGAAAATAATTTACTCATATATTCAAAATTTTATAAGGCTTTATCTCAAATCTTTGGAGGGTGATAGATACCATCCATCTAATCACATCCATGCCATCACTACATCAAGGGTTAAGGTGTTCCATCATATTATTTGAAATTAAGGTAGTCAATATATCCTTCTTCAAACTCCTCCATCTCCCAAATCTCTATTATATGGTGTGCATATACATATTCAAAATGAAATAATTAGTGTTTATGCTTGTGAATCCCTCAAAGATCAAATCATCCTTATGGTAAAGTTAATATAAGAGTTGAAAAATAATTTTAGTTCAAAGATCACATCATTGGAAAATCAGATTACATACTTAGAGTCTCCCAAAGATCCCTTAGATGGTGTGTGTGTACATATTCCATCTAAAATACCTAGAGTTTATGCTTGTGAATCCATTAAAGATTAAATGATACTTATGATAAAGTTAATATAAGAGTTAAAAAATAATTTTAGTTCAAATATTGCATCATTGGAAAATCAAATTACATACATAGAGAATCCAAAATATGGCAGTGTAAATATTTGTTTGAATCTTCATCTACAAATGTTATACCAAAAAAGGTTTCATATCAACATAAGAAGCTAAAATATATTTCATATACAATTATAGATTCAAAAATTAAACACAAGGCTAATAAAAGTCCAAGTGAAATTATAAGAGAAATTCTTAGAAAAAAGGTGATCAATTTTTTTATTAAGATTAAAGGTTTTTTTTTTTGAACTAGGGTCCCCAGACCCTAGGATAAGTACAAAAAGAAGAGATAATAAGGTCTAACAAAGACCAATAAAAAACAAGGACTAAAAAAACCCAAATACAACCAAAAAATAGCCTAGAAACCAACAAAGAACAATGAAAGAAATTAGGGCCTAGTCTAAGTATAAACTACTAGAGACATCCTCCCAACATGTTTTAATATTTTTAAGGTTTGCATCAATATGAAATAATAGATTATCTTAATCCATGACATTATGGGATCCACTATGTTGAACCTACTTACATTTTCCTTTGCCAATCATCTTGGGCTCAAATAACTCCTTGAGGTGAGATTAAATATTCTTAACATTTTGAATACCCTCAAACATAACATCCTTGCTGTAATTCAATAAAAAACTGATATTATTTTTAAGTTTCTCATTCTCCTATTATTAAACCTACACTTTGAATAAGAGACTCTAAATTTTCCAATCATCCTCCCTAGATGAAGAGATTAAGTTGAACCTAATGTTTTCATGTTATAAGAAATTAACCTTACCTTTAAACTCCATGATCTCTCTTATAAACTAGTATAGTATATATTTTTGAAGTTATAATTCTTCTAATATCTTCTGAATTATCTTTTCCCTTAAGATAAGTCACTAGGTTATTGAAAGCCTCATTTTGGTCATTCATTTGTTTGTCCACAATACTCTTCCCTTTATCTATGAGGGCATATTTAGTCACTTCTTTATCAACCTCAGGAATAAATTTTTGAAACAAATTATTTACATGATCTTCATCTTTATGAACCTCCCTAGAAACATCTTTGAAATCATCTACATAAATGTAATCCCTTATCAAACCACCTATTTTACTTTACAACCTTGTTTCCCCTAACATACACCTACAAGCTTTGAAGAAATACAAAGGCATTTTTTGATATTTTCTTATAAATTTAAATCCTTCCATTTAGTATCCTTAATCTTATTATCCCTCTAATTTTATTTTGGGGTTAAGGAAGATCTAGGTTAATTTGGTTCATACCATTAAAGTATTTATGTATGAGGTAAATCACCCCTTCATGTCTTGAGGTCAAATAATTTCCATGCTTTAACTTCATGATCGAAACTTCCATTAATTTTAGAATGAAGAAAAGAAGACTGAAGGGAATACCATGTCTAAAGTAGTTTAACATCTTAAATAAAGACCACATAATTAAATTAAACCTACATTCTAGGGTTACATACTGCATCAAATGGTAAGAAACCTCCACATATAATTTGGGCAATGATTCTTGATCAAAACCATAATGTATTATTTCCAATTCTTCTCGCTCCTCCAAGAATGTCTCTTTATCCCTTTCGAAGTCCCTCATCGAGTTGTAAATCTTAGTTTCCTCAATAGACAACCCAATAATGTGGGTAACGAGTTCCTATATGATATTAAGATAACTCAATTAATAGTGATAGTTATATTTTCCTAGGCTTTCAAAAACATGATCAAAATGTGCCTATTATGTCCTTTTATCTTTTCCATGAAACCAACAAAACCTCCCATTTGTAGAGCTACCCAAATTATTTCATTTTTCCTCACTTCTTATGGTATTTTTGGTTCTATTTTTCTAGGTAATCCCATATTACTTCCTATACAACAAACACAGAGATGGAAAAGGTTTTATCTATTCCAAAATTTAGGCTTCATAAAATATAGCTCAGAGGAAATGCTACTAATTTTTATATTTTGTAGTCTACTCAATGTTTTGGGACTTCTATAAACTTCTCAATAGAACCCTAAAAAATTAAACCAATCAATATAAGGCCCCAACTCAAATTAGTCCAATATCTCTTTCCTATATGAATTAGAGGATTCCCCAATATGCCTAATGTTTTTTTCATTAGAATTTCCTTCATCTTTTATCCTTAGAAAAAAATCTCTAGGGAGTTCTTCAAAATCCATCCATGTCATTTGACCCATAGTAGTCACTCCTTTGTTGGTGAACTAATCTATAATAAAGTTTCTTTCCCTATAAGTATATTGAATGATAACCCATTTTGAATAGTCTATAATACCTATACCTTCCTTTATCAGTTGTTTGATGGAATAGATGATGATGTTTTTACTTGACAAACTTTTGTAGAAAAGGGTATGCAAAGTTTTCTTAGTCAGTTCTTGGATTATTAAAACCTAGTGCTAACATGTGATATTCCCTCTGTGCTCAAAATTTTACACTCAATTACACTGACATCAATTCACATAAGACACATGACTTATGTGCTCACCCAAAGCACAACTAAGAAGGAATTGAGGCCCATGCTAGGCTAGTTGTGCTATGACATAAGAAATAAATTATGGGACTTGGTCAATTCAAAGAAGGCTTTAAGTAGAAGATGAGGCACAAGCCTTTCATGTGATAAGATTAGGGGCCTATAGGCACAAGCCTTTTGGTGGACTAATCCTAGAGTCATATGGGTGCAATCCTTTGTTAAACTAATATTAACATCATATCAATGCTTGAAGGGTCAAGGGGCTACTTTCACTTTAAGTGTTAATACTAGGCTCATGTTTATAGAAAGGGTAAGAACACTTGGTGTAGGATATATATATACTTAGTCTTTATACAAGATTGACTGACATCATCATTTATCATAAGGAATCCATTAGTGACATAAACTAGAAGCATACATAAACATTACTAAACATAACTGAAATGAAATTATAACATTACTCCCATTTCACATTTTTATAGAAATATAAAGATGCATAAACTAGATATCATTATATGTTAATGTAGCCACCTTCATCATTAATAAAGTTAAAAATAGAGTATGAAGTTCATAACATCTACAACATATTATGCTTAGATCATATTAATCAATGAACCAGAGGCTCACAAGTGATCTTGAGTGATTAAAAATGAAGCCTTAATGGTGTCCTTATTACCCCTAAGTCTAATGGATACCATAATAATGCATATAGAGAAAATTACAATTTACCAAAGCTTCACTACACTATTTTCATATCTCTTACATCAACCAGTTTAAACTCCTTTTATAGCTCTTTAGGAGCATCTCTACTAGGGTAAAATGTGCACATTAAGTTATAAGCTAGATCCTTGGTGATCATTACCATCAGCTCCATCACTTTACAAAATTTTTACTATAGTCACCACATATCACCAATCCTGGAAGATGCCCTAAAGATCTAGGAACTAGTTAACTACCTGCTAGCTAGTGTAAGGTATGTGTTGAAACCTTTAGCTAGCACTAAAATGTCAAAATGTCAATCATTATGATAAATGATTTCCTTTCACTAATGTAGATGTTGAGATAGCATGAATCCTTTCTTACTAAAATAAGGGGCCCAATATTACCCCATACAAAAATTATAGTCCATCCTCGAACTAGGCTTTTAAGGTCTTTAGAGTGTAAAAATTGGGTACACTCTCTTTAAGATTGGTGATAAAGTATTCAAATACCTTAATGGAGAGATTAATTTATTCAATTCCATTATCTATTTTATTGTATGTATCACTAAGTGAAAGCATATCAATCTTCTCTATCTCCTTCGAGAAGGCCTCTACATTTGCATTTTCCTTTTCCATTTTCCCATCTAAGATTGCTCCTTACTCATAGGACTTAGTCTATAGAGCATGGAAGAGTGATTATAATTTTTTATCTTGCTATTTTATATGATTTTTGAGTGATTTGATGCTCCCCATGATTTATGCCCATTTTGACCCACTCATTGAGTACACCTACACCATCAGCTTTTCCTTCTACTCCTTTGTCTACTTTAGGCATGCATTTATGATTACTGCTTGATTGGAGAAGCTCAAGAATATGATAATGACTACATATATTATATACTATAGTTTCAAAAAGAGGTAATATATCTCTTTGAGCTTACTAGTAAGCTCTTTATGTAGCATGATGTAGGGATTTTCTTCTTCTTCTTACACCATCTTGAGTGTAACCTTGGGAGCATTTGCTCCACTAGTACATATATTTTATCAGCCTTAGAGAGGTTTGAAGTATAGAAATAAACTAGAAGGGATGGTTTGGCCATATATATATACTCATATAGATGTTATAGCTTGAATTTGGTGGCTTGTGCATCATCTTCAACTTCTTTTTGGAGCTTCTTCCATTTTATCACCTTACCATCATTGATGATATTTCTATGCACAAATTTAGTGGCCATTGTGACTAGCATAGGCCTAACTTAGATTGGGTTCATGTAATGAGGGTTTATGAGGAGGGAGTCATACCCCTCCTCAAGCTCTTCTAAGCTTGAGGTAACTACTCTAGACACCTCAAAGTGAGGGTTATCCATATAATGATCAAATGCAAATGCAAATTTTTTATGCATCCTAGTTATGGCGGCTTGGAGGTATGATGTCATACATGTAAATTTCATCATCCCCCATCCATTCTAATCCTTCTCCCTTATGCTCAAATTTTCATCATCTTTATTGATGATTTCCATCTCTATTTGTTCTCCTTCCTCTTCATTGGCACCACTAATCTGTTTAACACTTTCCTTAGAGGACTCATCTATTTATTCCTTGGGGGTTTCTTCAATAGAATTCTCCCCCCTTTTTTTTTCTTCCTCTTAGGTTTTCTTAATACTCACCTCCAAGGTAATCCCTTTGATGTTAAAACTACCTTATTTATATTAGGGTTCCTCTATTGTCTCCATTTGTTTTTCCAAGGCACCCATATCACTTTCTTTATATTTAGACACCCCTTTATTACTTGGATGGGGGTTTTGGGTGCTTTCTTGACTACTTACATGGTTGGTCTTATACTTATGGGAACCTTCTTGCCCTTTTTCTCTACCTTGGCCACTTCCTTTTCTTGGGCTAGTTTGTGCTTTTCAATGTCTTCCTCACTCAAACCCATTTTCTTCCAAACCCTTATCTTCTCCTCTTTTATTTAAAAATGTGGTGTGGAGCATTATTCAATAGATAAGGAGCTTTTTATTTCCTCTACTTTTTCAAGCATAGTGGTTATGATACTTTAGAATATGTCCTATACATCCTTAGTACTTGGCTCTTCTTATTCTTATATCTACATGATATACATACCTACTCTTTCTTCTTCAGTCTTTTCTACTCTAGGCATGAGGGTTATCTCCTTCTCCATCTCTACTAGAGTTATAATAGGGAACACAACTGGTCCCTTAGTCTTCTTCTTCTTCTTCTTCTTGTGCTTCTCACTAAAAAAACACTAATTGGCATGAAGGTTATGTGTTTCATAGGAGATGGGGGTGTCATTTTTTCTCAAGTGAGGCAATATTCAACTTAATGAGATATGTGATCTCTCCAAATTTTTATCCCCACTTTTTATAGAGGGTCTTCTCCTACATATTCAATGTAGCCTTCCCTTCATCATTGACTAGGAGGGTGAGATCATCACATTTTATTGAATCACCACCCTTATTGCATGAATTTATTTCATAGTACAAGTTGAAGATGTACCCATTTATTATTTCCCTCTAGAGGGGATGAAGGTCCATCATATCAGAGTCATCCTCTTCATCTTTGGTGGCCTTTGCTATAGGGTGAAAAAACTAGCACTTCAAACTATTCCTATATTAATCTCCAATCTTCTCTGGGATATCTAGATATTGCACATTGGGAATCCTACTTAACATTACCACGAAATATTTATCAAAAAATGCATAAGGCAACTTAATCCATCTAAATAGGTTCTCATCTATGAGTGTTATGTGTAATACATGGAAATACTACATTATGATAAAGGTCACCATTCATACCAAAAGTTGGGGGAGATCTTGAGGGATGTACCATTCAATACCAAAGGCCTCAATATACCTATTATACCACCCTTATACCCTTATCTTATACATTTGTAAAAAGCTAGGTGGGCAGATGAAGTCTTGATACTTCATTATAGGGGACTCATGGTAATGTGTGAACACCCATAAATTATCATCGTCACCATTCGACACACCTATCTCCTCCATCACTATCAATATTAGCATGTATCCCCACTTGAATGTCTTGTGTACTTTGTGGCACTCCTAAACATTCTTAATAATCTACTCGATAATGAATTAGAAGATATTGAATTTCACCCCTTATGCTATGTAGTGGGCAATGCATAAGATGGTTTTGCTAATGTCAGACCATCAATTTCTAGGGCATAGCTTATAGCTAACCAAGTGAACCAGTGCCTTCATGTTAGGGTCTTGGATATCCTTGATAGGGAATGCAAACCCTATCTTGTAGTAGCCTAGGAGCTTTACATCCCTCTCTACCTCTAATTTATCCTCCATAATTTGGTATATGTCTATCCCCACACCTAGGATCCCTATGATCCTACTGATGAGGCATGCCAAGATCTTCATGCACCATCCTACAAAGTTTAAGTGGTCACCATATACATGAAAGAGGAGGAATTTTACCAATTCCTATGGATTGACAAAGTTTTGTAGCTTAAACAATTGGGTCATTATTATTATTATTATTATTATTATTATTATTATTATTATTATTATTATTATTATTATTATTATTATTATTATTATTATTATTATTATTATTATTACCAATTTGTCTCAAATGGAGATGTCAAAGAGTATGATGCCCACCTTCATCTTCTATCCTATATTAACCATCTAGCCCTAGTTGAGTTCTTACATATTGCTCCCCATCCAATGGTTATAATATTTTAATTTGCACATGTGTGTAAAAGATACCCATTTCTCCCCCACCATGACCTCTAGAGGGAACTACATCTCTCTATAAGTAAGCTTTGTGATTTCTTCTAGGTCTATCATTATGACACTAATGCCCTCTACTAGTTGTGCCTCTTATTTTATGATGGCTACTTATTTCATCATTCATGCTTTCTTGGCATCCTTCTGCACCTATGGTAGACATGTACTTAACCTTTTCTTGCCCAATATAAGTAAATTATTATTAAATCATGGTAGGTTGATATTTTTGAATCCCTTAATTGTGCTTGGTGCTTCTTCATAGTTGTAAGATTTATAATTGCCTTTAACTCTTAAGCTTTATGCATTATTAATGGTAGTTTTATCATTCTACAGAACTTTTTTGATCCTATTTCTTTCACCTTATGTTTTATTATAAATTGAATGTAATATTTTCATGGTTTGATTATTCTCATTTGGGGGATATGGATTCTCTAGTTTTCACTATGGTAATGTTTTTTGGTTTTTGGTTGGCTTCAACTTTGTGTTCTGGTATGAATTCACACAAGATTTTTAGCTTTTTATAGTTTGTCATTCACCCATTTATACCTTATTTTTATCTACCTTATTAATGGCTTAGTATCACATGGATTCATTGAAATATTCTAAACCCAAAAAATACACAAAAATATACCACCAAATTCTCATTTATTATAGATCTTGGTGCTTCTTGCATCACAACATTAAATTTCCTTAACGGTTTATTTGGTGAAGTGATAGGTGATTTAAATGATCAATTCTCATCGAACATTAGTTGGGTGATAACTATATTTTTGATCTTTCTCTTTCACTTTGTTTACCTTGGCATGACCTTCACCCTTATTATGATAACCTAAGCATAACACTTCACATGTGCATGATTCAACCTCCTCTATTCTATATCCTCTTCATGTTGTGTTTCCTTATAAGTACACTTATATTTCTTGGTCAATTTCCTTGTGCTTTCATGTCTCTTGATTTGGCCTTACCTAACCCATACAAATCCTTATGATGATCCTCCAATGCTTCATTCTCTCTTCTCAATTTCTTGTGCATGATCATCTTGTACACCTCTCTTCCTTGACTTGGTACTTAGATTTATAAATATAGAAAACTTTATGCACCTATAAACTTAGGTGTCTATCCTTAAGTGCTTATAAATCAACCATGCTTGACTCACCCAACTAGATTTATATGTGTAAGTGACATAATAATTCTCTTACAGGCCTAAAAGCACCACACTTATTTATGCAACACAAATGAAAAAAGCATAAGGAAATATTTGGCTTGCACTAAACTTTATTATGGTCATAAAAAATCAACTGACTTGTGACTAAGAATTTGGTGTCTCATGGTGAAAGTGCCATCCTATTGACTATACAGATTCAATTTATTTCTGTTAAAATTCCCAAGGAGAATTTCACCTATTCATGTGTATAATTTCTATGAGCCAATCTCCAACATACTATGGATGATATAAGGTCCCACCTACCTAATTTACAATTTGCCTAGGTGCTTGAGATAATTTGAGTCATATAAAAAGACCAATGCACCTTCAGGAAAAACCTTGTGCTTGATGTGTTTATCATGCCATAGCTTCTAGAATGCATTTTCTATTTGCTTGCTCCATATTGCTTGGGCACGTGTCTCATCCAAGCATTCCAAGTCTTCTAGGTATGCACTCAAGTATTCTTGGTCATCCACTCACCCAATACACATGATTCATAATGAGATCACTAGAAATTCCATAGGTAAAATGGCCTTTATGCTAAACACTAGTTGAAATGGTGTAGCCTTATTCAGGTGATTATACATAGTGTGATAGACCCACAAAACTATTGACACATGGTAATCCCAATATTTATGACACACATTTCATATCTTTTTGAGGTACATTCCTATTATCTTATTAAATTTCTCTACAGTGACATTTGATTAGGGATGATAAGGTGTCATATTATGTTGTGCCATCATATATTTAGTCAGTAGGATATGAATCATTTCATTGATAAAGTGCACACCATGGTTTCTAGTCAAGATAAGTGGGAACCCATAGTGACTGATGATAGTCTCCCAAATAAACTTTTCTATGGTGGAGGTTGTATAATATTTGGTTAGCACTACCTCAACCCACTTGGTGAAGTACTCTATGGCTGTCAGAATGTATCATATGCCTATGCACCTTGAAATGGGAGTAATAGGCCCAACAAATTCAATGTCATATTTTTTACATGGTTCCTAGGCAAGGATGGGTATGAGGGGCATCTAATCCTAGTGGTTTAGTTTTCTTGTGCATTAGTAGGTTTAACATGTTTTGGTGAAATCTTTTACATCTTGGAATAGAGTTGACCACCACAAGCCTGATTGCATTATCTTGTGTATTGTAGCATCTCTAATGTAATGGCCTCTAGAAATCCCCTCATGCATCTCTTTTAATATTTAGTCCCATTCATCTTCTAAGACACATTGATGTAGGACCTCATATCAGCTCAACTTGTACAGTTCCCTAATAATGTGTTTTAAAGGGCTAGTGTAAACTATGAGCTACTTCTTCTTCTTAGTCATCATAGTTTGGGATGTAAACCCAGATGTTAGAATGTGACTATCTTTTCTAAGTCTTTCAAGACATGATGGAACCTATAAATTTGTGTGTTAGGCATATCACATTTAATAGGTGCTACCTCATCACCAGAGTTTATGTGAGATAGATGGTCTGGGACTGAGTTTTATTTTTGAGGATTCACAATAATAAAGAACTAGAATTATTGAAAAAATAATCCATTAACAAATAAGACCATGAATAATGGGCTTATTCAATAGGTACTTAATCACCTCATGATCATTGAATAATATGAAGGGGGTTACCAATAAATATTGCCAAAAATTCTATAGGGCATAAACCATGACAAGCACCTTGTACTCAGTTGTGGTGTAGTTCTGATCTGACATGGTTAGTTTTCTACTTGCAAAAGAAAAGGGATGATCCATTTTGCCTTCACTTGATTTTGCTATAATAACACTGATTGTAGTACTAGATGCATTGGCATGGACATGGAAGGGAGTCATCCAGTCAATAAATTGTAATATTAGTGTGCTTGCTAGTTTGAGCTTTAGACTCTCAAATGCATCTTCCTACACTATGCCCCAATAGAATGGGCCATCCTTTTACAAGATATCTTATAGTAGAATTGAAATCTTGGCATAGTTCCTTATGAACTTCCTATAGTACCTATAATGTCCAAGAAAGGTGCAAAGATATTTTTGTGTTGATGGGGTCTAGAGCTAAAGGATGATGGAAATATTCATTGGATCAATGAGTAGACCATCCTTATAGATGATGTGCCTGAGTAAATTTCTAAATGTAATTTCAAAAACACACTTATTTAGGTTCAAATAAATCTACAACTTCCTACATCTTTCAAACATAAGGCACAAGTTGTCATAGTGATCCTTCACTAACCCATATATAATCCAATCATCTAAGTATACTTAGAGGAACTTATGAATGAAATATTTTAAAGCAATGATCACCACTTAGGAGAACATGGCTGGTACATTCTTTAGCCTAAAGGACATCATGTTGTAAATGAAAAAACCCCATTTTATTGTAAAGGTAGTTTTGGGATTATCTTCCTCCTCAATCTAAACTTAATGGTATCCTAAGAACCCATCAATAAAGTGTATATCTTGTAACCTATGATGCCATCCAAGACTTTGTCAATGAAAGGATTTAGAAATGGGTCAGTCACATAAATAACATTCAACAATCTATAGTCAAAAAATATTTAGATGCATGCATCCTTATTGATGTTGATGACCATGGATTTAACTCATTAAAATTCTTACATAGGGTAGATGATGCTTGTAGTTAGCATACCATCAATCTTTATTTTGACCCTGGCATGAATATTTGGGTTCATCTTGTAAGGTTGCTTCTTGACATGTCTTGTGCCACTGACTAGCTTGATGCTCATGTTCTTGAGGGATGGGTGTGTGCCTTTCATATCTTGGTAATTCTAAGGGAAAACATCTTGAAATTATTTTAGGAGGTCCATAATACGTGCCAGTTCTATGTTAGACTAATAGGCAACCATAATAAAAATATTTAGTTCCCTTTTGATTTTATATCTACATCTATAGTGTTTTATAGCATACGATAGGGTTCATTCTTCTCTTAGTATGAATCCTTGACCTATATTCTACCCTCAATAATTTCTATCTAAACATGGGTAGGGTATTCTTATAGGGTGTTATCCTCAACTTGGTGCACTAAATTTATATTTACTATCAAGTTATTCCAGTTATTTGCATTCCATGTTTCATCATATTCATCACTAGAGTCACTATTAAGAGTTTTCTCTTGAAATAAGGTTGGGAGTGATAACCCCTTTTCATCAAACATGTTTGTTAAGTGCTCCTCTAATATTTTAGTGTCCTCAAGCACTAACCTTCAAACTACCTATAGTGGCTCAATCAATTCAAGGTTTTATGAAGAAAAGGAGAAGGTGTGAACAAACCACTCTTTAAGTGTATCCCAATTGGCTATCTCCTGATGCATCTCATTAAAAATGTACCATGCTCATGCCTAATTATTTAATGTCCTATAGAAGGCATGCAACCATAGGTTCTTTGGGGTATTTTTGCCATAGGAAGTCTATATTTCTTCATAAAGGTGCACATGTGTTATAAGGTTAGAGTCACCATAGTAGGATAAGATGTATAGGTCCTCATTATTTTTTTTCTAGATATAGTGTAAATAGCTGCCTCTACATCTTGTCAAGTTTGCAAACTAGGCCTTTATGCTACACACCAATGAGTGGTAGTGCTATTCAATGTATACACTAGTGCACCGATTATATCTACCTCTTTTGGGATGCATGATTCAAGGTCATGGACATAATATTCCATTGGATTACTCCCCTCATATCTTGGGAGTGCTACAAGTTTTCACTTACTAAGTTGAAAGACTCTCTTTCCCTTCTTCTTGGCATAAGGGACACACCTTTTAGAAGCATGCTCAATATAGACCTAACTTGCCTTTACTAGTTTGGGCACCTTCGTACGTACCAAATGGCACCTTTGACCAATGGTCTCATAGGCTTCCTCAACCCATAAATTTTAGGCAACATTGATGGTGTCTAAGGTTGATTATCCATCTTCTCAAGAGAGGACTCCTTGATCATTGTGGTTTATCATCTCTACACCTTGTGCCATGATATTATATATGTGGTTGATCTCATCCTCAATGTCCACATTCTTGACATAGGGGTTCATTGGTCATTTGAGAGGGGTATAACTACCCTCTCTTTTCCATTATAAAATGTCATGTAACACCTTTTGAAGCACATATATGTATTATTTACATAATAACATGGCCTTCCTAGAAGAACTAGGTAGTTATCTTTCTCCTCTAACTTGTTCACTTAAAAGTTAGCATGGAATTCAATACCCATGATATCTATAATTGCACTCTTCAAAATTACAATAGGTTATACCCAGGTCTTATTGGCCATAAAGAATACATGAGGGGAAGGCCTCATTGTTAGCTTACCCATTTTGTCCTAAGCATTCTTGGTCAATATTTTAACCTCAATGCTTATGTCTACAAGGACCTCATAGATAGATCATCCATCAATAGTGGCATCCATGAGGATTTCTTGGTCATACTATGCATTTTGTGTGTGTCAAACTTCTCATACCCTTTCCATGTATGACATAATGACCTCAACTTGATTTTGACCTTCATGATCTAAGAATAATTTCTTCAATAAGGATAGGATTCCCTCTATTTTTAAGAGGCATAAGATCTTAGTTAATTATTTCATCTCAAATTCCTAGCTATCCTTCTTATTTTTAGAGGTAATAACCTATGCTTCTAGGTCTCATGATAATCAAATTTCCCCTTGTAATTTTTGTATTACACTCATAGCCTAATGTAATACATATTTTTGGCACGTTGGGTCTAGGTAAGGCACAAATTTGGGTTTAGGTAGTGTTATGTACTCAGTGCAACCATTATCCTTATATTCTAAGCATAACTCAAGTATTTTCACAACTAGTGGTTTAGTGGTAAATCCACTGTGAGTAGTCACCTATACCTTGAATATCTTTGTGTAGGTTGGTTACACTTTTGGGGTCCATATTTCTAGTTTTGACTTGCACCTAATCATTCTTTTACCTTTATCTACACTAGGCCTACCTTAGGTGAACTTTTTGTACAAGTCAGGGAATTATTCAACCTTATGGGACCCTAAACAATACCCACACATAGGATGTGTAGGTTAGTCATGCTAATAATTCTTTGTCAAGACACACTTATAACATGAGCATGATGGGAACCTTCTATCACTACATCCTCCACCTTACCCTTTGGTGCCTCATTGTATTCCAAAGCCTATGCTCTAAAGGCCATAGCTTAATTTCCTTGGTTAGCCTACCCTCTAACTATTATGGTGGCCTATTGTGTGCTTCTTTCCATATTCTCATACATTTCATCAATCACTTAGAAATCAATAGTGGTATGGGTATAGGTGTCACACAAATGATAATAGATGGTTGTGTTGACTTGCATGGTACATTATAATAAAGGGTAGTTACAAATGTCATTTTCTTATCTATAAATAATGTAGCTTAGAAGTAGGGTACATACATTCTTTTATGGGTAGTTGTTCATATTATGGCCATCTCCTTCATAGTCAGTGTACCATAGTCTACTTCACACATCATGTGATGAAATAATGGTAATATTTTTGAGTTAGAAGGCCATATATGAAATTTGTGCCTCCATAAATGGGTTGATATTGACATCTACACTTTTGACTACCTCATATCTGAGCTATATTCAAGCACTTCATGAGGGTATGTAAAAGTATTCATAGAAAGTGCTCTTTAGAATGACATGAGTAACCCTCTAATAAACCACTACACATGTTAGGAAGGGTTAATATCATATGGTAGCTTTGATATAAGAGTATTTAATCTTGCATCACATAGGTGCATGCTTTCTGAGAGTCCTTGGGTGATCTCTTTAAGCATGGCAATGCTATGCTATTCAAACTCTAGAATGTCAAATTTCCTTAGGAATGTAACCTTCAAGGTATTATTGGGGATATATATTACACCCTAGATGGATGTAAGAGTGTTCATATCCTACTTCTAAATCTAACTCAACATGGGACTAACCCCAAGCTATGGGCATCCTATAATGGGGTCAGACCTTTAGGATTTTTAATGAGGCTAGCTCTTCTGATGCATCATTTAGCTCATTTACACTACTAAAACCTACTAATGACCAAGGAAATTTGAGAGAGAGAGAAAATTTAAATGGAAACCTAAGATAATAATGATGATGCACTTAAATTATGGTTAATCCACTCTACTTGACTCATAAACAATAATGAAACAACTAGAAGACTAGATCTAGGATTCAAAATATCTATCATACATTAGTGTTTCATGAAGAGGTTCACCAAATGACCAAAATCTAAGGGAAATTAAGGAGAGGTCTAAAACAAGACAA
The DNA here is from genome assembly GCA_037957365.1 of Torreya grandis. Lineage (NCBI taxonomy): Eukaryota > Viridiplantae > Streptophyta > Pinopsida > Cupressales > Taxaceae > Torreya > Torreya grandis. The sequence goes on from JARHVA010001760.1 coordinate 675,571, forward strand.
TAACCAGTCACAATATCCACATGTGGGATTCAATCAAGAGATGTAAAACACTAAACACATTATGAGATAGTAACTAGATGAAATCATAACTTGATAAGGGAGAAAAAATCTACCACATATGTAAATTTGACATATACACGCTATACCAGAATAATGAAATTTAAAGAAATAGTCTTGTATTCATCTCAAGAGGTTAAAAGATCCATCTTGGTAGAGTTTGGTCATGCAAAAGAGAGGGAATAAATATGATTATAGAGAGAGATATTTTTTGGCTCAAATGCCTCTATATATATCAAAAAAGAGAGATATGGGAACAATGCCTTAGAGAGTGGAAAAAGAGTCCTCAAGATTAAGAAGTAAGTTGATATCTTATTGATTACTTTTTGTATGCATGTTTTAATCAACAAATGGATTTCTATTTATCCCAATAGTCCCCAAGATCCTCTCATTAGTTGAGATATCCCACTAGAGATAAAGATTGGTTCTACATGATGACAAAGTTTATTTGAGTGGAGTCAATGCTCTTAACTACTTCTCCAACTATCGGCTTGCCACTTTGGGACCCTAATTCCACTTGACATGTTCATGAGAATAATATATTTTAATGTTGAAATTGATAGTGCCATTTCATAAACAATGGTTAGTACCTATTTTATTTATAATGGAATCATGTCGACAGATGAGACCCTCTGTATTAAACATATATCTGCTCTATTTCTATATCTGGATCATAGATTCATATATATATGGAAAACCAGTCTAAGGTTATTATTTTTCCTATAGTTTTTCATATTAATGCAGACATATAGACCACATATCCTCTTTTCTAGATCCAAATCAGCCTAAAAAGACCCACTTTATTTGTGTAAGAACCAAGAGTCCATTGAATATATAGGGACCCTTCCTTACGAATGGTGAACATAGTCACATGAATGATCTTATAGGCTACAAATTTATGAATCATAGGTTCGTATTTGTCCTCAATAGTAGTCCCTTATGTTTCTTATATATTACTAAATCCATGTGTCCCTTTAATAGTGTTGGATCAAGCTTCAATGGTAGAAATATGACCCAAAAAAACCTATTTAATTCCTTTGAAAGTCTTGGGCTCTCTTTTGTTCTAATTATCTATCAATATCTGACTTAGCTCATTGACTCATTGGACCATTACTCTCACCATCGATCTTGATCTATACAATCAAGTGAGAGGCATTGATTATACCCTTGACTTGTCAACTCTATCCAACCTTATGCTTTGTGGTATCCCCACTTTTCATTTCAAGATTCATTATCAGTTTGCCAGCCTCATGCACTTACACCATGTGTTAATATATTAATATCCTTTACTATTTGACTCATCTCACACCATTATATCAGGATGTATAATCAAGCAAAGATCGTTAGATCTACTAGGACCCATTATTTGAAAATTAAAGGCTAATTCATGAGCTTATAATTGACATCCATAATCCTATCAAATGAAATTTACACAACCATAATTGATGTTCATATATCTTTCAAATTTAATATCAAAAGGATTTGTTTTTATTGAGCTTAAACTTGATGTTAGCACTAATGTCTTATGTTCTAGGTCTAAATTTAGAAGCTTATAACTTTAGACAGAAAGTTCATGTAGACTTGAAAATTTTAGGTAATGTTCTTGGCATGTAGAACTATAATTGTGCATGATCCATAGGATCATGGGGTCTTCTTTAGTGAATATAAAATTTGCATAAGTAGACTGGTCTATTTGCTCCTAAATGATGTCTTGGTGATGTTTTGGTATCCAAAACTTGCACAACCCATGTTTTGATCAATCCTTCAAGGTTATGATGGATTCTTAAGGTTTGTGAAACTTGGTCCATGTTGAATGCTTAGAAAATATGAGAACCTACTTGGATCCCTCCATTTGCATTACTATACCCATTTATAGGACTTTGATCCATTACTTAACCAAACCATACAAGAGATTCATATGTGGGCCAAAATGGCCGACATCTTTGGTGACTCATAGGGGTTGCATGCATGTCTATGCAAAAGAACCTAGACCATGTTGCCTTGTATAGTCCATTGGGAATGGAGTCTCCTCTCTATAACTAATTTGATCATGAAAATGATACATAGATACCCCTCTAGAACCACTCTTGAAGTAACAAGGACAAGAATAAAACAAAAATAAAGTGCCCAAGGTAATTTGGAAAAGGAAACAATAGAACAAAAAGGAAATGTGCATAAATAACTTAGAGGAAAGAATAAAATCTACCTACCCTAAACTAACCAATTAGAATGGAACTTATACAAAACCATTGATTGGTTATACAAAATAGCTACCCTTCCTTACTAATATAATATACTTTATATGATTGAGATAAGTTGACCAAATATAGAGGAGTGGATAATGAACATATTGAAAATACACCTCTCAAAGATAAAGAACAAAAATAAACTTACCCATCCAATATAATTTATTGGACACACTAGCATCTTGGAGTGAATCGGCAAGATGATCTTACTCTTCTTTATGCTCAAATTTATGTTCTAAATTAATCATAACCTATGATGGATCCTCCTTGTCATCTTATAACCAAGTTAGGTATCTGATACAAAATCCTCTTATCAATAAAAACATTGATCAAACATATTTTACTTCATTCTTGTAATTTTTTCTCCATCATTATGTTCCTTAGACATCATTAGATCATAGTCTCCCTAAAGAGGCACATGGCTTGATACCAAAATCTCAAACAAGTCTTCCAACTCTTTATCCCTTTCTAGTGTATGCAAGCCAATTTTGAGGTGGTTAGGATTTTTCCCTAAAGCACATGTTTATATGATAATCTCTATTCACCCTCAAGGTTCTCCTCCATCACACAACATGGTGGTTCATCAAACTGTACTTCCTAATCATTCAATATGTCTTCTTCATCAACCTCACTCAAGATTTCATCTTATTTCTCAACTAAAAATGAGGGTTGATTTGCCCATACAAATTCCAAAAGGACACCTTTGAATTACTCAAGGTTTGATTTCCATTCCTCTAGCTCCAATACATCAGGGCTTCCTTCATTTGACAACTCATTCTAAAGGTAAACATCTTTTGATTCTAGGTTTTTATCCTCTTCTTGATTTATGTAGATTGGACCTTTAGTAGTCCATTAAAGGTTTGATATGTCTTCAACTTGAGGGTTTTCCTCATTAGGATCTAGTTCATTAGTGTCAAATCCATACCAAGAAGGCTAGTTTAAACCTAACTCTTCCCCTTCTGAATGAAGTGGACTACCTATCGTAATATCCTCATCATAGGCACTTGTGTTGTCTTTTTTAGGCTTACCTATGATTACAAGATCCTCCTTTATCCTTTGTATAATAGGGTCTTCCTTTATGAGGAAGATGGTGGGAGGGTGAAGAATTTCACCTTGCTTGTAGCTTAAGAGGGCATCCTTCTAGCTAAGGAATTTGAATGGTCTCTTTTGTGGCTCTTGAACTAAGGAGAGAGAGTCTTGGAACTATTGTATACCAAGATCATTGAGATGATCAATGGTTGCTTGATATAATTTTTTCATAACTTGTTCCTCCTCCAAAAATTCCTATTAGGCTACATCAACTAGTACCTCATATTGATGAAAGCCTTTTTAAATTGACTTTCATGGGGGAAAAGTATAGGGAGTATCCTCATTTTCTTGAATTGGTTCCTAGACATTCATAAATAATTCCTCATTATTTTTATGCATGCCTTCCTTGACTAATTTCCATGAGGGGAATGTGTGTGAAACAATTGAATTTTCTTGATTTTGACTCTCTTCCTCTTTCCTCATTTTTTTATATAGTTATTTGATTTATCTATCTATATTCTCTTTGAAAAACCTCTCTTTAAGGTGGTCAGTGGTGTCATGAAGATAAGGAACACAAGAGGGATGGTATGCGGTATAAGAGGAGTCTTAAGGAAGATAAGTGGGATCTTGGATATCAACAATATGTTGTTCCACGATAGCCTCCATTTTTATTTGAAGGCTCACTTGGATTGAATTCCAAGAAGGCAAATTTTGAGGAATAAATGAAAAACTTAGAGCATAAGAGGGGGAATTTAGAGTGGTTCTTTGGGGAAGGATGGGAGGACTATAAGAGGATTGAGGTGGTATATTTAAAGACACACAAGGTTGGAGAGGTTGGACCTAATATTCCTCAAGGCTTCTAGGTTTATCCTTAATGCTTTGAATGTAACCACTTATATCAATCATCTCACCTATGATATTGTTCCAATTTTCTCTTAATAGGTGTCCATCCTCCTTTCACTTTTTGTAATGACTACCTTACATGTTATATTTGGTGAGTAGAGACATCTTGTCCATAATAATTTTGTGAGTCTAAATCTAGTGCATGATTTTCAAGGCTTACTAAAGTTTTCTAAAGTTTTGGTATGGATGGCTCATGATAGGGTTAGTAAGGAGCAATATTATGATGGGAAAGGTAAGAGTCATTCCCTTGATAATAAGGATCATGAGAATGATATTGGGACTAATGATAAGGAGGTGGATAATATGAATATTCACCATGGATATTCATATTAACCTCATGTGTTAAATGAGATATAAGAGTTGACTAAAATTTTCAATGAGACATACTTGGTATACTCATAACCAAAATATTTGATTTAGAGTAATAATTGGTGTTAAATTATTTCTTCTAAAATCTAATCAGAGGAAAAACAAACCAAGATCTTTCCACTCTTTTGAACCTAGTCCCACCAGGCATCCCAAAACTGTTGGAGATGATGAAGAAATCTTAGGTTGCCCTAAGTTGTCTTCCAACATCCTCTTCTTATCACTTGTTTGAGATAAAATTGGTTCCTTTATCCTTTATGAATATTGTACCATATTAGCTACTACATGCTCAAACACATATTCCCTTTCTTGAAAATTCTTGCATGTGGTATTAACTGGTGCTTTACCCATGTTCCCTTGTTATTGTATTTGAGATTGTGATAGTGACATGGTAGGCATGATATCTTGACTCATTTAGGGGGATTATTATGGAGGAGGCATCATATCATGACCTTGGAATGAAGGAGCATGCTGACAACAAGGGTCTTAATACATGTCTCTAGTAGTGGCCATAACCATTTCACTAGATTGCCATTGACCTTCTTGAGCATAGTTATTCTGAGTTGGCATAACAACTCTAGAATTACTTGGAGCATTAGGATTATATTGCCTTGACTAAGGATTATTCACTTATCCTTACTAATTGGATTGATAGGATGGTCTATTATACTAGTAATTTTGATTAGTATTTTGATATGACCTGTATGGTGGAGATTGTTGCCTCTCCATTAAAACAAACTTGTTGCTCTAATTTTTGAGAAGAATTTCTATCTTCCCCAGTATATCAGTTTGATCACCTTCTATTTGATAAAAATTTGTTGAATATGGAATTAGAGAAATAGTTGGAGTAGGAGGTTGTATATTTGGCAAGATAAGCATTGATGGCCTTGGAGACAACTTTCCTGCTTGTATATGAAAATTTTGAGCATTAATTGCTACTTCAAAAGCTTTAATAGAGTGTTCCCTCCCATGGATTGAATCATTATAGCTACATCTAAATTGAAAACCTTTAGATAGTATATAAAATCATAGTTGGGTGTATGCTTGATCACTACCAGAATTAGCTCCCAAGTCTTCTAGAACCTGTAGTTGAAATCCACCATGAATTCATGATTGAATCTCTTGATTGTTGTAAGTTACTCCACAAGTGAAAGATGATCACTCTTGTCCTAAAAGTGCTTATACATGACCTCTCCAAACTCATCCCATTTATTAATTAATGTAGAAGTTAATCCTTTGTACCACTGAAGTGTTTTCCCTTTGAAATAAGTTATTAACAATCTCATTTCTACATTTTCATGAGTTACATGATGCACTAAACATAGGTTAGCAATATCTATAATATGTTCTATAGGAGTAACTAGTTTTTCTCCTATAAAACAAATAAGATCCTTCAAAGATGATATTGGAATATAATCCAATTCAGTAAGGTTTAGAGGAATACCACCATTTAAAGGTGTAAAGTCTTATCTTCTAGGAATATGCATCTGAGTATGGGATTTATGACAATTTTTGACTAAACAATATTGGCTTGAACAGGAGGAACACAAGGTTTAGGTGTAGGATTTGACTAAGAGGCTTTCTTCTTCTTTGTTGATTGGAAGGATATCTCAAAGAAATATATATATTTCTCTTTTGTAGAGGATCATGTGACAACTCTTGGGGGCATGAAAAATATGCAAATATAGAAATGAAACTCTATAATTTGCCACTATACTCAGATATGGAAAATTATGTAAATAAGTGGTCCCAATGGGTATGCCATAATTTTTGGGGATATAGATTATACCCAAGCTAAAGGAAGGAGTGTTCAAGTCCTACTTTAAAATCTAGCTCAACATGGGACTAACCCCAGGTTATGGGTATCCTATAATGGGGTCAGACCTCTAGGATTTTTAATGAGGCTAACTCCTCTGATGCATAATTTAGATCATTTACACTACTAAAACCTAATAATGACCAAAGAAAAGGGAGAGAGAGAGAGAGAGAGAGAGAGAGAGAGAGAGAGAGAGAGAGAGAGAGAGAGAGAGAGAGAGAGAGAGAGAGAGAGAGAGAGAGAGGAGAGAGAGAGAGAGAGAGAGAGAGAGAGAGAGAGAGAGAGAGAGACCTAAGCTAACAATGATGATACACCTAAATTATGGTTGATCCACATTACTTGAATCTTAAACACTAATTAAATAATTAGAATACTAGATCAAAGATTCTAAATATCTATCATACATCAAATTTTCAATAATAAGTTTACCAAATGACCAAAAGCTATGAGAAATGAAGGAGAGGTTTAAATAAAGACACTATCTAGTCACAATATCCACATGTGGGATTCAATAAAGAGATGTAGAACACTAAACATGACCTATATAATAATATGAACTAGTAATTAGGTGAGATCATGAATTGATAAGGGATAAATAATCTACCTCATATATAAATGTGACATGTACACATTATACCAGAATAATGAAATTTGAACAAATAATATTATATTCATCTAAAGAGGTTACAATATCCATCTTAGTAGAGTTTGGTCATGCCCAAGAGAGGAATTAGAGTGGATTATAATGAGCTAGTTTTTGGCTCAAAAGCCTCTATATATAGTATAAAGATAAAAGAGAGATATGGGAATAATGACTTGGAGAGTAGAAAAAGAGTCTTTGAGATTAAGAAGTGAGGTGGAAACTCATTGATTGCTTTCTATATGCATGCTTTGATCAACAAATGAATTTCCCTTTATCCCAATAGTCCCAAAGCCCCTCTCATTAGCTGAGAGATCCCACTAGAGACAAATATTGGTTATACATGATGACAAAGTCTATTTGAATGGAATCAATGATCTTAACTACTTCTCCAACTATCAACTTACCACCTTGGGACCCTAAGTCCACTTGATGTGGTCATGAAGATCAAATACTCAAATCATAAAATTGATAGTGCCATGTCATGAATGGTGGTTAGTACCTACTTTGTCGATGATGGAGTCACATTGATAGATGAGACCCTTTGCATTAAACATATATCTGCTCCATTTCTATATCTAGATCTTAGGTTCATCTATAGAGGGAAAACCAATATAAGGTTATTGGTTTTCCTATAGTTATCCATATTAATGCAGACCTATAGACTACATAGCCTCTTTTCTAGAACCAAATAGGTCCAAAAATACCCACTTTATCTTTTATGAATCAAGAGTCCATCGAATATATAGGGACTCTTCCTTATAAATGGAAAACATAGTCACATGAATGATACTTCAGGATACAAATTTATGAATGATTTAACTTTTTAGGAGTGATGGATTTTTATTCCTATTTTAGTTAAGAGTCTAGATTAATAAATTAGTAAATAATATTGAAATAATTATAGTATTGATTTGTATAATTTATGTATATTTTTTACCTTTCTAATAATTTCAATAAATAAGGAGAAATAATGACTTAGGTAGAAATAGGTTGAGATGGCCGAGATAGAGTCTAAACTAGTTGTACAAAATTAGGACACTGTCACAAATCAAAATCTAGATTTTGTTTAATGAAAGGATAGGACCACCAAAAATAGGACACTTTTGGGTTTGATTATATTATTTAATTTTTCCACTATTGTCCAGACTAGTTAGAGAGACCTCAAACTTTCTTGGTTTTTATGTTATGCTGGTATGAGCCTAGCTATAAAATCTTGTGTGTTGATTGTTGATAGAGCTTGATATAGAGATGATTTAATCTTCAAACCCTAACCCTCCATCATGATTGATAAAACAAGATTTGAATCACTTATAAAAATGGGGGTTTAGTGTGTAATATGCATTGAACATGTAATTCACACCCCTTATGTGGTCACACTACCTAAATATGAATACTTAAAAGAGGGATCAAGCCATATGTAGTTATCCCACCTAATGTGATTTATTCAATAGTGTGATGTGGATACAAAAATTCTAAATCAAGAGTGTTTGAGGTGGCTAAGGATTGGTATGATGGTTTGAGTGTGTTTGTAGTTGTGTTGGGTGACTGTGTGTATAGAATAGGGAAGTTTGCCTTAGTGATTTATTTTTATTCTTCCTTTCTTTGTAATATTTTCACCTCCCTTTACAAATGAACTTTGAATGAAATTTTATAGGGAACTATTGGTCATGATTTAGATGTATTCATGCTAGGCTAATATAATGAAGTATGAATCAGATGAAAATAATAGTTTGGCCTCAAAATAAAAATGGACAAGAGCACAAAAAATAGGACACCCTAGGGTCTGGTGCTATAGTCCATGTATGACACTCCTATCCTATAGGCTTAGGACTTGGGGGAAAAGGATTGGCCTAGGAAATAGAGATTGTTGAGCTAGAATCAATTATTTTGATCCCCCTACTTTATCACTCAATTATGTTGTATAGGGGAATAGTGATAATTCAAAATCACTTGGATGATTGGTAATGAACAAAAATCTATCTAGAAGGGTTACAAGATCATAAAAGAAGGACCTATGGATTGGGTTTCACAAGCCACACTCAATCTACCAATTTTGACATTTTATATGACTACATTTATCCCCCTTTATTATAGTTATGTAGCAAAGTGAAATAATAGGATAAAGGAAAAGTAGAAGCATACCTCAACTTACCCATAAGGGTGAAGCCCATGAAGATGTGTGATGTTGAGTGTGTATAGAGATAACATAACATGAAGTGTAAATTTGCAAAGGAAAACAAGGAATAGATAAGTTCTTATTAGACATGTGATGTCTAAAATAATAATATATAAAAGTTAGGTAAAAGAGAGAGGAAGAGAAAGGAATGAATACACCTCACTGGGTACAAAAACCAATACAAAACTTGTTGTGATGTTGAGTGATGTTGGGTATGTGATATAGCAAAAGTAATATCACGAATAGAGCTAAGTACTTAATTCCCTAAGGATGGACAAAAAATACAAAGGCTAGGCCTTTAGCTCTATCATCATAAATTAAGTGAAGTTATGTGATCATGCATAAATTAATCATTGTTTGGACTATGTGTCCAATCCCTCTAAGTAGGTGGCTCAAGAATACAAACGCTATCTAGTCCTTTAGCTCCATCATTGCCCACTAAATGAAGTTATGAACTGATATCGATATGAATGTGTGTCATATGAGATGGCTCATGAAGCCCATGAATTCCATATAATCTAATAATGTGGTGTGGATATCTAAATGTATACTAAGAACTAGGCCAATCTTGGTCACTCTAAGAGATGGAAATTAGGTTTGTATGAAAGCCACTCCAAAACTAAGAACTAGGCTTATATGAGATCCACTCTAAAATGATGCCAACCACCTATAGATGGAATAAGACACACAACTATTGAGAATACTTGGGTAATGCACTAAACTTGGAAAGAAAAGAAGTCAATTATACCACACACATTACCCCTAATCATTAGTGTTTGTAACATGGATTCTGATCTAGAAGTTATACCAACTACCCAATCTAAAATTAGAAGAGAGAGTCATCATGCCCTGCATGATTCCCCATATATATAGATAATCTAATAAAAACTATAATAAAACTACCCAATATAAACTAAACTATAGCTGAAAAAACTATAATTAAAGTTACCTTTCTATCTATTTTTGGAAAATGTGGGTTTTTTTCTATTTGGATAGGAGCACCAAAAATAGGACACTTTATTATCAAACACTGTAGTCCAAGTATGACACTCTTATCCTTTACTATTTCTAATCACTGTTCTATATTTATCACTATGTTTATGGTCTATTCTACCTCATTTGAATTTTGAATGCTATTTTTAGTGTTCAAAAAACTGATTTTTGATTAGTAGAAGGCTCTGATCTTTGTGACAACCTGTATTTGTTGCCCCCTCTTTTGAGGGTAGGAATGAAGACCCTATAATGACTTACCTTAGAATAAATATCCCTATAAGTGTGCTATGTTGTAAAATATATGATATAGTAATGATAATAAAAAATATGTCTCAAGATATTGCATAGTTTATATTGGAGATTATTAGATTAAAAAGGGTATGCTTAGATAGATGTAACAATGTAATATCATGTGTAGTATACTAAACTAAAATTAAAATTTTTGGTTACTTGTTAGTTATTAGGTGTCAATGAGGGATGGAGCATGATGTCCATCATGGCATCCAAGAAGGCAAGATAATGCATGATGTGGATCAAGGAGTTGCAAATAACAAAGAAGCAAAAAAAAAAAAAAAGTATGCAAGGAAAGAAGCAAAAAGTATACAAAAGTGGCCAAAGGGACAAGAAAACAAGGGACATGGGAACATGTCACTCAAACTAGAAAATAAAGCATACAAGGTGTGTTTAAATTTCACATACACATATAATTGAAAATAAGGAAAGAATGGCACAAGGGCCACAATCATATATAAGATTATAAGGAAAGGACATTGGTAAATGTCCTACACATAAGAATAGAAGCAAAAGACATTGGAAAATGTCCTAAGGTACACATAAGAGATAAATAGGAAATAAGAAATGCAATCACATCTAGCTATGTAAAATGAGAAAGGAAGGCATGTAAATACTATAAATATAATCACATCTAACTAATCAAAGAAAGAAGTGAAAGTATGGAAAACATGTATGACAAGACTAGGTAGATGCTAAGAAATAAAAGTGCTATATACTAATGAGTGTCAAAATAATAATCTATGTAATCTAGTAATAAATGTACATTAACATGATAAATAAAGTGTGTGGTGTAGGAATGACATAACCTAGATGGTGTAGTTATGTAGAAGATGATCCTAATGGGTAGATATGTCAATGCGTGTCTCAAATGTAGAAATATGATGCCCCCTCAATGGTTAGAGTGAAGCAATAAAGGATTTAGGTGTCACTACACACACTCAAATAAGATCAAGTGAAGAATGGTAATGTAGAAAAATTGACAAACAATAGCATAAAACAATAAAATGTAAGTATATCATGGTAGTAGAAATGTAAAGCATGGATAATGCATATAATTGAAATATTTTTTGTGTTTTGAGTTATTTGAATGTTTTTTGTATTTTTATTTATTTGAATGTTTTTGTATTTTGAGTTATTTTAATGTTTTTATATTTTGAAAAAATATATTTAAAAGTAATCATAAGGAAACTATGTACAATAAATTTTAAAAGAAGTTATGTACAAGTAATATGAGTAAATCAATATATACATAGTGACATAAAACACTAAGATGGAGGTGGTAAAGGGTTCAAAGATGGATCCTGCTAGGGATGGAGATGGAGGAAGGGATCATGACCATCATAAAATGACTCAAGATCATCATCATAAGTGTCATAGTATACCACAAACTCTATATACATGGTGGCTATCTCCTCAGGTGTCAGTAAGATCTATGATCTTTGTGTAGTCAGAGACCTATCACTCATTGTGGTGTCATCATGCCAAAGGAAAATTGAGGGTCTCTCTAGTGGTGAATATGTTGATTCTCCTCTATGAAATTTATCTCTGGTAGTAGATTGTTTTGGTGGAAGTGATGAAGCTGATGTTGGTGGTGATGTAATCTAGATAGTACCCTAAACCTATAGTTTATCCAATATCTATTATAAATCTATACATGAGTTTGTATCATGGCTTGTGATTCTATGAAAGAGACAAAATGGAAAAGCATCTTACCATTATAACCTAAAAATATATCTATGCCATACTATCGGTAGTGTGATTAATCCATAATCAAGTAACATCTATAACATAATCTATGGTTGATGTTGTGTTCTACCTACTTAAATCTAAATGACTAGCTATATGTTCATAGAGGTAACCATGTGAATTATATGTGATAAGTGATCTATCTATATACATGAATGTGTAATATATCCTAAGAGTGTAATATAAGATGATAAGAGTGATGTAGGATGTGTGATGAGGGATCTAGAGTCATCTTGGTACTCTCCTGGGCCAATTGGTGTAAATCTCAATCCACACAAATAGTCATCTATGAGTGCAGGTGTTGTATCATCATCTAAAGTAGCTTGGGAATCTTATCAACATCATGCATATATGGTAACTTAGAATTTTACATAAGGGGTAACTATGATATGGGAGTCTCATCAACTATAGTATTAGAAGATGGTAGTTCTATGAGAGTATTTATAATTGATGAAGTAACGGTGACTACTAGAGGATCTATATCTATATAATCAATTGGTACTAATAGAAAGAATATGGATGATTGTGTCATTATAATAAGTGTAGGAACTATGACTAATGGAGTAGTTAGAATAGCTGAAACTGCTATAACTGGCTAAGTATTTGGAGCTAAGGAAATAATTGTAAGTGGATGAGTACAAGATGTGCTAGTCTCTCCTACCTCATATGTATGTATTTTTTCAAGATAAATGTGATGAGGTGGTGAGTAAACTATGATATGAGGTGTCCCATCTAGTGAAATATTTGAAGATGACTCTATAATTATATAATATCTAAATGGTTGGTTATCTACTGAGCATGTGTATAGGTATCCTTCAAGCAAAAACTTAACACATCAATGAAGAGTAGAAGGAATTACCCCCATAACATATATCCAAGGTCATCTAATTAAAATGTTGTAATGAAGAGGACTTGACATGACCTAAAACTATGTAGAGAGGGTTTTGGGCCTTACCATGATATCCAAAGCAATGGTGCCTAATGTCTATCATGGTATATCATCAAACCCTCTAATGTTCTTATATTAATTTTTCATGGATGCCATATATATGCCCATGGTCTATAAGAATTTAATATTACATATATTAAGTCCAAAACCACTATCAGCTAGAACTCTCTTAACTGTACTAGTTTTGACTTGAGCTTATATGAATAATGGTAAATTCTGACCAATAACTATCTAAGAAGGCATGCCCTCTTGATCAAAATAAATAACATCTTTTATAGTTTTTAATGTGTTGACCACTAATGTAAAATAAGAAGGATCTGAATTAGTGGGCATAGAATTTTGAGTGAGTGCCTAATAAAGAATGTCCTTAAACACATTTGCTTTCTAAAACAATTCTAACATGGAAATATTAGCTGGTGTGTATCTTAATTAATTAACAATATCATATGACCTATATAGATCTACCTGTGTAGGTGGGGTGGGCCTAGGGCAGGAAGGAATAGGAGGGTGGTGGGGTTCTTAACTAGGTGGGGTAGGCATGGTGGCACATTGAGTAATAGCTCTAACTGCATTATCTACTAACTGTATAGGACTTGTAGTGATATGGGAGGAGAGCATAGATAATTGATAGGTTGAGGTGGTGGAGGGACAAAGGGTGTCAACTAGGCTCTTTGGTGATGGATAGTGACCTAGGAAAGAGTAAAATAGACCATGAAACATGACTCAACATGGGATAGAGTATTTAAGGGAGGTGAGGCAAGAGGTATCTTAATATGTTTAGTAATGAATATCTTCATATTATCTCATATTATAAAAATTAAGCATGAAAGTAAAATAATGAAGCTTTACATTAACATATAGTAAACTTCATCATTCATTTACATGATAGGATCGAGTATGGACTCCTTATTGTTTGTAATAAATATTTTAAAATGAGAGATCTATTTTTAATTTTATGTGACATTTGATGTGGATGTAAGGTGATTCCTCAAAAGTAAAGGGACCTAGTAAATTGAATTAGGGTTTGAAAATAAAAGGTTTTTAAAATTACTATGGTAAATTTTTAAAAATTAAACGTGAAATTTTTATTTAAATATGTAGGAAAATTTAGAAAAATACTAGAAAAAACAACAATGAATTTTCCCTAGGGTTTTAATGCATAAACGAAGTTAGTAAATTCAACTAGGGTTTGAAAGAAATATTTTTTAAAGAAAATTAATATGGTAAATTTTAAAAATTAAATAGAAATTTTGATTTATATATGCAAGAAAAATTAGAAAAAATAGTAATGGATTTTCCCTAGGGTTTCTAGGGTTTTTGTGCACAAAAAAAGTAATTCAGGTTCACCAAATGATTTAATTTTTTTGGGAATAATGAAGTTTTATTCCTATTTTAGTTAAGGGTCTAGATTAATAAATTAATAAATAATATTATAATAATTAAAATCCTAATTTATATAATTTATGTATCTTTTTAACCTTTCTAATAATAGCAATAAATAAGGAAAAATAATGACTTAGTTGGAAATAGGCTGAGATGGTTGAGGTAGGGTCTAAAACTAGCTATGTGGTACTAGGACAATGTCACAAATAAGAATCTAGATTTCATTTGGTGAAAATATATTTCATTTGGTGAAAATATAGGACTACTAAAAACATGACACTTTAGGGTTTGATGCTATTGTCCACTTCTATTTTTATTGTCCAAACTAGTCACAAAGACTTGAAACTTTTTAGGTCTTTGCACTATGTCGGTATGAACCTAGCTATGAAATATTGAGTGTTGAATGTCGATGAATCTCTCTATAGAAATGATTTAATATTCAAACCCTAACCCTCCATCATGATTGATAAAACATGATTTGAATCACTTAAATAAATGGGGGGTTAGTGTGTAATATGCACTAAATGTGTAATCCACACCCCTTGTGTGGTCACGCTACCTATATACCAATACTCTGAAGAGGGATCAAGCCATAAGTAGTTCTCTTACCTAATTTTATTTGTGAAATAGTGTGATTTGGATGCAAAAATTCTAAATTGGGAGTGCTTGAGGTGGCTAGGACCTGGTATGATGGTTTGAGTATGTTTGCAGTTGTGTTGGGTGACTTTATGTAAAGAATAGGGAAGTTTTCCTTAGTGATTTCTTTGTATTCTTAATTTTTTTGTAATATTTGTCACCTCCCTTTATAAATAAACTTTGAATGAAATTTTATAGGGAAATATTGGTCATGGGTTAGATGTATTCGTGTTAGGCTAACATAATGAAGGATATGAATTAGATGAAAATAATCATTTGGGCTCAAAAAGAAAATGGATACAAGCACCAAAAATAGGACACCCTAAGGTCCAACATTATACTCCAAGTATGGTGCTCCTATCCTACAAACTCAAGACTTGGGGGAATAGGATTGGCCTAGGAAATAGAGTTTAGTTGAGCTAGAATCAAGATTTAAAAGGTTCTAGATGATTGGAAATGAGAAAAAGGTGTCTATAAGGGTTACAAGAGCATGTAAGAAGGACCTATGGATTGGGTGTCACAATCCACACTCAAGATACCAATTTTGACATTTTATATGACTATAATGAACCAAAGGTCCATATTTATCCTCAATGGTGGTCTCTTATGTTCTTTATATCTTACTACATCAATGTGTCCCTTTAATAGCATTGGATCAAGCTTTAATGGTAGAAAGACAACCCTACGAGACCTATTTACTTCCATTAAAAATGGCTTATTAACTTTTGTCAAATGTCCTAGGCTCTCCTTTATCCTAATTGGCTATTAAGATCTGACTCAACTCATTAACTCATTGACCCATTGCTCATACTGTTGATCTTGATCTGTATGATCAAGTGAGAGCTATTGATCATACCCATGACTTATCAAATCTATCCAAGATTACACCATGTGGTAGCCCCACATTTTATTTTAGGATCCTATGTCAATATGCTAACCTCACACACTTATGCCATGTGTCAATCTCTCAAGCTCTTTGACTTTTTGACTCATCTTGCATAGTTGGATCAAGATGTATGATCAAGCGAGAATCATTAGATCTGATGGGACCCACTATTTGAAAACCAACAACTAATTCACAAGCTTAAAATTGATTTCCACACTTCCATAAAATGAAGTCCATGAAACCATAAAATTTAATCTCAAAAGGATTTGTTTTTATCAAGATTATACTTGACTTTAGCATTAATGTTTTATGTTCCATGTTTATAATCTTATAACTTAATCTAGAAAGCTCATACAAACTTGAAACTTTTAGAGCATGTTCTTGGAATGTAGAACTATAATTTCATGTGATCCATTGGCTCATAAGGTATTCATAAGTAAAGATAAAAATTACACAAGTGGACTGGTTAGTTTGCTTTTGCGTGATGTCTTGGTGATGGTCTGGTCTCCAAAACTTGCAAACCTCATCTTTTAATGAATCCTTCAAGGTTATGATGGATTATTAAGGTTTTTTCAACCTATTACATACTTATAAATTCTTGAAACATATGAGAACATGATTTGATCCCTCCATTTACATTACTGGATCCATTTCTAAGCTTTTGATCCACTACTTCACCAAATCATTCAAGAGCTTCATATGTGGGCCAAAAATGGCCAAAAGGTATCATAATTGACCATGGCCTAGTTAGGGTCAAATTTATTATACCAAGTGAGGTTAAAATCAAGTAAAGTGTTCATAAATTGGGTCACCTTATGCTCTGATTGGGCAATGCACCATGTGTACCGTTATAATTCACACTTCAACACATGTTCTACAACATTATCCATGCTATGATACTTTGGTAAGTGCATAGTCATCTTGTATTATATTTTATATGGGGGTCAACTGGGATCTAAGGTATTTGGCCCCCTGGCATCTATCTTGGTGGCAGTCCTCCAATGCCTCTAGCCACTAGGTTAGGCATTGGTCCTATCATTACTACTGGAATAGTTGATGTTGATGGAATTATACTACTTAATTGTGGTGATAAACCACTTCTTACATGATGTTTCCACTTGAAATTAATAGCATTAGATAAGCTAGTATGATTACACTAAAGTTTTTTTATGGTGAGCTAGCACCCAATGGTCTAGAAGTAGTTACGTTCACCTCCTTATATAGAATAATCTATTCAATCATAAAATTTTACTCCAAGTCTACAAAACATCAAATATCTATGTCAAAAGAGTCAATTATTACTTCTATACTTTATTAAAGTGGGGGATCCAGTGCATGAACATGTGTCATATGTTCAAATAGGGTAAGCACATCAAGCATATCTTTAGTCAACAAATCCTAAAGGAACCCATCCAATTCTACACTTGTCAAGTATTGAGATCAATCTATTGCTTTATTATATCCCTCATTCTCATGCTATTTTATTTCAAGAGATCCTTTCCCATGCCTTTCCCACTTGTTATAGGTTTTCTTGACACTTTTAGGTTTTATATATTTCATCAGTCTGTATCATCTCTTATTATAAGTCTATTTTCTAAGCTCTCAGGTGTCAATTTGCTCATACCTATCCTTTACACCTCACCTATACATCCCCTTCCCCCCTTTGCACTACTCATATGTGAAAGGAATTTATCATTCCATCCCAAAAGTTTCGAAACCATAATCAACCATTAGCCTTTTGACTCTGCACTGTATTCCTTCATAAATGATCCTCTAGGGTCATGAAAGAACTAATACTCTGCTTCCTTAGGGCATCAATATGTCGAGACTATAAACTTAATTATGTAGCTATTCAACACTCCTTATCATAATTTATCAACTACTCTAATCCAAGTAGCATCCAAGGTCTCAAGTCTCTCTAGGTGCTCTATCCACTCATATTGTTGTCCATATCTCCTTCTATAGGTTAATGATGCAACCAACCACTAACACAGATATTCAAGTATCTCATAGAAAAATAACTCATATAAAACATCATATAGGTTATTATAAACCCATTTTATTGGATTTTGTCCTTGGCAAGTTGGATGTTTCAGTGTAAATCTATCTTCCACCTATTGCATCCAATGCTCAATGTTTTTAAGGGAGAGTTTGTACATCATTTTATCGCACCATTAGAATAACAAAATTCAACATGGGTATCGACAATGGTGTTATAGGTATAATAAATAGGGGGTGAATTAGTGATGAAAGATAATCTAATTCAATTCCAAAATCTTAAACATTTATCATATATCAACTTGATCAAACAACATAAACATGAAAGCATATACATCTAAAGCATACATGAGATCATATAACACATGAACACATTATATATGTGGGAAAACCTCTTTGGGGATAAAACCCACTAAACCCTACAAGATGGAATAAATTCTTATAAAACATGATCCAACATTTAGACCAGTACCAACTGATCAAGGAACACCCATCCCATAAGGAGCTACTACCCTTGTCTAGCTGAGCACCCATAACAACTAAAATTTTAGGAAGATTTACCTTATAATCAGTAACCAAACCCATAGGAAACCAAAAACCCACTCAAATACCTTGAATAAATCATTTTCAACACCTATTTCTACTCTTCAACTAATGATGATCACCTTTTTTTCACTTTACTCTCTCAAACTATCTCTAGGGCTAACTCGCTCAAACTACCTCTTATAGGATCATTAGGTCTAATGACCTATGTGTCCTCCTACATAAAATTGATAAAAAAATAATGACTGATCCTATTCACTCTCTAATGTTACTCATTGAACTATTCCTTCTCTTTCAAAGTCTCTCTCCTTCACTTGAATGCACATTCATATAACTAGCTCAATTAGTCTAAATAGATCTTGTATTTATAGCACACTCTTCTTTTTAACCCATCTTTTGTCGGCCAATATGATTTACATATTTGAACTAAACTTAATTTAGGTACATAAATATGTTACATATAAGAACCACACTATCCATAAGTTAACCATTACCTCATTATCCCCATACCACCATTAGGTCTTAGTGAGACCTAAAACAATTAGGCCTATATACTCACACGCTACATGTGAGACGAATTGGACTAATTTAAACCTATACCTATAATTTAAATACATCAAAAATATTTAAAATATATCATTTATTACTCTAATATGGTTCCATTCCACTTGGAATGCCAACCCAACACTTGAACCTACCAATTATGTCTTTTTGCTCTTTAGGTCTTCAAATATAGAAAACACAATCTCAAACTTTTAAAACTATAGCTCAAATATTTCACATAGACATATGATTATATCACATATGTGAACCATTTAGTACCAATGAAACACCTCCATGTGCTTCATATACTTCAACACAAGCTATAATCACTTGAATCAACTCTCTCATAATGACCACTCAGACTGGTCATATACAGTCAAAATACAATCAAGATATTTTGAATCTCTATAATTGTTCAAGGGAAAATTAAGACAACCAATGCATTATCATAACATTATAGACTTATATAACATTTCCATGCTTATTTCTTCTTCAATTCTGCTCAAAACTCTTTCAATGCACTTCTACAAAGTAGTCACTCAATCTGCCAGTGCATTAAACAAACATAATCAACTTCTAAGCCTTTTTTCACACTGAAGATGGATTAATCAAAGATTCAAAATCCATAAAAATAGTCTTCATGGAGTCTAAAACACTCTCAAATAGTTATATCATATTTAAACATCAAAATAATATTAATAACAACTTAGTTATCCTTCTTAGGTCACTTGTAAAACATGATCAAACATATAGTCAACTTTGGAGCTCAATATATTTGATTGTACCAATATTCAGACCTTATAACTAGATTAACTAGATGAACCTTAAAGTCCTATATAACTTTTTTTTGCTTTATCAATAAATTCATCTTTTATCAAAATATATAGATCAAAAACTAATGAATAGTTTTCCTTCATTAATTTGAAACTTCAAATTCCAATGGTCACTGTTCAGACAATAAACATCAAACACCTTAACCTCATCTCATGCTTCCAAAAAACTATTGAAAAATACACACCATAAATATCATTTGACTATTTGATACTTTATCTTGCAATGCTCACCATTGATTTTATATTAGAGCTCCCATGATTGTGCCACTTGGAAGCTCTACATGCCTTCTACACATTTGACTCTTTGACTTAACCTGCACTATCGATCTCCATTAGTAAAAACACATATGAACTATTGATCTTCTATCAAATCAATGAGACAAAGACACTTTTCACAAGAATGTTTAATCTTAGGAACCTTTGATAATTTGACTTCACATGCACCATTAAATCAAGATCTGGATGATGAACGGTCACTATTATATCTATTGACCAGTGATCTCAGACTTCAACATAGTTAAACTTGATGATCTCTAGCCCATCATAGACTACAAGAGAAAATTTGAAGGTTTATAAATTAATCTATAAAACACTTCAAGATTTCAAATCTTTAGGGTATCTTCTTAAAACTACAAACAATATCTCCATGAAATACTTTGACCTTGGTTGAATTTAGGAGTACCTAAAATAAATGCATAAATTTTCTTGTTCATTCATATTTGCATGATGTGAAGTGATGGTCTGGCTTCTATTAAGCTATAATATGCATGTTTCTCTTTCAAAATGAATAAGTGACATACTATAACTTCACCAAGACATCTATATAGGCCTCACCGCTTCTTCTTGGTCCTTATAGACCTAAAAATGTGCCATATCTCTCCCAAACATAAATCTAATCACTTTCTCATTAATTCATTAGTACCACATGGTCTCTTTGACATCAATGACAACTTAACATCAAAGATCATTTTCAACAATCTCCCCCTCTATCATTTATGGAAAAACACCCTCAGAATGACTTCTTACTCATTTAAACTTCTTCATTCTAATCTTTCTCCTCCTTTGACATTAATGACAAAGGGTCTCTTCCTCAACATGCCAAAAATCATTCCTAAACATTATGTATGCATTCAAATACTATTAAGATGCTCTGGATACTTACATACTTTCAAGCATATGAAATAATTATTTCCCATTTGACATACACTAATCTGAACTTGGAATTCTCTAATCCTTAGACCTAACAAACTACTCACAGAGATTATAAAGCTCTCCCTAACATTATTCACATCTCTTCAAGTCTCCCAAACTATTAGAGTTAGATCATCCTATCTCCATGCTCTATCTAAAAAATATAATCTTCAATAAGTCTTCTCAATAAACTATATCTTTTTATGTCATAAAATATCTTGATAAATCACCATCCTTGATCAAACAATTATAAACCTCCATTTTTTTCCTACATACCTTCACAACTAACATATACATTCATCACCATTTGACTAACTAGACCATCCTTCAGATTTGATCAAAACTTTGAATTTCATATCACTATTTTTAAAAATATCTTATCATGTCCTTCCACAATAAACAAACACATCTTATTATGATATTTCTTATCCTTCAGCATCAATCAAAACTCAACTGGCATCCACCATGCTTCCTCTTACTATCAAGTGTCTCCTTAAAGCCTAGATAGAGACACCCTAACCAAAAATGTACTAGAATAATTTGAAAACATTAGTTTCCCACAATTCCTCATATTCCTCCTCCTTGGTCATTTGATACTGATTTTTCTTCTTCTTCTTCTTAGTCTTAAGAGAAGCAACTTGCTCATCCACTACAATATTATCCTTTTCTTTTAAGAAAGAATTGAAAATACATGGAGATAAAAAATATTCATGGCATACCTTTTCCTCTAAAGAAATAACCTCATCACTAGTAATCAACAACTAATATTATTTACATGAAACTTGCTCAACAATAGTATGATGTTTACTTATATCCATACACACTTCAGAACTAGCCTCAACTAGCACTTTGGTCTTTTCCTTGAGACCAACTTGAACTGACTTTTGATTCTCCTTTTATATCTAAATAAATGATACATTACCTTAGAATTATTGAACCTTCTTCATATCTGATTCCTCTTTTGCTTTTTCAGGTAGCCCACCTTGATCTTTTAGCTCAACTAAAGTAGTTTTCTTGGTCTTTACTTCCTTAAGATTCCATACCAAGGATTGACCTTTATTGAGCACACTAAGATGTCCATACACCTTCTTATGACCTGAGAGATTATTTATATAATATATTGCAATATGACCAACTTGATGATAACTAAAACAAATAACATCATTCATACCTTCTACTTTATGAATCTCAACAAACATACCATCTTATCTCTTAGGTTCATTATGTTCAAACTTGACTGTGTTAGGTTTCCATACCTGGGTTAGTCTTTTCCCATGCATTCTTGGGAAGAATCTAGAAATGTGTCCCATGTCATGACAATTATAGTAGGCTACATTATCCATACCTCTAAATGACCAGCTATTCTTCCTTCTATAGTTTCTTGCCTTATGAACAAAAAGCTTACATGTAAAATAAAAACCATGAAATAAACTTTCATACCTTATATCATTTGGTTGAATAATCAATATTTTCACCTTCTTATCTTGATATGACCTCTCTTCCTCTTTCTCAGTCTTGTTCACCTTGATAATAAATTTCTCATTCTCATTCTTTAATTAATATGACTTGGTTTTCAATTAAATTTTCTCATCCTCTTTATCTCTCACTTGAAATTGTAACCTCTAACTAAATTTTGAGATCGTGGATAGTCTCCTTATCCCTCTTAACTTCTTTAATCATGTCATCCTTCAATCTATAAGCTTTTTCTTCAATAATATTTATAGAATCAAAATTGGACTTCACTTCATCATCATCATCTTGGTTTGAACTCAACTTGGCATTTATCTCTTATAACTGAGTCTTGAGATGTTTACATTCTTCTATTTTTCAACTCATGGTGATATTTGTAACACTTAATTTATCCTAAAGATCCTGCATGGTCAACTTATCTTTTTTGACTATTTCACTTAATCTCTAAAACTTGGTTTGAAGATGACTTATCTTTTCACTATGTTTCATGAACTATTCATTAAGCTCCTCACACCTCATGTCATGCTCATCATCCTTGGAATTAAAATTACTCTTCCCAGTCTTAGTATGACTAATCTATTATTCAAATATTTTGACCATTGATCTTAACTCAAGATTCTATTTTATCAACTTCTTAGCCATTATTGTACCTTGGATCACCTTTAAGTGGTTTAAATTGCATAGAAGGTCCTACTATGATACCAATTATTAGAGGTATAATCATTGAGTAGGGGGTAAATCAATGATGCAAGATAATCTAATTCAATTCCCAAATCTTAAAAATTCAGCATACATCAACTTGATCAAGCAACATAAACATGAAAACATATACATCCAAAGCATACATAAGAGCATATAACACATTACACATCATATATGTTAGAAACCCTATTGGGGGATAAAACCCACTGAAACCTATAAGATAGACTATAGTCCTATGAAAAATATCCAACATTTAGACTATCACCAAATGATTAAGGAACACCCATCCCTTAGTTTAATAAGACACCAATCCCACAAGGAACTACTACCTTTATCTAGCTGAGCACCCACAACAACTAGACCTTTAGCAAGCCTTACCTTGCAAGGTGAAACCAATACCGTAGGAATCCAAGCACCCACTTATCTATCTTAAACACTTTTTAATACTCTTCAACTAATGATGACCATCTTTGTTTGCACTCTACTCTCTTAAACTATCTCTAGGGCTAACTCGCTCAAACTGCCTCTTCTAGGCTCATTAGGTCTAGTGACCTATGTATCATCCTACATAAAATTTACTAGACAAGAATGACTAATCCTCTTCACTCTCTAATGATCCTCACTAACTTATACCTTCTCTTTCAAAGGCTCTCTCCTTTGCTTGGATCCACACTCACACAACTAGCTCAATTAGTCCAAATAGATCTTGTATTTATAGCACACTCTTCCTTTTAACCCATCTTGGTCAACCAATATGCTTTAAATATTTAAAATACACTTAACATAGGTCCATACATATGTTAAATTTAATAAACACAATCTCCATAGGTCAGCCATTACCTCATTATACCCAAACCACCATTAGGTCTTGGTGAGACCTAAAATAATTAGGCCTATATAATCACACACTACATATGAAAGTAATTGGACCATATTAAACCTTTAACAATGCTTTAAACACATCAAATATATTTATAATATACATTTTTTTAATCCCATATGGGTTCATGCCACCTAGAACACCAAATCAACACTCAAACCTACCAATTAGGTTTCCTTGCTCTTCAAGTCTTCAAATATAGAAAACACAGTCTCAAAATTCTAAATATATAACTCAAATATTTCACACACACACACACACACACACACACACACACACACACACACACACACACACACACACACACACACACACACACACACACACACACACACACACACACACATGATTATATCACATTGGTAAACCCTTTAAGACCTTTTCAACACCTCCATATGATTTTTTTATATACTTCAACACAAGCTATAAGCACTCAAATCAACTCTCTTATAATGACCACTCAAATTGGTCATATGCAGTCAAGATATTTTTACTCTCTATAACTGGTCAAGGGAAAATTAAGACAAAAAATGCCTTATAATAAATGTTAGAGACTTATATAACATATCCATTCTAATTTTCTTCTTAAATTTTGCTTAGAACTCTTCCAACACACTTTTGTAAAGTAGTCACTCAATCTACCAGTGTATTCAACAAACACAATCAACTTCTAACCCTTTGTTTACACTGAAGATGGATTGATAAAACCTCTAAAACCCATATAAATAATATTAATGGAGTATAAAAAACTCTCCAATAGTTATATCATCTTAAAACATCAAAATACTATTAATAACAACTTAGTTATCCTTCTTGAGTCACTTGTATAACATGATCAAACACATAGTCAACTTTGGAGATTAATATCTTTGACTGTACCAACATTCAAACATTCTAACTAGATTCAATGGATGTGCCTTGAATTCATATACAATTTTTATTTTTACTATATCAATAAATTCATCCTAGATCAAAATTTATATCTCAAAAACTACTGACTAGTTTGCCTTCATTAATTTGAAAATTCAAATACCAATGATCACTGTTCAGACACTAAACATCGAGCACCTTAACCTCATCTCATGCTTCCTAGAAATTGTGGACAAATACAAAACATTAATATAATATTATTATCCTATAATTTATCTTTCAATGATCATTATTTATCTTATATTAGAGCTCCCATGATTGTGCCACTTAGCAACTCTGCATGCCTTCTACACATTTGACTCTTTGACTTGACCTGCACTGTCAATATCCATCGGTATGAACACACATGAACCATTTATCTTCTATTAGATCAATGAGATATAGACACTTGTAACTATTATTAATATATAAGATAGATAAATATTAATGTAATAAATATATGATTAAAATTAAAAAAACACAATACAAGATAGAACAGATTAAATGTGGTTCACCCAATATGAACTACATCTACATAGAAATAACCAATTATTATCTTTATTCAGTACAATAAAATGAAGGGATAAAAATTGAAATAAATATATAATAATCTCTTATTTACTCACATATAGTGTGCCACATAATTACAATTCATTCATATCAAAAAAGAGGGTTACATATAGGGAAAAAATGCACAAACATAATTTCTACCATTAGATATACAACCTAATAGTGAATGGTCTAGATTTAATATGAAATTACAATATTTTATAATGTATTTTTAATTATATTTTGCTTAAGGGGCACTACCCCCAAGCCATCACCAAGGGGATTCTAAGTAGGTCATTTCCCCTTGGACCCCCATGGCAACCATAATGGGGGGCATTGCCCCCCCACACGCCTATCACGAACCAAACATTATAATAAGATCAGACTCCACCATCTAATAATCACAAGTGTATTTACTCTCATGAACCTTTGATAATTTAAATTCACATGCACCATTGGATCAAGATCTAGATGATTAAAACTCACCATTAGATCTACTAACTAGTGACCTCATACTTCAATGTAGTTAAACTTGATGGTCACTAGCCCATCACAATCTGCAAGAGCAAATTTGAAGGTTTATAACTTGAGCTAGAAAACACTTCAAGAGTAAAATTTTTTAGGGTACCTTATTGGTGCTATATAAAACATATATATAAAATCCTTTTATCTTGGTCGAATTTTTGAGTACTTGAAATAAATACACAAA
This sequence comes from Torreya grandis, assembly GCA_037957365.1. Classification (NCBI taxonomy): domain Eukaryota; kingdom Viridiplantae; phylum Streptophyta; class Pinopsida; order Cupressales; family Taxaceae; genus Torreya; species Torreya grandis. The sequence goes on from JARHVA010001760.1 coordinate 702,021, forward strand.
TTTTCTAGTTCATTCATATCTACATGATGTGTAGTGATGGTCTAGCTTTTTTAAGCTAGAATATGCATGTTTCTCTTTCCAAATGAATAATTGACATATAAAAACATCACCAAGACATCTATAGATGCCTCAAAACTTCTTATTTGTCCTTATTGACCTACAAATGTGCCATATCTCTCTAAACCATCAATCTAATCACTTTGTCATTAATACATTAGTACCACATGCTCCCTTGAACATTAATGACCATGATTAACAAACAAAACCAAAATGTTATATAAAAGGGTGCACATAGTGGTTTTAGTTAGTTCTTAGCTTATTAAAACTAAGCACAAACATGGGATATTCCCTTTGTGCTTAGCATTTTACACTTGACTATACTGACATCAATTCACATAAGACACAAGTATTATGCACTGACCTAAAACACAACTAAGACAAAATTGGGGCCTACATTGGTCTAGTTGTGCCATAGAGAAAGACATAAATTATGGGCCTTGGTCAATTCAAAGAAGGATTTAAGTAGAATAAAAATCACAAGACTTTCATGGGCTAAGTCTAGGGGTCTATAGGCATAAACCTTTTGATGGACTAATCCTAGAGTCATATGGGCACAAGACTTTGTTAAATTAATCTTAGAATCATATCAATGCTTGAAGGGTTAAGGGATTGATTTCACTTTAAGTGATCATACTAGGTTCATAATTCTATAAAGGGTAGGAACACTTGGTGTAGGGTCTATATACTTAGTCTTTATACTTGAGTTACGGCTAACATCATATTTTATCACAGGGACTCCATTAATGATTTAAACTAGAAGTATGCATAAAAAATACTCAACATAATTGAAGTGAAATTATAAAATTACACCCATTTCACATTTTTATAGTAATATAAAGATGCATAAACCAAACAACATTATATGTTAATGTAACCACTTTCATCATTAATAAATTTGAAAATAGAGTATATAATTCATGACATCTAGAATAGATTATGCTTAGATCATACTACTTAATGACCAAGAGGCTCATAGATGAGCTTGGGTGCTTAAAAATGGAGCCTTAATGGAATCCTTACTACCCCTAAGTATAATGGCTTCCATATAAATATATATAAATCAAATTCCAAATTACTAGAGCTTTGCTACACTATTTTCATGTCTCTTGCATCAAGTAGTTTGAGCTCTTTTTATACTCTTCAAGAGCATCTCTAATAGGGTGGAATGCACACATTGAGTGCCAAGATGGAGACTTGGTGATAATTCCTACTAGATCTATCACCTTACAAACTTTGTGCTATAATCACCATGTATCACTAATCTTGGAAGATACCCTAAAGATCTAGGAATAAATTAACTACCTGTTAACTAGCACAAGGTATGTGTTGAAACATATAGATGTTACCAAAATTCCAAATTATCAATCATCATGCTAAATGATTGATTCATATCAATGTGAATGTCAAGCTGGCATAAATCCTTACTTATAAAAATAAGGGGCCCAACATAAATAATTCACAATATTTAGAGATTCCCCCTCAATTTTGAGTTTTTAATCTCTCAATTATTTTACTAATTTGATCCCCCATAATGTTGAAAGAGATTCAGCCCAGTGGTTAGACTTAACACCCATTAATCTAGAATATGTTACAACCAAATTACCCTAATGATCTATTATTATTCCACCTCCTCTAGCTGGTCCCATATTCCGTTTCGAAGCTCCATCAAAATTGAGCTTCATCCAACCTAAAGGAGGGGGTTTCCATTTAATTTTTTCCTAATTTTTTATTTAGGATATGTCTTAGCTAACTTAGATGTATCAATTTTCTAGTTGTGAATTTGAATTTGTTAAAACTAAAGCAAACATTTTCCTTTATTAATAGGAATAGTATTGTAATTCTCCTTAATGTGATAAAAAAGTGATCAAATTACCTCTTATACATCCTCATATAATATCAAAATATTATTGTGCATATCATAAAACACATGGGAATCATACAAATTGTTTTTTTACCTCGGATAACAAAATATAAATTACAATTGATAGTGGTGATCCTATAATATATACATCACCCAAAAAACCCACTCATCTTATGCATGCATATTTTACAACACTGCTAGACCCTTGACCTATAATGCATATAGGGATATGTGTGGCTGACTTATGGATTAAAAACCTTCATATTATCTTGTTTAATTTATCAATATTATTATTATGGTCAGCCTATGGAATAACCCTGGCTAAGTAAAGTATATATAGGAGTTAGTGATTAGTATTTTATCATCATATTATGAATTCTATTCTTATTGCATTTTTGTGGAGGTTTCCCCCTTGAAGTGGATCAATCATAATAGTCAAGTATTCTACTCTTTTACCAATTATTGTTGTGGATCTACCTATTTTATTCTTAATTATATGATATATTATTTTATTATTACAAATCATCTAAGAAACTTCATTACAAGTGTTATTAGAGCTTCAATTTGGGCAAATTTCTATGGCATAGGTTTTTTTAGATCTAACATCATGAACAATAGAAGGTTGAAAAAACATAACTTGTGATCCAGGATGAATTGATTTTTTTCATAACTATAGTTTTGTTCATGAGGTTTTATTACAAAAAAATATGAGTAAAAAAACTAGATTTTTTTTACCTTGTGAAAATTAGAAGTCATTAGATTCATCTCTATAATATTATTGTAATGGTATATTATATTGGTACACTTTTTCAAGCCAAAAAATTCACCCTTGTACACATTAGTAGTCATTGGATTCATCTTGGCAAGGTGATCATAATGGTATCATCTATCGATACATTTTTTGGGTCAAAACCCTCCTAGGGTTTGTACATGGTAGGGCATAACACTCATGGTCATGGGAAAGGGAAAGAAACACCTAAAAATACTCATAAAGATGACATAGATTCAAAAAAAATTGATCCAAGTATTTTGGAAATAATTCCAAAATTTATGTTAGAGTTATAGGGCATGGTATATAAAGATGATCTTGATGTAGTTAAAGGGGACCTCACAAGGCTGAGAGGGGACCTAAATATATTTTGGGATAAATTACAATAAATCACTATGAAATTGGAAAAATTTTCCTCCACCACTCTAGATTGGTTCTTCTCCTCCAAACAATCATAATGCCAACCATGGTATGAATCTATTGTTTCCAAAAGTGGAACTACACAAGTTTGATGGTAATGATCCAGTCACATGGATTACTCAAATTAAAAATTTATTTCACCTACATTATAATCATTATTCACAAAATGTGGTCATGGCCTCTATGTATCAAGAACCTGAGCAATTTATTTTGTATCATTGGTTGCATGCTCAAAATAAAAAGAAGGGTCTCTTGGTTTCTTGGTTTGTATTTTCTTAAGAGTTATAACTCCACTATTAAAATAATGTTTTAGAAACCTACTTGAACCAACTATAAAAGTTGTGCCAAACCAACATTTTAAAGGTTTACATTCATCAATTTTAGAATCTCTCCTTATGTTTGATGGACATTATTGAGGCAAACTTGACTGACCTATTTTTGGGTGGTCTCAAAGATAACATCTAATTAGAGGTTCACATGTTTAATCCCAATAATTTATCTAAATACATACTAATGTCACATCTAGCTAAAGATAAAAATTTGATCAAATGAATAAATTTCACTAATATTCATGAATGCACCTTCCCAATACCATCATTTCTACATCCTACCTGATTGACACATCAAAAAAGTGAAGAAAAGCATACAAAAGGTTTATGTTTTGGATATGATAGAAAATAGAGCAAAAGACATTAATGTGCTAAAAATAAGTTATTTTACATTGAAGGTACCAATGAGGAGGAAGAAGATGATGAAGATTTAGGGGTAGGTTTTAAAAAACATGAGGATGAATCTAAAGATTCTCAACCTACTATTTATTATCATGCACTTTTAGGCATTATTACTCCTCAAACTCTTAAGGTGTTCAGTTTATTGAATAAATAGAATGTGACCATGTTAATTGACTCTAGGAGTACATATAACTTCATCAATAGTAAGTTGGATACTTGCTTGAACTGTTTCATTTACCCAACTCTGTAATTTTAAATCATGATTTTAGATGGTGGTACCATCAAATATTTTTAAAAATTACATAATATTAAACTTACTATAGAAGACTACTTGTTAGATTCCCCTATGTTTTTTATTCCCATTGGAGGAGCTAAATTTTTTTTGGGAGTGTAGTGCCTCACCACTTTGGGCACTATTGAGATGAATTTTCATGAACTATTTATAATATTACAATCAAAAGGTAGGACCTTTGAACTACATGAATTATAGGATAAATCTATAAAATTGGTTAGTTCCCATCAGATGATGAATGTTTTCAAAAAAGGTGTTGATGGATTTATGACACACTTATTTTCCATAGAAGTTCAACCAACCGAGGAGTCTACACATCCTAATTTGCAAAGGGTGTTAAATGACCATTATGTTATTTTTGGTAACATACCAAAATGAATTATTCCAAGATATGCACATGATCATATCATTAGGGTCAATATGGGAAGTACATCATCTAACATTATATCCTACAAGTATCTATATGCCTAGAAGAGTAAAATTGAAAACATGGTACAAGATATGTTGGAGGCAAGAATCATCAGACATAGTCAAATTAAATATTCCTCCCCTATGGTCATGGTACAAAATAAGGATGACACTTGGAGGATGTGTCTAGACTATAGAGAAATCAAAAAGTAAACCACTAAAGATAAGTTTCCTATTCTAGTAATTAATGATTTTATAGATGAATTGCATGGTTCTATTTATTTTACCAAGTCAGAACTTCATTGAGGGTATCATAAGAATCAAATTTGTAATGAGGACATACCTAAAATAACTTTTATAACTCATGAAGGCCATTATGAATTTATGTTCATGAATTTTGGCCTCATAAATGCACCATATACATTTCAATTTTTGATTAATACTATTTTTAGGACATTTTTGAGAAAGTTTGTATTAGTGTTTTTTAATGATATCCTCATCCAAATTTTTTTTTATGACCATTTAAATCATGTGAAAAATGTTAGTATAATTTTGGAGCAACAAGAAATTTATTCCAAACCTTCCAAATGTGATTTTGGTGTCCAAGATATGGAGTACTTGGGTCATATTATTTCACATGGAGTGAAAGTTGATCCTAAAAGCATCCAAGCGATGATGGAGTGGTAGGTTCCTAAGACCCTCAAGAACCTTTGAGGATTTATGGGGCTAACTTGTTACTATCAAATGTTTGTCAAAAATTATGGTAGCATTACAACCACAATCACCTTTTTTTTGAATAAATAATAATTCTAGTGGATTTATCTAGCTACCAAGGCATTTAAATAGTTGAAAATAGCTATGTGCATAACTCCAATATTAGCTACTCTAGATTTTTCAAAATTTTTTTATGGAGTGTGACACATCAGGATATGGCATGGGAGATATATTCATGAAATAAGGAAAATCAATGACATTTAAACTTTACCAAATGAAGGGGGAAAATAGGATAAAACTAATCTATGAGAAAGAGATGATGGCTATTTTACATGCAGTCAAGTAATGTAAACCTTATTTGATGGTTATCACTTTTAGGTAAAGAATGATCATTATAGCCTCAAATAATGTTTTGAACAATTATTATCATTTTAATAACAAAAAAATTGGTTTACTAAGATGTTAGGCTATGATTTTTAAATAGTATATAAGAAAGGAAAATAGAATGTGATGGTAGATGCACTACCCTAGAGGGATGGATCAGTTGAGGCATTATTATATGTATTGATTTATCATCCGTGTTGGCTTGAGGAAGCAAGATTAGAATGGGAGAATGATATTGATACCCATGATCTAATTTAAAATATTTATCAAGGTTTTGGGGGAGCTAAAAAATTTATATGGAAAGGGAATGAATTATGGTATAAAGATAGATTATACCTTTTTAAACATTCTTTGCTAAAAAATAAAATCCTGTAAAAACTTCATGCATCTCCATTAGGAGGTTACTCAAGATTTTTGAAAACATATCATATAATAAAGCAATATTTTTTTACGAAGAAATCAAGGGGGATGTCCAAAAATATGTGGATGAATGTATGATATATCAATAGAACAAAGGTGAAACCATTAAGACCCCAAGTCTTTTGCAACCTTTATCCAACCCTAGCCAATGTTGGGAGGAGGTTTCCATGGATTTTATTACTGGGTTACAAAGGTCTGAGGGTAATAATGTTCTCATGGTATTTATGGATTGACTCACCAAGCATGTTTATTTTTGTTTATTATCACAACCATTTTTTACTAGTATAGTAGCTTCTACTTTTTACAATATAATTCATAAATTAGATGGTACTCTAAAGATCATTGTAAGTGACCAAGATCCCATATTTACTGGTAATTTTTGGACTAAATTATTTATATGTTTGTGCTCCTTGTTGGGTCATAGATAATATTATCATCATAAATATAATGGACAAACAAAGTTAGTCAACAAATGTCTAGAAGGATATATTCATTATTTTTCTGACAAACATGACAAATGAGTTCATTGGATTCAATTTATTGAATGGTGGTATAACATTTCTTCTAAGATGTCTCCCTTTATGGCATTGCATGGGTATCAAACCCCATCCATAACTTCCTCATTTATAGTGCATCCAAAGGTTTGAGTTATTGAATAACACTTTCACCATCAATAGGAGGTACTAGTGAGTTTGTGACAGAATTTAGTAATGACACAAAATAGAATGAAACAACAAACAATCAACATTGTAGTGAGTGGAATTTTGACATAGGCAATTGGGTCTTTGTGAATATATATATATATATATATATATGTATATATATATATATATATGTATATATATGTATATATATATATATATGTATATGTATATATATGTATGTATATATATATGTATATGTATATGTATATATATATGTATATATGTATATATATGTATATATATATATATACATACATATATATATATATATACATATACATATATATATATATATATACATACATATACATATATATATATATATATATATATATACATACATATATATATATATATATATATATATACATACATATATATATATATATATATATATATATATATATATACATACATATATATATATATATATATACATATATATATATATATATATATATATATATATATATATATATATATATATATATATATATATATATATATATATATATGATAACAAGATATCATGTAAGTATTATGGATCTTATCAGATCTTTAAAAAAATGGTAGTGTGGCTTAAAATATAGAATTACCCCCATCCACTCACATACATTCAATATTTCATGTATCTTACCTGAATAAGGTAATTGGATATAGATTTTGCAATCAAACTTAGTTACCTTAATTATATGAAGAAGGATGAGTTATTATGGAATTTTAAGATATACTTCACACATACATTAATAAATTGCAAACTAGAGCCATTAAGAAGTATTTGATCAAATGGATGAACCTTTATTCTAAAGATGTAACATATGAGGATGAAGCATTCCTAAAAAAACATCTTTTTTTGATTTAAAGTTGAAGATAATGTTATTTTGAATGGGAGTGGCATGCTACACCCTTAACCTATAGTGCATTTAGGAATATGTGTGGCTAAATTGTGGTTTGCACAACTTTATATTATATTGTTACATTTATGTATGTTCTTAGTATGGTTGGCTTATGGAATAACCATGAATAAGTAGAGTATATATAAGAGGTAGTGGTTTGTATTTTATCAATATGTTAAGAATTTTTTTCTTATTTCATTTTTGTGTAGGTTTCTCCCTTGAAGTGTCTTAGTCATAATATTCACATATTCTTCTTTTTTGTTAATTATTGTTATGGATCTACTTATTCTATTCTTAGTTCTGCGATATATAATTATATTGTTGTGAATCATCTAATTAATTTCATTACAAACACAAGTGAATAAAATAAAAAGTATGGGTACCAAAGAATAATTTAGATAAAATAAAGTTGAAAATGCAAAAAAATAGATAAATAAAATATTCAAAAGTTAAATATAGAGAAATCAATATTATAAAAAAAAACAAAATGAAAAGGAACTATAAAATGTAATGTTATAAAAATATCAAGAATAAAAGTTGAAAAATCAAAATCAAGATAAGAAAGCAAAAAAATTTAAAAAGAGGGGTTACAAAAAAGGAGTTTTCAAAGCAAAACATGCCTCCAAATTCAAATGATATAAATATGGTTGCTAAGGATCTAAACATCATATCTATTTCATGGATAGAGGAATAAAAAGTTAAGAACAATACTACAAAGTATATTATTTCATCCTAAAATAAATAATTCAAGGCATAAATTACATATTGTCCTAGTGTTTAAACAAATATATATGACTCTTTTCTATCTCATATTGATACATAACATTTTGACATGATGAACATAATCAATAAAAATAAACTTTCAATAAGGAAACTCCAATCTATGGTGAAATTAATTTTTCATACACAAATTCTCAAAATGGTATATCACAAGTTAAATAACAACCTAATAAGTTACATATTTCATATGCTAATGATTACAATGATGATTATGATCCTAATAATAAAAAAGATTGGTAGGATCATGATGATATTGATTATACAACATATGAATACGATAACACATGATAGATGACATTCATAGAGACATCCCCTTGATGACCTCCTTGGATTATAGTATCACTTATCCTTGTAAATATATTATTTTATTATCCTTACAAATATTACAAAAATTAAAAAATACCAAAAAATAAAATATTCAAAAAATCCTAAACTATCAAATATTCAAGAAAATACCAAAGCATTCAAATAATCTAGAAAATATAAAATATTTAGCATTAATATGTTTATTATCTCATTAGAACATATGTTATTTTATTCATGTTAGAATATATCATATCACTTAATTTATATACACATAAATGTTTCATGCATCATTGGGTGTGATACAGGCATACCAAAGACACATGATATATGCACATGTAGATGTTGGATCTCTTCTCTACCCATGCCATATAGTACATTAGGGGCATATGTTTCATTGATAATGATTGATACATGTTACATATACTTTATGATCATTTCTACATTATCATGTTAGAGCTTATATACTAACGCTTATACATGTATATATTCATACTCATATCTTTCATAATGTACTTGATATGCTATGTTACATGACATTTTTTGAGAACACATAAATGCAAGGATAGTATGATATGATTATGATGGTATTTTTTTCTTCAGTCATTAAAATTATCAATTTTTTGAGTGTAATTCATTTCTTTATATTGTCTTGTTTATGGAACATTTGCATATGTTACTTTCTTATTGGCCCCTATGCCATTGTATGTTATTTGGACATTTCAATATGTCATTCTATGTTGATTGGAAATTTGAATATGTTATTTCATTTTGATTGCATGGGATTTGAAGATGGACCCTATATGAGGTTTCTTTAGACCATTATTTGGCATTACATTAAGTGATCTTGTATATGTGCTTGATTTTTTACTAAGCTTGTGATGTTACTCTCCAAACATTTCCATGATGCATATCATGCAACCTAAAGATTGAAGTGATAAAATACTCTGAGTTTTATTGATATATCTACGTACACATGTTACTCTTATATGATACATTATTAACATAAATATTATATAGTTACCTTATATTTTTGATGTACGATACCTACCAAATTATATTTACCTCACCTTAAAGTGGGGCATGTCAACCTAGATTTTAGTGGAAGCATGTCATAAATACATGACCTCCACACTTAATAATATATTATTATCTCCATATTTGAGTGGGGGCATGTCACAAATATATAACCTCCACACTTTCACAATCTCCAATATAATTACATGATTCAAATATACACTTAGGTTAAAATCTTATACATTGCATATATTTTCACAAGATTTGAAATAAATATTTTTATATTTTTGACACATAAATTTAGTTTAGGACATATCATAAATTTAGTTTAAGACATATTATAAGTATATATGCCATTCTAGTGGACCAAAAATTATAAAATTTACCAATTACATATCCAAATTACTATCACCAGGAAGTACCATTTTACACTAAGAAGTACTTATTATTTAACCTTTTTTGTCTACAATTATTGGTTCTCTTTATACGTTAAATTAATTAAATTATATATATTCATAAAATTATAGGCTAGGTTGATTAAATCAACCAATATCAACATATTTATAGGATGAGTTGATTAAATCATTCACCTTCACCAAATCATATATTCACACTTGAGTTGAATGATTGAGATTTAGTGATCTCAATGGTCGTGTCACAACTCATACTTACATAGGATTGGGGGAATAATACATTACAATATCCCTCTTAAAATATCCAAGGTTTAAGTATGAAAATCTTTCAGATCCAATACTCTAAAAGGAAGCATATTTACCAAGCAAAGTACAAATGGTAAACATGGTTGCACTGACACACATGTGTACTCCCTACTCTCTTTATTTTCAATAATTTAAATTATTTAAAATTATAGATTATATAAACTGACTTATATTTTAACATGATCATGGTTATAGGTCATACATAAAAAAACACTCAAAGTGGGATAAAGCAAAGGAAAGGCATGTTGTATATACCAAGGTGCACATTTCTTTCCTATAACCAGGTAATTTCATATTTATGCATTAATAGATTAGAGGGGGGGCACATGTAGATACTAAAACTTAATATTTATAGTATTTTAGTTTTGTACATTTGAAAAATACTACTCAGGGCTCTACCCTTTAGTTATAGACTTTTTTGTTGCTAAAAGGCTCATACTCACCATCTCACTATGCCTAAATGATTATATTATAGTGCACACCTTATTATTCTAATGATTTAGACCAACTGTTCACTACAAAATCTAAAAACTTGATTTATATCCTTCACTATCAGTTATAGATTTAAAAATATTTTTTATCCTTATGAACACTACTGACCATAAAGGGACATAAGCATCGATGCTAGTGTCCAAATATTTATCTAGTGGTTAGTCCTCAAAAGTCATCCAAATTACAAATTATTAGAAAACTATGCATAGACATCATTTCTAAATTATATAGTACTCAGTCTTATACACTTGGCACACTCAGACCTTGGTTATTTCTCTCAATTATAGACCTTTCCCACTTCCATAAGTCTTTCATCTACTCTCTCTTATACCCCTTGGCCTATATTTTAGTTTGACCAATCTTATATTGATTACCTAAGCCTTCTATCTTTTCCATAATGATTAAAACTACTTATGTTATGCCTTTCCAAGTTCTAAGTAGTTACCTACTTTCCTGATCTGATGCAAGTGTCTATTTCCCTAAAGTAATATATTTTTAAAATGAAACATAAACTACTAGTCAACATAAGTACTTTAATGTGATTTATTCTCCAAAGGGATTGGTATAAATATAATATCAACCCTCATTCATTCTTAACTTACACCTAACATAAACCAATGTAACTTATCAAAAGCATTAGATCAAGCACTTGATAAAGCAAAAATTTCCTATTTTATCTTATTGTCATATCAATCATAGTAAAAAAACATACATAGGTCTGAAGTATTAAAGGATTAGCCCAAGATCCTAGTTTTCCAAGTTACAAGCTAGGTCACTATTGTAATTATTTTCTACATATTGCATGATTCACACATAAGCCAACACATAGAGGTGAACTACATAAGTCTAAGGCTTTCTTCAAAGTATTATATATGTAGGTAGAGCTCATTGATAGAGGGGTCTTAGGGGTGTATCAACACCATTTTCCCACAAACTTATTTTTCCATAACCACTATGAGGATGAAGAGCTAAATTTTTTCTATTTGATAAGGAGAATCCATGACCTAGATATGAATGCACCAAAGTGAAGGTGATGAAAAACACATAAGAATCTAGGTGGTCACATTTAGATCTAATAGGTATTCTATACAGGACACCTACATTCAACACAGACACTAGTGTCAACATAATCATCCAAAGCTTACATAAGTGTTTGAGGCTATAGAGGTGCAAAATCTATAATTTGGTAACTATTCCAAAATACTCTTTCAATCTTCTTCCTGTATATTCTAGATATAAATTTGTATTAACATCAGAATCAATGAATTACCTTGTTTTTATTATCAGTACAATATCTAACATAGGTATACTTTTAATTTTTAACATATCTCAACATAATAAATTCAATATATGTTATATCTAAATATTTCAATTATTTGGCCTACTATAGATCTATTTATCACCCTTGTGCTTATTCATTTCTATATTATTAACCCTAGATACCCCCAACATCTAGATTTTTAGGGTTAAACATTTGGTGAACCTGATTCATGTGAATGCAAGTTTTTTGATCTAGGGATTTTAATCCTACTAGGGTTTCATTTTGTTGTGATGTATTTTTTAGATCTAAAACTTTACCCTAGGGTTTTACCCTCCTCTGGTTACAAGGGATTCATGTGCATGCACTTGCAAGTTAATTATTCTTTGATTATTTAATTTTGATATCTAAATAGATCTTATTGATATTTTTATGCCAAAAATATAAAAACACCTTGTGTCTTAAGGGAGACCCACAAAGTTTTTGAGAAAAAATATTTTAAAATGGCCTAAATACCTTTTTCAATACCCAAATAGAATTTAGAGATTTTTATGTAGTTTAAAACTTTGTAAAGTTTCAAAGTGCACCCAAACCTCTACTTTCCCACTTACCCAATACCTAGTGGGAAAAATAATTTGCATTACAATTTACAAATTTTTAAAGTTTCACAATGTAATCTAGAATCTAATTTTTGCTCTTCATCATAGTTAGTAGGAATCAGAACTGGCATTATAATTTACAACTTTACAAACTTATAAAGTTTAATGCAGACTTCACTTCCTACCTTTTACCATAACCCAATGATAATTAAAACTCTTGATATACTTTACAACATTGTAAATTTACAAAGTGTGACTAGGATCCCACTACCTACCTCTAAAGCATTTATTGCCTCTAATAACCCCTTCAATGGAAATTAGAGATTGAAAAACAAATTATAAAATTTCAAACATAAAAAATTACAAAGTAACTTCATGGACCTGCTTTCTTGCCATGTTTTCATATACCACCTTTAATCAACCTTCTTGGCATTAATTACATGGTTTATTAATATAAAAGTTAGGTTTTTCATCATTGTCAACATTACAAATCAAAGATAGAGCTCTGATGCCAAGTGAGATCATGAACCAAACCTCCAAGATGAGTAACACTACTAACTAGAGTTCATTTACTACCATCACCAAGAAACACAACTCTAGCACCAGATCTATCCATGACCAACCCCTACACACACATTCACAATATTTTTCTAGGTTAGTCATATTTCTTTCAATCACTAACATTGTTCTTCTGAACAAAACATAGATTTATTTTATTGTACCTAGGGTTTTATCTTTGGAATTGTAAAAATAATGTCATTGTTTTACCTTGTTGATCATGTTTTTTAGTTTCTACCTACAATTGTAAAATCTTGTTAAAATTTGTCTAATTCCTTGTTATTTTTGGGGTTTTTTATAATTCCACTAAATATAAGTGGAAATCCCTCCTGTTATTGCAAACTAAAATCCCATAGACTTTAAACATTGAAAAAACACATAAAAACCCCACTTAAAGTTAGGCAAAGAATCCCTTTGCTTTAACACTCTAAGTTCCCTTCATAAGTCTGACTTGCCTTTGCAAACCATTTTTACTAAAGGACATTTTTTTAGACTTTGAAAGTGCAATTACAAGTTAAAATCCCACTAAACCTTTTGGTTAAACTTTACAACTATTGTTTTACATTATATTCCCACAAGAACTAAAACCCTTCAAAATCATAATAAAACCTTGCCAAGTTTAAAATAAAATAATAACCTATAATTGTAATCCCAATGCTATGTACCTAGGGATATGATATATTAATATATATATGGGTTGATGGAGATTCTAACATGTGGCATACATCCCCTTAGTTATATGGGTACAATATATTAGGATAATGGAGTAACTTGTGAAATTAGTACATTGGGTAATGGTCAGCCTACATTGGAATTAGGAGGTTACCCATCCATGGGTTAGATAGATGTATATATATAGGAGATGATTATCATGGTAAAGATATCATGGAAGCATTGAGTCTTCTATTGTAAGAGGATATTGGAGGTTGTCCCCTCAAAGAGACATTGTGGAGTTATTCCTTCCTAAAGAAGTATTATATGGTGTTGCCCTACCTTACGGGTATTTTTGCATATATTGAATATTTGAATCATGTCAATATCATATCAAGTGGTATCACTCCTTTAGGAATGAATAACTTCATAATGTCTATTCGAGGGGACCACCTCCAATATCCTCTTACAATAGAAGACTCAATGCTTACCTGATATCTTTACCATGATAATCATCTCCTATATATAGACATCTATCTAACCCATAGATGGGTAACCTCTAAATCCCAATGTAGGCTGATCATTACCCAATTTACTAATTCCATAAGTTACTCCATTATCCTAATATATTATACCCATATAGCTAACTAAGGGGATGTGTGCCACATGTTGGCATCTCCATCAACCCATATATATTAATATATCATATCCCTAGGTATATAGCATTAATTCCCTCCTTGACATGTTTCATCCCCAAAACATAGAAAGAAACCAAATAATGAGTGTGCTTCAAATCATTGCACACTTGTCTCCAATATCGATCATCTAGCCATCCATATGTGATCTTGGCAGGTGATAGCTCTCCAATCTTGTTTCCAAATTCCATTATACTCCTCTGATTTTGTTTATGATCATAATTATACTGATTTGGTGTCCAAGAAAAATTGTTCCTCTTTTTATTCCATTTACCATATTCTGTTATGCTACTCTGATTCCAACCATGACCATAGTAGGTATTCTTCCATGCATAGTAATAGTGATTTCCCCATTCATTCCATGTGCCATAGTATTTTTTCTTTGGATTCCATGCATATCCATAATGATTGGAATTTTTATTTCCTGTATAGACAAAATTATTATTGTTATGACACTGCCACACCTGGTTCCATGATTGTTTCCTCTCATGATGATGTGGGTGTCTATATACCTCAACCTTTTCCAATACTTTGACCTTATCCACCATTACTTCTACCTCTTCTACCTTTTCCTTCTTTGTCTCTTGAGTAGCTGAAGTGTTCATTTATATTTGTAGTGTGTCTTTATCTATATCATATAAATCTTCATTATGCTCTTCATTACCTGTTTCAATCTCATCCTCATGATCTACCTAGATTGTTATTGGTGCCTTTTTCACTATGATATCTTGTAAAGTGATCTTCTTTTTCTTATACCAAAACTTCATGAAATTTTGTTAAACATTAATATTCATTATTCCCAAAGTCTCTAACCATGGATATCCAAGAACTATATCCATATCATTCATATCCAAAGCATACAAATCTGAATGCAAAACATATTTTTCCATAATGAGCTTCAAATCTTCAAACAATAATATATTCTTACCATCTACTCAAACCTCCTTGATATTATTTTCTTGAACATGTAAATGCTTGGATATATTCATGTTATTAAAGTTATACTTGCTAGTAGGGTTTATGGACACAACCACCTTATTCTTTTGAATGTATCCATGAAATTGAAAAATTGACTCATATTTCTTTGGAGCCAAATTATTTGAACCATTCTCTTCTTCTTCTTCTTCTTCTTCTTCTTTATCATCATTATTTTCTTCCTTTTTTACATCCTCTTTTTCTTTTATATCCCATCGATCTAGGAAAGTTTGTTCCATTGCTTCCCATGAAGAATACTATTGCACAAAGCTCAATTGATTAAACCACCAATGTTGTGCAAGTCTAGACAAAGAAAGATATAATTATATTTTCCATAAAATTGTTTTAGTATTATTCTCCTGAAAATTGAGGCACCATTCTCTAGCTTCAACATCATCTTCCCCTAATAATTTTTACAACTTCATGATCCAAAAAAAAATTAGGGTTCATGAAACCCTAAAATTTCAATAACTCATATAAAAATGCTCCAAAAAGTCCCAACTTTTTACTGTAGCTTCCTCTTATGATGTTGGAACCTCAGTCAAAATTTTGTGAAATAATGTCACAAATTTTGACCTGTAGATTGAATATATGAAAAACCATAAAATTGCAACAAATCACTCAAAACAACTCAATTTTTTTTGACTATGCTTCTCTTATATCTCTAGTAAAAATTTAGAATAAATTTTTTCTATATTTTAGAAGATATAGTGAAATTAGTATAAAACCTAAAATAACAATAAATCCCTTAAAACTAATAAAAAATCTCTATTTTTTTTACTATGACTTATTTGAAATATTCTCCATATATAGTAAAAAAATTGTGTAAAAATTTGCAACCAATCAAAAGTTATTAATGATTCAAAAAAATAGGGTTTCACTCCACACAAATTGCCCAAATCAAAGCTCTGATACCACTTGATATGATCTTGATATTCAATATATGCATAAATACCATTAAGGTAGGGAAATACCATATAATACTCCTTTAGGAAGGAATAACTCCACAATGTCTCATCGAGGGGACAACCTTCAATATCCTCTTACAATAGAAGACTAAATGCTTACTTGATATCTTTACCATGATAATCATCTCATATATATGGACATATATCTAACCCATGGATGGGTAACCTCCTAATCCCAATATAGGCCAACCATTACCCAATGTACTAGTTCCATAAGTTACTCCATTATCCTAATATATTGTACCCATATAGCTAACTAAGGGGATGTGTGCCACATGTTGGCATCTCCATCAACCCATATACATTAATATATCATATCCCTAGGTACATAGCACCCAAATCTTAACCAGATCTATAGTTGGTTTCCTACACCCATTTACCTAGTATACATGTATAGAAAAGAGATGAAGTTCTAGTCAAAGAGACCTAGTGTCCCATCCAACCTATATTCAAACACCAATGAGATAATTAACACAGACCTAGCAGAGTTTTGGAATAGAGTTAATGAAAAATTCAAGAATGATTGGATTTAAATCATCTAGGATAGTGGTTTGACTCAAGATATAGCCTTCTCACTCTCAGTATAAATTCTCAAGTTTATTCACACCATGGCTAAACATTATAATACTAAGAAGAGAGAAGTAGTGAATGGTAAAGGGGAAAAGATGCTAAATCTTGATCCATATTTCATAGATACTATGTTCTTGATACCATAATATGAGAGTTACATAGAAATTACCCCTAATTCCTTCAAAAAGGTTTATTAGGATAATAACTCAGCCTATTTATGGGTTTTAAATAAATAGTGGTTAAAAAGCCCTAGATCTACAACCACAAAAATGCCTAAGACCCTGGCTAGGAAATACTTTAAGGATAAAGTAAGAGATATCATTATACTCTTGCATAGATTTATAGGGAGCCTAAATGCAAATAATTATCAATATTGGATATACCAATATATATGGGTAATCCATCAAAATAAATGATACATTCAGTAGGCCTAATTGATCAATGACTCCATTCATAAATAGTTGATGGAGTTTCAAACTATAGTAAAATTTTATATGACCTCTTACCTTTTCTATATTTTATCAAAATGGATGGAATTATTGAGATTAAACACAATGAAAAATAACATCAAAAAGGCTTATAACTACTCCTCTAATCCCACCTTAGAAGGGAACAAATAACAATTCAGAAGGGTTAAAGATGCTTTTGTCTACTGCATCATAATCATGTTTGAAAAAGAACTAGGGAGGACAAGATTTCTTGATGCTGCAAAACATAAATTGTGAATTGGGATTCATACTTTATTTAGTTTCCTACATATTCATACATCATATCTGGTGGTTTTAGTGGGTGTATTTACACCCAAGATAGATATTTAAGTGATAGATGGGCCTTAATAGAACTTGTGAGGAAACTTGTGGAAACCCACAAGTTCTTATCAAGCAAGCATAAGACATGGATAAACTTCCCTATCAGTATAAAGAGATACACCTACCCTTATATATCTAAATATAAATGGGTGGATGTAGAGATGACTCAAATGACCTTGATAACTCTTTATGTTAGGACTTTCTATGATGTGACTAGTTATTTTACCAGTATAGTGGGTTCCTCATATTCCCACATTCCCTTTTATAAAGACTATTGGGAGGATATTTAGGATGAAGAAGATGTTAGGTTGAGAGATTATTCTATAATGATCTATAACAAATTAAAACTTATAATATGGCACCAGTTCTAGAAGATTTGAAATATGAGAAATAACCAGTGGATAGGGTATATTATGATAATCAAGTCTACCTCCAAACTCTTCCTCAAGTTAGGTGGTCTAAACCTAAATACTTATCCTTATTAGATAGAACCACCCAAATTATAAATATGACATTGAATTGGTTAAGGAGCAAGGTGTTAAAATAACCAAAGAGACCCTGAATATCATAGACAGGTTAAGAGAAGTAAAAGATAAGGGTGTGGTGATAGTAACAACAAAAGGTTTCAATAGTGGCAATCAAGAAAATCACATAGTGGGGATAGTTGTATCATACAAATGGAAGTAAAATTAGAAGGAAATAAGGGCTTCATCTAGTATTCAAGATCTAGCAGTCCAACTAATGGATCAGCCATGAATAGTTTCCATTGGGGACACAACTGCTATAACCCCTCCTCCTATCTATACTATCTAACCAACACAAGTAATCACTTTCCCTATTTTTACCAACTCACTAATGTAATAAATTACTCCTCTTATTTCCATGATCCCACAAATGAAAGCAATCATTCTTTAATATGAATCCCTAGTACTAGTGACTCCTTTATTAATGAGTCAATCTATGTAGTTAGTTATCCCAACTCCACCTCCACCTTCCTCTTCCATAATCACTTATACCCCATTAATCAACAACACCTCCCAGTAATACATGTCTACTAACTCAATCATTCTAACTAAAACCCCACTATCTATCATAGCCACTATGTTAGATACACCCCCATCTTCATCTTCTATCACACTACCCATTTCTTCCACTCTGTTTATTCCCACTACATTAATTGATTATTTTTCTACCTTGGACTTCACCCTTCTATAGGTTCCCTTATTACAACCACATGTGCCTACCTCTCCACCTATGTAACTTTCAACTTCTACACACCTAGTAAGCACATCCACTTCACCAATCCAAGTATCCTTACCTTCTTCCACTCTCAAATTAACCCAAGCCCCTACCAAGGAGGGGAAATAGAGATACCCACAAACCCAATTGTGGATACTCAACCCACCAATGGGGGATAAATAGCTAAATCATAAGTTGAAGAATAAATGATAATGTTAGTGGTATATATGACACTTCTCATGATAACCACTAGTGTAGAAACTTTAGTTGTAGACTCACAAGTAACAATGTCTATTGGATCATCAAAATACTCACTGGTAGCTACTTCAAATTGTTTAAAATAATTAGTATCAAATAAAAATAAATAAATGATATCTCCCAAGACACTAGATTTTGGTCTATTGGAAATATTGAAATGACCAAAGAAAGGATCCAAAACCATCTCTAAAATATCATATGATGTAATAGGGTAAAAATGTGTGGAGATCATAGTTCCCTCACTTAAAAAACAAAGTTATATTTAGTGGTGTGGGATTATTAGATATCTAAGGTGTGCCTATGTCATCCAACAAGAGAGACTAAAACATGACACCCAGATAAGTGTAAGTTTTATTTTTGAGAAAATGGATAGTGACAAGGTCACTAAAGATGAGCTAAAGAAAAAAGTTGATAATTTGATATCTACCTTAGGAAATTTCATAGACCTAGTAAATCCACTTGATTTTGCCTAGCCAACTCAATCTCTCTCTTAGTTCCATGACAAAGAAACATATGAGTCAATGACAAAGATTTGTACCATGGGAAGAACTATAAAATATTGGGATGATGAACTAATAAAAAAGGAAATAAAGTGATAAAACTATCTATGGAATACTATAAGACTTTGAAAGATGATCGTGTATCTCTAAAGGCAGAGATAAGTAAATATGAATAAGAGGTTGAAAGGCTAAACATCTATTTTATAAAATTACAGACCATTGACTTGATTGAGAGTGACACCTTCATATTAAAAAAGATAATAAAAAACCTTTAGAGAATGAAAATATAGAAAGGTTAGTTAAATTCAGAATTAAAATCCTTAGTGAAAGTATTGATAAGGACAAGAGAACATGTGACAAGGCTATAGATACAATATATGATATTGAAGATTCACTTTGTAAATTATCATGTGATGCAATAGATCACCAAGATAAACCTCTTCCTATTCAAGAGGTCCAAAATAAATTTAAAGGGTTAATTAAGAAAGAAACAAAACATGATACAAATTTCAACTTGAATTCCATCCACTAGTTCATCAAGTATCATAATACACTTGATCAAATGGGAAAAGATACCCAAGTCTATAAAGCTTCTTATAGATAGTTATTTGAGGTAATAATAAAATGTGAAATCAACAATACTTACACATTTGGTCTTAATAAAGAGCACCTTCAAGAGATATTTAGTAGCTTCAATGTTTATATAGATCAGATACAAGAAAAAAAGGACAAAGAATCCTCATAAATTAATGTTGTAGATTGATTATTTAAAACATACATTATGTAACTACAATTTTGTAAGATACATTGTAAAGTTGCAAGTTTCAAATTACAACCATCTTTTTGATAACTCTTACTTCAAGTTGAAAAGAGCTACTTGTAATTTTCAATTATATTTTTATCAAGATTTAGTATAAAAAGTGGAACTTGTATTTTACACTTTTCCTTTGGACAAGTTGAATGGATTTAGTTGTAATAACTGACATTGTAATTTGTACTTTCCTTTTTGACAAGTTGAATGACTTAAAAGTTGTAAAAGTCTCAACTATAAATTACAACTTAGGTTTTGTAAGTTAGTTTTAAAATATCCAAATATTAAAAATAATTCAAGTTCAACCAAGTCATGGTTCATTTTTATGCCCCATTTCTTGGGAGAGATTTATTTAATAAAACTCAAAGAGAAATTATTTAACTAAAAGACTTCAATGAAATTTTATCATCTTTCCACACTTGGTGAAGCACCCAACCATTGTATAATTATTTTCCTCCTTATACTCCACCAAAGACACCATTTGAAGCTGTAAATGATGACATTTGCATGTAGATTCCCTAATTTTTTGTTTCAAAATTGAGTACAAGGGTTTGTTAACTTCCTATCTCTCAAGGGAGTATTTTTTGTATAAATATGGGTTTCCTATGTATCCCATGTATGTCTTTGCTATTAGATATTTTTTCTACCTTTTACGAATTTATCTACATTTTATAACCTAGAGAATATTAATAGACCAAAGTTTTACCTTCCTTGTCTTATGTTATCTTTGTGTATGTATGTCTCTTTATTACATTTTTGAATGATAAAAGTCTTGTTTCAATCATATAGATTCATTTGTGGTATTGATTCTTCCCTTTTGAAAACTTGTGAATGAAAAATAAAGAACTTTGTTACTTATATGATAAATGCCCAATATTACCTTTGGTTTCATATTCATATAATATTTTGCTTCAATAAATTTTAGTATATTAAATGTTCAACTATGTTTAATCAAAGAAATTATTAATTTCCACTAGAACCCTTTGGTGCATCACCAATTTCCAGTTTTTCAAAACTCTTTCTAAAATTCTTTTCTTCATAAGTTAAAACTCTAGTTAGGAGTAATATCACTAAGAAGTTGTAGTTTGAAGTGAACTGGTCATGTATTAGTTGCACTAAGCTTAGTGAAAGGAATTCAACCTTCTCTATAGGTTCACCTCAATTTTTCAAGGTTCCAAAGCTTGGAGGTGATCCCATTATGTCATTGTATTTACCACATATTGAAACTCATACCATATTATAATATAACACAAATAGGTGAAAAATCTAATTGATAATAGTTTATGGCACACTTGATAGGACTCGAACATCATAGTTAATAAATTGGTTTTATTCTTAGTAAGCATTGTGAGAGCTTCATACACATTTCAAGAACACCTGGTGACTCTTTTGGCTTACAAATTTAGGAAATCCAAGTTTATGTATGCTAAAGATACATACAAGACCATCTATTAAAGGTAAGAGGATTGCCTTGCTATAATTATATTTTCCATTTAAAAAGAAATCAATATCAATTTTACTTAACCCTATAATGAATCATACAAATAACCACTATTAATTGGGCTCCTCATGAGTTGAGTGATTTTAATAAATGTTTTCAAAATACATGGAATAGAATCTCAGTGTTGGTCAAGCCAACCCTAAACAATGCTTTCTTATATTATTTGAAAACTTTAAATAGTGATATAAATATTATGATCTAGTTAATGGGTGGCACCACACTCCCCATTTCTTATGAAATATTAATAAGAGCTAAAATTTACCTCATTCAAGTTGGAAAAATTGCTCCTCGACTTCCAATGCCATTATTCCTAGAATTACCTCCCATAAAACACACTGTAGCCCCAATTCCCAAAACAAGAAATCAACCAAATTTATCTCCTATCCCTTCTAATGATTTATATGAGGTTAAGTTATTGCTTGAAAGATTTGGTAATGAACTAGTGGATATGAAAAGATTATAATACCAAAATTATAGGTCTTATCAACCAGCTAACCAAACATATCAACTTAATAGGTAGCCATACCAAGGCATCTCCTAACCCCAAAGCCAAACCATGTAATAAAATCCCAAAAATATCTATGCTCTTCCTACCCCAAGTACTTATAAGGCCATTGTTCATATTCAAAACAATCTACCCTAGGAATATGAGTGGTGCTATCATTGTACTCAACTATATAATCAAAATGCTTGTCCTCATGGTATAATAAACCAAACCTTGATGGTAAAAAGTATATCAAACCCCCAAGGGTATTAATAGGAAGCTACTTCTCAGAAGGAATATTTACAAGTGCCTACTCAAAATGAGACCATTTTTTTAAACTAGCAAGAGGAGGATTTTAATGATGTAAATCAGGAGGAAACACTAACAAATGGTGGTGGTTCATTGAAATAAAATACACAATACAAGAAAATGGAAATAAAAGTTGATAAACCAACTAAGGTTGACCAAGCTACAACTTTTAAAGTTGTATAAGAGGTTGAAAAAAGTAACACAATTCAAAAAAACCCAATGTGCTAATTGTACTAAATTGAAGTTACCATGTGGAAAACACTATCTATCCTAACACAAAGGGACTTACTTCAGGAATCTCTAAAAAACTTCCAACTAATAGAGAAGGTATTAGTTAAGGGACCAACTATTATGGTCAACTCGTGTCAACCTCAAATGAACACAAAAATAAGTAAAAATGGTAAGCCTTCCCCTTTTTACCTTTCACTCATAGTTGGGAAAAATATTTTTGATAACTACATGATAGACTCTAGGGCTTGTCCACTTGTTATGCCTAAGAAAATAGTGGATTCTCTTGGTATTAAATACACTCCTATCACATAAGGCATGGTTCAATTAGATGGGACTATTGTCTAAATAGTTTAGACTATAAAAGGTATAAACTGTACCATCCATGCATGTCTAAGCTTAACCATATCCCAAGATATCTCAGTTATTAACCTATCCACCTATTTTTATATCTATATTTCTTGAGACTTCACTACAAAAATGGGAGGGTACCTATCTACTAATTAGTCACATATGTTGCTCAAGACAAGATATGGGACTAGAGTGACAATAAGAGCTGAGCCAATTTCTAAAGACCATATTAAACCATACACTCCTATCTCTATGGATATGAATTTCACATTTCAAGACCGAGAATAGGATCTTGACCATGAAGTTTCAACACGCATAGAATAAATCCTAGACACTCATTTGGATGAATTGGGATCAACTTTCTAGTTTGATTCTTATGAATAAGGCCAAGGAAATAGGGTTGGGTATGAATTTCATCCATGAAGATGATGTAATCATCCTAAATATTTTGAAACCAATTGAAGATCACAAGGGAATGTGGAAATTATACTTTGATGTGTCAAGGAGTAGGAATAGTGCAGGTGTAGGTATTATTTTGATCTCTCCCCAAAAGCAAAGTTATTTCTATTCTTTCAAACTTTAATTTATTTGCATTAACAATGTGGCTAAATATGAAGCATTGATTCAAGGTCTCCAATTGGCCAAATAAAGGGGAATACAATCACTAAAAGTGTTTAGTGATAGTGAACTAATTGTTCACTAGGTAAGATCAAAGAACATGACTAAGAATAACTTGCTGATATCTTAGAAAATAGGATTTAGGACCTATTAGAATATTTTATCTCTTTAAACATTCAAGTGATACGAAGAGAAAAAAATAAATATGTTGATCACATGACCTCATTGAGTTATCAATATAATTTACCTGAAGAGATTAAGAAGGATAATAGCTAGCATGTAAAAATAATAGTGAGTCCATCTATCCTTAACAAAGCAACCAACTAGTAAGTTTTTGATAGTGCTCAACAAATTGTTAATTTTATACAAGATGAGGATTAAATCTCATATAATAATTAGTCAAGGCTCTAAGAGCAATATGGAGAAAATAATTTAGTTGAAGACTAACAAGTTACCCATGGGTTTTGTTAATTTAGAAAGTATCTTTAAATTTGATGATCAGCTAAAGGGTTAGAGTAAAAACCTCATGGTCAAGGAAAAAGAATACGAGCCAATAGTCATCTCAAAATGCAAAGATTTGAAGATCAGAAAGGTATGTAATACATCTGAAAAGCAATATTTTATTAGATTGTGTCAAGAATTTGATGATAACTTTGCTTGGAGTTATAAAGATCTAAGGGGTTTTAAAATTAGCTTAACCCAACACATAATTGAGATTGACCCAAATATTAATCCTATTACACAAAAATAAAGACTAATAAACCCAAAAATAGAGCCCTTGATGAAGAGTGATTTGTCCAAATTGATAGAAGCTAACATCATTTTCCGTATCAAACACTCATCTTGGGTGGCTAACTTGGTCCTTATCAGGAAAAAAATTGGTGAAATTAGGATTTGTATAGATTTATAAGAACTAAATAAATAATACTTTAAGGATCATTATCCCCTTCCACCCATGGAGAAAATCCTCTAAATAGTAGCTAGATCTGAGAGGTTTTCCCTTATAGATGGTTATTCTAGATATTACCAAATCCTAGTTTAGGAATTCAACCAATTCAAGACTGATTTTACTACAAAATGGGACATATATACTTATAAAAATATGAATTTTAGTCTAACCAATGTTGGTACTACCTTAAAAATGGCCATGGATATGGCTCTCAAGGGTTTGATTAATGCGATGATTCTAGTGTATCTAAATGACATCACTACTTATTAAAAATAGGTTGATGACCACCTATATCACCTTAGGAAAGTTTTTAAAAGGTGTAGAGAGTTTGGATATTCCCTCAATCTAAAGAAGTGTATTTTTTTTTCATAAAGGGAAATTGTTGGGACATAGTTTTAAAATAAGGTCTTGCAATAGACCCAGAGAGAGTAACTGTTATATCTTCACTAACACTTCTAGGCCATAAAATGGGTTACAAAGTTTCTTGGGGAAGATCAACTTTGTGAGGAGGTTCATTTCAAATTTTGCCTCCATGGCCAAACCCATTACTTCTATGCTTAAAAAGGGTGTCAATTTTTAGCTAGACAAGGGAAGGAGAGAATAGTTTTGAAGCCATCAAGTAGGTTATTTTTCAAGATCCTACCCTTGTAAATCTCAACTATGAAAATGATTTCATTCTCTATGCTTTTGGATGGGAATGTATGATGTATTCTGACCCAATAGAATGATTAATAATTGGAGCAACCTATTGCCTTTTTTAGTCAGTCCTTAAAGGATTATGAGGAAAGGTACAACTTGGTTGAGAAGAAAGTATATGCAGTGATAAAAGTTCTCAATTTTTTTGGGCACATGCTATTAAATAACAAGATTCATATGATGGTTTGTCAATAGAGCGTAAAGGAGTTTTTTTGAGCTAGGAGATGAATGAAAAGAGAATAGGTTAGATCAAAAAAGTCATGGAATATGATGTGATCAAAAAAAAAAAAGCTTGTAAGAGGAAAGGGCTTATGTGAGTAGCTTACTTCTGATATAAATACTATTGATACAATATTTAATGCAGTATATGTTCAATAATCATTCAAACCAACCAAACATCATATGTTTAACAACTATCTCAATAAAATGACTACCTTCTTGGAGACTGGTGAATATTTACCTGAGCTCTAATAATCCAATAAAAGGTATTTCAGGCTCTAATATATTCCTTATACTCTTGTTGATGTGATATTGTTTAGGAAAGATATTAATGGATTTTTGATGAGATGCATCGAGCATGATCAAATCCCCAAGGTACTTGAGGAGTTTTATGATGGCTCATCGGGTGCCCATTTTTACGCAAGGACCATTACCAAAAAAATAATGGGAACATGTTACTATTGGCCTAACCCATTCAAAGATTCACATAAATGGGTGAAAAATTGTGAGAAAAATGCCTACTTTTTAGGAAAGCAAATATTAGTAGCTCTCCCTCTCAAATCAATCCAAGCTAACAATCCATTTGCTCAGTAGGGATTTGATTTTATTGGAATGATTAATCTACCATCAAGTATAGGCCACAAATGAGTCCTTATAGTGATTTATTATTTCATCAAATGGACCAAAGCAATTGAGTTAAAATATGCCACATAAGCATCTATTTTAGAATTAATGTACAACATTGTCACTATATTTGGATTTCCTTACACCATTATCTTGGACAATGCCAAAGATTTTGTGGCTACTCAAGTGAGTGAATGGGTAGTGAGACATAATGTATACTTTAATTCTTCATCCAATTATTACCTATAAGGTAATGGCTTGGCTGAATATACCAATAAAAATATCATAAGGATTATTAAAAGGAAAATGGAGGATAAACAAAGGACATGGCACACTGAGTTGAAAATAACACTTTGGGCTAATATGATCACTCCCAAAAGAGCAATTGGAAATTATTCATTCATGTTGGTCTATGGAAGGGAAGATAGATTTACACTATCAATAGAGTTTCCATCTATGGAACTTACTAATCAATTGGAATTAATTGAAAATTATGCAATGATCATGTAATTAGAATAATTCATGGAGCTATAAGAAGTCAGGAATGAGTCAATACAAGTTATAGAAGCAAATCAAGTTCAAATAAAGAAAACTTTTGACAATAAATCATCTAATAGGATCTTTAACGAAGGAGACATGGTTATAGAATGGGATGATGAAAGGGCCAAGATAGGTAAGAATAAAATTTTTGATGCAATATGGAGTGGTCCATAAATCATAACACAATACAAAGGAGCCAATGCATTTTAGCTATCCATGCTTGATAGATCAGAGCTACCTATCCTAGTCAATGGGATATACCTCAAAGATTGCATTTGAGGTTGGAATTCTTTCCAAACATTTGTATATATTAGGTTTAGTTGGTTCCCCATATTAAGTTCTTTCCAACAATCTATAATTCATTAAGATTTTTTGTTTCCTTAATCTATTTCCCCCCCCCCCCCCTACTTTTTCTTATTTAAGCAATTCCTAGTTCTATTTATTCTCTAGTTAAAATGTGTTAAACTTAAAATGAATCCATGCCCAATGGACTAGAATTATACTATAAAAATTTTATTATCATGAAATCACCCTATAGAGGTCACCAAAAATGTTGATATTTTTGTGCCAAAAATATCAAAACACCTTGTGGCTTAAGGGAGACCCACAAAAGTTTTGAGAAAAAATATTTGAAAATGGCCTAAATACCTTTTCAAAGACCCAAGTAGAAACTAGAAATTTCTATGTATTTTACAACTTTTCAAAGTTATAAAGTGAACCCAAACCTCTGCTTTCCCACTTACCCAATACCTAGTGGGAATCAAAATTTTCATTACAATTTATAAATTTACAAAGTCACACACTATAATCTAGACTTTGATTTGTAATCTTTATCATACCTAGTTATAATTAAAACTCCCATTACAATTTTTAGCTTTGCAAAGTTGTAAAGTGCAACATAGAATCCACTTCCCACCTTTCAC
Organism: Torreya grandis; assembly: GCA_037957365.1. Lineage (NCBI taxonomy): Eukaryota > Viridiplantae > Streptophyta > Pinopsida > Cupressales > Taxaceae > Torreya > Torreya grandis. The sequence continues at coordinate 730,324 of JARHVA010001760.1, forward strand.
CATGAACTAGTCTAAATCAAAATTCTCACTACACTTTGTAACTTTGTAAAGTAGTAAAGTGTGATTGGGATCCTGATACCTACCTCCAAAGCATTTACCTCCTCCCAAAACCCCCTCAACACAAATCAGAGAGTTAAAATCAAATTAAAAAATTACAAAGTAATTTCGTGGACTCACTTTCCTATTGTGTTTCCATCTACCATAATTAATTACCCTATTTGGCATTAATTACATGGTTTATTAATAGAAAATATAAGTTTTGCATCATTATAAACATTAAAAATAAAATCTATAGATCTATTTCCAAGTGAGATCATGAACCAAACCTCAAAGATAAGTAATGATGCTAACTAGAGTTCATTCACTGCCATCACCAAATAATGCAACCCCAGTACCAGACCTATCCATTACCAACCCATGTGCATGCATTCATGGTATTTTTATAGGTCACCCAAATTTCCTTCAGTCATTAACATTATTATTCTTAGCAAATAATATGTTTCTTTTGCCATACCTAGGGTTTTATCTTTGGAATTATCAAAATAATATCATTGTTTTACCTTGTTGCTCATATTTTCTAGTTTTTACCTGAAATTTTAGAATCCTGTTGTTAATATTCATCTAGTTCCTCCTTGCCATCCTTAGGGTTTTTTGGAATTTGACTAAATCTAAGCAAAAATCCCTCCTGTTATTGAAAATTGAAATCCTATGGAGTTTCAACCTTTCAAAAACACATAAAAGCCCCACTTAAAGTTAGGTGGAGAATCCCTATGCTTTAACACTCTAAGTTCTCATTGAAAGTCTGACTTACCTTTGCAAACCATTTTTCTTGCCTAAAATTTTGTCAAACTATGCAAGTGTAATTACAATTTAAAACTCTCCCAAACCTTTTGGTTAGAATTTAAAGCTACTATTACACATTATATTCCCATGAGAACTAAAACCATACAAAAGCATAACAAAACCCCACCAAGTTTAAAGCTATAAATTAGCCTATAATTGTAAGCCCAAATCTTGACCAGCTCTATAGTTGGTTTAACGTACCCATTTACCTAGTGTACATATATGGAAAAGAGATGAAGTTCATGTCAAAGGGAACTAGTGTCCCATCCAACCCATATTCAAATACCAAGAAGATAACTGATATAGACCTAGGTCATAAAGGCCTAGTAAACTTTGATGGGTATTGTAAGAGCTATATATAAATATTTAACTCGTGTAAACTCATAGTGAAGCTGAATACATAGAGAGATATTTTAACAAAAAATATTTTGCACTCTTCTATTCTCTGATTCTCATTAATTAAATCATACAAAACATATTATAAATATATAGGAATATTATTCCTATAACTTCTCCCCTATTTTATCTCACCTAAATCCTATAATTAAGCACACCTATTATGATAAATTATTCTAACTATTAAAAATATATCATAAAAATATAATATTCTAACTTACCATATTAACCATATAGTTAGCAATAACTAATTACTATTTACCTTTTGATAAAGATCAAACTTGCTATTAACCACTCCATAAATACCCAAATTTACTAATGGAAAAGCTACATTTCCTATCATTTCCCCCCATAGTTTTTACATGGTGAAAAAAAATTCACACTCCTATCTACAAATTTACTAATGTAAAATCTATATTTCTTATCATTCCCCACATAGTTTTTACATGGTGTAAGAAAATTCACACTCTTATTTTTAGTATGCTCACCTATTATAGCATGCCTTATTTGGCTCATGGTCTTGATAAAGAGATCCTCACTCCTCCCATGGTTTAATAGGTTTACCATAAACTATGACATGAACAAGAACACCATCTACCTCCAAGAATTTGACATGAATAGAATTGTATTCCACCACATACTCATAGGTCTACATACTACTAACATAATCTTGTTGCACATGACCACTATATGTAAAGGAACACATCTCACATTTATATTATATGACCACAATGGATGTGTCACTGAGGGTCATCTCCATAAAGAAGTAAGCTAGTCATAGGATCTCTATAGTCACTGCTCTCCTAACTGTTGCTAAAATACTATTCATCTCCTATGGTATTTGGATCTACCACAAACTCTTTCAAGATCCATGAACTGACTTACATTGGTATTTTATATCTTTTAACAATGTTTTCACCTTAGGAAATTATGTTTGGAATTACATACACAAATTACATTACATGAACATGCATTATTGTTTTGTTCTTATTTTGAAAATCACACAAAAAAAATGAAAAACAAACCACACTAAAAAATAAAACACCACATTAAGTCACCACATCATTGGTGTATCCCTATAGTTGGTGACTGATGAGAGGTCATTGGAAGACCTCCTTGCTTTATATATCCTCCATCCTCTAGTATGTCATTGTTTATTTAGGTGGTATGTCGATGTAACTTAGTTACATGGATTTTATGAGGGAAATCCCCCCCATAATGTGAAACAATATTTTTACATATGACGTTGCATATAAGTGAAAATACATCTCTGACTCTAAACCTAAACAAATTTGACTTAACTCTATTAACTACTGACATATGGATATTAGACTCAAAAAATTAACACTTTTGATACTTTGATAATGAATTTGAATTTTTATGACAAACCTTATTGATTTTAATTTTTTCAACATAAAAATGATTTTGACTCATTTTTAACATAAAAATGTCTCTTTGAAATTAGGGTTTACCTAACCATAAAAGATCTTAAAGTAAATACAAATTAAACCAAATAATACATATGCCTAATCTATATAAAGGTTTTGACTCAAAAATAAATGAAATGACAAGACAAACTCCATATATTTTTGATCAAACCTAAAGAAGACTAAATCACCCTAATATTTTTGACATAAACTAAAGTTTATAAAATCTTGACTCACTATTAAAATAAATAATACCAAAAAAACTAGTTATAATCCTGATGTAACTAAAAAAAAAAGAATGATGACTTATTAGAAGGGAATACACTGGAATCATTACTAAAATAGACTTTAATAAAGCACGTAAAACTTAAAAACTCATGAAGTAGCTTGCATACATAGCCAATTTTTTGAGGAAGCAGTAGACCCATGAAATATCACTAGATTTGGTGAAATATATAGGATTGTAAAGGATATAATTAATTCATTAGATGAAACAAAAAAATCAAGCATGGATCCCCAAGACAACACTTCATTGTAAGCTTATTCAATGGTGTCACTGCATGAAAAAGATATGCATGAAATAAAACTCCTCCACTTTTCTAGTGTACAGATGGTGATGCTAGATGGTAAACTAGATCTACATGGAAAGCTTTAGGTAGAATGTTAGAAGTATATAGAGATTGTAAGTTTAATGTTGATAGGAGAAAAATTCTCATAGTAATAATACACCTTCACATTGAAAAATTATGAATCCATTGATGCATTGTGTCATGAGTTGAGAGGATAGGATGTAGTTTGTTTATATTTGGACTTGTATCACAACTAGCCATAGAATTTTTAAATCCATATGTAGGATGTTTTGATGATTCCAAAGGTCTACATAAATGACCAAATATTCACTCATAATAGAATGGATATGTTGAAACTTGAAGTTCAATAAGAGATGTCTAAAATCACATGACCTATTGAAGACAAAGATAGGAAAAATGCATACACAGGTCTATAGATATTAAATGGTATGTAAGAATAGCAAAACAAACCATTTTTTTACTAGAACATACATTGTAGAGACAAACCATAGACCTATACTTTATTCATCCTTAGGGGTAAAGGCTTTAATGATCACCCTTTAAAATCTCCTATTCTTCCATTACAGAGATTGACACTACTTTGATACCAATGATGGGTATTGTAGGAGCTATATACAAATAGTGAACTCATGAAAAATCATGGTAAATCCAAATACACATAGAGATATTTTAACAAAAATATTATACACTCTTCTATTCTTTGATTTTCATTAATTAAATCATACAAAACATATTACAAATATATAGGAATATTATTCCTATAAATTCTCCCCTATTTTATCTCACCCAAATAAAATAATTAAGCACACCTATTATGATATTTTTTATAACTACTAACAATACACCATAAAAATATAATATTCTAACTTATCATATTAACCATATAGTTAATAATAATAAATTACTATTTACCTTTCAGTAAATATCAAACTTACTATTTACCACTCTATAAATACCCAAATTTACTAATGTAAAAGCTATATTTCCTAACACACTTCTCGAATAGAGTCAATGTAAAATTCAAGAATGATTGGATTCAAAACATCTAGGATAATGGTTTGCCTCAGTTTATAACCTTCCCACTCTTATTATAAAGCCCTGAGCTTGTTCTCACCATGGTAAAACATTATGATGCTGAGAAGAGAGAAGTAGTGAATGACAAAGGGGAGAAGATTCTGAATCTTGATCCATATTTTATAGATACTATGTTCTTGATCCCAAAATATGAAAGCTACATAGAAATTAACCTTGATTACTCAAAAAGTTCAATCATGAGAATAACTCAGCCTATTTATGGGTTTTAAATAAAATTTGGTTAAAAAACCCTAGATCTATAGCCACAAGAATGCCTAAGACCCTAGCTAGGATAGACTTTATTGATGAAGTAGGAGATATTATTATACTCCTGCATAGAGTTACAAGGAGAAAAAATGCAAAGAATTATCAAGATTGGATGTACAAATATATCTATGTAATCTATCAAAAAAATAATACATTCACTCAGCCCAATTGATAAGTGACTTCATTCACAAATTATTGATGGAGGTTCAAACTACATGCAAATTTTATATGACCTCCTACCTTGTATATATTTTAGAAAAAGGGAGGGATTTCTAGGGATTAAACATAGTGTTAGACCACATCAACAAGTTTTATAATCACTACCCTAATCTTACCTTAAAGGGGATCAAACAAAAATTTAGAAGGGTTAATGATGCTTTTATCTATTGCATCATAATCTTGTTTGAAAAATAACTAGGGAGGACAAATTTTTTTGATGCTACAATAATAGACATTAAAAATTGGGGGTCATAATTTATTCAATTTCATATATATTCATACATCAGAGTTGGTGGTTTTAGTGGGTTCCCTTAAAACCTTCTTATATATGTAAGTGAAAAATGGACCTTAATGTAACTTGTCAGGAAAATTGTGGAAACCTAAAAGTTCTTATCAAAAAATCACAAGATAGGGATACACTTTTTTATTAGTATATAGAGATACACCTACCCTTCTCTATCTAAGAAAAAATGTGTGGATGTAGAGATGACTCAAAATACCTTGAGATATCTGGATGCTAGGCCTTTATATGGTGTGAATAGTTATGTTACTAGTATAGTGGGTTCTTCATATTCCCACATTCCCTTTTATGAAGACTACTGGGAGGATATGTAGGAGAAAGAAGATGTTAGGTTGAGAAATTATTATATAATGAACCTAGAATAAATTAAGACTTATAATATGGCACTGATTCCAAAATATTTAAAATATGAAGAACAACTAATGTATAGGTTATAATATGATAATCAACTCTACCTCCAACCTCTTCCTCAAGTCAAGTGGTCTACACCTAAATCCTTATCCTTATTAGATAAAACCACCCTAGTTATAAGTATAAAATTGAAATGGTTAAGGAGAAAGGGGTTAAAATAACCAAAGAGACCCTAAATATTATAGATAGGTTAACATAAGTAAAGGATAAGGGTATGGTGGTAGTAACAAAAGAAGGTTACAATAGTGAAACTTAAGCTAATCAAGTAGTGGGGCAAATCAGGTAGTGGGGCCATTTGACTCATAAAAGTAGAATAAAAATCATAAGGCAAGAAGGGATTCATCTAGTAACTAAGAGATAACAACCCAATGAATGGATCAACCACTACCAGTTTTCATATGGGTCACAACTGATAAAACCCCTCCTCCTATCTCTCCCATATAACTAGCATAATTAATCACTTATCTTGTTTCTACCAAATCACTAGTGTAATTAATTACCCCTATTATTTATACAAGCCTGATAGTGTAAGTAATCACTACTTCATTTGACTCCCCAGTACCAGTGATTCCCTTGGTAATGAGTTAATCAGTGTAGTTGGTTATCCTAACTCCACCTCTACCTCCCTCTTCCATAATCACTTCTACCTAATTAATCACTAACACCACCCAATAATACATGGATTTTGACTCAATAATTTTGACTCCAACTCCACTATCTATCACAAACACTGGGTTGGATACACCCCCATCTTAATCTTCCATCACACTACCCATTTCTTCCACTCTAGGAATTCCCACTACATTAGTTGATTCTTTTTCTACCTTGGACTCCACCCTTCCATAGGTTCCCTTATTGTAACCACATGTGCCTACCTGTCCACCTATGTCACTTCCAACTTCTACACCCCTGGTAAGCACATCCACTTCACTAATCCAAGTATCCTTACCTTCTTCCACTCTCACATTAACTCATGATCCCACTAAGGAGGTGGAAATGGAGAGACCTACTAATAAAACTATAGCTACTCAACCCACCAATGGGTAAGAAATAGCCAAATCATCATCTAAGGGCTCAAAAAAATTATCAGTGGTAGATATGACACTTGTCATGGTAACCACTAGTGTAACAACTTCAACTAAAGACTCATAGGTGATAATGTTTGTTAGATCATCACAAGACTCACTAGTAGCTACTCTAAATTGGCTGACACAATTAGTGTCAAATAAAAGGAAACATATGATATATCCCAACACATTGGATTTTGGTCTATTAGAAGCATTCGAATGACCAAAGAAAGGCCCCAAAACCATCTCCATAATCTCATATAATGCAAAAATGCAAAATATGTGGAGATATGAGTTCCCCCACCTTACAAATAAAAGAAAGATTTAGTGGTGGGATTATTAGATATCTAAGGTAAACTTGGGTCATATAACAAGATAGGGACCCAACAATTATAAATTCTCTTTTTGAGAAAATGGATAGTGACAAAGTCACTAAAGGTGAGCTGAAGAACAAAGTTGAGAAGTTGAAATCTACCTTAAAGTTTATATACCCAACAAATCCACTTGATTCTACCCACCCAACTCAATCTCTCTCTTAGTTCCCTAACAAAGAAACATTTAAGGAAATGATAGATATTGGTATCATGAGAAGAGCTACAAAAGACTAGGCTGATAAACTAATCACAAAATGGAATAGAGTGATAGAACTAGCCATGGACTACTATAAGACTTTGAAGGATGATCATGAATATCTAAAGGTAGAGATAAGTAAATATGAAAAATAGGTTGAAAGGATGAACCTATAATTTTCAAAATTTTAGGCCATTAACCTAATTGAGAGTGATATCCATGTATTAGAAAAGATAATAAATAATCCTTTAGAGCATGAAGAGATGGAAAGGGCAACTAAATCTAGAATCATAATATTTAGTGAAACTAATAAGAAGGCCAAGAGTGTTGGAGTATTGTCAATAATGTCATGGTGATGTCATGGAGGTGTCCTCATGAGTGGATGAAGTGCCTTGATAGTCTAAGTGACAATGAAAAAGTGTGCAATGTGCTTATCCTAGGATGCTTGAAGTATGATTGGGATTGAAGTATGATTGGTTTATCTTTAGCTTTGGCATGGTTAGAGATGTTCAATGATGAGTATGGTGATTTGAGGATGTGAAGGAGGTCCCAAAGATGTTTTATATTCTTTTAGTACTTGTGTGCATAAGTTTAATTCATTTGATTGTCCATAGTTTTCATCTAGACACTTTGGGTTGAGTGATAGAAAATCTAAGTAGGTAGTTTGTTGACATCACCATTGCTACATGTGGATGAGTAAAGGGGAGTTGGTTATATGGTTGTGATCACATTAGTCCTTAGTTATTATATGCTAAATCTTAAGTCATGTGACTAAGCAAAGTCAAATATATGTAAGTGAAAAGCTAGGCTCCCAGGTATTCTGATAGTGTTTTCCCATACGTAGCCAAATTTAAATAAGGAAAGAAAGCACTAAGTAGGCATTTTGATGGTAGAATATCTCACACATGTGGAAGTTTTATAAGAAGGTGATCATATGGGTTTATTAATTTTTTTTAATAATTATTATGAGTAAAATTTTATGTCATGTGATGCATCGTGAAAAAAAATAAACATGTGCAAAGTTGTGCTCCTAAGCATTTTGAAAATGTTTTCTATGTTCAAATAGAGTTGAGTAATCATTTTGATGGTAGCATATCTCACACATGTGGATGTTTAAAGAGAAGTTTATCATATGGGTTTGTTAAGTTTTGAGACTATTTCATTTTTGATAAATTTAAGATCATGTGATGAAGTGTGGAAAAATATATGCATGAGCAAAGTTGGCCTTTTAGGTAAGTCTAGGCATAGTTGGCTCTATGACATAAGATTTTGAGAAGGAATTTTAATGGAATTATATCTTAGACATGTGAAGGATTAAGGAGAAATTTATCTAATGGTTAGATTATATTATGTAAGGATATAATATGATCCAAATTTTAGATCATGTTTCTAAGCATAGAAGAAGTTATTACGGTTCAAAAATGGCTACTCAGGCAAATAAGCAAGGTTCTTATACTTAAAAATTTTCACAAGTTAAAGTTTGAGAAATATTAGATGTTTAACATTTGAGAATTTATGATTATGAATTAAATTTCAAATAAGATAAATGTTACATGATTTATTTGAGTAGTGAGGACATGAGATGCAAGAAAAGTGGTCAAAGTTTAACTGTGACCATTGTCATTTAAATATTCAAATTTAGAAAGGGAAAAACTAGTGTCTGGTATTTGGGCCATATCTTTCGATCTAGATATAATTTTTTCATACTGTAAAAATAAAATATGAATAATAATCCATGGAACATATAATGAACCTAATTTAAATATATATAAGTGTGTATAATCAAATATATTAAGGTTATACATTGACTATGTGTTTGTGTTTGTCTTGCAAGTGACCTGAGAAGAGTAATTGAGATTATACAGATGGTGTTTTGATGTTTCATGGTGAACTAGATTTTAGGGAGTGTTTTATAAATCCATTAGGATGATTTTTTTGAATTTTTAAGGTTTTACCAATTGTATGTAGTATTAACAATGGTTTAGAATGTGATTGTGTGTTCATTCATAATGATTGTGTGCACAGAGTGTTGTTTGAGAGAGTTGTGCTTAAACAAAAGGGTTATATGTTGGTTATTGGCACTAAAGGGGGAATTATATATCATATGGAATGATTCCATGATTTTTATAGTAGTTATATGTTCCTATTTTGTTTAATGAAGTGATAATGGAGTGAATGGGTTCACATGAGACCTATAAGAGCTACAAGGGCCTTATTAAAAGGTGTAGCTACTTAAGGGTGACCCATAGATGCTATGGCCAACCTATGAATATTATTTTGAGATGTGTCTTCATGTGAGATATTAATTAAGGGATGAGGTATTTGTAATTTTTGACCAAGGATTTGATTATCAAGTATGCTTTATAAATAGTGTAACCAAAGATGATGGTTTCTAGACTTTGTGTGTGAGAAACTTGGGAGAGATTTGAGAGATGATTGTGTGTGTGAATTGGGGATGAAAGGATGGGTAGATTTCCTTATGGATGAGTTGATGTGTATATTATTTTTATGACTATTTGTATGACATGTTGATCATAATTATATTGGTAGAAGAGTGCTCTTTCTATTTGAGTATGAACAAAGGTGAAGAGTGATAATCATAGGTCCATCATCAATTGTTGGAGACATCAGTGTAAAGGTGGATGTATTCATAAGTTTTTTTGTGGTAGCTCATAATATAAGGTGGTTATAGCCTCCTTATAAGGTAAAATTTTAAAAAATTATGGTTGTTATTACATCTTAGCTAGACAATGTTGTAGCACCTTGTGGGATTATAGTCTCACTAAATATGGATTTTAGTTTCTTGATCAGTTGTAGTTGGTCTAAATTAGTTCTTGTTATTATAGGATAGTAGTCCAATTTCATGTTCTAGTGGTTTTTCTCCCCCAAGAGGGTTTTCCACATATGTCATATGTTATGTGATTGATCTTACATTGTCTCTCTTATTCATTGCTATGAATGATGTGTATGATTCATAAATTCTTGTTGTAACTAATTAAGTAAAGATTGAAATTGAAGTTGTATTATTTACACTCATTGATTCACCCACATATCAATTATTATACCTCTAATAATTGGTATTAGAGCAGTCCTTTGGTAAAGGCTTAATAACTTGAAGGTGATCCAAGGTACAATATGGGTAGTCATCAAAGAAGTTTCTCTACTAAGTAAGCATTGATGTTTAGTGGATCTAATTATGATTTTTGGAGTGAAAGGATGAGGAGATAAACTATGTCCCTAGGGTTTGATGTATGGAAATCTATTCTAGATGGTTATATTGCTCTTATTACTCCTCCATCTAGTGATACAAATAAGAAGTTGTTTGATAACAATTCCAAGGCAATGAATGCTATCACTTATGGTCTTTTAGATACCAAATACACCAAGGTAATCCATTATAAATATTCTAAAGATATATGGGAAAAAATGTAGATCATTTTTGAAGGAGATTCAAAGGTCAAGCTTGCTAAGTTGTAAACTCATAGAAGGCAATTTTAAAGTCTCATGATGAATGAAGAAGATTATATGGCATCCTTTCTACAAAGAGTTAATGAGACTGTGAACATCTTGGAGAGAATCTTGAAGAGGCTAATATAGTCTAAAAGGTATTAAGGTATCTATATTTCAAATTTGATCCAAAATTATATTCTATAGAAGAGAGTCATGATCTTACTCAGTTGAAGATGAATCAATTGCATGGTGCCCTTACTGCATATAAGATGAGAGTAAATGTTGATATACCACTAAAGAAGGAATATAAATTCAAGACAAAGATGAATTATAAGAATATGTTCCAAGGTAATAAATATAAAGAGGATGACATCTCTGATATTGGTGAGCATGAACTAATTACTTTGATTACTAGGAAATTAGACACAGTCTCAGGGAAGTATAAGGGTAAACTACCCTTCAAATGTTTTAATTATGGTGAGATAGGACATTTTGCTCATAAGTACCCTCATAATCATGAGAGTAAAGATTATGAAGAGCATGGTGAAGGTTGAGATGATGACAAGAAGACATACAGGAAGAAAGGATTTAAAAAGTTTAACAACAAGAAGTCATTCAAAAATAAGAAGAGTCTTTACACAAAAGAATATTTTAGATCATCAGATGAGAGTGAAGATAACGACTCAAAATATGATCTAAAGATGATGGTATTATTGAATATGAATCTCTAGTCATGGATAAAGAAGGAGGTTGCTTACATCAAAAGGTGCTTGGAGTGATTCAGATGATGATGAAGATGAGGTGGACTATGAGACTATATAGATGAATTCTCTTGAAGAACTAAATATTGAGAAGAAGATTAGTAAAAATATGAAATCTAAACTCAAGGAATATGAGGAGTAGTTTAGTGTGTATGAGGAAAGACTAAATGAAGACACCAAAGAGCATGGAGATATGATCAAACATCTTAGTTATCAATTGGAAATTCTTTCTACAAGCCTAAAATCTAAAGATGAATGTTTAAGGTATGTTTATAAAAATGAGTATTTGAAATCTGAGTTAGAAAAGTCATCTAGTAAGGTGAAGACATTTGTGAGATTTGAAAATATCTAATGTGATCTAGACAATATTCTGAATGGTCAAAAGCATGCTAGTGATAAAACTGGTCTTGGATATAAATAAGAACAAATAATGTAACTCAAGACAAGATGAAGACTACTATGAACAAGGACAATCGTACTTTGAAGACAAATCATCAGATAACAAATAAAGGTGATGAAATAATGAAGACAAATCAAATCAAACAACCAAATGCCATGAGGTATGAAATATTCAATAGTTACTTTACATATGTAATCAATTTGGTCATAGGTATAGAGAATGAAAAAGACCTATTAGAAATGAGTTTGCATGGGATTATAATGGGGCTCATCAGTTAAAAGGTGTGAATAGAGTTAAATGCTTTAATTATCATGACATATGACATGTTTTAAATTTTTGTCCAATTAAGGTAAGGAAAGATACATTTCTTGAAAAAGGTATGGTGTGCTATAATTATGAATAAAGAGGCCACATTGCTAGGTTCTACAAGAAAGGGTCTATAAGTCAAAATAGGTTTAATTAGGATCTTAGAGTACAAGGAAGAAGGCATGTTAAAAAATGGAAGCCAAAGTGAAAAGTGTGAGTCATGATGAGACTATAGGTCCAAGTAATCTATCTACTATGGTGGAGAATTATTCAAAAGTTGAAGAGTGCCAAGGGAACTCATTATCTACTCTTGCTATTAGTAAAGAGACAAAGCTCAAAGAGAAGACCAAGGTGCTAGTTGGAGCTAGTCCTAAGGTATGTATGGATCCAAGTGAACATCCTACTATTGTTGAACATGTATCATGAAAATAACATAAATTTTATATGCTTAATGATGAGGTTATAAACTACAAGGAAGATTCTTCAGATGAGAATATATGTTATAAATCTATGTTGACTCCATGCATTATCAATATAATCATAGAAGAAAAGGAAAATGTTGTAGTGGTTGAGGAATTTTTTTTTCCTAAGACAAAGAATAAGAAGATTAAGAAATATAAGTATCAGATGACCAAAGAGGAGAAGGAATATGAGGAGTTGTGGGTAATTCCTTGTTTCACATCATGGTAGAGCATTATGGTGTAAAGGATGTCTCTACCAATGCTTCTTAGGAGACATATTTCTTGTGGATAAGTAAGTTTTTGGGCTCAATATCATAATGCTAATATGTAAAAAGATTTTTTTTTATCTTATAAGGTCATTGGTTAAGGGGGAACAATAACTTCATGAGTTTGATCCATTGGTTTATGAAGGAGCTATAATATAGAGTCAGAATTGGTGGTTTCAAGTGGCTTAATAAGATTGATGCAAATGTCAAGAAGTTTTTGTTGCTTAAAAAGGTCTATACAATTTTTTTTGATGTTGTCCAGGTGATTTTGTGGTCTAAAGGTATGTTTGTGCCAATTGAAGATTTTTGAGTGCTCTTAGTTTTTAGCTTAAAGTCAAGCAGGCCTAAAATGGGTTATAGGAAGTCATGGCTCTTAAAGGTGTGAATGTTCAATTTTTGGTCCATAAGTGTGTTATGGGTGTCTCCAGGTGTGAAAGAAGTTTTAGAGATGTGCGTTTACTAGAAGGAGGTTTGTTGACCCTATTTGCTTTGAGATTCTAGGGTTTTGGGCTATGATATAAAAGTGGTTTGTCTTGTGAAATGAGGTCTAAGGATTATTAATATGTTTAATGGGCCAAATGGGTGGTAAAATCAAGCTTCATAGAGAATTTAAGGTTTGTTGTTCTCAAATTAGTCATGTTTTTGTCAATATGGAGGGTTAATTGGCTAGTAAGTTTGTGAAAGAAGTATGTTATAGAGGATGAGATTGGTGATTCAAATTGGTGTGATTGAGGGGTCATATTATATTTATATAGATACAAATTTTTAGGTCTTGAAGATGTGTTTACTAAAAATTGTGGGCTTTGCAAGTTCTAAGTAAGGATATAAGGAGGCTAGACAGGCCTAGTTTGAAGAAGAGTGATTTTTGCTCAATTTATCAAAAAGAAAAAGGTATGTTTTTTCAAGGAGATTTCTCAAGTTTATTGAGATCATGTTTCCTTTTTGGTGAGTGGCATGAAATTATATTGGTGGTCTTTGTAGAAGCTTGAGAGAGAAGTCTAGTAAAAATGTGTGGTGGTTCTTCATGGTGTGTGGAGATTTGAAAATGATCAAAAGGTGAAATGGATAAAATATATTAATGGGAATCCCTCTCAGATGTTTCTTGGTGATTTCCATTAGATTTTAATATTTTTTTGTTTGTTATTTCTTCATTGGTTGTAGTACTTGGTTAAAGAGAGTGTTAGTATATAGTAAGAGGAAGTTGTCAAGGTAAGAAGAGGTAGACTCAAGGTAAGGGGGAGTTTGTATCATCTTTATAATATGGTAATTTCATATTTATGGTATATTTATGTCCTCAATATTAGTTCTTATCCACTTTGTCATTGTGTCAAAGGGGGAGAAATTTCATGTTATGTGAGTGCTTGAAGAGAGAGAAGGTGAGTTGAATGATGTTTATTGACATCAATGACAAAGGAGGAGATTGTTGGATTATTGTAGATAATATAATGTTTATGTAATTAAGGTGTTATTTTGAGTGTGTTAAGTGTCTTGATAGTGTAAGTAATAATGACAAAGTGTGCAATGTGTTTATCCTAGTATGCTTGAAGTATGATTGGGCTTAAAGTATGATTGGTTGATCTTCAGCTTTGGTATGGTTAGAGATGTTTAGGGATGAGTATGGTAATTTGAATATGTGAAAGAGGTAACCAATATATTTTGTATTATTTGATTACTTATGTACATAAGTGGAATTCATCTGATTGTCCATAGTTTTCAACTAGACACTTTAGGTCCAATGGTAAAAAATCTAAGTAGGTAATTTCCTGACATCACCATTTCCATGTGTGGATGAGTTAGGGGGAGTTGTTCATATGGTTATGATCACATTAGTCCCTATTTATTATGCACTAAATATTAGGTCATGTAACTAAGTGTAGTTAAATATATGTAAGTACAAAGTTGGGCTCCCAAGCATTTAAACAATATTTTCCCATAGCCAAATTTTAATAAAGAAAGATTTGAGTATGCATTTTTATGGTGTAATATCTCACACATGTGGATGTTTTAGGAGAAGGTAATCATATGGGTTTATTTAGTTTTTTCCTTAGTTCTTATGCACTAAATTTTAGGTTATGTGATGTAGTGTGACAAAAGATATGCATGTGCAAAGTTGGGATCTAAGAAATTTTGATAATGATTTCTATGTTAAAATAAAGCCAAGTAAGCATTTTGATGGTATCATATCTCACACATGTGGATGTTTCAGTAGAATTTGATCATATGGGTTTGTTTAGTTTTGAGCCTAGTTAATTTTTACTAAATTTTAGATCATCCAATGAAATGTGTCAAAAGATATACATGAGAAAATTTGGACTTTTAGGTAGGTTTAGGCATAGTTGGCTCTATGAAAAAATATTTTGAGAAGGAATTTTAATGGAGTTATATATCACACATGTGAAGGATTTAGGATTATTTTTTCACATGGTTGGATTCTCCTATGTAAGGAGATCATATGCTCCAAATTTGATGTCATGCGTTTAAGCAAAAAAAAAGTTATTAAGGTTTAAAAATAGCTACTCAAGTAGATAGGTAAGGTTCCCATAATTAGTCAAATTTTTACAAGTTAAATTTTGAGTAACATCGATGGTGAGTGTTACTTCAAGATGTCAGGAAGTAGTGAGATGAAGACAAGTACATGATGTTTAATGTTGAGTAGAGATAAAGATCAATATTCTTTCAAGGATCAACAATGATTAGGTGACTGTACATACATACATACATACATATATATACATACATATATATATATATATATATATATATATATATATATATATATATATTAATGGTGCTTATTAAATTTAAGAAGTCAAAGTGATAGTTGTTTAGTAGTGTTAAATACCAAGCTATGTATAAGATATTGATGGAGCACATTCATTCAAAGTATCTAGATTGCACGAGATGAGGTCAACTATCAAATGTTTAAAGTTTGAGCATTGGTACCTATGCATTAAATTTAGAACAAGATAAATGGTGTGTAATTGATATGAGTAGTGAGGAAATGAGATGTGAGAAAAGTGTTTGAATTTTAACTATGACTGTTGTCATTTAAAAATTCAAATTTAACAAGGGAAAAACCAGTGTCTAGTGTTTGGGCCATATCTTTCGATCTAGATAGAATTTGCTCATGATGTAAAATTAAAAGATGAATAATACACTATGAAACATATAATGAAACTAATTTTAATATTTTTAAGTGTGTAAAATAAAATATATTAAGTTTCCAAGTTGAATATGTGTTTGTGCTTATTCTACAAGTGACTCGAGAAGAGTAATTAAGCTTATGTAGATATTGTTTTGATGTTTCATGGTGAATTAGATTTTGGTGAGTGTTTTATAACTCCATGAGGATGATTTGTGTGAATTTTTAAGGTTTGAACAATTACATATAGTATTAATAATGGTTTAAAATGTGACTGTGTTTTTGTTCATAATGACTATGTGCATAGAATGTTGTTTGAACAAATTATGCTTAAATAAAAGGGTTATATGTTGTTTGTTGGAACTTAGGGAAATATAGATCATATGTAATGTTTACATGATTTTTATAGTTGTTATATATTCTTTTTTTTTTCAATGAAGTGATAAGGAATGAATGGGTTCACATGTGACCTAAAAGAGCTATAAGGGCCTTATTATAAGGTGTAGCTGCTTAAGGGTGGCCCATAGATGCTATGGACAACCTATGAATATTTTTTTGAGACATGTATTCATGTGAGATATGACTTAAGGGATAATTCATGCCTAATGGATGACCAAGGTTTTGATTATCAAGTATGCTCTATAAATAGTGGAACCAAAGATGATGGTTTCTAGGCTTTTTGAGAGAGAAACTTAGGAGAGATTTGAGAGAGGATTGTGTGTGTGAATTGGGTAATAAAGGAGGGGTAGAGTAACTTATGGATTATTTTATGAAAATATCAATTTTAGGAGTGTTTTTATGACCTATTGATCATAATTCTATTTTTAGAATAGTGCTCTTGTTGTTTGAGTATGAGTGAAGATGAAGAGTGATAATCAGAGGTCCATCATCAAGTATTGGAGACATCAGTGCAAAGGTGGATGTGTTCATAGGTGTTGTTTTGGTAGCTCAAAATATAAGGTGGTTTTATCCTCCTTTCAAGGTGAGACTTTATAAAAGTCTATTTGTTGTTATAGTTCATCTAGATAGGTGTTGTAGCACTATGTGGGATTGTAGTCTCACTAAATAGGGATTATAGTTCCTTGATCAGTTATAGATGGTCTAAATTGGTTCTTGTTATTATAGGATAGTAGTCAAATTTTAGGCTCTAGTTTATTTTATCCCCCCAAGAGTGTTTCCCACATTTGTCTTGTGTTATGTGATTGATCTTGCATTGTCTCTCTTGCTCATTACTATGAATGATGTGTATGTTTCATAAATGCTTGTGGTAAATGATTAATTAAAGATTGAAATTGAAGTTAGATTATTTGGCCTCAATGATTAAACCCCCACTTAGTGATTATAACTCTAAAAAAGATCACATGTGACAAGGCTATAGATACGATATATGATATTGAATATTCACTTTGTAAATTATCATGTGATGTAGAAGATCATCAAGATAAACCTCTTCTTATTCAAGAGGTTTAAGATAAATTCAAAGGGATAATTAAGAAAGAATAACCACATGATAAAAATTTAAACTTAAATTCCATCCATCGATTAATCAAGTATCATAATACACTTGATCAAATGGGAAAAGATACCCAAGTCTACATAGATGCTTCTAGACAACTATCTGAGGTTACAACATAATGTAAAATCATCAATCTTTACATATTTTTTCTTGACGAAGAGTGCCTTCAAGAGATATTTAGTAGATTCAATTATTATATCAAGAAGATACAATAAAAAAAGGACAAGGAATCCTCAAAAATAATTATTGTAGATTGATTATTTGAAACATACATTTTGTAACTACAATTTTTTAAGATACATTGTAAAGTTTCAAGTTGCAAATTGTAACTATGTTTTTGACAACTATTACTTTAAGTTGAAAAGACCTACATGCAATTTTCAATTATCTTTCTATCAATATTTAGTATAAAAAGTATAACTTATATTTCACACTTTTATTTTTGACAATTTGAATGGATTTAGTTGTAAAAACTCGCATTGTAATTTTCACTTTCCTTTTTGACAAGTTGAATGAGTTAAAACTTGTAAAAGTCTCAACTACAAATTGCAAGTTAGGTTTTTCAAGCTAGTTTTAAAATATCCAAATATTAAAAAGCGTTCAATTTCAACAAAGTAATGGTTCATTTTGGTACCCCATTTATTGGGAGATATTTCTTCAACAGAACTCAATAATAAATGGTTTAACTGAAAGACTCAAATAATTTTTTCTCCTCTTTGATCACTTGGTGAAGCACCCAACCATTATAGAGTTATTTTCCTCCCTCTACTCCACCAAAGACACCATTTTAAGATGAAAATGATGAAATTTGCATGTATATTCCTTAATTTATTTCTCCTTAACTAAGTGTAAGGGTTTGCTAACTTTCTCCCTCAAAAGAGTAGTTTTTTGTTAACTTCCTCTCTCCAAAATTCTATATGTTTTTTTTTAATTTTTTCAATTTATTATTTTTAGTAAATATTAGCATACAAGGTGAATGGTGAACTTATGTTTAAATTAATTTATTTTTTTAATAAAAATATTAGTCCATTAAAAAAATCTCTTAGATATTAGAAATGAATTACTATTTTATCATAATTTTTGATAATTTATTGGGAATATTCTAGGGTTTTGCCTGTGAAAGATTCCACACTATTTGACATATTTTTGATTCATAATAGATAAAATTTAAAATTCCTCAAAGGTTTTTTTATAATTATGTTAATTTAGATGATTTTTTTTTACCAAAGTATTTCATGGAGTTTTAAAATTTAGACCTTCAGGTCATATATTCTACTTTTGTTTCTATATTTCTTTGGGTTCATCTCATTTCATGAGAAACCTATTTTATATTCCAAAATTTCATATCTAACCCATTTATATCACTTTCTCTTCATTTTAAACATTTTGAACCAAACCCTAATTTACATATTAGGGTTTTGTCCCTCTTTAAAAGTTTATTTATGATAACTGTATTTATTTTTTAGATTTGAATTATTGTATTGGCATAAATTAAATTATTCTTATTTATCTTTTTTGCTCTAGGCATTTTGCTTTATTTCCTTGTGATTGGGTGAAAATTTATAGAGGTCATTAGGTAAGGCCCTATAAAGCCCCAACTTTTAGATCATTTATTTAATATTCTTGATCATCAATGTATTGCATATAGAGATCTAATGGAATATCAAAAATAGAAACCGACCCCATTTTTTGGATTATAAATATTACAATGAAATAAATAATGATGAAAATGAAAGTAAAAATGAACAAGGAAATGATAATGTAAATTTTTCATATGGCTATGAATGTGATGATATTCCTCTTGGGTATGAGAAGCCTAGTTCTCTTATTTATTCTCTTTCTAATGATGAAGGGTTTCGAGAGTCAAGAATGATACATTTTTTTAAGTCCTTGAAAAAATATGATAAAATAGATAAGAAAATGATAGCATTCATAATGTTGTAATTCAAAATGTTTCATGCATATATTATCTATATGCACCAACAGTTAAATATTCCTCTTCTACTGCCAAGGATGAAAATGTTGAAAAAATTGAATGATTCTCTCCTTTTCCTAATGATAAAAATGCTAAAGAATTAAGTTTGTTTCAAAGTGATGTTAATGTTGAAAATATTATCCCTTCTTTGTATCACTAAAGTGAAAATAGTGAAATCATTTATCCTAATCATATTGTATTCATGAAATTTAAAATAATATATCACCTTGTAATGATAATGATATCAAATTTAATTATATCCAACATGATATACATACCTATTTATCCATGGGTACTCATTTATCAAATGTTATAAAAACATATGATGATCCTATTTTTTAAAATGATAAAGATTCTATCATTCCCATGTTTTGTGTGAATGGTGATTTATAACCTCTAAGCAACACTTAAACCTCTAAACCAATATTTACTTGTGATATTTTATATATAATGACTACCATGGGAGATATTCAACAACAAATTAATATTATTAAATTTAAAGTTTATTCTCATGAGGCTTCTTTTGAGGAGAATGTACTAACAAATCAACCTCTTGATAAAGATGTCTTTGAATATATTTATCATTAAAAATTTATCATGTCTAAGTTCTATTCCTTAAGGGGTAATTAGGATCCTACTACTAATTTTAAATAATATATACACTCCCTTGGACATTGGGCTCAAAATGGAAGTTTGCTATTAAAGGCCTTCCATTGAAGTCTAACCAAAGAGCCTCTTGATTAGTTTTATAGCCTCTAAAATGGTTCCTTATCAAATTAAAAAAAATGAATATGTATTCCTCTAAAATTTTCATAGGTATACCTTACCTAATTTACCATTGGAATATTTTAAATATTTAACACAAATTAAGAATGAGTCTATTTAAGACCATGCTATTAGACTTAAGGATATAGTATATTCCTTAAACTATACCCCCTCGAATTTGGAAGTGAAATTTATATTTATTATGGGTATTATTCATACACTTAGATAAATATAATTACATAATCCCTTTGATTTATTTGATACTTTATATTGGGATGTGCATAAATATTCACATGCTTTAATGAATACAAAAAGTGAATTGCCTATTTCTTCACAAAAAATCAAGCATGGTACACATTTATATTTATTATGGGTATTATTCATCCACTTAGATAAATATAATTACATAATACCTTTGATTTATTTGATACTTTATATTGGGATGTGCATAAATATTCACATGCTTTAATGAATACAAAAAGTGAATTGCCTATTTCTTCACAAAAAATCAAGCATGGTACACATAATGTTTCCCAAGAAAATAATCAAATTAATATGGGTCATGAACCAATTAAAAAAACCTATTTAGAACCAATAATATGCATAAAATAACAAATAGTAAAGTTATTTAATAAAGGAAAGAATCATACTTACAGAATAACTCCTATGGTTAAACCATATGACTCTTCAAAAAGGCAACCACTTTAGTTTGATTGGTACTAAGATAGAACACATGATATATTGTGAAAATTATTAAATAAATGAATGATAAATCATCCTCTAAATTCTCATTACCCACCACATATATTTTAAAAGGTAAAGTGACAACACTTTTGCATTTACCATGATATAAACATGCACTAAGATAATGATTGTTTTGCTCTTGAGTAAAAGCTTACACAATTAGCTAATAGGGAAATTATTATATTTCAAAAATAAATATTTATATTTCTTTCCCATACTTATATATATATTATTCTAATAGGGTTGAGACATCCCATATTGATCCTTTTAAGGAACACATGGTCCATCAACCTTTGCAGAATATAACCAATAGTAGAAATCCTTCTCCTAGTGTACCCACACAACAAAATTTGTTACCTAAAATTACACATATAAATATATGGGATATATTTATAGATGTTTCAGTGATAGTGACAAAAATAAAACTAGAGGTCTCATTACTAGTTGATCATTGTAGTCAAGTTTTCTTATTTACAACTAATTTTCACTGCATATGGTAATTGCCTCATTATTAAAAAATTAAAAAAATAATTAAATTAAAATATTTCATACCATTAGGAAATTCACCATATACAAGCATACATTATCGATACCACATAAAAACATACCAAAGGACCTTGATGCAAATTCATAATTATACTACACACCATATGAAGACATAAAGTGTACCTAAACATGTTCCTACTACTACAACATTAAATAAACCACATAACACTTAATGATGGGTTCCAAAAATCCCTAAACCTATTACTCCTACTATTTATTCACAACCCCAAAATCTTATTTTACATATGTAGAGCATCCCATATACTAAAATGATAAATAATACACCTATACATGTTCCTTGGTAGCATCCCTAATTTAAAAAACTAGGTTCATAGAGGGGAGATATATATGACCATCATTTAGATGTGATCATAGGATTGTATTTTCCTATCACATTCTATAAACACCAAAAAAATCAAAAAGTTTAAAAATATAAAAATATTTTCAGCATCTACATATTCTATTAGTTCCTTGGAATCTATGTGTTAGTTTCATATTGATGTATAACATATCAGTTACTTTTACATCTAAATACACATGTGTTTCATAATTCTATTTCAGTGTGATATAGGCATACATAGATACATGATTTATAGACTTATGGATGTTGGCCTTTCCTTCTACTCACATCACTAAGATGTTGGGGACATCCACCTATATGATCACCATAATTCTAGGTTATATAATTCTATGGTCACTTTGCATTATCATGTTTTGAGCTCATATATATATATATATACTTACACATGCCTGTATCCATGTTTATATATTATAAAACATATTGGATATGCTATGTACTTGATATTTTTTACTAATACATTAGATCCATGGGCTAGTATGATATGCTTATGATGGTTATTTGTGATTCCATTTATGCACTTATTTGAGTGTTTTACCTTGATATTGTCTTATTTTTTGAGAATTTGAATATGCTCCATTATTTACAACTCCTATGCCTTTGTTTCTTCTTTGAAATTTGAAAATGTCATTCTTTGTTGTGTGGAAATTTTAATATTTCATTATTAATTTTGTTTACATTTTACTAAATCATGTCCATTTGATTGTATGACATTTAAACATACCCATTATTTATGGTCTCCTTTGACCATTGCATTTTGACTTGATTTTAAGTGCTCTTGTGTGTGTGCTTAGTTGCTTGTTGATCTTGTAATATTACTATCTATGTTGTAATGATATTTATCATGCATAGTAGGCCTTGATGTGATCACATTCTATGCGTTTAAATGGTACATTTACCTATACATGTTCCCATATATGTTACATGGTTCATTCATAGTTATACGGTTATCTTATCTTTTTAAGGTGAGGTAAATACCAATTCCTATCTTCCATCACCTCAAAAGGGGGAAAATATCAGTGGGGGAATGTCATAAAATCATGGCATCCACACATTCACAATTTTATATATATAGTGGGGGCATGTTTTAGGAACATATTCTCCACAGTTATTTAGTATTCAACATACCCATAATACAATGCAGTAATGTTTTATAAACATGTTATCCACATTGACACTTATATTAGTTTTCATATTTATTCATGTATAGTGGTGGAATTTTATGGTAACATGTTGTCCACACATGTTCAAATTTCCAAATTGGCCAAAGCACACTATTACATGATTCTGATTAACATTTATGATAAAGTTTTATACATTAGTACTATTTTTATACATAATTTTAACATGATACATATCTAAGGTGCATATTTTATGAAATGTGTACATAATATTACAAAATCTAAATTAGTTTTAGATTCAAGACACTTTTAGGGATTGTTGCCACCCACCAGGTTGGAATTTTAGGAACTATATTGAGCCAATTTACTACAATAGTTGGCTTACATTTTGGTATGGTTGAGATGATTAATTACTCAAACGTGACATTTTTATAGGTTAGAGTTTATTGTATCATCTAGTCTCACTAGTTTATTAGTTTGAGTTAACTTGGTTCACTCACACTCACTAGGTTATAAGTATGATTAGGTTGCACAGTGAGCTAGTCTTAACTACCAAGTGGCAATTCAACAATGCTCTAAGGTTGGGTGCATGGTCCCTCATATATTTATCTCTATATCTCCTTAGATATATTCACTTTATATATATATATATATATATCTTGATCTCATTTTTAGTGATTCATAATGATACATCTTTCAAATTAAATTGTTTATAGGAAATGTAATTACATCGATACATAGGTGTAATCATAAAACTTGCTCTTTCAATTTCAATAATTTCAAATGATTTTAATTTTATATGATATTAATTGATTATGTACTATAACATGCTATTGGTTTTAGGTCACTCACTATAAAAAAGTCAAGATGGACTCAAACAAAGACAAGGTGTGTTATACACTCTTAGGTACACATTCATTTTGCTTTAAGATATAAATTTAATTACTATATTAAAGGGGGAGGAATGTTGACACTACTTATGAATTATATAACACCTCAATATTATACACTTGGAAAACTCAAACCTTGGATTTTCTTCTAAATTTTAGACCTTTCATGGTTCTATAAGTCTCACATCTACTCTCTCTTGTTCCCCTAGGGCTATCTATTAGTCTAACTAGTATTATATTAATTACCTAATTCTTCTATCTTGACCATATTTCTTAAAACTTATTTATATTATGCCTCTATAAGTTATGATCTTGTACCTACTTCCCCTAGACACTTGTGTCCCAAATAGACCCCTACATTGATGCAGGTGTCCTACTAAGATGCAAGAGTCTAATGCCCTAGATTCATATAGTTTGTAAATGAAACATATATTAATAGTCATCTTAAGTGATATAATGTGATTCATTGTATAAAGGAATTAGTATAAATAAAATATAAACCCTCATTCATAATTAACCTAAACCTAATATAGACCAAGACAACTGAATAAAAGCATTCAATCAAACACTCAATAAATTCAAGCTTTCTTATTTTCTCCTATTCTTATCAATCATTAAAAAAACACATATATAGGTATGAAGTACTGAAGTAGCAACCAAATATCCCAATTTTGAAAGTTACAAGCTAGGTCATTATTGTACTTGATTTATACATATTGCATGATTCACACACAAACCAACACATAGGGGAAAATTACATAATTCAGAGTCCCTCTTCAGAGTAAAGGATATGTAGGTAGTGATAATTAATAGAGGGGTATTTAAGGAAATTTGAAACCATGTGCCCACTAACTCATTTTTACCATAACTATTATGAGGAGGAAGAACTAGGGTTTTTCTATTTGATAAGGAGAAATAGTCCATGACCCATATCTGAATGCACTAGAGTAAATGCGATGAAAAACCCAAAATCATCCAGGTGATTTCACCCAATTCTAATAAGTATTATATATAAGAAACCTATTTCCAACCCACAAACTAATGTGGACACAAATTTTCAAGGCTAATGTAAGTGTTTGAGGCTATAGAGGCACAAAATCCAGAATTTGGATTCTATTCTAGAACACTCTTTTAGTCTACTTCCTACCTATTCCAGATTTCGATCTGTATTAACGTTAGAATCAAATAAATACCTTGTTTTCATTATCATCATTATATATATATATATATATATATATATATAATAGCTTTACTTTTTATTTTAATCATATCTTAGTATAATAAATTTATTGTATGTTCTATCTATGTTTAGTAATTAATTGGCTTGATATATAATTATTTATCACCCTTGTGCTTATTTCCATATTCTTAACCCTAGATACCCCCAATATGTATATTTTTAATGTTAAACACTATAATTCAATGTATTTATCTTATTTAACCCTACCATGAGATATTTTTAAAAGGTGAAGTATACAAGTCTTAGCCTTCTCATTAATCATCTAGAAAATACAAAGAAAGAACCTACCAAGGTTCATTTAATAAATCACACAATTGATTTATTTTTACCTATTCATCCCTATTTATTTATCAATCATAGGAGTAGTCATATAAAAGGTCTAAAACATATAAAGACCAACTTGTGGTATTTTTCAAGTTACAAGTTAGATCATTGTATGCATCTACATATAGCATATTACACCATTATTCACACACACACACACATAGGGGAAAAATACATAAGTCTAAGGCCCTCATTAGAGTATTATCTATATATGAAACACTCATTAATAGAGGGGTATTTGAGGTCAGCTCAACATCATGAGCCCACTAACCCATTTTTTAAAAAACACATCCCAAAGGTATATAAGGGTGAATATCTAGGGTTTAATCCATAAGAAAACATATTCATCCTATGTTCCAAATCTAAGTACATCAACTAGGGAGGTGACAAAAAACCTCAAATTTTGAAGTTTGTTACATCATAATCTAAAACATATTCTATATTAGATAGTAACATTGTATAATAGACAGTAGCATCGATGATAGTGTATAAAGGTTGATGGTAGTGTTCATATCTCTAGAAACATCATTTTTAGAATCTAAAAAATATCTAAGAATATTGATCCTACACACTTCTACCTATGTACAAATCATATCGCCCTGTGTATTATAAATATAGCTAAGTATCATTATCATCAACATTGAAATCAATAAAACATATTTAAAATTTGGCAATTTTTATATTAAACACATCTCAGTATTTAAAATTTAGAATATTCATTTATCTAAGTTTGTAATTAATTAGCCTACTATAAAATATTTTTATTCATCCTAGTATATAAGCTATTATATTCCCTTAACCATTCACATCATATTTATAGAAATGGCTAAGCATAATGGATACTTTTTTTTAATATCTATGCTCATTGATGTGATAATATTTATAAAATTATCTTGTAACCTCTTGTGTTAGATGACATGTATGGTGATATTGATAATAAGGTAGCATGATTAATTTTTTATCAATTAGTATTAATAAAATAGTAATTGGATTATACTTAAGTCTTCAAAATAATAAGGGTTGATTAATAATAGGAGTAGGAATTTTGAGATTTGTTTCATTATTAACTGTATTATATGTAGTTTCATTTTTAGATGAGGAATCACTTAGTTGACTTGAAGTTGTTGAATTTTATGAAATTGTAGAGTCATATGTACAAGTGCATGCATGTATAAGATCACTCTAATGGGAAAATAAATCCATGTAAATTCATTCAAAAGATGTATAAGTATGATAGATTGATTTTTACTTAAGTGGAGATAAAAAGGCCTTTAAAAATATGAATTCCCTTTCTAAATCAGTTGGTAGATACATTAAGCAATTCACTCTATTTTTTAACCTTAAAATACAATTGTTTGTGGGTTCATTGTGACCCTGTTATGGGCTTTATAAATGTTTTAAAATTAACCAAGGACCTAGATTATTTTTCAAATGAGATAAGAGAACCTCCTATATTTTTCACAAATAGATATATAGAACCACTAGGTAAATCATAAAACCAATCTAAGGATTTACCTTTTAAACTTTGACAAAATATTTTTAGCAATACTTTACCATCACATGAATGATTTCCAAGAGAAGACATAAAGTATGCAAGGTGGGTATGAGGATATCCATATTTATAAAATAATTGGAATGTATACATAATAAATAATTGTATATATGGATGATTGAGTATTCACTATATTATGCTCTTCCCTAGTATGAAATTGTTATCGAATTTAACATTATATGTTCTAGAATTTAAGGATAAGACAACAAAATATTTTTGAAATTCACCATTTTCATGAATCATGGACATTATATGACCAATAGACATGGTTATAGTTTGTAAATTTTTGTTCATATATTTCATTTTGCCATATATCTCAAACAATATGTCAATTAATGCATTTATTAGAAACATAATCACATTAATTATAAATAGATGAGTCATTACATGACTTAGAAACATAATCATTTTTTATATCAATAGAATAATAATTTCAATTCATTTTATCCAAAAGATCATTGAAAATCATAACATCATGAGGTATAGAAACATCTTGAATAATGTGAAAAACAACAAGTGTATCATATATATATATTTTAATGACCAAGCAACATTAATATTTCTTAGTCATAAGATTAATAGTATCAAGAATTATGTTTTTAATTAAATTTTTATTATATTATTTTTATAACTCATGAATATTAGAAAGGTATATGAAATGGGAAGAAAATATACTCTCTTTAATTATAGCATTAATTTGACCTATTTCTGCTTCACTACCATTGTACAAGGGTACATCACTAGCATACCAATCCTTAGTACCATCATTCACATAATAATTATCATTATTTAGATAGTTATTATAATAATTCAAATAATCATGATCATCATGCATTTAATAATAATTATTATTCACACAGTCATGACCAACATTTATCCACTCATTGGTCTAATCATAAAGCATACCTTATGTAGAAAACAAGTAATATATATGATGATAAATAGTAAGGTTTGAAGGATGGACAAATGAATAAGTTTCAAAAAATTAAGTGGATAAGAAATAAAACCACAAGTCATAACCCTAATAAAATAACAAACATATATCCTTATAATTTATAAATATTATATATCAATAATTGAAACCCAAATGTCAAAGGACACTTAATAAAGAGAAATAAAACATTAGATATGAAATTCAAACCCCAATAAATGACAAATCTAAAACTCTATATAAAATTTAAACCCTAATGTAGGAGGAAACATATGGATTATCATACTCAACTCAATGATCAAGTTCACCAAATTTTTTTCCTTTTTTTAGATTTAGATGTTTTAAATAAAGTAAGGCTAATTTAGATTATGTAAAATATAGAAACAACATTCAAATTTGAATTTAAAATGGAATATATGTATATTTTACTTAGCAGATTTGGAAATGATAAATAAAGAGGGGTAGAAGTGTACTTATCTTATTCTAATATTCTATCACCCACAAGAGTCATTATTAATTTTAAAAATGCTTTGTGTATGCTATATCACTACTCAGATTAAAAAAATAGTAGCCCAAACTATGCCCAGACATTGCCAGTAAAATTTGATCCCTATGGTATCAAATATCATTTTGGTTCTACCAATAGTATTCATGTATGTTGTGTAGGTCTTTAACTCATTATATCTCTGCAATTGTCCCTATAGATGCTTCTTATGTGTACACTCACCTTCTATCCTATGTGCTAATATATATTTTACATCTCATTGTTTTGAAACCCTAATCACACTTTTTACCATAAGATGACCTAAATAATGGCTAAAATATTTGGGTTAGACTAACCTCAGACACTTACAATTGAGTAGCTAATTGTTTCTTACATTCCAATACTCTAAATAGGGCTTAAACCACACATGGTTCTCCCACTTATATGTGTGTCTTCCAAATCATATGAATGCAATTTTAATTACAATTTAACCTAGGTTATACTTTTTAACAAACATGAAATTGATTCATTCTTTTAGAAACCTTTAGATCTATGTTATATCAAAAGATAAATGAGTTAGGTATCTATTTATCTCTATGAATGCTTTTTATTTCAATCATTGAATATATGCCCTTAGAATCATCTTAGGGATTTGTATATATAGTGATATTAAGTTTGAATTATGGAAATATTGGTGTACATAAGTCAACACAAAAAACCTATAAATATATAATAAACCAAGATGAAGACTGTCTAAATCAAAAGGGATGTGAAAATCATGCTAGGACATTATTGACAACCTCAAGTCCTACTAGTAATAATTATAATGTGAGTTTACCTGAACTATCTTGAGCATACAAAAAGTAGAAAAGATGAAATGAAAAAAATAGGGATCTTTTTGGTAGACCCAAAAATGTAAATAAAGATGAAATAAAATAGCATATGACCAATCCAATTAGATAAGAGAGTGCAAGACTAATAAAATAATGCCAATAAGTGCCCATCACAATGAGATTCTATATATGTAAATTCATGTAAAAAGTATTATGCAAATAAGACTCATACCAATTTTGGGTGTTTACATGTCCAAAAATATTTTTATATATTAAAATAAATTTAAAAAAATTATTTGTCACATGTTTTTATGAAAAATATCTCACACACACACATGCATGCATGTGAAAACACACACACACACATGGATCTCTCTCTCTCTCTCTCTCTCTCTCTCTCTCTCTCTCTCTCTCTCTCTCTCTCTCTCTCTCTCTCTCTCTCTCTCTCTGTGGTGTGTAGCCTCATTTTTTATTTTTATTCTAAAATCAATCTTTAATTTTTCATATACCTTTTTAATAATATTTTAAACTATAGATTATTTTTTAGAAGTTTTTTTTATGCTTAGAGTATTTATTAAATAAAAAATTAGTTTTTCTTATAAATTTATTTAACATTTTTTATGGTTTAATTTTATAATTTTTTTAATATCCTCTACATTTTTTTTGATAATATAGTAAATTTATTCATAAAAAAGAGGGAGGGAGGTATCCTTTGTACATATAGCCATGATTGAAAGAAAAAACACATGAGACCCCATTAAAAGTCAAATCTAAGTCTTTAAGTAATTGATATGAAACAAGGGATAAACAAAAAATATCGACATAGGCTATATACATTAAAACAAGGGCAAAACAAAAAAAAACCAATAAGATCTAGTTATGATCAAATTATTAGTTTTCCATTTATTCCAATTTCATTTGATATTCAAGCACAACCTTATAAATAAACATGTAATTGACACTTATCACATAAAAGTGTCAAAGTTTTTATTTCCATCATTTATTTTCACTATGATAACAAAAATGAGGCCTTCATTATTTAAAAATTTAATAAATTTATTTAGAGACACCTCCATTTACACTTTTATGACTTCCTTAATCCTTGCCTTATCACCCATAATATTATATTTTTGACTAGCTGGGGTAGAGGTTTGACTAATACTCTCCACAAATTTCCTCCTTTGAGTTTCCCAAGATAACAAACATTTTAGGTACTAACCATTTGATCATTGCTACATTTATTGACAAAATGATGATACCCTAAGCACATTTTTTTATTTACTCACATCCTCATGCACATGTTTTTTTTAAATCATTAGTTTCCCTTAAAGAGGAACCACTCTTATTTTTTTAATTTATAGCCATCTTACCTCTTTCATCTTGATCATTATTCTTTATAAGGTTGGTAATTTCCTTACATTTATTTGTCATTACTATTATGCATCAATACACACCACATGATTAGTATGATTAATATATATTAGCACTTGGCCAAGGAAGAATATGAGGTAGTAGATCCATATCAGTGTAAAAGTCCATGTCATTGTCCATGTCAAATTACTCTAGATTAACCCCATTATCATCTATCTTTGGTACACTATGGTAAAATATCCTAGACACTTAATTCGGTATCATAATCTAAATAATACTTGAGGGATGGAAAGGGAAAGATTTATTAGCTAGAGGCATACTCTCCTTGGTACAATTAATCCTAAAAAAATACCCAAGTAGGGTAATCAATAAAAGCATTTGTAATTACTTTTAACAAAGAAAATTTCCATTAGTTTATTTGGAAAAAGGTATGTATGCCAAATTTTAGTATTTGAACTCATATATAAATCATTTTCAAGGTGGATTTGATAATTGGGGATGGTTAAATTCTATGGATTTTTTTAGGTAGATTAGACTACTCAATTAGAGAAGGTTATCTTTATTTGGTAATAAAAGATCATTCTGAATAGATAGGAGAATTTTAGCAGAGAATGTTGAGGTCAAGACTCAATTCTTTCTCTAGATTATAGTTCAAGGTAAAATTGGTGAAGGAAGAATAATATAACTTATGACCATGAATATGGAAAAGAATGGTAGATAGGTTTAATATTTACAACAAGATTTTTGTGGGGTAATGTAAAATTGGGTGATCAATTCAAAATCATAATAATAATCATAGGTGGTACATATTCTATGGTAAATTTTCACTTTAGATGGAAAGAGATAAAAGAATCCTCAATAATGTATCAACATCATGTGAAGAATTTCTTAAGTGGTTATGTGAAAGAATGGATGAAACCTTTAAGATTTTGAGCATCATGATAAATATGGAAATATATTTACTTTTTATGGGCATGGGGTAACATAAGAAACATGTTGATTAAATTTGTATTCCAAATGGACTACTCTAAAAGAGGTATGGTTCAAAGCTAACTTTTATGGGGTCTATAAAGGAAACTCAAGGCCAATAGGGGTAAGTTATGTGATCATTGATGATTTGGGGAATGTGGTGGCCTTAAAAGGTATGATAATAGAACACATAACCAAGATTATAACATACAAATAAGTTATATTGATTGGTATTTGGTTAGTGAGATATTAGAAGATAAAAAAACTATAGGTGGAGGGTGACTCAAAAAATCCTTATCAACAATGAGAATCACAAGGGTAAATTCCATTGGAAAATATAAAAATAAGTGGAAGAGATATTCTAAGTGAAGTATTATTTATATTATATTTATTTATGGGAAAAAATAAATAGCTAATTGGTTTGTGGATCACATAGTTATCTTTTCAAAAAAGAAAATAGTAGTTACCAGTCAAGAGTTATGCAAATGGAAAGACAATAAAAACTAATTTTAAATGATAAAAAGTCTATAGAGTGTGTGGGTGGGTTTTCCTACACCCTTAATCTATAAAGTGTCTATGGATATGTGTGTATGACTTATGAATTACATACATTTCATATTATCATCACATTTTTTTATGTTCATAGTAAAAGTAGCATATGGAATAATCATGGTTAAATAGAGTATATATAGGAGATAGTCATTAATATTTGATCATCATATTATAATTTATATACTTATTACATTATTGTGGAGGTTTTATACTCAAATTGGATCAATAAAATTAATAAAATATTCTACTCTTTCATAAATTATTATTGTGGATCTGCTTATTTGTCTATTAATTCTATGATATATTACTCCATTATTGCAAAAATTCTAAGTAATTTATTTAAAATTGTTATTAGAGTGTTTAATGGTGAAAGTTTTTTTGACATCATGTTCTAGATTTAATGTTATCTTATACATTTAAGGCTATAAAAATCATAACTTATGATCTAGGAATAATTTATTTTTATCATCACCATAATATTGTTTGAAGTATTTTTTTGAAAAAAAAAGGTATAATTTTTTTTTCTGCACCCTTATGCAAATTAGCAACCATTAGATTCATCTTAGTGAGATGATAAAAATAATATAATATGAATATATAATTTTTCAAGTCTAAAACTCTCCATCTTAGGATTTTTGCATTGGTGGTCCTAACACTCATGACTACAAGAAATGGAAAGACACTCAAAAAATTCCTCACAAGGATGACACAGAGTATGGAACTTTAGATCCTTTGGTTTTTTCGGTAATTCACCAAATTTAGTTAGATATATAAAGCACATTGAAGAAATATGATCTTGATGAAATAAATGGTACATCACTGGGGTAAAAGGGGACACTATTGATGTGAAGAATCAATTGAAACACACATAAATTCAAAAAACAATATCAATAAGGAGATATGACACTCCATAGATGGGAGGTCCCACATGCCAGATAGGGAGATAGGTTGGCCAACACATAGTGAGATGAGGTATATTAGAGAGGAATCAAGAACATAATTGTAAGTTATTGGTTATTCCCCATATATATAGATCCAACCACTTACACATAGATAAACTATTAATTTATACATAGATAGATGGATAGATAGAACATTTGACCCCCTCCCCTCAATTACCCTATATGTGTGTGTGTGTGTGTGTGTGTGTGTGTGTGTGTGTGTGTGTGTGTGTGTGTGTGTGTGTGTGTGTGTGTGTGTGTGTGTGTGTGTGTGTGTGTGTGTGTGTCTATATATATATGTATGTATGTATGAATGTATGTATGTATGTATGTATATGGAAAGGGGTGAAAAAAACACTAAAATCAAAGGGTAAGCATAGAGTGAGTCATGTTACATATGTATATAATTTATATATTCAATGGATAGATAAAAAATAATGGTTAAAACTTGATATACTTCATATTGATCTAATATGTTAGCTTAGTTTGAAGCACCCCTATCACCTACTATATATAACCAATTGGGGTGGGAAGAGAAGTATAATCCACTTCTATTTCAATTGGAGAGGATTCATCTAGAATATAACCTATAGAGGGTTTGATCCTAACCCCCCCCCCAACACACACACACACATATAGGGACGTTCTCCCCAGGTCATATATATATATATATAAGATATCTGCCTAGATATCTATATATGGATGCCCAAAAATAAGTTGGTATAGATGTGTTTTCATGATTCATAGAGATTATTAGTGGTGGTTGATAGATCTTGTGACTCAACATTCATAAAATAATCTTCTACCACTCCATTTGGGTTTTCCTAATTAAAAAAATCACAACTCCAATATTGGATTGAAGAACATGGTGCCAAAATTGGAAATACACAAGTTTGATGGTAAGGATCCACTCACTTGGATCAATCAAATAGAAAATTTATTTGATATAAATTAAATCTAATGTGCATAAAATATGGTCACGACATCCCTGTATCTAAGACATGAGTAGTTCATTTGGTATAGGTTTTTATTCCCTCAAAATAAAAAATAAGGGCTTTCTTGTTACCTATTTAATGTTATTTAAGGATCTGTAGATGCACTGTTGCAACGACATATTAGAAAACTACTTCAATTAGTTAATAAAGTTACGACCAACATGAACTGTTAAGGATTATATTAAGGTGTTTCATAATCTATCCTTACAAATGGATGCTATCAATGAGGACAACATGAGTGACCTATTCTTGGTTGGGATCAAGGATATCATCCAACTTAAGGTTCACATGTTTATTCTAATTTTAGTATCTAAATATATACCATTAGTGCATAATACAAAGGAAAATGTATGATCAAACTAAGGTCTTTCACTAATGTTCATAAACATAATTTCATAACACAATCCTTTCCTTATCCTACAATATTAACCCCTCAAAAAATTGAAAAAAACATGAAAAAGGGTTATTTTTTGACTATGATAACAAGTGGAGAAAAGGACATAAATTTGTTAAAATTCAGCTCTAAGTTTAAGTTACCAATGAATATGAAGAATATGATGATGCCTCAGGTGAGGGTGTGGATGATCTAGAGGAATAAACATAATATTCTTACCCTATTATTTCATGACATGAAATTTCAAGTATTAGTACTCCTCAAGCTATTAAGGTGGTTGGTTTCCTTAAGAAATAGGAGGTGACGATGTTGATTGAATCAAGAGGCACATGCAACTTCATCCATAAGAACTTGTCTACTTGTTTTAACTATTTCATTTAACTAAATATTAAATTTTAGGTCATGATTATAAATGGTGTCACAATCAACTATTTTGAAAAATTCCATAGTATTAAGCTTGTTATGGGAGACTACATGCTATATTCTCTTATGTTTATTATTCCCATGGTTGGAGATAACATTTTTTTGAAGTAAATTAGCTCACAAGTTTGGGCACAATAGAGATGAATTTAAAGGAACTATTCATGCATTTTCATTCTAATGAAAGGACATTTGAACTATGTGTATTATAGGAAAAATATCCATGATTGCTTAATTTGCATCAAATGATGAAAATTATTAAATAAGGATTTGAAGGATTTGTAACATGGTTTTTTTCCTTAGAATTTCAAAAAAAAAAGTGTCTACAGATATTGATTTATAGATGATTCTTGATGATCACCCAACTATTTTTAGTTCTATGCCAAAAGGAATACCACCAAGAAAAGAACATGATCATGCGATAAGACTAATTTGAGATAGTACATAACCAAACATCAGACCATACATGTATCAATATTCCCATAAGAGTGAAATTAAAAATATGGTATAGGAGATGTTGGAGGCAAGTATTATCAAACATAGACAAAGTGAATATTCATTTTTGATGGGTATGGTGCGTAAGAGGGATGGCACTTGGAAGATGTGACAAAACTATAGAGAACAAAAAAAAAAACCATTAAAGACAACTGCCCTATTCTAATAATTGATGATTGTAGATGAATTACATGGTGTCATTTATTTTACCAAACAAGATCTTCATTTAAGTTATCATCAAACTTAGATAAGAGATGAGGATATCCCTAAAATAACTATCAAAACTCATGAATGCCATTATGAGTTTATGGCTATGCCTTTTAGGATTAAAAATGCACCACCTACATTTTAGAGTTTGATGAAACTATTTTTAGGCCTTTTTTGAGGAAGTTTGTGTTGGTGTTGTTTGATGACATCCTAATTTACAATAAAACTCAAGAATAACATTTGAAGCATGTGAAATATGTATTGTTAGTTATGAAATAATATTAGCTTCAATTGAAACATCCTAAATGTGATTTTGGAGTCCCAAAATTAGAGTAATTAGGTAATATTATTTCACATGAAGGAGTTAAATTTAACCATAATAAGATCAATACTATGATGGAGTGGCAAATGACCAATATCCTCAAGAACCTTCACAAATTTTTGGGACTAAAATGTTACTATCATAGATTTTATAAATTTAATGCAACATGATAGCTCAACTCATATCCTTTTTGAAGAAATAAGATTTCCATTACAATGAAACAAATACTAAGGTATTTGGGAAGCTGAAAGAGGCTATGTACACCACTCCAATTTTGGATACCCCAATTTTTTCCAAAAATTTTATAGTTAAATGTGATGCGTCATGATTTGACATGGGGTAAATACTCATGTATGAAGGAATACCCATTTAATTTGAGATTCATAAACTCAATGGAAAAAATAGTATCAAATAAATATATGAGATAGATATGATGACTATCATGTATACAATTAAGCAATGGGGACCTTATTTGATGGGTAGACACTTGAAGGTAAAGACTGATCATGATAGTTTAAAATATTTTTTGGAAAAATTATTGTCATAAAGAAAAACAAAAATGGGTGACTAAATTTATGGGATATGAATTTGAAATAGTCTATAAGAAAGGAAAATAAAATGTGGTAGTAGATGCACTATCTAGGAGGGATGAATTAGTTGAGGCATAGTTATGCACAATGAATATTTTGGAGGTAGATTAGTTAGAAGAGGAAAGATACAAATGGGATAATGATAGGGATTCCAATTTAGAATATTCAACATGTTTATGGTGTTTTTGTAAAGTTTAAGTGGATATGGAGCACATTATGGTATAAATATAAATTACACCTATGGAAAAATTATATCCTCAAACATGAGATCCTTTAGGATCTTCATGTATGTCTAGTAAGGGAACTCGAGGTTTTCAAATACCTCCCATAGAATAAAAAATTATCTATTTTAGGAAGGATTCAAGGGGGATATATATAAATTTATGGAAAAATTCATGGTGTGTCAACAAAACAATGGTAAAATAATTAAGACACAAGGTCTTCTATAACCTTTATCCATCTCTAGCTAGAGGTGGGAGGAGGTTTCTATGAATTTAATTAAAGGGTTGCCAAGGCCTAAAGGTAAAAATGTCATCATGGTAATTATGGATAATCTCATAAAATATTCTAATTTTTGTTCCTTATCATAACCATTTTTAGCTAGTACATTAGCTACTACTTTTCTCAATACAGTTAAAAAGCTACATGGTACTCCCAAGATCATTGTAAGTGTTCATGATCCCAATTTTACAAGTAATTTTTGAATTGATTTATTTACATGGTTGGGTACTCAGTTGGATCATAAATTTTCATATCATCCTTAATCTGATTTGAAAATAGAGGTGGTCAACAAATTTTTAAAATGGTACCTTTGTTGTTTTATATCAAATAAACATGAATGATAGGTTCATCAACTACCACTAACAAAATGGTGGTATAAAAACTACTTATATACCTTTTCCAAAATGTCTCAATTTATGGAAAGTTATGGTTATCATCACTTCATCCTTGAATGTGTAGCCCAAGGTTTTATCTATTTAAGAACACATTCAACATGAGAATGAGGTATTAGCTAGTTTGATAAAAAATTTAGTAATAACACAATCAAATGAAAAAAGTGGATCAACACCATAGTGAGAGGAATTTTGACATAGGTGATTGGGTATTTTTGTGCTTACACCCATATAAGTATATTTCCTTTAGGTTTAAAAAAACATATAACAAACTTTCTCCTAAGTATTATGGCTCTTATCAAATCCTAAAAAATATTGCCAGTGTGGTATATAAGGTAAAGCTACCACAATCCACTTGTATACATCCTATATTCATGTATCTTTCCTAAATAAGGTAATTAGACAGAGAGTTTCTATCTAGACTAATTTACCATAACTAAATTAATAAATCATTATGGAACTTGAGGATATCCTTCACACATGTACTAAAAGGCTATGATTAAGAGATATTAAGGAGTATTTGATCAAGTGGAAGAATTTGAATCATGATGATGTAACATGGGATGATGCATATTTTATGTAGCAACATGTAGGGTTGATTAACAATTAAGGAAAACATTTTTTTAAGGATAAGAGCTTGCTATGCCCTTAACCCATAGAGTGTTTAGGGATATGTGTGGCCAACTTGTGGCTTACATACCTTTCATATTATCTTGTTGCATTTATATATGGTCTTAGTAAGGTCAACTTATGGAATAACCATGGATGATTAGAGTATATATAAAAGATATTGGTTAGTATTTGACCATCACATTTTAAATTTTACTCTGATTTCACTGTTTTATATGTTGTTCCCTTAAATTGACTCAATCATATTTATTAAATATTCTTATTTTTTGTAAATTAATGTTGTGGATATTCTTATTCAGATCTTAATTATGTGATGTATTATTCCATTATTGTGAAACATATAAGTAATTTAATTATAGGTTTTTAGCATAAATATTTTCCATAATAGTAAGAATGGATGTCATTTATCCTTTCTTTACAACATAGTCAATTAGAGGAATGTTTTAGATGTGGAAAGCTGGCCCATCCTATGGACATTTTGATTTATTCTCAACTTTAGAGCTTGATCTTTATAACCTAGTTTTGATTTTTTTCTTGTTTTTTAAAATAAATTTGGATCTTATTTCCTATTTCACATTTATTTCCATGAGGGTGATTGGTTTCATTTATTTTCCTCTTTTATTTTTTCTTCTTTTGATTTTATTTTGTGTTTCCTCATCCTTTATAACTTTCTCTTCTTTTTGTTTTATTTCTTTATATCTATTTTTATCCTTTCATATTATTATTTATTTTTTATATTTTATTTTATATATATTTTAATTTTATTTCATATTTTATTTTATTCCTTTCTAATTTTCCATTTATTTCATTGTTTTTAAGGTGTTTTCCTCTTTTTATTATTTTTTCTCATGTTTGCTTGTTCCCTGATGTTTATTTTCTTTGGCCTTTTCACCTCTAATGGGAATGTTATTTTATGGTTTATTTAATTCCCCACATTTTTTTATATTTGGTTGGAATTTTTATGGTGCACTTATTTCCTTTTTCTATTTCTTTCTCTTTTATATTTTTTTCAATTTTGTTTGCTTGCATGGATATGCTACATGGTTTGTTGTGATTTTTTTTCACCTTTGGCTATATTTTTCATCTGAGGATTTTATATTTATATATTTTCACTCCATCCCAATTGTTATTTTGTGCCATTCTTTCTTCTTGTTTTCATCATGCCTCTTAGTGCACTTGGTACTTTGTTTGATCTTCTTATTTATTCTCATTGTCTTCAGTCAAAATGAACTAGTAGGTGATTACCTTTTATGACTTCTTAGTGTCCTCAGTATGTATCACCAGTGAGGGTATCAATGATAATAGGATAGAGAATGGATGTATAGGTAGGATTTAAAACTCCATTTAAATTAACATCACTCAAAAAGTGTCCTCTATTGCTCATAACAATATAGGCAATATTACTTTTTTTTATGATAACCTTAGTGTTGTGAGTTATTAAAATAGAATGAATTAAATATTTTTTGAATTTAAATTAATTTTTTCAAATTAAAATTAATAAAAATCAAATGTGAATATATTTTTATTTTAGGTATTTTATTCAAATCATAGAGGATAAGAAATCCTTGATGCCTTGACATTCGCTGAAACTAAGGAAAAGTGGAAAGTTATAAATTATGGGGAATTATGTTTAATTTGAAGAAAATTTAACTCAAATTTCATGTTAAAATTTAAATTTTCACCACTAATAATATTTATTGGTAAAATATTAAATATTTTAATGATGTTGTTAATGAGTCCTTAAAAATTCAAGTTTTCAAATCAGATTTAAAATTGAAAATATTTTGATTTTGAAATGATGGATGATTTTTTGACTAGCATTAATTTTTTAAATTCATAATCAAATGGTTTAGGTGTTAATTTTTTATTTTAATTTAATTAATAATATTATTCAAAAATCATTTAATTAAACCTTTGTAATAATTCATTATAAATATACACTTTCAACTAGCTATTCTTACTTTGGCATTTCATTTAACATTTGATATATTTAGTATTTATCTCTATGAATGATTTTTATTTCAATAATTGAATGTATGTACTTATAATTATCTTAGGTATTTGTATAAATAGCGATATTAAGTTTTAATTATGGAAATATTAGTGTGCATAAGTCAACACAAAAAACTTATAAATAGATAAGCAAGAGGAAGACTATCCAAATCAAAAGGGATGTGCAAATCATGCTAGGACATTGTTGGCGACCTCAAATCCTATTGGTAATCATTATAATATGAGTATACATAAACTATCCTGAGCATACAAAAAAAAAAAATATGGAACCAATAAAATATGGATATTTTTGGTAGAACCAAAAATGTAAATAAATATGAAATAAAATAGCACATGACCAAGCCAATTAGACAAGAGAGTGTAATACCAAGAAAATAATGCCAATAAGTGCCCATCACAATGAGAGTCCATATATGTAAATTATTGTAAAAATTATTATGAAAATAAGACTCATACCAATTTTGGGTTTTTACACCTTCACAAATATTTTTATATATTAAAATAAATTTTAAAAAATTCTTTGTCACATGTTTTTGTGAAAAATATCATGTGTGTGTGTGTGCACGCACATGAGTACTTTGGTGTGTATCCTCATGTTTTATTTTTCTTGTAAAATCAATAATTAATTTTTCATATACATTTTTAATAAAGTTTTTAAATATAGCTTATTTTTTTAAGTTTTTTTTTCTTAGAGTATTTATTAAATTATAAATTACTTTTTGTTTGAAAATTTATTTAACATTTTTGATGGTTTAATGTTATAATTTTTTTAATATCCTCTATACTTTTTTTTATAATATAGTAAATTTATTCATAAAAAAAGAGAGGGAGGTAGCCTTTGTACATATAGCCATGCTTGAAAGCAAAAACACATGAAACCACATTGAAAGTTGAATTTAAGTCTTGAAGCAATTGACATAAAATAAGGGCCAAACAAAAAAGATTCACATAGGCCATAGACATTAAAACAAGGGCCAAACAAAAAAAACAATAAGATCTAGTACTACTCTAATTCCATCTGATATTCAAGCACAACCTTATAAATAGTCATGTAATTGACACTTATTACATAAAAAGTGTCAAAGTTTTTATTGCCCTCATTTAGTTTCACTATGATAGATAAAAATGAGGACTTCATTATTTATGACTTCAATCAAGTTATTTAGTGTCACCTTCATTTATACTTATATGAATTCCTTAATCCTTGCCTTATCACCCATAATATTATCTTTCTGACCAGTTAGGGTAGAGGTTTGGCTAATACTCTCCATAGATTTCTTGTTTGAGTTTCCAAAGATAATAAACATTTTAGGCACTAACCATTTTATAATTTCTACATTTATTGACAAAATAATGATACCTTTAGCACATTTTTTTTACTAACATCCTCATGCAGATGATTTTTTTGAATCACTAGTGTCCTTCAAAGAGTCATCACACTCTTTTTTTTCTATTTCTACCCATCTTCTCTCTTTCATCTTGCTCATCATTCTTTCTATGGTTGTTAATTTCCTTAAATTTCTTTGTCATCACTATTATGCATCCATATGCACCACATGATTAGTATGATGAATATAGATTAACACTTATCCAAGGTAGAATATGAGGTAGTGGATCCATATCTGTATAAAACTCCATGTTAATGTCAATGTTAAATTACTATATATTAACCCCATTATCATCTATATTTGGTACATTATGGTAAAGTATCTTAGACACTTAATTAGGTATCATAATCTAAATAAGACTTGATGGATAAAAAGGGAAATATTTATTGGCTAGAGGTACAATCAATCCTAAAAAAACCCTAAGTTGGGTAATTAATAAAATCATTAATAACTAATTATAGCATAGAAAATTTCCATTAGTTTATTGGGAAAAGGTTTGTATGCCAAATTGTAGTATTTGGACTCGGATATAAATCATTTTCAAGGTGGTTTTGATAATTGGGGATGGTTAAATTTTGTGTATTTTTTGAGGTAAATTAGACTACTCAATTAGAGAAGGGTATCTTTATTTGGTAACAAAAAATCATTCTATATAGATAGAATAATTCTAGCAGAGAATGTTGATATCGAGAACCAATTCCTTCTCTAGATAATAGTTCAAGGTAAAATTGGTGAAGGAAGATGAATCTCACTTACGACCATGAATATGGAAAGGAATGCTAGATAAGTTTAATATTTACCTCAAGATTTTTGTGGGGTAATGGAAAATTGGGTGCTCATTTCAAAATCATAATCATAATCA
Organism: Torreya grandis; assembly: GCA_037957365.1. Taxonomy (NCBI): domain Eukaryota; kingdom Viridiplantae; phylum Streptophyta; class Pinopsida; order Cupressales; family Taxaceae; genus Torreya; species Torreya grandis. The sequence continues at coordinate 772,596 of JARHVA010001760.1, forward strand.
TATGTGGCCTATATTATATGTTAAATGGTCACTTTAGATGGAAAGAAATAAAAGAATCCTCAATAATGTGTCAACATCATGTAAATAATTTCTTAAGCAGTTATGTGAAATTATGGAGGAAACCTTTAAGACTCTGAGCATTAGGATAAATAAGGAAATATATTTAATTTTTATGGGCATGGGGTAACATGAGAAACATGTTGATTAAAATTTTATTCCAAATGGACTCCTCAAAAAGAGGGATGGTTCAAAGTTAACTTGGATGGGGTCTTCAAAGGAAACTCAGGGCCAATAAGGGTAAGTTATGTGATCATTGATAGTTTGGGTAAGGTGGTGGCCTTCAAAGGTATGCCAATATAACACATAACCAAGATTAAAACATAAATAGAAGTTATATTGATTGATATTTGGTTAGTGAGCTATTATAAGATAAAAACCCTAGAGGTGGAGGGTGACTTGAAAAATACTTATCAATGATGAGAATAACAAGGGTAAATTCCATTGGAAAATAGAAAAAAAAGTGGAAGAGATATTTTAAGTGAAGTATTATTTAGATTATATTCCTTTAGGGAAAAAATTAGTAGCTGATTAGTTGGTGAATCATATAGTTATCTTTTCAAAAAAGAAAATAACAGTTATGAGTCAAGAGTTATGTAAATGGAAAGATAATAAAAATTAATTGAAAATGATAAAAAGTATATGGGGTGTGTGGGTGGGTTTTGATACACCCTTAACCTATAAAGTGTTTAAGGATATATGTGGATGACTTATGGATTACATACATTTCATATTATCATCATATTTATTTATGTTCATAGTAAAGCTAGCATATCGAATAATCATGGATAAATAGAGCATATATAAGAGATATTCATTAATATTTGATCATCATATTAAAAATTATAGGCTTATTATATTATTTTGGAGGTTGTCCTATCAAAGTGGCTCAATCATATTTATCAAATATTCTACTCTTTCATAAATTATTATTGTGGATCTACTTATTTTCATATTAATTATATGATATATTACTCCATTATTGCAAAAATTTTAAGTAATTTCTTTACAAGTGTTATTAGAGTGTTTATTTGTGAAAGTTAGTGATATTATTTTCCAAATTTGGTGTTATCCTATACATTCAAGGATAGAAAAAATTGGTGAGATGATCATAATAATATAATATGATCATATAATTTTCCAAGCTTTAAACTCTCCATCTTAGGGTTTATACATCACTAGTCCTCGCAATCATGACTATAGGAAATGGAAAGACACTCCAAAAATTCCTCACAAGGATGACACAGAGTCCAAAACTTTAGATCATTTGGTTTTTTAGCTAGTTCACCAACTTTATTTATATATATAAATCATAGTGAAGAAAGATGATAGTGATGAAATAAATGGGACATCACTAGGGTAAAAGGGGACATTATTGATGTGAATATTTAGTTGGAAGGCAAATAAATTCAAAAAACAACCTAAATAGGGAGATAGGGCACTTTATAGATGGGAGGTCCCACATGCTAGATAGGGAGATAAGCTGGCCAACACATAGTGAGGTGAGGTATGTGAGAAAGAAAGAAATAAAATAATTTTAGGTTATTGATTATTCCCCTATATATAGATCCAACTACTTACACATATATAAAATATTAATTTATACACAGATAGATGTATAGACAGAACATTCAACCTTGTCCCCTCAATTACCCTATATATCTTTCTATCAAGGGGTGAGTATAGAGTGAGTCATGTTACATATGTATATAATTTATCTATTCAATGGATGGACAAAAACTAATGGTCAAAACTTGATATACTTCATATCAATCTGATATCTTAACTTAGTTTGAAGCACCCCTACCCCCTATTATATGTATCCAATTGGGGTGGGAAGAGAAGAATAATATACTTCTCTTTTAGTTAGAGATGATTAATCTATCATATAACCTATATAGGGTTTGATACTAACTACATATATACATAGAGAGGGGGCTTTTCCATCTATATCTATTTATGTAAGCTATCTACCTAGATATCTATAGATGGGCACCCAAAGATAAGCTAGTATAGATGTGTTTTCATGATTCATAGAGATTATTGTTGGAAATATTGTCATTGATGTCAAAGGTATAGAATTATTAGTGATAAATGCCCCATTGAATTTAATGATGTTTTTAATAGTTATATCTTGGCTAATGTATGTTAATATTTATTTAATATTAACGAATATATTTTTGGTTTCATATAAGACAAAAGAAGGGTCCATGGAGAAATCAAAGAGTCATGGGGTAAAGAAAAAAGAAGAATGGGATGAATTTTCCCATGAAGAGTCATCTTGGGGAGTTCCAAGAGTCACCAAGTGAAGACAAAAGAGGAAGGGCACAATTTCTCATGAAGGGACACTTTGAGGAATATGAAAAGTCACCAAGATAAGGACAAAAAAGGAAAGGATGCTTTTGATTATGAAAGGTCACCACATGACTTTTCAAATGTAAGGATACAAAGGATCATACAAGTTTTGTGCCATTTTCCATGATGATTGAAGGGTCACAAAGGGGGAAGGCCAAAGGTCATTTGGAAAGCTATAAATAAAGGCTTGAGAAGCCATTTGTAATATGTGAGAGAGAGTTTGATTTGAGATAGTAATATCTAGCTTAGAAGAGTAATGGGAGATAGAGAATGATTTGTATTTTTTATATCTAGCTTAGAAGAGCAAAGGTGAGAGAGGAAAGAGATATTGTAATGAACTATCATTTGTTGAGATAGCAACATTGAGAGATAGTTGTGTGGTATACATAAAAGGGGTTGGTGCTCATGAATAATTTCTATGTTGGTGCTCAGTAAAGGGGTTGGTGCTCCTGTGGTTTGGTGTTCATGAATTTTTTCTATGTTGGTGCTCAACAAAGGGGTTGGTGCTCACAAATTGTTGTTGTGTTGGTGCTCAATAAAGGGGTTGGTGTTCATGAATAGTTTCTATATTGGTGCTCAGCAAAGGGGTTGGTTCTCCTTCAAGTTGGTGCTTGTGAATATTGTGTTTTGACTTGGTGTTGATTCATATACTTGAGATTGTTCTCTGTGGTTTTTCCCACATTGGGTTTCCACATTAAATTTGGTGTCTCTCTCTATCTTGTGTGGTGTTTATTATTTCATTTATATTTTATATCTTGAATGTATGTTAAATTGGAATTTAATTAAGGGAAAGTTTATAAGATATATGATATACTGATTCACCCCCCCTCTCAGTATATCCCATACTTAACAATTGGTATCAGAGTAGGTTCCTTCAACAAGGGTTTAACAACTTGAAGGTAGATCAAGGAAAAACACAAGATGGCCAAGCAGCTAAAGAAGGAGAATCAAGAGTTGAAATATGTGGTTAAGGCTCTTAAAGAATAGGTGTGTATCTTAGAATCTAAGTTGGTTATAGAAGGAAAAGAAGATAAGTTGTTTATTTAGGATCTTAAGAATCAACAATAGGTTGCAAATTCAAGTTTGAAATCAAGAGAAGAAGAGTGTAATAAGTTGAAGGTTGCGTTAGGTTCTTTAAAGGATAATCATGAGAATTTCATAATCAAGGTTGAGAAATATCATGAAATATTAGTCTAAGGTAAGAAGGATGCAAGTTTTAAAGGTGAATTAAAGAAGCCAATCAGGCAACCCAATGCTTTCAAGTTTTCAAATTCTTTTCATGGCCATTGTTTTATTTGTCATCATGTTGGTCATAGGGAAAGAGACTATATGAGGAGAAGAAATCAGTCAAAGGGAGATCTCAGTCACATTCAAGAAAAAAGCATGGAAAATGTTTTTTGTTTTTGTTGTCATAAGGTTGGCCATATTGCTAAATTATGTCCAAATAAAGTAAAGAGATCTTCAAGGTATGTCAAAGGATACAAAGCCCCTAGAAAATGTGAGAAGATTAAAATTCAAGTTTGGAGACCTAAAATAGTAAAGGTTGATCAGGTTGAGTTTAAGAGTGAAAATAAATTACTTGCTATAGTAGATAAAGAATCAGATAGGAAGGACTGTGAAAAATCTTTGGTTACATTTGAGCATGAGCCTTGTCAAGATAAGATAGTTACAAGAGTTGAGAAGATGAAAAACATCATAAATGATGAGGTTAGTAAGTCAAATAAGTTAGACATGCTTAAATGGATTCTAAGAGAAAGACACAAGGAAGAAACAAAGGAGATGTGGGAATCTCTTGAAATTTATTTCTAGGACCCTTTGTGTGGGGTGTCTCTTTTAGGCTTCAAGGAGACACTTTTAAGAAAAATTGAAGCATGGTGGATGCTATTGGGTCTTGGATATGTTGCATGACAAGAAGGTGAATTGAAAAATTATTTTGTATATCATTTGTGGGAATATATTTTTCACCAATGTTAAGGTTAGAGGCTATTAGAATGTTTCTTGCATATGCAGTGTTTAAAAGTCTAAAAGTGTTTCAAATGGATATGGTCATAATAAATTAGAATGTTGAAAAAGATCTAATAGTTTCAAAAATAAGGAGAAGGAAAATCATGAAGAATCAATCAAGAAGGACCAAATTTTCAAGGTTCCATTCATCAAAAAGAAGGTTCAGATATGTTCATGGTAGAAGAAACAACTCAAAGATTCTATGTTGGTTCAGACAGCTTTGCATGTAAGAAATAAAGATCAGCCATGGTTCGTTGATAGTGGATGTTCAAGGCATATGACAAGAGATAAGAGTAATTTAATAACTCTAAAGAAGATCAATGGTGGCACAGTGAAATTTGAAGATAAAACCACTACTAGGATAGCCATAAAAGGTACTTTGAGTTTAGATAATGGTAGAACCAAGACTAAGAATGTTTTGTATGTAAAAGGTCTTAAGCATAATGTATTGATTGTAAGTCAAATATGTGTTTAGGGATACACATTAAATTTTTATGTAGAAGGTTGTGAGATTAGAATAAAATATTCAAATGCATTCATTGTAGATGCTTAAAGGACAAGCAATGATTTATATGTATTATCATATATCTTCTCAAAGGCACAATCAAAGGACACATTCGAATATTTGCAAGAGGAGTTGGGAGTAACTTCTTCTACTTCCTACCATTGACGTTCAACATCAATTAAGGGGGAGCTAAGTGTTATTTCCAATTAGGCCCTTTTCCATTGATGTTAAAGGGGGAGAATAATAGGTATAGGTACAGGTGCAAAAATAGGTACAAGGAATAGGTACAAGTTACTATAGTAAGGGGGAGTTACTATAGGTTTTTTAGATGATAGTATGTGTAGGATTCAGGGTGTGGAAATTTCAGGATTGAGGTCTCCATCAATGACAAAGGGGGAGATTGTTGGAAATATTGTCATTGATGTCAAAGGTCTAGCATTATTGGTGATAAAGGCCCCATTACATTTAATGATGTTTGTAATAGTTATATCTTGGCTAATGTGTGTTAATATTTATTTAATATTAATTAATATATTTTTGGTTGCATATAAGACAAAAGAAGAGCCTATGGAGAAGTCAAAGAGTCACAAGGTAAAGACAAAAGAAGAATGGGATACATTTTCCCATGAAGAGTCATCTTGGGGAATTCCAAGAGTGACCAAGTGAAAACAAAAGAGGAAGGGTGAAATTTATCATGAAGGGACACTTTGAGGAATAATAAAAGTCACCAAGAGAAGGAAAAAAGAGGAAAGGATGCTTTTGCTTATGAAAGGTCACCACATGACTTTTCAAATGTAAGGATACGAAGGGTCATACAAGTTTGGCACCATTTTACATGAGGATTGAAGGGTCACAAAGGGGGAAGGCCAAAGGTCATTTGAAAAGCTATAAATAAAGGCTTGAGTAGACATTTGTAATATGTGAGAGAGAGTTTGATTTAAGATAGTAATATCTAGCTTAGAAGAGTAATGGGAGATAGAGAATGATTTGTATTTGTTATATCTAGCTTAGAAGAGCAAAGGTGAGAGAGGAAAGAGATTGTAATGAACTATCATTTGTTGACATAGCAACATTGAGAGATAGTTGTGTGGTATACACAAAATGGGTTGGTTCTCCTATGGGTTGGTGCTCATGAATAATTGCTATGTTGGTGCTTAACAAAGGGGTTAGTGCTCATGTGGATTGGTGCTCATGAATTGTTGCTGTGTTGGTGCTCAGCAAAGGGGTTGGTGCTCCTGTGGGTTGGTGCTCATGAATTGTTGTTGTGTTGGTGCTCAACAAAGGGGTTCATGCTCCTATGGGTTGGTGCTCATGAATAGTTGATGTGTTGGTGCTCAAAAAATGGGTTGGTGCTCCTACATGTTGGTGCTTGTGAATATTTTGTTTTGAGTTAGTGCTCATTCATATACTTGAGATTTTTCTCTATGTTTTTTCCCACATTGGCTTTCCACATTAAATATGGTGTCTCTATCTATCTTGTGTGGTGTTTATTATTTTAGTTTTACTGCATATCTTGAATGTATGTTAAAGTGGAATTTGATTAAGGAAAAGTTTATAAGATATATGATATATTGATTCACCCCCCCTCTCAGTATATCATGTGCTTAACAATTATTAGTGGTAGTTGACCACTCTTGTGACTCAACTTTAATAAAATAATATTCCACCATTCCATTTGGGTTCTCCTAATTAGAACAATCACAAATCTAATATTGGGTTGAAGTACATAGTGCCAAAAGTGGAAATACATAAGTTTGATGGTAAGGATCCAATCACTTGGATCAATCAAATAGAAAATTTATTTGATCTACATAACATCACTTGTGAATAAAATATGGTCATGACATCCCTATATCTAGGATTTGAGTAGTTCATTTGGTATAGGTTTTTGTTCCCTTAAATTAAAAAAGGAGGGCCTTCCTATTACCTATTTATTTTTTAATAACGAGATATAGATGCACTATTAATAAAATATCTTAGAAAGCTACTTCAATCAATTAGCAAAGTTACGACCAACATGGATTGTTAAGGATTATATTAAGGTGTTCCATAATCTATCCTTACACATGGATGACATCAATGAGGACAACATGAGTGACCTATTCTTTGTTGGGATCAAGGATATCATCCAACTTAAGGCTCACATGTTTAATATAATTTTAGTATCTAAATATATACCATTAGTGTACAATATAAAGGAAAAATTTATGGTCAAACTAAGGTATTTCACTAATGTTTGCAAACATAATTACATAACACAATCCTTTACTTAGCCTAAAATATTTTCCCTTCAAAAAATTGAAAAAAAACATGTAAAAGGGTTATGTTTTGACTGTGATAACAATTGGAGCAAAGGATATAAATATACTAAAAAGAATTTCTATATTGAAGGTACCAATAAATATAAAAAAGAAGATGATGCCTCAGGTGAGGGTATGGAAGAGCCAAAGGAGGAATCAAAATATTCTCACCCTATTATTTCATGACATGAAATTTCAAGAATTATTACTCCTTAAACTCTTAAGGTGGTGGGTTTCCTCAAGAAATACAAGGTCACAATGTTGTTGAGTCAGGGAGCACACACAACTTCATCAACAATACGTTGGATACTTGTTTTAACTATTTCATTTACCCAAATCTATAATTTTAGGTCATGATTGTAGATGGTGTTACAATATACCATTTTGGAAAAATCCATAGTATTAAGCCTTTTATGGGAGACTACATGCTATATTCTCTTATGTTTCTTATTCCCATGGGTAGAGCTAACAATTTTTTAGAGTAAATTAGCTCACAAGTTTGGGAATAATAGAGATGAATTTCAAGGAATTGTTCATGCTTTTTCATTTTGATGGTAGGATATTTGAACTACGTGGATTATAGGAAAAATATCCATGATTGGTTAGTTTTCATCAAATGATGAAAATTATTAAATAAGGGTTTGAAGGATTTATAACATGGTTGTTTTCCATAGAATTTCAACCAACAAATGTGTCTATAAATCCTAATTTATAGATGATTCTTGATGAACACCCAACTATTTATAGTTCCATGCCAAAAGGAATACCACAATAAAAGAACATGATCATGTCATAAGACTGCTTCTAGGTAGTACATCACCAAACATCAGACCATATAGGTATCAATATGCTCATAAGAGTAAAAATTAAAATATGGTACAAGAGATGCTAGAGGCAAGTATTATCAAACATAGACAAAGTGAATATTCATTATTGGTGGGTATGGTGCATAAGAGGGATGATACTTGGAGGATGTGACCAAACTATAGAGAACTAAAAAAACACACCATCAAATATAAGCTACCTATTACAATAATTGATGATTTATTAGATGAATTACATGGTTCATTTATTTTACCAAACAAGATCTTCATTTTGGTTATCATCAAAATTAGATAAGAGATGAGGATATCCCTAAAATAACTATCAAAACTCATGAAGGCCATTGTGAGTTCATGGTCATGCCTTTTAGTGTCACAAATACACCATCTACATTTCAGAGTTTGATGAAACTATTTTTTAGGCTTTTTTTGAGGAATTTTGTGTTGGTTTTGTTTGATGACATCCTAATTTACAATAAAACTCAATAAAAACATTTTAAGCATGTGAAACATGTATTATTAGTTCTGGAATAATATCAAATTTATGTGAAACCTTCTAAATGTGATTTTGGAGTCAAAAAAAGTATTTAGCTTAGGTCATATTATTTCAAATGAAGGATTTAAATTCAACCATAAGAAGATCAAGAATATAATGGAGTGGCAAATGAAAAATATCCTCAAGAACCTTCATAAATTTTTGGGACTAACAAGTTACTATCATAGATTTTAAAATAATAATGCAACATAATACCTCAACTCATAGTTTTTTTAAAGAAAAAATATTTCCATTATAATGAAACAACTACTAAGGTATTTTAGAAGCTGAAAGAGGCTATGTGCATCACTCTAATTTTAGCTACCCCAATTTTTTCCAAAAAAATTATTGTTAAATGTGATGCATCAAGATTTGACATGGGGGAAATACTCATGTAGGAAGGAATACCCATTTAATTTGAGATTCATCAAATCAATGTAAAAAATATGGTCAAGCCAGTATATTAGAAAGATATGATGACTATTCTTTATATAATTAAGCAATGGAGACCTTATTAGATGAGTAGACACTTTAAGGTAATGATTGATCATGATAGTTTAAATATTTTTTTGGAACAATGATTGGCATAAAAAAAATGGGTGATTAAATTTATGGGATATGACTTTGAAATATTCTATAAGAAAGGAAAATAAAATGTGGTAGTAGATGCATTATCTATGAGGGATGAATTAGTTGAGGCATAGTTATGCACAATGACCATTTGGTAGGTAGATTAGTTAGAAGAGGAAATATATGAATGGGATAATGATATGGATTCTAATTTAAAATATTCGACATGTTTATGGTTTTATAAAAAAATTGAGTGGATAAGGAACACATTATGGTATAAATATAAATTATACCCATGTAAAAATTATATCCTCAAACACAAGATCCTTAAGGATCTTCATGCATCTCTAGTAGGGGAATTTGGGATTTTTAAATACCTCCCATAGAATCAAACAAGATGTATTTTGGGAAGGAATCAATGGATGTGTGTGTGTAAAAATGCATGGTGTGTCAAAAAAAATAGTAAAACAATTAAGACATGAGGTCTTCTACAACCTTTATCCATCCCTAGCTAGAGGTGGGAGGAGGTTTCCATGGATTTAATTAAAGGGTTACTGAGGCTTGAAGGTGAAAATTTCATCATGTTAATTGTGGATAAACTCACAAAATATTCTCTTTTTTTTTACTTATCATAACCATTTGTAGCTTTTACATTAGCTACTACTTTTCTCAATACAATTCAAAAGCTACATAGTACTCCCAAGATAATTGTAAGTGATCATGATCCCAGTTTTACAAACAATTTTTGAACTGATTTATTTTCTTGGTTGGGTACTCAGTTGAATCACAAATTTTCATATCATCCTCAATATTATTTGAAAATAGGTATGGTAAACAAATTCTTAGAATGGTATCTTTATTTTTTTGTATCAAATAAAAATGAATGATAGGTTCATTAGCTACCACTAATAGAAGGTGGTATAACAATTACTTCTATACCTTTTTAAAAATGTCTCAATTTATGAAACTTAATGGTTATCATCCCTCATATATCAATTCATTCTTAAATGTGTATCCTAAGGTTCTAGCTATTGAATAACACATTTAACATTAGAATGAGGTATCAGCTAGTTTGAGAGAAAATTTAGCAATGACACAATAAAATGAAACAAGTGGATCAACACCATAGTGAGAGTAATTTTGACATAGGTGATTGGGTATTTTTGTGCTTGCATCCATATAATTAGATTAACTTGAAGTATAAAAAAAATATAACAAATATTTTCCTAAGTATTATGTCTCTTATCAAATCCTAAAAAATATTGGCAGTGTAGTATATAAGCTAAAGCTAACACAATCCACTTGTATACATCCTATATTTCTTGTATATTTCCTAAATAAGGTAATTGGATAGAGAGTTTCTATCTAGACTGAGTTACCATAGCTGAATTAATAAAGAAAAATCATTATGGAACCTAAGAATATCCTTCACACATGTACTAAAAGGTTGTGAAGAAGTGATATTAATGAGTATTTGATCAAGTGGAAGAGTTTGAATCATGATGATGTAACATGAGATGATGAAGATTTTATGTAGAAACATTTAAGGTTAATTCACCATTTAGGGAAACATGTTTTTAAGTATAGGGTCATGCTATGCCCTTAAATTATAGAGTGTTTATGGATAAGTGTGGCCGATTTTTGCCTTACATACCTTTGATATTATCTTGTTGCATTTCTATATGTTCTTAGTAAGGTCAACTTTATGGAATAACCATAGATGATTAGAGTATATATAGAAGTTAGTGGTTATTATTTGATCATAATATTTTAAATTTTACTCTTATTTCATTATTTTGGAGGTTTTTCTCTCAAAGTGGCTCAGTCATATTTATCAAATATTCTTTTTTTTTGTAAATTATTGTTGTAAATATTCTTATTCAGATCTTAATTATGTGATGTATTATTCCATTATTATGAAACATATAAGTAATTTAATTATAGGTTTTAACATAGATATTTCCCATAATAGTAAGAATGGATGTCAGTTATCCTTTCTTTGCAACTTAGTTAATTAGAGGAATGTTTTAGATGTGGAAAGCTGGCCCATCCTGTGGACATTTTGATTTATTCTCAACTTTAGAGCTTGGTATTTATAACCTAGTTTTGGGTTTTTTATATATTTTTAAATAAATTTGGATATTATTTCCTCTTTCTCATTTTTTTCCATGGGTTTGATTGGTTTTATCTATTTTCCTCTTTTCTTTTTGCTTCTTTTGGTTTTCTTTTGTGTTTCCTCATCCTTTATGACTTTCTCTTCTTTTTGTTTAATTTCTTTATATTTATTTTTATCCTTTAATATTATTATTATTTTTTGTACAAATTATTTTCCATATTTTTTAAATTTATTTATTTTATTTTATTCCTTTCTAATTTTCCCTTTCTTTCATTGTTTTAAAGGTGTTTTCCTTTTTCTTATTTTTTTCTCTTGTTTACCTCTTCCTTGGTGTTTTTTTTTCTTTGGACTTTTCACCTCTAATGGGAATGTCCATTTATGGTTTCATCCATTCCCCACATTTTTTTGGCTTTGGTTTGAATTTTTATGGTGTGCTTATTTCCTTTTCTATTTCTTTCTCTTTTATGTTTTTTACAATTTTGTTTGCTTGCATGGATATGCTATGTGGCTTTTTATGCTTTGTTGTCATATTTAGATATATTTTTCCTCTAATTATTTTATATTTATATATTTTATCTCATTCCCCATTTATTATTTTGTGTTGTTCTCACTTCTCATTGCACTTGGTCCTTTGTTCAATTTTCTTGTTTGTTTTCATTGTCTTCAGTCAAAATGAACTAATAGGTGATTGCCTTTTATGACTCCTTAGTGTCCTTAGTATGTATCCCCAGTGAGGATATAAATTATAATAAGATAGATAATTTATGTGGAGGTTGGATAAAAATCTCCATTGAAATTAACATCACTCAAAAAGTGTTCTCTATTACTCTTAACAATATAGGTAATATTACAATTTTTGTGATATCCTTAGTATTGTGAGTTATTAAAACATAATTAATTTATTATTTTTTGAATTTAAATTAATTTATTAAAATTAAAATTCATATGAATCTCATGTGAAATACATGTTTATTTCTAGGTCTTTGATTCAAATCATAGAGGATAAAAAGAATCCTTAATGCCTTGACATTTTGCTAAAACTAAGGAAAAGTGGAAAGTTCAAAATGATGAGGAATTATGTTTAATTGGAAGAAAATTTAACTCAAAATTCATGTTAAAATTTAAATTTTCACCACTAATAATATTTATTGGTCAAATATTAACTATTGTAATGATTTTGTTAATGAATCCTTAAAAATTCAATTTTTCAAATCAATTTTAAAATTGAAAATATTTTGATTTCAAAACGATGGATGTTTTTTTAACTAGCGTTAATTTTTTAATGTCAAAATCAAATGGTTTAAGTGTTATTTTGTTTATTTTAATTTAATTAATACTATTATAAAAAAATTATTTAACTATACCTTTTTAATAATTCATTACAAATATACACTTTCAACTAGCTATTCCTACTTTGGCATTTTATTTGATGTTTGATATATTTATTATTTTTTGTAATAAGAAAAAAAGAATTAATTTAGTTTGGTATTAATAATGTAAATTAACATTATTTGGTGTTTAAACACCAAAAAATATATATTAGTAATTGAGATAAAGTTAATTCCAACAACAAAAATGGAAAAAATAAAAACTAGTCAATCTCTAGTAATAATTATGATAATTTTAATTCCAACAACAAAAATGGTAAAGATGAAAACCAGTCAATATCAAATCCCAAGTGAACACTAGTTTTTATTTATTATCATAAGTATATTCATGATGAATATTATTTTTTTAGAAAATAAGGAGGCTTAAAAAATATTAATAAACATATAAACACTAGTAGTAGTGTTAGTAGCAATACTAAAAAATAATACAACTCTAATATCGAGTTTACTTTTACTTGTGTTTTGTGGTCCTCTTCTCCTACTAAATGGATTGCTAATTCTAGTGATAATTAACATATGAATTATAATGGTGATTTATTTCATTCTTTAGATCCAAATCATTATAATAATCAGTTGTGTCTTATAAATCATGTTTCATGTAATGTAAAATTTATTGGTACCATTAATGTTCTTAATGGTGAATTACATGATGTTTTTATTATGTATGATTTAAATTTAATTCTAATATATGTTATTAAATTATGTAAATTAAAATAAAAATAAAAAATACATGCTATATTAAGTTAGATAAGTAGTATTTTAAAGTTTTTGATACATCTTTTTTGACAAATATTTGTTTAAATATACAAAATTATCTTCTTCCAATCATAATCAATATTTATTTTCCTTTTTTTAAGGTAGATTATGATATTAAATATTATTTCATATAACTTAAAAACATAATTTAGTTATAATCACCTAAAAGTGGTATTTGGATGCTAAGAGTGTTGCCTAAGATAACTTGTTCATAGCCTATCCCTAGACATGTCTTAGAGACTTTATCACACTTTTATAGCCATTGTGTAAACCATAAAAAACTTTTTTTGTAGCTCAAACATAGTCCTAGAAATGCTTTCCCAGATCCCAACCCATTATGCCCAACACTCTTCTAGATGGACACTAGCACCATATTAAGGACACTAGAGCCACATGGAGATATTATCCCCAAATTGGAGATAGTGTCCCTTGCCTTAACTATCTTGAATGGATATATTTTAAAACATATGCCCCTCCTAAGGTTGGCCTAAGTACATTTTATTATCCACACATGCTACAGATCACTATAAATACAAGACTCTTAGACCTCCATCCAATAGATGGGAAATATATGTAAAAGCCTATTCAAATAAGAAACAAGTTGAGAAAAATCAAGGTAGTTGATCCCTATCCTACCCTACCATCTACAACTTCCATTATACCAAATTTCAGATATTTCTAATCTCAAGTACACTAAAGGCATTCAAGACCACTATCATTCTACCATTCACTTACACTTGCATTAACACATAGGTGGGAGAACTACATTGGGCTTGATCCCTCCTTAGACTATTGGTATGTAGGAAATTCTCTTCACAATAGGACATTGAGGATGTCTAGCCTATCCTACTAATAAACACATATTTTTAGCTCATACCATACTTACAAGGAGGATTAGCATTTTTACACTAAATAAGATATTCTAGGCATAATATAGATTTCTAGATTTCATGTGTATAGGAACAAACCCATAAAAAAAAGCACAAATACTCTAATAAAATAGGAATAGTCTGATAAAGAGGACACTAGCACCATTTTTAAGACACTAGAGTTGCATGACACTACTATCTAGGTGGGGTGCTACCATACAATGAAGAATTAAACCTAGGGACCTTGTTGATGACACTAAACCATATCCATAACCCAGTTTTCAACACTCAAATCTTTTACGATAGTCACTTTCCAAATAAGTCTCTATTTACACATATTTATTACTATTTATATAAATTTAAAGCTAGTCAAAATATCTAAAAAATTAGTAGTTATTTATTGCATATTATTCTAATTTAGACAACTCAACCCTTTAATATAACTTAGGATTTATATTTTGTAAAACCTTAAAAGGTTAAATCATTTAGTAAACTTGACTTACTTTGAATATTGCTTTAATTCCTAGTTTACATTTTCCAAATTTTTGTGCAATAAACTAGGGCTAAAAACTTCAATTTTTATGATTTTTTGGCATAATCTAACTCATTTAATTAATCTCACATTATCATTTCATTTATTTAATACAATTTAAAATTTTACAAAGCAACCCTAATTTAAAACCCTAACCCTAAACAACCTTGGGTTTACATTTCTAGAACTCATATTTCAAATCCATATATTTTTTAATTTATATTTCATACAATCATGATCATAATAATAGAATAAATTAATCATTTTTTTGTAAAGTCTAATAATTTAATTTTCATGCCTGTTCCCTTTAATTTAGAATGAATTCAAAAAAGACATAAACACATGTATAGATGATGCTTTCTATCAATTTAAATATATGTCATATTTCATATCATGCTATCTTTAACCTACATGGAATTACATTAACAAGTAAACCCATACACACATAGAGGATTTAACACACAAGCTAACAACTACGTTTCAAGTTTCAATGTCATATCTTATGCACATGAAAGAATCTCCTTATCCTCCTCATCTCCATGAGGGTGATAACTACTTTCCCTCTAACTATGTACATACTATCATTCCTCCATAAGATGAAGTAGCCTATACCAATGTCACTATTACCCATACTTAGCTATTCACACCTCTTACCTACAGGGTGTGTTCCTATGTGTTCAATCATAAATAGCTAGGGTTTACACTTGTGAGACTCTATGTGATCAAATTATCAGTATGATAAATATAATTATAGGTTTGAAAAATTAGAATCAACTATTACACAAAAATATTACAACATTGGAAAATACATTTATAATATAAAGGCCTCTAGGGCACAATAGGGTAAATCATGTATATGCATCTTCACCTAGTCAATTTATGGAAAACAATATTACATATCCAAATCATAAATCACATCAATGTACATCTACAACTAGTGATTCAAAAATCATTCAAAGGTCAAATAAGAGTTCAAGTGAGGTATTAAGGGAAATTATTAAAGATAAGTTGATCAACCTACCTCCTCTCCACCTAATAAGGAGATCCAAATATATTTATGCATATCATAGAATGCATGGGCATGACATTGATTCATGTTTAACATCAAAAAGTAAAATATAAAAGATAATGGATACAAATGATTGACACAGTAAAAATTCATCCAAATAACATATAATGGCACATATACAAATTCAGAAAGGGCCAAACTCAAAAAAAATACAAAAATGGTTACCAAAGCATAACTCAAAACATCAAAAGGTTCTAAAATCAAAATCAGAATAAGAAATCATATGACAAACATAAGTCTAGTAAGTAAAAGATGTAGAACTACCTCTCAAAAATGAGGCTCAACTTTTAATATGGTATAATTTTAGTCAAAAATATCTACAAAAAATTGATTATCATGGTTAAGGTTTGGGCAAACAAACCCAAGGAAAAACATCTCCTATTCTAGTAGTTGATAATATTGGTCAACAAGGTTTGGGATTTATTAAACATCCTAAGATACATCAGTTGTATATACATTTTATCAATTCAAAACATCTAGATACATAATAAATGTTATAGAAAGATCAATATATTAAGTTATAAATTAAAAATCATGCTACACAAATAAGCATTTTGAAAATAGGTTTTCTAGCAAAAGAGTCTCCACAACACCGTATGTCTACAATAAGAACAATTTCAAAGGGAAAAATCACAATCAATATTCCAAAGCAAAATTTAGAAAGGTCAAATCCACAATAAGAGGAGATTCCCCATATCATTCTAGGTTATCATGATTCTAATGTTGAACAATATTATGATTTTGATGATGAAGAGTAATTAGATTCATACTACAAAAACATTCAACTACAATTTAGCATTTACACTGTATGAGAGATTACCATTCCTATTTTTGAGATAGGCCGTAGTGATAGTGAGTCTCCCATGAGACTCATGAGATAGTATGGTTCTTATCCTCTTGTACATTATTCTTTCTCTCTTGATCCTTATACGTAGTTTATTTTCATTTAATTGTACATAGATTATATTTCCAAAAAATACAAAAATAATATAAGATGTCAAAATAATTTTTTTATAGATTGTATGCATTGCTATGTTTAAATTTATTCTATTTGACATACATTACATATGTTATCTATCTTAGTATATTCAGAGTTAGTTTTATCATACATACATGTTTCACTTATTCTTATTGAGTGCTTGTAGATTACATACAAGACTCTAGTCCACTACACTGATCTAGACTTGTTATCATCTACCCACTAGGGTAAAATAAAATAATCTAGGTTTATTAATTTGATACATCCACCCACTTGGTGGAATCTCTTACATAGTTACTATTACCAAGTTCTATCCTTACATTATATACATTCTAGTTTACACATTGATATATATTAATATTTATCATTTCTACTCATGCTTAGATTTTTTGCTGAATATCACTAGTTTAGACTTAGCATATGTATATCTTAGAATTTACATATATTTGTACCCCATAGTTATACATACCTTCATTTATAACTTTCATAGTTTAGACTTTATTGTGTTGTTATGTTTCTTTCATTTCAAGGGTATTTGAATATTCCATTCTTATTTTCTCTACACCACTTCTATTTATGCATGCCTTGGACATGTGCCCATGTAATTTATTCATGCTTTAATGATTGTATATGCAAACATTTGAACATGTCATTCTATGTGGCTCTAAGCCAAATTAATTTTTACTTATGTATGTAGACATTTGAATATGTCCTTATATGTTTTCTAATCTTAGATTTATTGACATGTGCCCATGTCCCTTATATTATATCCCCTTAGACTAATTTGACATGCCTCATGTGATTTTATATGTATGATTTCTTATATGCATCTTCACCATGAAATTTATGCTTGCTTATTACACCCACTAGTTTTTTATGCCATGAGGGACCTCATGCATCTACCCTTCCTACTCAGATGTCGTGATGGACATCATGCCCCATCCTCCCTAGGTAGCTAATCATATTTGTTACTATACACATTGATTAAATATATCTCAACACCCTTGTACAATGATAGATACAACATACATATTTCACTACATACTTATGCTCAGATTATTTTACATTTTGGTATTATGTTTGCACATTATATTTGGATATCATGTAGTTATCATATGTGATCTAGCTAACACATTTTGCAGAGCTATTTTATTTTAAGGACAATTCATACACAGGTTCCACAAATACCTTCAAAAGAGAGGGCATTCACAAGGGTTTATAATAGAGATCAGGCTCCTACATTGTTATTCACAAATCAATTTTAGCACATAAGCTCAGTTTCAAAAATTAGACATAAGTTAGACAAAAAAAATAGGGACTCAAGAAATAGTTCAGTCACCTAGATTTTAGACCAAATAGACATAATCACCTAGAATGAGATACTATCACCATAGGGATCTACTATCCATTACATGACTCTACTATCTAATATCCTCAGCTTTAGGGTAGTTAATATTAGCCATAAAATTACACTAGGTATAGTAGATATTTACATAGATATAGTCACAGGTTTGATATTTATGTTTATATTTTGCTCAAATACACTCATTTTAACTCAAATTCATACTATTTGATTAGATTAGGGGCATAATACATGGAACTATCACTCCCCACATTCATTTTAGATACACATATACTTATTACATATTCAATTCATAATCAATATACTTAGATATCAATTTGGGGGTACGTGCATGACACAGTTTTCATATGATTAGTTACACATAGGTTGATTAGATGAAATGGAAAAATCCATGTCATTCTCTATGCTATATACACTTTCTATCATATTCTAGGTTGTCACTAGTTTAATTACTTATTCCATCTATAATGGTTAGCATTCCTAATTGGCTCAAAGCTACCTAATATACCCATGTGGTTGTGGAGCTAACATACACAGTTATATATAACTAGTTAGATAATTTCAACACTTTGCATAGTTTAATTTTAGATGCATCTACTTCACATGGGTGGGAAAAGATGGAGTCATAGCCTACTTGATTTTTTGATCCACCCAAATGAGAGTGTTAGACCCACTTACAGTCTTATCCAAGCTATTCACAAATCATGATCCACCAAGAAGGGGTGGGTAATGATGGAGTCAAAAATAGATTGAGTTATTGAGCCACCCACATATGAAGATTCAATAAGATATCAACTCAGTCAAATCTAAAAATAATTTGATCACTGTGTACACTCACACATAGGTTATCACCAAGTTCATGCATTGGTTCACATACCCAATAAGGTGAACTCATTCTTTTCCTCTTTCTTATATCTTTACTCAACTTTACTCAATTACTTTATTCAAAATAATCTTTTTCTTTTGATAATATCTTAATTAAGGACTAATTTTTACATTTTTCATTACAATTCATTACTTAAATCATGTTTCACACATTCAAACCTAACTTCACATACTCAAACTTAACTACATCGACTTCACTTCCTAGGTAAGTCTAGGCACACTTATTTTTACTTTATACTAGTTATTTTGCTTTATTGCATTTATAACATAAAGGGGGGGGGGGGAAACATGATCACCTAAAAGTGGTATTTGGATGTTAAGAGTGTTTCATAAGATAAGATATTCCTACTCTATCCTTATACCTATCTTATATCCTTTATCAAACTTTTGTAGCCATTATGAAGACCACAAACATCTTCTGTCAGCTCAAACATAGTCCCAAAAATGCATTCCTAGATCTTAACCCATTGTGATTAGTAGGCTATCAGATGGACACTAACACCACAATAAGGAAACTAGAGCCACATGGTACTAATGTCCCCAACTTGGTGCTAATATCCCTTTCCCTAACTCTCCCAAAAGGATATATTTTCAAACATGTGCCTCTCTTAAGGTTGGATTAAGTGTATTTTATTATCCACATAAGATACAAATCACTATAAATAGAAGACTCTTAGAACTCTATTCACTAGATTAAAAATAGATGCAACAATCCTATTAAAATAAGAAACAAGTTGATAAAAACTAAGGTACCTGATCCTTATCTTGCCCTACTTATACATACTACCATCTACAACTTCCCTAAGCCTAGATTTTAAATATTTCCAATCTCAAGCACACTCAAGGCATTTAATTCACTTTCACTTGCACTAGCACATAGGTGGGATAACTACATCTGGATTGATCCCTCCTTATAGTATTGGTATGTAGGAAACTCTCTTCATAATTAGGTGTTGAGTATGTCCAGCCTATCCTATTAATAAACACACATTTTTATCTCATGCCATACTTGTAATGAGGATTAGGGTTTACACAATAAATCAAATATTCCATTCATAATATAGAGTTCCATATTTTGTGTTCATATGAATTGAACCCAAAAATACAAGTTCAAGTGCTAATATAAAATATGAATAGTCCTGTAAAAGGAACACTAGCACTATTTTCAAGACACTAAAGTTGCATGTCACTACTACCCAGGTGGGCCAATGAAGAGTCAGACCTAGGGACCCTATTAATGACACTTATACCTATTCATAACCCAATTTTTAGCACCCAAATCTTCTATGATAATCACTTTCTAGATAAGTCTCTATTTGCACATATTTATTACTATTTTTAGAAAGTCAAAGCTAGTCAAAATCTATAACAAATTAGTAGTTATTTATTGTATATTATTTCACTAATTTAGACAACTCAACCATTTAATCTAACTCAAAATATATTGATGGTAGATTATGCTATGAAATATTAGTTCATATAATTTACCAACACAATGTAGTTATGAACAAATTAGACATGGTGCATGGATTTCTTGAAAATCTTGCTCTTAATCCTATGTGTATTAGATGTATAGCTAAAAAATCTTGGTGTGTAACTAAAAAATTGTATCTTATTCATAGTGATATCTTAGGATCAATGAAAACTCCTTATATTCATGATGATAAATACGATGTTGATTTTTTATATGATTGCACTAGGAAAGTTTGGATTTATTTATTGAAATATAAAGATCAAGTTTAAGACACTTTTCATTAAATTTTATTCATTTATTGAAAAATAATCTATTTTTTTTTTCATATTTTATGTGATAATAATGATGTTGAATATTTAAAAAATTTATTGCATATTGTAAGTAAAATGGCACTAAATATGAAAATACTTTTTCTTAAACACCTAAGAAAAATAGTGTTGTATAATGTAAACATATGGCTATTATTGAAATGGACAGGTGTATGTTTCATACTAAATATATGCATTATAAATTTTGGGATGAAGCTATGTACTATTATATTTATCTCATTAATATGACTCCCACTAAATTTGTCTTAAAAATTACCCATGAAGAAGATTGGAGTGCTAGAAAAACTAATTTAAAACATTTTTGTGTCTTTAGCTGTGGAAGATTTATTCACATTTCCTAAGAAATAGGTAATAATCTATATTATAAATTAAACACACATATTTTTATTTATTATTATAAAAAATATAATACTTTTATAGTGTATAATACTAAAACTAAAAAAATAAAGATTAAAATAGATAGAATTTTTGAAAATGGTCACATGATTGATTTCTCTACTACTATAGATTCTATTGATATTATTTCTATTTCTTTTCCTTTTGATTAAAGTGATGATAAATTAAATTATTTGAATATTAGTGTTGATAATCCCAGTGTTCCTAATATATCTTATAGTTGTTTCCACCTAATCCCATGCCTAAGTGGGAAAGAACAACTATGGAAGCATTTGGAGTTGATGTAGATTTTAATGATTCTCATAGAACTATGAGACAATTTTTTAACTATGATTTGATGTATAAAATTATCAATACAAATTATCCTCAAACACTTGAATAATATAAATATCACCCTCATTAATAAAAATATATGCATGATGAATATAATTCCTTAATCTGTAATCAAACTTGGTACTTAGTGCCTTTTCTTAAAGGTCAAAATTTGGTTAGATGTAAATGGTTGTTAAAAACTATGTTTACTTCTAATAATAAAGAAGGAAAATATAAATTTAAATCAATTGATATATTTTTTTCAAGATGAATTAATTTATTATAATGAAATGTTTTCTCTTGTAGCTAAAATGCTCATATGTATGGGCTTGTTTATCAAATTGATGTTAAGAGTGAATTTTTAAAATATAAACCTATTGATTTTATTAAGAAAGAAAATTATAATATTGTATATAAATTAAATAAATATATTTATGGTTTAAAGCAATCACTAAGATAATGGTATACCAAAATCCATGTAAATAGGGGTGTTACTCGTAGTTCTAATGATCTAATATTTTTGTCAAGAATACTGATTATATGATATTATCATAGTCTTATATGTTGATGATTTGATAATCATAGGTATAAATACTTCATTATTTTATGTTACTAATAATTATTTAAAGGAAAAAATTTTAAATGACATATTTAGGGTTTGTGCATTCTATTTTAGGCATGCAGATTTGGAAAGAAAAATGTAGCCTTTCAATTTATTAATCTGTGTATGCATATGAATTATTAGTTAAATTTAATGTGTTTTATTTCAAACCAATCACTACTCATGAACTTGGTGTAAAATAGATTAATTATATATTAGATGATGAACATGTTGATCCTACTTTATATAGAAAATTAGTTGGAATTTTGAATTATCTAACTCATACACATCTTGATATTAATTTTGTTGTGGTTTGGTTTGATATTTTATGTCTAAACCAAAAACTACTCATTAAAAATTTTAAAATAATTATTTGATATCTTAAAATAACCTTAAACCTTGGCATCGATTATATGTTGAATACCAACTTTAATTTGGTAGGCCACACAGATTTTGATTGGGTTGGTGATGAAAATGATTATAGATATAAATGTGGTTGTTGTCTATCATTAGGATATGGTGAAATTTTATTGAATGGTAAGAGGCAACAAACAATGACCTTGTCTTTCATAAAAATATAGATATAAAGTATGTAAACATGCTACCAAAGAAGCCATTTGACTAAGAATAATTCTTGAAAATTTAAGGCATACTCAAAATTCTCCTAATATGATATTTTTTGATAACCAAAGTTCCATTTCCTAAAAGTTAATCTAATTTTTTATGTAAGAATAAAGCACATTAAGATTCTTATTTTCTAGTTTGTATAAATTTATAATTACACCATTGGGACTTAAGTTTACTTAGTACATAAATATCCTAGGATTTCTTTATTTATTATTTAGTAAATAATGCATTTCAAAATTAAACTTGAAAATAAAGTCCAATTTGTACATCCACATGGAAAAATATACTAAAGTCCAATTTGCACAACAATGTGGAATTTATGCAATCACATGCATTTATACAACTAATCACATTTATAAGGCTCTTTAGGCTGTATATAATCAAGCCTCTCCTCACCCATTTTGGCAATGGGAATTATTATGTAAAATCATTTATGAAATTAATATAGAAGAGAGTTATACTATTATGGTGAATTTTATTTACAAAATATTATGTGTGGTTTAATACAAAATCATGATTTTGGAGTGTAGAAGTGTTGAAATAGCTTGTGTGTTGTTAGTATCTCCTCTTCTCTGACATGGAATTAGAGCACCACTACTGAAATATCCATCATGTCTGTGATTCAAGGAAAAGAAGAATCAATGTTTCACACATTTGAGGTCATATTATTAATATTTTTTTCATTTGAATCCACCGTCTTTTGTCTTACATTTTTATATTATTATAATTCATTTTCTCAAAAAATTTAGTCTTTGATATCACTTTAGAGGGGGGGGGGGTGATTTAGGTTTTTGGGGTGATATCAAATGTTCCAATACATTCATAATGTCATAAAACCCATATGATAATTATAGACTTGCATGGGTTCAATTTTTTTTGCATATTTTTCATATTTTTTTCAAAAAATTTAAAAATATTTGTGAAAGGCATTTTTTTTCCAAAAACATTGGTAGGGGTTTTTATTGTTTTTTTCATTTTTTATTATTATTTTAAAATAATAATATAATATATATTTAAAAAGTAGTAATAATCATTTATTTTAAAATGATTTGGAGACTTTATTGGCCACTCCCCAACAAACCCCCACCCACCCACTGCCCGTGTTATTCCCCACCCCATATCAACTCCCTATCAAATCTCTCCCTAGTTGTGGTTGACCTACCTCTCTCAACCAATAGCTGACCCTTGTTTATATATGTGCCAACTATAAGTTGAATCCTAGCCACTTATGTGACCTATGTAGGTGGTCAACCTTTAACCACCTCTTAACTACTTGTAAGAGTGATCTTTGGCCCACATAACCACCCCCATAACATCCACCTAAGTGGATATCACAATAAAACAATAATAACCACAAGTGTTTTATTTTTTTATTTTCAAACAAAAAAAATATTTTCACATTTTTTCAATTTCTTAAATTGATTTTCAATTAGATTAAGTGGTGCATTTGTGAATACTATTTTGGCAAAAACATCCCATTAAGGAGATCTAGGGTTCAAAATTCTTTGAGAGAAATTTATTGTTATTATTTTTATCAATTCAACTATAACAAAGTTAAGAGTTTATATCTTCCCTAAGTCACTTTTACCAAGTGTCACCTTTTACAAGGTGATTATTTTTTAGAAGCTTTGGACTCTTGTGGTGGTGATTATTAATCACAAAGTGATTTTTTTAAAAACTAAGGAATTTTTTTGATCTTCTCTAAGACTAGAGAATGGTCCTAGTGTGATAGGATGTTACACCCCCCATATGGGAAGGTTTTTCCCTATCATCCTTCCTGGTCTGTATTACAGAAAAACCTCACTTGGCCTTCTCTCTATACTAGGAGATCTTTTTTTGGATTTTTTTTAAAGTAAATATTTTTTCACCTATATTACATATTTATGGTTGGAATATTCTTATTATATATATATAATGATATTTTATTCAATTTCTCATTGTAATTACAATTATAAGCATGACTATGTAATTATAAGTAGTTTGAGGGACTATTTCTTATGAAAACACTAAGTATATTTTAGAACATTTGAGGTTTATGTCTAATCACTTTTTTACATGTTAATAAAACCACATAAACTTGTGTTTTTTTTTCTCATATTTGTGGATCTTATTTTAGAATTGTCATTTTCACACTATGACTAATAATCCACCAATCTTGACTCCTTATAAATTCTACACTTGAAGATAAAATTTGATTAACATAATAAGAAGTAAAGCTTATATATAATCACAATAAACACAAAATTAGATCCTACTTAGGCTATCGATAATACCAAATGGTTTAATTTGTGTTATGATGCCTTTGGTCTCATATGTTTGTCAGTATTGCTTGAGCTATTATTTCACATTAAGTCTCTCACTATTATAAATGTTGCATGGATGAAGTTATAAGACTTGTATGAAAATATTTACAAATTTAGGGGCCATAAACTAGAGTTAGAACTTATTTATCTCAATCTAATTGAATTTGATAACCTTCAAAACCATATTTGAAAAAATAGCTCTTTAGGACAACAAATTCAACATTGTGATACCAAGAAAAAAGATGAACAACTTATATATCAAGATTTGTCTAAATTAGATAAATATATTAAAATTTTGTATATAATTTTACTCCAGCCAATTTTATTGGGTTTATACTATTAAAATTCACACATTTGATGAGTTTTCCAAAAGTTTAACTCATAATCAAGACATTTTATTCAGATGGGCATTATGTATAAATCTAAAAAATCACATTTTCTTTTGGTAAAACAAGTAAAAAATACTAAATAACCTTTAAAACAACATAATAAATGTCCAAAATCACAATCACATGATAAAAATTATTCTTATTCATCTATTGTTTCTAATCAAAATAATTCTTGCATGATAAAATTTAGCTTTTATGGAGTAAATAGACATCCTAAATCTAGATGTTTTAAGAAATTTTATACTATTAATGATGAGATGAATAATCAAAAACTCCATGTTCCATTCCAATTCATACTCTTTTATAAAATACATGAAACAATCCCTCTCTACCATTTTTTCTACTACATCATCCAATCTGAATGGATACTTGATTCCAGGGCCACCCACCACATGGCTCGTTATACAAATTTATTTTCTTCTCTTGATATTTGTTTTACATAATAGATCTTTGTGGGTACACCTTTTTATTTGAATATTTAGGGATAAGGTTCTTTTGAGATGAATAATGGCACTTTCAAAAATGTCTTTCATGTGCCTTATCTCTCAATAAATCTTATTTTGATCTATCAGATCACTCAAGTAGGTAATAAAATTGAGTTCACAATTGATTGAGTTATCATTATAGAGAAAAATGATACTTCTCAAATCATTGCAGCAGGAAAATAAAATCATCATGTAATATTGTATACATTTTATCATTATGTACATGATTATCCTTCCCATTTATTACTTAAACAAATAAATCTTGTAAGTTATAGTATGAGTGATTTATAGAATTTAACTACCGCTATTTTTAAAAACTTCATTAACACAACATTGTCACTTGTTTACATTTCATTCTATTTTTTGGTAGTGTATGTCTAGGGTGTGTCCTTGGTAAACATTTAGATGATAACTATGTGAAAGGGAAAACATGGAAAATATCTAAATTTATTAAAAAATTTTACAATAATAATTTAGATCCCTTTCCAAAAATTTATTTTGATTAATATTGTTACATTCATAATTTTGTTGATGAATTTTTGAGACATAATTGGGTCTATGTATTGAATCAAAAGAGATAGGATTTTTCCACCTTTGTTGAATTCAAGACTTTTGATGAAAAAAAATACATAAAAATTAAGTTTTTTAGAAGGTTTATGGTGGAAAATATGTTTATTTTCACTTTATCTAATTTTACACCACTCATAGCATTCATATAGTTTACAATAGAATGACACTACTAAACGACAAAATTACGCACTCAAAGAAATGTACTAGTTAATTCAAAGTATCTCTCTCCTTCATTTTGAGTTGAAGATATAAATTGTGTGAATTATATTCAAAATAATACTTCATACAAATCAATAAATGTCATGACACCTAAAGAATCTTGGATTTCCAAGAAACATTTTTTTTAGTACTTAAGAGTCTTTGGTTGTGTATCCTAGCCAAAAATCCCTAAAACTAAATGCAACGATTTACAACCTCAAATAAAACCTTGCATATTTTTGGGATATACTAGTGATGTAAAATACTAATGAATATTACTTCCAAAAATGTATAAGTTTATCATTTGTAAGAGTGTTCACTTTGATGGGCATCCTCAACATTCCACATCATCTAGTCTCACCTCTTCTTCCATTTTGATATGGATTCTAATTCTAGTAGTAATACTAAGGATGAAACACATCATGATGAATAGATTCCTCCTCTTCCACATGATCCTATTCCTTAGTCTCTTCCTTGATGGATTTGAAAGAAAAAATAAGCAATTAGTTCTCTTTGTGGTGATTCTACTAATACTTAGAATACATAAGCATATTATAACAAAATTCCTCATGGTTACATTGACACAATATGAGATCCTTAATAATTCATTGGGGCCAGTGAAAACTTAGAGTGAGACATAACCATGAAATAATATTATGGTTTTATTATTAATAATGACACTTTGGATTTAGTCCCACTTAAAAAAAAGAAAAAATATGGTTTGTTGTAAATGGATTTATCAAAAAAATATGAAATAAATGGTTGTATTAATAAATATAAATCATAATTGGTTTAAAAAGTATTTCCCAAGTATAAGTAATTGAATATTTTGAGACCTTTTCCATAGTTTATAAAATGAACTCCATCCATCTTATTATTTATATTACCTCATCTTAGAGATGGATAATACATTATATGGATATGAAGAGTGATTTTCTTCATAGTGACCTCCATGAGGAGATGTACATGGACCAACATCATTGGTTTATCTAGTAATCCTCCCTTATATGTTATTTAAATAGATCCATTTATGTCTTTAAGTAGGCCCCATGAGAATGGTATG
Organism: Torreya grandis; assembly: GCA_037957365.1. Lineage (NCBI taxonomy): Eukaryota > Viridiplantae > Streptophyta > Pinopsida > Cupressales > Taxaceae > Torreya > Torreya grandis. Next base: position 800,447 of record JARHVA010001760.1, read on the forward strand.
GGAAGATGAAATCCTTCCTTCTCTTATTAGTGTTTTCTTATTGTGATTATAACCCCATTATCTAAATTCAATGAAATCATGTTGAGATTATATTTATTTTCCATTATGTGGATGACCTTATTCTAATAGTAAGCTCATCTTCACTTCTTTGAGATGTGAAGCATTCCCTTCATGAGAATTTTGAGATGTAAGACTTGGGCATTCTATACTACTTCCTTGGTTTATAGACCTTTCTCTCTGAATCTAGGATATTTATTTCACAACACAAGTATGCCTTAGATATTTTGGAAATATTTCACATGAGTCAAGCATGTAACTAATCTATCTACATCCTTGGTTTATACTACCATGTATAGACAACTAGTTGGAACTTTTATTTTCCTAATTCATAGCTTCCCTAATATCTCTTTTTTTTGTTGGCTTATTTTCTCACATTATGTAATAAACTCATGAAATTTAGAGTAATTTTTTAAATAAAATTATCCATGATATCAGAGTCCCAATGATGAATATGATTAATGTATTTGGGTTCAAGTCATGTGGTTTAGGATGTGTCAAGAATTAACATTGTCAAGTAATTATGACCATATTTAGGTATCTACATTTTCCCCAATTTATTATAGTAATGAAATTTATAGAGTAAAGTATAAATAATTAAACCTAAGTGTGTAAAAAAAACTTTTTATTTGAGAGGATGCTTTAATTGTCTAGGACACTCATTTTAGCAAATCTTACAAAAATAGATAAAGTGGTTGTTTATTTCTAAAATTTGACAAATTTAAACTTTAAAAATTGAAAAATTGAAAGGATATCAATTAATTATTAAACTTTTATGGATATGAAACCAAATTTACTTGTAACCTATAAAAAATGGTGAAGAATTGGAAAAATATACCCCATTTATTGAATCACTTAGAGAGATGTTTCCTCATGTTGAACCATTGGTGAATTATGAATGATCATGTACCAATTTTGAATACTTAATGAAGTCCTTGAGTTGGAAAAATGCATATTAAAACTCCCATTAATGGGGAATATTACCCAATGTACTAATCCAAAGAAGGTGAAACCATGATGGGTTCACTATGATTGATTCCAAAGTTATTGAATGTCACTAGTCTCAAACATACATTAATTTTAATAAAATATGGAATGACACAATGTTTTTTATAGAAGTAATGATAAAGACATTGAGTGTCACTCTAGACTCAAATCCACATTACCTATAACACATTGAATCACACCTCTGTAGAGAAATCTAGATTTTATTTTCATGAGAAAAAGAGAATGAAAAATATTCATGCTTCCATAATGACCTCAGTGTCAATAGATTTTAAATTTTTCCTTTGAACTTGTAACTTTTGAAAATATGCTTAAACAAATATCATTCCATTCAAAATATATATATGGGTATGAAAATATATCATGCCTTTAAAATTTTGAAATTGTGTATATGAGTATGTACAAGCATCATGCCCTCAAGTATATTCATAATTATATAGAATTCCATGCATATATATGATAAATTTTCACTATATGTGAAACATATAACTTTTTTCCTATAAATATTTTTCATATTCCCATGAATATGTATTTAAATGTATGATTCTATAATTCAAGTCTTTGAAAAGTGAGTGCATATGCATGCAATATGGCCCCATAATATTTATCAGTGTATTAATACCTATCATGTGTTTGATTTATGAATTAATTTGATTCTTTAAAATTATACTTTGTTGTGTAATATGAAGTTTGAATTACTTTGAATCTTTGAAAATTTGTATTTTAAATCTTTAAAACCTATAATTTTTATTAAAATCTTATTTTTTTAATTCATAAAAGCTTGGATCTATAAGACAATCCCAATGTGATTCCACCATTTTGAGATGAGTGATGTATCCTTAAAGTAATTAATCTCAAAATAAGATTTAAATTAATTATGTGATAAATATATAATCATGTATTATTATGTCATCATGTGGAGAGTATGCCAGCATAGTAATGTAATTGTCATTGAAGCATGTATGTAACATACTGAATGTGAGGCATACATATGTCATGTATACATATATTTAGTAATGAGGCATAAATGAAAATATAAATCTCTGAATTAAACCACATAGTAAAATTGCATGATATGGATTATGGCACCACTAATCAATCTAAATGCATACAACAAGCTCAACATAAAATGTCACACAATGTCACACATAATTACAATTATTGCATACTGTAAGTGTTTTTACCTAAATTTATATGTTAAAATAGTCTTGTACACTTTAAAAATATCACTCAAGGCTCTACCCTTCAATTCTATACCTTCCTTGTAGCCAATAAGCTTGCCTTAACCATCCCACTAAGAATAAATGTTTATCTTGTAGTTTATCCCTAATATTATAATTAGCTAGATCACATGTATCCACAAACACACTTGAATTATGATATATATCCTTTTATATTAGTTTAAAATTTACAACAACCTTCCATCTTCATGGATAGTTACGTTCAAACTAATCTAATGTAAGTGTCCTTGCTTTATAAATACTCAAATTTACAAATATTCTAATAAGTATGGGTTAGACTAATAAGTTTAATTAACCCTTCCATGTTAATATTTAAAAAATGTGTTTTAAAAATACATGTAAAATACCATTCATTATCATCAAGAATAAATAAATTCATATTCAATAGCTTAACAAGAACACATCTAGTAAAAACACCTTTCAAGTATTCAAAACTACCCTATTTTTTCCTATTTTTATATCAGTCATAGGAGTAGTTATAATATAGGTCTGAATCATTAAAATATAATCCCATGGGAAATATTTATTAATAACATAGATAATATGCATTCACTTGTATATAATATATTTTATCCTTGTGTACACACAAGCCAATGTATAGGGGATAATTATATATGTCTAAGTCCCTCTTCAGAGTAGTGGCTATGTAGGTAGCACTAATTTACTAAAGGGTATTTGAGGTCAATTTAACATTGTGATCCCACTAACCAATTTTTGTTAAGGTAACCTAACCTAAGGTGAAGAGTTCGGGTTAGATCCATATTTTGATATTGAGAGCTTATGCATGTGATTTGAAGATATAATATGAAAAAAAAATACACCAAGAAAGACACATGTGGAAGTTTTGATCAATAGTAAATGTTTTATACAAGATATATGTTTTAAATCACATACAATAGTGTTGATTCAAGTGTCCTCAAGGTGATTTAATTTTTAGTTTGAAAAAAACTAATTTTTAAAAATTAAAAATTAGATCAAAATCTTCAGGTAGTCTATTTATACATCTACTTACATGTCAAAGTACAAGCCAAGTGAAATTTATTATTCATATTGTTATTATTAAAATATTAAATGTTTTAATTTTTATATTAGGTACATGATTAGATATAGTATTTCTTATCAAAATTTTTTTAGAATATAAACTCATTAATTGGCTTGATTTTAAAGAGTAACTTGTTTATTGTTTGATTAGGTTACTCTTTATTTATAAAAAAAGTTACAGATTTGGTGAATATGACATTTGAGTCTTCCTAGGTGATGTTTGATCTCCTTTTTTCACCAAAATTTGTTGTTTTATTTTCCTTCCTCATCGTGGATGATATAAATGTTTATTAAAAAGATTCACTAGTGTAAAAACTTGTCAAATCAAATGATCCCTTAAAACAAGATATATCCTCCATTCAATATTATATAATACCCCCTATGGATTCCCTAAATGGGGATAGTTATCATCCCTCTAATCAGGTCTAGGATACCCCCATCCAAAGAGATAAGAGGATAAATCTCACTATTTTAAATGGATATGGTTAGCTAGTTTTTTCTCTACCAACCATAACATAAATAGATCCAATTGAGCCTAATATTCATTTATTTTATCAAGATAATTTTCATCAAATCCATAATTACATTATGTCTTCTTTACAAAAATACATGATATACCATTAAAAATGGTTTTGAAGTTTTCAAATGATATACCATTACCACAAGTTCCAAAGTTTCCAAATGATATAATATTACAAAAGGTTGCAACATTTTCAATTTATATCCCATTACCAAAGGTTCTAAAATTTTAAAATGATGTTCACTCCAAATCACATACCAATAATGATGAGAAATCCATCATTCATGTGTTTCAAATTAATGGTAAATTGTAACCAATGACTACATATTTGCACACTTTAACAATTCATACTACTTATCTTATGTATATGATGATTACTATAGGATAACTAAAAAGGAAAGTTTCACTCATTATAGTAAATATGATATAATATAATGCTACTACTAATTATGACATCATAAAAAATTAACCTCTTATAAAATGTGTATTTTAATATCCTTATCTACAAGAGTTTATCTACCAATGTTAACATTATTTTTTATCCATGATGATACTTAAAAACATCTCATTCAATATGTAAATTATTTTGATCATTAGGTTATATATGAGTGAATATTGTTAAAAGAATTCCATGTAAGCCTCAAAAGAAGCTTGGAATTGGTTCTATAGTTTACCAAATGCTTCCTTAATATTTAATAAATTAGAATATGTTTTATTCTTGGAATTTAATACACATGATTTACCCAAGTTTACATTGGAATATTTTCAAATCTTTAAACAACATGATGATGAGCCTAATCGAGATTATGTTATTAAATTAAAAATTGTAACATACTCCTTTGCTTATTAGCCTTCAGATTTGGAATTACAATTCTTATTGAGTAGAGCTATTAATTATCCACCCAAAGAAATGAAATTACACAAATTTTACACCTCTTTTAGCCACTTATATATGGATGTGCATATATATTCTTTTTTCCTACTCAAATATAATAAATAATTAAATATATATCCTACAAAGCACAAAATATTTGTTAAAAATACATACAATAAGAAAAAATTTCTAAGTGAATATAATTAATAATAGGTGGCACTAAAAATATCTATATGACACATTTTAAATAGTTACTCAATACAATACCAATACTATATGGACATACCCCACAACCACTTCCAATATCATCAAGTGAAAAACATCCTTGCTAAAAGGATTTAACAATTACATTAGTTATGAGTGGAGCTTATTTTCACCATAACCATATTGATCCTATGAATAAAGAAAAATTATGTAATAAATAACATTCATCCCTACTTGGATATAATATAAAATATTTATATCATCAAGGAAGTTAGAAAACTCATTAGGATACATAATATTACCAATTTATTATGGCCCATATGTGGTCTAAACAAAAGTGTGGGTTATGCCCATACATCTCAACATAATTGTACATTATAAAATTTTTGGTTATTCCAAATGGGAACTAAAACATATCCAAATCAACAAGGTATTTCATTTTCCCATAAGGGAAGGTTAATTCACATACCACATGATGGTGATGGTGATGGTAATTATAATAAATAAGTAAAGAGAGAAGATGAACACACTATGAATGTTTTTCACTCAACATGCTACAATAATGAAAAAGATGATTCATTTGAATAACCTTGACCAAAAATTAAAAAAATACAAAATTAAAAAAATAAAATACAAAAAAATTGAAAATATAATTTTTTTTAGCATTTCACATGTTTACTAGATTTTTGCATATGTTGTTTATTTTATGTTAGTAAATAGAATATAATTTATTTACACACATATGTTTCATGGGTACTTGAGAGTGATGCATCCATACAATATATCCATGATACATACACATGTATATGTTTGACCTTTCCTTTTCTTGCATGACACTCTAAATTAAGGGCATATTAATTTTATATGATCATGATTGACATAGGTTATATTATTTTATGATTATTTCAGTTTGATATTATATAATAAAATTTACACATGATTACACTCATGTTACTATATTACACAATGTACTTTGATATGTTATTCTACATGATATTTTTTTATAAACATGTGTATGTAAGGACTAATATGACATGATTATCCAAGTTGATTCTATTTTTTTTACTTCATATTCTCACATGGATTACTTGATTGTATTTATTGTTTACTTCTATTTTTCTTGTGAAACATTTTAACATGTTCCTTACTTGATGGAAACAATTCCCTAAGTGTTACTTGTTTCTTTGGTGTGTGGACATTTGCATATGTCCTGATCTTGATTGTCTATCATTTAAACATGCCCCTTGTTTTTGGTCTCCTAAGACCCTATTTTCATGAATTTTGAGTGGTCTTTTGTGTGTGATTGATTGTATTTTGAGCTTTTTATCTTCTAGACATTTACATGAACATATCATGCATCTTAGGGATTCTTATGTATGTATACTATGAACTTAATTGATATATATACTTAAATATGATACTAATATCTGCCTCTTTACTACATGATTCATAACTATAACATAATCAACTTATCCTTTTGAGATAAGATGACTATAAATTTTTCATTCCCCTCATGTCAAAAGGGGGAGGTGTATTAGTGGGATTGAGATAGAATTTTATACACTTGATACATATTTGGGATTTTTTATATTTGTGATAAATATTATACACATTTTATAGAGTAGAGGTTAAATTTTGGTAGATACTTCATATTGAGACACATTTTGAGGTGCATATGCCATACAAATGCACCAAATTATAGATACATTATTTAAATTTTACCAATATTCATGAACCAAACCTGCCAAGATGCATCAGTTGATATTTATTTAATTCATTAGTTTTCTTATTTTATTAGTGAGATCAAGATTATATGCTCTCAATAGACTTGGAACTACTTATATTATTGTAGGTTGATATGGTTACACCATTTTTACTTAGGTGATATTGGATAGATTATATTACATTCAAGTAGTATGATTGAGATACATATAATGCATCTTAGGTATTATTATGTATGTATACTATGATATTTAGTGATATATCTAATTTAATATGATACTACTATATGCCTTTTTACTACATGATTCAAAGCTATAACATAGTTGTCTTATCCTTTTGAGATAAGGTGACTATAGATTTTTCATTCCCATCACCTTAAAAGGGGGAGGCATATTAGTGGTGGAATTTCATAGAGATAAGAATCCAAATACATACAATTGAAATAATTGGAAAATTTTTATTTAGTTTACATGATTTATATATACACTTCAGATAGAATTTTGTACATTTGATACAAATTTGGGACAATTTTTTTAGATTTATGATACATATTATACACATTTTATAAAGTAGAGGTTAAATTTTGGTAGATACTTCAACTTGAGACACATTTTAAGGTGTATATGCCATGAAAATTCACCAAATAACATATAAATTGTTCATATTTTGCCAATATTCATACACAAACCTTACCAACATACATCTTTTGAGCCTTATCTATGTAATAGTTGGCTTCTTTGATTAGTGAGATTAAGATTATATGTTGTCAATGGACTTGGCACTACTTATATTATTATAGGTTTGTATGGTTACACCATTTTGACTTAGGTGATATTAGATAAGTTATATTACATTTGAGTAGTGTGATTGAGATTTGAACTCTCAATAGACTTTTCACAACTCATCCTTATATTAGATTGGGGCATGATCACCCTAAAATTAACCTATTCACATCTCCATTTTTTAGTTGTGAACCTCTCTCCAATGCTTCAATAAAGAAGAATCATTACCAAAGAAAATTATCAAAGGGAATCATGGTTGCATCAATACATTTGTACTTATTCCTTGTTCTCTTTTCTTTCAAACAATTTCAATTTTTTATTTTTAGATTATATACACTAATTATGCTTATAACGTGATCTTGGTTGTAGGTCATACAAGTAAAAAAAATTAAAATAGGGATCACATAAATCAAGATATGTTGTAGACACCACAATACACATTTTATTTCATTTGAACTAGTAATTTCAACCTTATGCATTACTAGATTAAAAGGGGAGGGGAAAATTTAGATGCTTAAATATGGATTTATATGCTAATCTAGTATTGTAAACTTTAACATATCACTCAATGTCATACCCTTTAATTATAAACCTTCATTACAAATGATAGGATTGCCTTCACCATCGTACTAGGCCTAAATGTTGTTGTACTCAGCACACCCCCATTATTTATTTTCTTTTGAAGGAGGATCCACTATATTTTGAAAGGATTAGGTCTATTTTGAAAATATTTTTCATAGGTATTTATATATGCACCTAACATTTTTGTTTGGTATAAATGCTAAGAGTCATTTTAATTTGTTTGGTTTATCTTAGCTAACCTATTAATATTATTTGGGAGTTTTACATGTGTAAAAGTTTTAGATTATGTGTAGCGATTAAAAAGTTTTGGACTTCATGTATTTTATATTTTATTAATTATGTCTTTCACATATTTTTAGTCTTCATAACTTTTGTTCATGAATTTGGATTTTATCATTTTGATCCTTCACTTTTTTTGCCTTCATTAAAAGTGTTTGTCAAAAAATTTGTTTGAAGGTTTCATTTGTATATTTTGGTCATCACAAAATTTTGTTTAGAACTGATGCATATTCAAATATTTTGTTCACATATTTTTCAAAAATTTATCTTTACATATTTTACACTTCCCAAGCTTTGTTCATAATTTCTACACTTCACATATTTGTGTTTCACAAGTTTTGTTCAAAAGTTGTGATCTGGAAGCTGTGTTTAATATTTTAATTTTATAGTTTTTGTTCATAGCTTATGTTTTCATGAATTAGTATTTAGATATTTTGTTCAAAATTTATATTCATGAGTTATGTTTCAATGTAATACCTAACACTTGACATGAGAAGGTAAACTACATGACATGGTTAATATTGCACAAAAGTAATGATGAGATAACATTTATCCAAAGATATAACTTGGATTTTTTCTAAATGTATATAAATCCTACGTGCCATAAATATTATAATTAAGTGACAAAGTTTGAATTAAATAAGTAAATCAAGCTTGGAAACATTGGACATTAATGGTTCATGAATTGTAATTAAAGTCTTAGATTCAAAGCTATATCATCAAACTGTAAAGAGACATCATCCCTATTGATTGATAACAAAATCAATCTAACTTTCACTCCAAATATAAATTGAATCCCTAGCTATTTGTGTTCCATTGAAATTTTCTTATATTAAGCCAATGAATAGTTAAATTATCACAAAATCATGTAATTGAACCAGGTAGTAATGGACTCCTCATTTAAGGCATTCATGGGGGTGTTTCCACCTTCCAAAATTTTCATAAAAGACTCTAAAAAGTATAGAAACACTATTTTTGATTTAACTATATTTAAAAATGAGTATGCTAATTAGTCAGATCTTTAGGATGTAGATGCCAAGTCATATGAAGAGGTTTTGACACCCCCACAACAATAGATGGTAGAAAAATTTATACAATTAAAGCATCAATAATTAAATTTTTTTAGTGGTTAATATTGAGTTCATGCCATAAATAAACTTGTTGAGAGACCTATTCTTTGCTATTAAGGTGATTGGAAGTAGATTCCTACACCACCTAAGCTATAAGATAGTCATTACTTGTATCTCAAAAGATGCCTTCAAGATGTATATACATTTGAAAATTGTAGATGATAATTTTGATGGACACCTAATGAAAATGTGGAATAATACCACCATGATTAAAATTAATCTAAGGAAATGGATCACTCCTAGAGAAGTGGCCACTCTCAAGGCTAGGGAGATAGTGCATATTACCAAGTTTTATATGGGTATCTGCATTAGAATGTTTCTTTTTAACAGATTATATGGTCACCCTAACATATAATATCTCCATTTGGAATGGGTATCATTATTAGTATTTATTATGACCTCCAAACTAACCTTTACACTAAGAGAGATAATTATTGCAAGATTTAAAAAGCACATGTTTAACGAAAAGAGGCCCATAGGAAACCATTTCTAGATGATGTCCTATCTATTAGAGGCCATGGGCACCATATATATACACAATGGATAAATTTAGAGCCCATCCCAGGACTATGTTAAAAATTAGGTATGTGATTATTTTTCTTTCCTCTACATCTATGCATACATGAGGAACATAGTTAGAATTGATGAGAATGCTTACCCTCAAATATAGAGTGAAATTCATGAAAAAACCCTACTTAGGATATCATAGAACATTATCAAAACATTAGGGCTAATGGGTGATTATTTGATTTACATCAAATACACAATGATCATGGTCATGGGAAACAAGGTTTATTCATTTTGGATTCCCAAGTATTTCCCTAAAAACTTGGCTAAGTAGGAGATTGCCTAATAGTTATGGCAGAGTGTGGATTGAGACTTGAATAAAAAGAAGAAAGGACTATTTCATGGTTCATCCTTGATGATTAGATAGATTTTATTTACCATTAGGAAACATTTTATAGAAGTTGGAAGGAACAAAGAGTATTATTCATTATATTCTTTTCCACATAGGGTTTGGGATTCTCACGACATAATCCAAAAGCACATCCAAGGCCTTAGTACCCTGTACCAACATGAGCCTTATGACCATGATTTTAAATTTATAAATGCAAAATATGATACTAAATTTATGGAAAGAGTGAAGTTATTTGGTTTTAATGAGGATATTTTAAGGATTATTCAGGAATAACCTTCTATAACAATTGCTCATGCACATACTAAGATCCCTCTTCCCAGTGGATGGTAAACTATAGACTACTAAACCTACCATAGTTACTAGTAGCCTCAATACCAAGGAACCTCTTCTAGAACACCAACCATGGTGATAATAGTATAAAAGCATGAGATTGGTGTGGAGGAAACTGTAGTGGTTTTAAGCTCATCTCAAGAAGGACCATCTCACACACCAACACTTGTAATGAGGGTTGTTAAGTAAGAGAAAGAGGTGGAATAAATTACAACTACTGCTAGTGGTCCAAAAGTATAAGAAGAACCATCTTGTATTAATTCCTCTAATGTATAATAGGAAGGCCTTATAATTACCTCTTCAATTCTAATTGCAAAAAGTTTGGATGTTACTTCTTCCTCCACTCAATAAACTTCCCCCTTTCCTAGTTAGACTAAAATTTGTCAAAAGAGGAAACCCAAAGTTCTTATAATCCTTACATATAAATCTATTTAAGATCCACTACAAGAAGTCCCAATAAACCATGGATAAACATCCATAAAGAAATAACTTGAGGATGAAGAAATACACAAGGCCAAAGTCTTAAGTCTTCATGGATTAAAAGGAAAATCACCACTTAGGGGTGATAGGTTAGGTGAGAATGTTGCTCCTTTAATTACCTCAATATATATTATTTATGCAGTCCCTTTGGTTTCTATTGTTTCTCCTATTTCTTTTGTTTTAGTATATATTATTATTACTAGTCCTATTATTTCCACATTTCTAGTTGTTTCTAGTATTGGATTTATTTCTCAAGCCCCCACTGTTTCTACTTCCATTATTTTCACCTCAATCACCATTCCCCCTACCACTTCTGATATTAAAAAGGTTAAATTAAATAAAAACAAAGGATTCATGGTAAGTGCATAGTTTCATGTGTCTTCCACCAAATTAGGATTGCCAATGCCTTCTTCTAATTCCACCCATTCCACTTTTATTGTTCCATCAAAAAAATATGGAAAGAAGAATGTTGTCTATACTATTCATCCATTTCCCTAGTTTGGTGGTATAAATTCACCCAAAATAATTTTTATGTCATTTCTATATTGATTATAATAATAGGATTTAATGTAATCTTTAGGGGACCTACCAACTGAGACTACTACCCAGGACACTCAGCTAGTTGACTATAGCCAACTGGTGAGTCCTTAGTGGGAAACTAATTTGGAGGCTCAAGCTTCTAAAAGGCCTAATGTAACAATAATAGAGCTTCCCATGGTGATTGTCTTTGAGTAATCCATAGGGACCATCTAATGGGTCAAAAAGAGGAAGATTGAGGATGAAACTATTAGACATTTAGTTTTGGAAGAAAGACATGATGTTTTCTCTTTGTCAAAGAGAAAGAACATGAGGCTAGGAAAGTCTACTTATGATGAAGATGTCAAGTCATAATTTAGGACACAAACTAAATATTTGATAAAAATTCATGAGTGTATTAAATAGGCCAGGTGGGAACTAGAGAAAAAACTTGAATAGGTAAGAGAATAAAAACAAATTGTTCGTGTCCCTAAAAAAAATAAAAATGATGTTTAAAGAATAGCCCTTCGATTGTATAACATTTTGGATGTTATTACTTTAATGAGATCTAAGATAGATTCTCATGTTTTTATTGAAGATAAAAGTGGATTTTAAAGGGACCCTGCTCATATTAAAAACCCATCTCCATGGCTAGTAACCTAGAATAAAGGATTACCAAACATAGAAAATAACACAAGTTCACTAGAGAGACACAACAAAGACACATCAGAAAAATAGTTGATACACATCTTACAGTATATAATAAATAAAATTAGTTTTGGCTTTTATTCCATTCCTCGTAATCTATAGTCCACTTCTCTATCTTAATTTATAAAATATTTTGCAAACAACCTACCATTTTATCCTTTTCAGTCATATAGTCACTCCTTTAAGATTTTTCCTAGGCTTGGTTTCATTCTCACTTGTTTTTGTATTTTTAAAAAATATAGATAACCCTTCCATACTTTGAATTTTACTATTCACCGTTACCTTACTGAATCTAACAAGAAGATTAAATTTGTCCTTGATTTCTCTATTTTCCTACTCCAACATATTAATTTTATCAATCATAATCTTAATATGAGTAGCCATTTCCACTTCCCTCTCCCTTGTGTAATATATCCCATATTTTTTGTTGAAGTTATTTACCTCTTATTTTAGTCTTGAATGATCCTTAATAAACTAATGAAGGAAGGATTTATGAAGGTTTAACTCATCCTCTAGTATTTCTAGTTTACTTTGATTCTTTGTTATATCCTTAAATGAGTTCAAAATAAAGTTTTCCTAAATATTAGAATGAAGATCCCTTATTTTTACACCTACATAGTCATCATTCCCTTTGCTTCCTATAGCATTCTATTTTACACCTTCCATGTTTCTAGGTAAGTGAGTTTTAATATGTGTATTATGCTCCTCTACTTTATGCTTGTCCATCTCCTTTTGAGTATTATATTATTCAACATTATGCTAGTCCATCTCCTTAAGATCAATTATTGAATTTGTTTCCTAAAACATTTTATCATTGAAAGAACCCTCTTTCTTGTTATCATCTCTACTATGATCCTCATTATTCTTAGGTTTAGGTTTGAAACTACTTCTCAACATCTATTTAGGAGGCCTAGAGGAAGGGACATTCACATTGACATTCTTCTTTTTAGAAATTGAATACTAAAGATCTAGTTTTTGATCTTGGAAAAAATTATATATAAGTAAAATAAACACATGGTATAGAGGCTTTGTTTTCTTTCCCATATGGACCTCTTTAACCAAATGTTCTAAAGAATGTAAAAATATAAAAAAGAATACTAATTGGAATGTTATGCTAAATATAATTCAAGAAAGAGATATGATAATAATGCACCACTTTATATCTTCTAGTAAGGGTTACATACCTTATTATTTACTCTACCACTTCATAAAATGGAATAGGTAAGTACTCTCTTTTGAATGCTCTTTAGAAAACCATGAGCTTTTCATCACCTAGAAGAAATTTGTCTATTTCTTGCTTGAGGTTTATAGTCAATATGATATATTTGTTTTCTTAAAATTTAAGCCCAATAACCCTTGAAATTAAATCCTCTATGATTTCAATATAAATTTTCTAGATATTGACCACTCAGTCTACCCATTTTTTTGTAAATTATTGTGAGAGATTAGTATCATATCCACAAATATGATTAATGGATTCTATTATACCACTTGTATGTAGAATTTTCCAAACCTCCAATTTTTTACTTATATGGTATGAATTCATAGGCTCCACATGGTTCAAATCCCTTCCCATTTCTAAATACCTATTTATAGACTTTCCTAAAACTACACTTGAAGGGCTGTCAAACTTAATGAACTCATAATTATAAATAGCCTTCAAATGATTACAGTATTGGTTGACTATGCAATGATGAAAAAAATAATACCATTTTTTTGATATGATTAAGAACTATATTATGTCTCATCATAATGAAAACACCCATTTCAAAGCTTGGCCTTATGTGCCAATCCTTATCATAGATATAATCCATACATAACTAGATTGATTTTATCCTTGCTGATAATATCATTGACATGATTGGGATGAAACTCCATTTTATGCTAAACTCTAAACTCCTTATATTCTACCCCTCTATTAACAAATTAATCAGTAACCATATTTCCCTCTCTATACATATGTTGAAAAATAATTTTTTCAAAGCCTTTGCTTAACTGAGTGATTTCATCTATTATATGTGATATAGACTAGGAAAATAAATTATTCTTATTGATATAGTTAATGATATTGAGAGAGTCCCCTTCAATATAAATGAATTAACAACCCAACTTAATAGCCATCTAGACCCCCCAAAAGGCTACTACAGATTATGAGAAATAATTTGTATGGAATCCCATGCTTCCTTCATAAGCTATTATATGATCTCCATGATAGTCCCAAATAACCCCTCCACCTCTTGAAATCCTAGGGTTTCCTTTAGAAGACATATCAAATTTTAATTTCACCCAACCTGATTGGGGATCCAACCATCTCACAAATTTTCTTTAGGATATCTTGGGATCAACTAAATGAATATTTTCAATGTTAAACTTCCACTCCTTAGCAATGATTTCTTCATATAGAAAGAAAGGATGCCTTTTTCCCCATCTTATATTTTTGAAATTTTTAGATAAGAGGGAAAAGATTTTGGTAGATAATCTGACAAAGGGGTTTTTTTATCCTTGAATATTATATTGTTGTGTTCCTTCTAAATTCCTCATAGAATATGAGGGAAATCCAAATTCCAAATCTTTTTAAGTTATTGGTTAACGAAAGGATAATACCAAGCCTACCAAGCCTCTATAATAGATGAAAGAAGAACCCAATAAACTTTTAATCTTTGTAATAGGGAACCCTAAATGTGGAAAGGTTATACACACTCAAGAAATATATGATTAACATATTCCCAAGAATTCTCACACAATACACACTTATTTACCACATTAAGACCTCGTTTACTTAGATTATCCAATGTAAGAAATCTATTTTGGAAACTCAACTAGTTGAATATGTTGATTTTTGATATTATATTTTTATTCCAAATTTGACACAATGTATTTCCCCTCTCTATCAAAATTTGAAGCTTTAAATATCCAAAATTAACATGATAATTTCCATCCATTGAATCAATCCAAATTAATTCATCCTCCCTCTATAAATTTGTAATATAGTTACCTTTGAGAATGAAATTAATATCTAAAACAATAGTTTTTAAAGTGACATCAACATTATCAAGGCTTAAATGTTTCCAAATTTTTATACCATTGCAAACCTGTATATAATCTAACACCATTTATCCTAAAATAGAAGAGATAGAATGAGAAACTTGATGCCATAGAACAAGAGTCTCTAGTGAATGATTTAAAATATAAATATTCTTCCAAAACATTATATTATGACTATTATCTAGATTCAAATTAAAACATTTTAGTAAAGTATCCCTATTCTTGGAAAATAAATTCTAGATTGTGGATCTTTTAATAAAAGTAGGCTAAATAAGGAAGGATAAAGAAGAATTGTAACCAAGATATTTGGCACATAAAATGTTTGCCTAAGGAGAAGTTTCTTTGAGGAGTCTCCAACAAATATTTTTAACTAATGACTTATTCATAAAGGAAATATTTCTAATACCTAGCCCTCTAAAGGATTTTGGAAGGCATACCTTATCTTAGGCCACAAGAGGGAATTTTTTAATATCCTTCACTCCCATCCATACGAATTTTTTTTGAATTTTGTTAATTTTTTGGATAAATTTGGGAATTTTAGAGAGGGACATAATGTAGATAGGGAGACTTTTAAAAAAAAAATTTATGAGAAACACTTTTCCCACCTAATAAAGTAGAGCCCTTTTCCAACCAGAAAGCTTCCATTGAAACCTTTCAATTAGAGGGTACTAAAATTTAGATTTCATTTTCCCTTTAAATAGTGGTATACCTAAATAAACTGAGGGAATTTACTTGATTTGAAAATTTAGAACATTATCAATATTTATTTTATGAAGAATCAATGTGTTGATAAAAATAAGTCACTTTTGGAGTAGTCTATCAACAATTTTGAGACATCTGCATAACTATATAGAATAAACTTTATTTCCTTGACTTCCCTTATTGAATCCAATGCCAAAATGATCTTATCATCAACAAATTATTGGTGAAGATAAGGATAATATCTTGAGGCCAGTTTAAAACCCTTTAAGTTGCCCTGTGCAAGCACATTCAGAAGGTTCATGCTTAGAAAGTTAGCCATTATAATGAATAAGAATGGAGACAATGGATCCCCCAATATAATTCTACACTCCTAAAAAAACTAGTTAGGAAGCCATTAATAATAAAATAAAATATTGTAATTGAAATATTATTATAAATCAACCTTCTAATATGCTTATGAAAACCAAATTTATTTATAATAGAATCCAAGAAACCCCAGTCTCCTCTATCATAAGCTTTGGCCATATAAATTTTTAAAATTACACATGCTTATTTACTCTCTACCATGGAATGCACCCTTTCATGAACAACCATTATACCATCCTAAATTTGCTTTCCTAAAATATATCCTCCTTGATTAGAAGAAATGATGTTATTCAAAAGTGGCTAAATCATTAAAGCCAATATTTTGTGAAGATTTTATAGACAAAGTTACACATGATGATAGGCTTAAAATCCTTGAATTATGAGGATGCTATATTATTAGGAAGAAGAGAGATAAAATTATTATTAATCTCTCTGATAAGTTTGTAAGAGGAGAAAAATTCATCCATTATTGCTCATAAATCATGCTTAATAATATCCCAGTAATTTTGATAAAAAGCCATAGAAAACCCATATGGTCCTGGCACTTTATCTTTATTCATTGAGAACATTGCTACCTATATTTATTATTCTATTACATATCTCAATAAATTGACATTATCCTCATCAGTAATAAGAGTTGGGACATGTTGAATAATTTTTTTGGTCAATTCTTTGTCAGGTAAAGAGTTGGGAGAAAAAAGATCTTTGAAGAAACTCAATTCTTTCTCTTTAATAACCACATGATTAGTATGAATTGGGCCATCCTCATCAAATATTTTATTAATTCTATTAATACTTCTATTCTTGACCATAGTTAAATGATTTTTTTTTGATCTCCCTCCTTCAACCAAGCAACCCTCAATTTTTGTCTCCAAAAAGATTCTGCTTGATTTAGAATGAAATGATAATCTGACTTTAGTTGATGTTCTTTCTGAAGGAAATGTTCACTAAGCCCTTGGATAGTAATACAATATGCAAGAAAAATCAACTCAGATTTAATATTCTCCTTTTGGCAAAAAATATTTCTAAAAAACTCATGATTCAAAACATGGATTTTATTTTTAACATTTTTTAATTTTTGAGTAAACTTAAACATAGTTGTATCAAAGGCTTTCACATTCCACCATTCCTTTATTCTTTCTGGTAGTTCTTGGTGAGCTAACCACAGATGCTCAAATCTAAAAGGTGTTTTACGAGTTTTAAAATTGGTAAGAATATTTATCACCAATGGATTATAATCTAATCCAATCCTGGGGAGTGAAGATAAAAAAAAATATTTAATGCTAAGCCAATGAGGGGAAACAAGAGCCAAATCTAATCTTGTCTAAATAAGATTCTTAACAATCCTTTTATTTGACCAAGTGAAAGGAGATATTCTTAGTTTGAAATCAAAAACCCCCTTTACAGTAATAAACTCAACCAGATCCTCCATACTATCAAATAAGTATTGAACACCTCTCTTCTCTTCTCCAACACAAATTAGGGTGGTAAAATAACCCACAAGCATCTATTTAAAATATTTACAAGTATTTTTGAAATACACTAGATTTAACCATATTTTTTTCCTACCAATAATCATGTTAAGAGCATAAATATTTTAAAGATTCCAAGAAATATCCTATGAAATATAAATAAATAAAAGATCTACATGGTTTCTATTTTCAACAAGTTTTTCACCTTTAACTCTCTTATCATCCCAAAAGGTATCAATACCTCTTGACACTCCCTCTGATCTTACACTAGTAAACAAAGCTTCCTTCCAAAGCTAATGTTTTGTTGCCTCAATACATTACTATCCATTTTTTTTCTTAGATAGAAATAATAGTTGGTTGATTACTCTTTGTTTTCTAGAATGGTTCAGACCCCTAATATTTTGGGACATAATCTTCATTATTCCTATTTATTCAACTGCCTAATGTATTCTCTACTAAGTTTGATCTTTATAATTATTTGATAACTATTCACATTCTCATTTTATGTTTTACTCTTTCTTGTTTCATCTAATCAAAATATTTATTTTTTATCTAGTAAACCTATATCTTCCTACATCTTATATGCATCTAAATTAATATACTTCTCTCTATCATAACCTAGTTTAAAACTTGGTGATGTACAAGCTGAAGATATCTTGTTAGAAAAATCCTTTTTATCCTTGTCTTCATTAAACCCTATGTTTTCCTAAGTTGTGTCTGAAATAGATCCTTTTACTAGTGAAAAAATCTTTAGGTAAATATGTTTAACCTCACCTTCCTCCAAGTTTTAAAAACATTTGAAAAGATTACAAACCACTATAGAAACATACTGAGTAGAATAATTTTTAGCATTTTAAATATTTATAATCTCCTTATTTGGCTTA
This sequence comes from Torreya grandis, assembly GCA_037957365.1. Classification (NCBI taxonomy): domain Eukaryota; kingdom Viridiplantae; phylum Streptophyta; class Pinopsida; order Cupressales; family Taxaceae; genus Torreya; species Torreya grandis. Next base: position 819,306 of record JARHVA010001760.1, read on the forward strand.
TTAGCTCTAATTTTCCTTTTTTATTGACTTTTAATTGTGATAGGTATATTTTATCTCACTTGAAAAACTTCTATTGAATCTACCTCTACTACCTTATTAATCTTTGAAGAATTGACATTATCCCTTGTAATGTTTTCTACTAAAGTTAGATTATTACTTGATGTAGATGCATCTAAGATCATCATAGAAATTGAAATGTTATCCTTCAGAAGAAATTTTACCTAAGAAAGAGGATAAGACATCAATGGAATCTCTTCTATACTAATATTTGATTTCCTCAACCATGTATTTTGATCATTTTTGAAAATGAAATCATTACTCTTTTTTACAAAAGAGGGGTAATTTATTGTCATGTGTCCTAGTTTATTACATCCTTCACATTTAAATAATGTATATTCAAAATAAATTTTCTAAATCCTTTCTCCACTTGAGGAATTAAGAATTAAAAAAGGGGGTAATTCTTGATCCATCCTGGCATTCACATAGAATCAGGCATGCACCATGAGGTCCTAGATTTTGTAGTAGAGTCAAAGGCAATTAGATTACCAAATGTTTTTTCTATATTGATGAATAAATATTCATCCTAAAATTATAGAGGAAGCTTAGGAAGATGTACCCAAATGGGAATATTGTGAATATCTTCCTATTTAGGGTCAAATCTTACCTTTCATGTTTCCAAAAAAAGTCCACATCTACCCATAAACCATGGGACTCCAACTAAGATATGTGCAATATCTTCATCATTGGTGCATTTTATTAGGAAAAAATCATTAATAAGAGTAGAGATATCCAAATGCCCTCTTAATTTCTAATGGATCCTGGCCTAAGCCCTAAAAGGTTGTATATTAGGTCACGAACCAATAAATTTTCCCACCAAACAAGAAGGCCACCATAAAAAACATTAGATTTAAATTCATCCAGAACATCAATATGAAATCCTCTCGTATCTTTTGATATGGGTAGATATGTACCTAAAAAAACTTCCTTATATTTTCCTATCTTTATTTTGAGCTTATCCACCTAGTAATATTTATTGGGGCTTACCAAATGGCCAAATAATCTTGATGTTTCTAGTTTATTCCCCATCTAAGAATCTTTGATAAAGAACTGAGTATTACTAACCTTACCATTTGGAGTGATGCACTGATTTACTAAAGATTTTGGTGAGGATGTATAGAAAATAATACTTATTAAGATCTCTAAAAGTTTCACCTCTAACCAACCTAGGTCCCCCAAACTATCACCTAACCATTCATGCTCCATCAAAACCTAATCACTTAAACCTGAACATTTTTCCTAGATCAGCTTTTCTTGGAGCTCACTTTTCCTAGATTTGATTTTACTTATATTATTTGAATAAAAACCTAAAATATATAAGTAAAATTAATCAATATATGTCCTCGTGTTATTTAAATAAGAATTATTAAATTATTTAAAAGAAGATGAAAATAAATTGAATTTTATTGTATTTTATACAACTAATAAGGATTATAGCTATTTAGATTTGATGACACATTAGAGTTAGCTAATAATCTTAATTTGGTCTACATATAGACATAGGAGGTTTAAGACTAGGTTTCAATAATGTAAAATTTGATCCCAAAGTTTATAGAACATGAGAAGCTAATCTTGCAGAATCTAGATGAATTGAAACTCTCTCAAGTAAGGACCTCTACAAGAAAGTTAATAACTAGAGCTAATTTTAACCAATTATTTCAATGGGATTATAAGAATTTAAATTAGAGGATTCAAGGGATAATAATAGAATAAATTAAATAAAAACTCAAAATTTTAAGGAATAAATATACATAAGTAGAGTTTTTTAGGTGGATTTTAGGGCCACAAAAGCTAAACATACATGCTTTCTGATGTAAGTTAATAGAGTACATAAGCCATCTTTTATAAATGTGGAAAATTAGAGGTAAAATAACTAAGAGAGAGGGGGGTGAATTAGTGAGCCCAAATATTTCAATATAAATTCCAATCCTTTCAAAATATTTAATCAATCATCATATATCAACTTTATCAAGTAACATTAACAAGATATCTCATTAATTCAATGCATACACATTATCAAACAAATAACACATAGTTAATAGGGGGAAACCTCATGGGTAATAAAAATCACTCTCAAGGATACAACACAATGGAATACTTGTCATATAAGAAATTATAAATAGGAGATTAGTCAACTCTTTTAGACTAGTAAACCTTGATCATATCCTCCTGACCAAAGGCCTTTAGTGAAACACCTATTTCATAAGGAATAACTACCCATAATAAATATCAAGTCATTTATAACCTATTTTCAACACTTATACCTTAGTAATTATGTCTTTAACTCCTGATGATAGATCTCTATTTATCTAACCCCTACATAAACTCTCTCTCTCTCTATCACATATAGGGCTCTCACATAGGCATGCCATAATCTCTTTCATTATTTACTAAAATTGTCCTCATATGAAAAAATAGACCTCTTCACAGATCCTAAAATTAAAATATCACTATTTAGACATAAAAAATATGACCTATAGGTCATACACATAGTCCTCAATCTATTATACTCATTAACTCATCAACTTGGCACTCTGCCTCTCCTCATACACAATCAAACTTACAAAATAAATATTATGACATCATAAATATTAAATATAGGTCATAAATACCATCATAAACTTTTTATTACCTTAAACCCATTTATTGATCACACACAATCTTCACCTTGCCTTTGCTCACCATACACTCTCTCTCAAAATAGCCTCTTGAGCATACTCACTCATTTTGCCTCTTATAGGATTATTAGGTCAAATTATCTATGTGATCACCTTCATCACCTTTTTAAAATAATCATGTATAATAATATTCACTCTCTTCTTGTCCTCATTTACCTATAACTTCTCTTTCAAAGGTTCTCTCCTTCACTTGGCTCCACATTTGCACAAGCCTCTCACTTGTCTCAAATTCTAGAAATCATCATCTTTGATTTCACTACATATAGATAAATCATGAATTATCAAGTCCAAAATATTTAATTTTCATCCAAAATACATTAATTCAACCTTAATGTATCTTACTTGAGTCACACTTAAGCACAAGTCTCTTTTAAATAGGCCTAAGTCACTTTTAGGTCTTATGGAGACCCAATCAACTCTTTGAAACTTATCTAAGAAAATTAGGTGAAAAAATAAAACTTTAAAAAATATGTAACCATTAAAAATTATCTACATGTCCCTTTTAAGTTCCAAAAACCAACATATTACCCTTCTACTTAAGAATAAATTGCTTAAATAACATTTTGTGCACACAGTCATCATGTATGAACACATAGTCACCTTCTAAGCCTTTGTTCATATTACATATTATTATTAAAATATTAATAATGAAAAAAAATAACTATAATGTAGTATAAAACATTATCAAATAGATAATTCATCATTAAACATTGAAATTACATTAGAATGATCTCAATTACCCTTTTTGGGTTACTTGTAGAACATAGTCAAACACACAGCCAACTTTGGAGCTCAATATATTTGTCTATACATATAATTATAGCTTAAAATTAATATTTATATATGTTACATGTATTAATATATAAATTCACTTGTTACACCATGAGAAAATTCTACATATATTGAAATATATGGCACAAACACCAAACACTGGTCTTTTCCTTTGCAAAATTGAAATATTTAAATTCAAACGGTCACAGTTAAAACTCAAACAATTAACCTCATCTCATGAAATATATAAAATTTGAATCAATGTGATTCATAAATTTTTATATATATTTTTAGGTCTTTATCTTATATTTCTCACCATTCGATCTTGCTTAGAATCCTCATGATCATGACACTTTGCACCCTTGCATGCCTTCTGAGCACTTTAACTATGAATCATCATGCAATTATTACCATCTCACTCAAAATGCACCATTATATAAAAAAAATAAAATTAACTATGACCCATTTGATCTTCATTTGGTCCTAATATTTAACTCATGTAAAATAGACTAAGTATAGGGACCACTGTAATCTGTTTGAGAGACCAACTTTGAACCTCAATAAATTTTACCTCACTCACTCGCATGATTTCAAATTTGGACCATATGATCTGCTCACATATGATAATAAACAAATGTGATAAACTTATCCTAAATCCTTCACATGTGCAAGAAATATGACATTAAAATGCTCATTCAAATTTTTCTACCATAGAGCCAACTATTTCAAAAACTTATCTATAAGGCCAACTTTACACATGCATATCTTTTGATGCGCTTTAGTGAATGATCTAAAATTTAGAAAAAATAAAATATGATAAAAATTGAATAAATTAATATGATCATATTATTATAAAATTTCCACACATGTAAGATATACCATCAATAAACTGCTTACTTGGTTCTTTCTTGCCTCATGCAAATTTGGCTACATATAGGAAAACAATGTCAAACTACTTGGGAGCCCAAATTTTCACTTTAATATATTTTTTCATGATTAGGTGAATGAATTTATATTTAAAAAATAATAAATAGGAATAATAACTAACAAACCCATGTGACCATTTCCTCCTAAAACCTCCATGCATGAAAATGTTGACATCATCAACATGCTTGGCTTTATTTAAACATAGAAAACAATGTCAAAATTCTTGAGAGCCTAAATTTTCACCCACATATATTTTACTTAATTTAGGATCATTACCTGAGATTTATTTAATATAAACTAGGGACTAATTTTTTCACAAATATATGACTAAACCCCTTGACTCATCCACATGTGGCAATGGTGATGTCAGCAAACTACCTACTTAAATTTTCTACAACTAGACCAAAATTTATAGATGAACACAATGAATAATAAGACGAATACCACTCATGCACATAATCTCTTAAGTCACATAAAACTTCTTACAGGACCTATTTACATGCTCAATACTTTATACTCATCCATAATAATCTCTAAACATGTCAAAATTAAAGATCAACCAAGCTAACTTCAAGCACATTGCACACTTTATCATTATCACTTAAACTATCAAAGTAATTCATCCACTCACTAAGACACCAATATGACATAACCATGAAATCATTGACAACTCTCCAACAATCTCCCCTTTTGTCATTGATTTTAACAAACATCATTCAACTCACCTTCTCTCTCTTCAAGCACTCTCACAATGGGAACTTTATCCCCCTTTGACACAATGACAAAGTGGGAACCAAATGATCTTGAGGACCTAAAAATACTATCAACAGGAAATGACCATCTTATAAATATTATATGAACTCCCCCTTACCTTGAGCCTACCTCTTATTGTCTTGATAACATCCTTCTTACTACATGCCAACATTTTTCTTCAATCAAGCACTGTAGCTAATGAATATATAACACACAAAATACTAAAATATGATGATAAATATCAATAAACATCTAAGAGGGACTCCTAATATTTTTTAGTAATCTCACCACTTGATCATCTTCAGATATCTATACACTATGAAGAACCACCATATAGGCTTACTAGCCTTCTCTCTCAAACCACCTCAAGGACTATCAATGGAACTCTATGACACTTAAAAAAATATAAAAAATTATCTAAACCAACCTATAATTCTGATAGAAACATAAATACCTTTTTATTTTGGGTAAACTAAGTAAAAACATCAAATCTTCATATCAGCCCTGTCTAAATTGCTTGTAGCCCTACCTAGAACTTGCAGAGCCCATAAATTTTAGTAGACACATCTTAAAGACTTTAAAATTCATATCTAAATCATTATCATATGCACCTTTAATCATACCAATTTTTAATACTTATATCTTCCTTTTCAACAAAATTCCTTCACAAGCCTACAAACTAATTAAGCCTCCAATTTGACAAAAACTTGAACAATTTGAGAGATAAAATCCTTCAAATCTATGTGAATATTGAGTTGAAAATCCATTTGGCCCATTAAACATATTAATAATCCTTATACCTAAAATCTCAAGTCAAACCACTTTTTTATTAGAACCCAAAACCTTGAAACTCAAAATAAGTAAGTTTAATAAACCTCCTTCTGGTCAAATTCCACCTCTAAAACTTCTTGCACACCTAGAGACACCCATCACACACTTTTATACCAAAATTTGAGCCTCCATACCATCGGGAAGATATACTTCTTATAACCCAATTTAGGACCTACATACTCTTAAGCACAAACTAAGAAACCCAAAAGTGAACAAAAATCTCCAATTTGATTTTAACATATCTTCAAATCACAAAAGCACCTATAACACATCACAAATAAGTGTACAAATTTTTTTGAGAAACAAAATCATTTTGACATTTCATCGATCTTATTATTCCATCTAGAAACAACCATTTCCTACTTGCAGACCTTGCACATACTACCAATATTCTTTCATGATAAAGAACAGTGAGCTAGGTTCAACCATACATTACAAGCATGCCACCAACTAATGAAAACATTGCATATTCTCTACTTGATGTTTAGTTATCTCCATATACCAAAATTGAGTCATTATAATCACAAACACACACCTTAGGGTTTGTAGACACCAAAACCTCAAGTCATTACCTTTCATCCTTTGGGCTAGTTCTTCAAAAATTGAGAGCAAACTTGACACTCAAATTTTGCCAATCAACAAAGTCATTCACAGCGAGCCAATAGATCTTCTCTTGAACTTCTTTGGCTTGTAACATCAAACAAGATCCAACCACACATCCACCATGCTTCCTCTTTCTCAAAAGTGTCTCCTTGAAGATGAGAGAGAGACATCCCTTTTGAGATAGTAAGACTAAAAGTCCCAAAAATTTGGATACTCCCATATTTATATACCTTCTCTAACTTTCAATCCTAATTGGCTTTAAATTAATCCTTGACTTCATTATTTTCTTTAGTTTTGTCAATAAATGTTGTCAATAGAAGATCTTGAATTTCCTTCATGTTTACCATGGTAAAAAGACCATCTTTGGTCTCAGTCTAGTCTCGTTTAATAGGCTTATGTTTTCATGCCCATTTATGACCTCTTCCTTTCACACTAGGAGCTCTATACACCTTATTTTTATTTGGGAACTCATTCAAATTGTTCTTGCAATAATTAGCAATGTGACCAACTCTATGACAACTAAAATAAATAAGAGTATTCATACCTTTTGCTTGATGATGATTGTGATCTTTTTTTTAAAATCTAGATAGAAGACAAATTATGTACCTTTTGCATATTTGATTCTTTCTTTGTTATAGCAGGAAGTCCACCTTGAACATGATTATTATTCATAGTCTTTGGTCTCGATAACATTGATTAACTTTTAGGAGTATTTTTATTCTTGTCAAAACTTGAGTGCATCTTCAACCTATTCTTGTATAATTTGGTAATATGTCCTACTTTATTAAAACTATGGAAAACAATATCATTCAACATACCTCTTCATTGATCTGAGTTATGATTTCTCTATGAACAATTGCTTCTTCTTCTTCCAAGGCTCCATAAGGACTCATTATTTACTAAATTCCTTATATAGTCGTTAGCTTTGGAACCATAATTTATACATGTATAACAATGACCATGAAATAAACTAGCATACCTTGAAGCATTTGGTTATCTAATAGAACTTCTTGCATTACTTTCAAATCTTGCATTATCCTTGACATACTCAAACTTCTAATGCTTCTCTTCCATCTTATCCAACTTGACTATAATACGCTCATGTTTAATTTTAAATGATTTCATTTTAACCTTAAGTTTATTGCACTCATATTCTTTTGATTTTAGATTTACATTTGTAGTCCTTAACAGATCCTCAAAAATACCAATCTTCTCTTCATCCTTTTTATCCTTGTCAGCCATGTATTTCAATCTATATGTTTGCAATTTAATAAGCTTGATATATTATTGGTACTTCTTTTCTTCCTTTTTAGACATGCCAAACATACTTCCCTAAAGAGAATTGACCTGTGCTTCAAGACATTTGATCATATTCCTCATTTTATGATTCCTTTTCTTCTACTCCTTTAGTTCACCAAGATCACTCATGAGCTCAGCTTCTATATCAACTTCTTATTCCTTGCTATCATATTCTCTACTATTATGGAAAGCTTATTTATCAAATATTATGTCCTTTAATTTTGAACATAAAATTATCTTAGAATCTACTAGATAAACATTGAGATCATTTATAACATTCTCATCTTATTTGGCATCTTTCTTCAAAGTACATATCTACTCTTCAAGTGCCTTAATCACAACCTTCCACTATTGATTCTCTTTCTTCAACTATTTATCCATCTTTGTAGAAAATTAGTTTCTCCTTCAAGTTGTTTAATATTTATCCAAAGGACCTTGCTCTGATACCAAATTTTTCGAGGTACAATCACTAAGAGGGGGTTGAATTAGTGAGCCCAGATATTTCAATATCAATTCTAATCCTTTCAAACTATTTAATTAATCAGCATATATCAACTTGATCTAGTAATATTAACAAGAGATTTCATTCATTCAATGCATACACAAGATCAAACACATAACATAGTTCCTATAGGAAACCCTCATGGGGAATAAAACCCAATCTGAATCCTACAACACAATGGATGACTTGTCCTATAAGAAATTACAAAAAGGATATTGGTCAATTCCTTTAGACAAGCAAACCTTGATCATATCCTCTAACCAAAGGCCTTTAGAGAAACACTTGTTTCAAAAGGATCAATTGCACCTAAGGAATCTTGAGTCCTTTAGACTCTCATTTTAATACTTATACCTTAGTACTGATGTCTTCAACACTTGATGATGGAACTCTATTTATCTAACCCATACATAAACTCTTTATCTCATATATGCCTCTCATAAAGGCATGCCATAATCTCTCTCCTTATTTACTCAAAATATCCTCATATGAACACTCAAACCTCTTTGTATATCTTCAAACTATAAGAGCACTATTTGGACATTAGAAATATGACCTACATGTCATACACATAGGATTCAGTTTTCTCTACTCATTAACTCATCAATTGGGCACTCTACCTATCCTCATACACAATCAAACCTACAAAATCACTATTATGACATAAAAAATATGACCTATAGGTCATAGACACCATCATAAACCTAATCTACCCTTTAACCCATTCACCTAGCCCACATAACTTTTACTTTACCTTCACTCACCATACACTCTCTCTCAAAATAGCCTCTTGAGCATACTCACTCAATCTACCTCTTTTAGGATTATTAGGTCCAATGACCTATGTGATAACTTTCATCATCTTGCTCATACAATAATGTCTGATCCTCTTCTCTCTCTATTCTGGTCCTCACTAACCTTTACCTTCTCTTTCAAAGGTTTTTCAATTGGCTCCACATTCACACAAGCCTCTCACTTGTCTCAAAGTCTATAAATCATCATCTTTGATTTTAATATATATAGATAAATCATGAATTATCAAGTCCAAAATCTTTCCTTTTTGGCCAAAATACATTCCTTCATCCTTAAGGCATCTTATATGGGTCACACTTAAGCACAAGTCTCTTTCAAATAGGCCTAAGTAGATTTTAGGTCCTATAGAGACCCATTCAACTCTTTGACACTTCTCCAAGAAAATTAGGAGACAAAAGAACAATTTACAATATATAAACCCATGCCACATGTCTATAGGTCACTTTTAAGTTCTAACAACTAACATAGTACCCTTTTTCTTAAGCACAAATTGCTCAAACAACATTATGTGCACACAATCATCATGAATAAATACAGAGTCACATTCTAAGCCTTTATTCATACTACACATGATTATTAAAATATTAATAATTCACATATATCATACTCATGGATTATAAAACATTATCCAATATCTAATTCATCATTAAACATTGAAACAACATTAGAATGAGCTCAATTACCCTTCTCAAGTTACTTGTAGAACGCAGTCGAACACATAGTAAAATTTGGAGATAAATATATTTGTATGTATATATAATTGGACATTAAAATTAATATTTATATATGAACCTTGGGTTAATCTAAAAATTTTCTTTTTACACCATGATCAAATTCTTCATAGATCAAAAGATATGGCACAAAAACTAGACACTAGTATTTTCCTTTACAAAATTCAAATATTCAAATTCAAATGGTCACAGTTAAAAATTGAACATTTGACCTCATCTCATGCAATATATAAAATTGGAATCAATTCAATCCATAAATTTTTGTGGATCATTTGGGTCTTTATCTTATAGCACTTTCCATTTGATCTTTCTCAGAACCCCTATGATCATGACACTTGACACCCTCGTATCCCTTCTAAGCACTTTAATTGTTAAACATCATGAACTTCTTACCATATCACTCAACATATACCACTAGATTAAAATTATATGATCATTTTTGAACCATTGTATCTTAATTTGTTTGTGATATTTAACTTGTGCAAAATAGACTAAGTTTGGGGACCATTGTAGTCTATCTGAGATACCAACTTTGCATGTTAATAAATTTTACCTCGCTCACTCACATGATCTCAAATTTGGACCATATTATATCCTCACATAGGAGAATCTAACCATGTGAAAAAATTATTTTGAAACCTTTATATGTGTGATAAATAATTACATTAAAATGTTCACTCTAACATTTTTGCCACAGAACCAACTATGTCAAAAACTTGATTAGAAGGCCAACTTTGCACATGCATATCTTTTGATGAGCTTCAGTGCATGATCTAAAATTGAGTGAAAATAAATTAGGCTCAAAACTAAAAAGACCCATATGATCATCTTGTTTTTAAATTTCTACACATGTGAGATATGTCATCATCAAACTACTTACTCATCTTTTTCTTACCTCATAAAGATTTGGCTAAGTATGGGAGAATAATGTCAAACTGCTTAGGAGCCCAAATTTGCACTTTCATATCTTTTATAAAACTTAGGTGCATGACCTGATATTTAACACATAAAAATTATGAAAAACATTGAACAAACCCATGTGACCATTTCCTCTTGAAACGTCCATGCGTGTAAATGCTAACATCATCAACATGCTTAGTCGACTCTATTTGAACATATTAAATATTATCAAAATACTTGAGAGCCCAAATTTGTACCCACATATCTTTGACTGCATTTAGGTACATGACTTAAGATTTTGTTCATAGAAACTAGGTACTAATTTTGTCATAACCATATCACCAACTCCCCCTGACTCATCCATATATGACAATTGTGATGTCAACAAACTACCTACTTAGATTTTCTACCATTAGACCAAAATGTCTAGATGAACATAATGAAGAACTAGATGAATACCACTCATGTACACAAGCTATCAAAGCATAGAATAACTATTATGGGACATCTTACACATGATCAATAATTTAGACTCATCCCTAATCATCTCTAAACATGCCAAAACTAAAGATCAACCAAGCCAACTTCAAGCAGACTAGGATAGGCACATTACACACTTTGTCATTGCCACTTAGACTATCAAGGCACTTCATCCACTCACTAGGACACCTATATGACATAACCAAGACATAATTAACAACTCTCCAACATATATATCATTAGGTTGTATCATGGCACTTATTAAAAATATTACCAAGAGTTGGACACAAAGAAAATAGCTATGGCCCTACCATTCAGTTCCCAATTAACTACTGCTATTCCTCCAACTACTTTGGGTTCAAACATGTAACCATCAACATCAAATAAACCTTAGTCTTCTAAGGTTAATTTTTTATGTATTCCACATGTAGAGTTAACTTATGTAACTAAATTCTATTTATATGTAACATATACATTTAATAGTTAAATACTTTTGTAGTCATGCACATGTTGCATTGTCATGGTAGAGCAAGTTAGTTTTTAGAAATATAGTTTTGATAAACTATATTGTACATGCAGTATGGGCATCAATTAGAACTCACATTATAATTATTAACATGTAACTTTTATTTTTTCAGGGATTTGAGGGATGAAGCAACCCCTCCCCAAATCTATTTGTAATTTTAATCCTTTTGTATTCAGGGGTTGGAAATTTATCAGTATAGAAAGAAGTCTTTCTTATTATCACACAAATATATTGATGCTTTTCCATTCCAATTCTATGTAAGTTAGATGTGTTTTATTTTTTTGGCTATTTGATTTAGTAATTTGAAGTGTGAAAATTTGATGTATAATTTCTTATGTATTATTGATGTAAATATGTACAATAGCTAATTGAAAATTAGTAAGTATAATTTATCTCATGTAATTAGGTAGACTATTTCAATTCTCTAAGTGTGCATAAGTGTTTTATTGATATATCCTTCTAGATGTAATCTATATCTAGCTTAGATACCTCTATGATCTAAGCTAAAATATACCAAATAATGGTGTGTAAAAATAACTCTAAATAGTATTAAGATTTAGTTGAGATCCCAAAGTTTACTATATCAACTCTTCCCTAGATCCTCTTGTTGTGTTTCCATGTGAGTGTGCAACAAATATTAACTATAAACATTGGCATTAAAATACTTTTCCACAAAGAGATCATATAGAAAGTAATCCTTTTAAAGATCATAGAGCCCTATCTTATGCCCCAAATTTCCCTTTTTAGATTTTATTTGATTATGATCCACCCACTTAAGAATAAGGTCCATCCATCTAGCTCAACTAGGTTTTAACTTTCTTCCATGTTTTGTTCCTCCACACACACACCCAATTAACAACTTACATGGTCAACTTGTTATTTCACAACCCATACCTTTAACTCATGCCCTAGAGTGTAGATTACCTCCATTGATATCCTAAAATGTTAGAGGTCACCTCATTAAATCTAGGGTGTGCATAAAACCCACATCAACAAATACATATCTTGTAGTTTAACCATGATATCTTGATTACCTAGATCACATGTAGCCCATATTACACTTCAATTATGATAAATATCTTTCACTATCAGTTATAAATATCTAACAACCTTCTATATTCATGAACAACTATGTTCAGTCTTGGATAGTAACATCAATGATATTGTTCCTAATCCAATGCAATAGTCTTTGTCTTTTAAACACTCAAATTTCAAATCTTCTAATATGTATGGGCTGGCATAATAATTTTCATTAACCCTTATATTAAAATATTTTAAAAAGGTGTTATATAAATAAAATTAAATGACCATTAATTATCATCATGTATAAATCAAGTCATATTCAAGAGTTTACGAAGCACACATCTGGAAAAAATACCTTTTAAGTATTCAAAACTGACATATTCTTTCATTTTTATATATCACTCATAAGCATAGTCATATTATAGATATGAAGCATTCAAAAATCATCCCATGGGCTGTATTTGTCAAATTATAAGCTAGATCATTTACATGAATTTGTATATAATGTATTTCACCCTCATAAACACATAAGATAACACATGGGGGAGAACTACATATGTCTAAGTGTTACATCCCAATTATCCTCTAGACTCACTAATAAATTCATTTATAGATTTTATGGTTAATAATTTATTAAATTATTAAGTTAGGTAGTTGGATATATAATATATTGATTTGTGGATAGTTATCTATTACTTATCACCATGACCATTAACTTATTTGTTAGTTGTTCATATCTTGTTATGGTATATTATGATCATGAAAATTATTTAATTTATTTAATTACAATAGTTTATTATGGATTATTTTATGGTATGGTCTAACCACTATTTATTACAATAAATTAGACATAGGATGGAGTCCACCTTCTAGACAATGACTAAGGGAGGGTATCATCAGAGAGGATGAAGCAGACAAAGATGAGTGGGGGATGAGAGAATGAAACTAAAACCCTACACACACCATGATAAAATATAATTACTATTTGGTTATGTTTGTTTTGGTATTTCATTGATTGTGTTGTATATTACTTAAATATTTGCATTTAGTGGTTTAGATAAGTTTGCATAATTTTAGTGTTTTTGGTTATAATTTACATAATTAAATTGTCAAAACTTTTGCAATAATATTATTTTGTGTTCTTGTTGGTGTGTGGAGTTAAAAACAATTTTTTTTTATGTATTATTACCTTATTGGATTTGATATTATATGACTGTCTTAGCACACTATCTTTGGATTGATTGAAACTCTATTCTAATTTATTATGTTGAACACCTATGGGTCAAATATGGGGCATGTTTAAGTAATAGTTATTAAATTGTTTGATTTGTTAATCAAATGGTATACTTGTATGTGAGGAAGCTAATGGACTAGTTTAGATACTTATGTTTGATTTGTTAGGAGGGTGTTTAATTAAAAGGCATTATTATTTTTTTATAAGTAAAATGTAATCATTTAACCATAATGTTAAAATGACTATGAAAAAGACATATTCTTGGGGATCTAGGGCTTTGAATTAATTAGATTATAGACATTTCAAACAAATGATTTTGGAAATAAAATGGGAAAATTTATTGAACCACATGGTTTTGATATGATTGCATTGTCTCTTGAAATAACTTGACTATGAGTAGGGTAATGTCCAGCCACCATGCCAAAATTATGGAGAATAATTATAGAACTAGAGAATCATTGATTAAACACCTAGTTTTTGTTGGATGGTGAACCCTAATATTATTATAATACCTGATCTCCAAAGGTGGTTGTGGGGAAAACACCCCCCAAATATTGTCTTCATGGGGGTCCAGATCAAAATTTAGTTAAAAATGCATTGTAAAATATTATAATTTCATAGTAAATCTAAACTATTCACTATTAGGTTATAGATCTAATGGTACAAATTATGTTTGTGTATTTTTGCCCTATATGTAACCCTCCTTTTGATACAAGGGAATTATAATTATGTCAAAATATTGTATTTGAGTGAAGAAGATATTGTAGTGGTTGTATTCTAGGTTTTCCCTTTCATTTATTAGACTGAATAATAAGGACTAGTTATTTCTTGTGGATGTAGCGCATATTGGGTGAACCAAATTAAATATATGTCTCTATTATGTTCTATTTTCTAAATTTTATTTCCATATTTAATTCATTAATATTTATATATATTATATATTCCTAATAACTGGTATCAGAGCTAAAGGTTCATTTGGAAGATAAACTCATAGGAAAAGAGGATTCCTAGTTCGAGTGGGAGCAATGGTAAAAGAAGGAAAGTTTAAGGTTGAGAAGTTAAACAATAAAAACTACCAACTATGGAAGATGAAAATGGAGGACTATATATATCATAAGGATCTTTTCCTACCATTGGGTAGAATAGTAAAGAAACTAGTGACTATGAAGGATGAAGATTGGGAGGTTCTTGACATAAAGACGCTAGGAACAATATAACTATGCCTAGCAGCATCGATGGCCTTCAATATTTAGAAAGAAAATACAATAGTGGATGTGATAAAGGAATTAGATAGAGTATATGAAAAACCCTTAGCCTCCAACAAGGTATTTCTTATGAATAATTTATTTAATCTATAAATATTAGAAGGTGGGTCTATTGTTGATCATTTAAACGAATTTAACATGGTCTTAAATCAGTTAAGCTTTGTAAAAGTAAATTTTGATTATGAGGTTAGGGATCAATTGATTATATGCTCATTTCTAGAAATATGGAATGGATGTGAGTGATTATATCTTTGGTTCAAATACTTTAAAGTTTGATGATGTTATTGGTGTTATTCTTAGAGAATAAATGCAATTAAAAAGCACAAGTGAGACATTAGGTAATGCTTTAACTATGGAGAATAGGGGGGAAAATGGATAGAGGAAAGGGCCCATGGAATCATGGTAAGTATAAGAAAGGTAGATCCAAATTCTAAGGTAACATTGGTGTGTTGGATTTGTGGGAATAAAAGACACCTGAAGAAAGATTGTTGGTTTCAAATAGGAAAATAAGGAGATGGACACCAAGATAAAAATTAGGAATCAAATGTAGTAGGTGATGTGTTAGAAGATGATTTAATCTTTTCTTTAGATAATATTAATTATTCTTGGGTGTTATATTTAGAGGATTCATTTCATGCTACACCTCATAAGAAATATTTTGAAGACTATGGTCAAGGCAATTTTGGATAGGCTCATTTGGGTGATGGTGAACCCTATAAAATTTTAGGAAAGGGTAAGATACAGATAAAATTATAGAATGGAAATAAATGGTTGATGAAAGACGTGAGGCATGTTTTTGAGTTGAGAACAAATCTAATTTCATCAAGGTAGTTGGGAAGTGAGGCATAAATAGTTACATTTATATAAAATTCATGGAAGGTCACTAAAGGATAGTTGGTAATATAAAAATGAGATAAGGTAGGTAAATTATATTTATCTAATGGTAATGTTAACTCTTCTATTGATCTAGCTTATATAGAAGTGTATAAAAAATTATGGCACCATAGACTTGGGCACATGAGTGAGAAGGGGATGAAAGTTCTTCACTCATAATTTGTTGCTAGATTTGAAGAAGGTGGATTTGGATTTTTTTGAGGACTATGTGTATTAAAAATAGAAGAGAGTTAGATTTCTCAGAGTTGGGAAGAAAAAGAAGGATGAAAAGTTAGAGCTTATGCATATAGATGTATGGGAACTAGCTCAAGTATCATCCCTTGGTGTCTCTTCTTATTATGTTACTTTTGTTGATGATGCAAATAAACAAACTTGAGTTTATTGCATATAAAAAAATCTAGTATTTTTGATACTTTTAAGAAATGGAAAGATTTGGTTGATAATGAGATAGGAAATAAGTTGAAGTGTGTTAGATCAAACAATGGAGGTAAATATTGTAGCAAAGAATTTGATAACAAATAGTCATTGCATGGGATTCGTAAAGAGAAGATGATTTTAAGAATACCATAATAAAATGGTGTGTCAAAAAGGATGATTAGGAAAATCATGGAGCATGCAAGGAGCATGTGATTACATGTATGGTTGCCCTTACATTTTTGTGTAGATGTTGTGGATACTACTATTTAATTAATAGATAAAGGTCCTTTAAGTCCTTTGGATGGTGGCATTCAAAAATAAGCATGGATAGGTAAAAAGGTAGATTATTCGTTTTTAAAGATTTTTGGTTGTGAATCATTTATCCATATTGATAAATAAAATATAACCAAGACTGAAACAAAATCTAAGAAATGTACTTTTATTGGATACGGAGTTAATGATTTTGGTTACTATTTATGTAATTTTGAAAATTGTAAAATCATTAGGAGTAGATATGTGATCTTTAATGAGAAGGTCATGTACAGAGATCAAATATAGGGAAAGAAACAAGAAAAGCCAAATACTAAATATATATTACTTGATGAAATCATTAGAAATGAAATTCTAAAAGTGATATAAAATAAAAATATGCAACAAATAGAACAAGAAGTACCTCAAACTCCTAGAAGTGTAGTTAGAAGATCTACTAGAGTAATTAGACTCCTTGAGCGATACTCTCCTTCACTTTATTATTTATTATTAACTAATGGTGGTGAGACAAAAAGCTATGAAGAAGAAATACAAGTAGAAACTAGAAAGAAGTGGGAGTAAGGCATAAACAAGGAGATGGAATACTTGGTACATAACCAAACATGGGATTTGGTTCAATTTCCTATAGGTAAAAGAGCATTGCAGAATAAATGGGTTTATAGGTTGAAGGAGGAAGATGGAGGAAAAATGAGGTACAAGGCTAGACTTATTGTAAATGGGTTTACACAAAAGAAAGGTATTGATTTTGATGAAATATTTTTTCTAGTTGTAAAAATGACTTCCATAAGAACTATTTTAAGTTTAGTAGTAGTATAAGATTTGCACCTTGAATAGTTAGATGCAAAGATTACTTTCCTTTATGGTGATTTGGAGGAAGAAATATATGTGCAGAAACCACAGGGATACAAAGTAAAAGGTAAGAAGAAAATAGTGTGTAGGTTGAAAAAGAGTTTATATGGTATAAAGAAAGCTCTAAGGTAGTGGTATTTGAAATTTGACATGTTTATGATAGAAAAAGGTTATAGTAGATGTCATTTTGACCACTATGTCTATTTTAAGAGATTAGATAATGACAAATATATTATCTTATTATTTTATGTAGATTACATGTTTGTTGTAAGGTCTAACATGTAGGATATAAATGATCTCAAAATAAAATTAGCAAATTCATTTTTAGTGAAGGATTTGGGTGTTACAAAGTAAATCATTAGTATGAGAATAGCAAGAGATAGGAAAAATAAAATATTGGCATTGTCTCAAGAAGAGTGCATAAAGTAGGTGTTAGTCAAGTTTAATATGCAAGATGCAAAACTTGTAAGTACACTTTTGGGAGGACACTTAAAATTAAGCAAGGAATAGTGTCCTAAAACATAGGAATAAATTAATTACATGTTTAAAATTCCATATGCTTAAGTAGTTAGAAGTTTAATGTATGTTATGGTGTGCACGAGACCATATATTGCTCATGCAGTGGGAGTTGTCAATAGGTTTATGAATAATCTAGGAAAAGAGTACTAGGATGCAATCAAGTGGATTCTCAGGTGCTTGAGAGGGACCACTGATAGATGATTATGCTATGAAGGTTTAGATGTTACCTTACAAGGATATGTTGATGTAGACATGGATGTAGATTTAGATGGTAGGAGGAACACCATAGGTCATGTTTTCACTATTGGTGATATAATAGTTAGTTATATTTAAAAATTTTAGAAGATAGTTACTTTGTCAACTATAGAGGCAGAGTATGTTGTTGCTATAGAAGCTATCAACGAGATGATATGGGTGCAATGGTTCATAGAAGAGTTGAAGCATAAGCAAGAATATTTTAGGTTGTATAGTGATAGCTAGAGTGAGATTCATTTATCAAAAAACTTGGAATTCCACTCAAGAACCAAACATACACAACTTAGGTATTACTTCATTCATTTAGTTTTGGAGGATGGTCAATTAAAGTTGGAAAAGATACATACAAGTTAGAATCCTATAGATATGCTAACAAAATTAGTCACAAAGTGGAAGCTAGAGAGTTTTTTTAGTTTTAATAGGTCTTCACATATAACAAGGAAGATGAGAAATATGTTAGGGTCAAAGTTCAAAGAAAATTCAAAGGAAGAGTTGTAGTCGTGAAGTTATAGCAATTAATCTCCAAGTGGGAGATTGTTGGATGGTGAAGCTTGATCTTATTATAATTTTTAGTTCCTAATAGGTGTGGGGTGGGGGAACACCTCCCCACTATGGTCATCATGGTGGTCTAGGGGGGAGGTGACCTAATTGGAAGCCCCCTAGTGGGGATTTGGGGGTAGTGCCCCTGAATCAAAATTTAGTTAAAAATGCATTGTAAAATATAGTAATTTCATTGTAAATTTGGACCATTCACTATTACATTACATTAAATATATAATGGTATAAATTAGGTTTGTGCATTTTTTCCCTATATGTAACCCTCCTTTTTATATGAGGGCATTGTAATTATGATGACACACTATATGTGAGTGAAGAGGATATTACAGTGGTTGTATTTTAGGTTTGTTCCTTCATTTGTTGGACTGAATAATAAGGATTGACTATTTCTATGTGGACGTAACCCTAATTTGGTAAACCACATTAAATTTGTGTCTCTATTGTGTTGTGTTTTTTGCATTTTATTTCCATCTTTAATTTATTAATATTACTCTATGTTCTATATTCCTAACAGTTTTATGGGGGTTGTTTATGGGTTTTGGCATACATAACATGAGAATTTGGAGATATCTGGAAGGAAAATGGTTTAGAGGTGTGTACAATGGATGATGAGCATTTTTGAAAGAAATAACTTAGATTTGTAAACCTAGACTATGTATTTAGGTTGGGTTTATTGATTTAAATTATTGGTGCTATCATGTGCCATTAATTTTATTGAAATGGGTATTTATATTTTGAATAGATCAAATACACACTCACATGTATATGTATATCTATATATGTATATGTATATATATGTGTGTGTGTGTGTATATCTATAAATGTATATATATTCAAGGTATATGTAATAAACCCTAGGGATGGGTATGACCCTTCCATAGGGTCAAATACATATAATCCTAACCATTATCTAAATGGATAAGTGATTGAATATTATTGTGTTAATTTGATAAGACTAGAGTTTTCATTTTTGGACTTGGTTGTAAAGGAGACTTTAACCTATTTACAGCTAGTTATAGATTCTGTTAGTAACTAGGTCTTACTTGATACAATTCTATTATACTTCATTTTGGTCATTATAAATGTGATATAAAAAGGGGTTGACTCTATTTTGGTTTAAATTTACTTTTGTCCATAAAGGTTTAGAAGTATGATCTCTTTGGTTTTTTGGTTTCAAGTATTATTTTAGGAAATTTTGTGCTTGAGGATAGGTCTCAATTTTAAAAATGATTTTTGAAAATATTTATTAAAATGATGATACACAAAAATCTATATGTAAATGAACCTAGGGATGGGTACGAACCATCCACAGGTCCAAGTACATATACATACCTTAGCTTTAGGTATATGGCTATGCATATGAATAGCAATGAGAAATAAAAAAATAAAGTAGAGTTTTTCTTTGGTTTGTTTGTGTGTGAGTCAAGTTTGAAGGAAAATATAAAGGATGGTAAATAATTATTTGATTTAGTTTAACTTTTGATAGGTTTGGGTAAGTTTTGGATTGGGTGCTATTTTAATTTGTAGCTTGGGTGATGAGTTATAGGTGTTTGATAACATAATATATTTTTGAATTATTTAGATTTGCTTAAGTATTTTTATGATATAAATGGGTTACGAGAAAATAGCCAAGTCTTAATAGTTAATATAAACCCATAAGTATGGATGCATTCAATATTTTATAATATTTGATGTAGGCACGATTTTCTTCTTAAGGCAAAATGATGGGGGATTAATTCAAAAAAATGGTTAGAAATGAACTTGTAGGTTAATTGAGCATGATTAGTCCCTAGTTGGAAGTTGTTATTTTGATTTAATTAATTAATAATATATTTATAATCATATAAATATAAATATATATGCTTATATGTATATATAAATAGGGGTCAGTAGATGAAATCCATAAGACCTGCGTGTGTGTGTCTATATATGTATATTGACATATGAACATGGATATTTGTACCTATAAATGATGAATTGTTTGAAGTTTTCATGCTTAATCCTATTAAATGTAGATAAATAAAGTATAATCACTTTTAATAAGATTTATTTAATATGTATTATATGTTTAATAATGAATATTAAATATGTTATTATGATTGAGGATACATGTTTGTGTAATGGGAAAATATCTGGTGATATATTTTTAATTTGATACTTTGTGAAATTATATTTATACATGTATATGTGTATTTGAATATTATGGATTTTGTATGTGTATGGAACTTAATGGAAATTAGCCATTAATGAGTTATATGTGGAAATATACAACTGTGAAGTGATATCATAATATGAATCTTTTGACTATTTCAGTTATTCATATGTTATGAATAAATTAGTTATTTTAGTTAAAAAGATAAGATTATGATAAATTAGTTATTTTATTTAAAAGGCTATATTTATAATCAGTTAGCTTATTTATAGAATTTAGATGCATATGATAGTGAACATGAGGTTATGTGATTTCTTTGTATTCATACATGTTGTGGCATTTTTATATGGAAATCTATTAATTAAATATTTTGATTTAGTATTATATATGTTTGATTTAATATGATATTATTAAATCTAATTAAATATGTGAGATATAATTCAAATACTTACTTAGTGACACTAATATGCAAAGTTGAGGAAATACAAATAAGTTGTGTGTGTGAATTTGACTAATCTTGAGATCTGAAAAACTATATTAAAATTTTAGCCAAAGTAATGTTGGTGGTTAGAACATTGTCAATTCACCTATTTGATTTGGTTTGCATGTTTTGTATGATATCATGTTAGAATGTATTTATTTTTGATATGTTACATGTGATAGTTATCTTATAGCACATAGGTTCTAGTTGACATTCTTGATTCCCACACCATCATTATCTACCCATATGTGAAGGGGTGGCCATTCCATTATTAGAATATTATGCAAGGGATCAATGGTATATGATTGGTGTGGAAAATAAATTGGATGATACTCTCCCTCCCCTTCCAATAGTCAATTGATAGAGGATTTACTCATAAATATTTTTGGATATTAACGAGTTTATTTAGACTCATATATTATGTGAAACATTATATTAATTATAATCTGATATTAAAATATGTAATATTGTATACATGTACTATCTAATGGTAATTTTATTATTACAATAGATGTCTATTTATATTTGTATCTCTTGTGATATTTAAACTAGTAGTGGTTATTTTGTTAATTTGGGTATTCTATTACTATTCTATGTTTTACTTGAAAAAGCAAATCAATATTTCATTAAAGTGATCATTAACTAAATGAATCATATGATTAACCTAATGGTTAAAGAATATTTTACTTATTGATATATTTACTTAAAGATCATTAGCATTTAGAATTAGTAAAGATAATTTGTTAATGAGTCAATTGATTAATAATTTTTTTAGCCAATTATAGTTTAACCCTGAGGGGTTACTACATTGTGGTATCATATCTAAGGCTCAAACTTTTGGACTTAATGCTTACACTAACGCATTATTATTCTTATATTATTAGAAAAAATAATGTCACATTGAAGACTAGCTAGTGAGGGCACATATAATGTCAATAATACTAACCCTCTAGTTGACACAAATCAATTTTCCATTGAACAAACTATAAAACTTGATCAGATTCTCACATCCATGAATGAGACTAGGAATCACATAACTATATTTCAATAGGAAGTTCATGTCCATGTAGAGGAAAATAATTAGGATGAACTTGAAGATCATCTTGCTAAGAAAGTTTCTTAGGAACCTAGGCAAGAGGAGGTTCCATAAGATGAGAGAGTTTGTGTAGGTGAAAAGATTACACAAAACATGAAGAAGTTTAATCCACCCAAGTTTGATGGAACCATTTTTGAATATGAGGCATAATCCTAGATAACTAAGATGGATAAGTATTTTGAGACAAGGAATTACTTTGAAGTTAAAAAATTAGTCTGGAAAGCTTACTAGTTTGTAGTTGAAATAATAACATGGTGAGAATAAGAAGTTAGAGATGAATATCAACTCTACTGCCACCATATGGGAATAGTTTATGACCTTATTCATATCACAATGGTTTCCCCAACTCTATTTTTACCAGAAGCTAATAGATTTTCAAAATCTAAAGCAAAGATACCTTTCAGTGAATGAATATTGGGAGAAATTCAAAGTTCTTAAAATATGTTCCTTAGTATTAGGCAAAAGAGAGGTTTCACATTAGGAAATTCATTATGGTATTACAACCCCTGATAGGATGCAAGGTGGATGTGCATGAGATATCCACTATGGATCAAGTATTTGAGAAGGTGGTAAATTGGAGCATCAATTTAAGTCACTTGTTCATGTCAGATAGAAATTCAATAAAATTTTTGGAGGCCCTAAAATTAATTTCAAGAAGAAGAATTTTAAAAGGAGTGGAAATTCTAAAAATAAATTCAAGAATTATAATGCAAAGTTTAGTAGTGATTCAGGGAACACAAAACAAAGAAATGGTTCCAAATGAGGTTTCAAGAGAAATTAACAATTTGATAGGAAATAACCACTTGGTGGATTCTTCATTTATGGATGTGATCATTATTCTAAGGAATGTAATAAAGAGAATTTAGATGGTAAAAATAAAGGTTATACTCTATAACATGGATGTTTTTAGAAAATAATTCTCATAGCTATTAACAACCATCAAGTTGAGTTTTAGGCTTCTCCTATTGAGCTATCAAGTACTTTATTTGGTCATCCAATTTTAATTTTGATTGACATAGGAGATACTAAATGTTTTATTTCTCTTAAAATGCTTAAAAATTTATCAAGAAAACTAGAAATAATATAAAATACATGGTTAATTCAATACATGAATGAATCTAATGTTAAGGTTGATAAATGTTTGGTCGAATCTAAGATTAAAATGCCTAAATTCACTATAATAGTGGATCTATTTATAACACCACTAGGATCATATGATGTGATCCTATAAGTAAATTGGTTAGGTCAACATAAAGCTAAGGTGGATTTTTTTCTTAAAAAGATTAACTGTCTAGATGATTTAGGAAAGAAAACCTAAATCTAAGAAGAAAAAAGGGAGGTAAAACATAGACATATTTTTGAAATTAAGTTAAAGAAAACACAAAGAAAAGGTTGTCAATAATTTATTGTTAAGATAAATGAGATGGAGGAATTAAAGGAACCTTCCATTGAGGAATTTATTTTTTTCCAAGATTTTGGGATGTTTTTCCCAAAGAATTGATGGGTTTACACTCGAAGATGGAGTTTAATTTTTCAATTGATATCATTCTAGGGTCTGAACCATAGTCTAAATCCATATATATAATGAGAACAATGGAATTAGTAGAGTTAAAGGCTCAACTACAAGATTTGTTATTTAAAGAGTTGATTTGACCAAGCATGTCATCATGGGGTGCCCCAATTGTGTTTGTTAAAAATAAGTATGGAACCCTTCCCTTATGTATTGATTACAAGATGTTAAATAAGGAAATGATCAAAAATAGGTATCCTTTACCTTTCATTGATGATTTGAGAAAATGTTTATAGCTTCAATTTTTTGAAAGATTGATCTTCAAGGAAAATATCATCAGTTAAGGATTCATGAGAAAGACATTTTGAAAATGACTCTAAAGACTCGTTATAGACATTATAAGTTCATAATTATTCCTTTTGGGCTAATAAATGCACCTAAAATATTTATGAATCTCATGAATAATGTGTTTAGGGATTATCTAGATCATTTTATGTTTGTATTTCTATATGATATCCTCATATATTCACAATCTGAGGAGGATAATCTAGAACATTTGAACTTAGTTATACAATGGTTACAAAAACATAAACTTTTTCAGAAGCTATTAAAGTGTGCCTTCTTTTAGAAAAAATTACAATACCTTGGTCACATTATTTTTATATAAGGAATATCCATAGATCCTTTGAATATAAAATCCATTATGGAGTGGTTAGAACCCAAAAATGTTCATGGCTTTAGGATTTTTATGGGTTTGGATGGATACTATAGGAAATTTGTGCCAAATGTTTCCAAGATATCAAATCCTATTACTTCCCTTTATTAAAAAAATTAGAGGTTTGTATGGTTATAAAAGTGTGAGACATATTTTTAGGAGCTAAAAATAAGGCTTAACTCAACACCATTATTGAGAGTTCCCAATCTAAATGGCCAATTCTTAGTAATAATTGATGTTTTAGGAAATGGTTTTAGAGGAGTTCTTATGCAAGAAGGTTTTGTTGTATCTTATGAGTCTATAAAGTTGAAGTCATATGAGGCAAATTTTTCCTCACATTATCTAGAATTCACTACAATAGTTTATGCTTTATAAGTTTGGAGGCATTATTTATTGGTAAAATAATTTGATCACAAGAATGACAATTTGGTCTCAAATATATATTCACCCAACCTAACTAGAATGCAAGATAAAGGTGATGGTTAGAGTTATTTTTAGATTATTAAATTGATATTAATTATATAAAATGCAAATAAAATTATTAGGGTTGAGGATTACCTTAGTCTTAGAAGGTATATAGTAGCTTTGGATACCATCAAGAGTACCTTTAGAAATCAAGTAGCTAAATTCTATCTAAGAGATGAATTTTATGAGTAGGTAAAGGTGGAATTATCTCATAATTCTCAACATCCTAGGTATGATGGATTCAAGTTTGAGAATAATGGTTTGCTTAGGTATAAAGAGAGGATTTATGTACCAGATAAGGAATATTTGAGGATTGTATTACTCAAGGAACTTCACAATGCTCATTATTAAAGTCATCCATATGTGACTAAGCTCTTGGTAGAGCTAAGGCCATTATAATTTTGGAAGGGAATTAAGAAAGATGCAACAAATTTTGTTTCATGATGTTTAGAATGTCAAAAAATTAAGGCTATGTTGGCTCAAAATTTTATCAAAGGGATAAATTGGTGATTTTGAGTCAGTAGTTTGTAAACTGAGTCCTTGCATTAGTAAACAACACAAGACAAATTCCCTCTTCTATTAATAGGTGGAGATAACTTTATTCAAATCTAAAAAGGAAAAAGTAAGGGGAAAACATTAAAAATTATTTACAAAAAAAAAGTTTTCTATTGGGGATTTCATACTTTTAACTTGAAAGTACATAAAGGAGATAGAAAGGAAATGAGGGGAAATAAGGGAATACTAGAAAGAAGGTAAGAATAAATAAAGGAAAGGAATAAGGGAGAACAAGGTTATTATAGTCAATTAAACATAGAAACTAGTATGATAACCTTGAAAAAATGAAAGAAAACTCTAGGTATCTAAATGTGATCACTTACCAGAATAGTCCAAGAAGGGGGAAATATTGTGTGCATGAAATATATCTCACTCAATGGGTGGAAAAGACATAATTACACCCTTAAGAGTGTAAAACATACACTAAGACAATTTTTTAATACATATAGAAAACCAAAGACAACCATCCCATATTTATCAATAAAAGATAATTAAAATATTTCATAAACCCCATCAACATTTCACATTCATAAAAATAACACAAGAAGATTCTAAAAGAAATACTTAATGTGAAATTCCTATTTTTTGACAATTTGGTAATGATTATGAAAATAATTTGAAAGTAAAGATACATAGATAGATGAATCATATGCAAAGTTATAACTCATGAAGAAATACTGAATATAAACTCTATAAAATCTCCCTATTTTAATCTTTATTGAGTCAAAAATACAATATTGTGCTTCAAAAGTTTTTATATAGTTTCACTACCAAAACACCCATTTACATTAAGTGTTACACTTATATTTATAGCGTGGGGAGGTGGTTATGGTGCATAACCACCTTTTATGTGTTTTAGAAGATGCAAAAATAAGTTTACAAAAATGCACCACTTAAATGGTGTAAAAGTGATTTGGTGCAATTGCACTACATGAAAAAATAAGATTACCAAATTGTACCACTTGAATGGTGCAAAAATGCTTTGGTGCTTTTACACCATTTGAAATGTGTAAATCAAAATTGCACAATTCAAGATTTATAAACTGACATTATGCATTTTCACAAATTACATTTGTGAGTTTGTGTTTACAAAAAAATTTAACTATAAATTGAAAAATAAGGTTTAACATTTACATGAAAAAACCAAAAGTAATTTTTAGAGCCTATATTTACATGGATGTCCATATTTTGTTCCAAATTTATTATTTTAGCATAAGGTGGGAGTACAATGGTAAAGTTGAATTGATTGGGTTGGACACCTATTCATTACATTTGATGAAATAATACCAAAACTTGGTGATGTCACTCATGTCTTCTATAATCTACAATCATCACATTCTATGAGAAGTTGTATTTCTATGTAATTTCATCAAACACTTCATGAGCATCTATGAAACCACCACACTTGGTATATATGTTGATAATCTTATTTTGAACATGAAGCTTTAGGGAAGAATAAGTCTTACTTACATAGCTTGGGAAAATAATCATAGTAGTTTTATAGGAGTGGAGAGAGAAATTTTTAAATTACTCAGCTAGGAAAGTGGAAATATTATTTGCATGGATTTCAAAAATGTAGTTTGCATTTACATGAATTGTGAAAATATAATTTAGAAATGCATGAAAAGGGAAAACATAAAAATATTTTGTAATTTAGAAAAAAATTTAAATTTATTTTACAATTTGCACAAAAATTGAAAACAAATTTTCATGAAAACCAAAAACAAATGTAAAAATTACATGAAAGTGGAAAAAGATTTTGCAAATTTCAAGGAAGCTAAAAAATATTTTACAAATAGCACAAAAGCTAAAAAAAGATTTTACAAATTACACAGAAGATTTTTTTTTATAAGTTTCATGAAAGCTGAAAAAGTTTTTTCAAGGAAAGCTTAAAAGTTTTTGCAAATTACATGGGAGCTGAAAAACTTTTTACAAATTGTATAAAAGTTGAAAATGTTTTTATAAATTGCAGAGAAACTGAAAAAGCTTTTGCAAATTTTATGGAGACCAAAAACAAATTTACAATTTTCATAGAAAAAAAATTAATTTTTTAATTTGTAAAACTTTTGAAAAATCATGTGTTTTCAAAACTTATAAAAAGATAATTTTTTTTTGCAAATTATAGGAAATGATAATGACTTTTTTCATAGGAGACTCAAATGCATTTTTAAATAGTTTGGGGTAAAAAGTAACTTGGTCATAAAATTTTAATTAATTAATTAAAAATTTTGAATTTTTCAAAATTTTGGCAATTTTGGGCTCAGTTAATTTTTTTTTAGCCATTTAGAAATAATTTAATTTTGACTAATTTTTACCTATTTGCAAAAACTGTGACAATATCTAGCTTTGACCAAGATTTTGAATTGAAAGGAATGAAAAGATCTTAGACTCACTAGTTTTGTAAGCTGACATTTTATCCATTGGAAAATGGAGTCTTCAATAGCAACTTTGATATATTTAAAAAAAAAATCTCTAATCTTCAATGAAAAGGGATGGGTCCTCAAGCCATCAAAGAGCTATCACATGTCAAAAGACAGTGTATGCAAAGATTAGGTACTCGGCCTAATAGGTGCTTTCTTATATCTAAAAAGAATAGTGTATGAAAGGGTATTTTAGTAATGTGTTTTTAAATAAACTAAAATATGAAGAGATAAGTGTATTTATTTCATGTACTCAAAAGTGATGAACCTTGTGGTTTGCCTTAAAAAATTAAAAAAAAATATTTTTCACCACTAAAAAAATTATTCTTTGACTTTACAATGTCAACATTTTGAAGTTGTGAAAATAAGTAGATCTCAATATATGACTCGAGCTTTGTTCATTAGGATAAAAATTCAATGTTCCATTATGCAAAAAATTTACCATTCTTATTTTGAAAACTTCTATATCTCAAATTTGCATATTCTGATCTTATTAACTAACAACCAGTTCACCCATCTCAATCATATGAGAAATGAACATGTGATATCAGGCCAAGTAACCTATTCTAAAAATTTGTACATTAACCACCTATTTATTGAAGAGATTCATGAAAAACTTATCCATTATATCATCTTATCAAATCATGTGATTGATTATGATATTTCCCATGTATAGATCACTGTTACAAATAAGTGAAAGAAGAAAGACTAAAACACAAAGATGGAGGATAAATAGATAGACTATTGCATTTATTGAAAAACCACACACACACCAAAATATAAATGAGAAAAGGAAATAAGCCAAAATTAGGAAATTAGAACTATTTGTAGGGAGTCAATGAAAATGAGAATATTATACAAAACCATTCATCGAAAGGGAAAAGTACCTATCATTTTAAAATAATGGATTTAAATTATAAACTCTAAACAAATTTAAAAATAGTGACCAAGTAGGTGGGAAGATAAAATTATAGTTATCATTCACACAAGGATGATCAAGAATGAACAAATCAACAATGTTTTATTATTTTAAAATGAAAACATTATGAATTCTCTGATTTTCTTTGAACACTTTTGAGTAATAATGAAAATTTTCAATGTCTTCTTGGATGACTTCAAATGCATCTATAATAAATATAGTATCTAAATTCAAGAAAAGTGTGCCTTGTATCTATTTTTGAGCTAGAACCACAATATGATTATCTTGCATAATGAATGAGGTGTTGATATTATTTTTTGAATCGCTTCTCATAGTATAAATTAATTCATCACTAAATGAGTCATCATCATCATCTTTATCAGTTTCCTTTACCTTGACAGTTTCAATTTTTCTTGTAATAATTATTGGGCACCATTCATTTTATTCGGCATTGATATCTTATTTGACCTCAACCTTCACATGATCATGATTTATAATTTTTTCAAGCTCGAATACTTTGGATTCAAATCCTTTAAATAATTATTATATGGTAAACCCCATAAATGAAATACTTGAGGAATATTCATTTTTGATTATTGAATCATTCATTCTAATAGATAAGGGATCATCTGCTTTGCTAAAAATTGGTTCCATAATATCTTCTCTTTTAAAAAGTATAACATCATACTCTATATTATTACTCCTTTCTATTTTTTAGTTTATCAGTTATTTTTTAGATAACCCATTTTATCCTAGGACTATGGGGTTTAAGTAATTTGGAGAAATAAGTAAATATTTTTCCTTTTTACCAAGGGGAAAGCCAAAATTTTCATCTCTTATCTAATCAATCATTACTTCTTCCAATTCATCACCTTCTTCCATGATTGTGAAGTTGAGACAATCATATGTGATAGGTATCATATTCTCTTTTTCTCTATTAGTGTTACAACATGTTTGATTAGGAACTTGCCTTCGAACTCACTTTTTTGCATATTATAGACTCTTTATTGTATCAAATTTCATTATTTATTCATCATCATTTTCAATAGTTTTAATACCTTTTTAAACATCTTTCATCAACACTCCAGACATGATCAAATCATCTTAAATATGGATGGCATCTTATTATGCAACCAACAAGTCATTTACCTTGTTCCTCATCAATATGATCTTGATCTATGGGTGAAGAAAACAAATGAAAATGTATAGTTTATTATTGAGACTTAGATAATTTACCAGAGGGATCAGTATCAACAATTTGTAAAAACATGCTATGAACTCTTTCATCTTCTCATCATCTCTCTTTTAAATCTATAAGAAGTTTGATAAAAGTGCACATACATTCATATTTGATTTGAATCTATCCAAGGGATTATTATTAAAAGAGTCCCAATCCATAACACATCCATCTTCTAAGTTCCAAAACCACTTGATAGCAATTCCAATGAAAGTTTCAATGAAAATGCTCACTATAACATCCTCATACATAACTTCTAAAATGTTGTAGGAAACTGTGAAGGCTTGGATATGTTTTGATCATTTTATATAGACAAATTTGGGATTATCTTCCTTGAGATAGATTGGAACTCATTGTATTGGGCCAAAACTAACATCCCAAAATGTTTTGCCCATGGGCCATAGGGAAAATTGGGGTTGGGATGGACTAATTCCATTTCTATAATAAATAAGGTATAGGTACTAGGTACTTATTCTCAATGGAGTCACCAACCCCCATTATAGAGGAGGATCTTTAAAATGTATAAAAATTATGTGCATAAAACACCTCAATCCCTAGTGAAGTCACCAAAAATTATTGGCTCAAAAATTTATCAGAGGGACAAATTGATGATTTTGAGTCAGTAGTGTGGGATATGAGTCCTTATGTTAGTCAGAAACACAAGACAAAGTCCTCTCCTATTATAAAGTGGATATAGCTTTATTAAAATCCAAAAAGGTAAAAGTAGGGGAAAAACATTCACAACTATTTGTAGTAAAAATGTTTTTTGTTGGGGGTTTCATACTTTTATCTTGAAAGTACATAAAGGGGATATAAAGGAAATGAGGGGAAATAACGGAATAATTAAAATAAGGGAATAATAAATAAAGGAAATGAATAAGTGAAAAAAGGTTATTATAGTCTGTTAAGCACATATACTACCATGATAACCCTGGGTTAAATGATAGACAACTTTGGGTAGCTAAATGTAGAAACTTACTATAGTCCAAGAAGGGGAAAACACTATGTGCATGAAATCTCTCTCATTCAATGGGTGGTAAAGACATAATTACATCTTTAGGAGTGAAAAACATATATTTATAAAATTTTCTAATACTGATAGTAGACCAAAGACAACCATTGCATATTTACCTATAAAAGATAATTAGAATATTGCTTAAACCTCACTAAGATTTCACATTCATAAAATAACACAAGAGGATTCTAAAAGAAATACTTAATGTGAAATTTGTATTTTATGACAATTTGTTAATGATTATGAAAATAATTTTAAATTAAAGATACAGAGACAAATGAATCATATGCAAAGTTATAACTCATGAAAAAATCTTGAACACAAAGTCTGCGAAATATCCCTATTTTAATCTTTATTGAGTCAAAAATACATTCTCATCCTTATAAAGTTTTTGTAGAGTTTAACTACTAAAAATTACATTTAAAATGATCCTTACACTCATATTTATAGTATGGGGAGGTGATTATGGTGCATAACCACCTTTTCTATGTTTTAGAAGCTACAAATATGAGTTTATTAAAATTCACCAATTAAGTGGTGTAAAAATGTGTTGGTGCAATTGAACTACATGTAAAAATAAGATTACAAGATTGCACCACTTGAATGGTGAAAAAATGCTTTGTTACTTTTACACCATTTGAAATGTGTAAATAAAAATTACATATTTTGAGAATTAAATAGTGACATTATGCATTTACCAAAATTACATTTGTGAGTTTGTGCTTGCAAAATTTTGCAACTAAAAATTGCAAAATAAAATTTAAAATTTACATGAAAAGACTAGAAGCATTTGTTGGAGCCTATATTTACATGGATGTCCATATTCTGTTTAGAAATATCTTATTTTAGCATAGGCTAAGAGTATACTAGCAAAGTTGAAGTGATTGGCTTGGACACATGTTCATTACATTTGATGAAACAATGCTAACACTTGGCAAGGTCAGCCATGTCCTCTATAATATGAAATTATCACATTCCATGAGAAGTTGTCTTGATGATTTCATCAAACACTTCACAAGTGTATGAAAAACCACCAGACTTGATATACATGTTGATAATATTATTTTGAACATGAAGCTTCAAGGAAGAATAAGTCTGACTTACACAGCTTGGGGAAATAATCATAGTATTTGCATAGGAGTAGAGAGAGAAAATTATAAATTGCTTGATTAGGGAAGTGGAAAGATTATTTTCATGGATTTTGAAAACATAATTTGCATTTGCATCACTTATGAAAATAAAATTTGGAATTGCATGAAAAGGGAAAACTCAAAAATATTTTGCAATTTACATGAAGTTTTAAATTGATTTAACAATTTGCATAGAAAACCAAAACAAATTTGTAATTTGCACAAAAAACCAAAACAAATTTACAAATTGTACAAAAGTGGGAAAAAACTTTGTAAATTAAAAGGAAGCTGAAAAATATTTTGCAAATTACATGGAAGCTAAAAAATATTTACAAATTTCACATAATTTGAAAAAGTTTTTCCAAATTGCACGAAAGCTGAAAAAGTTTTTGCAAATTGCATAGAAGCTAAAATAGTTTTTGTAAATTACACAGGAGCTGAAATTTTTAAAAAATTGCATGGAAGCTAAAAGATTTTTTAAAAATTTCACAAGAACTAATTTTTTTTTTCAAATTGCATAGAGACCAGAAACAAATTTAAATTTTGCACAGAAAATAAAATTGATTTCACAATTTGTAAAACTTTTAAAAAATCAATGTGTGTTTTCATAACTTATGAAAATCTAAATAATTTTTGTAAATTATGGGAAATTGATAATGCCTTTTTGCATGGGAGGATCAAATGTATTTTTAAACAATTCATGGTAAAAATAAACTTGGCCATAAATTTTTAATTAATTAATTAATTTTTTTGAATGTTTCAAAATTTTGGTAGTTTTGGGCTCATTTCAAAAAAATTAGCCATTTAACAAAAAATCAAATTTCCACCAATTTTTACCCATTTTCAAAAATCATGACAATAGGCTGAGCATGTGCAACCTACTAGGTTTCTATACTTACATACCATACCATAATATAAATGAAAATCCATTAGCATGGACTTTGTCCAAGGGTTACTAATGTCTCAGAACTGACATGACATGATTTTGGTGGTTGTTGATAAACTCACCAAGGTAGCTTATTTCATTCCTAGTAACATAGTAAATGATGCACCTATGCTTGTGAAGTGGTTCATGAAATAAGTGTATAGATTTCATGATTTTTTGGAAAAGATTATTTTATACAGGGATCCAAAAATGACTTCTATATTCTAATTGAATCTCAATTTAGCTTTAGGCACATAGTTGAATTTTAGTACAACATACCATCTAGAAATAGATGGTCAAATAGAGAGGGTGAATAAAATTTTAAAATATCTTCTAAGAATGTATTGCATGGACCAGTAGTATAAATGGGAAGAATATATTCCATTGTTTGAGTTTGCCTACAACAACTCATACCAATTAACTTTTAAAATAGCTCCATTTGAGGCTTTTATATGGAAGGTGTAGAATACAAATCAATTGGGATAGGTTAGAAGATAGAGTATTATTTGTGAAGATATGGTTCTAAAAATGGAAGAACAAGTTAAGTTGATAATGTAAAAGTTAGTTGAATCTAATGATAGATAGAAGGCTACAATGATCTAAAAATAACAAGGTATTTTTCAGTGAGAGACAAAGTATTTATGTAGATTAAATCACAAAAAGCTTGATTAAATTTGGGAAATCATCCAATTTATCTCCTATATACGTGATACCCTTTGAGATCTTATAAGTTATCAATCTTTTGGTGTATAGGCTTACTTTTACATAAGTTTTAGTACTCATGCATAATATTTTTCATGTGTCTTATATTAAAAAGTGTGTTACTTATCCTTCTCATGTATTGGATTGGAGTACATTATAGGTTCTAGATCCTGGGGTGGTCATAGTAGAACTGGTTAGAATAATTGACACTCAAAAACATAGTTTGCATTAAAGAGAGGTGTTATAGTGCAAGATCTATTGGGACTAATATTATAAAGATAGTGCCACTTGGGAAGACTATGAAGAGTTTTATAAGTTATTTACATATTTGTTTACTTATTATTTTGCTAGATATTATGTTATTTTTTGCTAAATACTATTTTATTTTATAACTTTTATTAAAACAAGTGTCATTCATGTAATGACCATATTTAGGTGGGAATGATGTTACATCTCAATTCTTCTCTAGACTCATTAATCTATTAAATTATAAATTTTATGTTTAATTATTGGTTAAATTATTATGTTAGATAGTTGGATATGTAATATGTTGATTTTTTGATAGGTATGTATTACTTATCATCATGATTGCTAACTTTTTTGTTAGCTATTCATATCTTGTTATGGTACATTATGATCATGACTATTTAGATTATTGAGTTATATCATATTATTATAGATTATTTTATGATATGGTCTAACTACTATTTATTTCACTGAGGTGGATGCAAGATAGACTCCACCCTCTAGACCATGAATGAGTGAGGATATCATCAGAGAGGATGGAGTATATGGAGATGAGTAGGGGTTGAAAGAACAAGACTAAAACCCTATACACACCATGATAGAATATAATTACTATTTCTTTATGTTTTTTTTAATATTTCATTGATTATATTACATATTAATTAAATCCTTACATTCAGTGGTTTAGATGAGTTTGCATAATTCTAGTGTTTTACTAGTTACAATTAATGTAATTAAATTGTTGAAACTTTTACACTAATATTATTTTATGTTCTTGCTAGTGTGCAAAGTTAAAAATGAAATGTTTTGTGTAATGGTACCTTCTTGGGTTTAATCTTGTATGACTATACTAGTCTTCTATCTTTGGATTGATTGAAAATATCTACTAATTTATAATGCTGAACAACTAGGGGTCAAATATGGGTCATATTTAAGCAATATTTAGTAAATTGTTTGATATATTAATCAAATGGTACACTTGTATGTGAGAAAGCTGATGGAATAGTTTAGAGACTTATGTTTGATTTTATAGGAGGTTATTTAATTAAAATACATTATTATTTTCTTAGAATTAAAATGTAATATTTTAATCATAATGTTAAAATGATTATAAAAAGGGCATATTATTGGGAATTTAAGTCTTCAAACTACTTAGATTCTAGAAATTTCAAAGCAATTATTTTGGGAATTAAATGAGAGACTTTATCTAACTACATGGTTTTTCTATGATTACATTTTATATTGAAGTAATTTGATTGTGAATAGGGTTATGGATAGCCACCATACCAAAATTACATAGAATAATTATAGAACTAGATATTAATTAATTAAAGACATCATTTTGTGGGGGGTTTTATGGGTTTTGGCGTGTATAACATGAGCAATTAGAGATATATGGAGGGGATGGTTTGGAGGAGGGTATGATAGATGAGGAGAGTTTTTGGAAGAAATAAATTGTATTTTTGAACTTGGAATATGTATTAAGGTAGGGTTTGTTAATTTAAATTCTAAGGTTTATCATTGATAAATGACTTATATATTGTTCTACTATATGCTGTTAATTTTTTAAAAATGGGTATTTGTATTTTGAATAAATAAAAAAATATTCAGGGTATATGTAATCAAACCTAGGGATGGGTACAACCCATCCATAAGGTTGAATACATATAACACTACCCATTATCTAAATTATTGAGTGCTTGAAGATTATTGTGTTAAGTTGATAAGACATGGTTTTCATTTTGGGTTTGGTTATAAAAGATAATTTGAAACCTATTTACAATGAGCTATAGATTATGTTAGCATCTAGGACTTACTTGATACAATTCTATTATAATTTTTTTTGGTCATTATAAATGTGATATAAAACTTGGTTGACTCTATTTTGGTTTAAATTGTCTTCTATGTATAAAGGTTTAGCAGTATGCTCTCTTGGGATTTTTGATTTCAAGTATTTTATAAGGAAATTTTGTGCTTGAAGATATGTCTCAATTTTAAAAAAGATTTTTGGAGATATTTATTATAATGATAATATAAATAAATTTATATGTAAAGGACCCTAGGCATGGGTATGGCCCATCCATAGGGATGAGTACATATACACACTTGAGCTTTAGGTATACGACTATGCATATGAATAGCAATGAGAAACAAAAGGTAGATTTTTTCTTTGGTTTGACTGTGTGTGAGTTGACATTGAAGGAAAATATAAAGTATGTAATTAAATTATTTATTTTAGTTGAAATTTTGATAGGTTTGAGTAAGTTTTAGACTAGGTTCTATTTTAATTCATAGCTTGCATGATGATCTATAGGTGTTCAATAACACAATATGCTTTTGAACTATTTAGGTTTGTTTAAGTATTTTTTTTCAATAAATGGGTTACCAAAAAATAAATGAGTCTTAATAGTTAATATAAACCCCATAAGCATGAATGTATTTAGTAGTTTTATAATATTCGAACCTAGGCATGATTTTATTCTTAAGGCAGATTTTTGGAGGTTTAATTTATAACAGTGGTTATAAATGAAATTGTAGGTTAATTGAGTAAGATTAGACCCTAGTTGGAAGTTTTTATTTTTATTTAATTAATTAATATGATATTTATAATCGTATAAATATAAATATATATGTGATTTTATGTATATATAAATAGGGGTTAGTGGATGAACTCCATAAGACCTTACATGTATATAAATACATACACACATAGATACATACATACATACATACATACATACATACATATATATATATATATATATATAAACATATATATATATATATATATATATATATATACATAAACATATATATATATATATATATATATATATATATATATATATATATATACATACATACATATATATATATATATATATATATATATATATATATATATACATACATATATATATATATAAATATGTATGTGTGTATGTATCTATATACATGTAAGGTCTTATGGAGTTCATCCACTAACCCCTATTTATATATACATAAAATCACATATATATACATAAACATATATATATATATATATATATATATATATATATATATATAAACATATGTATGTGTGTATGTATCTATATACATGTAAGGTCTTATGGAGTTCATCCACTAACCCCTATTTATATATACATAAAATCACATATATATACATAAACATACATATATATATGTGTGTGTGTGTGTGTTTATATATATATATTTATACACACACATACACACACACACACACACACACACACACATGTATACATATATGTATATATATATATATATATATATATATATATATATATATATATATATATAACATACATACATACATACATACATACATATATATATATATGTATGTATGTATGTGTGTGTACACACACACACACACACACACACACACACACACACACACACACACACACACACACACACACACACACACACACACACACACACATATACATATGTGTGTGTGTGTGTGTGTGTGTGTGTGTGTGTGTGTGTGTGTGTGTGTGTGTGTGTATACATACACACATACACATATACATACATGTATTTATATATATATATATATGTATACATATACATATACATACACACACATATGTATACATATGTATGTATTTGACATGTGAACATGGATATCTATACCTATAAATGATCAAATAGTTGAAGCTTTCAGGATTAATCCTATTAAATGTAGATTAAAATGGTACAATAACTTTTAAGAAGATTTATTTAATATGGACTATTGTTTAATAGTGAATATTAAATATGTTATCATGACTAAAGATAACATTTGTGTAATGGGAAAATATTTGGAGATATATTTCTAATTTGATACTTCATGAAATTATATTTATATGTGTATATGTGTATTTTCATAGTATATATTTTGTATGTGTATGGAACTTAAAATAAATTGGTCATTAATGAATTATATGTGGAAACATACAGCTATGAATTAATATCATAATATGAATATTTTAACTATTTTAATTGTACATATGTCATGAATAAATTATTTGTTTTAGATTAAAAGATATAATTATGATAAATTAGTTGTTTTATTTTAAAAGACTATATTTATAATAAGTTGGTTGATTTATACAATTTATATGCATATGATGGAAAACATGGGGTTATGTTATTTCCTTATATTCGTACGTACTATGGCATTTTTATATATAAATATATTAGTTAAATATTTTGATTTAGTATTATCTATGTTTGATTTAATTTTATATTATTGACTCTAAGAAAGTAGTTGAGATGGAATTCACATACTTACTTAGGGTCACTGATATACAGAGTTGAGGAAATCCAAATGAGTTGTGTGTGAATTTGATTGATCTTGAGATCTATAAAACTATATTAAAATTTTGGCCAAATTAATGTTTATGTTTGGAACATTTTCAATTCACTTACTTGATTTAGTTTACATGTTTTCCATGATATCATGTTAGAATGCATTTATTTATGATATGTGACATGTTATAGTTATCTTACAACACATGAGTTTTATATGACATTCTTGATTTCTAGGCCATCATTATCTACACATCCATGAAGGGAAGTCAATTTAATTTTTGGGAGATTTTTTGGGGGATCAATGGTCTATGATTGATGTGGAAAATCACTTAGATGATACTCTTTCTCCCCTTCTAGTAGTCAACTGATAGAGGATTTACTCATTAATACTTTTGGATATTAATGATTCATTTAGACTCATATGTTAGTGGAATTTTATATTAATTGTACTATGATATTCATATATTTAATATTATATACTTGTTCTATTTTATGGTAATTTTATAATTACAATATATAGATATTTGTATTTGTATCTACTGTCATATTTAAACCAGTAGTGGTTGATTTGTTAATTTGGGTATTCTAGTACTATTATATGTTTTACTTGTGAAAGTAAATCAATATTTCATTTTAGTGATCATTAACTAAATTAATCATATGATTAAATTGGTGGTTAAATAATAGTTTCCTTATTAATGCATTTAGTTAAAGATCATTATAACTTTGAATTAGTAAATATAATTTGTTAATGATTTAATTTGTTTATTATTATTTTTTAGCTAATTCTAGTTTAACTTTGAGGGATTGATACATTGAGGCTCTCTTCAGAGTAGTGGATATGTAGGCAGTTATCATTAACAAAGTGATATTTGAGGTTATTTTGAAACTATATGCCCACTAACCCATTTTTGATAAGGTAACCTAAACTAGGGTAAAGATCTAGGGTTTGATCTATATATTGATATTGAGATCATATGTGTATGATCTAAAGACATAATAAAAAGGATGACAAGGAAACTAAAAAGACCCAAGTGAAATTTTAAGTAAATAATCAATATTACATATAAGATATATGAATTGAGTCACAAAAAATAACATGGATATAAGTGTCTTGAGGGTGATGCAAATGCCTGTGCTATAAAAAAGTTATTTTACATAAAATAGATCAAATCTGCAGACAATCTATTTCTACACCTGACTTGCTCAAATCTGCTTTGACTTTAATGAATAAGATAAGTATAATTTATCCTTTGTATTGATATTATTATAATATTTAATGTTATACTTTATATATTTAACACATGCTTATATTCAATATTTCTTATTAAAAAATCTATAGAATCTAAATTCATTAATTCACCAACTTTTAAAGAATAGCTTACTCCTTTTTTGATTAGGCTAATCTTTGTTTTTATAATTGTTTACAAAAAGGGTTAGAAAAATATAAAGGACATGTTCAAATTATGTAAATAGAAGAAAAAATTACACACACAAGGCAAGGGTTAGAAATAATGGACATGTTCAAATGTTGCACATACCAACTAAAAATATCATACAGATAATTAAACAACTATTTTACATGAGGGCCAAGGGATAAACATAATAAGCTAGCAATATATAAACTATCATGAAAGAAATTAAACATCATCAAAGGAGCATAGACAAGTGAAACTAGTATATACTATCCATATGTTTTAATGTCACATCATAAAAAAGTAGCATATCCATGTAGCACAATGTAAGATATGATTAATTAATAATAAATCTGTAAGATATGTGGCTTGACATAGTATAAATGTCATAGATATATACAACCTATTGATAATTTAACCTATAGTATAATATAAACCCAACATAGGCATGGACCCTAGGTGTAAGGGAATCAAACATATAAGAATACATGTATAAAATGTATATCCTACATCACACTCATATACCTCATGAAATTCATGTGTGTTTAAAAAATAATATGATATATACCAAAATATTTGATAAATAACATATTTGAAGAAGTAAACTTTGCTATCATGTCATGATTAAGTCTTCATTTTTTTTAAAAAATATTTAAATGTATTATATATATATATATATATATATATATATA
The DNA here is from genome assembly GCA_037957365.1 of Torreya grandis. NCBI lineage: Eukaryota > Viridiplantae > Streptophyta > Pinopsida > Cupressales > Taxaceae > Torreya > Torreya grandis. The sequence goes on from JARHVA010001760.1 coordinate 860,456, forward strand.
TATATATATATATTATATTTTTGAAATATTTGAATGTTTTTTAATTTTGATATATTTTCAAAAACAAATCAAGACCTAATAATGACATGATATCAAAGTTTACTTCTTCACATATGTTATTTATCGCATATTATATTTTTGAAATATTTGAATGTTTTTTAATTTTGATATATTTTATGTTTTTGTATTTTTGAGATTTTTCAATTAAAAGGAAACTATCCTAGATCCCATCAATGGGAGGACCATAGTATGTACTTGTATAAAGATATGGAAGTGACTTTATATGGACAAAGAGTGCCAAAAGTAGATGAATATGAATTTGAAAAGGCATAAAGTGTTATATTCTGAATATCTTGATCAATTCTCAGGTAATATTTTATAGGATGTGTAACTCAAGAAGGTACAAGACTTGGTGGAGTTTTTTATATAGTAAGAGAAGGTATCATTTCATATGTTCACTATGGAATACACTAAACTATCAAAGGTAGTTCCTTATGATTCACTGTATAAAGTTTAGTTTCTTTGAAGTTTGAGTAACTATTTAATGTGAAACTTATTATCTAGGAGGGTGTACCATTCTCCTCTAAATTGAACGTATAAAAATATTCTATATAGGTGAAATAAATAAATATGCACTATTTTATTGAATAAGTGACATAAATATCTTTGTAATGTGTTATTAAAAAGGTGCCATAACCAAATGTGGTGGTGGTGGGAGATGAGGATAATTTACCAATGACTATAGAGGGTACTCATATTGAATACCTTGAACTTTGATCACTTGGTTACAATTTTTATATTTGAGACATCGATTTACTATCAATGGTACTACATGGAGTTGTATCCAAGGTCTTTATAATAACATTTTAAATACCTATGTACTTGGTAAGACTATAAATGGAGTAGCCAATGTTATTGAACCAACCTAAATAGGTAGCATTATCTACCTAAGAATATTTTGTGTATGACCATCAAATGTTTTGATAAAATTTAATGTAGATTTTAAATCTTGTTCTATGTATCCAAGATTGTGAATAAGTGTCATTGTATATGCACTTTCACTTGACCCATTAATGATCATGACATTGTGTATGTGTTTTTATTGATATAAGTTCAAATAAAGAGTGCATGTAACTCTAAATTATCATCAATAATCTCACTATCATTTAATATGATAATAGGAAATGATGTTGATGTGCATGTAAATATACCAATAATGACATCTACTTGATGACCAGATGAACTACCTATGAATTATATTTATATTTTGATGTACAATGGTTTATAAATAAATTACTAGATATTTTTATTTTATCATTGTGATTTTTCTATGATATAGCTTTTGTTATGGGTGTGCTTAGCTTGACACTATTATCATCGATAATATCTTGTATTTTATGTCTTAGCCTAAAAATCTTATTTATAGAATGTCTAATACATCCATGGTAGTCAAAATATAAGTTATTCTCAAATACTTTGTGTTGATGCACAATCATATCAACCTATAATGGTGGAGGGAGAGATATGAGATTACAACCAAGTAATTTTTGTAAAAAGACATGAGGATGTTGTGGTAACCTTGAAAATTTCCTCCTTGGTGGATTTGTCAATTGAAACTTGTTTATTATATGTGATACTACATAAAATGTTAATTTTAATTCATTATTATTTTTTAATATTTGACCTTATAGATTGGATCACTTTTAAACTTGATATTCAAAGTAGATGAAACATTTGGTGCATATTTTAACTTGTTTAAGGTTATGAGATTGAATTCTCTTTATTTGACTATATGGTATAACTCAAAAAATATATTTAAATTTTTTGAACATGATAGACTCGTGAAGTGGTGATAATAAACATTATGTGGAGATATCTTGTAATTCATTATCCACTTTAGAAATTTTCATCTTAGCTAGCATAGTTTTATACTAAAGAACATATTCATGGATTGGATCATTTTACCTTCAATTGAGTTTTGAAATTTGGGTATAAGACAGTTTTTCATCGCTATTGATATAAAAATATCATAAAAAATACTATGAGAATGAGTTGATTGTATTAAATGATTGAAGTGGAAAAACATAAAACCATAGTAAAGTATAGTCTTTGAGGCTTCTTGGAAAAATCATGGTTAGTAATTTATCATTGTAAGAATAGGCCAAGAATGATACATGTAATGATAAAATCTTTTTTTCAAAATCACCTTTACTAATCATAATTTTGATCATGTTTATCATCCAACTCAATTGATAAAATAACCAACTGTCAAATATCTATAATCTATGAAATATTGAGACCTAGAAATTGTTAGTTTCTATTATATGGGGTAAAATAACATATGTTTCATTTAAAAAGTAATTTTTAATTAAATATTTGTATTCCCATATTTATTATTTTTGGGAAATTAGATGTTTAATTCATATTTTTAATTCCTTTTAGTAAATTATATGTTTAATTCCTAAATAATAAATGGGTATGAGTAGATAAAATCAATAAATAATGTACAATAATTAGACTATTGGTTTGTGAAATTTGACTATAATTAGGGCATTCAAAAAAATAGTAGTGAGAGAGAGAGAGAGAATTAAACTTATTTGATTCTACATTTTTATGACTAAGACAGGGTCTAGAAATATATGTGTAGGATTGGGAGACTATCAAAAACATGAATCTAGAGTTTGTTTCTTGATTGGATAGAAGCACCTAAAGTGGGACACCCTAGTTTTTAGTGGTGTAGTTCTATCTCGGTGCTATTGTCTTGGTAATCTAATCTTTTTGGGTTTTGAGCATCAGGTCTATGTGACCCTACTTGTGAAATGGCAAAGCCTAAAAATCCATGGATTTTTATATGTACCTAATTTATTCTTAAATACCCTAGGTACTCTTTATGCTTGAAATTGAACATAAATTTTGGAGAAAAGAGAGGAGGGGTTAGTGTGTGAATAATACACTAGACACACTTCACACCCCATGTGTGGGCATGTTACCTACATACCAATACACCAAGGAGGGATCAAGCTATAAGTAGTTCTCCCATTGAATTGCTTGGTGCAATAATGTGATGAAACTACAAGTAAATGTGAATTTAGGTGTACTTAAAATGACTAGGGACTAGTATAAAGGTTTTAATAAGCTTGAAATACTATTGGATGGATGTATGTAGAGGATGAGGAAAAGTGCTTGAGTGGTCTTACATGTATTATTGCTTCTCTCTTATAAATGAGTGCCAACCCTTCTAAATGGACTTTGAATGTATTTTTATAGGGGATTTAATGATCATAGGTTAAATGAATTCATGTTATGCTAACATAAATTAGGATAAGGATTCAGAAGAATATGATAATTAGAATCCAAAATGAACTTGGATAAAAGTGCCAAAAATAAGACGCCTTAGGTGTTAGCATTGTAGTCCAAGTTTGGGTGCTATTATCCATGGTTGACAGGTCCTGGGGAGATGGATTAAGCATGGAAAGATAAATCTAGGTCTATAAGGGTTTAGTCTTAGAGGTTGTAGATGATTGGGAATAAGTGAAAATATTCCTATGAGGGTCATAAATTCAAGCAAGATATACCTTTGGATTGGGTGTCATTAGCCACATTTAATTTACCAAATTTCACTTTTTATATGATTAAATTTACCCTCATTTATTCTAGTGATACCAAAAAGAAAAATACTAGGATAAAGGAAAAATAGAAAGCATACTTGAACTTACCTATAAAGGTGAAGCTCATGAAGCTATGTGATGGATCTGCATAGAGAGAGCACAGTGTGAAGTGTGAATCTATAATGAAAAACGTAGAGTAGATCAGTCCTTACTAAATACACTATATCTAAAATAAGAACTTACAAAAGTTGGGTAAGAGAGAGAGGAAGATAAAGGAATGAATACACCTCATCTGGTATGTAAACCAATAAAAACCCTATTGTGATGTTGGATTATGCTAGCTATGTACTTGTACCAAAAGTAATATCACAAACAGAGCTGAGTTCTCAATTCCTTGGAAGTGGCTTAAGAATGCAAAGGTAAGAACTTTGGCTCCATCATTGCCTACTAAGTGAATATAATAAATCATGTGTGTGTCAATCGATGTTTGGATTATGTGTCCAATCCCTTTGAATTGGTGACTCAAGAATACAAAGGCTATATAGTCCTTAGGCTCCATTATTGCCCCATGAAGTGAAGCTATGAAGTAATACCAGTATGTAATAGATGTCATATGAGATGGCTCTTGAAGCCTATGAATGTATCGTGATGTGAAAATTTTGGTGTGGATAGTTGAACATATGCTAGAAACTAGGCCACTCTTAGCCATTTAAAAAGATGGAGATTAGGCTTGTATGAAAACCTCTTTGAAACTAGTGCAATAGGCTTATGTGGAAGATAAATTGGGAACTCGAGTACTTGGGAAGTTAATATTGTATTAAATCTAAAGTTTAAAAAGGATTCCAACCACCTATAGATGGATTAACACATAAAACTACTAAGAAAATGCTTGGGAAAAAAATTAAACACAAAAAAAGTGGAGGATCAATGTGTCATGTACATTACCCTCAATCACTAGTGTTTGGAACATGGATTCTGATCTGGAAGTTATATCAACTACCTAATCTAAAATTATAAGTGAGAACCATCATGCTACACATGATGCCACCTATATCTAGATTCTTTGAGTAAAAACTATACTAAAACATACTGAATCTGGACTGTACTAAGCTAACAAAATGTTACTAAACTCATTTTTTTTCTATTTTTAGAAAAACTAATTTTTTTTGCTATCTTGATATGAGTGATAAAAATAGGACACCTTACTATTTGACACTATATTCCAACTTTGGTGCTATTATCTAGGGCCAAATCTAGTAACTATTCTAGAATTTCTATTATCTACCTAGTCTGTTCTACCTAATTTAATGTCTAGATTTTGTTCTATGTTTTAAAAACTAATTTTTTGACCATTAGGAGTTTTGATCTCTCTCTTAAAACCCTGATTTATTTCCCCATTTTTAGAGGGTAGGAATGAAGACATTTCAATGACTTCCTTAAGAAGAAAGAGTCCTACAAGTGTGTTATGTTGCATAGATACATGATATAACAATGATAATTAACAAGATATCTTGAGATATATCAAGGTTTGTATTGAGAGATTGTTAGATTAACATGGGTATGTCTAGATAGATATAACAATGTAATAACATGCACAATGTACTAAACTAAAATTAAAAATGTTAGTTATTAGTAAGGCAGGATAGAGTATGATGTCCATCATGGCATCCAAGAAAGCAAGGAAATGCATGATATGGATCATGGCATTACAAATAGGAAAAGTAATTAGGGAAGAAGGATAAATGAGTGGCCAATGGGATAAGCAATCAAGGGACATAGGCACATGTCACTCAAATTAGAAAGAATGCATAAAAGTCATGTTCAAATGCCATATACACATACAATTAAAATAAGCAAGGTTGGAACAAGGGCCATAAGCACATGGAAGAGTAAAAACAAAGGGCATTCATAAATATCCTAAGGCAAACACATGAATAGAAAAGAAATACATTGGAAAATGTCCTAAGGAACATATGGGAGATAATTAAGAGCTAGAAATACAATCCAATATGCTACACTAAGAAATAAGAGAAAAAAAGTAATAACTAAAAAGATAGAATCACATCTAACTAATCAAAGTAAGAGTGAAAGTATGTAAGACATGTTAGTACAAGACTAGGTATATGCTAGGAAATACACAAGTACAAGATCCTAGTGAGTGTCAAAATGGTAATTTGTGTAAGCTTAGTAAGTAATGTATGTCGACATGATAACTAGAGTGTGTGGTATAGGAATGACATAACCTAAATTGTGTAGTCATATATAAGATGACCCCATTGGGTATGTATATTGATGTATATCTTGAATGTAAAAGTAGTATGCCCCCTCAATTGGTAGAGTGAAGCAATCAAAGATCTGAATGTCACTACACACACTCAAATAATATCAAGTGAAGCATGGTAATGTAGATAAATAGATAAAAAATATCATATAATAACAAATGTAAGTTCAACATAGTAGTAGATATGTAAAGTATGGATGATGCATACAATTGAAATGTTTTTGTGTTTTGGATATATTTGAATTTTTTTGGTATTTTTCATATTTTATATTATTTTTGTATTTTTGAAATAAGCTATGTATAGTAAATACTGAGATTAAAATTATACTAACTGATGAGTCTCATATGAGATTCCCTATCATGGTTTCATGTATCGAACAAAGGTATCATGCGTGATCATGAAGCATGATGGAAAGGCTTAGATTATGATTCTAAAATTTGTGTACATTGTAAATGTTCTAAAATTTGTGAAGTATAAATTAAATGTGGGGTCCCTCTATAACTATAATAAGTGTATGCAATTGTAGGGCTCTTAAGGACCCATCTAGAAGTAGGAGAAGCTCTTTGAACATGTGTTCTATGTGTAAACATAAGAGATCTCAATGAAACTACTCTAGGTGTGAATAATGTAACTGGAAGCTATCTAGAATCTTGAATCTATAGAGGTGTATGAACCCTTTATACTAGTGATGGATGCCTCAACTATGTCTAAATTTGTATCAGAGGAAGAGCTATAACTAGTGGGGAAAATGAAACTGGTGGAGAAGCTATAACTAGTGACTGTAAAGGAGATGGTTCTGAAGTGGGTAGTGGTAACTCATATGGAACTCCACCAACTATAATATCCTAATTATCATGAATGAATTTTATGAATATATAAACTGTATATTGTACTAATCAATTTTTTTGAATCCATGGGTAACCAAGTAACATATCAAAAACTCCTACACTAGGAACTATGGTGAAATGTGTGGTCACATGTGTTGGACTAGTTTATAAAGGAAGTAAAATCTCACCCAATGAAATCTATATGTTCCCACTAAATCCATTGATAACTATATATATCATAGTGATATCCCACTCTGAATAGCCTAAATGCTACAATAATGTAATAATGCACATGCTAACACTATAACCATTATTGATGATAACACTATGAATAGGTTGATTATGAATATGTGCTTTGACAAAGAGTGAATTATAATTTGAATTATCCTCAATAATATCCTAATTTGAGAAGGATATCAAAGGTCTAGTTGAAACCCTAAACTCATAGACACCTATCATACTGCTCAAATAATGTAACTCAATTAAAGGTGCCTGGTATGTAACTGATGGAGGATGTGCATGGTATGTTTGGTCAACCCCTGATGTGTACCCTTTCTCATGTTTAGAATGATATGGAAATAGATCTGAGAATATTTTCAAAACTTTATCCTATGTTGGCTTTTCCTATGGAGGCTCAATTGAAGTTCCAAGATCAATTAGGTTATCATTTATCAAGTCTTATATCTTATGTCTCAACTTGATGCATCTATTTATAGTGTGGCCTGGTGCCTTGTGAAAATTAAAAAATACATGTTGATCATATCCCCATGAAAGAGGATTTACTAGGTCAACTTTCCAAGTAGGAGGGAGATTGATGATGTTACATTCCAATAACTATTGTAAAACTCTTGCTAGAAAAATTGGTAGATTGGTAAATGCACACAGAGGAGGTTCTGATAAAACTACATACTGAGTGGGATCTAAAGCTGCATTGACTATTTGTTGATTTTGATTCTTATTATCATTGACTTTGACCTTGTATGGTAATTTTATATTACTCTTGTATATTGTGTCTAGGATACTTGTATACTTGAGTTTGCCCATTCAAATTAGTTTTACTTCTCTTTCCTTTAGTGTATGACATAATTCAATGAACGAAGAGAATATTTTGAACATAATAGATTCATGTAATGCTAGTAGAAGGATCTATTTGAAGAGATCCTATAACTCCTTATCTACCATGGGGCTAGCCATCTAGCCAAGATGGTCTTATATTGAACTACATAGTCTTTGATATGCTCATTTGATTTTAGTTTCTATTGTGTAATTTATGCATAAGAGACCTTATCACCAATGTTGATATTGAAATGTGCTAGGAACATGCTAACTAAAGGATTGAATGCATTGACTAACTAATTTAGTAGATTATAGATCCATTGTAAATAACAATCCTTTAGACTCTATCGAAATAACTTGGTAAGTAATCAATCATTTGGTACATCATCCAAGCATGCTACTTAAAAATCTCTCAAATGTGTCTCTGTATCACCTTTTCCATCATAAAGAGTAATCTTAGGTTGAACAAAACCTTTGGTAAGGGTGTAAAAGCAATGTGACATGCTAATGGTGTATGTACAAGGGCAAAAGTGTCCAAATCTTGGATAGGTCTAGTGGCACCTTGCTCAAGATGTAGCACCTTGGATTGAAGATATTTTAGCTCTTACATAAGGGCTACAATATTAGGAAATAGGGATGTACTAATTGTAATTGGTGGCATAGAGGTAGGTTGGGCTACTATAAGGGGTTGTTGAGACATAGTTGCCCCCATAGTGTCATTTTCAATTGGTTGATCTATGGGTTGAGAATATTGACCATTGTTTGTTCTTTGTTGTTTCTCTTGTAATATTTTAAGCATGTCATCTTGCATGTCAGGGTGTTTGGTTAAGATTTTTTGAAGTTCTCTCTTATCAGTTTCATCAAAACTAGTGTATTGGGCTATCCTTAAAGTAGGAAAATAATTTGAGAAGTATTTATATTTTTTGCAATAATTTGTTATAGGCCAAGTTCTAGAAAAGGAAAATATTGAATATAGGAAATGTAAAATCCTAAAAATAGTTAACTAGAAATTGTATGGAAAGGATACAAAGTACACAAACATGTAAAGTGATACCTCAAGAAGTAATGGGACCTAGTAGATGTAACCAGGGTTTGAATAATGATTGTGGAAAATTTACTATGAATTTTTGAAATTAAAATTTGAATTGAGTTAAATATCCAACTGAAAAATCAAGAATTTAATAGAAAATTAGTGATTTAATGGGACCTAGTATACGTAACTTGGGTTTTGGAAAAATTAAATATTTTTTATTTTCTACTATAATTTTTTGAAATTTGAAGTGATTTTTTGATTTTAATATGTAATGAAAAATTTAGAAAATGATTGGAAAATTACTAGAAAATTATTGGGAGCTAGTTGATGGAACTAGGGTTTGAAATAAATTTATTTTAAAATTTACTAAAAAACTTTAAAATTTGAGAGGAATTTCTAATTTTAATATTCCAGAAAATTTTTAGAAACTAATGTGAAAAATTAGCTAGGATTTACCCTAGGGTTTCTATGGTTTTTATGCAAAATTTGAAGTAAGTCTAGTTTACCAAATATTTTATTTTTTTTGGGAAATTAGATGTTTAATTACTAAATAATATACTAGTCTGAGTAGATAAAATTAGTAAATAATGTATAATCATTAGGCTACTAATTTTTGAATTTTTATCATAATTAGGGATTTTAAAAACATAATAATGATAGAGAGAGAATTAAACTTATCTAATTCTACATTGTTCTGACTAAGACATGGTCTAAAAATATATGTCTAGGCTTGGGAGACTATCAAAAACATGAATCTAATTTTTTTTTGTTGATTGGAAAAGAGTACCAAAAGTGGGACACCTTAGGTTCCATTGTTATAGTTCTATCTCAGTGCTATTGTCCTAGTGATCTAAGCTTCTAGGTTTTGTGCATCAGGTCTATGTGACCCTGCTTATGAAATGGCAAAGCCTAAAAGTCCATGGAGTTTGATATGTACCTAATTTAGTATTTAATACCATAATTTCTATTTGTTCTTGAAATTGAATGTAAAATTTGGAGAAAAGAGAGGAGGGGTTAGTGTGTAAAGAATACATTAGACACACTTCACACCCCATGTGTGGGCATGTTGCCTACATACCAATACTCCTAGGAGGGATCAAGCTATATGTAATTCTCCCCTTGAAGTGCTTAGTGCAATAATGTGATGAAAATACAAGTAAATGTGAAACTAGGTGTACACAGAATGACCAGGGACTGGTATGAAGGTTTGAATAAGCTTGAAATACTATTGGATGGCTATATGTAGAGAACGAGGAAAAGTGCTTGAGTGGTCTTGCTTGTATTATTGATTCTCTCTTGTAAATGAGTTTCAACCCTTATAAATGGCCTTTAGAAGGGATTTAATGATTTTAGGTTAAATGAATTCATGTTATGATGATATCAATTAGGATAAGGATTCATAATAATATGATTGTTAGAAGCCAAAATGTACTTGGATAAAAGTGATTAAAATAGGACACCTTAGGTTTCAACACTGTAGTCCAAGTTTGGGTGCTATTATCTATGGCTAAAAAGACTTGGGGGATGGATTAATCATGGAAAGTGAAATATAGATCTATAAGGTTTTATTCTTGGAGGTTGTAGATGATTGAAAATCAGTGAAAATATGCCTATGAGGGTCATGAGAGCAAGTAAGATGGACCTATGGATTGGGTGTCATTAACCACATTTAAGTTACCAAATTTCACTTTTTATATGATTAAATTTACCCCCCTTTATCCTAGTGATATAGAAAATCAAAATACTAGATAAAGGAAAAATAGAAAGCATACGTGAACTTACCTGTAAAGGTGAAGCTCATGAAGCTATGTGATGTTGGATGTGCATAGAGAGAACATGGTGTGAAGTGTGAATCTATAATGAAAAACATAGAGTAGATTAGTCCTTATTAGATATGTTATATATAAAATAAGAACTTACAAAATCTAGGTAAGAGAGAGAGGAAAAGAAAGGAATGAATACACCTCAGCGAGTACGTGAACCAATAAAAAACCTATTATGATGTTAGATTGTGTTGAGTGTGTGCTTATACCAAAAGTAATATCATGAATGGAGTTGAGTGCTTAATTCCTTGGAAGTGGCTTAAGAATGCAAAGATAAGCCCTTTGGCTCCATCATTGCCTACTAAGTGAAGCTAATGAATCATGTGTATGATAATCGATGTTTGGATTATATGTTCAATCCCTCTAAATAGGTGGCTCAAGAATACAAAGGCTAGTTAATCCTTTGGTTCCATCATTGCCCCATGAAGTGAAGCTATGAAGTAATACTAGCATGGAATATATTTCATATGAGATGGCCGTTGAGTCCCATGAATGTATTGTGATGTGAAAATGTTGGCATGGATAGCTAAATTTATGTTGGAAACTAGTCCACTCTTGGCCATTTCAAAAGATGTAGATTAGGCTTGTATGAAAACCTCTCCAAAACTAGTGCAATAGGTGTATGTGGAAGCTAAATTAGGAACTCAAGTACTTGGGAAGTTAATCTTGTATGAAATATAAAATTGAAAATGATTCTAACCACCTATAAATGGAGTAATGCATGCAACTACTATGAAATTCTTGGGGGAAAAACTAAACTCAAAAAATATGGAGGATCAATGTGCCATACACATTGCCCTCAATCACTGGTGTCTAAAACATGGATTATGATCTATAATTTATATCAACTACATTATCTTAAATTCAAAGTGAGAGCCATCGTGTTTCGCATGATACCTGCTATATCTAGATTTTTTGAGCAAAAATTATACTAAAACATATTGAATTTAGACTATACTAAACTGACAAACATATTACTGAATTTAATTTTTTTCTATTTTTAGAATTTTTTTTTAAATCTAGATAGGAGTGCTAAAAATAGGACACCTTGCTATCTGACACTATAGTCTAACTTTGGTGCTATTGTCTAGGGTCAAATCTAGTAACTGTTCTAGATTCTCTATTATCTGTCTTTTTTTGTTCTACCTAGTCTGATGTCTAGATTCTAATATGAGTGTTTTGAAAACTTCTTTTTTGATCGTTAGGGGCTCTAATATCTATGTCAAAACCCCTATTTATTTCCCCCATTTTTGAGGATAGGAATGAATATGTTTTAATGACTTCCCTCAGAAGAAAGAATCCTAAAATTGTGTTATGTTGTATAGATAATGATATAACAATGATAATTGACAAGATATCTTGAGATATATAAAGGTTTGTATTGAGATATTATTAGATCAATAGGGGTATGTCTAGATAGATATAACAATGTAATAATATGCACAATTTACTAAACTAAAATTGAAAGTGTTAGTTGTTAGTTGTTAGCAAGGTGGGATGGAGCATGATGTCCATCATGGCATCCAAGAAAACAAGGAAATGCATGATATGGATCATGGCATTACAAATAGGAAAAGTAATCAGGAAAGAAGGATACATGAGTGGCCAAGGGGTCAAGCAATCAAGGGACATGGGCACATATCACTCAAATTTGAAAGAAAGCATATAAGGCATGTTCAAATGCCATATACACATATAATTAAAAAAAGCAAGGTTGGCACAATGGCCATAGGCACATGGAAGAGTAAAAATAAAGGACATTGATAAATATTTTAAAGAACACACATGAATAAAATAGAAAGACATTGATAAATTTCCTAAGGCACATACAAGAGATAATTAGGAACTAGAAATGTAATCCAACAAGCTACGCTAAGCAATAAGAGAAAGCATGTAATAAATGAAAAGATAGAATCACATATAACTAATCAAAGCAAGAGTGAAAGTATGTAAGACATGTTAGTACAAGACTAGGTATATGCTAGAAAATACACAAGTGCAAGATACTAGTGAGTGTCAATATGGTAATTTGTGTAAGCTATAGTTCTATCTCAGTGTTATTATCCTAGTGATCTAAGCTTTCTGGGTTTTGTGCATTAGGTCTATGTGACCCTACTTGTGAAATGGCAAAGCTTGCTATGTACCTAATTTAGTCTTTAATACCCTAAGTTATCTTTATGCTTGAAATTAAATGTAAAATTTAGAGAAAAGAGAGGAGGGGTTAGTGTGTAAAGAATACATTGGATACACTTCACACCCCATGTGTGGGCATGATGCCTACATACCAATACTCTAAGGAGGGATCAAGCTATATGTAGTTATCCCATTGAAGTGCTTGGTGAAATAATGTGATGAAACTATAAGTAAATGTGAAACTATGTGTACATAGAATGACAAGGGACTGGTATAAAGGTTTGAATGAGATTGGAATACTATTAGATGGATATATGCAGAGAATGAGGAAAAGTGCTTGAGTGATTTTGTTTGTATTATTTCTCTCTCTTATAAATGAGTGTCAACCCTTATCAATGGAATTTATAGGGGATTTAATGATTGTAGGTTAAATTAATTCATGTTATGATGATATGAATTGGGATAAGGATTTAGAAGAATATAATTGTTAGAACCCAAAATGCACTTGGATAAAAGTGACAAAAATAGGACACCTTGGGTTTCAACACTATAGTCCAAGTTTGGGTGCCATTTTCTATGGCTGATAGGACCTAGGGGGCTAGATTAAGCATGGAAAGAGAAATCTAGGTCTATAAGGGTTTAGTCTTGGAGGTTGTAGATGACTGATAATCAATAAAAATATGCTTATGAGGGTCATAAGAGCAAGTAAGATGGATCTATGGATTGGGTATCATTAGCCACATTTAAGTTACCAAATTTCACTTTTTATATGATTAAATTTACCCCCCTTTATTCTAGTGATATAGAAAATCAAAGTACTAGGATAAAATAAAAATAGAAAGAATACTTGAACTTACCTATAAAGGTGAAGAGCATGAAGTTGTGTGATGTTGGATGTGTATAGAGAGAACATAATGTGAAGTGTGAATTTGCAATGAAAACATAGAGTAGATTATTCCTTACTAGATATGTTATATCTAAAATAATAAATTACAAAATCTAGGTAAGAGAGAGAGGAAGAGAAATGAATGAATACACCTCACTGAGTATGTGAACCAATAAAAAACCTATTATGATGTTAGATTGTGTTGGGTGTGTGCTTGTACCAAGATTAATATCATGAATGGAGTTGAGTGCTTAATTCCTTGGAAGTGGCTTAATAATGTAAAGATAGGCCCTTTAGCTCCATCATTTCCTAATAAGTGAAGCTAATGAATCATGTGTGTGTCAATCAATGTTTGGATTGTGTGTCTAATCCCTCTAAATAGGTGGCTCAAAAATACAAAGGCTAGCTAGTCCTTTGGCTCCATCATTTCCCCATGAAGTGAAGCTATGAAGTAATAATAGTATGGAATAGATGTCATATGAGATGGATCTTGAAGCCCATGAATGTATTGTGATGTGAAAATGTTGAAATGGATAGCTTAATATATACTGGAAACTAGTCCACTCTTAGCCTTTTCAAAAGATGTAGATTAGGATTGTATGAAAACCTCTCCAAAACTAGTACAATAGGATTATGTGGAAGCCAACTTGGGAACTCAAGTACTTGGGAAGTTAAGCCTGTATGAAATCCAAAATTGAAAAAGGATGTCAACCACCTATAGATGGAGTAAGGCATGTAATTGTTAAGAAATTCTTGTGGAAAAAACTAAACTCAAAAAATATGGAGGATCAATGTGTCGTGCACATTGCCCTCAATCACTAGTGTCTAGAACATGGATTATGATCTAGAAATTATATCAACTACCTTATCTAAAATTCAAAGTGAGAGCCATCATGATTCACATGATATCTATTATATCTAGATTCTTTGTGCAAAAAATATACTAAAACATATTGAATTTGGACTATACTGAGCTGACAAACCTATTACTAAACTCAATTTTTTTATATTTTTAGAAAAACTAATTTTTTTCTATCTGGATAGGAGCACTAAAAATAGAACACCCTAATATATGACACTATAGTCCAAATTTGGTGCTATTGTCCAACAACTTTGGTGCTATTGTCCAATGCTAAATCTAGTAACTATTATAGATTCTCTATTGTCTGCCTTTTTTTGTTCTACCTAGTCTAATGTTTGGATTCTATTCTGAGTGTTTTAAAAATTGATTTTCTGATTAGTAGTAGGTCTAATCTCTATGTCAAAACCCCTATGTATTTCCCCCTTTTTTGAGGGTAGGAATTAATATGTTGCAATTTCTTCCCTCATAATAAAGAGTCCTAAAAGTGTGTTATGTTATATAGATACATGATATAACAATGATAATTGACAAGATATCTTGAGATATAGTAAGGTTTGTATTGAGATATTATTAGATCAATAGGGGTATGTCTACATAGATATAAAAATGTAATAACATGCATAATTTACTAAAATAAAATTGAAAATGTTAGTTGTTAGTTATTATCAAGGTGGGATAGAGCATGATGTCCATCATGGCATCCAAGAAAGTAAGGAAATGCATGCATGATATGGATAATCACATTACAAATAGGAAAAGTAATCAAACAAGAATGATACATGAGTGGCCAAGGGGCCAAGAAATCAAGGGACATGGGCACATGTCACTCAAATTAGAAAACAAGTATACAAGGCATGTTAAAATGCCATATACACATATAATTAAAACAAGCAAGGTTGGCACAAGGTCCATAGGCACATGGAAGAGTACCAAAAAAGGACATTGGTTAATATCCTAAGGCACACACATGAATATAAGATAAATACATTGGAAAATGTCCTAAGACACATATAGGAGACAATTAGGAACTATAAATGCAATCCAACAAGCTACGCTAAGCAAAAATAGAAAGCATGTAATAACTGGAAAGATAGAATAACATCTAACTAATCAATGCAAGAGTGAAAGTATGTAAGACATGTTAGTAAAAGACTAGGTATATGCTAGGAAATACACAAGTGAAAGATACTAGTGAGTGTCAATATGGTGATCTATGTAAGGTTAGTAAGTAATGTATGTCAACATGATAACTAGAGTGTGTGGTATATGAATGACATAAATTGAATGGTGTAGTCATATATAAGATGAACCCAGTGGGTATGTATATTGATGTATGTCTTGAATGTAGTAGTATGCCCCCTCAATGGGTAGAGTGAAGCAATCAAGGATCTGGATGTCACTACACACACTCAAAGAATATCAAGTGAAGCATGGTAATGTAGATAAATTGATAAAAATAGCATAGAATAATATATGTAAGTTTAGCATAGTAATAACAATGTAAAGTCTGGATGATGCATATAATCAAAATGTTTTTGTGTTTTGGATATATTTGAATATTTTTGGTATTTTTGATATTTTATATTATTTTTGTATTTTTGAAATAATTTATGTATAGGAAAGACTGAGAATAAAATGATACTAACTGATAATTCTCATATGAGACTCCCTATCATGGTGTCATGTATCGAACAAAGGTATCATGCATGATCATGGAACATGATGGTAAAGCTAAGACTGTGATTATAAAATTTGTGTGCATTATAAATGTTCTAAAATTTATGAAGTAGAAACTAAATGTGGGGTCCCTCTATAACTCTAAGAAGTGTATGCAACTTTAAGGCTCTTAAAGACCCATATGAAAGTAGGAGAAGCTCTTTGAACATGTGATC
This sequence comes from Torreya grandis, assembly GCA_037957365.1. Lineage (NCBI taxonomy): Eukaryota > Viridiplantae > Streptophyta > Pinopsida > Cupressales > Taxaceae > Torreya > Torreya grandis. The sequence continues at coordinate 876,858 of JARHVA010001760.1, forward strand.
TATGTGTAGACACATGAGATCTCAATGAAACTACTCTGGGTGTGAATACTATATTTGGAAGCTATCAAGAATATTTAAGCTATGGAGGTGTATGAACCCTCTATACTGGTGATGGATACCTCAACTATGTATAAATTTGTATCAGAGGAAGAATTGTAATTGGTGGGGAAACTAAAATTGGTGGAGAAGCTATAACTAGTGACTGTAAAGGAGATGGATTTGAAGTGGGTAGTGGTAACTCATATGGAACTCCACCAACTATAATAACCTAATCATCCTAAATGAATTTTGTGAATCTATGAATTTTAGATGATACTACTCAATTATTTTGAATCCATGGGCAATCAAGTAACATATCAAAAACTCTTGCACTGGGAACTATGGTGAAATGTGTGTCATATGTGTTAGACTAGTCTATTAAAGAAGTACAATCTCACCTAATGAAATCTATATGTGCCCACTAAATCCGTTGATAACTATATCTGTTAGAGTGATATCCCACTCTTAATAGCCTAAATGCTACAATAATGTAAGGGTGCACATGTTGACACTAGAATCATTATCGATGAGAACATTGTGAATGAACTAATTATATATATGTGCTCTGATAAAGAGTGAATTATAATATGAATTATCCTCAACAATCTCCTAATCTGAGAAGTATATCAAATGTCTAGTTGAAACATTGGACTCACACACACCTATCATACTATTCAAAGAATGTGATTCAACTGAAGATTCTTGGTATGTAACTGGTGGAGGATGTGCATGGTATGTGTGGTCAACCCCTAATGTGCTCCCTTTATCATGTTTAGAATGATATGGAAATGGATCTAAGAATATTTTCAAAACTTTATCCTATGGAGGCTCAACTAAAGTTCCAAGATCAAATAGGTTGTCATCTATCAAGTCCTATATCTTATGTCTCAAACTAATGTATTTATTTGTAGTGTGGCCTGGTGCTTTATGAAAATAATAAAATACATGCTGATCATATCCCCATGGAATAGACTTTGCTAGGTCAACTTCCCAAATAGGAGGGAGAGTGATGATGTTACATTCTAATAACTGTTGTAAAACTATAGCTAGGAAAATTAGTAGATTGGTAAATGCACACTAAGGAGGTGCTGATAAAATGACATGCTGAGTAGGATCTGAAGTTGCATTGGCTATTGGTTGATTATGATTCTTGTTATCATTAATTTTGACCTTGTATGGGACTTTGATATTACTCTTGTTTGTTTTGTTTAGGATGCTTGTATACTTGAGTTTACCCTTGAAATGAGTTTTACTTCTCTTTCCTTTAGTGTATGACATAATTCAATGAAGGAGAGAATATTTTGAACATAATAGATTCATGTAATGCTGGTAGAAGGATCTATTTGAAGAGATCCTATAACTCCTGATTTGCTATGGGGCTAACCATCTTAGCTAAGATGGTCTTATATTTAAGCACATAGTCTTTGAGATGCCCATTTGATTTTAGCTTTTATTGTGTAATTTATGCATAAGAGACCTTATCACCAATGTTGACACTAAAATATGCTAGGAACATGTTAGATAAAGGATTTCATGCATTGACTGATTGATTAATTAGAGTATAGAGCCATTGTAAATAATAATCCTTTAGACTCTATGGAAATAGCTTGGTAAGTAACCAATAATTTGGTACATAATCCAAGCATGCTAGTTAAAAATCTCTCAAATGTGTCTCTAGATCACCCTTTCCATCATAAAGAGTAAGATTAGGTTGAGCAAAACATTGTGGTAAGGGTGTAGAAGCAATGTGGCATGCCAATGGTGTATGCACAAAGGCAAAAGAATCCAAATCCTGCATAGGTCTAGTGGCACCTTGCTCAAGATGTAGCACCTTGGATTGAAGAGATCTTATCTCTTACACAAGGGCTACTATATCAGGAGATAGGGATGTACTAGTTATAACTAGTGGTAAAGAGGTATGTTGGGATACTATAGGGGGTTGTTGTGACATAGTCTTCCCCATAGTGTCATTTTCAATGGTTTCTCTATGGTTTGAGAAGATTGACCATTGTTTGTTCTTTGTTGTTCCTCTTGTAATATTTTAAGCATTCCATCTTGCATGTTAGGGTGTTTGGTTAAGAGTTATTGAAGTTATCTCTTATCGGTTTCATCAAATATAGTGTATTGGGCCATTTTTAAAGTAGGAAAACACTTTGAGAAGTATTTGAATTTTTTTTATAATTTGTTATAGGCCAAGTTCTAGAAAAGGAAAATATTGAACATGGGAAATGTCAAATCCTAAAAATAGTTAACTAAAAATTATATGAAAAGGATACAAATTACACAAACATGTAAGGTGATTCCTCAAGAAGCAATGGGACCTAGTAGATGTAACCATGGTTTGAACAATGATTATGTGGAAAATTTACCATGAATTTTTTAAATTTAAATTTGAATTTTTAAGTTAAATATGCAATTGAAAAATTAGGAATTTAATAGAAAATTAGTGATTTAATGGGACCTAGTATATGTAACTAGGGTTTTGGAAAAAGTAAATATTTTTGAATTTTTACTATAAATTTTTGAAATTTGAAGTGATTTTCTAATTTTAATATGCAATAAAAATTTACACAGTGATTGGAAAATTACTGGGAGATAGTTGATGCAACTAAGGATTGAAATAAATTTATTTTAAAATTTAATACAAAACTTTAAAATTTAAGAGGAATTTCTAATTTTAATATTCAATAAAGTATTTAAAAATTAATGTGAAAAATTAGCTAGGAATTTACCTTAGGGTTTCTAGGTTTTTAATGCAAAATTTGAAGTAAATTGGGTTCACCAAATGTTTTATTATTTTTGTGAAATTAGATTTTTAATTCCTAAATAATAAACCAGTCTATGTAGATAAAATTAGTAAATAATGTAAAATAATTAGGCTAATAATTTGTGAAATTTAATTGTAATTAGGGCTTTTCTAAAAATATTAGCTAGAGAGAGAGAATCAAACTTATTTGATTCTACATTATTCTGATTGAGACAAGATCTGGAAATATATGTGTATACTTGAGAGACTATCACAAACATGAATCTATATTTTGTTTCTTAATTGGACAAGAGCACATAAAGTGGAGCACCCTAGGTTCTAGTGCTGTAGTTCTATCTCAACGCTATTGTCCTAGTGATCTAAGCTTTCTGGGTTTTGTTCATCAGGTCTATGTGACCCTACCTATGAAATGGTAAAACCTAAAAGTCCATGGAGTTTTATATGTACCTAATTTATTATTTAATATCCTAAGTCTTTTTTATGCTTAAAATTGAATGTACAATTTAGGGAAAAGAGAGGAGGGGTTAGTGTGTAAAGAATACACTCGATGCACTTCGCACCCTATGTGTGGGCATCCTACCTACATACCAATAGTCCAAGGAGGGATCAAGCTGTATGTATTTCTCCCATTAAAGTGCTTGGTGTAATAATGTGATGAAAATTCAAGTAAATGTGAAATTGGGTGTACTTAGAATGACTAGGGATTTTTATAAAGGTTTGAATAAGCTTGAAATACTATTGGATGGTTGTATGTAGAGATTAAGGAAAAGTGCTTGAATGGTCTTACTTGTATTATTGTTTCTCTCTTGTAAATGAGTGTCAACCCTTCTAAATGGACTTTTATAAGGGATTTAATGTTCATAGGTTAAATGAATTCATGTTATTCTAATATGAATTAGGATAAAAATTTAGAAGAATATGATCATTAGAAGCCAAAATGCACTTAGATAAAAGTGTCAAAAATAGGACACCCTAGGTTTTAGTACTATAGTCCATGTTTCGGTGCTATTGTCCATGGTTGATAGGACCTAGGGGGATGGATTAATCATGAAAAGATAAATCTAGGTTTGTAAGGGTTTAGTATGGGAGGTTTAGATGAGTGGGAATCAGTGAAAATATGTCTATGAGGGTCATGAGAGTAAGCAATATGGATCTATGGATTGGGTGTCATTAGCCACATTTAACTTACCAAATTTCACATTTTATATGATTAAATTTACCCCACTTTATTTTAGTGATATAAAAAAATTTAAATACTAGGATAAAGGAGAAATATAAAGCATACCTAAACTTACCCGTAAAGGTGAAGCTCATGAAGCTGTGTGATGTTGGATGTGTGTAGAGAGAACATAGTGTGAAGTGTGAATCTACAATGAAAACATAGAGTAGATCAGTACTTACTAGATACCCTATATCTAAAATGAGAACTTACAAAAGCTAGGTAAGAGAGAGAGGAAGATAATGGAATGAATACACCTTACTGGGTATGTGAACCAATACAAAACCTATTATGATGCTAGATTGTGTTGGGTGTGTGCTTATACCAAAATTAATATCACAAATGGAGTTAACTACTCAATTCTTTTGAAGTGGATTTAGAAATTAAAGGCAAGCCATTTCACTCCATCATTTCCTACTAATTAAAGCTAATGAATAATATGTGTGTCAATCGATGTTTAGATTGTGTGTCTAATCCCTCTGAATAAGTGGCTCAGGAATACAAAGGCTAGTTAGTCCTTTGGATCCATCATTGCCCCATGAAGTGAAGCTATGAAGTAATACCAATATGGAATAGATGTCATATAAGATGGATCTTTAATCCCATGAATTTATTGTGATTTGACAATGTTGGTGTGGATAGCTGAATGTATGCTAGAAATTAGGCCACTCTTAGCCATTTCTAAAGATGGAGATTAGGATTGTATAAAAACCTCTTCAAAAATAGTGTAATAGGCTTATGTGGAGTCCAAATCAGGAGCTCAATTACTTGGTATGTTAATTTTGTATGAATGACAAACTTGAAAAAGGATGCCAACCACCTGCAGATAGAGTAAGGCATGTAACTGCTAAGAAATACTTGGGGAAAAACTAAACTTAGAAAAAGTGGAGAATCAATGTGCCATCCACATTGCCCTCAATCACTAGTGTCTAGAACATGGATTCTGATCTAGAAGTTATATCATCTACCTAATCTAAAATTATGAGTGAGAGCCATCATGCTTTCATGATGCCTCCTATATCTAGATTCTTTGAGCAAAAACTATACTAAAACATACTAAATCTGGACTGTATTGAGCTGACAAACCTATTATTGAACTCAATTTTTTTCTATTTTTAAAAAAACTAAATTTTTTTCTATTTAGATATGATAACTAAAAATAGGACACCATACTGTCTGACACTATAGTCTAAATTTAGTACTATTCTCTCAGGGCAAATCTAGTAATTTTTTTGGATTCTCTATTGTCTGCCTAGTCTATTCTACCTAATCTGATGTCTAGCTTCTATTCTGAGTGTTCTAAAAATTGCTTTTTTGACTGTTAAGAGCTTTGATCTCTAATTAAAATCCCCTATTTATTTCCCCTTTTTTTTAGGGTAGGAATGAAGACATTGCAATGACTTATCTCAAAAGAAAGAATCCTATAAGTATGTTATGTTGCATAGATACATGATATAAAAATGATAATTGGTAAGATATCTTAAGATATAACAAGGTTTATATTGAGAGATTGTTGGATCAAGAGGGGTATATCTAGATAGATATAACAATGTAATAACATGCACAATGTACTAAACTAAAATTTAAAGTGTTAGTTGTTATCAAGGTGAGATGGAGCATGATGTCTATCATGGCATCCAAGAAATCAAGGAAATTCATGATATGGATCATGGCATTACAAATAGGAAAATTAATCAGATAAGAAGGATACATGAGTGGCCAAGGGGCCAAGCAATCAAGGGACATGGGCACATGTCACTCAAATTAGAAAGTAAGTATACAAGGCATATTAAAATGCCATATACACATATAATTAAAATAAGCAAGGTTGGCACAAGGTCCATAGGCACATGGAAGAGTACAAAAACAGGACATTGGTTAATATCCTAAGGCACACACTTGAATAGAAGATAAATACATTGGAAAATGTCCTAAGGTACATATAGGAGACAATTAGGAACTATAAATGTAATCCAACAAGATACACTAAGCAAGAAGAGAAATCATGCAATAATTGGAAAGATAGAATAACATCTAACTAATCAATGCAAGAGTGAAAGTATGTAAGACATGTTAGTAAAAGACTAGGTATATGATAGGAAATACACAAATGCAAGATACTAGTGAGTGTCAATATGGTAATCTATGTAAGGTTAGTAAGTAATGTAAGTTAACATGATAACTAGAGTGTTTGGTGTAGGAATGACATAACTTGAATGGTGTAGTCATGTATAAGATGACCCCATTGGGTATGTATATCAATATATGTATCAAATGTAGAAGTAGTATTCACCCTCAATGGGTAGAGTGAAGCAATAAAGGATCTAGTTGTTACTACACACACTCAAAAAATATCAAGTGAAGCATTGTAATGTAGATAAATTGATAAAAAATATCATAGAACAACAAATGTAAGTTTAGCATAATAGTAGCAATGTAAAGTATGGATGATGCATATAATCGAAATGTTTTTATGTTTTGGATATATTTGATTTTTTTTGGTATTTTTGATATTTTATATTATTTTTGTATTTTTGAAATAAGTTGTGTAGTAAATAATGGGAAGGAAATGACACTAATTGATGAGTCTCAGATGAGACTCCCTATCATGGTGTCATGTATTGAACAAAGGTATCATGCATGATCATGAAGCATGATGGAAAGGCTAAGACTATGATTTTGAAATTTGTGTGTATTATAACTATTCTAAAATTTGTGAAGTAGAAAATAAATGTGGGGTCCCTATATAAATCTAAGAATTTTATACAACTTTAGGGATCTTAAGGACCCATCTAGAAGTAGGAGAATCTCTTTGAACATGTGCTCTGTGTAAACAAATTAGATCTCAATGAAAATACTTTAGGTGTGAATACTGTAGCAAGAATATATATAGAATATTGAAGCTATGGATATGTATGAATCCTCTATACTAGTCATGGATGCCTCAACTATGTCTGAATCTATACTAGAGGAAGAATTGTAACTGGTGGGGAAATTGAAAATGGTGGAGAAGCTATAACTAGTGACTGCAAAGGAGATGGCTCTGAAGTGGGTAGTGGTAACTCATATGGAACTCCACTAGATATAATAACCTAATTATCATGAATGAATTTCATGAATATATGAACTCTAGATTATACTACTCAATTTTTTCAAATCTATGGCTGACCAAGTAACATATTAAAAACTCTTGCACTGGGAACTATGGTGAAATGTGTGGTCACATGTGTTGGAGTAGTCTATAAAGGAAGTACAATCTCACCTAATGAACTCTATATGTTCCCCTTAAATCCACTGACAACTATATCTATTAGAGTTATATCCCATTATGAATAGCCTAAATGCTAAAATAATTTAATGGTGCACATGTTGACACTAGAACCATTATTGATGAGAATGTTGTGAATAGGAAGATTACGAATATGTGATCTGATAAAGAGTACATTATAATCTAAATTATCCTCAATAATATACTGATATAAGAAGGATATTAAAGGTCTAGTTGAAACCCTAGACTCATACACACCTATCATAATTCTTAAAGAGTGTGATTCAACTAAAGGTGCCTGATATGTAACTGGTAGAGGATGTGCATGGTATGTGGGGTCAACACCTGATGTGTTCCTTTTCTAAAATTTAGAATGATATAGAAATGGATCTAAGAAGATTTTAAAAAATTTATCCTATGTTGTATTTTCCTATGGGGGCTCAGCTAAAGTTTTAAGATCCAGTAGGTTGTCATCTATTAATTCCTATATCTTATGTCTCAAACTAACACATCTATTTGTAGTGTGGCTTGGTGCCTTGTGAAAATAAAAAAATGCATGTTGATCATATCCCCATGGAAGAGGATTTTATTGGTCAACTTATAAAATAAGAGGGAGAGTGATGATGTTACATTCCAATAACTATTATAAAACTCTGGCTAGAAAAACTAGTAGATTGGTAAATGCACATTGAGGAGGTGCTAATAAAACCACATGTTGAATAGGATCTAAAGTTACATTGACTATTGGTTTGTTTTGATTCTTTTTATCATTGACTTTGACCTTGTATGGGAATTTTTTATTACTCTTGTTTATTGTGTCTAAGATGCTTGTAGAATTGAGTTTGCCCATTGAAATGAGTTTTACTTCTCTTTCCTTTAGTGTATGACATAATTCAGTGAAGGAAGAGAATATTTTGAATAGAATAGATTCATGTAATGCTGGTAGAAGTCTCTATTTGAAGAGATCCTATAACTCTTGATCTACCATGGGGCTATCCATCTTAGCTAAGATGGTCTTATATCGAAGCACATAGTCTTTGAGATGCTCATTTGATTTTTGTTTCTATTGTGTAATTTGTGCATAAGAGACCTTATCACCAATGTTGATATTGAAATGTGTTAGGAACATGTTAGCTAAAGGATTGAATGCATTGATTGACTTATTTATTATACTATATAACCATTGTAAATAATAATCCTTTAGACTCTATGGAAATAACTTGATAAGTAGCCAATCATTTGGTACATAATTCAAGCATGCTACATGAAAATATCTCAAATGTGTGTTTGGATCACCCTTTACATCATAAAGAGTAGGCTTAGGTTGAACAAAACCTTGTGGTAAGGGTGTAGAAGCAATTTGACATGCCAATGGTGTATGGAGAAGAGAAAAAAAGTCCAAATCTTGCATAGTTCTAGTGGTACCTTGCTCAAGATGTATCACCTTGGATTGAAGAGATATTATCTCTTGCACAAGGGCTACCATATCAAGAGATAGGGATGTAATAGATGTAATTGGTGGCATAGAGGTAGGTTGGGATACTATAGGGGGTTGTTGAGACATAGTTGCCCTCACAGTGTCATTTTCAACTAGTTTCTCTATGTTTTGAGAAGATTGATCACTTTTTTCTTTGTTGTTCCTATTGTAAAATTTAAATCATGTCATCTTGCATGTCAGGGTGTTTGGTTAAGAGTTATTAAATTTCTCTTTTATCAGTTTCATGAAAACTAGTGTATTGGGTCATTGTTAAAGTAGGAAAATAATTTGAGATGTATTTGAATTTTTTTCAATAATTTATTATAGACCAAGTTCTAGAAAAGGAAAATATTGAATATTGGAAATGTAAAATCCTAAAAATAGTTAACTAGAAATTGAATGAAAAGGATAAAAAGTATGCAAACATGTAAGGTGATACCTCAAGAAGCAATTTGACCTAGTAGATGTAACCAAGATTTAAACAATGATTATGTGGAAAATTTACTATGATTTTTTGAAATTGAAATTTTAATTTTTGAGTTAAATATGCAATTGAAAAATTAGGAATTTAATTAAAAATTAGTGATTTAATGGGAACTAGTATATGTAACTAGGGTTTTGTAAAAAGTAAATATTTTTGATTTTTTACTATAAATTTTTGGAATTTGAAGTGATTTTATGATTTTAATATGCAATGAAAAATTTAGAAAATGATTGGAAAATTACTGGGAACTCAACTAGGTTTTTAAATAAATTTATTTTAAAATTTACTAAAAAAATTTAAAATTTGAGAGGAATTTATAATTTTAATATTCAAGAAAAAATTCAAAAATTAATTTGAAAAATCAGCTAGGAATTTACCCTAGGGTTTCTGGGGTTTTTATGTAAAATTTAAAGTAAGTCGAGTTCACCAAATGTTTTATTATTTTTGGGAAATTAGATGTTTAATTCCTAAATAATAAATGGGTCTGAGTAGATAAAATTAGTAAATAATGTACAATAATTAGGCTACTGATTTGTGAAAGTTGAATATAATTAGGGATTTTCTAAAAATATTAGTAAGAGAAAGAATTAAAATTATCTAATTCTACACTATTCTAACTGAGACAAGGTCTAAAAATCTATGTATAGGCTTGGGAGACTATCATAAACAAGAATCTAGAGTTCATCTCTTGATTATATAGGAGCACTAAAAGTGGGACACCCTAGGTTCTATTGTTGTATTCCTATCTCGATGTTGTTGTCTTAGTGATCTAAGCTTTCTAGGTTTTGTGCATCAAGTTTGTGTGACCCTATTTGTGAAATATCAAAGCATAAAAGTCCATGGATCTCATTGTGTACCTGATTTAGTCTTCAATACCCTAACTCCTCTTTGTGCTTGAACTTGAATGTAAAATTTGGAGAAAAGAGAGGAGGGGTTAGTGTGTAAAGAATGCACTAGACACAGTTCACATCCCATGTATGGACATACTACCTACATACCAATACTTCAAGGAGGGATCAAGCTATATGTAGTTCTCCCATTTAAGTGCTTGGTGTAATAGTATGATAAAAATGCAAGTAAATGTGAAACTAGGTTACTTGGAATGACTAGGGACTAGTATAAAGGTTCAAATAAACTTGAAATTCTATTGTATGGTTGTATGCAGAGAATAGGGAAAAGTGATTTAGTGGTCCTTCTTGTATTCTTACTTCTCTCTTGTAAATGAGTGTCAAAGGTAAAAGGTAAAATTAAACTTTATGTTGACTATTTATAATGTCTAATAGTGTAAACAAATATAATATATCATTGTGTCTATGCCTAATTAGTAGTATAATATAAAACTATTTTTGGATAGGTCTGCACTCCCTAGACAATAATGTAAGTTGGTCATATCTATTGATTATGTACATGTCTCAATTGACTATGACTAATGTTTGATGTTGAAAAGTAGATAAATATAGAACTATGATAATGAAAGTGTTATCACATTAAATTTCACCCTTTAGGAAGTTATTTAATCCTCTCACTTAGGTGATAGCATGGATATCCCTCTAGGATGTGGGTAGACTAATCCATGAGTTGAATATATAGATAGGGTTAGTTCCCTTGATGTTTCACCTTGAAACTACAACTAAGCCTATTTCTTGCAAGGAAAAAGGGGGAGAAACGACTAAAAATAAGTAAATGGGAGGTGATGCACCAAACTAAAACTCTTAACTTGACTACCTACACTAATAACATGAACAAGGACTAAAACCTATCACATTAACTCAATATGACCCTCTAAGCATTAGTATTTCATTATGAAGGTGAAAATAAATAAATAAACTATGAGGGGATGATCAAGAGGTCTCATAGGAGACACTAATAAAATAATATCCACACTTAGCCAATGCAAGGCCATCTAACACACTCAATATGACATGTTAAAATGACTAGAACCTATAAATAGGTAAGGATATAGGACAAATGAAAGAGATAAAATACACTACTACTAACATTCATAAATTAACCATGAGACATAAACTAATTACATCATTAAAAAGGTTATAAATCAACTTGTATTCATATCAAAGGCAAGTAAAATTATTTATATGAGCAGGGCTTCTCCATACTCAGGTTGATGATACATATAAATTCTTTTTAAGGTAGTATAAATATAAGATAATGAGAAGGATAGAGAAGATAGATGTTGGAGAAGTCTATGAAAAGTGTCCTTTCAAGATGAATAAATTTACAAATAAGAAAACTTGAAAGTAGGTAGTTTTATGAATTCTCTCGAAAATGAGTCATCTTAGTCTGATACTCCTCATCAAAGTGGCATAGAATGACTCTTGATGTTCTAATGACTCATCTTTCTCCATTTGAAACTACCTTATCTTGGTTTGAGAGTTAAAAATTTCATGTTTTGATGCATGTCAATATAGCTTTCTCAATACCTTGCTTCACCATTATTGACTTCTCAATATTTTTAACATCTTGAAAAGAGTGATTCTTAGAGCTCATAGTCTTTCAAATTCAATTTTTCCATTAGATAACTATAAATTATTGACCAAGGTTTGTTTCACTCCATGTGAATAAAAGTAATGAGAATAGGTTTATCTCTCATAACAAGTCTGATTTAGACCTCCCAGGATTGTAATAAATCATATTTAGATCTTCATGAGAGATACTTGATATTGATTACCCTCTTAGATATGTCTTTAGTTCTTATATAGGCTAGGCATAGGTTCAATAGTCCATATATCATCATTTTCACTATATGAGCTCTTTAAACCTATGCATAATTCTAATTAATGATTGTTAAAGGATTTTTTGGGTTTCTCACAAGTGTCTCTAATAGCCTATAAGGTTACTTGAATCCTTTCACATAATGAGGTGAGATTGAAAGGTATGCAACTTGCCTTCTCTCTTAAAAACAAGAGAGACTCCAACATATTAGCTTTATTCATGGACCTAGAACTTGTTATATCACCATGTCGACTTATGAAATGAATTTTAGAATAAAATCAAATATCTTCCTAGGCCTATAAGGTCCTTTCAAGTGGTTAATAATCTTTAATAACTCATACCCTTGTAAATAGGCCTAAAACTACCACATCTAGACCATTTTATGTACATATTCCTCTTCACATGTGACACCAAATGGATCATTAAGGTTCCATATAGACCTATAGAGTTCACTTAGACCATATCAAGGAAAAACCATTGAATTTTAGTTCATTTTAAAATCAAACACAATCATTAGGTCTTTATGAGGGTTTAAGATGTCTTTATTTCTAAACGATTGTTCATAAAGTTTAGGGCCTCAAATTATGATACAATGATACATTTTGGAACTATGGGGACCCTATTAATAGTATTGAGAGGAATTTGGTCCCATGAATTTTTTTTACATTCTTCTAAGCATTCCAAATTACCTTTTTGACTATGCAAACTTGTTCCAAGAGGTCGATATAAGGTTTTGAGAAATGTTTGTCATCAAATTGATTTTTATTGATTGGGAAAAGTTGTATGAGGTATAAAAACCTCCCTCAAAGTTTATTAATAATTTTATAATTAGTTTTACACCTCAAAAATTTCAAAACCTATTCTACCCCATAATGAGGGTGTATAGGTAGATTTGACATTTTGACCCTAATGGTCTGTTTCTTGATGTTTTCATCACCATCTAAGGGTTAAAAATCCTCTAAAAACATTATATAGGATAAAGTTTTCCATATAAAAACCTCATACTTATTAAACCAATGAAAAATCCATAACTTCCATGCCTTTTATAGGCAACATGTAGGTCTTCATTTATGCCTCTCAACCTATTAAATCTTTAAAATGATTGCTCTTAAGTGGTTTTAGTATTTAAGTGTTTTTTTTTAGGAATTGGAGATTTTATTAATATATAGTTTACCTTTTAAATTTTTTATTATAAATTCATTCAACACTTTCTATGTGCTTTTTCCCTATTCTTCCTAGAATAGGCCTATAGATGCACTATTTAGACCTACAACTCTCTTCACCCAAGGAAATTAATTTAAACTGATGGTTTACACTTCATATAAAGAGTCAATTTTTTTTAAAAACCTATCATGGTTACTCACACTTATTATAACCTTATATTTAACTTCACATCAAACACAAAAGGCCTAGTCTTCAACCTCCTACAAGCAGATAGTAGGTCCTTATTTTGAGCTCATCCTCTTTGTAAACTTGTCAAAAATGGGGTTTAATTTATTTCATATCCATATATTAGTTGAGAGATATTTTAATGACTTTTAGGATTCTTTTAGGGTTTATTAAATTGATATAATCAATAAGTTCTACTAAAGACTCTCCATGTCAAACTTGTAAACTTGTATGGCTTACTCAAGGACTGCATGGTCTACCTTTCAAGCTTTTGAAAGGATGATTAAGGAAAGAATTAAAAAATAAATGGTGATTAATTTGTATTTTTAAAATATTTTATAACTATAATAAACCATTTCCTCATTGGTTTCCTAAGGATTAGGCCTCTTATGTAGTATTTCCCTCTTTAAGTCTCAATGGGCCTAGAAAGGTTTTCTCTCAAAGATCTTGATCCAAAATTGATGGTCTCTTACAAAGAAAAAAAATTTAAGTTTATAATCACCTTATATACCTTAGTAATTTTCCCATATACATTTTTTAGTCCCACAAACTTCTTTCTCAACACCACAACTTTCTCTTTCTTGGTCCTCTTTCTATACAATCCCATAAACATCCATCTTGAATTCAATCTTCTTAAAATCCCTTTACTAATGAGTATCATGGATGGTTACACATTTTTTTATATCTCATGGAATGTATCATACAATTATATGTGATTTTCAAACCCTTACTCAAGGTGTATGCCCTTACAACATGGTTTTGGCATGCCTTCAAGATTTTGTCTCTCATGTTGGATCCTATGTATTAGGTTAACATAAGAGGGATTCTCATATAATTGCCTATAACTTCTCAAAATTTATCCCTTAGTGTTATCCTAAATATTCAAAAGGATTTGGGAAGTAAGTTATCTATCTTACATTAAGACTCAAACACTTCACATCCTCACAAGACCTACCAATCATGTGTAAAATAATAAATACTAGTATTTATTATCATTTGTAGGTTTGAGACCAAGGATATATTAATATTTTTAAAGTTAAACAGCTTCTAAAACCCCCTAAAAAAATTTCCAAGTCACTTTAATATATCCATCAAACACAAAATTGCATTAAAATTGGTAAAACTAAGCATGTAGGGTTGTACATGGGTTTTAGAGGCTCCACACTCTTAACAATGGTTCATAAATCACAAGGGATATTCTTAAAAACAAATTACATGGATTAAGAGGTCATATGGGACCCTTCTAGTACCTACTAGCACTATTCATGAGATACTCCCTTCTTCATGAATGATCCTCAACAAAACTACCTTTTTAAGCATGCCAATATCTTGATGGAGAAATGGAAGATGTTTTCTTCCTGTTTGGACCTATTACACCTTCCAAATAATGGATTTAAATTGGATAAGTTAAGAGGATACTTATCAATATTTAAACACATTTAAGTGATCTTTCATTCACTTCTCAGACTCATAAACCTTTTTGAAACTACCTCTTGGGAAAGGAGGAAATTGAAACATGTATTATAACTGATAAAATTGATCCTCTTTGACCATGTTCTACCAATTCCAACATTTACTATGCCTTATAAGTGTCTTTTATATGTATAAATCACCATTTTGGTCTTATAAATACTTGACAAGACTTATAATACATTATAAAAGGTATGAAATACATTTGAGAGGATTACTACAAACTAATTATGCCTAATTTCACATTTAATGATTTGATGTGTGACCATTCCATCCTATCAAACTATGTTTGGAATAACCTATAACTTGATGGATTTTCACAATGAATTTTTACACAAGGAAAAGATATAAACAAGAAAAAACCATAACCCCCCATTACCTTAATTTCTATAAATCTACCTTAATATTTCCAAAAACATGTCATAAAACTCTAATGAAAGGGATTAATGACATGAATAGGGGATTTTGATTCACTCTTATTGAATAGACCATCCAAAAGACCTTGAAATGACCAAATACATCGTATAATACATATTTTTATGACAAAATTTGACTAATAGACCAAGAACAAAATTCTCAAAAGGCTACCAACAAGGTTAGGCAAGTATAGAAGAATTTTTTTGAATTTCCCTTACTCATGGTGACCAATTTTGGATAACATATTTGGTGACCTCCTAGGATTGCATGACTAATATGCATCTAGACCAATAACCATCTTGCCTCCATTGGGATATGGGGCCACCTTGGTTCAACACAAACTAAAAAAACCTTTAAAGTTGACTTACAACCTATTGAGAAGGATGAAATAATTGACTACCTTTAACACACACAATAAGACAAGAAAAAAACACACCAAAATAAACAAGGCACACACTATGCTAAAAAGAAATTAGGGAAGAAAATAAGAAATTACTATATATAACTAAAATCCCAAGTTTGATCCTCATGGATCAGAAGGAAAACTCCTTAGGTATTCTTCATTTGGTGAACAATAGTGATATAAAAGCTATTGTTCAATCCTTGTTTTTGATTTATCAACTCCTTTATTGATTATCACTATCTTTGGCTTGACCTAAAGTGGATAAATAATAAAAAAAATGTCTCCAATAAAGATAAATTCATCTTGAAGTTCATAACTTACCACATGCTCCTCTTTGTTAATGAGAGAGGCCTCCAATATGACCACACTTTTATTCATGGGGGTAGTATCAGCTTCAATTTTTATTGGATCTTTAAGATCCATCTCTTGCTCACCTTAAAGAGTATCATCTCCATCATAGCTTGATACATCATGAAATTGAACCTCCTAGTGATGACTTGTAGGACATGTTGTTTTGATAGGATATTTAAATTTATTAACAACAAATTCATCTTGTCCTTCTAAAGGTGTTAACCTACCAATATCTTCAAATTCATTAAACATGTCTAGATAGGACTACCACATGTTATCAAGACCTTATTACAATTATTAATGAGATTTAAAAAGACTATAAACCATGATATTATCTTCAATATCCTCCTCACTCATGTCTTCACCATGTTCATTATCTAATACAATCATCTTAGCATTCTCCTCATGGGCTATATGTTTACTATCCAAACTTGAGAATTTTATTTTATAGTTCCTCCCAAAAGGAAGCTTCTTGTTAATCACTTGAAAGTATGCCAAATTCAATCTCATTCTTATCATTATATTTGGGCACATCAAACCTGTCAAACAATTCAAACTCTTCAATGGAATCATGACATATCTATAAGTTTGTCTCTTCAAGATCATATTTTTCTCATGAGGCTAAAAAATACTAATAACCAAGGTGTCTTCAATAAGGTTTCTCTCACACTAAAATAAAAGATGATTAATTGCTACATGGTCATCATAAACTCCTTCATTAATACTTAATCCATAAAAAACTATATTGGTCTTCTTATTCCTCCATGAAGAATGGAATTTATTTTTCCCACTCAAGGTATAATTAATCATGCTTTTATTGTTCCAAACCTGATTTTTCTTCTTCATGTCTCAAACCATGAGGATTACCTTATTGAGTTTCACTTTCCATTATGATCTCATGGCCATTCGTAGTTGTAACCTTCTCTTTATCATTCAATGCTGCTATGCCAAGATTGTTAATCTCTTAAAGGAAATCAAATTAAAATTACTAAAAAGTGTCATCAAGCTCATTAGTATTATTTATGCCTTCAACAATGACTTCAATTGAGTTTATTTTAGGACTACCTTCTGATAGAATATTTATCTTGACCTCATTCATACTTTCATTAACTTCTTTCGTCTAATTTTAGTTTTCTCCCATGAAGCATGGGAGTGTATCATGAGATTCCAATACTATTATATCATTCATCATCTCCTTCACCAAGCTCAAATTCATACCAATTTGAATGATTTTTAGGATCATTCATGACATCTTGAGGGCTATCTAACTTTTGGCTAGAAGGTATAGACTTATCCTCATATTTGAAAGTTGATTTTCTTTCTTCTTTTCCCTAATGAAGAGGAATACCAATGGTGATATCCTCATCATATTCACTCACCAAATATTCATCATGACCTTTTTTGGATTCTATTATTGATACAACTTCATCAAGCCTTTCAAGGACTCCCACCTCATCATTCTTTCTTGACAAGCTCTCCTTTTCAATTGAATGTTTATATTTTACACTCAAAGTAATAGGTTATAATTCATAAAAGGAGGGGGTGGGAGGGAAAGATAACTCATTAAATTTATTGAAACTTGATAAAGTGTCATTCCAATTTAGGATTTTTGGAGCATTATGTTGATTATATTATTCTTGGAGAGATGGAAAAGGAAATTATGTTAAGAATGTTGCATTATTATTCTTCCACTCCTTAATCACTCTATAAAACTTTGATGTATCTTGGAATTCATGGTAACTAAAACTTGAAGAGTAAGTGAAAGACTTGAGGGACTTGGGAGATATCTTGGTTTGACCTCTATATACTTCTCTTTTTCTTGACTTTGGATAGGTATGGGATTAGTTTATGTCTCAAGGGTTTGCATGATGTAACTAAGGGTCATAGTATAATAAGGTATCCATGATGGAATGGTTTGAGATCCTTAAGGAAGAATGGATAGAGGTTGCATAAACTCAAGCTTTTCTTGATGGTATTTGTAGATTGGATTAAGTTAGGAGAAAAAGAAGGATATAAGGCTGATTGTATTACATTTACCACATCTCTTCATGTACTAATCTAATATCCATACATTAAATCAAGACTCTTTTTCTAGAACCTCATTAATTATCATTTGATGATCTTTTATCTCAATATTTTCCCACCCAAACTTAGTCAAATATACTAAATCCATTATCATTTGAATGAATTCATTCTAAATATAAAGGTTATGGATAATAAGAGCAAGTTACTTTTATTTATCAAGCTCCCTCATTTGCATTTCAATGTCTACAAGGGTTTGTTTGAAACTTAAGAAGGCTAGATTAGGAGAAACATAACTTTGGCAAGGTTTACTAGAAGGATAAGTAGACTTCTAAGGAAGATGAGTTAGAGTGGGAAGAGGCATATAGGGTTGTTGATTAAATTCATAAGTTTGGCATGCTGCTATTTGAGAGCCACTTGGGGTGAATCCATGAGTGCTATCAATATAATATGAAGAATTTAAAGCCATAGAGTATATATTTTGACCAAATGAGTGATAATACATACCAATTTCTGATTTTTAGACACTTGGACTACTTATACTAAATGTAGTTCACTTGGATTTGACATTGATGTTTGTGTTCATGACTCTAAAGGATGATATATTTATGATAAACATGAATAAATCTTAAATGGATTAAATCTTGGCCCCACCAAATGTGTTAGAATTGTTATCACACTAAATTTCACCCTTGAGGAGGTTGCCAAGGCCTTCTCACTTAGGTGATAACATGAAGACACTTCTAGGTTGCGAGCAACCTAATCAATGAGGTGTATTTATAGATAGGGATAGATACCTTAATGTTTTACCTTGAAACTAAAACTAAGCCTATTTATTTCAAGGGAAAAGGGGGGAAAATGACTAAATATTAGAAAATGGGAGGTGATGCACTAAATTAATACCCTCCACTTATCTACACTACACTAGGAACATGAAAAAAGACTAAAGCCTATCACAGTAACTCAATATAAGGCTCTAAGAATTAATATTTAATTCTGAAGGTGAAAATCAAGACAACTAAGATGGGATAATCAATAGGTCTCATAAGATACACTAATGAAGCAACATCCACAATTAGCCAATGCAAAACCATCTAGCACACTTCATATGACCTAATAATATGACTAAAACCTAAAAATAGGTAAAGACATAGGACAAATGAAATAGATATAGTAAACTAATACTAACATTCATTAACTAAACATGAGACATATACTAATTACATCATCAAGAAGGATAAAAATCAAATTATATTCATGTCAAAGGCAAGTACAAGTGTTTACATGATCAGGGACTCACCATACTTAGGTTGAGGATCCATCTTAATGCCTTCTAAGGTAGTGCATATAGAATATAATGAGAAATAGAGAGAAGATAGATGTTGTAAAAGTCTATGAAAAGTGTCCTCTCAAGCTAAAACAAGTTAGAAAGATGAAATCCTACAAATAGGTAGTTTTATGAATTCTCTCCAACATGTGTCATCTTGTTCTAATTTTTGTCTTCTTCAAGGTGGTATAGAGTGACTCTTGACCTCCCAATGACTCATCTTTCTCCATTTGTAACTACCTTCTCTTAGTTTTAGAGTTACAAATTTCATCTTTTGATACATGTTAATCTATATTTATTGACACCTTTCTATGCCATTATTGAATTATCAATGTTTTTATCATCTTGATAAGAGTGATTCTTAGATCTCATACTCTTTCACATTCAATTCTACCTTTATATAACTAAAAATTATTAACCAAGACTTGTTTGAGTCCATGAGAATAAAATAAATGAGGAAAAATTTGTCTCTCATACCAAGTTTAATTTAGACATCCAAATACTTTAATAAATCAAATTTATATCCTCATTGGAGAGACTTGATATTCATTACCCTCTTACATATCTCTCAAGTCTTCTATAGGTTAGGAATAGGTCTAATAGTCCATATTTCACCATTTTTACTATATAATATCTTAAAACATATGAATAATTATCATGAGTTATTAATAATGGATTTTATGGGTTTATTAAAATTCTGTTTGAGATCCTATAAGACTAATTGAAGCCTTTTACAGAATGAGGTAACCTTGAAAGGTATACAACTTGCCTTATTTTATGTAAACAAGAGAGAAGCCAACATATTAGCTTGATTTAGGGACCTATAACATGTTGTATCGCCATGTATACTTATGAAATAACTTTTATAAGACCCTAATATCTTTTTACATTCCTATAAGGTCCTTTCAAGTGGCCAAGAATCTTCATTAACTCATACCCCTATATATAATCCTAAAATTTCCACTTTCAGACCATTTTTTATACCTCTTCATCTTAACACATGCCAAGAAATGGCTCATTTAGAATCCCTAGGGACATAAAAATGTCATTAAAACAATTTCAAGGACAAACCATTACATTTTAGGTCATTTTAAAATCAAACATAGTCATCAGGGCTTTAGCAAGGTTTAAGAGGGTTTAAGATGTCTTTCTTTCTTGATGATTATTATTAAATTTGAGGGATTAAAATTATGAGATATTTATACATTTTTGAATTATTGGGACCATATGAACATCCTTGAGAGGCATTTTGTCCCACAAAAAAATTTTACATTCTTTTGAGCATTCCAAATTACCCTTCTTGATTGTGCAAACTTATTTCAAGAGGCCGATAGGAGGTTTTGAGCAAATTTTATCATAAAATTATTTGTTCTTGATTGGGAAAAGTTTTATTATTTCTAATAAACCTCAATAAAATTTTCATAATAATTTTAAATGTATCTTTACCCCTTAACAATATCAAAACCTATTTTGACCCATAATGAGGGTTTATAGGTAGATTTGATGTTTTATCCCTAATGGCCCGCTTATTGATATTTTAATCATGTTACAAGGGTTAAAAATCCTCTAAAAACCTTATATAGGATCATTATTTCCCTATAAAAACTTTATATTTTTTAAAACAATGAAAAAATTTATACCCTTCATACCTTTTATAGGTAGCCTGTAGGTCTTCATTTAGGCCTCTCAACCTTCTAAGCATTGGGAATGACTACTCTTGAGTGGTTTTAGTATTTAAGAGTTTTTGGTAGTAATTATAGAGAATATTAATATCTATTTTAACTTATACAAAAAAAAATATTACTTTATTCAACACTTTCTATGTGCTTTCTCCCTATTCTATCTGTAATAGGCTTATGGATGCACTGTTTAGACCTACAACTCTCTTCACCCAAGGAACTTGATTCAAACTAGTGATTTACATATCATGTCAAGAGTGAATTTTTTTTAAAAACCTATCATGATTAATAAAAATTATTATAACCTTTTATTTAGCTTCACACTAAACATAAAAGGCCTATTCTTTAACCTCTTTTAAGTATATCTGTACATCCTTACTTTGAGTTCATCCTCTTTGCAAACTTGTCACAAAATGGGTCTTAGCACATTTAATATCCATATATGATTTTGGAGATATTTTTAGTAATTATAGGATTATTTTAGTGATTCATGAATTGAGAGAATCAATAATTTATACCAAGGACTCTCCATGTCAAACTTGTAAACTCATATGGCTTACTAAAGGACTACAAGTTCTACCTTTCAAGATTTGGCAAGGATGATTAAGTAAAGACTTAAAACCTGATTTGTGAGTCATTGGGATGTTTTAAATATCTTATAACTATACCAAATAATTTTACTCATTTTTTCTTGAGGATTAGGCCTCTTATGTAGTATTTCCTTCGTTAAGTCTCAATAAGCCTAGAAAGGTTTTCTCTCAAAGATCTTGACCAAAAATTGATGGTATCTTGAAAATTAAATAACTTTAAGGTTATAATAATCTTAAATACCTTCCTAATTTTCCCATAGACCTTGTTTCATATCCCAAACTTATTTCTCAACACCAAAGCTATCTCTTTCTTGGTTTTCTTTGTGTGTAAGCCCATAAGCATCGATCTTGAATTCAACCTGCTTGAAATATATTTACCAATGAGGATCATGGATGTTTAAAAGTTGTTTGATATCTCGTGAATGTCTCATACACCTTTATATTATGTTCAAGTTTTATGTGCTTGAAGCATGGACGTGGCATGACTTCAAGGCTGTGTTTCTTACATTAGAGCCTATGTATTGGGTTATCATAAGAGGGATTCTCACAGAAATCACTAAAAATTCTCACAAGTGATCTTTGAGGGTTATCCAAATTATCAATAATGATTTTGGAATTAAGTACCCTATCTTCCATTACCACTCAAACACTTCACATCCTCATAAGACCTGCCAATCATGTACAAAACAATAAAAACTAGTATTTATTATCATTTAAAGGTTTGAGACCATGGATATAGAAATAATTTTAAATTTTTTATGCCTATCATACCCAATAAAAATATTTCTAAGTAACTTTAATATATAAATAAAACCCATAATTACATTTAAACTAGGAAAATTAAGCTTGTAATGTTTTACATGGGTTTTAGAGGCTCCACACTCTCAACAATGGTTTATAAAGAAAAAGGGATCTTCTTGAAAAAAAATTACATGGATTAATAAGGTATATGGACCCCATATATAAATGGTCCTAAGATACTCTCTTCTTCATGAATGATCCTCAACCAAACTACCTTTTGAAGCATGCTAAGAACCTGATAGAGGAATGAAGGATGTTTTATGCATGTTTGGATTTGTCACATCTTCCAAAGCATGGATTTAAATTGGTGAAGGAAAGAGGATACTTAACACTCTTGAAAACCATTTAAGTGATCTTTCATTCACTTCTAAAACTCATCAAACTTATTGAAACTACCTCTTGGGAAAGGATGAAATTAAACATTCATTGTAACTATAAAAAATGATCCTCTCTGACTATGTTATGCCACTTCCCACGTTGAATATACATTAAAATTTTATTTTATATGTAAAAAATACCATTTTGGTATTGAAATCACTTGAAAATCCTTATAATACATTGCCAAAGGTATGGAATGCATTTGACAGTGTTAATACAAACTGTTATAAACTAATTAGGCCTAAGATCACATTTAATGCTTTGATGTGTGACCATGCCATCCTATAAAACTATGTTTGGAGTGACCTATACCTTGATGTATTTTTAAAATTAAGTCTTACATGAGGAAAATATATAAACCAGAGAAAACCATAACCCCCCATTACATTGATTTCTACAAATCTACCTTAATCTTTCTAAAAATAAGTCATCAAACTCTAATGAAAAGGATTACTGATAAGACTAGGAGGTTTTGATTCAATCTTCCCAAATATACCCTACATGATACCTTGAAATGAAGAAATACACCTGATAATTCATATTTTTATGACAAATTTTGACCAATAAACTAAGACCAAAACTCTCAAAAGGCTACCAACAAGGTTAGGCAAGTCTAGAAGTAAAGTTTTAAATTATTCTCACTCTTGGTGGCCAATTTTGGCCAATAATAGGATTAGGAAATAAAATTTGAGATATTTTTAGATAGGATCATGCATCCTAGATAAAAATGTAGACCAAAAACAACCATTGACTATAGACTTGTCTTGTTTGACTTGTCTAGGATGAGATAGTTAGATTTATATTGTTCTTTTTGAAATTATTGTTTTCTCCTCTTTTCTTTAGAAACAAAATGGGTATTCATGAGAGATGTAAACCTATAAAAAATATATGGGGGTATAATAGGATGCATTTAACCCAATCATAATTTAATTATTGAACACTATCTACATATCCAACTACTCTAAAGATAGAAATTAAGCCACACGTAGTTTTCCCACCTAGAGTGATTTTGAAATTGCGTTCCTTGAATATATGTATGGAACTAGAAATATGGGTTTGATAATTGAAAATGGTATCTATTGAATTAATTTTGGATGCTTTATACTTGAATTTTGGTTTCTCTTTGTGAATGATTTTTAATTTGAGAGAGATAGGGCATAATTTATCAATGTGTAATAGTGTGTAAGTGTTATAAATATAGTAAATAGATAGGAATAAAGTCCATTTGAAGTGATATTTTTATTTATTTATATAGTGAAACCTTTTGAAAATTTCATTTAGACAAACTTATTAAATGTGTGGGAAGACTCAAAAGAATATTTAAAAATTTGGAAGCTAATTATTATTCAACATGGTGTAGACACTAAAAAATTGCACACTTGTAGTTTTTGATGTCTAAATGCCTTAATACCCCCTAAAAAACCCTAAACCTTATTAACCCTTAACCAAACCCTCTTAACCTAGCTAAATCACTATTCAAATAATACTATTCAAGAGTACTATTCATTATGTGACCCACTGTCACTACTCATGATGACATGGTAGGTAACATGGCATGTGGCATGGTAAGTGACATGGAAGGTGATAGGAAAAGTGACATGGATTAGAGGTGAGGTGGCTTTAAGTGGGGCATCATACCCCAATTGAGACCCTCTTCTAAGGTGCCTAATGACATAATTAAGCACCAAAGGGCTCATTTGAAGTATGACACATTTTTCCTTATGGGGTCATCATTCAACATGAGTTTTTGTCCTCATTCATGGAAAATGGTGCCAAAATTCATGGGGCACTATCCAAAAGAAAATTGGAGTGGTGGAAATTATTTTGGACCCATATGAGCCTATTTGCATGATTCCCACTCTATTTTGGAATATTTATCAATTTGGGAGACAAACCAACCAAAGTGGGAATGCCACCACCCTTATCATTTGATTCACCCATATACCCACATAGATAATGGTGTCAAAATTCATGGGAAACTTAGCCAAAAGAAAAATTAGAGTGTTGGAAAGTATTTTAGACCCATATGATCCCAAGTGCATGATTCCCACTCCATTTTGGACTCTTTAGCTAGTTGGTAGACAAACCAAGCAAATTGGGAATCCCAACACACTTAAAATTTGATTCACCCATGCACCCACATGGATAATGGTGTTGAAATTCATAAGGAACTTAGCCAAAAGACAAATTAGAGTGGTGGAAAGTATTTTAGACCCATATGTGCCCATATGCATGATTATCACTCCATTTTGGATTCTTTAGAAA
Source organism: Torreya grandis (assembly GCA_037957365.1). Taxonomy (NCBI): domain Eukaryota; kingdom Viridiplantae; phylum Streptophyta; class Pinopsida; order Cupressales; family Taxaceae; genus Torreya; species Torreya grandis. The sequence continues at coordinate 901,934 of JARHVA010001760.1, forward strand.
CCTATTAGCTAAGTGGGAATCTCACCCCCTTGTCTTTCATGACCACTTATGAGCCCACTTGGAAAATGGTGCCATAGTTCACTATTCCACTTCTTTGGCATGTTTCTTGACAACAAATGCTATAATTACCCCCTTATCCTTCACCCATGGTTAAGTTGGTATTTGGTAGAAGTATTCTTGTTGTAGGTTTTCCACTTTTGAATGAGGTTATCATCTTGGCAGAGAAAAGGTCAAAGAAATATAATTTTGTCCAAATTATTTTAAGGATTCTTCAACAACATCAACAACCATCTTCCATATTAAGGTAATTTGTGTTGTTTTGAAATTTCAATTTCTTCCTTTCTATCCCACTTTGGCCTCATCTTTATTGACTTATAAACATAATACTTTAGCCTATTATTTCTTGACTATAATCCCTTTACCTTTTCTTTACCAACTTCCCTTTTAGCCCTTTGCCATTTTTATCCCCTTCACCATTTACCCATTTCCCCTTTGTCATCTTTAGTATTTTATCCATTCACCCCTTTCTACTCCTTTTCCTTCTTATCATCTCAAACTTTATCCCATTTACCCATTTATCAACTTGTCCATTTACCAAATCCAACCAATCTATCCTTTTGATTCTTGTCAAATTACCAAGCCAAAACCACAACCCTTAACTTGGCCAATTTTTAGCATTAATGTTAATCAAACTAGTTGCTTTATTTTAGTCATCTTAGCAAAAAAATTAATTTTATATTATTTTTTGTATTGAATTTCATTTTATTATTTTATATGCATGTATCATTCTTTTTATTTTCCAATTTAAATGTTTAAAGTAGGTGGATTGATATCCTCCTAGAAAGCTTTCGCTTTTAGGATCTAGATCATACTAGGCAATCTACCCATCTACTTGTCTAAAAAATAAATGTGTTTAAGTGTTTTATTATTTTTAGGTATTATTCCCTATCCAAGTAAGATATCTCCCAGAGTATGGACTTCAATGAGCGCATGAAAACTAGGTATTATTCAACAAACCTATTAACTAGTTTCTTTCTTTTCACACTAAGGAAAAAGCAAAAAATACCTAGATAAATTTTGGCATACCCGGTGGGACCCTTGAGTTTTCTTGAGTTCATAGATATTTTAGGACATTTATAATTACATTAGTGTAATTCATTTAGTTTCATTCTTAGAAAATTAAGCTTTCTTTCTTTCTTTACAAAACATAAGTTTTAGTTGCATTTTTTAGAAAAGTTTAAATTTTATTTTCCTTGCATTTCTAAAAAAGAAATCAAAAACTAAAAAGAAAGAAAAGAGCATTCATCCTAGGATTAGGATTGCATTTTCATGTTACATTTATGTGCATTTTATTTTTTTCATTGAAAATAAATTAAAATTTTCCTTTTGGTTAAAATTAACTACATACATTGTTTGCTTACTTGTCTTAGATTACCTAGATTAATTAAGCAAAGAAAATTAATCATAGAACAAAAAATGTTACACAAACCAAACCACTTTCACAATCAACACATAAAACATGATTTAGATAAGGCACAAATATGATTTCATCACCTAGTACATCACCATACCCTTTCTCATTTATTTTGCTTGGATTTAATCATCGAGGGGATAACCAACTCAGTTCTCTGGCTAAGTATAAGATTTGGTAATCAATATAATGGTTAAGCACCTACACTGGTTATGGGATTTTGATGTGAGGGGATCAAGAATCAAGTACTAAGACATGTACTTGATCTAATATATACTTCCTTTTAGCACCTAAATGCAACCTAAAATCAAACACAAACTACCTTTCTAGGAATTATTCAAATGAATTTCCTCTTCACACTTTTCTAAAGCATAAGCCAAAAGAGAGATAAAAAAGAATCCTAGGAATTAATGCACTCTTAGTGAATACATTATTTTAATTGAATCTTATTTGATTACTCTTTTTATAGGTATGAGAATATATAATTTATTTCTTATTTTATCATATGGTTCTTACTTATTAACAATGAAGAGACCTTGAGGAACAAAACTCACCACCAAGTCAACCAACCTCTCCCACCTTTGCATCCATGGAACACATTTCTGAGCCTATGGACTCCCATCACTCTTTGATAAGTCCTACTTAGTTAGTCCTAGGAGATGCAAAATTTTCCACTTTATTAAATAACAATCATGTAGCCTTACAATATTACCTTAGAACTATACCTTACCAAATCTTGGTTTTGACCCCACCTATAGATCTACCTTATGGAATGCTTCTCTACCTCAAGGGGAATACCTCCAATAACATGGGTAATACTCAACCTTTAGTTACCCAATCATTATAATTAACCAACAACCCTCTTGAGGATACCATTAAAAATCAACCAACCTAAACTACCACTATCCTTATACCTCCTACCAATCACTCCTCTGCACTAGGAGTGCCTACCTCTAGCATTACCCATCTCCCTCTAGTTACCTATGATACATCAAACACTAATCTACTTTAAATCGTTATATTATCCATATCATCCATGTTACCACCAATTAGTACAAAGGTCACCACCCTTCTATCAACCACTAACCCAACTACCACTCCTACCCAACAATCAACCTTTAGTTATATCCATAACCCATAAGGGCATATGCTTGCTACAAAACCACCCAACTATACCTAACCATTGACATCCACATACCAAATATATCTTCTATCCAACCATTGGAATCCACATACCAATATGTGGTAACCTCTCAACCTTGTACCCACTATCAACACATTTCTCAACCACCACTGTAATATGTATCTTATAACCTCCCAGGTACTCAAACCTAAGTATAATTCATGAATATTATCATGGAAAATATGAACACCTTAGAGTCATCAATCTCTATTTCTCACAATATCTTATCCTATGACCAAATTTTTAGTGAGCCCATCCAACCATCCATACCCAGTAAGCCATATCTGCCCCAATGGAAACTTCCCAAGTTCTCTAAATTTCAAAGTAAGGAGGATCCCCAAAAGTACCTTATGGAATTTAGGCATTCTTATTATCTCATCTCCTATGATGATGACCTTCTTCTCTATACGTTCTTGATGTCTCTAGCTAGCCTAGCCTTAGATTAGTATAGTGCCTTACCCAAACATTCCATCTTCTCCTTTACCCAATTAGCCCAAAAATTCTTGGATCATTTTTTGATTAATATATCCAATAAATTTTATATCACCAACCTCTAATCCATTTGATAATTTTAAGGTGAGTCCATTATCAATTTTTGGCTCATTGGAGGAGCCTAATTAGAGAACTTTCCTTTTCCTTGCCTCAACTTAAACATATAGAGATCTTTGCTCAGGCATGTGCTAAGTATATCTCATCCACATTACATGTCCAAAGCTTTTATACATTTGATGAATATTTTTACATGGCTCATAAACTAGAGAACTGAGCCATTGATGAAGGACAGCTTAAACTCAAAAACAAGAACTCAACCTATAAAACCAATGAGACTTCTTCTTGTAAGTCAAACAACCAACCCAATACCAACACCAAGAATAAAGGAACCATAAATTCTATTATTTTCAAAGCCACATCTCCAACATCTACCAACCAAAAAAACTTAAATAACCAAACCTTCAACTCCTATAATTCTTCAAACCAAAACCTAAGGAACCAAACTTGGAATAACCAAAACCAATTAACTACACTTGGGGAAACATATACTTTTATTTTGGAAAAGTTATTAAAATATAATATCAAATAACTTACACAAATTAAACAACCCCAAAGGTTTGATGCTTCTTATCCTATGTTAGGTTGGTATAAAGAGAATGACCATTTTTCCTTTCACTGAGTCATAGGACATGATATAAATAGGTGAAATACCTTTAAATACCTTGTATAATCCCTCATTGATAAGGGGGATCTTACATTGGATAACCCTAGTGCACCACCCAACCAAGCCCTTGACATATTTATGAAACCTTTTCCAAACCATTCTCCTACTAAAAATGAGAGTAAAAACATTGAGCTCTCTCTTAATACCCATACTTTTAACATGGTTCTTAACACACTCACTAATAAAGAACCTGCTCACCAATCTACCAATCCATCTCTACTTATTAAAGTAGCATAATTACCTTCTACCCTTTTGGAAACCCAAACCAAGGAAGTACCTCTTCCTCCTTCCTCATTCATTAAGGTAGTGGAATTACCAAATTCCCCTTTGAAAAATACACCAAACCACACACAAATCTTACCTTCCTCACCAACTACCATGCAACTCTCCCTTCCCATAGAAATCATTCTTGAGAAGGAAATGCCCTTGTCTACTAATCTCACAGAAGAGCCATCTATCCCAACCTTGCATCCTTTTATTGAGGAAGAGGACAAGGTTACTATCCCTATATCTTCACCTAATATATTATATTTTATACCCACCATTTAAGGAATCAAACCTTTCTCAAAGCTAATGTAAAAACTATAATTTGTCCCCAACCTTGACACACATCGAGCTACCTTTTGGAAACAATTAGGTCTCCCTTATGTTACCAAACTAGAACCTTGAACCCCTTCTTTAGTAGACCAACCTATCACTTATAATAACCAACAAACCAAAACCTCCACCCAACCAACCAAAACCTCCATCAATTAAACCAACCCTTAATCACCTAAGCCAATCAAGACCTAAGTAACCAAACTCCCTTTAAAACTAACAACCAAAATATCCAAAGAATTAAAACTACCCAAAGGCCCCAAGCATAAAATTTTACCTCCCTCAACCTTTCCCTCTATTTTGGGCCCTCATCCCTCTACCTTGAGCATGAAGCCCATTATTTAACCAAAAGCCCACCACTTATGTTAGTTACACCTTCACACTTGCTTCATAATGCACCTCTTTTTACTGCACCAATAATACCTAATTTACTTACCTTGCCATTATTTACCTCTATCTCATAAACCATATTTCCTAAAATAAAACCATCAACCAAGTGTGCCACCTTACCTAGGACACTTATCACAAAACCTAATTCCAAACAACCTTCTACCTCAACACCCAAAACAAAAACTACTAAACCTTTACCACATTTAATCAAGTCTTACTTAACCATTATCCAATGATTATTAAAAACCTATTCCTTGAGCTTAATTCCCATAAAAAACTTTGACCCTTCACATCCCAAACCATCATGGTCTAATAATAATTTGATTTGTTTATACCACATGACACCTAGCCATGATATAGAGAATTGCAAAGCTCTCAAAACTCTCATCCATCACCTTTATGATGAGGATAATATATTAATGGATTAACCTCCTATATTACCCATACCAACCAAAATAATAACCAAACCTATGTAATACTTACCTACTCATCCACTCTCACTTAAGAATGAATATGAGTCTAACCACTCTACTCCCTCACCATCTCCTTCTATGCATATTATCAACATGGTCACTAGATCACAACAAAAGGGTAAAGATAAGGCTAAGGTTTCCATTCCTTGAAATTAACCCTCTTCAAACTCCTAAGCAAACCACACCTAACCATATCCATCTTCAATCAAACCTAAGGTTTCTATCTTAGGTGTCCCCTAATCTATCCATTCATAATCTAACTCATATGCAATATTTATTCAAAAAGATATCCTTAAGTAGCTTCACCAAACCCTATTAAAAATGGGCACATATGAGTTGATTTATACTTCTCCCCATCATCACCAAGAACTCATAGAGGCCTTACAATCCATCGAGTTCTAAACCAATGACCCTCAACCTCTAGCTACATTTGTTGGTGCCCTTAAAACTTCCAAACTTGTCACCTTTAATAATTCAAAAATACCTTTTGTCCATCCCAAGGACCTAGATCTCCCACTCTTTATCGCCATTTACATCAACCAAACCTATGTAAAAATGGTAATGATTAATGGGGGAGCTAACATTAACATCATACCCTCCTATGTTTATGACCAACTCAACTTACTGAATAATATCATGTCAAAATCCATAGCAGTCTTCTAATATTTTAATGATACTATGGCCACCACCTTGGGAACCATCATCCTTCATATCCGTGTAGGACCCCACACACTCCCTAAACTCTTCTATATTGTGGAAGGATAATTCTAATACAAGATATTATTGAGATGACATTGGATTCACTCCATAGAATGTGTTCCCTCTACCCTCTATAGATGCATTAAGTTTGAGCATGAGGGCCAAGTCATTAATATCCAAGTAGACCCAAATCCTTTCTCAACATGAAACATGACTTATCACCCCAATGATGTTCTCATACACCCATCTAATGCACCTTCAATAGTTATACCCAAACCACCAACCATTGATGAAATGTCAACTAGCTCATCCATCCTTTTTTCATAGATCCCTATAAAGGAGACCTTGGGATCTATGCTCCAACGATTCTCATTAGGGGAGCATCACATTTTAGCATTGGATTCTTTCCCTACTACTCAAGAATATGGGAACCTAAAACATGACCCTTCCTACAACCCTAACATTAAAACCATCATCTTTTTTGGTCCCACCAACCATCAAACAAACATCATCTATGGGGGACTTGATCAGTAAATTCTTGATCCCATCACTACCTCTTCCATCTAACCATTCACCTCTAACTTTTCCTACCTTGACAAACTAACATTCATTAAACTACACCTTCATAAGTGTGCCTAAAAGGGATTTGTCTTAGGCTGATATAAACAAGGACCTCATGAGTTACCTTTGATCAAAACATGAAAACCTCATGAGTCATTTAGCCTTGGGTTTTTACCACCTAAAGAACCCACCAATTTACCCAAACTTATTGACATCATCGAGGAAGACATCCCCTCCTCACCAACCCAACCTCCTTCAAATCCTAAGTATTTTGACATCATTCCTCCTAATTTTTTTAAGTCAATACTATCAGTTTGGGCCCTCTAACCTATCAAAAGGATGGCCAAACTAAAAATCTTCCTCTCATTCACCCCAAAATGGTAGAAAGTAATTCTCCTACCATCAACACCATCCATCATCAAGATGATGATTCTATTCTCACCTACCTTGGTGCCTTAGATTCTTCAATCCATAAATCCCTTCCTCTTAATACTTTGACCATGTTAAATGAATCCACCATGGATATCAACTTGGGTACTCCAGGTAACCCACACATTGTCAAATTGGGCCAATTATTAGATTCCAAATAACTTCAAGGCTTCTCCTCTTTCCTTCAAGACTAAAACATATCCCTCACTTGGTCTTATAATGACATGCCTAGGATTTACCCCACCATTTCTACCCATAACATAGTCAATCATCATGATGTTAAGCCTGTTAAATAAGAACTTCAATGCATGCATCCTCACATAGCCATTCTTGTCAAAGAAGAGATTTAACATCTCTTATCTGTAAATTTCATTTAACCCATTAACTACCCTTAATGGGTATCAAATATCATACCTATGATTAAATACAATAGGGATCTATGAATTTGTGTGGAATTTTGTGACCTTAACCTCACCTACACAAAGGATGAATTTCCTCTACCTAGTATTGATCAGCTTGTTGATCTTACAACCGACCATGAGATGTTATCTCTCATGGATGGGTTTTTGAGTTACAATCAGATCTTGATTGCTCCTAAAGATCAGTATAAAACCACCTTTACCACCCCTTGGGAAATTTTTACTATAGAGTCATGCCTTTCATGTTAAAGAATGTTGGTATAACCTACCAATGACTCATGACCTGTATCTTTCATGACCTCATCCATACCCTTGTGAAGGACTATGCCAATTTTATCTTGTTAAAATCCAAATCTCATAAAGATCATATGAAAGTTCTCAGTATTATATTGGAATGCCTAATCCATTTACATATCATACTCCACCCTAAAAAATGTGTTTTTGGGGTCCTTTCAGGAAAGCCTCTTGGATTTATTATCTCCCTTCAAGGAATTGAGGTAGACCCTGCCAAGTTCAAAGAGATATTGGAGATACCTCCTCTTACCAACCTTAAGAAAATTTGTAGCCTACATGGAAAGCTTCAATCCATTCATCATTTCATTTCCTATCTTTTATATTGGTGCCAACCTTTCCATCACCTTTTGAAGAAGGATGTCTCTTTCAAATGGAATAGTGATTTCCAAAAGGCCTTTGAATTGATAAAATAATACCTTTTATCACCATCGGTCCTCATCCCTCTTAAGGATGACCACCCCTTTTACCTCTCTTAAGGATGACCACCCCTTTTACCTATATATCTATGTCATCAACCATTCCCTAGGGGTAATATTGGCTCACCAAGATGAACAACATAGAAAATAAACTGTATATTACATTAGCTACATGATTACAGAACATGAGACTCGGTATACCTATACTAAGAATTTCTACTTAGCCTTAACTTTCATTACCACCAAACTTTTCCACTAACTTCTTAACCATAAAACCTATGTCATAACCAACATTGACCCACTCAAGTACATGCATTCCAAGCCATACCAAAACCAACATACAACTAAGTGGCTTATGCTCTTAGTAGAGTTTGATCCTGAGTTCCTTCATTAAAAGTCCATTAAAGGGCAAGTCATTGCTGACCAATTAGATGAAGCACCTTTGGCAGATCACCAACCTCCTCCTCTTAAATTTATAGATGAATCCATCACTACTCTTTCCCAAGAGGACATAACCTACCAAATGAATATGTTATTCAATGGGTCAAAGTGTCAACATGGTGGGGGAGATGGTATCATCCTTATACCCTTTGATGGTAAACCCCTTCCTCTATCTTTCAAACTTGATTTTGAATGCACCAACAATATGGCTGAGTTTGAATCCATAGTCATAGGTCTCCAAACTTCTCTATCCTTGGGAGTTAAGACAATCAATGTCTTTGGTGATTCCCAAATCATGGGAAACCAAGTAAATAACTCCTAATAATGTAAGAATGATGTATTAGAAAAATATAAACTTTTAGTTGACAAACTCTTAGCATCATTCAAATGTTACCTAGTCCAATCTATTCCTTGATCTACCAACAAATTTGTCAACACCATGGTTCATTTATTCCCATATCCCTTCTCAACCTTCTAATTCCAAAATCTTTGTCACCATTCATCATTTTAACACACCCTCTTTTAACCAATCTGACCCCCCTACCATTTTTAATGTGGGGGAATTCCCATATAGCATTTGGTATGACCAAAATTTTAAATACCTAAACCTACAAATCATTCCTCCCAACCTCTCTAGGAATGCTCAAAGAACCTTTATTCAGAGTACCTCTCATTAAACCATACTAGGGGGAATCCTTTACAAACATGGTTTCAATGATCTTTTTCTTTATTGCCTATGTATCCATGAAACTTCCCATGCCATCAAGGAAACATATGATGGGATATATGGAGGACGCTTTAGCAATCTAGTGGTCACTAAATATATCCTTCACCTTGGATAATATTGGACCACCCTCAACCAAGACTATTTTGATAATGTAAAAAAGTGTGTTAAATGTCAACAACACACTAATTTAAATCATGTGCCAACTAATAACCTTCAAGTATCAAAGGAATTTTAGCCTTTATCACAATGGGGGTTCAATCTCATCAGGGAAATCAACCCCCATTCTTTGCAATGACATAGCTCCATCATCACAGCCACCAAATACTTCACCAAGTGGGTGGAAGCTATTATTCTTATCTTTATTAAAGTGAAGAAGATTGTTGACTTTATCAACCATTATATCATCTACCATTTTAGTGTTCCTCATAATATCATCATTGATAATGGAAAATATTTCCAAAAAATTTAAGTCCAAGGTCTATGTGATAAATTTGGAATCAACTTAAGCTTTTCCTCACCTTACCATCCACAAGAAAATGGATAGGGTTAAGCCTCTAATAAAATGATAACCAAAGTCATCAGTAATTTAGGTTGAGATTGGCACTTACACATCCATTTGCTTTATGGGCATACCACACTAGCATTTAAACCTCTATAGGTGATACCCATTTCTCTTTAGTCATTGAAGCAGAGGCAGTCTTGCCTCTTGAAGTTCAAATTTCCTCTCTTTGCATATCTTTACAAGATCTTATTTTTGAAGAAGATTATCATCAACATTATTTATCTCAGCTTGAGCTACTTGATGAACATCATCTCAAAATGCTTAACCACCTCCATATATATTAAGAACATATAAAGTGCACTTATAAAAAGAACTTGAAAGTGAGGGACTTCAATATCAGATACCTCATCCTAAATGAAAACCAACATGTGACCAATATGAAGAAAATTAAATGAGGCAAGTTTGATTTTAATTGGCTTAGAGCCTACATCATTACCCATAAGTATGGATTAGGATATTATCATTTGTCCTCTCTTACAGGAAAAATAGAATACGAGCCTCTCAATGCTTCACATCTATGTTCATTCTTCTATTAAATAAGGATCAATCTCACTTTTTGTCTAACTTAAGCTCATCCCTTGATTAACAAGAATTTCACCTTTAACCATCTTCTTCCTCTCCTTCTAAGGAAAATTGATTATAAGATAGAATAATATGATTAACCATCATAGTCATAGCCTAATCCTAAATATGGGTACCATGGTTCTACCCATATCATGGTTCTCATAGATACTTTTCATCTCTAACAAGATGGAATCCCATGGTCACTATCTCTCAAACCATTTCCATTCACATACCATTAACCTTCTTGTGTTAAAATTTTGCCATCATAATGGTAAATATCTGAGCCTAATGTTACTTTTACATGTCTAAAACCATCACATCCAAAGACAATTTGGATACTAAATTATTACTTGGGTCAATATCTTAAGAATTACAGACTGCTCCCTTAAATGATAGCTACCCAAAAACAAAATAAAAATTATCAAATATAAGGTAGACTGCTCCTTTGAAGGATAGCTATCAAGAGCATTAAAAAAATCCAATAAAATTAGAACACTCCCTTAAAGGATGGCTAAGTTAAATTTTTAAAAATAAGAGAAACTCTTTGGAAGCTCCCTACATCGATCACCTTCCCATATACAAAAATAAAACAAAAGACCCACTATCACAATCAAAGCAAATTTTAAATAATCTTGAAAGTCACAATTAGCTCTCAAACAACATAAAATAGGGAATTTGTAATCAGATTTCACTTGTAGACTTCTCATATTGATCAACCTACATCTAGCATATGACATGGACTTATTTATTATTGCTCTTAGGTCACCTATAGAAGGGGAAAACTTACCCATATAAGGTTAACATACATATTACACTTTATCCTTCACACCACCTATCACCCATCTTCCCATTATACTTTCTCTAAATCAAGGCCTATTCTTGCCTATCATTATCCATGCTTACTTGGTTACATCATCACTTGCTTCTTTACTCTCCTATCATATTTTTTGTGTCCTCATTTTACTACTTTTTCCTCTTATTTCATTTTCTTCTATGTGTTTCCTTGTTTTTATTTCTCATCAACAAAATATTTTCTCTTTGGTCTCTTTTATACCTCTTTTCAATTCTATCGTGGCCTGCCATATTTATTATCCTCCCCTTACCATTCATCATTTTTACACTTCTCTCTCCATCCTTTTCAATTCTCTAATCTATCATTTTTTAGTACATTCCTCTAACCTTGTCTTATACCTTTTATTTTTCTTATATTTTCTCCATTTCATTTCATTTTTCTCATCTCCTTTGATGAGATTCCTTGTTATTCCTAAACTTCATTTTTTCATCCTCCATATCCATGCTTGGTTCCCTCCATCCTTCTCCATCTTCATCATTATCTATGGCCTTGTTCTCTCCTCTATGTATCTCTTCATCCATCCCCTGGTCCACCTTCACCTCATCCCTTGTTGGATCTCCTTTATTTTCTCCCATTATTAATCCATCTTCTCACTCATTAGAGTGTGGTAACTAGTCACATCACTTATATGTGCATATACATGTTTGCTTCCTTGTGTCCTCTGCTCTCTTGATTTAATACGTGAAATATCATTAGGCTAATTTCTTCAAGACATCCATTTCTTCCTTCAATGTTTTTGTCTATTAAACATGGGTCTTCCGTTTGTCCCTCTCTAACTACTCCCTTCACCCTATCCATCACCTCTTCAACCTTTAAACGCTCTACATATTTTGAGTGTACTTGATAGAGTGTGATCAACACACCTTTTTTATACTTCAAAGCATGCTCATGAGATGCATTCATAGGGATTATGTTTTTTAAGATAATCCCACTTTAATTCTATTTTTAGTCCTTGTCATAGAATAAACATCATGCCCTCTTCTTATCTTAATGTGATTAAGTTGATGTTTGCACAATGACATTTGTCTCTTGATTATATTTTTCACTTTACCATTATAGTTTTATTCATTGCTTTACCTCATTTTCTTTACCTTAAGAAAGATTACACCAATAATAACCATAAAAATCATAACCATAACCATACAATTCATAAGTACCCGCATAAACCTAAGTATAATAACATTCAACAATGACATCCAACACATTTTGTACATGCTTACAAGAAAATATGTAATATTTTATTTAGGGTGAAATGAGTCGTATGGCACATACAAAGTTATTAGACTATACACACCTCACCTAAGACACCTACATACATTATTTTCCTACCATGTATTAGGATGATTATCTAGTAACTCTGGATTTGTGTTCAACCATCCTTCTACTTGATTTCTCCTTAAACTGATATCTGTAACATTCCATGTATTAGTATCTACTAAATGGCATACTTTTTTCTCCTCTTCTACATTCATCCCCATAGGGAAAGCATCATATTATACTTTGGGTCTTTCACCCTAGTCAACCATTGTAGCCATTACATCCCTCTTCTCTTATTGTTATGCTTAAATAGGTGCCACCTCTTGTTTCCCCAATGCACATCCCCTTGGATAGTGAGGGATCCCTCTATGAATAAGACAATGGTCATATTCTCTAGCCCTGCATCTTGCATAAAAAAATTCTCACCTTTTTTATTGTTGAGGAGGTAAGAGTTTAGGCTCAAACTCAGGCTGTGGGTGCCTTTCCTCTTAGTTGGTTTAATAGTAGTTCCATTATCACCATTACATGTTATAATATCTGGTAGATACATATATTCACCATATTAATTATTTCATGTCATGGGGATTCCTAATTATCTCTACCATTACTCCCATTGTTTGCTATCTTCACCCTTGTGTAGTTCCCTACACTATCAACAACCTGTAAAACCAAGTGAATTCATGATGAGATATCATTTTTAACATGATTCTTTAAATATAAAACCTAACTATTATTCCTCATCGACACGATTATCTATCCCACTGATTGAACGGATCCTATGATGTCATTGATTCCCTTTAAAAATCTTCCCACTTAAAAATGGTCATGTCTATTTACATTTTTATATGGATACATAGCCCTCAATTTGACTGGTCATCTCAACAAAGTCATTATGCATCATCACAATGTCTTTTTTAATCCCTTATAATTTGATTCACATCTGATGTCTTTTCTTGCTTTGTCATCTTATGGTCCTTATGGGATTGGTGGTTTTTTGAATCATTATCACCTTTACCTTGGTTGACGTAAATTAGCTTCTAGCCATAGGATGTTGTAATAGTCATGCCTTCAAAATTTCCATTTTTACCAGTTGTGATAGATTCCAAACACTTTCCACTATAATCCCACTACTCAATGTCCCCAAATTATGATTTTTGAACATGGTAGTCTTTCTTTTATGCTACCTAGAAAATCATCCATCACATGTGAATGACCATCTTATCCAGCTATATAACCAATATCCTGGACCATGTAGCTCCCTATTGGTAGTAACTCTTTTGAATAAAACCCAAATGCATTAGCTCCATGGTACTGGGATAGAGGATGTATACATGGAAAGCTTCTATTTAGCCCACCCATGCAGCTCTTGAGTAACACATGGTCCATCCTCTATCATTCACCATGTTGCTAATTTTTTACCTTGTAGAATCTACTTAACCTTCAAAGAAATTCTTTTCAAATAGTCACTTCTCTACTACCCATAAAACTTATCTCCTAGTGAGAATGGCCTTTTACCACATAGACTATGTAGATCCTAATATAAACCCATCTCCTAAAACTTAGCTCATAATGATAAATATTATTACTATGCTTATACCCTCACACAATTTTAGAAGGTGTAACCTCCTCACCAAGGCACCTCTTCTTTGGCTTATCTCTATTGTAGGACATTTGTGGTGCTTAGCCTTTTGTTACCCACTTATTTATCCTACCTTTTCCAATCGTATTTTCACCTCCTACTATATGTGGGATTATTAAGGTGACTATTCACCAATCTCTACCATGACACTTCACCATTACTAAACTATCAACCCAAACCTAACCATGTGGTATATCACATTGGGGCAACCCATCTAAACTCTAATAAAAGAAATACATTGGGATTAAAGTTATTTTGGATCTTTTGTTCATATAACTATATAGGTAGTGTCCATTTGGCCTAGTACATTTGGAGTTAGCTCAGCCACCCAAAAATAATTAACTCCACTTGGGGGAGTCTATGCTTTTATTTTCAAAAATTTATTAAAAGATAATATCATCCAACTTCCACCAATTAAGCCATCCTAATATTTTTATGCTTCTCATCCTATGCCAAGTTGGTATAATGAGAATGACCATTGTGCCTTTCACCGAGTCATAAGACATGATATCAATAACTGTAATACCTTTAAATACCTTATCTAATCCCTCATTAACAATGGGTAATTTATATTAGACAAACCCAATGCACCACCCAACCAAGCCCTTGACATATTTAGGCAACCTTTTCTAAACCATGCTCCTACTAAAAATGAGAGTAACAACATCGAGTGATATCTTGATACCTGTACTATTAATATGGTTCTTAACACACTCACTAATAAAGAACCCACTCACCAATCTACCAATCCCTCTTTACTTATTGAATTAGAAGAGTTACCTTCTACCCTTTTGGAAACCCAAACCAAGGTATTAACTCTTCCTCATTCATTAAGGTAGTGGAATTACAAACTTCCCCTTTGACCAACACACTAGACCACATAACCATATTACCTTACTCACCAACTACCATGCAACTCTTCCCTCCCACAAAAATCAGTCCTGAGAAGGAAATGACCTTGTCTACTACTCCTATAGAAGATCCATCTATCCCAACCTTGAATCCTTTGATTAATGAAGAGGAAAAGAGTACCATACTTATATCTCCACCTAGTGGATTATATTTTAGACCCACCATTTAAGGAATCAAACCTTTCTCAAAGCTAATGTAAAAACTGGAATCTATCCCTAACCCTGACATGAATCAATCTACCTTTTGGAAACAATTAAGTCTCCCTTATGTTACTAAACCAAAACCTCCAAAGCCTTATTTTGTAGACTAACTTAGCACTTCTAATAAGCAACTAACCAAAACCTCTGCCAAACTAACCAACCGTCAACCACCTAAGCTAATTAGGACCTAAGTAACCAAACCCCTATCCAAACTAATAACCAAAGAAACCAAAGAAGTAAAAATACCTAAATAACCAAAGCCTTGAATTTTACCTCCCTCAACCTTGCCCTTAATTTTGGGCCTTCATCCCTCTACCTTGATCATGAAGCCCATTATTTTTACTAAAACCCCACCACCTTTGTTGGTTACACCTTTACACTTACTTCCTAACACACCTCTTTTTAATGCACCAAAAATACTTAACTTACCTACCTTTCCATCCTTAGAATTTATTTCATCAACTATCTTTCATAAACCATAACCATCAATAAAGTGTATCACCTTACCTAAGACACCTATCACCAAACCTACTTCCAAACAAACTTTTACCTCAACACCCAAAACAAAAACTACTAAACCTTTACCACCTTTAACTGAGTATTACATAACCATTCTCCAATGGTTATTAAAAACCTCTTCCTTAAGATTACCACCCATCAAACCCTTTAACCCTTCATGTCCCAAACCATCATGGTTCAATAACAATTTGATTTATTTATACCATAAGATACATAGCCATGATACTGAGAATTGTAAAGTTCTCCAAACTCTCATCGACCACCTTTATGATGAGGACAACCTATTAATAGAGAACCTCATATATCACCCATAACAAACAAAATAATAACCATACCCACCCAATACTTACCTACTCTTCCACTTTGACCTAAGAATGAAGATGAGTCTAACCACTCTACTCCCTGACCCTCTCCTTCTATCCATACTATCAACATGGTCACTTATTCATAATAGAAGGGTAAAGGGAAGGCTAAGGTGTCCGTTTATTGGACTTAACCATCTTCAAAATCCCAAGCAAACCACACCAAACCATCTCCATCTTTAAACAAACACAAGGTGTTTATTTTAGGTGCCCCCAACTAACCCTCCATAATCTAACCCATATGCAATATCTATCCAGAAAGATGTCCTTCAAGTAGATTCACTAGACCCCAACAAAATTGAGCTTGTATGAGTTGATTTCTACTTCTCCCCATCATAGCCACACACTCATAGAGGCCTTGAAATACATCAAGGTCCAACCTAATAACCTTTAACCTCTAGCTACATTTATTGGTGCCCTTCAAACTTCCAAACTTGTCACCTTTAAGAATTTATAAATACCTTCTATCCACGCTGAGGACCTAGATCACCCACTCTTTATTATAGATTACATTAACCAAACCCATGTCAAAAGGGTAATTATTGATGGGAGAGCTAGAATTAACATCATATCCTCCTATGCGTATGACCAACTCAACTTACCAGACAATATCATGTTAGAGTCCATAACAGTCCTTTGATCTTTTAGTGACATTATAGCCACTACCTTTGGAACCATCATCCTTCATATCCACGTAGGACCCTATAGACTCCCAAACATCTTCTATGTGGTGGATGGAAAATTCCAATACAATATTTTAATGGGACAACGTTGGATTCACTCCATGGAATGTGTTCCCTCTACCCTCCATCGATGCATTAACTTTGATCATAAGGGCTAGGTCCTCAATATCTAAGTAGACCTGAATCCTTTCTCAACATGAAACATGACCTATCACCCTAATGATGTCTTTTTACACCTTCAAAAATTTCACCCCAACCACCAACCATCGATAAAACATCAACTAGCTCATCTATCCCTTCTTTATAGATGCCCATAGAGGAGCCCTTGGGATCTATGTTTCAATGATTCTCATTAGGGGAGTATCACCTTCTAGCATTGGATGTTTTCCCTACTCCTTAATAATATGGTAACCTTAAACATGACCCTTCCTATGACCCTAACATTGGAACCATCATCCCTTTTGGTCCCCTGAACCATCAAATGAACATAATCTCTTGGGGACTTGATCAACCACTTCTTACTCCCACCACTACCTCTTCCATCTAACCATTCACCTCTAAATTTTTGTACCTTCACAAACCAACATTAATTAAATTATACCTTCATAGGTGTGCATAGAATGGATTTGGCCTTGGTTGATATGAACAAGGACCTCATGATTTACCTTTGATCGAAACACAAAAACCTCATGAGTCATTTGGCCTTGGGTTTATACCACCTAAATAACCCACCAATTCATCCAAACTTATTGACACCATCAAGGAAGACATCCCATCCTCACCAACCCAACCTCTTTCAAAGTATGAATATTTAAAAATCATTCCTCTTAATTTTTTTAGTCAATACTATTATTTTGGACTCTCTAACCTATCAAAAGGATGACCAAACTAAAAATCTTCATCTCATTCATCCTGAAATGGTAGAAAGTGATACTCTTACCATCAACACCATGCATCATAAAGATGATGATTCTATTCTCACCTACCTTAGTGCCCTAAACTCTTAAATCCGTAAATCCCTTCCTCTTGACACCTTGACCATGTTGAATGAATCCACTATGGATATCAACTTGGACACTCTAGGCAACCCCCACATTGTCAAATTAGGACAATCAATGGATGAAAAAGAACTTCAATGATTCTCCTCTTTCCTCTAAGACCATAACATAGCCTTCACTTGGTCTTATAATGATATGCCTAGGATTGACCCCACCATTTCTACCCATAACATAGTCAGTCATCATGATGCCAAGCTTGTTAGATAGAAACTTTGACACATACATCCTCACATATACCTTTTCATAAAATAAGAGATTTAACATCTCCTACCTATAAACTTCATTCAACCCATTAACTACCCCCAATGGGTCTTGGATATCATACTTATCACCAAAGCCACTGGGGGTCTATGAATTTGTGTGGATTTTCATGACCTTAACCTCACCCACCCTAAGGATGACTTTATTCTACCTAGTATTCACCAGATTATTGATCTTACAATTGGTCATGAGATGTTATCTCTCATGGATGACTTTTTAGGTTACAATCAGATCTTGATTACTCCTGAAGATCAACATAAAACCACCTTTACCATCCCTTGGGGAGCTTTTTACTATAGAGTCATGCCTGTTAAAGAACATTGGTGTAACCTACTAGTGAGCCATAACTTATATCTTCCATGACCTCATCCACACCATCATGAATGACTTTGTTGATGATCTCTTGGGAAAATCAAAATCTTGTAAATATCATCTAAAAGTTCTAGAAATTATCTTTGAATTCCTGATCTATTTCCATGTCAGACTTAACCTCAAAAAATGTGTTTTTGGGGTCTTTTCAAGAAAGCTTCTTAGCTTTATCATCTCCCTTTGAGGAATCAAGTTAGACCTTGCCAATTTAAAAGTGATCTTAGAGATGCATCATCCCACCAACCTTAAGTAACTCCATAGCTTGTAGGGAAATCTTCAATCCATTCACCATTTCATTTCCCAATTTTTTGACTCGTGCCAACCTTTCTATCACCTTTTAAAGAATGATGTCTCCTTAAAATGGAATAGTGATTATAAAAAGGCCTTTGAATCACTCAAATAGTACCTTTTTTCACCACCTATCATCATCCCTCATAAGGATGACCACCCCTTCTACCTATATATCTCTATCACTAACCATTCCTTAGGGTTAATGTTGGCTCACTGAGATGAGCATAGAGAATAAGTCGTATACTACATTGGGCACATTCTTATAGAATATGAGACTTAGTATAACCATATTTATAAACTCTACTTATCCTTGAATTTCATTTCTAGAAAACTCTACTACTAGCTTCTTAACCATAAAGCCTATGTCATAACTAATACTGACCCAGTCAAGTACATACATTCTAAGCCATACCAAAACCAACATACGACCAAGTGGATTATAATCTTAGCAGATTTTTATCTTGAGTTCCTTTAGAAAAGGTCTATTAAAGGTCAATTCATTGCTAACCAATTGGCCAAAGCACCTTTGGTAAATTTCCAACCTCTTCCTCTTGAATTTCTAGATGAATCCATCATTACCCTTTCCCAAGAGGACATAACCTACCAAATGACTATGTTCTTTAATGAGTCAAAGTGTAAACATGGTGTGGGAGCTGGTATCATCCTTATCCCCTTTGATGGTTAACCCCTTCCTCTAACCTTCAAACTTGATTTTGAATGCACCAACAATATGGCTAAGTATGAATCCCTAGTCATAGGTTTCCAAACAACTATAACCTTGGAAATTAAGACAATAAATGTCTTTGGTGATTCCTAGCTCATGGCCAACTAGATTAATGGATCCTATCAAT
The DNA here is from genome assembly GCA_037957365.1 of Torreya grandis. Lineage (NCBI taxonomy): Eukaryota > Viridiplantae > Streptophyta > Pinopsida > Cupressales > Taxaceae > Torreya > Torreya grandis. The sequence goes on from JARHVA010001760.1 coordinate 921,631, forward strand.
GTAAGAATGATGTCTTTCAAAAATAAAAACTTTTATTTGATAAACTCTTAACATCATTCAAACATTACCTAGTCCAATCTATTCCCTGATCTACCAACAAATTCATCGACATAATGGGTTGCCTTGCTTCCCAAATCCATTCTCAGCCTTCCAATTCTAAAATATTTATCACCATTCATCATTTTACCATGCCCTCTTTTAACCAATTTTACCCCTTTACCATTTTTAATGTGAGTGAATCCCATCCAACATTTGGTATGACCAAACTTTTAACTACCTCAACCTAGGCATCATTCCTCCCATCCTCTCTAGGAATGCCCAAAGAACCTTTGTTTAGAGTAACTCTCATTACACCATACTAGGGGGAATCCTTTACAAACATGGTTTTTATGGTATCCTTCTTCATTGCCTATTTAACCATGAAGCTTCCCATTCCATTAGGGAAATGCATGATGGGATCTATGGGGGACACTTTAGTGGTCTAACGGTTGATAAACATATCCTTCACCTTGGCTACTATTATCCCACCCTCAACCAAGACTATTTTGATTATGTAAAAACATATGTTAAATGTCAACAACATGCTAATTTACATCATGCATCAGCCAATGACCTCCAAGTATCTAAGGACTTTTGGCCTTTATCACAATGGGGGCTCGATTTCATTGGGGAAATCAACCCCCATTCTTTAAAATGACATAGATCCATCATCATAGCCGCCAAATACTTCACCAATTGGGTTGAAGCTATTCCTCTTATCTTGACCAAAGTGGAGAATATTGTCAACTTTATCAACCATCATATAATCTACCATTTTAGTGTTCCTCATAAGATCATCACCGATAATGGAAAATATTTTAAAAACAAGCAAGTTCAAGGTCTATGTGATGAATTTGGCATCAACTTAAGCTTTTCCTCACCTTACTATCCACAAGTGAATGGACAGGTGGAAGCCTCTGATAAAATCCTTAATAAAATGTTAACCAAAGTCATCACTACTTTAGGTTAAGATTGGCACTTGAACATCCCATTCACTTTATGGGCCTATCACATTAGCATTCAAACCTTTATGGGTGCTAACCCTTTCTCTTTAGTTTTCAGAGTAGAGTAAGTCTTTCCTCTTGAATTCCAAATTCCCTCTTTTCACATATCTTTGTAAAATCTTATTTTTGAAGAAGATTATCATCAACACCATTTAGCTCAACTTGAGCTACTTGAGGAACATTATCTCATAGCACTTAACCACCTCCATATCTATCAAGAACGTATCAAGTGCACTTATAAAAAGTACCTAAAAGTATAAGACTTTAATATCAAAGACCTCATCCTAAAGGAAAACTAACATGTGACCAACATCTAGAAAAGTGAATGACGCAAGTCTAATTTTAATTGGCTTGGAACCTACATCATTACTTATAAGTATGGATCAGGAACTTATCATTTGTCCTCTCTCAAAGGCAAACTAGAACTTGAGCCTCTTAATTCTTTACATCTTCATTAATTCTTATATTAAATAAGGATCAAGCTCAATTTTTGTCTAACTTAAGCTTGTCCCTTGATTAACGATATTTTCAACTTCACCTATCTTCCTCATCTCCTTATAATAATAATTGATTACAACATAAAACCATGTGATTAACCATCATATTCATAGACTAATCATAAATATGGGTACCATGGCTCTACCCATAACATGGTTCTCATGGATACTTTTGTCTCTAGCAAGATGGAATCCCATGGTCATTGTCTCTCAAACCACCTCCTTTCACATACCATTAACCTTCTTGTGTTAAAGTTTTTCCCGCATAATGATAAACCTCTAAACCTAATTAGACTTGTATATGTATAAAAAAATCACATCTAAAGACATTTTGGATATCAGAGTATTACTTGGGTCAATATATTAAGCATTACAGACTACTCCTTTAAAAGATAACTACCCAAAAATAAAATAAAAATTGCCAAATATAAGTTAGAATGCTCCCTTGAAGGACAACTATGAAGAGAATTAAATAAAGCCATTAAACTTAGACCACTCCCTTGAAGGATGGATAAGTTATCTTTTTCAAAAGAAGAGCAATTTTTTGGAATCTTTCCACATTGATCAGCTTCCCATATACAACAATAAAACAAAATGCCCACTATCACAATCAAAGAAAATTTTAAATAATATTGAAAGCTGTAATTGGCTCTCAAACAACATAATAAGAGGGAAGCTGTAGTTAGCTTTCACATGTAGACTTACTACATTAATCAATCTACATCTATCATATGACATAGAATTGTCTATTATCATTCTTAGGTCACCTATAGAAGGGGAAAACTTATGCACATAAGGTTACCATACATATAACCCTTTATCCTTCACACCACCTATCACCCATATTCCCTTTATAATATATCTAAATAAAGGTATTTCAATCTTACTTGGTATATTGTGATCATGAAACTTGTTTTATCAACCAATGCATGCTAATGCGAAGCATTCAAAAGGCTTAAGTTCCTTAAGTCAATCAAAATTTGAGTTTGTTTTACTTTATCCTTGTCAACAAATAAGCATTACACCTCATTTATTATTCTCTCCTTGATGAGTCATGTATTCTGTTGGACCTATGTCTCATGATTTTTCATGTTTTTTTCGACATCTAGTATCGTCATCTAACCTACTTATGTACCACCACTATCATCTATCCAAACCATAAATGAAATTAGAATAACATTAACATCAATCAACCCACCTTTTGGGGATACCCCTCTCCATAACCTCAACTTGCCTTCAACACACATGCTTTATTTGCAAACCTTCAACCAAACTAAACCATGTGGTTCATAAAATTAGGGCAACCAATTTGAACACCATTCACCCAACCCTTGTTTAACTAAATTGGTTGATGTCCATGGACTATGTAGGTGTTCCTTGACTTAATAGCAGCCTAGCCACTAATAGCTAATCACCATCCCCTTTTTCTTCTCATTAATTTCCATTACTAATAGTTCCCTCTTACTTAGGGCATCCTATGTCAGGGAAACTTTGGATTATTCCTAGCATCCTTGTATTTTAACATCATATAATAATTCTTATTTGTTTTCCCCCATTACTGAGAGAACTACATTGGTGTAAGGTCCTTTTGGACTATGCAAGAAGTGCTTAGTTATTGAGGTTAGCTTAGACACATCCTTTATTTGACCTTCTCACCTAATATATTTTCCTCCACTTCTCTACCTATCTCTTCACCACCTCCCTCCATTCAGATTGTCAATCTCTTTTTACCACTTTTGTAGCTTGTTAATCTCTTTTAACATAAGGAGTGATATCTTTCCTCATTTTCCCCTCTTATCTCCTATAAATCCACCACCTACTATGATTCATTAGCCTCCCCATCACCTTTCCTTGTGCATGATTCATGGATCTCTCCTCCACCCACTTTTCATGTTTTTTGTCAATCTCTTCACTTCTTACCAACCATTCCCTTTATCCCCTTTGTCTTCTTCCACAATCCTCATCCTTTCCCCTTGACCTTCTCAACTTATCATACCCTCTTCCTCACTCGCTTTTACTCACCAATTGTACATCATCTTTTTCCCTTTCACATTAATGGACACTTTTATCTCATTCTCTTCTTTGCTACCACCTTCTTACTACTCTTCCACTGCTTCTAAACCACTTTCATTCCAATTATTAGTTCTTGTTTCCCTATTTACCATATTTTCAATATGGCATGCTTTCTATTTCTTTTGTTTCTTATATAATCCCATTTTTTTTTACATGTGCCACCACTCTATGTCAATTTTCCACTCTTCCCAACTTTTCCATTGTTTTCATCCATAACTAGCTTCTAACTAGTCTTTATCCTTTGATAAGACTACCACAATTTCCATTTTATTCTTATTAGTTCTATCCTTTTTCACTTTGCATTCCCATTTTCCTCTTTCCATCTCAGTACTCACTTATCTTTTACATCTATGTGAGTGTCTGTACTTTAAATACCTGATTTAATTCTTCTTTTTCCTTCTTATCATCCCTAATCTTCATCCCTTATTTTCATCTCATTCCCTTTCATTGTGTTCCCCTATTTATTCACAACCTCACCACTTTTTATCTTATCAATCTCTTTTAATCACTCATTCATCTTGTCAATCTCTTCTAACAAGCTGATTAACACATACCTTATCTCTTTAGCTTCTTATCCACCCATCCTTCACTTCCCCTTGTTTTTCTTAACCCCTTTCCCATTTTCTATCCCATTCTCATCTCCAACACTTCCATATAATTTGATTCATTGTTCCTCTCCTTTCCTATCATCATCCATGCTTACTTGGTCATGCCATCACCTACTTATTCACTCTTCTGTCATCATTTTTATGTCCTCATTTCAGTCCTTTTTCCTCCTGTTTCCTTTTATTCATTCTCATCACCAAACTATTTTCTCTTTGGTCTCTTTTAGACCTATTTTAAATTCTATCATGGCCTACCATATTTCTCATCCTCCCTTTACCCTTCATCATTTTTACACTTCTCTCCCCATCCTTTTCAATTCTCCAATCTATCATTTTTTAGTACTTTCCTCAAACCCCCATCTTATACCTTTTATTTTTCTTTTATTTTCTCTATTTCATTTCATTTTTCTCATCTCCTTTGATGGCATTACTTATTATTCACAACCTTCCTTTTTTCATCCTCTATATCCATGCTTGGTTCCCTCCATCCTTCTCCATCTTCATCTTTAACTATGACCTTATTGTCTCCTCTACCTATCTCTTCATCCATCTTTTGGTTTGCCTTTACCTCATCCCTTGTTGGATCTTCTTTATTTTCTCCTATTCGCACTCCATCTTCTTAATCATTAGAGTGAGGTCACCAGTCACATTGCTTATACATGAATATACATGTTTTATTATTTATGTCCTTTGATCTCTTGATTTAATGCATGAAATCTCATGGTTTGCTACTTCAAGACATCCATTTCTTCCTTAAACTTATTTGTCTGTTAAGCATGGGTCCTCCTTTTTTCCCTCTCTAACTAGTCCCTTTGATCTATCCATCACCTCTTTAAGCTTTAAACCCTCTACACATTTTAAGTGTACTTGACAAAGTGTGATCAACACACCATTTTTATCCTTCAAATAATGTTCATGTGATACATTCACAGGGCTTATGTTCATTAAGCCAATTCCACTTCAAGTCTATTTTAGTCTTTGTCATAGAAGAAATATTATTCCCTCTTCTTATCCTAATTTACTTAAGTTGATATTTTCATTACAACATTTGTCTCTTGATTATATTCATCACGTTACCATTATAGTGTTGTTCATTGCCTTACCTCATTTTTTTTTACCTTAAGTGAGATTACACCAATCATAACCATAAAAATAATAACCATAACCATAACCATAACATTCATGAGTACCCAAATAACCCTAAGCATGATAAAATTCAAACAAAGACATCCAACACATTTTATACATGTTTAGAACAAATTATGCAATATTTTATTTAGGGTGCAAGGAGTTGCATGACACATACAAAGTTATCAGAATATACACACCTCACCTAAGAAATATACATATATTATTTTCCTACTTAAGCATTAGGTTGATTATTTGGTGACTCTATATTGGTGTTCAACCATCTTTCTACTTGATTTCACCCTTAACTAACATTTGTAACATTCCTTGTATCAGTAGTCACTAAAAGGCATAATTTTTTCTCCTCTTCCAAATTCATCCCCATAGGGTGAGTATCATATTCTACTCTAGGTCTTTTTCCTTGCTTGACCATCACAACCATTACATCACTATGCTTTGATTATTCTACTTACATAAGTGCCACTTCTTGTTGCCCCAATGCACATCCCCTTGGACAGTGAGGGTTCCCTCCATAAATAAGTTTATGGTCATGTTATCCAACCCTACATATTATGTATAAAAATTCTTACCTTATTCACTACTAAGGAGGTAAGAGTTCAGTCTCAAGCTCAGGTTATGAGTGCCTTTCCTCTTTCTATTAGTTTAATAGTACTTCCATTGTCTCCATTACATGTTGTAGTATCTAGTAGATATGTACATTTACCATATTGATTATTTAAGATCATGGGGGTTCTTGATTGTCTCCCCTATTACTTCCATTATTATTTATCTTCACCCTTATGTACTTCCCTACACTATCAAAAACCTACAAAACCAAGTGACTTCATGATGACATATCATTCATAACATGATTCTTTAAATAGAAAACCTGACTATTATTCCTCATCGACATGATTATTTATTCTAGCAACTAGAAGGATATTCTGATGTTATTTATTCCCTTAAATAGTCTTCTCATTTAAAAATGGTCATGTCTACTTACCTTTTCATATGGACACATAGCCCTCAATCTAACTGGTCATCTCAAAAAAGTCATTATACATCTTCACAATGTCTTTTCTAAGATCTTATCATCTAATCCACATCTAATGTCTTTGCTTTATTTATCATCTTGTGGTCCTTATGGGCGTGGTGGTCATTTGTATCATTGTCACCTTTGCCCTAGTTGACATAAATTAACTTTTAGCCATGGGTTAATGTAATGGTCACACCTTTAAAACTGCCACTGTTACTAGTGGTGATAACTTACAAACACTTGCCAGTCTAATCCCATTATTCTATGTCCCAAAATTATGATTTTTAAACATAGTAGTATTTTATTTTGTACCACTTAACAAATCATCCATCGTAGGTGAACAACCATATTATCTAGCTATATAACCAATATCATGGACCACATAGCTCCTTACTAGCATCACCTCTTCTAAATAAAATCTAAAGTCATTGGTTCCATGGTATTAGGATAGAGGATACAGACATGGCCACCTTCTATTTAGCCCACCCATGCATCTCTTAAGTAACACATGGTCCATCCTCTATCAAAAGTAACACACTTTCCATCCTCTATCACTCACCATGTTACCAATTTTAGACCTTGTATAATCTACTTAACTGTCAAATAAATTATTTACAAATAGTCACTTCACTGCTACCTATAAAACTTGGTTTATAGTGATAATGACCTTTTACCATATAGACTATGAAGATCCTAATAGAAACCCATCTCTTAAAACCCAGCTCGTAGTGATCAATACTATCATTATGTTTATACCCTTACACAATTTTAGAAGGTGTAACCTCCTCACCAAGGTACCTCTTCTTTAGCTTAGCTCCATCGTAAGACATTTGTGGTGCTTAGCCTTTTGTTACCCACTTATTTATCCTACCTTGCCCATCTATATGTTCTCCTCCTAATGCATGTGGGATTATTATGGTGACTATTCACCAATATCCACAATGACACTTCACCATTAACAAAATATCAACCCAAACCTAACCATGTGGTATATCACATTGGGGAAACCCAATTGAACTCCACTAAAAGAATTACATCAGGCTTGAAGTTATTTTGGATTTTTTGTCCATAAAACTATGTAGGTAGCATCCATTTATCCTAGTTCATTTGGAGTCAACTCGGCCACCCCCTACCAACCTATCCCTAGCCATTCACCTTTCTCCACCTTGACATTGGCCATTTTGACCTAAATTATTACATATTTTTGTGACAACCTTGCCTTCATCCTTTTGACCACACTGACCAATCTTGCCATGTTGAACATTTGAATTTACACCATATTGAACATAACTAGACCATCTATGTTTTTCAAAAGAACACTTCCAAATTTGAATACCTATAAAAACACTGACCTTGTCTAAGAGACTAATAAGGGTGCCCAACCATAGTTGTAGTCATATGGTACATTGGTCACTTATATCTTAGAATTTGACCCTTATTTTACCAACATTGGAAAATTTCATTTTTGTATGATCTTGGCTATCACACTTAGTCATATTTTGTGCACACAATTATATTTAAAATTCCCAACCCTTTTTCTGCACCAACCTCTTATCAAACTTATACCTGATTATGATTTTCCTCATTGACTCCTAGTTTGAGGGGGAATACCTCCTCCCATACTTGAGGCATCCAAACCTTTGACCAAGGAATCCATTTTTATTTTTCAACTTGTTAATTCAAAGTTGCATAACAAAAAGGGGCAAAATGTAGACACTAAAAAACTACACACTTGTAGTTTTCAATGTCTCAATACCTCAAGACCCCCTAAAAACCCCCTAAACCTTCTTAACCCTTAACCAACCACACTTAACCTAAGAAAATCACTATTATCTTATCATTATTCACATAATACTTTTCAAAAGTACTACTTGAAAGTATTATTCAAAAGTACTATTCACTATCACTATTCATTGTGGGTCCCTCTATCATTATTCATGATGACATGGAAAGTGACATGGTAAGTGACATGAAAGGTGATATGACAAGTGACATGGCTTGGAAGTGAGTTGTCTTGAAGTGGGACATCATACCCCACTTGAGATCCTCCTCTAAGGTACTTAATGACATCATTAAGCACCAAAGTGCCCCTCCTTTGAAGTATGGCACATTTTTCCCTATGGGGCCATCATTCAACATGAGTTTTTGTCTTCATGGATGGATAATAGTGCCAAAATTAATTTGGTACTTAGCCAAAAGACAAATTGGAGTAGTGAAAAGGATTTTGGACCCATATGAACCCATGTTCCTAATTCCCACTCCATTTTGGACTCTTTAGCAAGCTAGGAGACAAACCAACCAAAGTGGGAATCCCACCACCCTCATCATTTGATTCACCCATGTTACCACATGGATAATGGTGCCAAAATTCATGGGGTACTTATCCCAAAGACAAATTAGAGTATTGTAAAGTATTTTAGACCCATATGATCCCATGTGTATGATTCCCACTCTATTTTGGACTCTTTATCAGGTTGGGAGACAAACCAACCAAAATGGGAATCCCACCACCCTTATAATTTGATTCACCCATGCACCCACATGGATAATGATGTCAAAATTCATGGGGTATTTATCCAAAAGACAAATTAGAGTGGTGGAAATTATTTTTGACCCATATGAGCCCATGTTCATGATTCCCACTCCATTTTGGACTCTTTATCAAGTTGGGAGACAAACCAACCAAATAAGAAACCTATTAGCTAAGTGGGAATCTCACCCACTTTTATTTCATGACCACTTATGAGCCCACTTGGAAAATCATGCCAGACTTCACTATTCCATTTTTTTGGCATGTTTCTTGACAATAAATGCTTTAAGTACCCCCTTCTCCTTCACCTATGGTTAAGTTGGTCTTTGGTAGAAGCAGTCTTGTTGCAGGTTTTTAAATTTTGAAGGAGGTTATCATCTAGGAGGAGATAAGGTCAAAGAAATATAATTCTAACCAAATTATTTCAAGGCTTCTTCAACAACATCAACATCAACAACCATCTTCCATCTTAAGGTAATTTGTGTTGTTTTGCAATTTTAATTTCTTTCTTTCTATCCCCCTTTGGCCTCTTCTTTCTTGAATTATAAAAATCATACTTTATCCTTTTCTTTATTGACTATAACCCCTTTACCTTTTATTTACTATTTTCCCTTTTATCCCTTTTCCATTTTTATCCCCTTCACCATTTACCCATTTCCCCTTTGCCATCTTTAATACCTTACCCATTCACACCTTTCTACTCCTTTGCCTTCTTATCATCTCAACATTTATCCCCTATACCCATTTATCAACTTGTCCATTTACCAAATCCAACCAAACTATAATTTTTACTCTTGTCAAATTACCAAGCCAAAACCACAACCCTTAACTTGGCCACTTTATAACATTAGTGTTAATCAAACTAATTGCTTTATTTTAGTCATCTTAGCAAAAAATTTAATTTTCTTAATAAATTTTTTATTATTTTTTGTATTTAATTGTAGTTTTATTTTTTAGATACATGTATCCTTATTTTTATTTTCCAACTTAAATGTTTAAATTAGGTGGATTGATAGCCTCCTAGAAAGCTTTCGTTTCTAGGATCTAGCTCATGCTAGGAAATCCACCCATCTACTTGTCTAACAAACAAGTGTGTTTAAGTTTTTTTTATTATTTTTAGGTATTATTCCCTAGATAAATAAGAGTTATTATAAATTTTGGACTTTAATGAGTGCATAAATTCTAGGTATGCTTCTACAAACCCGTTAACTAGTTTCTTTCTTTTCACACTAAGGAAAAATAAAAAATTAGATATAAACACATGGGATGTGGTTTCTCTAGGTGGATAAGTCCATGAAAATAGACCCATCCCAAAATATAAGGTTTGAATGTCCCAAATTTAAGGTAATATAATATATGTTTGATAATTTAATTAGAATTTTATATCTAGTAGTGATGATGAATAAAGGTTCAAGCTTAAAAATAGATGAATGGACTAGAGTAACGGTGAATAATATTCATGTATTTGGGTAAAAGACATGTGGTTTAGGATGTGTGAAGAATTATCATTATCAAGTAAGTATGAATGGATATAGGTGTATATAATTTTAGTCTATGTATTTCATTTTAGCTTAGGCCCTATTATTTGATCAACCAAGAAGTAACATGACATATCCATTTCTTCCATATAGGTAGAGTATCAAGGAGCTATCAATTATACCAAAAATATTATTTTTATTTATCATATATTTTAAAAATTATACATCAAAAACATCAACTTACTATCATTTGGTGTGACAACCAAAGTGTTATTCACATCTCTATGAATACTATGGAGCATTAGTGAACCAAACACATTGAGGTGCACATGCATTATATTTAATAATTGATTCATGAGCACATAATTAATATTTATTTATTTAACATAAATTTTAAGGTGTCCAAAATAATCACTAAATTCCTCATCAAGTCCAAGTATGTTCATCTTTAAGAAATGATAGAGGTGAAGGAAGTTATTCTTTTGGTGGAAGGGGGAGGAGAGGTAGTCTGATTCCTCCTTACTTATTGAGAATATTATTGATGGGTATCTAATTAGGCCTTTGTTTTGGACTAATATCAAAGGATGAGATCAATTTTTTTGTATCCAACATAAGTTTTACTTAAGGGGGTATTTGTATAAATTTATAATTATACCATTAGGATTTAAGTTTACTTAGTTATTAATTAAATTTATTAGGATTTTTTTATTTTCTTATTTAGTAAATAATGCATTTGGAAATGAAACTTTCACTAAATTATAAGTTTCACACCCACATGAAAAAATACACTAAATTTTAATTTGCACACCAATGTGGGTTTTATGCAACTAGTTGCATTTATGAGGATATTCAAGAACTATATAAGCAATCCTCTCCTCACCCATTTTGGTGATAAGAAGTATTATGAAAAATTATTTTTTTGAATAATAAAGAAGATAGTTCCATTATAATGTTTAATTTTCTTTTCTAAATATTATATTTGGCTTAATACAAAAGTGTGGTCCTCAAATGTATAAGTGTTGAGATAACTTGCATGTTGTTGTTATCTCCTCTTATTCAACATTTTTTTATGCAAGGAGAAAGAACATTGATATTCATAATCACTTGCATTAGAAAATCCTTAAATGTAATATAATTATTCTTTATTTTTTTCATTTCAAATAAAATGTTTGATATTTTCACCAAGTAATTATGTTAAAAAATATTTGTACTTTAAAACAAAGGATTAAAGGAGGTTATCATCAAGGTGAGTGCTAAGTATAGAAAATTCATTTCCTTGTTAAGGTTTGTTTATAACCCAAAAATACAATATAAGGGGTTTGAGTGTTAGGATTACCCTTTATTTAGGTTGATATATAATCTTAATTTTAGTTTTAGTGGGTGTAGGTTTAACTACCATACATTTTTTTTAAATTCATATGATACAAAAATATGACGTGGTATATAGACTTCACATATTTTATCATTTTTTAAAGGTAATATTGGATTTAAACTTCATATATATCACCTATAATGATTGTCACATGATTGTCCCTCACTTCATGGGGATTAAAGACACTGGGTAAAAAAATATGAAAGTTGGCTGAGGTGATGATGGAGTTAGTATCTCTTTTGGCTTCTTCACTCTATTTAAAAATATCTCTCATATTCTCTATTCACTTGATGTTTATTATTATATTATACTCTCTTATTTTTTCTACTTTCTTCATAAAGGTTGTAATCTAGAGAATTTATGATTGTAAGCCATCCTTAATACATGTGGGGATTTATTTCATTGAAACAGTTTCCACATTTGTCAATTCATGTCTCCATATTTTCATGGTCGAGCTTACTTTGAGATAATATTGTTAATTTTTCTCATTAATATATTTAATTTTCAACATAATTAGTAAATATACATCATTTTATTATTTCAGACAACCTCAATGAGAATAGGATTGATAAGTCTTAATATTTTATCTCATTAACTATCCCATCAACCCATTTATTATCCCTAATATCTCTTGTGTGTTATTTAATTCATGAATAAAAACTAATGTTCGATTAAGAATATGATTACAAAATTATGAATGAAGATAATTTGTATTAACTTATAATAACTTATTATTTCTAAACTTAGTGACTCTAATTTTATTTTCACCTTAGATTCTAATTCCAAGAATACTAAAAAGTAACCCTCCTTAATCTCATAGTTTCACAATTTATTTTTATACACTGATTCTTTATCTTATATTAAAAGGGTACAAATAATTGAGCTAATTTTTTGAGGTAATTCAATCATAACAACTAAAGATACATTAACCTATAAAAGTATAACTAGCTAAAAAACAACACAAATTAAATGAAAAGGGAAACAAAAACACACAAAACAAATAAACAAAATAAAACCCAAAACCTCATACCAAAATTATAATTTAGTTTTGTAATGATGGGTTATCCTAAAAATGATGTTTCAAATTTTTCCCATTAATTGATAATACACACTCCTTCCTTATAATATTTTTAACCATAGGTTATTGCCTCTCTAAATATTATAAATATATCTAGCCCTAGAAAAAAGGATCTAATTTGTCACGTTTTCCCTTATTCTCATGTGCCTTGACCCACATTAAAAATATGTTTTAAATTTAAAAATCTTTGTTGGTGGATGCATTTTTAAACAACTATCTTATATTATCCTAATGTATGTTGAAGTTTGACAAATATTTGTCCTTTAATGATTCCAACTTAAATATGTTGTTTAGCCTATTCTGCACATAATCATAATCCTCCACAAATTATTGATTAAATTGAAAAGTATAAATTAATAGGTTTGTGGGAATAATAATATCCTTACCATATACCAAAAATTATAGAGAGGTATTCAAAGTAGATTTTTTACTAGTCTTATCCAACTATAATGCATGTTTTAATAAACTCTATCAAGATCTAGGATGTTTACATATTTTCTTGTTGAATACCTCCAATAAATGTTTTGGTGGATTATGATACTTCATTACTTTAGGGGTAATATCTGGAAGGAATTTTTTGAGTAATATAATATTCATAAGCTTATTATATAAAATCCAATGATTAAGAGGCATGCCCATTATAAAATACCAAGGATAAATGTGTACCAAACCTTGTTAGAATGTTTTCATCTAAAACTCAATTACCTTAGAAATTATACATTGTTATTGGATTTATGATTTAGGCCATGTTTTGTAATATTTAGTTGATATAAAAAATAAATTGAATATAAAGGTTGCGTAAGGATTAAAAATATTTAAAAATATAGCCACCTTTGTATAAAATGTTGCTTCTCTATCACTGAATGTAGAGGCAAGGCAACATTATTTTTTGACATTGCATGAATTTGACATGAATGAAATGTTCTCACATGATTATGGGATTATTTAAAAATAACTGGCCAATAATATCCAACTTTTAGGATCTCATGATAAGTATTATATTTAGAGGAATTTACACTCCCTGACATTCATGAAGTTGTTTCATTACCATTTTAGCTTTTAATTTTTTCAATAAACTAAAATATGAAGAACAATATTGATTTTATTAAATGCATATATTAAGTAATTTGTTATATAATCATCATAATGGGAATTTATACTATGTCGGACTTGATAGTGGAATAACCTCTAGTATGAAAAAGATAGATCCTTATCTACCATAAAGCTAAATATAATACTTTTTAAGGGAAAATGGAAGAAGGGAAAAAAAGTAAAGTTACTAAAATAAATGAGAGGTGATGTACTAAGATGTATATTAGACCTTTTCTTTAATTAAAATTTTAAAAACAAAGCATTAATAATCATACACTTGAAAAATATTATACACCACGAAAATATGATGCAAAAGGGATAAGCTTAATAAGACAAAAAGATGAACACCAAAAAAAAATTTAGAGACAAATAGAGGAAATTTGTTGGAGAATTAATCTTATTTGGGACTTCCCTAAGTTTATAGGCTTATCCTAAGTCTTATTTATGTGTATATTTATTTTATTTATTAATTCATTTTATTCCTACCTTTATGAGGTGTCACTCACATCCATAGTCCACTTGTTGGATTTGGAATTACTTGTATGTAACTCCTCTCCCCCACATGGCACATACATCTTCCCACTTGTAAGAGGATTATGGCTATATGTCACACATGCCTAAGCTTGTGAATATAAATCCTCTTCTATCTTATCTTTATATTAAGAACTCACCTCTCTCATTCCTCAATACTCTCAATTCTTAACTCACAACTCATTCTTGTTCTAAGTTTTGATCTTGCATCATTGATGATCTCTTAGCCTAAATCCATTATTCTTCTAAGCTTATACATGATATTGTACTTGGAGTTCATTTTTTACAAGATTCTTAATATTGGAATGTGGGTTTTTTTCACTATTGAATGGTTTTACCCACTTATCAAATCTTTTATCTTGGATTTTTGGTTTGTTTTACTTTGCAAGGTAATACTATTCATTTTCTTGATTTCAACTTTCGATTCTTGGAAATATTTTTAATATGGTATAAAAGCTATAAGGTTGTCTCACATTGATTCTTTAGGTCTTTTACATGTTTGGAGGTGTAAAAATAAGTATTTTTTGTTAACTCTATATTTTTTGCTGAGTTATTCAAAAATCTTTCTTAGCAATTTAACATCAAATCTTTTTGCGGAATTATTAATGGTGTTTTAATTATAATCTTTGTAGTATTCTTAGACTATGGTTTTTTTGTATTTGGATTTTCTTTATCCATTTCTTAAAGCTTTGGCTTTCCATGTTCAAAATTGATACATGGAGTTTTATTATTTTGAGCTTTTCCTTGGAACAGATATTTGTAACATTTTTATTTAGAATAAATTTGCATGTAGTTCCTTTCTACGGTTTTTTATTTTTCACTATCATAGTGTCTTTACCAACAACTAATTAACTTTATCCTGTTGTCCATTCTACTTTTTTGGTTCACATTGAATCATATTGACTATGCCTGAGGTGTTTTGTATAAACCTATATGCCCAGCTGTATTTTGCATTCTATTGCATTCCACTTTGTAGTTTGCATAAATTTGAGTGGCACTTTCTTCAATTACTATGCTTTCATCTTTCACTTATTTTCATTACTGTTCATTCTATGTTGCCTTGATCAAATTTTGTGAAACCCTTTATCTTATTTTTTCTCTACTGGCACTGTCACTTTGCTTCACTAACTGTTATCTCTTTGCTATCTTTGTCATCAACTTAGTGCATTTTTTATGTGTTGTAACTTGTAGCATCACTCTCCATTCCTGTGTTGCATTTTATTTTATTTATCATCTATCCTTATATTAGTTCTCTATAGTGGCATATTCTATATGTTTTTAAGACCTTCACGCATTATATTATTTATGCTAGCATTTTATATATGCATTGAGTTATAATTCATTTTTTTGTGTAGATATCTTCTATCTTTTATTCCTAAATTCAAACATTATCCATATTAAAACTTATATGGTAATGTGCTTTGGCGATTTTGTTTGAAGCTTTCAAAATAACAAGTGACATGTGGCCCTTCCATTTTATTTAAAATTCCTTATTACACTTTTTTTAATTCTTTCTTTATGTAATTTTTTGAGCCAAGTATGCATTTTAGTCATTATGCCTTTGTTGAGGATTTTTTTCCCAATTTAAAAACCATTCTTGAAATCTTATGCCACATTTTTTTGGATAATTTTTATTCCCATATGGCATATTTTTTTTAACTCATGTGATTCTTTATCACAAAAGACATTATTTATTAATGTTTTGATTCCAAATCATTCAATTTAAAGTCATTTGTTTTCTTGGGTTCTCACTGGACGGATTTATTTAATCAAAAAAAAAAACTCAAAAGTGGGGAAGGAATATTATTTTTTGAAAAACACTTCAAGTAAAAGTTTACTATATTTTTTTTGAAAATTTTTCTCACATACATGATATTTTTATAAATTTTTATAACATTCATAATTTTAAAAAATATATATTTTTAAAGTTTTTTTGGTTTTATGAAACGAGTAATACTTGTCTGTGTTTTTTTTTAATATATTCACAATTTTTTTCATTATGAGGCAATTAAAAGCATTTTTTATAATTGATGTTTTGGTGTAGTCTTACATTTACAAGTGATACATTTAGTGTAAGCTCGATTTTAAGTATTATTGGATATTTATTTAAGCTTAGATGTTGCACGTGATATTTTTTGTCACATCTTAATGTGTTTAAAATGAATTTCAAAATTGTTAACAATTTAGAATTTAAATATTCTTTGCATCAAATACATTTGAAAAATGAAGAAATTAGTGCTTTTAAACATGAAATTCACTGTCAAAATGATACAATTTCTACATTGTGTAGTTCTATTCTCACACTTCAAAATGATTTTTCAAAAATAAATAATGAACATGTAATCCTCTATTGATGATCTAAATGATATATTTGCATCTTTTTCTAATGATAATAGTTCTAATGATGATGGATATTTTTGTGTTTCTAAATAAACTCAAAATCATGTGAACACTTATTCAACTAACCTTGGTTTAAAAATAACACACTCCATGGGGTACATTGGTGGAGGTCTTGGTAAGTGTGAATTTGGTATACTTAAACCTATTTTTCATCCTAATGTAGATTGTAAAGGTCTTTCTTTTAATGATTCATCTACTTCTAATACAAAATAAGAATCTTATTGTCCTCATCATCGAATGACTTATAAATCAACTTATTTTGATTATATTACTTATAATGATCATGATTTGGTTGAAATTTATAAACCTTATGCACATTATATAAAACATGGGCATAGAATACATAAATATTAGAAATTTAACACATGCAAATCTTGTGATAAATTGATGCAGGACACTTTGCATTATTGGAAAATGACTAAATCTCCTACCTCTAAGGATAAAACTATTTGAATTCCTAAAATTGATGAATATTATAGGGAATTTTGTGTGTCCTCTTTAAATAATTATTATAATGCTCATGTATAATATCTTTTTTTGTTGAACATTGTTCCTATTATTGAAGTTTGGCGTTGATGTTGTCATTTATGTTAAAGGTTGTTAAGAAAGGTGTTCATGAGGTCATTAAAGAATGTTCTTATTTTATATCATAATTAAGAGGTATGAAATTTTTTAAAGAGAATTTAAGACATGTGATAAGGTATACGAACATAAATAAGTGTTTCAAGGTCAGTTGTCAAGTTTCAAGATCTTAAGAAGCCTAGTCATGACATTGGTCATTTCATGAAGAGACCTTGTGAGAAGGTATGAGCTTGGTGGCCTAGTGAGATGGATGCACAAAGGTATAAGAGGTAATAAGAGTTTATTTTATCATGAATATGGGGCATTAGATCACTCATGAGAGTCTCAAAGTGAGACTACATGGGTAGGACTTATAGGCCTAGTATGCAACTAGATCACCTCTAAACCCTACTTGGCCTGATAAGGAATCATGATATATTATCAAGGCATAATAATGTTGTTTGAAATTTTTTGAGAATGTGAGATTTAATATAAGAATTAAAGTGATGTGTATATTGCATGAAAATAGGATTGAAGGTCAATTTTAAGGCCTAATGTGGTTTATAGGTCAAGGTCCAAACAAGCAAAGAAAGAGATGGTGGCCAAATGAGGTATGAGTTTCATATTTCAAGATAAGTATGGAAAAATTAACATTTTAAGATGTATGTCACATTTTTTCAAATATATTTACCAAGTTTTACATCAAATTTTGAAGGTTAAGGAAATAAAAAGTTCTTTAAGGTCTCTTGAGTGTATAGAATGGAGGGTTCTCAACCTAAGAAGAAATTTTAAGTGTTCATTACCATGTGTAACCTATGCATGGGAAACTAAAATATTGAGGAGATATGGGGAAGGTTCCTAGATAATATCTATAGGCATTATTTTTTAAAATGAGGGGAAAACCTTTATGAACAATCATTAACACCAGAAATAGTGTTGACCCTCTCTAAAACTCTAACATTGACCCAATGTGAAAGATATTATTCTAAAGTGATTAGAACGGATTGGATGTTTTATATATTTTATAATTAATTAAACTCTCTCGATCATATCTATGTGTGATTTATTTTTCAGGTAAGTGAGTGGACCCTACAAGAAAGGCCTTATTTCTCAAAGATTTGTTGTAGTTCTCAGAGTTAACCAAGTTAAAATTGATAAATAGATGGAGGTAAAAGCTTGAGACTTGTATTTGATTTGCATTGTGGTTTATAATTAGGTTATATTCATCAAGTGTGATAAACTAGTCATACAAATTAACCTATCACTAATAGGCCTAATGGTGCAAATAATGAAAAAACTAGGCAGAAGTGAGAAGGTGATTAAGGATGTTTTATCATGGATTAGGGATTAATCCAAGTGCATATAAATGTTATTCAAGACCTTTAATACATGCTCAAATTGGATATAATATTTTTATATCATTTTATATAGAAAAAAGTTGCTCTCAAGATGACTTGTCTAACTTAGTAAGGTTTGTATGTAGTGAGGTCATGATATTGGTCTACAAGACCAATATTGATATTAGAGCTTATGATATATTTGTTGGAAGTTATTTTGAGTATTTTTTAAGATCATATTAATGGATTGTAATTTATTTAGTATTTTCTTTCATATGTAAAAATTTTATGTTTTCATGATTGTGTTTTGATGCTAGTGGGTAGTTTTGAGTGGGTTCTTTGTAGAGAAGGGTTTGAGTCCTTTTTTGCTATATTGTGAAGTATAAAATACATGGTGATGATATTAAGGTCATGTAGATCATTTATGTGTGATGTTTTACCATGATTTTTTGGATTTTTTTTGTTTTTATTCAATTGTTCAAGACAAAATTTTTGGGTATGCACATGCCTACTATAAGTAGTGTTTTGAGAAGAGGTTCAAGCAATGGTTAGACCTAAAAGGTGTTGTGGACATAAAGTAAAGTTAGATAATTTATATTTGAATTGAATATGATATGTTACTATTGTGTGATAAATTTTATATTTTCTCAAGGAGTTAAAAGCATGGCATGTGCTAATGAAGGCCTAATTGAATTAGGTCTCCTTAAGGCCTAAAAGGGGATTTTGTTCTTATATGATATGAATAACCTATAATAATGTTTGATTCATGTTTGTGTCATGTAATAAGGCATATTTTATTGAAAATATAATTGGGAAAGTGTGTATATATTACCAAGAGATGTATGAGCAAGAACTTAGTATAAAAACAAGGTCTAATAGGCCTAATTTGCTAGTTGTTGAATGCATGAGTTAAAGTGGAAGATATATCACTTTAAATAGCTAAAGGATGTATTTTAGACCATCATTATGGTTTATATAAATTATCATGAAGATATATTAGGGGTAATATTGATGAATATTAAGGTCAAATGACTTAATTTGTCTTGAAGAAACCTAATTGAGTAAAGGAGCCTATAAGGTAGTTTGAGAGGGCTAAGTGTGTGAAGAGTTGAAGAGGTTGTCATCATCAGTTAGTTGATAAAAAATATTTATTAAAGTTTATTAAAGAAATAAAATCAATTATTTGTGTTGAGTCATCCAAGGGGTTGGTGCCTCCTTACAAGTAGGTGCTTGTTAAAGCCTAGTCAAGTGGGTGTTTGGCTAGTTGGGATTGGTGCTTCACTAAATATTGATGTTTGTCTTATAATATTATAGTCCATTTACATCATCAGTGGGTTTTATTCCACTTGAGGGTTTCCAAATCAAATAAGTGCTTTACATGCTATGATCTTATCTCATGCTCATGGTTATCAATGTGTTGCTAGTTTACTACATTATTTTGATAGTTCATGAATTATAAGTTAAAGTTATAAAAGTTTTTAACGCTGATTCACCCCCTCTACGTAGTTTTTCTTCCAAATATTTTTATCAAAGCTTACTACTTTGAGTAAAGTCTAACATATTGAAGGTGATCTTTATAAGTATAAGAATGTCTTGTGATCAATAGGAGGAAAAC
The DNA here is from genome assembly GCA_037957365.1 of Torreya grandis. NCBI lineage: Eukaryota > Viridiplantae > Streptophyta > Pinopsida > Cupressales > Taxaceae > Torreya > Torreya grandis. Next base: position 942,007 of record JARHVA010001760.1, read on the forward strand.
AACATCTATGATAAAAATGTCTACTATGATAGTGAAGAAGGAAAAGTTAAATTAGACCTTGAAGCTGATCTCATAAGTTCCCTTGATGATTTTAAAAATAAAAAGAAGAATATCAAGGATCTTAGGAGTTAGTTAGAAGGGATCAACACAAGATTTAAGTCAAAGGAAGCTGAGTATGACTAGTTGAAGATAGAGTTAGATTCCTTGAAGGTTTAACATGAATAGCTCTAGACAAAATGAGAAAGATTGAGAGAGAGAGTGATAAGTTAGAACAAGACAAGAGTACCAACATGAAAATACCAATTAGGTAGCCCAATGCAATAAAGGATAATTCACCATAGAATCATGGTAAGTACATAAATGTTTTTACTACATCTATCACAATATAGGACACATTTCAAGATTCTACTCCAAAAGAGTTATACGGTCCACAAGATTCAATAAGACATATGAATGTCCTAGAATGCATAAGAAGGATCAAACATTGGTATGGAAGCCCAAGTAAGTTAGGATGGATTAGATTGAGCTTAAGAAGAAATATGGACTATTTTCTAAGGAAGAAGAAAAGACCAAAGAGGACTCTATGCTAACTCAAACTACCTTTCACATTCAAGATGAAGGCATGAAATGGTATATAGATAGTGGTTTCTGAAGACACATGATATGAGACAAAAATAAATTCATATCATTAAATAAGAATGTTTTAGGAATAATGAGGTTTGGAGACACTGTTATGCAAACATGGAGGAGGTGCTAAGTGTCACAGTAACCGGCGTCAGTCAGGCCAACCGATGTCGGTCAGGGGTAGATAGGAAGAAATTAACATTGGTCATGAATCGGCTGATGTCGGTCATCTCCAGACAGACAGATGACCGACGTCAGTCACCTGTGCAGTTCTAAAATTGTTAGTTTCATGAACAGTTTGTTTAACGAACCAGTTGTTTGCATGTAAAGACTAATTTTAGTCTTGGAGCTGCGTTTCTAATTATTGTAATTAGAAGTCTAATTATTGTTTGCATGGGATCTATATAATAGACTCATGGGGCTATATTGTAAAGTGTACTAGATAGAGAGGCAAGGTTAGCTCCTTCAAAGGGAAGGGTTGATCTACAGGTGTGTGTGTGTGTGTGTGTGTGTGTGTGTGTGTGTGTGTGTGTGTGTGTGTGTGTGTGTGTGTGAGATCTAGGTTTACAGGTGTGTAAAACTAGGTTGATCTGTAGGTGGCAACAAGATCAGGGATATCAACAAAACAACAAGTAACAAGATTAGGTGAGATCTACTTAGAGTACATGGTGTAATTTGACTTGGAGTATGTGGAGTGCTTGTGTACTAGCAGTATTTTTACTGACTGGTGAAGGTGAACAACAACTCTATGTTTGAGTTGTTTGTTGTGACCGTAATTGAGAGAGAGAAATCTTGAGGGAGATTATTGTATGCCTTAGAGGTGTGGGAGCCCTAGAGGTGTGGGAAGAAGTAGTGAACCCTAGCTCTGATACCACTTGTTAGTGAACCCTGACTCTGATACCACTTGTTAGGATCTTAACAAGAATAATTGATTACTTTTGTGCAAGCAACTAAACACAGAATTAAACCAGAATAGTAAGTAACTAGAAATCAGAATCAGCAAAGAACATGAGATACAAGAAATAATGAAAACTTGTATTAAACTCTTCCATAAGGAAATACAATTGAATAAATCTCTCTTTCTTCCACACCTCTCAGATGTATAGATCTCTTTCCCTCAAGAGTTCTCTCTCTATCAATGACAAACACAATTCAATCCTTGAATTATCTATCTTACATGTTTGTTACACAAGCTATGAAGATCTATCCCTATTATATAGAATTAGGGATCATGAGCTATGCATTCTCCACCATTAGATACACCTCTTAATCAAAGGTTCAAATCAGTCCTGCCAAAAATAGAAACATGGACTTACAACTAATAGTTAATCTAATCATGTAAACAATCTATTCATCCCATGAAAATAGACTTCTAGAATGCACAGGTGACCAACATCAGTCCCTATCTACCTACATATGATTGATGTCAGATGATACATAACTGACATCAACATCCTCCAGTCAATCCCTGATCGATGTTGGTGACTGTGTAAAACCAACAACCTTTGCATTCACTCATTGGTGAAGCTTTTATCTCCACAACTCAACATCAACATGGTAATCAGACTATAATAAGGTTCAATTATAGGGAGTACTCTACTACTAGAACCTTGGAGTTAATACACACTAATCTTTTTGGGCCTAAAAGAATTCAAAACATTCAAGTAGATAACTACTTCATGTTACTCATTCATGATTACACAAGAATGACTTGGGTTACATTCTTGAAATAGAAATCAATTTTTTTTTTTACAGATTCAAGGCATTCAAGGCTCTTGTTGAGAATGATAATAATGGGAAGATCAAGTTACTAAGATATGATAGAGAAGGAGAGTTTGTATCCAATGAGTTTGATGACTTGTATGAGGTTCATGGAATAATGAAATAATTCTCAATAGCTAGGACATATTAGCAGAATGAGGTAGTGGAAAGGAAGAATAGGATAGTTCAATAAATGGATAGAACTATGCTAAATGAATATATATTATCTAATGGCTATTAGAGAGAGGAAGTAAGCACTATTGTCTATATTTTGAATAGATGATAGATAAAGACTAATGGAAATAAGACTCCTTATGAACTATATAAGGGTAAACCCACTAATGTGAAAAAAATTAAATGATGAAGACTTGGGAAAGTTTGATTCCAGATATGATTAAGGTATATTCTTAGGATAATCATCAATTAGCTCAGCCTATAGATATTATAACAAGAGACTACAAAAGATATTTGAAATCACCAATGTGAATATTGATGAGACAAAAAAATCTTACTCATAATCAAAGAACACTTTAGAGAATCTGGACTTCAAGAATGAATAGGAGACTATAGAGGTTGATGAGGAAGAAGAATAAGTTGAAGAGAGATGGGAATCAAAAGGAACCTCAAGACAAAATCAAAAAGAGCACCTTGAATCTCAAATCATTGGCAACAAAAATGCCAGTATGCAAACAAGAAAAAGACTAGTACGTAATCTAAATCAAGAGAGTGTTTCTCTATTATCCAATATCAAACCTAAGAATATTATAGAATAAAGTAAATAATTTTTTTTGATAGGTGATATTAATGGGGAGTTAGATCAAATAAATAAGAATAAGGCTTGGGTACTAGTTCCTAGGCCCAAAGACAAGAATTTCATTGTCACAAAATTGGTGTTTAGAAACAAGTTGAATGAATATGGATAAGTCACTAGGAAAAAGTTTAGATTGGTATGAAAGGGATATGCACTAGTTGAACGGGTAGAATTTTAGGATACATTTTCACTAGTATCAATATTGGAGGCCATCAAATTGTTTCTAGCAGATGCAAATTTGAAAGGATTCAATGTATATTAGATGGATGCCAAATCTACATTTTTGAATGGGAATTTGGAAGAGGAAGTGTACATAGAAAAACATTTAAGGTTCTCACTATCAAATGACAAATACTATGTTTAAAATTTGAAAAAGGCTCTCCATGGTCTTAAGAAATCTCCTAGAGCTTTGTATGATAGGCTAGACAAGTATATATTAGATCAAGGATTCAAAAGAGAAGTTGTAGATAGTAATATATATATCAAGATAAAAGATGACCATCATCTGATAGTATTTATTTATGTGTATGACATCATATTTGGTGGAAATAATTATAAAATGACCAAGGCCTTTATAGAGGTGATGAAGAAATAATTTTATATGTCCATTCTAGGATAACTATCATTCTTTCTTGGGTTGCAAATCACTCAATCTGAAAAAGGTATTTTCATCTCATAAGCCAAGTACATAAGAGAAATGTTGAAGAAGTTTGAGATGGAGGATTTCAAGGTAATTTGTACACCCATGATCATAGGATGTAAGTTGATAAAGGAAGATGAGTCTTCAAAGGTCAATCAAACTTCATATAGGTCAATGATTAGAAGTTTGTTGTACACCACTACCTCTAAACCTAATATCATGCAAGTAGTCAATCTTGTAGGAATGTTTTAAGAAGATCCAAAAGAAACTAATTTTCATGTAATAAAAGTGATACTTAGGTATCTCAAGGGGACTTTGGAGTATGGTTTTTTGTATCCAAGAAGCAATAAATTCAATTTGACATTTTACATAGTGCATATTGGGTAGGAAGTATAGATGGCATGAAAATTACTAGTGAAGGATCCTTCTTCCTAGGTGGGTGCCTAATTTCATGGATAAGTAAGAATAAACCATTAGTAAAAATGTCCACTTGTGAGGCTGAGTACATTACAGTAGATTCATGTTACACTTAGGTCCTATGGATGAGACAAAACCTAAAAGACTACAAGGTGGAGTATGATGGTCTTAGCCCTATTTATTATGATAATATAAGTGTTATAAGAATATCAAAGAACCCTATCATGCAATCAAAGACCAATCAAATTCCCATAAAGTATAATTTTATAAGAGATTATGTGAGTGAACAAAGCGTTAAGCTAAAAATTTTTTCTACACAAGATTGGAATGTAAACATCTTGACCAAACCACTTCCAAAGGTAACTTTTGAACATCTAAGATAAGAATTGGGTATAATAAGTACCCCTAGAAATCATTGAAAAAGTCAAGTAATTAGGGATAGATAATCATGATCATTATATCCAAGACCAAGTGAGCTGTTCCATGAAGGTATGAATGGAGATAGGGGAATATGTTTGCATTATGTCTCATAAACTCATAAGTCCTGTGTGTTGAGGTTTTTTGGTTGCAAGGAGTATGATCTAAGGAGTTACAAATATCACTTTGTCATTTATGTCAAAGGGGGAGAAAGATAAGAATGGGGAGACAATAATTAGTATACATTATGTTTTTCCATCAATGCCAAAGGGGGAAATTGTTGATTATTGTTCCTATTATTGAAGTTTGGCATTAATGTTATCATTGATGTCAAAGGTTCTTACGAAATGTGTTCATGAGGTCATTGAAGAATTTTATTATTTGATAGAATCATTGAGATGTATGAAATTATTTTAGGACAATGAAATACATGCTATAAATGTATAAGAGCATCAATAAGTGTTTCAATGTCAGTTTTCAAGTTTCAAGATCTTGAGGAGCCTAGTCATGACATTGGTTATTTCATAAAGAAACCTTATGAGAAGGTATGAGCTTGGTGGCCTAGTGGTATCGATGAATATAGGAATAAGAGGATGTATGAGGTTGTTTTAGCATGAATATGAGGCATTAGAACACTCATCAGAGTCTCAAAGTGAGCTTACAGGGGTAGGACCTACATACCTGGTATGCAACTAGACCACCTCTAGACCTTGGTTGGCCTAATGAGACATCATAATCTATTGTCAAGGCATATTAAGGTTTTTTGAAAAAAAATTATCATTTGATATGTTGTGTGAGCATGAAAGTGAGGTGGAGAGTGCATGAAAATAGGCTTGAAGGCTAGTTTCAAGGCCTATGTGATTTACAGATCAAGGTCTAAGCAAGTAAAGAGAGAGATAGTGACCAAATGAGGTATGATTTTCAGATTTAAAGATAAGAATGGAAAAATTAGTATTTTTAGAGGTATTTAATATTTTTAAAAATGTTTTGACCAATTTTTATGTCAAATTTTGAAGGTTAAGTCAAGAAAAAGTGCTTTAAGATCTCTCGAGTGCACATAATGGAGGATTCTCAACCTGATAAATTTCAAGTGTTCATTGCCATGTGTAACCTATAAATGGTAACCTAATAAATTTATGAAATATGGATAAGGTTATTATATAATATATCCATGCATTAGTTTTGAAAATGAGATGCAAACCTTTATGAACAATCATTAACACCAGAAACATTGTTAACCCTCTCTAAAACCCTAACACTGACCTGATGTGAAAGATATTATTCTAAAGTGATTAGAATGGATTTTATTGGATATTTTAGATATTATATTATGAATTAAAATCTATTATTCATATACAAGTGTGATTTTTTTCTTAGGTAAGTGAGTGGATCCTATAGGAAAGGCCTTATTTCTTAGAGATTTGTTGTAGTTCTCAAATGTTACCAAGTCAGATTTTCTAAATGGATGGAGGAAATATATTGAGAATTGTATTTTATGTAAATGGTGGTTTATGAGTATATTATATCCATAAGTTTTTCTAAACTATCCATACAACTTAACTTATTGCTAATAGGCCTAATAGTGCAAATAGTGAGAAAACTAGGTAGAAGTGAGAAGGTGATTAGGGATATGTTATCATGGATTACGGATGAATCAAAGTGCGTAGAGATGTTTTTAAATACCTTTAATAAATTTTCATATTAGATATAATATTTTTATATCATTTTATATAATAAAATTTTTCTCTCAACATGACTTGTCTAGCTCAGTAAGGTTTGTGTATAGTGATGTCATGAGATTGGTCTACAAGACCAATATTGCTATTAGAGATTATGATATATATTTTTTAATTTATTATTAGTATTTTTTAATAAAATATTAATTAATTTTAAGTTCTTAAGTATTCCCTTTCATGTGTTATAATTTCATGTTCCCATGATTATGTTTTGAGGCTAGTTGGCAGTTTTGAGTGGGCTCTTTACAGAGAAGGGTTTGAGTCCCTTTTCCTTATATTGTAAAGTATAAAAAACATGGTGATGATATTAATTCCATAGATATTATGTATGTGTTATTTTTTTCAATTATTTTTGTAAAAATTATGTTTTTTTGGTTCATTTATTCAAGAGAGATTTTCTAGGTATGCATGGGCCTATTGTGAATAGTGTTTTGAGAAGAGGTTGAAGTAGTGATTGGACCTAAAAGTTGTTTTAGAGATAAAGTTAAGTTTTATAATGTATATTTTAATTAAATATGATATATTCATGCCATGTGATAATTTTTAGAGTGTTCTAAGGAGTTTAAAGGGTACCCTATGCTAATGAAGGCCTAACTGAATTAGGTCTCCTTATGGCCTAAAAGGGGTTTTTGGTATGATATGATATAAATGACCTATTTTAATGTTTTATTAATTTTTATAATTCATATTATATTTAAAATAAAATTGTACAAGTGTGAATATCCTACCAAGAAGTGTATGAGCAAGAACCTAGTACAAGAACAAGGCATAATAGTCTTAATTTTGTAATTAGTGAATGCATGAGTTAAAGTAGAAGATATAAAAATTTGAAGAGATAAAGGAGGTATTTTAGAAAATAATAAGGTGGCATTAAAACTATCATGAAGATATATCATGGGTACTATAGATTACTATTAAGGTCAAATGACCTAATCTATCTTGAAGAGACCTAATTGAGTGAAGGAGCCTAGAAGATAGTTTGAGAGGGCTAAGAGTGTGAAGAGATGAAGATGTGGTCATAATAATCTAGTTAAGAAACAATATTTATTAAATTTTATCAATGTAATTAGGTGGTTAATTTGGTGTTGAGTCATCTAGGGGGTTGGTGCCTCCTTGCAAGTAGGTGCTTATTAAAGCTTAGTCAGGTAGGTGCTTGGTTAGTTGGGGTTGGTGCTACAAGTGAAGTTGGTGCTTCACTAAATATTGATTTTTGTCTTATAGGAATATATTCCATTTGCATCATAAGTTTTTTTCTTCCCCTTAAGGGTTTCCCACTCAAATAGGTGTTCTATGTGTTATGTTCTTATCTCATATTCATGTTTCTTAATGTGTTGCTAGTTTACTACATTGTTTTGATAGTTCATGAATGATAAGGTAAAGTTGTAAAATTTTAAAGACTAAATAACCCCCATATTATTAATTATGATTCTAACATTTTAAAGTGACACATTTTCTTTATCTCCATTTTTATTAACTAAATCTCTTTTTGCATTCCTTGATTTTTTTTGCAAAGGATATATGTGATCCATAAACCAGAAAAATAGTTTCTAAAATGGATTTTTAAAATATTAATTCCCTATTAAAATAAAATTGGTTAAAAAAATATAGGATTAAGTGAAAGTAATCAGAGAACTTTATAAACTCATTTCCTAAATATAACTTTTGATTTGGTGTCATAATACACTTTTTGTATGTTCTTAGTGTATGATTAATATTTTTTCCATACTAAATTAAAAAAGAAACATAGAATAATTAAATATATAAAAATAAAAACCAATCTAATAATGGATTTCACCCATTTTGGATACATCTCTACGTTCATGAAATAATGAACGGATCTATTTAAAAATGATGTAAATGTCAACAATTACCAACTTACATGATTATGGATTTAGAGAGCCTATAATTTGATGTTGAAACTGAATTTGAAGACTCTACAATTTGTCTCCTCAAAATTCATAGCACTTCCTTATCCTTCTTCATACATTTAGGAAATTCTCCATTAGAGTGCATGTAAAAATCTTAATACATGGGCAATGTAATAATATGGAGTGTTCTGCCAACAAACAAACATATAACTCCAATAAGCATCTGATCCTCTTACACACAGGCATATATCATCTTCACCTTTTGGGACTCTTTACCTAAAATATACAAACCTACATATATATAATCATATTTTTATTCCTAAGACCAAAAGGCTTTACAAATAGAAGAAAACATACATACATACATACATATACATACATATATACATACATACATACATATATATATATATATATATATACATATATATATATATATATATATACATACATATATATATATACATACATATATATATATATATATACATATATATATATATATATATATATATATATATATATATATATATATATATATATATATATATATATATACATATATATACACACACACACACACATATATATGTATATATATATATATGTATATATATATATACCTAAAATATACAAACCTACATATATATACTCATATTTTTATTCCTAAGACCAAAAGGCTTTACAAATAGAAGAAAACATACATACATACATACATACATACATACATACATACATACATACATATATATATATATATATATATATATATATATATATATATATATATATATATATATATATAGACACATAATATTGGGAACTATATTCTTATTTTCCATAAATAATCATCTCTTATTATATGATTTTGTATATGCCCTTTTACAGTCATACACATATCCTCATATAAAATAAATACATCACCATCTTCTCGAGACTAAGTATCCTTAACAAAATTGAAACCCATGTTCTCAAAAATGCATTTGCCTACATATAACTTGAAACCATTATATTCACCCAATGCCCAAAAATCCTTTCGAAATAAGTGAATTCTTCCTTATAGGCTCAACTTTTCTCTTGTTATTCATGACTATGTCTAACAAATAGACAGTCTCCATATTCACCTAGTGAGTACTATTCATCCATTCAGGACTTACCAAAAATGATGATGTCTCTCTCATTCACATTTAAGACTATGTAAATATATATATATATATATATATATATATATATATATATATATATATATATATATCTTGGCCAAATAGTAACATCCAATAGATCACATGGCTCAACTCAAACCTATTGTACCCCCCTCATCCAAGAATGGTTACATTCATGACTCACATCTTTAACTTAAAACCATGCCTACATGAGTTTAGATATAAATATCAAATGACCTCCTCTTTCGATTCCTAGATTAGTTCAGCATATTTGTAAATATGACATATAGCATGACCAAAAGCATTATACCAGATAAACACCATGTTATTTTAGTTCTACTAGCAAACATGCTTTACTAAAATAAAATCATTATAATGATCACCAACTTGGGTCTGTACCCTCACCATATTAGAGATTTTGTATAGCCAAATTTCAACCTATATCCCATTAACAAAAGGATGAATGACATGGGTGAGGACACATCTCTCCAAGCTCAGTTATGCATTCAAAAAACTGATGCATAATCTATAAATAGCTCAAGTTATAAAATGATTACATCCATAATCCGGTCTACGTACATGGCCAAAAAGGCCCTTCAACCTTGATTCCCACCTGTACAGTTTGGCTCTACTATCTCACCATCAAAATGAAGGAATATATGCCTAATTCTCCACCTTTGGGTTTGGCCTTGCAAACAGACACCTTTATTTTTATAGGTTTGGTTTGATATGAAAAACAAACTCTCATAGCCTCTACCATTTTCCATAGCCCAATGGCCTTGATAATAGGTGAATGCAAAGACTTTCACTAATATTAGTTTTATTTTATCCATCCTGGTCTTTGTCAAAACATATCCAACCATGCCATAGGTTTTTATGAGCTAGATGCAATTTCCTCTGAGACTACATGATCATCCTCCATTCATTACAACTCACATCCTTGACAACTTTTTCCATGTTAATCATTCCAAACATTTTAGTTAATAAGGTTTGATTCCCTTAATTCTTGACAAGCATTCTTTAGGAATAAAAATAATAATCCCACATTTATAGAGATAGGCATTTAAAAAAACTTTAAATAGCCTAGAGTTTATCAAATAACTTGTGGCTTGAACCACATATCTTGATTTTATGCTTGGATTTAAAATACATGACAAAATTGGCTATAGAACCCACATATAACTGGTTGGTTTGGTTAAGTTAGAAGATTTACTTTTTGAGTGATGAGCTAGCAATTCGATTTGAGTTGGATGTTAAATTGGCACTCGGGTTAGACTTTGAGTTCAGTTGAATAGTTTTTACACCAACTCAACTTGGAATATAAATTGATACTTAAGTTGGACTTCAAGTTGACATAACCTAAATTTAGCATGCATAAGTGATTTAGAAAATGGAGGATGTAGTGGCAGGCCACATGGTGGCCTAAGGACTTGTCACATGGACCTCTCTAATTACTCCTCATCCTACCACATGTCACAATTAGAAGCACCAAAATAATATATGGTAAATTATAGTATAAGTGAGAAATTAAAAAAATATTACCATATATGGTGGTAGTGTCCCCCTCCATTATAAAACTGGGCTCTACTGACTATGGTCTCTATATTTGGCATTTTAGAAATTGATGAAAACTGATGAATAAAAATCCTTTGGATCAAACCTCCCCATAAGGAGGCTTTTGGTCTCTAAAAGTCAAAATACTCCATTGCATCTACTAAGTGCCTCTATCCACCACATCAATGTATACAAACCTAAAATAAGTCAACTGTCCAACTATAATTACAAAGTCTATATCCATTATACCAAAATGATCTATCACCCAAAATAGTCATAACACTTGATGGATTCTCTCAACCCTTACACTGCATGAAGGCCAGGGTGTTCTCCTTGTTATCAATTCACAAGGGAAAACAAATGTGCTACATACCTCATAAGATTTACAAAAAATTACACATATGTATAATTGTATTAAAAACATTACCCCTCTATGGGTCTTAAAAAGTACTTTTACATGACATATATAAAAACATACATGTGATTACAAAAAGTTTGGAATACAAACGTTGACCATAATACTATGGGACTTAAACATATATGCACAATATAAAAATGTGCAGTAAATTTGCCTATCCTAAGGTGACTAATACACATTAATCTAAAATAATAATCAAGGGAACTATAAACAACATAATTAACTATTATGATCCCAAAGACCTGTACCTATCAAACTCCAATATCAACTTGGAGAATTTCCATAATAAGATCTTCTCTACAAACTCACAAATCTACATGTAACTATAAGCAAATATTATATAAAGTTGAGAATAAAAACAAGAATTTTAAAACTATCTAAAGGTTTCCTTCACCATCTGATTACTCCCTAATTCATGCATCCACAATTCATCCAAATTGATTTAGTTTCCCAAAATCATATCACAATGGAAAAATGAAATAGGAGATAAAAAATATATATCCTTCCAAACACAACTTTTATAAAAAAATGCTTCCCTAGATCCAATAGTTATTAATTCTATAAAAATAATATGTTTAAGGGAAACTAAGCATACCATTCAATAATATATTAATGCTTATCCTAAACTATTCAAGTTAACCATATAATCCATAAGGGTTATTCCCTCTTGATGGCTTCTAATAATTGAATAATAAGTTTCATCTAATAAATTATATCTTCTAGATTTAGATGATCCATTTAAGATTTATAAAAGGCTTTCAAAACACATTCACATAAAGGTATATTTTATTTCCAAAGCAACCCACACACAAGTTATCTTTATTTAAACCAAAATTGTGTAAATATAGTTACACTAAAAAAAACTCATACCTCTTTGAGAATAGTGAAGTGCACATCTATTGAGTATTGGTTGGTATTGTGTTGGGGTTTAGAGAACTTCCTATTTGCTTCCTAAAACTCTCAACAAAGCTATGAAAATATAACAAACTTATCAACCAATTACAAACTCAAAACTCAAAGTGCAAAAATATGTTCAATACTAAATAATGCCTTACTGCCATTTCCATATCTTACCATGGAAATAGTCTTTTCATTTTTGCCTATATGCATCCATAATTTCATTAATAATCCAAAATATATTTCTACACAACTAGTTATCAATACCAAAATATTGTGTCAAAACCAATATGAAATAAGACCATAACCGTACATCAATTTGCCCTCTATGTAAGACTGATAATCAAATTGTAACTAATTCTTCTTGGATGTGCATCACTGAATATGCCTTGAATTTTATCTAAATGCTTTCCAAGATAGAAATGTATATCTTCTCAGAAAAACATCTCACACCTTCAAGTGACCATGTGTTGTGTTCTTCATCTGTATTGATCCTGCAGGGTTAGTGGTTCCATAACCTTGGTTGTTAGAATCTTCTCTTCTTCAAGTGAATTGAAATTACTTATAATTTCCATTTACACTAGCCTTCCTACATGGTCAAATCAAATAGAATATACATAAAAAAAATGATATCTAAAAACAAAATCCAATCTAAAATGTATCTAACAACTAAAGCTAATCCTGCAATCACCTACTCTGATACCAAATTTGATCTATAAATTGGATAAACAATTTCTAAAATGGATTCCAAAAATCTCAATTCCTTAGTTAAATAGAATTTGTTGTATAAATCTAGGATTGAATGAAAGTAACTAGAGAAATTTATAAAATCATTTCCCATATATAACTCTGATTTGGTGTCATAATTCACTTTTCATATTTTTTTAGTATTTAATTAATCCTTTTTGCATATTAAATTAAAAGGGAAACACAAAATAATTAAATATATAAAAATAAACACCAATATCATAATGAAGTTCATCCATTTGGGCTATGTCTCTAGGTTTGTGAAATAATGAACTGATTCATTTAAAAATGATGCAAATGTCAACAATTACTAACTTACATCATAATGGATTTAGAGAATCTGTAATATGATGTTGAAACTGACTTTGAAGACTCTATAATTTGTATCTTCAAAATCTATAGCACCTCCTTATCCTTCTCCATACATTTTCTCAATTCTCCATTAGAATGTATGTAAAATTCTTAATATATGGGCAATATAATAATATAGAGTGTACTACCAACAAATGGACATGTAACTCTAATAAGTGTCGAGTCCTCTTACACATAGGCATATATCATCTTTACCTTTCCAAAATCTTTACCTGTAATATACAACCCTACATATATATACTCATATTTTTCTTCTTGGGGCCAAAATGCTTTACAAACAAAAGAAAACATACAAATACACACACACACACATAACATTGAGAATTATATTATTATTTTACATAAATAGTTTCTCTTATTATATGAGTTTGTGTATGATTTTCTACAGTCACACACATATCCTCATATATAATAAATATGTCACCACCTTCTAAAGACTGAGTATCATTAATAAAATCAGAACCCATGTTTTCAAAAATGTAGTTGCCTACATATAACCTAAAACCATTCTATTCACCCAAGGCCCAAAAATCCTTTTGAAATAAGTTAATTCCCTCTTCTAAGCTTAGCTTTGCTCTTATTATTAACCACTATGTCTAATAAATAAACAATCTCCACCTTCACCCAATGAGTAACTTTCATCCATTTAGGACTTACCAAAAATGATGACATCTCTCTCGTTCACATTCAAGATTGGAAGTATATATATACTTCTTGATCAAATAGTAGCATCTAATCGATCACTTGGCTCATCTCAATCTTGTTATATCCACCTCATCTGGGATTACTTGCATTCATGACTCACATCTTTATATGATAGCCATACCTACAAGAGTTTAGATATGAATATGAAAATGAAATCCTCTTTATATCTTGGATCAATTCAACATATTTTTAAACACACTATATGCCATGACTAAAAGCCTTATACCAGATAAATGCCATATTCTTTCAATTCTACTAGTAAACATGATTTATGAAAATAATACCATTATAATGATCACCAACTCAAGTCTGTACCTTCACCATATTAGAGACTATGTAAACCCAAATATCAACCTTTCTCCCATAGACAAAATACTTAATGAAATGGGCAAGGACACATCTTTCCAAGCTCAATTATGCATTCACAAAATTGATGCACAATCAACAAATGGGTTATGTTACAAAATGATTGCATCCATAGTCTAATCTGTCTACATGGCCAAAAAGGCCCTTCAACCTCGATGACCATTTATGTAGTTTTGCTTTGTTGTCTCACCATCAAAATTAAGGAATAGATGCCTGCTCCTCCATCTTTAGGTTTGGACTTGAAAAACAACACTTTCATTTTTCTAGGTTTAGTCTGATATTAAAAACAAACCCTCATAGCCTTTGTCATTCACCATGGCTCAATAGCCTTGACAATAGGTGAAAGTAAATACCTTTACTTGGCTTAGTTTTATTTTATCCATCTCAAACTCTATCAAAACATCTTCAACCATGCCATAGGTTTATATGAGCCAGATGCAATGTCCTTTGGGATTGCATGATCATCCTACATTCTTTAAAACTCACATCCTTAACATTTTCCACATTCATCCATTCTAACCATTTTAGCTAACATGGTTTCAATCCCTCAATTCTTGACAATAATTCATTGGAAATATAAAAATTCCCACATTCATAGAGACAGGCTTTTAAAAAGGCTTTAAATATCCTAGAGTTTATCAAATAACTTGTGGCTTTAGCCACATATCTCACCTTTATGTTTAGATTTAAAATACATGCCAAAATTGGTTATAGAACCCATGTATAATTGGTTGGTTTGGTTAAGTTGGAAGATTTAGTTGTTGAGAGATGAGATGGTAATTATATTTGAGCTATCTGCTAAACTAGCACTCAGGCTAGACTTCAAGTTGGGTTGAATGGTTGTTACACCAAATCAACTTGGAACTTAAACTATCACTTGGGTTGGACTTCAAGTTGACATAACACAAACTTGACATGCATAGGTGTTTTATAAAATAGAGGATGTGGTTATAGGCCATGTGGTGGCCTAAGGACCTTCCACGTGGACCTCTCTAATTTCTCCTCATCTTACCACATGTCACAACTAGAAGTACCAAAATAATATATGGTAAATTATAGTTTAAGTGAGAAATTAAAACACTATTACCATATATGGTGGTAGAGTCCCCCTCCATCATAAAAGTGGGATCCACTAGATATGGTTTTTATATCCATCCTTTTATGAACCAATGAGGATCAATGAATAAAAATCTTATGAATCAATATGCTTTATTTAGAGTTTTGATTATGTTGATAACTTCTTTTCATGTAGGTTTTTGCACTTTATGATGGAAGTTGTCTAAGCTCAAATTTGCTTAGTTGTAAATCTAATTTTATTAAATTTTATATGTAGATCATATTTTTGGTATAATCGTTACTTAAATTTAAATATTAGTATTGATTTAGGTAACAATTCAGGTAATAATTCGGGTGATGATTCCACCCTAATTGATGACAAAACTTTTGAGAGCCATAAATTTTGTACCGTAGCTCTAATTGACTCACCATTTGAAATGTTAGAAAGATAAGAATGAGGAGAACATTGTGAGATGGAATGGATATATTCTCTATGGATTTTTACCTATGAAAACCCAATGAAAGTTCCCCAAATTTCAATTTTAGTAGTGCAGTCTAAAAATAACAAGTTTTTAAAAATAGTAATTCCTTGAATTCTATATTATTTTAAATCATGGAAGTTGAACCACTTCATCTCACTTGATATTGGTGACCTTCCACATCCTCCCACTACTTTAAAAATGTGTATAAATGAATATGTAACCTGAAATGGAAATCATACATCTCTTCCTAGAGATAAGCATATAGTTGTATTATGATCTTGAGTTATAAAACATCTCTTCTCAGAGAATTCATTATTACTATGTTATTTTTGTGTTTTTGAAATATTTTTCAACCAAAAATTATGAGTTTTGGATCAGTGGTATCAGATCAGTTTAGCTTGAGAGTGTATGATCTTGAGGATGAGGTTAGGCTACAAAAAACATGGGTGGAAAATAATAGAGCTTCCAAACTATCCACGTATTCACTCCAAATGACTTCAATTGGTCGATGACACTGAGACATCTGATCCTTTCAAGGAAATGGTGAATGAAGCCCTCTAATGACAACAAGCATAGATGCTACAATAATTTACCCAAATTCTCCAATAACTCCTAATGGGAAATTTTGGATCCTCATCTACACTTTTTGGCTCCTCATCCATTGAATGTCCTTTCAATGCCCCAATACCCTTTAAGGTTTAGGTTAATTTTGGTATTCCTACATTTGAAGGAAAAATCAATGCTGATGTAGTATAATTTTTTTTGGATCAATTATCTTCCTAATTCTCTATAAATAAATTCACTGATGGATAAAATATCACTTTTGCTCTTTTGAAAGCATCATTGCCCATGAAAAATTGGTGGGAAGTGTACAAAAAGAGGTTTAGTATAGATGACATTGGCCTTGAGGTGGAAACTACTTGGGATGATTTCATGGAAGTGGTAAAGGAATAATACTATCCCATTGGAGCATATGATGATCTGTACATATAGAGGCAACAACTTTGCAAGGTAAGGACCAATCTATTTAAGATTACACAGACATTTTTAATTCTTTTTCTGTAAGATTGGGCATCCAAGAAAGTGAGAAACATAAGACTCTCAAATATAGTGGTGGACTACAATGGTACATATGGGGGGGAATGAACTCTTTAATTTGGAAACCCTCAGTGAGGCATATAAGTTCATAGTGAAGATTGAGCAGAAGCATGGTAGAAAGAATACAAAGAGTCAGCCTTCAAAATGGAAAAATGCCAATGAAGGTCAAACACGAGGCCAAACTTGGAAGAAAAAGGAGTTTCAAGATAAGAAACCCCAAAAGGGGAAGGCTATAGAATGGTATGATTGCCACAAAATTAGAACTCACTCTAAAGAAGAATGTTGAGCCATCAAGTCACTACTTTTTGAGTCATAATATTCGACATCTACTACTCTATCTCATACACAATCTATAATTGAAAAGGATAAAGAAGAGATTGTAGATGTTAATCCCAACACCATCATCACTTCATCATAGACCTATGAGGAAAGGCCAGATGATAAGGAAATATTATTTCAATCTACATTATGGGTAAAAGGTAAGCCTCTACATTTCATTCTTGATAGTGGGAGTCAAAATAATTTAATCTCTGATAAAGTTGTGAAAAGTCTAAATATATCCATGAAACCTCACCTAAATCCATACAATATTGGATGGTTGAGCCTAGGGAGAGACCTCCGTGTCACCCATCAATGTCTTCTTTCATATGCAATAAAACCTTTCCAAGATGAAGTCTTGTGTGATGTGGTCAATCTAGATATTTGTGATGTACTCCTTGGTCAGCCATTCATATATGATTGACATGGCATCTATGAATCACAAACCTAAATAATCACCCTCACTCTTGGAACACAATACTATAGGCTACCATAGGTACCACCTCCCACATCTATCTCCCTGATCAGTGCCAAGAAATGTAAGAGATTGGTAGAAAAGGCAAAGCAATTCATTTTCATGGTGGTCAAACCATAAAAATCCAAGAAGGTCAATGTTGTAGTCTTGAATACACAATCAAAACAACAATAGAAGCAAATGGGACAAATCATAGGAGAATATGATGACTTATTCAAGTCACCCATAAGAGTTCCACTACATTGCTAGGTAAAACATTTTATCGATTTGATCCTAGGATCACCTTTGCCTAATAGTCCTATGTATCACAGATCAATTTTGGAGAATGATGAGATAAAAAGATAGATTTAAGAATTGATCCAAAAGGGTCACATCAGGCCAAGCTCTTCACCCTATGGTATTCCAATTGTCTTAACACCAAATAAAGATGGAACATGGAGGCTTTGCATTGACTATCAAACCTTAAATAAAATCACTATGAAGAATCACTACCCTCTCCCTAAGATTGATGACCTATTGGACCAACTCCATGGTGAGAATTTATTCATCAAAATTGATCTCAAATCTAGCTATCACCAAATTCCCATCGATCCCACCAATGTCTGGAAGATTACATTCAAATATAAAGAGGGGCTCTTCGAATGGTTGGTTATGACTTTTGGCTTAACTAATGCACTTGAAACCTTCATGAGGATGATGGATGACATATTATGACCCTTCACCAACTCATTCATTTTTATCTACTTGGATGACATACTCATCTATATCAAAACATGGGAGGAACATCTGCAACATCTACAACATGTTCCTAAGGTGCTTTAAACTCTTTAAGAGCATAAGTTGTATACAAATCTTGATAAATTCACATTCAGGATGACAAAAATTTAGCAGCTTAGGTACATTGTGAATGAGGAAGGGGTCCATGTTGATCTAGAAAATATTTAGGTTATTCAAGAATGGCCTACACTAAGGACCCTCATAGAACTTCACAACTTCTTGGGTCTTGAAAATTTCTATCACAGGTTTATTCTTGGATTTTC
Organism: Torreya grandis; assembly: GCA_037957365.1. Classification (NCBI taxonomy): domain Eukaryota; kingdom Viridiplantae; phylum Streptophyta; class Pinopsida; order Cupressales; family Taxaceae; genus Torreya; species Torreya grandis. The sequence continues at coordinate 960,972 of JARHVA010001760.1, forward strand.
ACATGTTGCTTGGTCACTAACCCAAGTGACTAAAAGAGGATCTAAAGCTACATTTTAGTAGGGTGAAATACAATAAAGTGCATTTGAGAATTTGAAGAATAGACTTTGCTAAACCCCTATTCTTGCCTTGCCAAATTTACATCAACCTTTTGAGTTGATGACAAATGCATCTAAATATGCCATGGGAGCTATCATCATGTAACATGGCCATCTTGTTGCATATCATAGTGAAAATTTCACTGATATAGTTAGGAAATATTTGACATATGATAAGGAGATCTATGCCATTGTGTAAGCCTATAAATAATGAAAACACTACATCTTGGGGAAAGAGATGGTCATCCACACTGACCATAGACCATTGGAATTCATCTAGACATAGATTAAACTATGAAATTAGAGGCACCAAAAGTGGGCCACATATCTTTAGGAATTCAATCTAATAATCAAACACAAAAAGGGGAGATCAAATATAGCTATAGATTGTTTGATCTGCCCACCAATTTCTACACTCACAATAGTTCTTGACCAGTTTGGGTGCTCTATATGAAGTAGATCATACCTTTGTTGATACATATTAGGTGATTCAAAAAGGTAAACATGTTTATAATTTTTATTTTCAAGATAATGTCCTCTATCATATGGGGCACATCTATGTTCCAGCTATAGAGCAACAAAAGATGATATGGGAAGCACATTTTAGTAGGACAACTAGATACTTTGGTGTAGAAAAGACATTGGTAGTTCTTCAAAAACACTTCTACTGGCCCCATATGCAAAAGGATGTGGAAAGGTATCTAAAATATTTCACCCCATGTGTGATAGCCAAGCCAACAAATAAGAAGCAAGGATTGTACATTCCATTGACAAAATTAGCTAGGCCTTGGGAATCTATCTCAATGGATTTTCTCTCAGGTTTGCCCAATTCAAAACATGGCAAGGATTGTATTTTTGTTGTAGTTGATCATTTTTCAAAAATGGCTATCATGATTACTTGTAAGAAAAATATATCTATTGAAGAAACTGCTCAACTATATTTTAGTCATGTATGGCTCCATTTTGGTCTCCCCAAGTCCATTTTCTCAGATTGAGACAATAGGTTCCTGAGCATCTTATGGTCCACTCTATGGAAGATGATGGATACTAAGCTGATGAAGTCCATAGCCTTACATCCATAGACTAATGGTCAAATAGAGGTGGTGAACCACTTTATTTTTCACATGATTCAAATGAATCACTCAAAACATCCATGCACATGGGATGAGGGGCTTATTTTCATACAACATGGATATAATTGGGCCCTGTACAGCTCGACCAAGCACAGTCCATTCTAAGCATGCTTCAGGTTCCAACCCATGGCACCAATTGATATAGCTTTTCCATTCTCCACCATGGAATGCACACCTCATGGAAGATCTGAGGTAGCAAAAGCAATAAATTTCATTGAGCAAATGCAACACATCTAGCAGCAAGTTCATGACATCTTGGAGAAGATGAATCAAAAGTATAAGCAATGGCATGACAAACATAAGATTACACACCATTTTACTATGGGTGACAAGGTTTGGTTGTAGATTTATAAGGAATGACTTGTAGGCCCACACAAAAAAATCTGACCTCTATGATATGGTCCCTACACCATCACCATAAAATTTGGAGAAAATGCTTTTGAGTTGAAGCTACTAGCCTACCTTGGTCTGCATCTAATATTCAACATGGAGCTCCTCAAACCATATCATCCAACTCTATTAGACACTTTAGTTATAGAAGAACAAATAGACATTGATAATATTGATCCACATATTTTTGCTTTAGTGGAAGAGGATCAGTTTGTGGACACCTAGATAAAGACAACAAGAGGACGCTCTATTCTACTTTATCAGGTGGTCAAAAGGGGCCAGCTTAGCCACCAAGGTGAGTGGATCATAGAGAATCAAATAAAAACAAAAATACCACACCTGATGAGGAAAATTGATATAATGGGGACCATTTATTCTCAATGAGGGAGGAATGATTTGGGTAATAATCCAGGCGACAATTTGGGTGACAGTTCCACCCCAATTGATGATAGAACTTCTGGGAGCCATAAATTTTGCACCATAGCTCCAATTGACTCACTGTTTGAACTATTGGAAAGATAAGAATGAGGAGAACATGGTGAGATGGCATGGAGCTTCATTTCATGGATTTTTACCCAATAAAACCCAATGGAAGTTCCCTAAATTTCACTTTTAGTAGTGCAGTCTTAAAATAGTAAGTTTCTAAAAATAGTAATTCCTCAAATTTTGTATTGTTTTAAATCATGAAAGTCAAACCAATTCATCTCCCTCGATATTAGTGACCTTACACATCCTATCCCTACTTTAAAAATGTGTATAAATTAATATGTAACCTGAAATGGAAATCAGACATCTCTTCTTAGATATAAGCACATAGTTGTATTGCGATCTTGAGTAATAAAACATATCTTCTCAGATAATTCATTATTACTATGTTATTTTTATGTTCTTGAAATATTTTTCAACCAAAAATTCTAAATTTTGGATAAAGTATTAGCATGTTTGTCTTATATTTTTTGTGGATCACTACTCCTTATTGTCAGTCTTTGTTTTATTGTGGATCAACTACATTATCTAAAGAAAATTTTTGGAGATTCTTAGTGATCATACTTTATTCCTTGTGACTTTTGGTGGAACCTTCTCTTCTTTCTTCTCTAACCTTTTTGTAATTAATCATGAAAGAAGTTTCTATTAAGGGGGAGTATTATTTAATTTCAACTCCCTTCTTTGTTTTTAAAAGGTTCTCTCCATTTTTGTAACCCTTGATTAAGCTTAAGAGGGAGTGTTGGAGAATTAACCATATTTGGGTCCTTCTTAGGTTTATATGTTTATCCTAAGTATTAGTTATGTGTACATTTTTCTATTCATTAATTCATTTTATTCCTACCTTTATGAGGTGTTATCAACTCCATAGTCAACTTGTTGGATTTGGAGTTACTTGCATGTAACTCCTCTCCCTCACATGGAACACACATCCTCCTACTTGTAATAGGATTAGGGTTACATGTCACACATGCCTAAGCTTGTGCATATAACTATTCTTCTCTATTATCTCTATATTAAGAGCTCACCTCTCTCATTCCTCTCAAATCTCAACTCACAACTCATTCTTGTTGTTCTAATTTTTGCTCTTGCATCATTAATGCTCTCTTGGCCTTAGGCCATTAATATTCTAAACTTATGCATGCTATTGTACTTGGAGTTCATTGTTATAAGATTATTAATACTAGAATGTGGGGTTTTTTCACCATTCAATGGTTTTACCTACTTATCAAATCTTTTATCTTAGATTTGTCATTTGTTGTACTTTTCAAGATAATATTATTCATTTTCTTGCTTTTAACTTTTGATTCTTAGTAATATTTATAATATGGTATCAGACCTATAAAGTTGTGTCACATTGATTTTTGAGGTTTTTTATAGGTTTGGAGGTGTAAAAAGAGGCTTTTTTTTCTAAATTTATATTTTTTGTTGAGTTATTCAAAAAACTTTCTTAGCAATTTAACATCAAATCTTTTTGCAAGATTATTAATGGTATTTCAATTCTAATCTTTGTAGTATTCTGGGACTACAATTTTTTTTGTATTTGTATTTTCTTTATCCGTTGCTTCAAGCTTTGGATTTCTATGTTCTAATTTGATATGTAGAGTTTTATTATTGTGAGATTTTCCTTGGATTGTATCTCTATAATCTTTTTATTCAGAATACATTTACATGCATTTACTTTATACGAATTTTTATCTTTCACTATCATAACATGTTGACCAATAACCAATAAAATTCATCTTGTTTTCTATTCTCCTTTTTTGGTTCACATTGAATCATACACACTATTCTTAAGGTGTTTTGTATACAACTATGTACCTAGCTATATTTTGCATTCTATTACATTCCACTTTCTTGTTTGCATAAATTTGAGTGGCACTTTCTTCTATTATTCCACTTTACTCTTTGACTCATTTTCATTGATGTTCATTATGTGTTTTCTTGATCAAATTTTGTGCATCCCTTTATCTTATTTTTTCTCTATTGGCACTATCACTTTGCTTCACTAGTTATTATCTCTTCACTATCTTTGTCTTCAGCTTAGTGCATTTTTTATGTGCTATAACCTACATCATCACTTTCCATTCCTGTGTTGCATTTTATTTTTTGTAGAATTTGTCCTTTTATTAGCTCTCTGTAGTGGCATTTTCTATATATATATTTTAGGAACTTTATCCATTATTTTCTTTATGTTGGTATTTTATCTAAGAATTGAGTTATAACACCTCCTTTTTGTGTATATATCCTTTATATTTGATTTCTAAATTCAAACTTTATCCTTGTTAAAACACACATGGTAATTTGCTTTGGCTATTTTATTTGAAGCTTTCAAAATAACAAGTGACATGTGTCCTTTCCATTTTATTTAAAATTCCTTATTACCCTTTTTTAAATCTTTCTTTATGCATTTTTTAAAAATCAAGTAGACATTTTAATCATTATGCTTTTCTCAAGGATTTTTTTCTCAATTTAAAAACCATTCTTGAAAACTTATGCCACATTTTTTTTATCACTTTTATTCCCATGTAGCATAGTTTTTTTTACTCATGCAATTATTTCTCAAAAAATACAAAGAAATTTATAAATACTTGTTTATTAATGTTTTGATTCCAAAGCATTCAATTTAAAGTCATCATTTTTTTTTGGTTCTCACTCGAAGGATTTTTTTAAATTGAAAATAAACTCAAAAGTGGGGAAGGAATATTCATTTTTGAAAAACACTTCAAACAAAAGTTTACTTAATTTTTTAAAAAAAGTGTTAAAAAAAGGTTTTTTAAAATTTTTATAATTTTATAAAAGTAATAATACTTGTTTGTGTTTTTATAAATTCTTAAAGTTAAAAAAAAAAGGCTTTTTAAAAATTTTCTGATTTTATAAAAGGAATAATACTTGTTTGTGTTTTTTTTAAATATATGCAACTTTTTTTAATTATGAGGTAATTAAAATCATTTTTTATAATTGATGTTTTGGTGTAGTCTTACATTTACAAGTGATACATTTAGTGTAAGCTTGATTTTAAGTATTATTGGTTATTTTTTAAGCTTATACGTTGTATGTAAGATTTTTTATCACATCTTAACCTATTTAAAATGACTTTCAAACTTGCTATTTTTTTAACATTTAAACATTCTTCACATCAAATACATTTAAAAAATGAAGAAAATTTTGCACTTAAACATGAGATTCACGTTCAAAATGATATAATTTCTACATTGCATAATTTTATTATCACAGTTTAAAATGATTTTCAAAACCAAATGATGAACATGCAATCCTCTATTGAGGCTCTAAATGATAAATTTACATATTTTGATAATGATAATAGTTTTAATGATGATGGATATATTTGTGTTTTTAAACAAACTCAAAATCATGTGAATAATTATTCAACAACCTCAGTTTAAAAATAATGTACTCCATAGGGTACATTAGTGGAGGTCTTGGTAAGTGTGAATCTAGTATACTCAAACTTATTTTGCCTCTTTCTAATGTTTATTATAAAGGTCTTAGTTTTAATGATTCATCTTCTTCTAATGCTAAATAAGAATCTTATTGTCCTCATCATCAAAGGACTTATAAAACAACTTGATTTGATTATACTACTTATAATTCCCATGCTTTGGTTAAAATTACTAAACCTTGTGCACTTTTTGGAAATCATGGGAATCATATGCATAAATGTTGAAAATTGTACCCATGAAAATATTTTGAAAAATATACGCATGACACTTTGCATTGTTGGAAAATTACTAAATCTCCTATCTATAAGGGTAAAATTATTTGGATTCCTAAAATTGATGAATCTTTTAGAGACTTTGATGTGTCCTTTTGTGATAATTATTCTAATGCTTCATGTAGAATATCTTTTACAAGTGACACATCTTCTTTGTCTCCATTTTGATTAACTAAATCTCTTTTTGCATTCCTTACTTCTTGTTGCAAAAGATATATGATTTGATTAGAGCTTTAATTGTGTTGACTAACTTATTTTTTTGCAATTTTATACACTTTATGATGGAATTTTTCTAAGCTCAAATTTACCTAGATATACATCTACTTTTATTACATTATGTATGTAGATCATATTTTTGGTATAATGGTTACTTAACTTGAAATATTAGTGTTAGCATGTTTGTCTTGCAGGTTTTGTGGATCATTACTCTTATTATTGGTGTTTGTTCCATTGTGGATCAACCACATTGTTTAAATAGGATTTTTGGTGATCATGCTTTCTTCCTTAAAATTTTTGGTGACACCTTCTCTTATATCTTCTCTAACCTTTTGTAATTCCTCTTGAAAGAAGTTTTTATTAAGGAGGAGTATTATGTAATTTAAACTCACTTTTTTATTTGTAAAAGGTTCTCTCCACTTTTTTAATCCCCTATTAAGCTTGGGGGAGTGTTAGAGAATTAAACTTATCTAGGTTATTCCTAGGTTTATAGGATTATCCTAAGACTTAGTTATGTGTACATTTATTATATTTATTAATGTATTGTATTCTTACCTTTATGAGGTGTCACTCAATTCCATAGTACACTTATTGGATTTTAATTTACTTACATGTAACTCCTCTCCCCCACATGGCACACACATTCTCCCCACTTGTAAGAGGATTAGGGACACATGTCACACATTCTTAAGCTTTTGCATATAACTCTTATTATCTCTTAGAACTATATTAAGATATTAGCTCTCTCATTCATCAATACTCTCAAATCTCAACTTGCAACTCATTCTTTTTGTTATGTGTTTTTCTCTTGCATTATTGATGCTCTCTTGGCCTAAATCCATTATTAATCTAGGATTCTACATGCTATTGTACTTGGAGTTCATTGTTGCAAGCTTCATAATACTAGAATGTGGGGTTTTTCACCATTCAATGGTTTTCTCCACTTATCAAATCTTTTTATCTTAGATTTGTGATTTTCTCTACTTTTCAAGGTAATATTATTCATTTTCTTTCTTTTAACTTTCAATTCTTGGTAATATTTCTAATAAAATCACTATAATATATTTTATTAAATACTTTGGAGATTACATGATTAATTAATATTTTGAATTTTTTTCATATTAATATGAAAACTAAAATTATAAAGGATATCATCTAAATAATTTCACAAAAGGTATAGTTATAATTAAATAAAAATTATTGATCCTTTGTTGAATGATCTTATTTAATTTATAATGAGAGTAGAGAGATGGGAATTGATTATTATACCACCTAAACTAACTTTTCATCTTCATTATATTCATGAAAATATAAAATAGTAATAATCCTAGATTGAAATTACTTATGGGGAAGGGTATAAATGCCTTCATTAAGAATTACTCATGTTATGTACTTTTAACAAACCAATGTCTAGATTATTGTTAGGGATTAAATTTTCCATCTTCATGGTAGACTAACTTCTTATGACCATTCACTTAGATTGCATGAATATGTTACCATCATGAGGATGATGCAAAATTTAATCTCATATAATTATAGAGATTTTTGTTTTCATTTCCTTTTACTACTTTAGAGGGATGCAGACTATCAGATCTGATAGATTGTCAACTCATGTAAATTTAGATCACAATAATAAATGGTAGACTCTAAGAGGTGCATTAAATTAATAATTTAATGTTACAAATCCCAACATGACTTATGTTTCCATTGGAATAATGTTTAGGCTAACATAATTATTATTATGAATCAAATATGTGCTATTGGTTCATTTAAATGTTGTGGGATCCATGAGTTTTACCTTTGTATAATGATAGAAATATACTTTGAAAAGATTGCTATATAGCCATTATAAATGTGCCATTACCTTATTTTTATGTGGTGGGACCCATGTTTTTATGCATTTCTAATGGTTAAATTATGATCTAATTGACTCAATGAATAAGACCCACTGATATTCTATTTTTTAATAGGATAGTTGATTTGGATTTGATGATGCATAATTGGTCCATGTAGTTCATGGAACCCATGCCTTTTCCTTTTTCCAATGGAATAAATCTTATTTATAACCTTGATTATGAGGCTTAAAAATGTATTAACAATTAGATTAGTTTGTTATCAATAGAGAATTATGTGGCATAGATGAATTAAAACTTTTTAATTTTAGGTTAATCCAATTCATTTGATTGAAATGAGATAGATGAATCACGTAATTTTGGATAAAAATTAACAATGTAAAAATTAAAAAAGTGTGTTGCTTATTATTTGATGTAATGGGTTTCAATATGGGTTATTAAATCACACTATGTAATTTAGCCTATATTTTCACTTTAATCCTATGACTTTATTAAAAATTATTAATGCACGAACCATATCTTAACACATAGTGATTTTTACACTACATTTTGGTGACTCTAAAGACATTCTTACTTGGAATAATTATAAGACTGGTAGCTTATCCATTAGACCATAGAGTCATTATTCATAATGGAAACATTCTCATGACAAGAATAAAGGTGAGAATCCTTGATGGATAGTGAAATTTAATTAGACCTTTCACCTGTATTTGAGTCCTAACCTCTTCGTAACCCTTTTCTTATGTTTTTAATATGTTTTCCATGATGTATTAGCCAAATAACAAGGAATTATATTTAAAATAAATATACTCCTATATAAATATCCTAACAAGGAATTTTACATCTAACACCTACTATTTTGGCACTTATTTACATACAATCAACCAATATTACAACTCAAACACTCTACATACTACTCAGTTTTCACACCTAGACATTTATATGCTTGATCAAGAAAGGGCCTAGGAAAAATTCATTCTAGTATACTGTGCAAGTTTATGGTGTACATTCCTTAAGGGATAACTACATGTGATCTAAGACCCATAGCATTGGGTTTAATGTAGGTAGTGGTCAGGATAATAAAGGTTATGATCTACACAATCATAACATCTCACAACCTAGTTTTTCATTTTATTTTACATTTGATTAGTTTAATATTTCATGTGTGTAGGTATTCATTAGGATTTTGGAGAATATTCATCCAAAATAGTGACACAAACAAGCTCTTTCATGACACAAAATCACCTATAATATCTGCAAAAACTCTTGTAGCTTCCTTGAATGTTATATAGTCACTATAGAAGGGACATTAGTGCAAAAATTGGACACTAATGCCACATGGAACTATTATCCTAAGAGGGGTGTTACTATCTAGAGATAGATCTAGAAAAAAATTCAAAATACAAAAGACTCCTATATGTCTACTCAACCATCTCTAGTATCCTGATCTATGAAAAACTCTGTGTATATATAGATAAGTTCATTTTCTCCTTACACTTATTAATTAGGAGGAGGATTATTTGTATGCGGAGGATTCCCAATAGTAGTGTTAGTTTTCATAAGTGTGGTAGAAGAATAAGGAATCTTGGTAAATCTACCATTCCTGGTAGGAGTGTAAATAGTATTATCATCAAGGTTTTTAAATAATTAGGAATCATATAGATTATCAATATGAGTGGTTTCAACCATGCTACTTTGGGAAGTGATAAGGCTTGTTGATCTTGTTATGGGTGTAATAAGAGGATTGTGAACATTGGTTGTAAGAGGTGAAACATAACATGAGGTTCTAACATTTGATATAGATAGGTTGATGAGTTTAAAAATTTTAGGTTTAAAATGTATAAAAATAGTATAAGGTATATGATTGTCATGGTTTTGGATTTGTCTAATATGACTCTTTGGATCTACTATACAGTTTGGGTTAGATCAAAATTGAAAAGATTTAGAATGATGTGGTGAAGAGCTACACCATAAATATTTATATTCTATGGTGGAAAGGAAGGGTAGGAGAGAACAACACATGTACATCTAGAATGGGTTGAGACTATTAAGAAATAATTTGATAAGAGGCTTCATGATGCCAAGTAGGAGTGGATATCAGAAAGTTAAGAGAAAAAATAAGGACAAAATTGGCCTAAAAGAGGGATAGTGTTGAATGATACTAAGTCAATATGTTGGTTCCCAGTTATACACCTTGTACACTTGGACTTACACACTTTAGAGAGAATGGAAAGCAATGATGGAAAACCTGCTAGTATGTTGTTGTAACTAGGGAAAGGTTTAGCATAAATATTAGACTGAATGTATAAAATGACTAAGAAGCACCTACAAATGGTATGGTTAGCTCCTTGATAGTTTTGGCTCTACCTAAACCAAGGTGAGAGGACCTATGGGGTAGCTTGCTCACATGGAGAGATTTTTCAATTCAATCTCCATGCAGATTTTTGGCACAAGGAATAAAAATGACTAGGGCATAACCAAGTTTTCACACTTCACATATGAAGGGTTCTTACATTAAATGCACAATAGTCATAAAAAAGATATTAAAGATAAATAAATTGTTACTAAAATCTTCATTCTGAATAATATTCAACAATAAAGGGGCTGAATAAAGTATTACAATGCTAGGATTTAAATTAAAAAGTACAAAAACATTTCAAATAAGTGATATATTATGTGTTTGTAAGGCAAATAACACTTATATTATGAAAAAGTCATGTTATTTGTAGGGTAGGATAGGGTAGGACAAGTTAGATGATTAAAAATAAGAAGGGTAGCATATTAGTGGTTTCCAAACAATAGGGTATCTAGTAGTATTTCATGACAATATTCCTTAGTAAATATGAAAAAAAACTTCAAATGTAAGATAATGGTAAAAACCAAATGATCCTTGGGAGACTAGAATATAAATTGAAACTAATATTTCAAATACTTTAACATGTTGAATCTATAAACTTAGGGTGCCCAAACAAGTTATTCAACAACCTATCCTAAACTAATTTAGAAAGAGTTTAAATCTAAATCTATGCTCAAAATGACAACCAATAGTGAGCACAAACCCAAATATCCAATCAACAATTATTGAAAAACATTTCATTACACTTCATCTAAAATAAACAACAAAGAACCACAAGCATTTTCATTAACTTGAAAATAAATACTACAAACATCAACACTTCAAAATGCTACCATGGGGACAAGAACGGTGATATTTTTATTTTGACAAGGGAGACATAAACATGCTCTCAAAGATTTCTAATGGTTGTATTGCTATAACCACCTTAGCAAGGGAGATAACATCTATATACAATAATTGATCCCAAAAAAAATCTATAGAACATGGACTTGGAGGAAAGGAACACCTAAAATAATGATCAACAATAACCAATAGCCAACAACAACCTTTGAATGGAGGGGAATCCCCCATTTATAAATTTTCCACCCTTCTCAAATCTAGGACTATGGATTGAAATTTACAAAAAATTACATAATAAACTTTCTCATTCCATCAAGTTTCTCCCAACTAGAAAATGCCCTTGGCCATGCTTGAGATTTTTGTCCATTTTTAAGAAAAATCATTGTTGCAACTACCTCTCCAAGGAATGATGAGGAATCACAACTGCCTAGAGATGCTCTTGACCACTCTTTTTCATAGATAAAGGGAGAAAATCATTTGAGGATCTAAACAGACTTTATATTTATGTATAAATACCTAAAGATGCCCTTTTACACTTGCCTGGAAGGTAAATTCTATGGTAGAGGCCAAACAAACTTTTTTACCATGTATAACTTCTTAGAGATTTTAAGGAATGGTTACTTACACAACTAAAACCTCTTGAACAACTATCTTTATTTTTATGCATGCCATAGAACAACCTATTCTTGCATTGATGGCTTAGGAATGATCTAATTGTGATATGAAATAGAAAATGATCCATGATCATGATTGGAAATATTTACTCTAGAATAGCTCATGAACCTTCTTCTATGCTTTGACTCATTTCTCGGCCAAGAAAGAGCCATCAAGTTTAAATTTTTTGACCAATGATTTTCACACATCAAGATTTGGCATGACACAATTTATCCAAATAAGAATTTATGGGGCCCATGAGTTACTAAGTTGATTTATTGGCTCCAATCTAGACACTTGTCACTTCTTCATGCAATATAGGCCCTTTGAAAAGTCCATCTCAACTCGCATTGTTGGATTTTCTCACCCAAGCAAGCATGTGTCATTGATATTAATCCAAAGGATTAAATTCCATTGGTTTCCTATAGGTCTTGTATTAAAATGGTTTCACTTGGCAACTTCATGGGCTCTCTACATCCTAATCTATTAATCTTGTTAGGATAATGTGCTCTATCTAAGTGGTGGTCCTGCATTCATTTTTTGCTTTATTGACAAGTTTTGAATTAATACGTGTCATATATCAGATTGTGTACACTTGAATGCACACCATCAATCTCCAAAAATGTTCTTGATCTTTAAATCATACCTCGTAAGCTCAACACTTGTCACACATATACTTGTTCTAGGTTCTTTTGACTATTTGGCTTTGATCATGCACCATCAAATCATCCTACTCTATAAAAATGCATGCCATTAGATCTACCTCTATTTGAAAATAAATGGCTACTTCATTGGGTCTAAAATTGATGCTCATGTGACTATCCTAGAACATTTGAATCCCAACAACTACTTGTCATTCCTTAAAATTGACATCTACATGCCTGTTAAAAGATGTCTGAGAGATCATCACAACCATGCAATTCAAGAAAGTTTATTTAGGACTTTACTCATCAATGCTTTATCTTCATGTGGCCTTTTTGGATCAGGCATTTATCTTCCAGGCAATTTCTCCACAAAAATTTGGTATTCATATTTTGTGGTCTGCAACATCTTGGTCTTCAAGAGAATTATTTTAAGCATCTATCCTAAAATAATATCTTTGAAGCATTGAGAATTCTTTCAGACCTTTTTCATGTTGGAACAATTATCTCAAACAAAATGTCTAAAATAATTTCCCCAAAATAAATAATCCCTACATCTTTCAAAGAAATTTGACTTCACACTTTCATTGAAGAAATGCAATTCTTTCAGACTTTTTACATAGGTAAAATGTCTGATGGAAATATGACTTCTACACCATAGCAATTTTTTTGAAATTACCCTTTAGAATTTTGAACATACCCTTCCATATTTCTAAAATTACCTTTCAAGCCCTTTGTGCATATCCTTTAGAAGTTTTTTTAAGGGCACTTGCCCTAAATAATTTCCCTTCAACCTTTTGGAATGGCCATTTAAATCTATTGAAAGTGCCCTTTAGACTTATTGAAAATGTCCTCTAGTTCCTTTAAAAGTGTCCTTTGGAAATTTTGTAAGGGAAAAATTCACATAATAAATGACCCTTTTGAGATTTTGCAAAGGAGAAATGACCTTTCAATATTTTTGTACAAATAAAATTCTTGAAGGAATTGGCCCTTTAGAAATTTTGTAAGGGAAAAATTCCCAAAGGAATAATCCTTCAGACATTTTGTATGGATAAAATGTCCAAAGGAATAATCCTTCAAAATTTTTGTAAACACTTTGAGTGAAATAAATAAGTCCTTAAAATTAACCCAAAATAATGTAAATATCCCTTCAAGATTTTTTTGTAGACAAAATGCCTGAAGGAATTATCCATTTATGCTTTTTGTGCAAATAAAATTCTCAAAGAAATAATCCTTTGGACTTTTTGTGTAAAAAAATTTATCGAAGGAATAATCCTTCAGACTTTTTGTAAACACTTTTTCTAAAAGAATCTAAGGAATTTGTACCAAGTATAGACTAAATTAACATAATAAAATACTTGATGAAAAATTCTCAAAGTAAATATACTAAGTAAAGACCAAGTTAATTCACCTAGTTGATTTAACATGAACTTGACCTTTCAAATGAACACTAGAAAATAGGAATATGGCTAAGGACTTAGGATTTGATACTCAAATCAGGTTGGAATTACGCATTTACATTTCAAAAATCCCAACTTACCTTAATATAATTTTATGCACTAACATTATCTCTCTCCCAAGGATGCATACCCCTCATGGGTGTGTAAAGAACCCCAAAACATAAGACTAGGTGCCAATCCATTGGGCCATGAAGTCAAGACTTAGTAATTTTTAGAAAATGCTCATGAAAGATAAAAAATCATGATAGACTTAACAAAAATAGATCAATAGGATCTATAAATGAAGACACAATAGAACACAAAGGGAAACTGTACAAGCAAGGCCTAAAATAGAAGGATAATAAAACAACATAAAGACAATGCAATAAAACACTATACAATATGGTACACATGTTAAGGACTAAATCAATGAAGTGTTTTAGATGTTTTCCATTGACTATCATCTCCAATATTTCACCATATAAATTTATCAATAATAAAGTATGCTCTCGAATCCAACAGTCAATGGAATAGGGACCCATCCACAAGGCATCAAACTTGCCATGTTTTCCTTTCTCCTCATGCCTACTATCCCAAAGTAGAGCCAAATAACCTACTTGGAAGGTTATTGGAGTGACCTTCCTATCAAATATTTTCTTCATCTTCTCTTTGAAGTTGAGGTGTCTTTCATGAGCTTGTCTTTAAATTTCATCAAGCTCAATAATCTAGTTCATCCTACTTTCATAGTGGTGGATCTTCTCTTCATCCCCTAATTGTTGCATGAGCTGATAGGTGGGTAATAATAAATCCATAGTAAAAAATACTTGAGCCTCATAAACAATATTAAAATGACTTTTACCTATATCTCTCTTAGGAGTGATCCTATTAACCCATAAAGCAAATTTTAGTTGTTCACCATACTTCTTTTTTACTTCCAATGATCGTTTGATGATCTTGAGAAAGTTCTTCTTACTTGATTATACTTGCCCATTCCCTTGAGGATTGTAATTAGAATAATAGGTCAATTCAATCACATAATATTTTCATAATACCACTAAAGGTTTAGCTTTGAAGCTCATAACATTGTTAGTAACAATTTTAACAGGCACACCAAATCTACAAATAATTTAATTAAAAAAACTCCATTACTACCTGGTGCATTAATTTATTTTTAAGAACTACCTCAACCCATTTTGTGAATTATTTAGTTACAACTAGTATCCATCTATGTCCAACACATGATTAATCAACAATTCCTCTAATGAAATCCATTCCCCATTGTCTGAATGAGCCTTTAATCATTAGTTTCAAAGGGAGAGAACCTAAAGCTTTCATCCTCTAAGCAAAGCACTGACATTTCTCACACTTTATAAATTTATAATCAACATCCTTGAAAAATAATGACCACCAATAACTATCTCTCATAATTTTATGAGAATTAACCTTAGGTGCAAAATGGCCCCCACATACTCCACTATGGAAGTCTTCAATCAGGATGACAATCTATTCTTCTAACATGCATCTTAGGAGAACCCCATCTGATTCTTCAATGATAGTCCATTCTTAGTTAGGAGATATTTCTAGGAGACAATATTAAGAGCTCTTATTTTATTATTATCCAAGTCAAGGGGATAGTTCATATTTTTCAAGTAGTAAACAATGTCTCTATACCATAGAGAAATGTTAAATTAACTCAAGGAATCATCCAAATTAAAAACAATAGTGTTTACCTCAATATATTGAAAATTGGTCTTAGCCATAAGCTTGGCTAGAGCCATCCATATTACTAACTTGGTGGTCTAAATATCCATGTCATATTCATGTAGCTTGTTGACCCACCTATATCTCTTTCTAGATACTTCATTCTGAGTTAAAATGTCCTTCACCATGGTGTGCAAGACATAGTAAACAATCTTTGAACTCAAAATATATGGCCTAAATTTTTTAACAATATTAAAAATATCAAAATATTATTTTTCCATGATAGTATAGTTCAGTTTAGGACCTTGCATATCTTTGCTAAACAAAGATATGGGCTGCTCATAATGGTCCTCACTCTTTTACAATAGAACAATAACAATAGTATTGTATGATGCAAAAGAGAATATTTGGAATGGCTTTGTATAATCAAGGTTGGCCAAGATAGGAGTAGACTTTAAAGCTCCCTTGATGTCACTAAATGCTTGCATGGCCTTTTCCTCCCATTTGATGGTCTAGTCCTTCTTCAGCATAGAAGTAATAAGCAAAGTAATCTCTACAAAATTGGACACAAACCTTAAAATTTAATCTATTCAAAGAAATATTGAATTCATTTCTTTGACTTTAGGATAGGCACTTTATCAATGGCTTCAACCCTTTTAGGTTCAATCATGACACCATCTTTGGACACTATATGTCCTAGCAACTTGGCCTTTTGTATTCCAAAGTGGTACTTCTTGGGATTAAGTGAAAATTCTAACTCATTACATTTGATCAACACTTTTTCTATATGCTCTAAATGTTCTTCTCTAGTCTTGGAGTACACATTGATTCCATCTTAATACACAATAATGAACTGGTTAATTATCCTTGCAAAAGTGATGTCCACAGCTCATTAGAACATTTCACTAGCATTCATTAACTTAAAAGGCATCCTCATATAGACATATGTGCCCCAAGGTGTAGTGAACATAGTCTTGGACCTCTCATATTCCTTTACTAAAACTTATTTTTACCCTAAGAAGCCATATAATGTGGACAACATCTCTGATCTAGTAATGCTTTGTAGTAGGTTTTGCCTATTGGGTAGGGCTTAATTGTCTTTTAAAGAAGCTTTGTTTAGATTTATGAAATCCACACAAAAGTGGATGTCACCATTTTTATTTCTTAATAGGACTAAATTTTTAACCCATGATGACTACCAAATGGGCAAAATTATATCACCTTCACTTAGCTTCTTTAACTCATCTTGTATCCTGGTGGCTAAGATGGGATTAATGGATCTTTATTTCTGCCTAAAAGGCATGATATCAGGTTTTAATGGGATGACATGTTAGAAAAAAAATTCCCTATATGATTTTAGCTAAAAATACTACCATGTTAAGAAATCTCGGTACCCTCTTAACAACTTCATGTAAGCTTGTTTCTTAGCTACACTTAGGTGAGTACCCAGCCAAACATTTCTTGGATTCTCATGAGAAACCAAGTTAAAATAAATTACATCTTTTGAAATGAATGAGTCTCTTGAATTGATTTTATCAGCTCCATAAAAATATTATTCCAAACTCACTAATCCCCTTAGGATCATGTTTGTCTTTAGCTAAATAATGTCCTTCCCAAACATGGTTTCCTTCCCATCATGAACCTGAAACATAGAGTCCAAGTCTATGCACTGGTCATAGAACTTAGATTCACAATTCAAAAACCTCTTAATCTATTCATCATCATCAAACACCTACCAATGATGAAAATTGTCTAGGATTGAGGGCTAAACAAGCATCTCCCCTTGATACGAACAATGAGGGCTCATATTTTCAATATCAAATTGAGCACCTAGCCTTAAAAGTCTATTAGCTTCTTGGTTAAAACTTCTATCATGATAACATAGATTTAATTCATAAAAAAATTCAATAAAATCCAAAACAACATTTTGATATTGTTTCAAACTCTTATTCTTTATGGTAAAATCCAACGGACTTACTTTAGCACTAGCCCAAAATTTCCCTTGACAAGCAAACATTTAATTCCATATTCATGGGAAATCCTTAAACCAAGCAAGAGTGCCTCATACTAAATATTATTGTTTATGAACTCAAAACAAAGATAAAAATAAAACATAAAACATTTACCATTAGGGGCATAAAAGACAACCTCAAATCCATTTCCAATATTAGATCAAGCCCCATCAAATGACATCTTCTAAACTACACCTTCTTTATTAGGTTTAATGTCAAGAACAACAAGCTATTGACTAGTATCAACATTCCCAAAAAAATTTCCCAATTCAACATCTATATATAATACTTCATTGAGAGCATGTTTTGGATCTTTAATTACATGTAGCAGCTTTGACTCTCTATAAAGTCTGACCATCTTAACGTCCAAAGGAATGGTGGCATATGAAAGGTCTATGTGTACACTTCCACCTATGCTAGAAACCCATTTATGTGATAACAACATCCCCCATTTAGGCAAAAATTCTATAAATACCATGTCCATATTCAAATACTTTCTTGGATGCACTTCCAACTATACCACCAACCCCTTGACTTGTCCAACAACTAGAACCTCTTGTGAGTCCATGGCATAACACTTGATAAAAGCTCATATGATATTCACTCTAAGCTCATTTAAGACAACCAAGGTCATCACATTACATGAATCTCTAGAATAAAACATTCAGTTATGAACAATCAAACCATTGATCAATAGGGTTGTGTAAAATGGATCCATATTTAACTAACTTTCTACAAGTGTAGTCCCCAAATAGACCTCTAGAGTGGGTTTAATAGCCTCTTCTTATTCTTCATATTATTTTAGGAGTGGTTGGGGTAATTTAATTTCATTTTCATCTAACCTTTCACCAAATTCTAAATATTCAAAGGCCCTCTTCCTATGTTCAATTATTCTTAATAATTCAATAAGTGACATGATGATTTTTATTTGACTCAACACTTGAGCCATATCACACACACTATACTAACGAATAGGCATATTTTTTAGAAGGGTAACAACACCTTCAATTAGAATACAATCAATCAAGGTTTGAAGTGGAGTAGGATGGGGTGGATTTGAAACTTTGACATTAGCTTTCAAAGGTAGATTTTATTTGAATTCATTATCACCCTTAGGGATACTAGATAATATGAGCATTATGTTTATCTCAGTAGGAGCACCTCTAGGCTTAGTAACTTGGATCACAAGTGCTATCTTGGAAGATTTTAGGACTATTTTATCTATCATTTATTCCTTGCTTACATTCCCTACCTTTAGATTTATAGGGGTAATGTCTTGAGGAGCAATACCTAGTTGCCTACTTCTCAAGTTGTATTCCTTCTTTTGGGAAGATATTTCATTAATTAATAGCTACATGTCCTCAACTAATGGAATTCACCCAAGATATTTATTAATCATCATAGATCATAAGAGATCAAAATCATGAATAGGTAATTTATATGCTTATGCCATAGTAATATCACAAGAAAAGTCAAAAGTTGAGACACTCTCCATTTTAACCATGCTCTAAAACTGATCAACCATAGTATCATTCAATAATTCCATGGAGGTAGTTGATTCACTTTGAATAATTTGATAATCAAACATAAAAATCTCATATTTGGATGATGGATATTCAATTTCATCTAAATATTCATCAACTTGTTTAGAAATATCACATGTAAGGTGTGGAAGGAATCACTTGTCATACCAATCAATGTTTAAATTAGAATTCATAACATTTACCTTGGCATTTAAAGGATCAAGAACCTCCTTTCTAGATAACCTATTATAGTTTCTATCCATCCTTTCTTCACATGCAGGCCTCTTCCCTTTATCATTATCTCAATGGTGTAAAGTAGGACCCCTTTATGCTTGATTCAGATTTAGATCCCACTCATAGTTGGTAGATACATGAGAGACTCCCTTTGTAGCTCTAGCCAACTTATATGATAATTTTTTAATAGTAGAGGCCAAATTTTTGATAGTTTCCTCCAAGTTGGCTATCTTTATGGGCTATGTCTTTTTTAGATTCACCAACTTCACATCAACCCATTTTTTCATAGGATTTCCCACATCCTTGATGTTATTCTCAATCTGTATGGCCATATTGAATTCAAACCATAGGGTAGTGGGAGCCTTTTCCCTGAAGTAGTACACAACCTTATTATCAAAAGCATCACAATACTTTATCAAGCACACTATATCACTAGGCTTGATGTTTTTAGGCAGCCACATCATAGTCTTGTCGAACCAGGTGGTGAAGTCCTGAACACACTCTTTGGGTTTGTTCTTGATGTTTTTAAATATATCCAATAGAAACCTTGGATCAATCCTAACACCATACTAAATTCTAAAAAAATTATGTATCTCTTCCCATGAATCAATACATCCAGTGGGAAGGGAATTAAACCATTTATGATCATCTTCCTCCACCATGTGCAAAAAAAAATTAATGCACACATCCTCATATTCAACCTTATAATCTTTAATAATATTTTATAAGTCCCTCAAGTGATGATCACCACTCACTATATTGTTCCCTTGGAAAATTGGGAGGCATTTCTTAACTTCATTTGGGATTTCATTAGGGTAGCCTTCCATTTCATCAAAATTGATAGGCCTAAATCTAAGAACATGGAATTTAGGATGTGCATTCTCATATTAGACCATATGCATCATGATTGGTTCAATATTAATTTTAAAAATAAATGGAAAAGGTATATGAGAGGATATAGAGGTGGACTTGGTGGATTAGAGCTAGGAGGGGATTTAGCTAGTTGAGAAGGAGTTGGAAAATAAATAAGACTATGTGTTTTAGAATCAGTAGAAGAGATGTGATAGTCCTCAACAATGGGAGGGTCAAAAATATCTCAATATTATTAAGGTCTTGATGGTCCTTAGGAGCTAAAATCTACCCTTCAATATGCCTCTAGACTTGTCCCCTTCTTCTTTGAGGAATACTTAAGGGTGGAATAAGTTTCTTAGATGGGTCACCTTTGAAAGATGATCTCAATCCTTATATATTTGCAAATAAAAAATTACTCAAAGCTAAAAATTAGTAAATTTTTTAGAATAGGCACCAATCTTTCTTAGAACTAGAAAATAAAGTTGAATTCACCACTAGAATCTAACATCTAGAATATAACAATTGATGAACTATTTGTGATACATGCTAAAATTATACTTACTAAAGATTAATGAGATAGAGAATAAAGACACTAAATTTTTTAAAATAATGTTAAAAAAGGACATAACAACTTTCAACATGCAATGTTAATAGTTATTTGCAATAGACTTAGTAGAAGTCAAATTGTCAAACCTTAAAAATTTCTTGGCACATCTCTAATGGAGTGTTATGACATTAAAATCCAAGATAATCAAATTAGTGTAATAAGAATAGATAACTTCACAAGATTAAATACTTACAGATCTAGAAACAATACCTAGAAACACACAAGTAACCAATATTTCAATTTAGTCCCTAGTAATGGCACTAGAAGAGTATTGGTTCCTAGTTATACACCTCATACACTTGACCTTGCACACTTGAGAGAGAATGGTAAGTAATGATATAAAACTTGCTAGTATTTCATTGTAGCTAGGGAAGGCTTTGGCATCAAGATTAGAACAAATGCAAGAAATTATTGAGAGGCACCTACAAAGGGTATGGTTAGCTCCCTACTACTTTTGGATCTCCCTGAACCAAGGTGAGAAGACCTATGGGGTAACTTGCTCACATAGAGAGATTTTTCATTTCAATCTCTATGGGGATTTTTAGCACAAGGAATAGATATGACTAGGGCATAACCAAGTTTTCACACTTCACTCATGAAGGGTTGTCACAGAAAAAACATAAATGTTTTAAGTGATACACAAGCTACTAAAGATAGATGAAATTATGACTGTAATCTTCATTCTAAAGAATCTTAAATAAAAAAGGGGATGAATAAAAGATTATAATGTTAGGATTTGAATCACAAAATATAGACACATTTCAAATAAGTGAGATCTTATGCAGTTTCAATGTAAACAAAACTTATAGTACATAATAGGACATGTTAATTATAGGGTAAGATAGGGTATACCAAGTTAGATGATTAAAAATAATGAGGGTGGTGTGTTGGTGGTTTCCAAACAATAGTGTATCTAGTAGTATTTCATGACAATATTCCTTAGTAAAGATGCAAAATAAAAAATTCAAATGCAAGATAATGTTAAACACTAAATGATCCCTAGGATAATAAAACATACATTAAAACTAATATTTTAAATACTTTTTTATGTTAAATCCATAAGCCTAGGGTTCCCTAACAAGTTATTCAACAACCTATCCTAAAGTAATGTAGAAAGAGTTTATAATCTAAATCTATGCTCAAAATGACAACCAGTAGTGAATACAAACCCAAATATCCAATGAGAAATTATTGATAAACATGATGTTGCACTTCATTTATATGAAATAAAAAAGAACAAAAATCATTTTCATTAGCTTAAAAACAAATATTACAAACATCAAAACTTCAAAATGATACCATGGGGACAAGCATGGTGAGATTGCTCTTTTGACAAGGGAGACATAAACATGTTCTCAAAGCTTGTTAATGGCTATACAATTGTAACCACCTTAGTAAGGGAGAAAAAATATACACACATCAATTGATCCCTAAAAAAATTATACAAAACTTAGACTTTGAGGAAAGAAACACCTAAAAAAATGACCAACAACAACCAACAACTAATAACAACCTTTGAATGTAGGGGAATCCCCCTATTTATACATTTTTGATCCTTCTCAAATCTAGGACTACGGATTGCAATTTACAAAAAACTTCATAACAAACTTTTCCATTCTATCAAGTTTTTCCCAACCAAAAAATGCCCTTAGCCACACCTAATATTTTTATTTATTTACAAGAAAAATCATTGTTTCAACTACCTCTACAAGGAATGATGAGGACTCACAACCACTTGAAGATGTTCTTAACTGCTTGCTTGCATATATAAAGGGAGAAAATAATTTAAGGATACAAAAAAACTTTGTCCTTATGTGGAACTACCTAAATATGCCCCTTTACACTTGACTAGAAGGTGAATTCCATGGTAGAGGATGAATAAGCTTTATTACCATGTGTAATTGCTTGGAGATGCCGATGAATGGTTTCCTACATAATTAAAACCTCCTGGACAACTAGCTTTATTTTTGGGTACACCATAGAACAAATATTATTATAATGATGGCTCAAGAATGATCTAGCTATGACATAAAATATAAAATTATCTATGATCATGATTGTAAATATTCACTCTAGAACATCTCATGGACCTTATTTTTGGTTTTACTCATTACCTGAACAAGAAAGAGCCATCAAGTTTAAATTTTGAGACCAAAGCTTGCCACATACTAAAATTTGGCATGCAATAGTGGATCAAACTAAGCATTCATAGGGCCTAAGAGTGACTAAGTCAATTGATTATCTCCAATATGGACACTTGTCACTTCCTCATGCAATCTGGGCCCTTTGAAAAGTCCATCTTGGCTCATATGATTAGATCTTCTCACCTAAGAAAGTGTGTACCATTGATCTTAATCCAAAGGATCAAATTCCATTTGCTAACTATAGGTCTTATACCAAAATGGTTCCACTTGGAAACTTCACAAGGTCTCTACATCCTACTTTATTAGTCCTATCAGGCTAACACACTCTTACCAAGTGGTGGTCCTGTATTCATTATATGCTTTGTTGAAAAGTCTTGAATTAATATACACGATAGATAAGATTATATACACTTTAATGTGCACAATCAATCTCTAATAATGTGATCAATATTTAAATCATGCCTCACAAGTTCAAAACTTGTCATGCTTATGCTTGTCCTAGGTTCCTTTAACTATTCAACTTTAATCATGCACTATCAAATCATCTTGTTTTGTGAAAATGTGTACCATTAGATATGTATCTATTTAAAAACAAATGGATACTTCCCAAGGTCTAAAATTTATGATCATGTGACAATACTAAAACATTTGAATCCCAATGACTACTTGCCTTACCTTAACATTGATGTCTGTATGCCTGTCAAAAGACATCCATGAGATCATCACACCTGTGCAATTCAAGAAAGTTTCTTTAGGACTTTACTCATTAAAAAAAATTCTTCATGTGGACTTTTTGGATTAGGAATTTCTATTTTGAGCAATTTCTCCATATAAATTTGGTCTTTGGCTTTTGTGGTCTGTAGTATCTTTGTCTTCAGTAAATTATTTCAAGCATTTCTCCTGCAACAATATCTCCAAAGCATTGAGCATTCTTTTGGACATTTTTCATGTTGGGAAAACTATCTTGGATAAAATGTATGAAATAATTTCCCTAAAAAAAATAAGCTCTACATCTTCTAAAGAAATTTGACTTTACACTTTCCCTAAAGAAATGCAATTTTTTCAAACTTTTTGCATGGGCAAAATGCCTGACAAAAATAGGAATTTTGCTCCATAAAAACTTTGATGAAATTATCCTTCAAGTTTTTGAACATACCATTTTAGGATTTATAAAATTAATTTTTGGGCCCTTTTTGCATACCCTTCATAAGTTTTGTCAAGGGCACTTTCCCTATAGAATTACCCCTTGACCTTTTGGATTGTCCCTTTAGATATCTTGAAAGTGCCCTTCAGACTTATTGAAAATGTCATTTAGATCTTCTAAAAATGTCCTTCAAAAAAAATTTAAGGGTAAAATGTCCAAAATAAATGACCCTTAGGAGATTTTGAAAATTCAAAATGGCCCTTCAAAATTTTTGTGAGGACAAAATGCTTTAAGGAATTATCCCTTCAGAAATTTTGTAAGGGTGAAATGCCCAAAGGAATCATCCTTCAAATTTTTTGTGTGAATAAAATGCCTTAAGGAATATTATTTCATAATTTTTGTAAAATATTTGGCTAAAATAAATAAGTCTTTACAATTTACCCAAAATAATGTAAATATCCCTTTGAGCTTTTTGTGCAAACAAAATTCCCAAAGGAATTAGCCTTTCAAGATTTTATTATAGATAAAATGCCCGAAGGAAAATACTTCAAACTTTTTGTATGGACAAAATTCCCAAAGGAATAATCCTTTGGAATTTTTATAAACACCTTTTCAAAAAGACACTAAGTACTTTGTACCAAGTATATACCAAATTAACATAAGGAAATACATGATGCAAAATGATCGAAGGAAATACACTAAGTAAAGACCAAGTTAAATCACCTAGCTGATTCAACATGAACTTAACCTTTAAAAGGAACACTAAAAAATAAGAATATGGTTAAGGACTTAAGATTTGATACTCAACTTGGGCTATACTTAGGCATTTACATTTGAAAAGGGCTTAATTACTTTAATGTAATTTTAGGAACTAACATGACACAGTTGACCTAGTATGTTAGGGAGATAATTTTAAATGATACTAAGTTGACATAGTCAACTTAGTATGATAATGAGGAAGTTTAAAATGATAGTAAGTCCACACATTCAAATTAGTATGCTAAGGAGGAATTTCTTAAATATACTAAGCTAACCTAGTTGACTTAGTATGCCAAGGGGAAAGTTATGAAAGATACTAAGTTGACCCAGTTGACTTTGTATGCCAAGCGAGAGGTTTTGAAAGATACTAAGTTAACCCAGTTGATTGAGTATGCTAAGGGAGAAGTTTTTGAAGATACTAAGTCAACCCAATCAACTTAATATGCTAAAAATGAGAGGTAAATCAGTCTATAAGTGACTATGTTGATAGAGATGAAAGTGTTTTGAAACAGGGGAAAAATTTAAAATGTACTTTGAAAGTAAGAAATGCAAGTAAACACACAATCAATTGGGTCAATGAAGATGATCCAATTGAGGCACATAATAAAAAACCTTGCACCAATGCTAACTAATGCAAGTTTCACAATACGACACACAATTAATCAAAGAGAAAGTAATCAACTTGGAAAGTAAAAGATAACTAAGTGGCTATCTTGAATGTTGTTAGATTATTTAGAATATGATTTTAGATGTGTTAGTAGGTTGGTTGTAATTAAGGAACTAGAAAGCAATCTATGGATGGTTTTAGGATATATGGGATAAAAGGGATATATATTAGCAATGGTATCAGCTTGGTATTGGGACCTACCCCCTCTCTTCACATGTTATATAGATAAAGGTGTTGGGTGCTTAGCCAAAATATACCATTAACCATGTATTTAGACTTGGTCAAAAAACCAAGTTGGCTTCCCCCTTGGCGATGAAATTCAAGTAGGTAGGCCTTGGGTAGACAATTGTTAAAATGCATTTTAATTTTTGTGATTTGGTAGTGTGTGTGTATAAAAGAGAAAATAGTGTGGCTAAATAATATATTGAAAAATAACCTAATTCGACTATGTGATCTATTCTAAGCATGCAAGCAACAAAAAATGAAAGTGTGAGATAATTACTAGCATATAAGTGTTAATTCCAAATTTGAAACATAGTACAGTGTTGATCCAGTTGACAATCTATACATAAATTGTAAAAAAAAGTCAACATTATCACTACTATATTTCAAAAATAAGGGTATGAAAAACTGACTATGTTGATAGTGTCAACTTAGTTTTCTAGATAGAAGACAAAATACAGAACTATGTTGATAACATTGACCTAGTTGACTAAATAGGGGAATTTTAAAAGATTATAGACTATGAAAAATAAAACTATAATGAATAATATAAATGAAAGAGAAAAAAAAGGAACCTTGGTGGGTTGAAGGATGCTTAGGATTACAAATTTTTTATTTAAAGCTGATAGAAAGTTATGCCAACTAAGTCAACTTGGTTGACCTAGTTTTGTAAAACCCTATTGTTAAAGCCTGTAAAAATAACTACATCAACAGTGTCGACCTATTTTTTTCTAGAAGTCTAGAAATGTATAGAGTTGGTAGGGTTAACCTAGCATGTTTTTTGTAAGTCTAGAAATGTACAAAGTTGACAAGGTCATTATAGTATGTCATTTGTACCTAATGAAATCCTACACAATTAGAATAAATTTGTAATAATGTGACTATGTGTTAAATCTACACACAAAAGTTAGAGCTATATCGACACTATCAACCTAGTATCACAAATATATGAAAAATAAAATGATAAAATAATGACAAACATGAAATAAAACATAAAAGGGTTAGATTCATGTTAGGTTCACCAAAATGTATGCAATCATAAATGTAACATGTCTATAAATCAATCCTAACTTGAAGAAGATAGATCATACCACACACTTTTGATTAGGGACACATTTGTTAAGCACAAATATGACCAATATGGGGATATATTAAACTTGATTAGGGGATTTATTACCATAATACACTATTCTAGGGAGGGTTCCAAAGTCTTAAATAAAACACAATCATGCAATAACCCTAAGGGAGTTTATTATGTTTTGATATCTCATTAAACTTAAAAGTAAGGTAAATATAATCTAGTGCTTACCAAATTTTGTGGCACAAAGTGGGTGTTATAAATAATAAAATTAAACATTCATAGGAGAAATATACTCACATCAATGTATAAAAAATCCTAATGCATGGAAGATAATTAAAAATGCATATCTATCTACTCTTAAAAAATAGGAACAAAGTTAGGAATAATTACCTTTGGAGACAAACCCACAAAGCCTCGATCCCTCCCTTGGCCAAGGTGATTCACAAGAGGTTATTCTGGAATGTAAGGATGACAAGGACAAATCAGATCTAGGCTTCACAACCTATTAATGCATCCAAAAGACTTCTCCACAAGACAAGATCCATATCTCCAAAGAAAGTATGGAACCCTAAGATTATTTCTCAAGTAGAATGGTCAATAAATAGATGCATAATACATTTTAATTATTCTTATCTTCTCTCAATAATGGTGAGATGAACTTGTATATATAGGAAACTCTAACCCTAAACCCGTACAAAAATTATGGCTGATAGGGTCAACTCAATCAACCTAGTATTATTTAACCCATGCTAAAAATTAACTATGATAGCATTGTGGGATGATGAAAAATAATATAGGGTCGACACTGCTGATGTAGTTATAAAATTATTAAAAATGGATTTAGGCTATGAAAGGTAAATAAAAGTGGAAAATGATTGTAGAAAGGTACAATAGAAAACATCAAGCTTAGGGATAATGTTTTTAGGAGACAAGTGTGTAGATAATAAGTGGAAAAAGGGATAACAATCCTATGAAGCACCAATAGTTTGCCCACCCCTTTCTCAATGCACCCCTTAAGTTATACACTCAGAGAGATTGAGACTTGATGGGTTCTTACAAGATACAAAATGTTATCAATTGATAAAAGTTTGAAAATATTATGTGTATATAAGATCCACTTAACAATACACAATTCCAAATTAAAAATCCATATATATATATATATATGTATGTATGTATGTATGGTTTTTTAATTTGTAATTGTGTATTGTTAAGTGGATCTTATATACACATAATATTTTCAAACTTTTATAAATTGATAACACTTTGTATCTTGTAAGAACCCATCAAGTCTCAATCTCTCTGAGTGTATACCTTAAGGGGTGCATTGAGAAAGGGGTGGGCAAACCATTAGTGCTTCATAGGATTGTTATCCCTTTTTCCACTTATTATCTACACTCTTGTCTCCTAAAAACCTTATCCCTAAGCTTGAATATATATATATATATATATATATATATATATATATATGTATGTATATATATATATGTATGTATGGTTTTTTAATTTGGAATTGTGTATTGTTAAGTGGATCTTATATACACATAATATTTTCAAACTTTTATCAATTAATAACACTTTGTGTGTGTGTGTGTGTGTGTACCTCAAAACATAATTTCAATACAAATATCATGCATCACTCAATAATGTGAACATGACTATTATAACCAACTCCCTCACTCTCACTATTAGATAAATCAAAACTAGAAATAGAGGCCTCATTATCTCTATATGATCTCAATCTATGGATATTCCTACTCTCTCTCTCTCTCTCTCTCTCTCTCTCTCTCTCTCTCTCTCTCTCTCTCTCTCTCTCTCTCTCTCTCTCTCTCTCTCTCTCTCTCTCTCTCTCTCTCTCTCTCTCTCTCTCTCTCTCTCCTGTTATATGCCAATCTCATGCCTATACTCCACCTACTCTCATTGAATTTATATGTAGTAATATACTATATGACTAGTATCCCCACCTAGAGCATCAAAAGTGGGCATGGTACACCTATGTAACTTAACATATGACTCATATCTATCTATTCATGCTCACTTTAATGTCAAAATAATTATCACCACTTAATGAAACAAATGGGCATGCACCCCAGTAACATTGGTGGCCCTCTCCACCAACCCATCATTCATGATATCATCTAGGATATGTTATGTCAACTCATATAGTGTCAACTTAATGGTGACCTATTAATACTCATCATCTCCTACACCTACAAGTATCCATAAAATTCACAAGAATCATATCCTATAAACACATAATCAAATTTAAATAGAGCATAAAAACATAATATATAACTTACCATCAACATCCCTCAGGGGCTCTACATCCAGTACCTCATCTACAATAATCCCACCTCTCAAAAATAGAGGTGACCATGTGTGGTCACTCTATTAGGCCATGTAGACCTTAGTCACTCCAAAATAATATATAGATATTAAATTAATCATATAATCATGCTCCATCAATGACATTGGAGATAGCTCAATAATTTATGGCCTTGACCTACTACTTGGCCTTATAGGAGCCCAAGAACTCCTTAACCATGCCACAAGTCTTGGGGGCACATATTGTACAATATTTAACTACTGATTAACCCTCTTATAATGAAACCACTCATATACATTATCTAAATGATCTTGTATCCAAAAAATAACCTGAATCCACCTCAATTGTGTGTTATCCTTAGGTCACCCTTGATATCCCTTTTAGGATCTATATATGATATCCTCTGCTCTCAAACCATCTAGTAACTACCAATACTATGTATTACTCCTCTTTAGTGCATTATCTATCCTATTCTATCTCTCTATAAATACTTTATAATGAGACCATCCATCCCATGTATGTGCCACTAGACTACTCATAGATATGTGTTCATATTCCCAATAATGAAATAGTATTGATGCATTGATACCCCCACCACTTATATCTAATGTAAAGTAGTATAATTACTTATATAAATGAGCCAACATAGTACAAACCTAAGATTACATAGTGATATTATCCTTGATGTCCTACACTATCATGTACATCTTATAAGAGATTGATACATGACTCCCATCCACATCCACAAATGATGGAAACATAACTATAAATTTTTATGATCATAGAACATCAACCATCATAATCATGGTCAACAATATATCAATTTGGCTCACTATGTGATGAGTCCCCATCACCATGGTAGAGAAGTATCTATATTCTTGATATATATCTCAAGGACTAGTGACCTCCTACAATATATCTTATTACTTAAAAATTAGCAACTATATGATTTGATGTACATCCTCCAAAGTCATAGTCATCTCACTAGTAGGTAGCCCAAATGTACATGTGTCTACATTTCACCTATCACATAATATAGTGAGCATATTCTTATCCTAGGGCATATTATCTAGGAAATCAACATATTGTAGGCCTAATCTCTTAAGCACCTCCACATTTGCATTAGAAAAGGGAAAACCCCATATAGTCTCCATCATCTTACCCATACAAAACTATCTCATACATTCATCATCCTCTAAAATTACAACTAAATCTAACATCATTAAAATAAAACTAAAACCAACAAATAACAAAAAGTATCATAAATTAGTCAATAATGATAAGCATCACATATTGGGCCTACTAGAAACTAACATTACCCAGAAGATAATAGTATGACAACCTAGATAGTAGCTCTAGGATCTAGATAGTAGTACCCAGAATGGGACACTAGTGTCAACCTATCCCAAATATCCCTAAAACATTCCTTTTTTATAAAATAATAAAAAATATAAAAAATGAAAAACATATTAAAAATCTTGATTCCCTTACTAGGTGAACCTCCTCCCCAACCTAAATATATACATTGATCTCCTCATAGAGCAATAGATTAGTTCCTCATCTCCTCGACATGTTTCTCTCTCTCAGACTCAAAATTATTTAAAATAAAATGATGTAAATTAATTGAAAATGATTCAAAATGACCTATTTAAGTCATAACTTACCCAATGCCACCATATTAAGGTTACCCTTATATGCCAATATCACTAATTAATTCACCTCTCTTCTTACACATGGGACTTGATAGAGATATGATATGTCTCATATTGGTTAATCCAATCCCGTCATCATTTTAAAACCTAAAAATTGAAAAAAAAAATCACATTATATTAACATTACAATAAACCAAGTACCTATCCAAATAAACATTAAATTATCAACTTTGACATAATCAATACATTATTCAAACTTAATAAAACATCAAAATTACCAAATAACACCACCATAGTTGATCTTTGCCATTTTTGGCTACATATACTCATCATAGTCTTATCTCTCTCACAAAAAGGGGGGAAATATTCATATATTTCTTTAGACATACAAATTTTCATTCATATTTTCAGACACATGGGTCTACATATGTTTACATAGACATTCATATGCATAAATTTTTAGATATACTAATACATAGGTATACATAATTTTAAATAGGCATTTAGAGTAATATATTTTTAGATATATAGACACATAGGTATATAAAGGTTTACACAAGCATTTAGATTCATAAATTTTTAGATATAAAGATGCATAGGTCTACACAAGTTTACATAGGTTTTACATAGGTATTCATATGTACACTCTACATAGATATACAATTTTGACTTAGGTATACCAATTTACTATAGATATTTAGATATATAGCTACAATGCTCATATATGAATATTATGGGGAATGATGTAGAGCACATGTTCTTGGTCCCCATTTTAAAAAAAAATAGGTTACACTCAATATTATCACTAGTATCATCACCAAATTTTCACCAGTTTGGGTCATAGGACCATCTACAGTGGGTGATCCATAGCATTACACTAGATCCAATTTACATACTCAGATTTAGAGTGGGGGAAATCACACCTTATTTTTTCCACACTTTTAGTTTACATCACTCAAATTCAGAGTGGGAGAAGTGAGCCTTGTTTTCTCCACATATTCAATTTACATTACTTAGATTCAAAGTGGGGACAAGTGAGACTATTTTATCCATACATTTAGTTTACATTACTCAGATTTAGAGTGGGGAAAAATGAGCCTTATTTCTACACACATTTATTTTACATACTTAGTTTTAGTTCAGGGGCCATTCACAACATATGTCTTCCCTTCACATGATACACTCTATTTATTATCCAGTTCTCTAGTCAAGAAGTGGGCCAAATCTAAATTACATCCACATAGGTAAGTATAGGTTCACATTTCTATTTTATTTTATTATATTACTTCCATTTCAGTGTGTTATTAGAATAAAAGTGGGGGGAAATGTAAAAATAACCTAATTTGGTTAAGCAACCACAAATACTATGTCTTTTGTTGTTCTTTCACATAAGGGTCTTAGTGATGTTTATGGTCCTTGTTCACTTAGGTAACTTGATTCTTTTGATTTTTTAATGTGTTATTTTCCCTATTTTTGAGACTCCTAGTAGTCACAAGTCACCTTTTCCTAATCTTAGGGGCCCCTATCTTATCATCTCTAATTTTTGATATGTTATGAGCCTTTATACATTAACGCCACTTTTAGGATAGTAGTGCCACATGGTGATAGTTTCCACTTGTGGATTAAATATTATACATACCTTTTCACATGTGTTTGAGCCCTAACCCCTTTATAACCCTTTTCTTATGTTTTTTATATCTTTTTCATGATTGTTTAGACAAATAACAAGGTATTATATTCAGAACAAATATATTCCTATATATAGAGCCTCATAATGCATTATGGATCTAGTACTTACTATTTTGGTACTTATTTACATAAAATCAACTAATATTACAACTCAAATACTCTACATACTACTCAATTTTCACACCTAGACATTTGTATGCTTGATCAAGGAATGGACTAGGTGAAATTCATTATATCATATCATGCAAGTTGATGTTTCATGTTCCCTAAGGGAGATCTAAATGTGATCTATGACCCCTATCATTGGGGTTAATGTAAGATATAGATAATATAATAGGGGTTCTACTCCATGAAATTATAACATCACATAACCTATAATTTCCTTTCCTTTTTCATTTTATTAGTTCATGATTTTATGTGTGAAGGTATTCATTAAGGTTTTGGAGAATATTTTACCAAAATAGTGATATAGATGAGCTCCCACGTGACACAAAATTACTTACAAGATCTATAAAAAATCATGAATCCACCTTGAAAGTTATAGACAATCACTATAGAAGGGACATTAGTGTGATAATTGGACACTATCACATGATTCTACTATCCTAAGAGGGGAACTACTATCTAGAGATAGATCTCAAAAAATATATAAAATATGAAAAAATCCTTTGTGTTTTCTTAGCCATATCCAATATCCTAATCTATGAAAAAATATATGTATATCTAGATAAGTTAATTTTATCCTTGTACTTAATATTTTTGGAAATTTCCATAGAATCAATAAATTACTTTTATTCCAGATTAACAATATAACTAACCCTTTAATATATCTTATGATTTACATAGTAAAACCCTAAAAGGTTAAAACACTTGCTCAAATGGGGGTTTTACACAATTTGGATATTAAGAGATGTATCATCAAAAAATTATAGCTTGTGGAATACCTAGTCTACTTGTTGGATCCTCTTAAAATCAAGAGTTGTGACCATTTTTAGATATTAAGCCCATCTAAAATAAACTATCTATTAAGGATGGAATCTTTTGTATTTATCCTTCAATAATATCTACCAATGGAACATTTGTGGGTCATGATGGATTATCATAGAATTTACCCAAAACACCCTTAAGAAATCAAATTTAGTAGGATCCTATTATTGAATCTTTATGAAATCCTATTAGATCATGTTAAACACTCATCTGACTACCCTTAAGGTTTTATTTTATTAGGGATTGGGCATGTGGGGTGTTTGGTATATTATATGTATCCTATCAAAAGGTGTGATATTTACCCCCTAAGCATGGGAATGTGATTGAGTGAAAAATTATGATAGTACCCCCCACAACAAAATAGAGGAAACAATATTCTTAATGGTATCTCAACATTTTTGGCTAAATCCCCCATTCCATTTTATATAACCATGACTATAATCCTTCTTCATAACCATGACATGAGATGGAGTCAAAATTTCCTCCTCATGTTGGCATTATCATTATTTTACTTTTTTGGACAATTAATTTTTGACTAAGATGAATGAGTGTATTTAAATAGAAAATTTAAATGACTTTTATACCCTTTTGATATTTTAAATAATTATGTTGAGTTAGTTTTCAAAATAGGAAATATTTTTTGACATATATTTGGAAAATAATTCACACCCCTTGGTGAAAATAGGAGCCAACAAGTGCACATAAAATTTGTTGATTTATAACTTTTGAATATGATAAGAAAGTATTTTTTTTTAACTATTTTTAGATACAATATAGCTACTTTCCTTATATACCATAAATGACATTTTACATCTAAGCCTATGATTTATGTTACCATGAGTTATTGATCCAAGAGGATTGTTTCTTGAGTTAGATTTTATTAGTCTATATCTTAAAATGAAAATAGCATAATAGCTTCCCCTATGACCATTTCAATGTGAAGTGGTTTTTTTTCCTTTTTCACCTCAATGTGTCCTTATGTATATCTTTGAATGTGAATGCAGTTTTCATCTATTCATTTTCCTCTTTTATCATTTCATCATCTAGGGTAGGTTATTATGCACCAATAAACCAATGTGTAAAGATTTTTGTCTATGGATAAGTTTAATTTGTCTCATCTAATAGATTTGACTTAGACCTTAGTATACCCATTTGGTAATATATCTTTTACGCAATAGTTTGTCTTGGTGACCCATTTCCTATTTATACTATATTGTATGGATTCTCTTCCACATCTTCTGAGGATATAGTATTGTGAGAGATCATAGGGAAATTAATCAAGGACTTTTATATAAAATTCCATTTTATTCCATTGGAAATTAATTTTATTTCAATATCTTGTGACATCTAGACAATTCAAAAGTGCCGTCATAAGAGAATATTTTATCTTTTCCACCACATGTTAAATTTGGAGTTTTAGCTTAGAATGGTTTGATGATTTTGGAAAATTCAAAGAGGGTAGGAACATTGGGCCATTATTTGAAAACTAACTCATCATTACTCTTATATTCCTTTTATTTTAATAACTCTCCTTGAGGAAGTAACTTACCATATTTACCTTAGGGGGAAGAGTGACCTTGTTGGAGGATAAGTGTGATGTGTCTTTACATGCCATTTGTGATAAAATATAAGAGATTTATCTATGTATTACATCATTATTTTTCCTAATTTTATAAATTATGTCAATGATCCATTAGGAAACATAATCTCTATCTTGTACACCTTTGGATACCATCTAGTCATTTGATAAGATGCTTAACATATTCTTGAATGATAAAGATTAAAATATTTTTGGGAATATAAATTTTAGGAAAATTTCAACCTTAAAATTAAAAAATTGACTCTGGACCATTATTGAATCTATAAATTTCAATGTTTACAAATATATTCAAGTTGTATGAATGATCGTGTCCTAAAATGAGTTTTAGACTCATTTGATAAGGTCAAGTGACCCCAATTTTCCTTTTATTGACTTATATTTTATTTTTTAAATTATTTATCTTTACTTGATCAACATCATAGATGGAATCCAAGATTATCCTATATAGTTCCCCTTTAGTGACTTGATAGTTAGCTATAATTATTTGAGTTTTTTGGTCAAAATATAAACTTATTTCTATTTATTTTTTAATCTTTCCCCTATTCTTAAATAGTTAGAGGATAATATCATCTTCAATTAATTCAAGTGTTCCACCTTATTAATAGGTTAATATAATTGAATGCAATTATTTTAAAGAAAGTTTCATAATCATATGACTCTATCTAATAATCATGATTGATAATTCAGGGAACTATCTTAGTAAAGTAATTTTTCTCCATTACTAGGCCATACAAACTTCTTAATTTTTTAGTTATAGGTTGTGAGGACAAAAAATCTTATATTGTATATAGGAATTAATTATTTTGAGCCTAAAACTCTATAAATTAGTATGGGAAGTATATATAATGGTATACCAATTTCCCAAGAGGGGTTGTAAATGAACCAATTGAGTGAGTGAAAAAAAATGGTAATGAATAGTTAAAATTAGGATGAAGGGGATGGTGCAAGTATCATGTCCATAGATTGTAATAAATATGAAATAATAATAGGTGAAGGAGGCATTAAAATAACTTGAAATTTTGTTGTGAGGGGATCTACATTACTAGGAGGGGGGAAATGCTATAAATAAGTAACCCTACAGTGGGGAGAAACAAAAGAAGATAAAAGGGAGAATAAGACTTAATATTTATAAGAGGTATGGAAAAGTGAACATAAAAATAACTAAGATAGTGGAAGGGATATGGGGACTCAATTATTGAGAAACAAGAGGAAGAGATGTAGACAAACTAATTGGGAAGAATCGTAAATGAAGAAAAATGAACCAATAAACTAATGTACTAAAATTAATGCTAACAAATATAAAGCTATAATAGAAATGATAAATGGAACACACACATTATACACAATATTTTCACATTAGAAAATCATTTTTTAAAAATACTTAGCACAAAAAATTCTTCCTTATTTTATTAACATAATGGTTTATAATATAATAATGTACTTCCAAGTTACTGCTTTTGATTTATTATTTAACCCTAATGCATGTGCTACATTTTATAGGCACATAAATAGGTAATTTTTAAATTATTATTTCAATAACATGGGTAACAAAACCATAAGTCATATAAATTTCAAATATAATATGTTAGTTATGTTAGCTAACTAGTTTCACTACTCACATCTATGTAACAAATGGTTACATAAACATACATTAAAATAAAATTCACGTAAAATTATTAGTCAAGAAGGTATGTAATACCCATTTTGATGGCCTCCTTCCCTTACCAATTAAGACACTTGAAAATACAATTGTGTGGTCATAGAGAATTTGAATAGTTCTCTCTTGGTATATTAATAGATTAATGATTATTAAAAATTTATAAAGATTAATAAAATTTAAACTTCACATAATTATCATATGAATTTTTAGATTATTAAAATAATAGTTGTTATTGTTTTTATTTTGAGAAGGGTCATATGATCCATAGAGAGCCTATGAGACTTATCCCATAGGGTTTATAAAAAACCTAAATCCTAGGGTTATAGCCTAGTTGGTAGGCATGACCACTTGGTAGAGTGTTTTAAAAGTATGGTAATTAAAAATTAATATTTTTTTATGGAGCCCATGTGGGAATCTAAGATAATTTATTATGTGTAAGATCTTGATTGCAATAAATTCCATCACATGGAATAAAAGTATGGGTCATTTATGACATAAAAGTGTATATGATATTATATGATTATGTATCACCTTAGTCTTATACACTTGGAAAATTTATACCCTTGTTGATCCTCTTAGTTATAAACATTCATTTCTTCCACAAACCTCACATATGCTCTATATTTTGCTCCTTGACCTATCTCTTAGCCTAACTAGCCTTATATTGATGACACATACATCCCATCTTGCCTAGAATGCTTGCAATGTTCTTATCTTACAAATTTACAAGTTTTGAGTCTATGCCTACTCTCCTTATCCCTAGATAGTAATTTCTAGGTCAGATAGTAATCTCCATGTTATATTCCTAACCTGACACAAGTTTTTAATTCCCTCAAGTCATAGAATTTTAAATTAAAACATCTTAAAATGATTATCCTAAGTGATTTAATGCAAGTTATTTCCTAGTAATATAGGTATAAATACAATATGAATCCTCATTCATTAATCTCCTAGAAATCAAACAAAAATACAACTAAAGAATCACTCAAATTACCAAAATATTTCCTATTCTACCCTATTCTAATATTAGTCAAAGGAACAACCCAGCTAAAGGTCTAACATACTAAAGGAGTAGTCATAAGGTCATATTTGACAAGTTATAAGCTGGGTCATTATTGTACTTGCTTTACACATTATATTATTCACACACAAGATAAAACATAGGGGAGAAATACATGAGTCTAAGGCCATATTAAGGAGTATTGGATATGTAGGCATCACCCTTTGATATAGGGGTTATAGTGGGTTATCTCAACATCATGTGCCCACTAACCCATTTTTCCCAAGGCCACATTAGGGATGCAAATTTATGGTTTTGTCATTTCACAAAGAGTGATAGTCCATGATCTATATTTTAATGCACCATAATGAAGGTGAAGCTAAACCTAGAAGCATCTAGGTGGTCACATCTTATTTCAATGTATACTTTGTATAGGACATTAGCATCGATCTTAGACACTAGTATTGACGCAACTATCCCAAGCTAACACAAGTGTCTAGAGAGCTAGATGCACCACATCTAGAATATGATAATTGATCTAGAATATACGTCCTCCCTACTTCTCTCCTATACTAGATCCATTTTTTTATTAGCATAAAAAACAACTAAGTAATTTATCTTATGTCATTTTTATGTCTAACATATTTTTACTTTCCATTAATAGTCTATCTCATCTTTATAAATTCAACATATTACACATCTACATTTAGCACATTAATTGGCCTGATATAGATATGATATTCACCTTTGTTCCCTATCATTTATATATCCTTAAATCCAACCACTAAATATGATCCTTATCAAAATTCAGGATAAATAGAAAGGACACATGCAAGAGAGGGTACTCTCTTCATTTAATGGGTTGGTAAATATCTTGGAAAATGGATTTTGAATCTCTTTTTATTGAAAATCCTTGGTCATAGTGGGTTGTTATTTTAGGTTGTATTTTGGTGGAGGGAGAGTTGGAAGAGGATAAGGAAAAGGCTTAGATGAGTTAGGATTAATCAAGTGGGGAGTTGGGAGTATCTTATGGGAATAATATCTTTATGGAGGTTGGGAGGTTATGGAAAGCTTGGTAAATGGTGGATAAGAGGTAGGCATATTATGTCAATATGTTTTGTTAGAATCAAATGAATGTTTAATTAGAATTTTTTCATGTTTGATTGGAAAAATTAACTCTCTCACCCTCTCTTCTCTACTCTTTTATAATGCCTTATAATTTTGAATAAAATTGAATATGAAAATACCCTTTAGAAATATTATGGATATTTACTTTCTAAGTTATGTGGATAATTAATATAATGAATATTTCTCTCTTCTCTTAAAATACTCAAGTGAATCTATATTGGAGATGAAAATTGAAATTTATTAGAAAGATAAAATAGATTATGGGTGTTGTCTTGTTGTATATAAAAAATAAAAATAAAAAGATGATTTCTTTTCCCACTTATCCATTCCTAAAATGAACTTATGAAAAGAAAAAAAAATTGAAATTTTACATTTATGTATTTATTTACTAACATATTTGAGAATAAAATGGGTGAAAATTATATACTAGTAGGTTGAGTAGCTATTTATGGAAAAATAATATCTACCCCTCTCCCCTTCATTTCTTCATATACCTCTCTTAAACACACACACACACACACACACATACACACACACACACACACACACACACACACACACACACACACACACACACACACATGCATGCATGCATTATGAAAGAGAAAATGAATGAAAAATAGGTAATCTTAAGTTATTATATCCATACGGTGGATGCCAATATGTTGGAGAATATGTATATTGTGTAAAAATTTAAATATTTGTTATTTATATCTCTATCTCAATAATTTATCTTTAATAAAATAAAATTAATAAATAAATAAATTCTTATTTCACTCATTTTTTAAATATTTGGCATGCTTAAAGATTTAATAAAATCAAATGAGGAAATAAAATATTTATATTAAAATAAAAAATAAGTATTACTATTTTTCCATATAATAAATAAAATTAAAAAATAATATATATGATAATAATAAATTTATTATTTATTTTATAAAAAAACATACAAACTATAAAACACACACACATAATAATATTTATGTGTGTGTGTGTGTTTATATAATTTCTTTTATAAATATATTTTTATTATATAATAATAATAATAATAATAATAATAATAATAATAATAATAATAATAATAATA
Source organism: Torreya grandis (assembly GCA_037957365.1). NCBI lineage: Eukaryota > Viridiplantae > Streptophyta > Pinopsida > Cupressales > Taxaceae > Torreya > Torreya grandis. The sequence goes on from JARHVA010001760.1 coordinate 1,000,884, forward strand.
ATAATAATAATAATAATAATAATAATAATAATAATAATAATAATAATTTTTGGTGGTGTGGGTCAACTAAGTCACTGCCAACCCACCTTTGTAGCTATCCACCCTAAACCCATAGTAAAGGGAGGGATAATGATAGTGAAGTAGACCCCAGTCCATAGATGGCTGGGGAGGGGGCATGACAGTTGTGCGACCAAAGGAGCACTAGATGGTGGGAGGAAATGACTATATAGGTCACCACCATGTGTGTGTGTGTGTGTAGACACACACACACACACACACACACACACACACACACACACACACACACACACACACACACACACACACACACACATGTATATATCCCACATCATTGGGTTTGTTTTTTAATTAAAAGTTTTTTTTAAAGAAGATTATATGAATCTATATTCTATATATATGTATATATACATTCAAACAACTGGGGTTTCATCCAATTTAAATGGGCTTAAACTTGTTGAGTTATCTTCTTAAATCTCAATCTTCAAAATTTCAAAAGAAAAGAAGAAAAATAAGGGAAAATATTAAGTGTTGAGTTTTATTATGTACATAGAGAAAAATAAGGTAAAATTTAGAAAATTTAGATCTTTTGGTGGTGATCCACCGAATCTAGTGGTGGGGATTTAACCCACCACCACTTAAGTTAAATGGGATTTTTTTTGTTTTAATAAATTAATTAACAACTAGCCTACTCCATTAAGCAAATTTTAAATTAAATTTATCCAAAACTTACCATTTAACCAATGTAAGAATTAATTAATTAATTAATTAACCATTTAACTATCTTAGAGTTTTTATACATTAAAATAATTAAATTATGACATATAAATTCCAATAATAAAATAAAACAATTTACCGAAAAGTTTTCCAACGTAGTTGAAATCCTTTCAAAATCAATTAAAAAATATATACTTAAACCACAACTTCACTAAAATTAAGGCTTGAGTATGATTTCTTTAGGTTTTGGAATTCACCAAAAACCATTAAATATTTTTTAGCCTCTTTAATAGTGGTCATTTGGGGCCTTTAAGGAGGCATTTTGTGGTGACATAATTTTACCCTCATTTCTAACCTTCAAATTTGATTTAGAATCGACATAGTTAAAATACCTAGAAATGGTATTTTTCAAATTTGAAAGTTGCAAAATTTTTACAATATATTGAAAATTAAATTAAATTAATTCATTAAATTTTATCATTAATTTTACTATTTTTACCATAGATATTTCAAAACCTATTTATATGAAAACTTGTGAGATAATTTTCCAAAGTAGTTAAAGCCACTTTGAAATGGTAGATTAATTGGTCGCTTCTCTCACAATAAAAATATTATGTTATCTAAAACATGACATTTATAGCTTAGAGAATAGATCCACATGTTTATAAAAACTTATTCCCTTCTCTTGAATTAATGACAAGGGTATTTTTGGCACCTAGTTATTATCTTAGACTTGGGTATATTTTGATAGGTCTTTTATTGCAATGGTTTTTACTGATATCTATTGGCATATTTATTTGGGTCTTGACTTCCCCACCCTTTATATATCTCTAGTTATTAACTTATTACCTTAGTTTAAGACCAAACCTTAATTAAAAATATTTTGTCTAGTTTAAGTTTCCAATGGGTAAACCTAAGATCGAGCCTTATATAGATCATCTTGGATTACACACCTAGAATAGGAGTAGGTTTAAAACTCAAACTTAGATTTATCATCCATGTAATTATCTCTATTTATATTCAATAGTTTTTCTTATTTACATATAGACTAGCAGTGGTCAGGGAGTATCCATAAGGGTAACCTATTTTTCTCAGGATAATTGGTGAAGGCTAAACACTTTTGATTATAATTTAACACTCATTTAGGAATGGGTGAACTAAAAAAACCATTATTCTACATGTTATAGGATCACCAAATATATGTATAAATCTTAGGGATTGGGCACGGGATTAAATAACTAACCCTTAAGATTCCCTCATAGTGTGGGCAATTGATAACTAACTTTAGTGAGTTACTAGAACAATTGCTTAAACATCCAATCCTTAGTGTGCTTTCTTACTCACAAATGGTAAGATAGTCTTCTCTATGTATACGTATATTTTTAATTTCATCCAAGTGGTTTTCTTAGTTGATCAATTATTATGGGATAGTGACCTCATTGATTATTTGGTGATAGAGCTTGCTTTATGTTATCACGACCTTCACCATTAAAGATTTATTCAAGAGACAAAGCTTTTTTGAGTAGTGTACCTAGATGATTTTGATATTTTAGCCTCCTTGGAACAATAATATGGGTTCCTTGTCATGATTGACTCTTATTATATCAAATTGATGTAGTATTTAGGGTAAGTACACATACCTTAAAGAATTTGTAGTTTGTGATTATTGTTAATTAGATGTGTCTTTACTTTGAGTAGGTGATGAGATCTTAGTAACTTACTTTAATGATGTATTATATCCCTTTTTTTCATAGATCACCAAACTCTTTGGTGATGATGTCTCATGGAGGAGGCCATCACAAGTGAAATGATAACTACGTCAAACCTCGATTCTATGGAGTGGATATGTAGGCTGCCTAAGTTATGGTGGGGGCATCAGGTCTAGATTATTAGGATAGGTTAGGTTTGTGATCATCATCCTTCATGTTGATTTTTCACCTTTTTTTTTGAGTTAACTTAACATGTTATGTTAGTTAAATAAAATATGAATTTGACATTTTCATAGATGTTTTCAACCCATTTTCTTTAAGTTTATTTTGTATTTTAGTAACCCTCCTTACCTTGTGTGTATTAATAGTAGGGATGTGAGATGTTTAGTAAGGACACTAACTTGGTAAGCCTTGGGATGATAATTAAATTGTAAAGTGAATAGTTTCCTTAGTTCACCTTGTTTTCATTTGTATGTGTTATCTTGAGGTGTATGTTTGAAAGTATTTAGGATCTAATAAATAATGAAATCATATTTATACTAGAAAATAAAATTTTGGTAAGTTTTTATTGGGGCTTATCCCTATTAATTGAGTTAAAACTTTTGAAACCACCTTAGATCATGATCTCATCCTATTTTATTTGCATTCTTCTTCCTAGGGAAGCCTTGTGGGGGAAAATAGTGGAGTTAAATAATTTTTCTTAATCCCTTATATAATCATGTGTCATACTCCCTTGACAATGTTTTGAAAATTACATAAAAATTTAACCTATAAGTAATTTTAATTAATAAGTAAGTAGCATGGAATTTAATTAACAAAATAAATTAATTACATGGGTTTTGGGACAAAATTTTGGGCATGAAAAGGTACGTGATGCATTTATAGAGTCATAAGTAAGCCCAAAGTGATCGAAACACTTAAAAAATATCAATTTATTTTAACATGGAAATCATGTTGTGGATTTTGAGAAAAACATATGTAAACATCATAAATTTTCAAAGAAACCTATGGTAGTGCCATGGCTTATCATATAATCACATGCCCCAAGTTTGATGGGTAATGGTTATAAATGTGGCTTAATTTTGGACTTTATGTATATTTAATTCTTATTCTAGTTGTTTTGTATACCTCATGTTCTAGGTTCATGTATAAATTTAGGCCAATGGGATAGGTAGAGGCATGTGATGGAAGTGAATTCATTTGGGTTTAGTAGTTCAACTCAATTGTGGAGTCCATTCATTAATGAGGCAAACTTTCTCATTTTTCTCATAGCTAATTTTGATTTTTTTAGGTGTTGTAATTTTATGAGAAGTGTTATAAGAATTAAAAACATTGTGTAGGATTTGAAAATTTGTGAATTGTATCTCTATCCATGAAGGCCACTTAATGGTAGTAAACCTGTACTTGAGAATTATATAGTGGAAAGGGGAGGAGTAGGCACCTCACTTTATTGGATTTTACCTAAATTGGGTTTATCTAGGATAAAATATTTTATTTGTGTTTTGTTTTGTTCTTCCTACTAGCACTTTATTTTAGTATAATTCATTTACAACACCTTATATCTCTATTTAGTATTAAAAGTGGTGTATAATAGTAAATAAAAAATAATTGATATGTTAGGAGGTAATAAGATCCATGATGATGAATATTATTATGGAGAATACATGTAGATTATGGATCAAATTGGTATCAAAATTTGGTTCATTATCCATTGTGTGTGGTTTTTTTGTGCGATTTGTGTTGATTTTTTTGCTTGTTACCTAAGTAGTAAGAGCTAGTGGGGAAGGTGACTTGGTTTATTTGTCAAAATATATTTCCATAAGGATCTAAAATAAATAATTTATAAGCATGGCACATTTTTATGAATAATAATCTTATAAAATTAAATAATGATTATTTAAGTTAGAAGAGGATGTTGTTAACATATAATTTTCCATGGGAATGCTTGATAAGTTAGATTCCATCATGGGAATTCTCATGAAAAATCTAGGAGTTTCTATGGAAGGTATAAGGGTAAGTGAAAAGTTGGAAGATACCATTGATGAGAATAATCCTCATACCAACTAAACTCCACCTACATTTAAATATGAATCAAATCTAAGAGTTTATCTATATAAAAGAGAGGTGAATGCATAGAAGCTAAACTATTGGATAACTCAACTTGAGGTATACTTTAGTTTACATAATTTTATTTTATAACTAAAGTAGGATTATTGTGTCTCTCACACATTTAATTAATTAAAAACAAATGTTACAAAAATAGGTTTAACCAAGAAATAAGATTAAAAATTTCCAAGGTTACCATTAAGGTAATAGCCAAACAAGACTAAATATTATAAACTTATACAAAAGGAAAAGTAGAATACATAGTAAAATAAAATCATCTTTTATTAAAAAATGATATTCAATTTCTCAAAGAAGAGTAAATAGAGTTTATCACCAAATCCCATAGGAAAAACATACTTTTGTAGTATTAGGTCCTCCACTTCTGTAGCCACCAAACTAAAACTATCTTTTATATCTAATAACCCGTATTTCCACAAAATAAATAAATAAATAAATAATACTCAACCAATACAAAATTAGAAATAAAAAACCATCATGTGACCATAGAAAATAATTCTAATACTTCTCAAACACACTATTTAACAAAATAAAACAACCACTTCCACAATAACAAAAGTAAATAATATTCTATATGAAATAGTAGATCATCTATAGTAGATTTTAAATATCCAAAAAAACTTATTTTTTATAACCATTCCTATAATTTAGTACCAAGACCTATAATTTATTTTCATATCTTCCTCTCACATATATTTGAAGATGGTAGGGAAAACTTTAGGAATGCCATGATTTGCATAAAATCCCTGAGTTACCTCTACTAAGTTTCACTAGAGAGTGAAAGTATAGAAATATGCATTGGGAACCAAAATAATGGTGCATGAAATTTAAGGCCAATCCAAGCATCCCCTACTTTGATAACATAAAATCATTCTACAAGAGCATGGAGAAAAGTGGAATGAGAATAATGTTACCTTAACTTAAACATTGCAAGAAGTAAATCATATATTGTAGATAAAATATTATAAACTTTGATCAAGAAATATTGACCCAAACTTGCAAAATATTCTATTACTTCTCTTCTATTTCTTAATTCAAAGGAACTAAAAGAGCTATTCTATATATTATTTTGTAAGAAAAAAATCAATTATTGAGGATGAGGATTCTATCCTCAAATAATGAGTGGGGAAACCCTTTCAAAATCAAATTAAATATGTCTCTCATTATCACATCAATTTTCATTAAGGATATAGGACATGAAGGCATGAAAATTGATATTTAAAATTACCAGATTCAAATTTCTTGAGGAATAAGAGGGAAAGACCACGTTGTGGAGGTAGGATTCACATAATAATTTTTTATCCGTATCAAAGGCCATTTAGTATTTTTCATAGAAAGGGTTTGGGAAGTTGTGGAAGGATATTTATTTTATAGAACACTCTAGAGAATATAAGGAAGCCTATTTCCTTTAGAACATGGGCATATATCTTAGGAGGTGGTCTTAAAACTAAATTTATGAAATTAAACTCCTGGTTGTCCCCAAAAATAAATTCAAATAAGAGATGAGTTTGTATTTGGATTTTGTAGTATGATAATCACCCTATATTTTAAATTTCAATATATATTTATTTAAATGAAGCATATAGGTCCTCCTAATTTATTTCATCAATGTTAATCCTAGCCTCCTCCAACTCCCTTGTGGGATGAATAACTAAAATACCTACATCTTATAAAAACATTTTATGTCATTAATTCCTTCATATGTGATCCTATAATGATAAATATTTATTTTAGATATATGAGAGAAGATGTTGAAGTTAGAGACCTGAGATTGGTTTCAACCCTTACATCACCATATTTTACCAAAACCCCTTTTCTATTTTCACTACCAATTACCATTAAGTATTCCCATTAAATGTATTCCCCCCCGTAGGCTCTTACCCTTCAAAAATCCACTAAGAGAATCATTAATTTTTATTTTTTTAATTTATAATGGAAGGAACCTTTGATAAATAAAAAATGTCATCCCAAGGAAAGTTTTTATAGTTTAACCTCAATACACAACCAATTTGGGTGTAATGAGATAACAGTGAGCCAAGACATAAAAATTACCTCTTTGAACCTCAAATGCATATTTTTCCAACATTTTTAGAATAAAAAATGTGATATTTAATAATGTGTTATGACACAAGTATGAAAGTAATGTAAAATGATATCCAAAGGTAAAAGATTATATTCCCTCACATTTCAAATATTTATGAATGAAATTTTTCACTTTAGGCCAAAATTATGGAAGATAAGTCATTAATAAATCAATACTTGTGTTCAACACTATTTATCCTTGCTAAAAAAAGGAATATATGTAATGTCCTTCTCTTGCATTTACAACAAACCAACTCTCACCTATGATGGGTAAGCCCATAACTCAAAATAAAATTTTCTATGACATCCATTATGAGACCTCTTACCACTACAATGCCATTATTAAACTTTTGAGTGAACTCTAGTGATATATAAATGTCAAAACCAAAAATTCCCTTGTTATCCACCCAACTTGTCTAAATATTTTTTAATATTATTCATTGCTTTGTAGGGCATATTGGGAATTAGTATCACTTCATTATATGCTTTCCCCATTAATTCTAACTACAAAACCATAATTTTTATAGGTTGAGGGATACTAAGATCCATAATACAGATAAATAGAGGGATTAATAAATTTGAAATGGAAATGGAAATCCAAATATGTGAAGATGGAGAAAAAAAATTAAAGTAAATTAAAAGAGTGAGAAGAAATTTAAGAGGCCAAATAATTTTTTTGAGGTGACATAATGAAATATACATGTAATGATTGTTGAGATCAATAGATTATGGGAAATCCCCTATTATCTTTATCTTAATAACCTATTTATACCTTAATAAAATCTTTTGATTATTACACCCTTAACCTTTAACATCCATAGGGATATATATTAGTTTAACTATGGAACACTCTTCATTTATAATTGAATTCATTAGTTAGTTATTGCTTTAGGATGACTTAATTAGGATAGAGGGGTGGGATGAATGGGTGAGACTCTACCTATTATTTATATATAAAGGGTTAAGTGTGGCTCACTAAAATCATAATATTTGTGAATTACATTCTTTTTGTAATTTTGTGGAGGATTCCCTCTCTAAGTGGTTTATCATATATTCTACTATATTTTACTTATATTTTGATCTATTTCTTAAATTGTGAAGTAATTTCTTTACAAGTGGTATTGAAGCATTAAATTTGGTAAATAATTTATTTCCACTCTATCTCTTAAACTATTTTGATTTTTTCTACAATTTTTTATTGGAGTTGGATAATCATATAAGACATACATTGTAAAAAAATTGAGCTTTGATGATCAGTTTTAAAGGAGTTATGACCTATTTGTTGTTTTTCATTAAATAATTTTATAGTCCATAATTTAAGGATTTTGTTCTACTTTCATTACTTTTTTAGAAATATTGAATAAATATAATTTGGATAAATTCTTGGTGTTTTATGATTGAAGGCTGAAATCATTAAAAAAACACTTTTTTTAGAATTGGGTCAAAGGTGGAAATTAGGGTTGGCATTGTCAAGTCTTGTTATAGTAGGACCATGAAATAGGGATAAAATCAAGAATTATGAAACTCCATGTAAATATCATATAAAATAAGAAATTGATTTAGAAACAAAAATTGATGGATCTTCTTCTCTAGGGTTTTATTGGTGCATCACAAGGTGAGACATATTGAGTATAATCTATGTGGCAAAAAATATAAGATGACAATAAAAGTAGAAAAAATAAATAAATGGTTGGATGATCTCATGAAAAAACTCATTCTAGATTTTAATGTTCATCAACATCCCAAAAAATAGTTTCAAATACTCACCCTATTAGGGTGGATATTTGGGAAAAATTATTACATAACCCAACCAGGGTGGATCTTCTTGTCAACCCAATTCAAATCCAAATACACCACATTTAAGGAAAATTAATCTAAACGTAGAAATACAAAAGCTTTATGGGAACGATATGATCACTTGGATTAACCAAATGGATAATTTGTTTGATGTACATTAGATCTCATGTGGACAAAAGGTGGTAATGGGATTATTATATTTAGAGCCAAATTAGTTCATTTGGTATAGATGGATTTTAACTCAAAATAAAAAAAAAGTGTCTTACTAGTACTTGGTCACTGTTCATAGGTGATCTAAATATGCACTATCATAATAGTGTAATAGAGAACTAATTTAGTTAGTAAGAAAATCTATGACAAATAGGGATAATAAAGGATTATATTAATTAATTTTATAACCTATCCTTACATGTGGATGACATCTCAAATCATAACTTAAATTATTTATTCTTAGGTGGTCTCAAAGATATAATGCAAATAGATATTTTAATGTTTAATCCAAGTTATATATCCAAATCCATGGTATTTTCACATCAATTAGAGGAAAGATATCTTGTCAATTGAATGGATTTCACTAATAACAAATATTACATGGGTCCAACATAATCATTCCCTCAATATACAAGATTTAATCCTCAAAAAATTGAAGAAAAATGAGAAAAAATGTTATGTTTAAATTATGATAGCAAATGGATTAAGTTTCATAAATGTGTCAATAATAATTTTTATACATTTAAGGGACTAATGAGGAAGAAAATGATGATGAAGCATCTAGTGAAGAAGAATTACTCTATTTAGAATGTAAAGAGTCTAAATTAACTATTTAATGTCATGAAATTTTGGATATTATCACTCCATAAAAACTCAAAGTTGTGATTTAATTTAAGAAACAAAAGGTGATTGTGTTGATTGACTCAGGGAGTACACATATTTACATCAAAATAAGTTTGAAACATCCCTAAATTATTTTATTTACATAACTATAGAATTTCAAGTCATGACTATAGATGGGACAATAGTCAATTTTTATGAGAAATGACATAGTATAAAAATGGAAATGGGAGAGGACAAGCTCAATTGACCTATGTTTTCTATTCCCATGGGTGGAGAAAATATTTTTTAGGAGTCCAGTATATCCTAAAATTGGGCACAATAAAGATGAATTTATAAGAGTTCTTCATGCAATTTCATTTTGAAGGAATGTAACATCCCCACTGGGATTTAATATAATAATGTAATAATTTTTTTTAAATTATATTCCATGTATTATTTCATTATATTATTCCACGATAATCTAATTTGTGATCCTAGTATATCACACTATGTATGTTAACCATAAAATAACATGTAACATTTATTAGTTAATGATAATTAACATCACATGAAATAAAACATAATTGCATATATAAAGTAATTACATATTTCCATCCATGGTTGGTATAATAATACAACCAATGCTATCAATGTATAATGAGTAATTAATTAATTTTCTAACTAGCATAATGTTTCAATAATAAATACAATATAAGATACAATCCTCCATGGAGCATGAGTATCATGAAATCCCATATCTATTATAATATCAAATATAGTCTCCATATAAGTACTATTGTGGGGAGGGATAACATCATTTGAGAACTTTTACACACCAACTATAAACCATCAATCCCTCACACAATACCTAATCAAGGAATGGCCCTCCCTTTATAGATAGGTGGATAGTGATAGTACAGGAATATAGAGAGATAAGCTAGTACCTATGTGTTGTAAGATGTCTAATACATGATGTGTACCATAAAAAAATATGTTCTAACATGATATCACACAAACATATAAATCATGCATATGAAATGACAATGTCTAACTAAACATTACTTTTTCAAAAGTTTTCAAATAGTTATTGATATCTAGGATTAGTCAAATTCATACACACCACTTGATTGGATTACCTTCATCTGGCATTAGTGATGTTAAGTAATCTAGTGAAGTCCATCTAACTACTTAGCTAGTACTAACAATGCAATATTTGGTTAATATAAATATAACCAATAGATTCAAAAATATTACTTCCTATTAGTAGGTATAAAATATGCTAAACACAATAATAATCAAAATGCATACATCTAGTCCATCAAACATATGAATGAATCTTCACTATATTATTTATCACAAAAATAGTAAGCATAAAAGTACAATTTATACCAAATAGGTATAAGATATACTTAGACTACATGTTTTCTAATTTCCTTAAATAATTTCAAATGTAGTATAACCAACTATATCATAGTATATTGTATTTTTATACACATTACTCAATTACAAAAAACTAGTCACAATAATTTCAGAGAATCAAATAACTCATAATCTAAGCCATATCTCACATCAAAATAATATTTCATGTATACATCTTATTATGTTTTTAAGGAGACTGTATGCATATAGATATATTTTATTATCCCTCATGATCCTATGACTTATTTTTAAGAGTCAATAAAACTATAGATATAGGCACACCTCCCAATATATATATATATATATATATATATATATATATATATATATATATATGAGTACTTAAGTCCTCATATATATATATATTTCATATATATGTGAACTTGTACATATGATATATATAATATGTACCACATATAGGACTCAAACTATATATAAATTCTATATAAATATCAATAGTCATTTATATTTTTTAATCAAGAACTTCATATGGTTCTAATAACCATTATTAATTTTCTATTCACAAAAATACATTCATGATCAATCACAAGATATTAATATTCCTAAATTATTAATAAATAGAGTACTATAATCAATAGACTATTTAAATCAATATTTTACTCTTCATACTTACTATAGGTTTTTATAAGTGTTAAATAAATTAAATCAACATCTAGTTATAACATACAAACACTTGCACATTTTTGTTATCTATTTGGACCTCACAATAGTCTATGAATTGGTTCAAATATATGTCATATATATTATTATAAGTTCAACCTCTATTGGCTTGTACCATATAAAAAATCTTATGTTTTAAAATACATTAACAATTTTTATAAAGAGTTCAAACCATATACTTCAAAACAACTACAATCGCATTACCTATATAATATGTATGAAGATCCCCTAAATATGTTAATGAATACCTCAAAGGTTATACATTCGTATCATAACACAAATTTCTATATAGAGTTAAGATAAGACTTAATCACTTACCATACCCATTATAGGATAGTTTTATGTTTTCCATCAACCCACTTAGCTAATAAACACAAACTTAGCTTCAACACAAAATTTATAATTATATACAAACAATTAATACATACATATGTTCACTATTTAAATGATAAGTATAGACCTAGTTTACTATTTTAGAGTAACAATTACACATAGTTTGTATATATATTATCACTATTTGATAAAAAAATTTCAATCACAGTCCATACATATATTTCCATAGCTTTTAAAAATAAGAGTGCACAATACATATATGTACATGATTGTAGTTTTTAAGACATCTTAATTTATTTTAAACATATTTATATACTCATGGTTTCATGTAATAAATACACACATAGTACATATATATGTATATACCCTACTTTTAAATGACACAAATACATAGTCCACACATATATACTCACTATTTTGAATGACAAAATCACATAGTCAACACACACACACACATATTACAATTTCTAAAATAAAACTCATTCATTTATTATATTAAAACCATTTGCTAAAGTCCCATAACTCTTAAACTATGGTAGTTTTTCATCATGACAAATTAAATCTATTTAACCCTAATGGATGCACACATCATTTGTTTACATACATAGGGAATTAAAGAGTATAGGTTTAGTGATGTGGATGGCTGAGCCATCCATAGGGATAAACTTGTAACTAATTTTAAATGCTATATTTTCCAAAAACCCTAAGTAATAAATTCATAGACAATTTTTCTTTAAGTTAAAATAATAAAATAACATCACCAACCTTCTAAAAGATTCCAATTTTGAAACTTTATGAATAGGAAATATCTCTCATTCAATCTGATCTTTTTATTCTTCTCTTTGTGCCATGCCATACTCTTCCTCAACTTGTATCTTATCATAATTTTTCCATCTCTCTTACTCAATTTGAGCTTGCATGTAACTGTTAGCTCATACCTCATAGTTATCCATGCATACTCCAAATTATCTATTCAAACTAAAACTAAACATAGTTAACTCCCCATTGACTTAACCAAGAAAAGCCATAATTCCTCTTGAACTCTCCCCAAATTCATTTAATCATCATTTTATTCTTTCAAATCCTTTCATGATCAATCTATGTTATATGCTCATATATCCCTCATAAAATTCCACTTTTAACATTATTATAAATGATAACAAACACTTTAAACTTTACCATAGTCTATAAATGCACATAGTGACTAGGTTTAGTTCTTAGGATAGTTTAAGGATATAGTGAAAACTTTTTTAATAGCTTATAAAATATAATCAACCTCATTAATTTAAATAACAATGTTACTAAAATAAATTCAATGATATTCTTTCAACTATAAAGGTAAATCAAACAATAATTATACCAAACATAATAATAATATAACATAATAATTGTGTTATTACTAAATTATATAGACTATCTAATGTATCTTTTTATCTTAAAATATTAAGTTATTAATTTATATATTTATATTTACTAAATATCATAATGATAACTAGCTAATGTTCTAAAACATTTCAAAGACATTATGGTTAGTCTATAGAAAATAGTAACAAGATACTATTCACATATACTTATGTTCACATAAGCATTAATAATCATGAATATAATTATATGACATCATCATACAACAATATTATACACTATATATATATATATATATATATATATATATCACAAAATATTAATTTCACATAAGCATTAAACTTAACTAACACACATAATCATTTATCTAAATGTAGATAATCGTAAAAATGTACTCACACTAATAATTCAAACAATGCATATAATGTGTACTATCTAATGTGGTGTGTGCATGGGGTCTAATTGTTCCTTTTTCATCCACCAAATCCTCAATATATGTCATCCTCTCTGATGATGCTCTCCCTTTGTCATGATCTGAGAGATGAAACTCTCTTGCATCCAACTCATGACAAGAATGTAGTTAGACCATAACATCATGATATATATAATAAAAAATTATTGTAACAATAAATCAACATGATCATAATGTAAAGAATATACAATAAAGATAACTCATTACAATGTGATCATGTAATCAAGTAAAATACAACTGACCCATAACAACATATGACTTACATCTTAGTTAAAAATTAATTAATCAATTTAACAACCATAATAATCCATGGATAATCAAGTAAAATAAATTAATGAGAAATTATGATGTGATAAGTAAGGACATTTAAGCTATAGGGATAAAGGAAAAAATCTTCATAGTTGGTTAGTTCTCACTAGATTCTAAATATTCTTCAAAAAGGGGATGAAGAATTTGTCACAAAGTTGTACTCTATAGAAGTTCAACCAATATAGATCTCTACACATCCTAATCTACAAAGGATTGTTGATGAGCATTAAACCATTTTTGAAGTAATTATAAATAGACTAACCCAAATAAGAGACCATAATCATACTATTTAAATTCTCCTTGGTATTCAACCAACAAACATTAGACCATATAGATATCGATATGCCCAGAAGAATGAGATTTACAAGATGGTTCAAGATATGTTAGAGGCTAGTACCATTAGACATAACCAATGTATATTCATCCCCAGTGGTCATGGTACATAATAAGGATGATTCTTAAAGGATGTGACTAGATTATAGATAACTCAAAAAATGTACCATCAAAGATAAGATCCTTATTCCAATAATTGATGATCTATTGGAAGAGTTAGATGGTGTTATCTAATTTACCAAACTAGATTTTCATTTTGGTTACTATCAAAATTAGACCAAATATGAGGATATCCATAAGACAAATTTCAAAAATCATGAATGCCATTATGATTTTTTGGTAATGAATTTTGGTCTCATAGATGCATAATCTATAATTTAGAAATTGATGGACACTAGTTTTATTCTATTTTTGTAAAAAATTGTATTTATCCTATTTGATGGCATCTTAATATACAATAAGACTTTGGAAGACCATTTGAATCATGAGAACAAGGTACCGATGATTCTATAAAAGCGCTAGCTTTATGAAAAAAAATTGAAGTGTTATTTTGGACTAAAAGATGTGAAATACTTGGGTCACATTATTTCACATGGAGTCAAAGTATAACTTCAAAATACTAAAGCTATGATAGAGTGGTTAGTGCCAAAATATCTCAATAACTTTTGAGGTTTATAGGGTTAATAGGTTACTACTATTGATTTGTGAAAAATTATTGTAGCATAGTATCCCCACTCATAGCCTTATTGAAGGACTCTTTCCATAGGAACAAAAAATACACCAAGGCCTTTGAAAAGCCAAAAATTTCCATGTGAACCACTCCAATTTTAGCTAACCCATATTTTTAAAAGACTTCAATTATTAAATGTGATGTATTAACATTTAAAATTGGGTTCATACTCATGAAGGAAGGAATACCTCTTAAATTTGAGAGTCATCAACTCAAGGGAAAGAATATGTTAAATATGATATATTAGAAGGATAAGATAGCTATTATTCATGAAGTTAAATAATAGAGACCTTATCTCATGGGTAAGTACTTTAAGGTAAAGACTAATCATGCCAGTCTCAAATATTTTTCATAGCAATGATTGTCATCATAAGAATAAAAAAATAGGTGACTAAAATGTTGGGATATGACTTTAAAATAATATTAAAGATTAAATATTTAGATTGAATATAACTCATCCTATCTAAAATATGATTGGATATTTATATTCCTCTTGAAAAAATACACAATTAAAAAAATCAAAATAGAGTCTAGATGAGAAAATTTTGATTGTTTCAATTTGTGGAATTTTGTAACAAGGTAGCTCCTAGGTGACACCTTATAACATACTTCATGAGTGATTACTTAAGAGTATTTTATGGTATAGGTAATAAGGTTCCCCCACCCACTCTACAAGCAAAATATAAACAAGTGTAGATCATGTCTATTGTAAAATATGAAAAACATACAACACATTTGAAACATTATCCTACTTATTAAATAATTTCCATAGGGGACCATAGGGACATAATTTTATAAACTAAAGGTAGACATGACCATTTATTTTTAACTCAAGAAAATATATCTATACCCACAACCTTCATTAATGAATGCACAACCTTTTCATCGATATCCACCTTATCCAAAAATATCCTCTTATAATCTACCATTTACATTGAAAAATGATATCACATATTAATTTGCTTTGATTTAGAATGATATGCATGGTTACTATCTAGAAATATTATTTTTTGAGTATCATAATATATACTCATCACTTAATTATCAAACCCAATAGTATAATAAAAAAATTGAATCTAAAATTCATCCTTTCTCACATGATTAGATATTATTCATTCCATATTTATTATGGATATCACAATTCTTACCTATCATTTTATCATCCAAATTACAACTCCACTAAACAAGTTAAATATGTATACAATGGTAGATCTACAAAAATCAAGATGTCTATCCAAATAAAAATCCAAAAATCATTGTATACTAAATGTTTTGATTTCATAAAGTTTACCATGATAAACAATTTCATAGTCAAAAATTCCACATAGATACTTGAAGTTCATCTTCACCATAATTCAATGTTCTTTGCCTAGATTAGAAATGAATCTACTCATTCATCCCATTTAATACATAATGTTACGTATTTTGTATACCATTAGATATATTAGTCTTCACACCATACTTTCATACAAAACCCAAACCATGTCTTACAACTCCTCTTATATCTTAGGAAATTAGGCAATTGATATTTTTTGACTAATTAGAAAGGTTGTGTGTATTGGCTTGATATTATGTATCCTAAACCTCTCCAATATCATCTCAACATACTTACTCTATCATAAAAATATATTATTATTTACATGATCTTAATTGGTTTCCATACCCAAGATGAATCTACAAGATGATGATATTTCATGTCAAACTACCAAGAAAATTGAGGCTTTATCTTGTCATTCATGATCATAAAAATGTCATCCACAAATAAATATGATGAAAAAGTTATCACTTTCTTACTTGAAACATAAAAAAGGATAAAATTTTCTATGTGCAATCCCAAACCCAACCACATAGATTCGAAAATATTGATTCCACGTCCTTGGTGGTTGATTCAATCCATATAAGGACTTCTTTAGTCTACAGACATAATCCTTTTTTACTTTAAACTTGAAAGTTTATAGTTGTGACATTCATATTTATTATTCAATATCTCTATGTATAAATTTTGTCTTAACATTCATATGATTTATCTCAAGATCAAACATAATATAAATAGATAAAATATATCTAATAGAGGTAAACTTCAAAATAATAGAAATAATAACGTTGAAATCAATTCCCCCTACTTGAGAGTATCCATTTTTTTACCAAAATTTATTTATACTTATCAAATTTTCCTTTTGAATTGTAATTTTTTATTTAAAAGCCATTTATAGCCAATATATTTTCTACCAAGAGGAAATTTTAGCAAGTTTCATGTCTTATTTTATCAAAGGACACAATTTCTTCCTTGATGGCCATTTTCTACAAATTATTTTCATCTGAGCCAAGTGCTTCCTTAAAACTCTTGGAATTTTCATTAAGAACTAACAAAACCAATTAAATAAATATAAAAAGGAAATAATGTGGACTATCCCTTCCTTTTCTTCTTTTAGTTTATTCTGATCCTCTCAAGACTAGATTTTGATATTTTTTATCTACTAGTTCATCATCACGTACTTCATTTGAAATGTCCTTATGAAACTCATTATCTATTTCATATTATATAGTTACTTCATATTAAGTTAATATTCTCCATCTTATATCATGTTTGTATGTATTGACTATAAAGTCTCATCTACTTTAGTAGCACTACTAGAAAACTTTACTATAGTTTGCTTCCCATATACTCATTGTTCATAGAAATCAAAATATAAAATAAAATAAAATTTTCCTTCATCCATACCTTTATTTTTTATCACTCCAAGTAATTTATCTATAATATGACCCATACTTGGATGAAAAACAGTGTCATTTTTGTAGAAAGTGTAAGATTTTGATTTGATTAATTTTTAACCTTAGGAATAACATAGTTATTACACCCATTTGTTAAAATGCTTACCTCAAGATTGGAAAATATTAAAATGTAGAATAATATTTAAAATATCATGTCTCCATGTAACATATTATATCTATAATTATTCATCTTGCTTATAGAATTTATATTTCTAGCCAAACATGAAATGTACAAAACACCATGGAGGGATTTAACCCTTTTATCTTTTAACATAAACTTAGTTATTCCTAAACCTATGATGTTTTATATAAAGTATTATCCTAAAAATTAATAACATCCATTTATGTTTTCATACTCATAAAACTAATCTCTATGGGAGTAATATGAAATGAGGCACCCAAGTAATTCAACCATGCACCATTACACGCATGTGTACTCAAATATAAAAAATATAGATCCCTTAAGTATTAAATAGAGATTAATTTATATATAATGTGAATCATCATATGAATTACCATTTCAAATATTTTTAGATCTGTAATCCTTAAAATTCCCATTTTTACCATAGTTTCAATATTTTGTCTAGTTTTTTTGGAGTCTTAGATTTACCTTTAAACTTCAATTTTTGTCCCATGAGTTATTTTTATTTATCTATTTGGAAAGGCCTCTTAATTAAATATTCATTTGTTTGATAATAATAATTGTATTTCCACCTCATTTTTTATAATAATAATATTTCTACCACATCCTCAACTTGTAATTCTAATTGAGTACTCAAAATTTCCATAACTAGATTATCCCAAAAGTTAGTAAATAAGAAAACAAAGTAATACACATTTATTATTCATCCATTTTAATTTATTCATAAAATAAATAACTTAACATAATATTGAAGGAATTTATATGTTCTACCATAAATTTATCATCATTCATTCTCAATGAATACAACTTATTTTGAAGAAATAATTTGTTCACTAGAGACTTTTTCCCATACATCCTTTTCAGTGCTCTCTATTGATACATTAAGAAAAAATAAGTATAACCAAAATTATTTTATTGAACTCTTAACTTTCCTATATATATTTATCAAACTTATTCTTTAATATCCATAATAGTGTTCTTGATATAATAACCCAATAATATTTATCCACAAGAATATATTATGTCTTGATTTTCCACAACTAAAGATATTAGCCATGATACATTGAGAGTTTTATGGGAATGGAATAATAAGGCATCTCTTAGGAAATAACTTGAGAGGTGTTTATGGCCTGGGTAAGAAGGTCATAAATTATACAAGTATAGTCTAGATGAGTTTAAATAATTTAGATTTTAAAACATATAAAAGATACAACACATTTATATTAGTAGACACCTAAATTTAATAAGGAAGTAATAAAAAAATTGGTATCAATAATTACACATCAACCAGAGGTGAATTGAAGGATCATGATTCTTCCACTTTTTTTTAACTCACTTTTGCTTCTTAGAGAACGTATCCTAATGAGCTTTTATTTTTCTCTTTCTTTTGTTTCTCTTCTTTATGTCTTAATCATATTTAAAACCTTTCCATAGGTTACCCCACTAAGTGGAGATTAAATATGGTTGGCTCCTTGGGATATATAAGCATCTCATAATGTTTGAACTTTCCCTTGGGTAACCCTTATTATCAAATTCTCCTTATGTACCTTTAAAAATATCATATGGTTATAAAATCATGTTACTAGTGGGGTTTGGCATTGTAATAATTGTATCAAACTTATATGTGAGATATTAGGGAAAGTGTAATGCCTTTGACTTATAACCTTGAGCCATACTTTGTCCTATTTTTTGGGTGTATTTAAGGGGGTGATGGGGTTCTCAATATCCTATGATTGAGCTCCTAATCCACCCAAAAAATAGGATAAACTATGGCTCAAGGTTATAAACTAAAGGAATTACATTGTAGACACCTAAATTTACTAAGGAAGTACTAAAAAAATTGGTATAAATAATTACACATCAACAAGGGGTGAATTGAAGGATCATGATTCTTCCACTTTTTTTTAAATCACTTTTGCTTCTTAGAGAATGTATCCTAATGAGATTTGATTTTTCTCTTTCTTCTATTTCTCTTCTTTATGTCTTAATAATATTTAAAACCTTTCCATAGGTTACCCCACTAAGTGGAGATTCAATATGGTTGGCTCTTTTGGATATATAAGCATCTCATTCTATTTTAAACTTTCCCTTGGGTAACCCTTATTATCAAATTCTTCTTATGTACCTTTAAAAATATCATATGGTTATAAAATCATGTTACTAATGGGGTTTGACATTGTAATAATTGTATCAAACCTATATGTGAGATATTAGGGAAAGTGTAATGCCTTTGATTTATAACCTTAAGCCATACTTTGTCTTATTTTTTGGGTGGATTTAAGGGGGTGATGGGGTTCTCAATATCCTATGATTGAGCTCCTAATCCACCACTAAAATATCCTCATTTTTCATTATTAATTTCTATATATTTATATGTTTATATTCTGATGTCCATCCTTTACCACTAACATCCATCACTTTTATCTCATCAAATCTTTATTTAGTCCTAGATTATTCCTTATAGTATCATTTTTCAAAAATTCCATCTTCTAATAGTTCATCATATCCTAAGAAGGTTATTTTATTATACCTCATTGATATATATATATATATATATATATATATATATATATATATATATATATATATATATATATAATTCACTTCAAAATAATACTACATAGATGGTTATAAAAAAAGGTGTCTAATTGGTATTCGCGACCCATTATTCATGATAAAGTAAATAAAAATGCATAACAACAAATCATAAATTCCATATAAACATGGCTATACAAAAAATTATCAAAATAACATATCACTAAGACAATTTAAAATATAATATACAATAAACAACACTAGAGGGTGGTGGAGGCAAATTATCTTTAGGAGGCCAAACATTCCAAGAAGAGAGATCTCATGAGGGAAGATTAGGTGCCACCCACTCATCATGTGTGGTTTAAAACATACCCAGTTGAATAATAATTCATAAACCAAAAGGTGGAGTCACGTATAACCTAATAGAATCAACACCATATATAGGTGAGATCCACCAAGATAGGATAAAAAAAGTATTTCTATGAAGCATCAAGATCCTTACCCTCACTAAGGAGGAGGGGTGGAGGGGTGGATATGGGATAAACTATGTTGATGTTTGAGAATCAGCCAAGGGGTAATATAAAATGTATAATTTGGAGTAAATTAACTCATAGTACAAAGAACACTCCCATTATGGTTGAACAACTCCAATAGATTCTATAGTTCTAGATCCACTTTCTTTGCTTGAGCTTAAATTTTTAGAAATGTCAAAAAGATAATAATCTCTTTATCATTAACAAAAAATTGAAGAGAGATTTACTCATTGTTAAATATAACTATTTTTTTTATGATTCCATAGTTGAAATAAAATTATATATCTTAATAATATATGTTAAAAATTAATATGTGTTAGCCATTGAGAATTTTCACCAAATAAATCCATTCTCCATTTTATAGGTTCTTGATGATGATGCTAAAATAAATTATGAATACATTACCAAGATTTATGATCACTCAGGCAAGTCTAAAACATATTTTTAAAATACTCGAGTCAAAAACAAACAAGGAATTTGGGATTAAGTATCCAAATGTTCTTGTGACACTCCCCAAGTGGGAGGCTTTGATAAATAAAAAATTTAGAAAGTGGAAAAGTTTGGACTCTAGCTTGGAATTCCATATCCTATAGAGTCTATCAATACATTTTTTAGGAGAGGAATCCAAAATCCATCACTTGTTAACCTTTAAAAATAATGAGGAAATTGAAATCATAATTTTATAAAGGAAACCAAGAGAGTAGTTTTGGAAATCAATTCCATTATTCCATTATTAATTATTTCACCAAGAAACTAGATGTTGTAGACCCATCTTATGGAACATGACATCAATCACCAGTTATTGGATATAAAAAATAAAGGTATGTTGGATGTTAGTATTTTTTAAAAAAATTACAAGATAGTCCACAATATTTATTCTTTGGATGAAATAAGATCCCTAAAAGTGGAAATATCTATTTTGAAATGTCAAAGGAAATCTATACCTAGCTTATCTACAAGAGGAAAGATAGTACTTGTCATGATAGGGGAACAATAGAGATTATTGTCATTAAAATAAATACCAATTTTAAATCCATCACTAACACACTTGATATGAGGCTTAAAAAATTTGAAGTCTTTCAAAATTCTCTTAGAAATATAGGACCCTTAAATTTTGACAAGGACACAAGTAGTAAAATGAGTTTGGACACCTATTGTATTTAGAAATTATCACCATGAAAAGAACCTATAGAAACTTAGTTCATTAGAAGGATTTTCCAAGCCTTATTCCCCTCAATATCCATCACAATATATTTATCACAAAGATTATTTATTTTTGTATTAATATCAACAATTCCCATGCATTCATTGTCACAAAGAAGGGAAAAAATATCCCAAGACACTCTATGAAATCCTTGAGTCTAACTAGTATTGGCCTATATAAAATATCTAATAAAGTTCGATAATTTTTCATATGAGGCTTTAGAAGGAGACCAATATAAAGAGTAGTAAACATGTGTGGCTGAAATAATTTTGATACAAACCTAAAATTTTTATGTAATAGAAAGAGGCATGAAAATTTAGTATGAAATATTTTTTATCCACTCTGTCAAACACATACTATTATAACACAGTGAAAGAGCTAGCAAAGGTGAAAGGACTTACAAGAAACTTGAAATTACCCACCTTTTGATCCAATTACATTTAAATTATTTTAGATAATTTGGTAAGGAAATAATACGTTACATAGATAATTACATTTTTCCCCTTTTAGATTAGATCTAGAAGATTTGTAGAAAATGTTAAAGAAACAAAACACCTCTTTGAAAGAGGCCTCATGATCTATGAGTATAAGGAAAGAATAATAAAATAAATTATCATTTATTAAATGAGTGGTGTGATTAATAATGGAAATTACCATAAACATACCATGCTTCGATCTATGCATAAGAAAATAACCAAATGCTTTGACTATTAGAACATAAAAAGGAGGGGAGAGAGGGTGGCCTTTTTAGATAGAGACTTTTTTTCAAAACATTTAGATTTGTGTTTATTGATGATAAGATAATCTAAGGCCTATTAGAAGAGAATTTTAATATATTATAAAAAATATTCATCATATCTCAAATCTTTAATCATGGTGATAATGAAATACCATTCAATATGATCATAAGATTTTTCAATGTCAAGTTTGAGGAATATGGTCCTTTTATGAGAGGTGTAGTCCCATTCCATTCCTTAATAGATAGAAATTTTTTGGTCCACAATGTAATGTTTTTTTAATAAACCTAAATTTATTTAATCTAATGATTACAAGTAGGATATGCCAAAGGAAAATCACTAAACCTTTGGAAATAATTTTATAGGAGACATTGAGAAGGGTGATTGGCCTCCAAATAGTAATGTTATATAAATATTCTACTTTAAGAATGAAATTAATATTGAATTTTCTAATAATAATCAATAAAAAAATATTGTGTATGGTTTTTTTTGGAGTAATTTAGGACAAAGAATTATCATGTTACATCAAAATTCACAAAGAAAACCATCCAATCCTAATGCTTTTTCATTGGCCATGCACTAAAAAAGACATAAAGGTAATCTAAAGAGAGGGGAATAAAAAATATTTTGAGATAAAGTGATTAAATTGTGAATCACCACATATAAACATTCATATAAAGGTTGAACTTTCTAACATATTTTCTTGGGCTTGGAACAACAATCTATAGTGATCTAAAAAGGTAGAGGAGATATATGATAGACTATTGAGCTGATTAAGTATTATTTTGATATATTTAATTTTATTTATGACATGATTAGATCTAATATATTTTAAAAACATATTTAGAGGCACAGTCACCAATCTAATTCAATTGGGCCTAGATTTGATAACCTTAAGTTGCATGAATTTCTTTGATTTTAAGTGTGTTTAACCTTAGATGCCATGGTTTGAAATTGGGTTTCAAATAGGATTTGACCAATTATTGAATAAACACTATAGTATTATTGATATAGAGTGACATTATCTCAAGATTTTACCCACACAAATTTATTGTCGTATTGATATAGAAAAGAGGTGGCACAGTTAATCACATCATTCCACCACTAACCCAACTTATAACATATGATAGACATGGAACCAAGGTCCATAATTTGGTGATGAGTCAAATTCTTCCATAATGGTAAAGGATTTATGTATTTAAAAATATCTTATTATGAGGAAGTTTATGGTAGCTACTTCCCAATACCAATAGGCATGCAATGGAACTAAGGTTTTAAATGACAAATTCTGGGTGAATATTGATAAATTTCCCATCAAAAACATAAAAGTAAAACACAAATTACTTGAATATCATTACATGGTCTATCCATTTGAGAAATTTATTAGTTATGGTCTAAAATTTATATCAAGTAATTATTTTTTTGAAAATTAAAGAGTGTTACCCAAAAAGTGGTAACAACAAGCCCTAATGGTTTTGAAAGTAGTACAAAGATTCACATTATCTCATTCACCACTACATATCTAAATCACATTCTTTATCCTTAGGGGATTGAATCATACTAAATTCACCAAAAATTATCTATGTGTAAAAGGTAAATTATTATCTAATCAACATAATAATGTCATTATGTTAGGTCTATCAATAGGGGCAGATACATTGACAATCCTTAAATAATGACTATTGATATCAAAGATCACCCAGATAATCTAATGTGATCGGTCTTATCTCAAGGAAATAATTAATGAGTAAAACTTTATGGAAATAAAATATTAGAACCACCACATATATATTCATGTGAAGTGGAATAATACATTGTGTAAGACTAAAAAAATCTTAAATAAGTGTGTAGTAGAAAGCCAAAAATTTTAACTTCTTATAAACGTATAAAATATAAAAGGACCAAGGGTTGACAAGTAGATATCTATAATATTTTTAGTGAGGAATTTATGAAACCTTGTACATTTAGAGAGATAAAATTCATTGAGAATAATATTCCATATCTAGTTCTCCCTACCCATCCTCAAATTATTCCTCTAAACCTAACACAACACTCGCTAATGGTTTTTGGTGTGGTAAGAAAAAATCTACTGGTAAAATGGAGCAACATTTATCCACATTATATTATCAAGTTGAGTCAATTTTATCATGATGTGGAATGTGTAATTTATTCATGGTATGATAACTATGTAAGTAAGTCCCAAAACTATAAATTAACAATTGTATATGGATTTATTAAGAAACTTAGATATGCGAGTAGCTAGTGGGACTTTTGGTTGAGAAATAAGCAGTGGAGGAGGAAAATAATTATCCATTTTTTTCACACCATGTGAGGGTTTTATATTAGAAAATTAATTAACCATATTATATTTTTTATTCCTAGTTGAGACTTTCTTGTTTGTAATGGTAATCCACCCATTATCCTTTCTATCAACATTTTGATTTGTAGGTGGTGCACTATCAATTTATGACCTTGAGAGAAACATGAGGGGACATCAAAAAATATTATGGTTAAGTGATTGACATTATAAAAATGTTATTTTAAGATTTATATATGTGACTTTCTATAAAAAGTGTTCAATCTGTATTTGAATGTCAATAGACTCAATCAAGGTTTTCATCAAATTAACTCAACAAAGACATTCTTGTTAAGATGTGTAGAATATATTTTTTCCATTTCATTATGAATAACATGCCTTATGGTTTGAAAATTTTAGAAAGAAAAAGACTATATAGGGATTGTGAGACTAGACAACTCAACCCAAACTAATACCTTAAGAGATGTCTACTTAGATAACCTAAAGCTATAAGACCTTGAGACACTATCATAAGGGTACTTTGAAAGAACCAAGAAATATAATTATTAATAAATAATTATAAATGTGATGGTTCCTTGAAGAAAAATAAGGAAAAACCCTTAGTGAGGTTGTAGACCCTAATTAACTAGAATCCCAAGGGCTCTTAGTGGTGTCAAATCCATTATTTAAGGGAATATTCAAAAGGAATGTAGTTTACATGTTAATAAATATGAAAATTGTTTTTTCTATAACATATACTTGTAAACAAACATTAGGTTGAGGAATATTGTTAGAATATGCACCTTATCATAAAATTTTGGGATAAAATTATGACTTCACTTTGATTCCATTATTTCCATTATTAATCAAAATATTGGGATATGTTGGTTTATGGCCATTATATAAGCTTAATCCATTCAAAGGGAAGATTTAGATATAAATTTAATTTATTTGGACTTAAAAATACCACAACAAGTGGTAAGATATGGGGATAAATAAAACAACAAAACATAATGAGGTCATGCAAAAATACCTAGAAGAGAAAGTTTATCAAGAAAAACATCATCCTATTGATGTTTGATTTGATTCTACTCTAAATTTTCACCATGCCTATATTTTTTGATACGTCCATCCTTTGTCTATTAAATATTCATTTCTTTTGTTGCTTAACATGATAAAAGGGTCATATTCAAAATTATTGGTATATAAGGTGTCCCATCACTTAGGATTATTAGGATTGGTACTCAAAATATATCTTATTTATTATTTAGAGGAATGAGTTGAAATATATTCATAAGGATTTTTTAGTATCTCAATCCCAGGCTTAGGTTCATGGATGAAATTATCATAACTTTTTGTTTTATGCCAATTTATAAATAATACCAAATGATAATAAATCCATTTATCATTATTATATTTTAATTATAGGCCTTTTAATTTATTTCCTAACAACTAACCTATCTTAATATTTTTTTAGTAATAAAAAACTAAGAGAAGGATGTGTGATAGAATGAAATCTTATAGGAAGAAATCCATTTTAAACATATACTTAGGAATATTTAAAACTTTTAAAGATTAACCAATAAGTTTGAAAAATGTAATATATCCTAAAAACCCATTAATATTTGATCATACCTTGCATTCTTTCTAACATGATGGTGGAAGTCTATATAACTTCCTCTCCCATATGATAGTTATAATTTATGCCAAGAAATTTTTCACATAATCATGAAAGGATGAACATGTTGAAAGAATAATATTCATTTTTTTACTTTCTATTGTTGACCTTCAAAGTTTTTGATCCATAAATTTATGTGTGGGATCCTTTATTAATTGTGATATAGGATGAAATAAGCCAAATAGGTGGGATATATAAATATCTTATTGGTAAAAAAATTTGTAAGTCATCAGTGTATTTTTATAATCAAATTCATAAAATTTAAGTACACTGGAGCATATGACTTTGAAATCCAATTCATGTATTATGGTCAGATGATGGGACTAGATTTATTTATAATTATCATGGAAAAAATTAAAGTAGTCATGCTTATGACATTTTTAACATTACATTCTAAATATTGAGGACCATAAAAAATAACTTTTATGGTTAAGGGGAATTTTAATTATTCAAGGATACAATCTTATTATTAACCATATTCCAAGAGTCAATTAAATTTTGAATGGTAGCATTCAAGTTTCCCATAGTTATGGACATCATATTTATTATAGACTCAATAGATATATTTGTAGAAACCTAAAACTGGCCACCAATAACCTCCAACTAAGCTTTTGACCAATTTCCACCCAAAATGCACAATTTGGCCTAAAACACTAAAAAATGCTAAACGATGTGAAACTAATGTATTCAAGTGCCAATTTTGGCTAGGGTATCCCTAAATGGGTTAATGTAATTTATGGACTAGCTAACTTTGTTCTAGATCATTTTGAGTCAAAATGCCAATTTTGTACCTAGGTGCTCTTGATTATTATTTCCTATCAAATATCTTGCATGAGATGTGTGCCTTAGTTATTTTTTTGGTAACATCCTAAATGGGAATATGGTTCCAATGCATCTGATAGTGAATTCCAATTCTAATACAATCAATTTTTGGACCAATAACAAGGCATTTTGATCAATTTGAGTAATTTGTGCATAAAGTGCTTAAACATGCTTAAGAGGTAATTAACCCAAATCAAGCCATAATTAATAATTCCATAAAAACTTGTTGTAAATTTAATTTTTGAAATTAATATTGAATATCTGGATCATAAGGTTAACTCATTTCTTGGGAAGACATCCCTAGGCCATAAATGCCATAAATATCAAGATTCATGCCCTCCATGCCTCATCAATGCCTTCCATGATGCCCCCCATGCCTCTTAATTATAACTTCTTATAATGTCATAATTGGGATAATTATAAAATTAATTCAAAAAATTGAATTAATCCTCAACCACACATCTCAATCTCAGGATAGATGGTTCAGGTTGATTCTAGACATTCTCAAAAATCTATAAATAGGAGGCCTCACTACATCATTTCTAATATATTTTGGTGCAAATTTATAATGAAAAATATATTCAAGAAGCCATTGAAATTAGAGTTACCATGCCAAATTGATTCCAATCCAAGCCAAGCCACAAGCCAAAAGGTGCCAAGGAGAGATGGAGGTAGCCAAGCTTCTATTGCCAAAGACTTCATGAGCACAAAATTGAGCAAGCTACTACTACAAAGGCATTTGGAGCATCCAATGAAGGTGAAGGAATTCTTGTGTTGTATTCCTTAATTTTTAGTTGTGTTTGTCATTTGTTTTTGTTAACTAAGCTCTCCCTAATGTCTAGGCCTAGAGATGTTATGCTATTAATGTGTTTATTTTATTTTATTTTCATTTTGGAACTAACACCATACTAACCATCCTCTCTTGAGTCAAATTCCTAGATCACAATATTCATGATAAGGGTTACAATTTTATTTTATATTTGCATACTCTTATGGGAATAATTATCAACACAAGCTACCAAAATTTAATAGCAAGGATGAATTGAGGGAATCATGAGGGGACTCAAATTTAAAAACAAAATGATACATGACCAAACATATATGAGCTCGTTGAATATTTAATTTATAAATAACACTATATTAGGGTTTTGGTAGGTCAAATATGGATTCCCCCATATTTAATTATGGTAGAATGAGTGGTTTGGATGAGGGTATTAGGGTTTTAAGGTATAATTTGGGGACATAGGGTATATATATATATATATATATATATATATATATATATATATATATATATATATATATATATATATATATATATATATCTGTGTGTGTGTGTGTGTATATATATATATACACATACATATATATATATATATGTGTGTGTGTGTGTGTGTGTGTGTGTGTGTGTGTGTGTATGTATATATATATGTATATATATGTGTGTGTATATATATATGTATATATATGTATATGTATATATATGTATATGTATATATATATATAATTTAAGAATATATAATTTAAGAATTTGATAAGTAGAGAAAATAAATGATACTTGGGAAGGGTTTGTTTGAGTGTGATAACTAGTTGACTTGGATGCCATCATGAGTTAATTTTACTTATTGGGTTTTATAGTTTTATAGACTCTCAAATAAAATCCCAAATATGAAACTCTCTTAGGACCCATATTTTCAAATGATTTGACACTGAGGAATTAAATTCATTGAATGAATCATAGAGTTTGCAAAAGTTCTTAGAGGTTGTTAGGGATTAAAACTTAGAATTAATTTGATCTTAATGGGATTCTAAAATTTCGTGTTAACTCTAATCAATCAATTTAATTTATAAATCCTTACATGATTTACCCTTTATATTTTAAATTTGATTTGTTTTTTCTTTCACACATAGGCCCATGATAAGGCATATGTATATACTATGAAATAATATTTAGGACATACCAAGAGTTTATTTGGAAAATATTGCAACTCTTTTCTAGAAAATTTACTGAGTAGTATTTAAACTTGTGCAAAGTTTCCAATTTTCCTTGGTGATATCACACATAAGGACCTTCCCTTTCATAAAATAAAAGTAATCTTTAAGGAAGTTTAGAGGGGGAATATTTAAAATAGAACTAATGGCATATGTTTTCTTCTGACATTTTGATAACTAAACTTTAGGGATGTGTGAACATGACACGTGTAATATAAAAACAACAACCAATAGATAATAATGCCACTAATTTTTATGAACTTTTTAATATAAAATATTAAATCCATATTTATAATAGAGTACCTCTCATTGTAAGGGATAGTACCATGAAAAAAAATAATGAAACAAAAATAATATAAAATGTACATATTTAAGGAGTTTCACACATACCTTTGAGGGTGATTTTTAAATTATATCCCATTGATTAAGATGGGAAATGGTTATCTAACAAGACTAGATATATTAAATGCATTTGTCTACTTAGACAAAAATATCTAATATGGCCCACTCCATTTAGAATTGAATTTTGAATGCTTACTGAGCTTATCTCTATCTTCATCCCATTTAAAGATTAAATTCCATTATTTAGAGTCTTGTGGTGTAGCCTTATTTTTAAATAATATTTTAACCATTTTTCAATGTTTTATAAGTTATTATTATCTTCTTGTATTTTATATTCTAATTTAAGGAGTTATTATATCCTCATGATCATTCATCATTTTATTCTAACTTCATTTATTGTGTAAACTCGAGAGTAATGAGTTCCATAGAGGAAGGTAATCTAACTTCCTTTATATAGACAAAGGTTTAAGGATAATTATTAATGGATTACTTAGGTTTTATAATATCATCCATAAGTCCATATTCAAATTTGTATTCCATTGCCTCTAATTCTCTTATATATTTGTCTTCATTAGCCTTAGATTCTTATTTGAGGATTTATCCAAACCATTACCTTGTGGGTAATAGTGTGATGAGATATTTAGATAAATTCCATGTTTTTAATCTAATTATATAATATTATCTCCAATTAAGGCCTTATAATTTTTAGTTATAATATTTTATGTAACTCCAAATCTTGTAACAATTTACTCCAACCATTCAATAATCACAATGTTAGTATATTCTTTTAACATTTCTACCTTAGTCCACCTTATGAAGTAATGTGAGGTACTTAGGATTTATGTTACCCCTAATATTGAAGGGGTTGATCATAAAAATGAAGTATAATACCCATTTAGAAAGAGAATCATTAATTGTGAATGAATTTAAAGGAAGGAGATGTTATTTTCTATCTCCACAAAGAATTGACATTCCTTGCATTTTCTTACCCATGTGAATGCATCTCCATACATAGTGGGACAATAATAATGAAATCTCATGATTTTTTTGGCCATCTTCTACTTGGGAGGGATATACATACATACATACATACATATATATATATATATATATATATATATATATATATATATATATATATATATATATATATCAACAAGACTTCATTATGGTTTATTTTGAAAATGATCACATGGATTATCCTATAGGGGATAGTCTAAAGTCCAAATATTATTCTCTACATAAAATTAAGGCATATTGAACACCTCCATATTCAAATGTATCTAGTCATATTTCGTATCCAATTATATCCATTAATTATTTCATGTTTCATTCCCTATGAACAAACTAATTCACCTATCTCAGCCATTATTCATCTAAATATTTACACAAAGATCTTACCCAAAAATGTTTAGTGGGCCTAATATAAATACCATACTAAAAAATATTTGTGATCCATCCAAATATTTTCTCAATGATCTCACCACCTAGGATGTTACTTTGGGGTGGATAAAATATCATGAATTTTATTTTTAGAGAGTAGTTGCCTAAACATTTTGAGGGACTTCATTAATGAAAAATACTATTTTTTGATGAAGTTATACTTAGCCTCTAATTAATTATGGGGTTAAATCATATAATCAATGGGAATTGATTCATCATTTTCATTCCTTTTTTTGAGCACAACATCAGTTCTATACTCTCCTCTAAAGGTATATAGAATAAAATCTCTATCAAAGTTTGGGTTGGTGAAGATAAGAGCTCTAGAAATGGATTGTTTATTATTAAAATTTTATTTTCATTCATAATTCCATATAAAATATTGATCCTTTAATAGCATAAGGGTTTTAGGACTAACCAATCCAATAAAACTTACAATGAAATTTCTCACAAATTTTAGATTCTGTAGGAAATATTGTAGGGCTTTCATGTATGAGGGGAGAGATAGTTTGAAAATAAATTTCACTCATTTTGGATCAATGATGATGACATATTTTCATATAATATATCTATGAGTTTTACCTCATGAACAACAAAGATTAGATTTTTATCATTTCTAATTTTACCAAATTATCTACATCTTTCAAAAACTTTATCCAAATACATGAAACAATATGCTTGCCTTTTTAAGAATATAATAATATTGACCAATTAGATAAATATCATTAAATTTATTGAGATCTTGAATGTTACATCCATATTATATGGAAAGGTATCCCAAAAATTAGACAAATAATAATTAATTAATTGATTACAAAATATGATCCATTTGGTGGAATATTATTCTTATGATGATCATCATATTATACCCATCCTAATTATAAATAAATAATACATTCAATAATGAGAATATTTATGTCTTGGTCATTACTTATAATCCTTGATCTATGGAGTGGAGAGGACACAATTATTTTAAGGAAGCATTTTTAAAATATCCAAATTTGACATTGTAGGCACTAAAATTAAATCAATAAATGCTTGAAAATACTAGTCCTTGACATTTTTACCTTGCTTAGACAACTCACAATTTCTATTACCATGTATTTACATGAGATCCTTATAAGACTTGAAATTTATATTAACATCTTCTAGACTTTGCTAATTTTATTCCTAAACATACCTTATTATCAAACACTTCACTACCAATTTAGTTTCAAAAGTTTATATACAATATGAATAAGCGTGAACTAGGTAGATAGGGCCATACTACATACTTGTCTATAATTTTAGACTTATCTCTCACACTTCAATGACTAGTTTTAAAAGATTAAAATGATTCATAATGGATCTCCTACATGATCTATAAGGATATTTATTAAAAATAATTCAAATATTATCTTATAAGAGAAAATCAAGTGTCTCACTTGAAATCCCTTAGTTACACTCTTACACTCTTCAAAAAATTTAGTTTCAAAAGCACTTATATATTCATCAAAGAAACCTAATATTATTCTATTGCATAAATGTAATCATTGGATAAATTAACATTATTTTCTTGTAGTTTGAGGAAACCATTTATCTATAATTTGAATTAAATTTACTAGTTTCATTTATTACACATATATGATCTTCCCTATAGGGATAATTACATCAACCTAAGGTCCACACATACTATATAACTGTTTAATCCTTTTTAATTTGTTTTTGATATCAGGGTTAAAAGGTAGAATAACCCATACACATATACACAAGGATTAATAAAACTATTTTAGAGTAGGCTAATTAATTGAAAACTTAGATAAATAAATATTCAAAATTTAGATGTTATGTTATGCTAAATATAGAAAGTACACTCACAAAATATATATGATTGCATAAAAATAAAGAATATATAATACTTATATTAAATATAAATGTGTAGGTAGATATGATAAGTGTAGAGGTGGAAAAAATAAGGAAAAACATCATGATATAGTCATCAAGTTTTGGAAATATTTTTTCTAAAGGCTTGAACACTTGAGTCAGCTTTGATACACTTGTAAAAATCTAGGTGTCTTGATATCAACATAATTATTTGATATATAATATTAATTATATTAGAATGTTACCATATAATATTTATAGGTTTTCTACAACCTTTTTGCAGATATATTTTATTCATTTTCATAATATGTATATGATTATTTATGGATCAAACCCTAAATCTTCACCTTATGACTTTATAACTTGTCAAAAATGGTTTAGTGGGTTCAAGGTGTTGAACTAACCTCAACTAAACCTTTGTCAATGGCCACTACCTGCATATACAATACTCTGAATATGGCCTTAAACATATGTATTTCTCCCATAGATGTTAGCTTGTGTGTGTACAAGGGTGAAATATATTAAATGCAAGTGAATGTAATTATCTAGCTTGTAAATTTACAAATAATTCTCATGGGTTATTATTTGAGTGATTCAAGCCTATAATATGATTAATATTATGACCGATATGGAAATAGGGAATAATAACACAATATAGCCTAGATTTGCAACTAATTGAATGAGCTTGAATAGCTGATTGTTTGTTATTTTCTAGATGAAAAATGAATTGGCTTAGATTTGTATTTATAAAACATAGTTTGAAAATATCTCATGGTAGGGCTAAATAATAAAAATAGGTTAACTCATATGTTTTAAAACATTTTAAATTTATATGACTTTTGAGGACTGGACACATTATAATAATTTAAACACTTGCATCATTGTGTCCCTATTTAGGACACAAGTGTATGGAAAGATAGGAAGCTACCAAGTATCTAAAACTAATAGTGAAGGATGTGTGTGTGTGTGTGTGTGTGTGTGTGTGTGTGTGTGTGTGTGTGTGTGTGTGTGTGTGTGTGTGTAATATTTTAGGTTTTGTGTATAGTGTAGAGATCTAGGTCATTAAAAATGATAGGGTCATGTCATAAAATAAATAGTTTAGCATAATGAGATGGTGAATACGAGACTTTACATAGTAGGAAGGTCTAAAATTGAAGGGTGGAGCCTTGATAGGTATTGGTAAAGTATACAGTATTGAGATGATATATAAATTAGATTTTATTATCTACACCCCACCCATTTAATCTAGTAATGCATGAGGAGATTATTATTTCAAGGGAAATAAATGTATACCTGGGTGTGTACAACACACATTACCTTTGCTTTAGCCTTAGAGAATTTGATTGTTAGTGTATGGCCTATAACTAATATCATGTTACAATTTAAATAAACAAATATAATCTAAAATTTGATATAATTAAAATACTTGAAAATAAAGAGAGAAAGTAAGGATTACACCTATGTTTTGATGCATCCATGTTATCCCTTAGTAATTTGAATTGGTAAAAATTCTTAGTATGTGTAGGCACTTAGTTTTGGCCACTTACATGCCTAAATTAGGATTCAGTTCAACTTCTAGCGAATGACACATCTAAACCTAGAAATCATTTGAATTTCCCAAATTAGTCCACATAAGGGATTTAATTGTCTAGAAACGTGATGAGGCTAAATTATTTGGTGTATTATCCTATATGCATCACTAACCTAGTTTATTTTTAACCCTAGTCAAATTATGACTTAGTAATTTGACACTTTTGGCCTATCTAGATATTAATTGAATACATTTAAAATAATTTCCAAAAGCCAAAAATCACTAATCAAGAACAATAATATTGTAATCCCTAATTAACTTGCCTAAAAAAAATCCAAATCAAATTATTGAATTTCATTTAGCAAAAAAGTATTTTTTAGCCAAATATGAAGTCAAAAGGTCAAAAGACTAATAAAGTGATTTATTATTTCTTAAATATTTTAAAAATTTGAGTCAAACCTCAAAAATATCTAAAGTGAGTTGTCATGCCTCTCAAATATATGGAACTAAGGTGTTAATATTTCATGAGTGCCTTGGCCCAATTCAGAATTAAGCTAACTCAACCTAGGTTAATTTAGACTCAACCCAAGTTATAATTTAACCTAACCTCTGTAGGGTTAGAGTTAGTTATTTAAGCTATAAATACAAGTGTCCACACCATATGCTAACAAGATTTTTTGTGTAATTTTATTCTACTAGAATACCTTCTTGAAGGCTTTGAGAGTAGTGTTATAATGCCCAATTTATGCCAACATTCAACACCAATCTAAAAGTGATTTTTAGAGAGATGCTACCTATTACATCTTGATTTCCTCACTAAACTTAATTTTATTATTAAACATATATTATGGGGTTAATGTTATCTAAATATTGTTGTAAAAAACTATTTCCATTACACTAATGTATGGATGGACATATAATGATTATTTGTATGACTAGTTACATGATTTGTTAGATATACATGAGTTTCATATGTATGTAGATTATGCTTATTCAGTATTATTATGCTTTAATATCATTTTGTATTGATTATCATGGTTATGTGATAACTACCATTTGAATTTATGAGGTGGATGTAAGAGAAAGTCTATTCTCCAAGCATATATGGAGGGAGAGTATCATCACAGAGAATGATTTAGTTGCAAATGTTAGAGGTGTTGAGATTTGATAAAAAAAACTCAAAACACACCATATATAATAATAAAATTCATGATTACTTTACTTTAATTATGTTTTGATTAATTCATGCTTGGTCTTAATTTGTTTTGGTTATGATTGATGATTAGATTTTATTCAGGCTTATGGTAGTTGTGATTGTTGTTATGATCATAAGGTGATTTCAAGTATGAAATGTTTAAATTGTATATTTATTTTTAGATGATTTTGAATTTTATATATATATATATATATATATATATATATATATATATATATATATATATATATAATAGGTCTGTACTTGTAAACATTCAAAAAGAAAGTTTTGTTAGCACATATATACATAAAAAATAATTAAATTGCATTTATGATCATATAGGAAAAAGGATTTTATTAACCTATATCTAACCTAGACCTAAGGAGTTACCTAGGGTGACTTAGTTCCTAAATATCTAGTGGTTACTTAGGTATGTGGTGTTGATTATTTAAATGTATTGTTTACTAAGTGGAGGATAGGCATTTGAGCTATTATTAAACATAATAATTATGTTATTGACATAACATGATGTCAACCCTAATTTGTAAACTATCATTTAGTTTTGGCTTAGTTTTTTGTTTCTTGAAACATGTAATTTGGCAGATAGGGTTTCATTATAAGTTAGAATGTGAGTTTAGTGGTTAAGCTGAGAGATGTGGTAAACATGCCAAGAACTTATGGTTTGATGGCAAGTTTTTCTTGGATAAAGTATGGTAGAGAACAAGTCAACATGATATTAGGGTTTTTGAAATGCAAGCAAGACATGATAAAAATAATAAATAAGGGAGTTCTATGATTTTAAATGTTAGTCATGGTAGATAGAGGAAAATGAGAGGAAAGAGAAGAACTTTTAATTACAGATAAGGGAAAATTACTTAGGTAATATAGAGGTAGGGTTTTATTTTGGTTCACTTTAAATATTTGTATTCTTGTTATACAGTTTGATGAAATTGTTATGGGATTAATAAATAGATTT
This sequence comes from Torreya grandis, assembly GCA_037957365.1. Classification (NCBI taxonomy): domain Eukaryota; kingdom Viridiplantae; phylum Streptophyta; class Pinopsida; order Cupressales; family Taxaceae; genus Torreya; species Torreya grandis. Next base: position 1,037,841 of record JARHVA010001760.1, read on the forward strand.
TTATAGGGTTTAACCTAGTTATAATTAGGGATTTGACCCTATGAGAGAAAAAAATCCCTCACAGAATTGAATCCATGATTTGGCTATATATAACATGCATACAAATGGCTAGGATAACTAAGAAAACAAATTTGTTGTGTGTTTGTTGACTGTGGATGGATTTATTTTTTATATTATATGGACTATGTAATGTTTTGTTTAAATAAAGGACTCATTATTCTTTTAGCTATGGCTTAGTGTTAGTGAAGTGGTTGTAGGTTAATGAAAGAGTTTGAAATATTGTTTAGATAGGGTTTGAATCAAGGTTTTAATGTCTATTTGTTGATTGTGTTTGTTACACAAAATGAAGTGACTATGTTTTTATTTTATTCATTGTAATATAAGTGAAAGGTCTGTTTATTACTTGTTTCATTGAAATATAGTGAAAATCTTGTGTTCATATATCCATTCAGCTTGGGATACGTTTAGATTAGGGATATGTAAACAAGGTTTTCATTAGAAATTACTTGGTTTGTATTAATTATGTTTCTATTTTAAAAGGCCTAAGTGTTATTGAATTAAGTGTTATTGAATTTTTATACTCTATACATAAATGTCTATGATTCAAACTTTATATAATGTTGTTTGAACAAGATGAATGATATTACTTGACTTTACTTAGTTTGGATATAGACTATGTAAATAAGTTATATTTGAGTTTGAATATATCACTATGAATTGACTGCATATGAAAAATTATAGGATGTATATGTATAATAATTTATATGTCGACTGTGTATACATTAATGTGGGTCGACTGTGTATAAATTAATGATAGATGATTTTTTTAAATGATTATATGAGGACTTGATTTGATTTGTATATCATTAGAAGGGTTGGTTGGAAGTTATTTTAGGCATAACCTAGGTAGTTATTCAATTGTGTATGCATTATTATATACTGGTCGACTATGTTTATTTGAGTCGAATACCAAACTAAAGAGTTATGAGCATTTTGAATGGAATATATACAAAGGTTATATTATTATATGCTCAAAAGTTTTTAATACATATTGAGTTTGAATTAATTAAACCATATTTATTTTTTGAGATTCATCTAGGTTATATTTTTGATAAGTGTTTTGAATATAATTATTATTAATATTTTATGTTGTGTAAACATAAACATATATTTAATGGTTGAATGAATAGTATAAAAAATTTACTATAGTTTAATTTGACTTGAACATACATAGACAAATATGAGATTTGGGATTTAAATATCATCTAGAATGTTTCTCTATGTTAACCATCTATGTGTATTATGGTTAAATGAATGTTTGAATTATACTTGTTAGTTTATGTTTGATGTTCAGTTCGAACTCAGTTTTGACATATGCAAAATGTTTTAAAGTTGAAATATTTAAGGTCTTATATGTTTAATTTTGGGTATTAAACATTTGTTGAATTATTTAATAAATTTATGTAACATATGGTATGAATCAATATTTCATATTTTAGTGTTTGTATTTAATGCATTTAGTTTGAGATATAAATGTTGTGTGGTGTTATTGTGATTTACATTTTGTTTAAATATGAAATTATATTCTTTAAGTAGGGAACTTAGAATATGAACATATATACATATGTATATATGTAATTATGGATTATACATAAAGATGAGTTTATATTCTTTATGAATAGTTCATAAAAACGCGCGCGCGCGCACTTGTGTGTGTGTGTGTGTGTGTGTGTGTGTGTGTGTGTGTGTGTGTGTATCAAGCCATTAATAAGTCATTGTATTAGGTTTTTAATTGTATATAAATATAGATGGACATACCTATTATACATATGTATGTAGATAAATTGATATATAATAGATGTTTATTTATAGTGAATATATTTGTTCATATGTAAACTAGGATTTAATCATTAATTTATAATATGTTGTCTAGTTATAAATTATGAATAAATTGATAAATTATTGATTAGAACAAATAATATTGTATTTTAATTATTTGATGGTTAGCTTAAGATTTATTGTGAAATTCCTAAATTATATTATTTGTTTATAATACTTGTGAATATAGGATGTTTGCATGGAATTGGTAAATTCTTAGATATTATATTGGTTTTTAGAAAATAATTTAATACTACTTTATTATAAAATGGATTTTGGCTATATTAAAACCTAGAAAATATTGAGGTGATAATAAGTTGTTATAATTTAACATGATATTATTTAAAGTATTTCTAGTATTTAATTATTATGGTATTACATACAAATCTATATGATAAATCCATGGAATTCTTGTATATGGATTATTTATTAATATGATATTAATGAAATTAATGATTATTGTGAGATGGATTCTCATGAATACATTTAGAGTCATTAATACTTAGATTAAATGAAATTAGTTTGAGTGTGTGTTTGATTCTGATTGATTTAATGAATCATTAAATTATTTTTAAAAATTGGCCAAAGTAATTTTTATAGTTAAATGTTATCATTTCACATGTTTGATTATATCCATCTATGCATGATGTCATTTTAAAATGAAATTATTTATGATATGTTGTATGTAGTTAAAATCTTACAACACATGAGTTGTAGTTGGCTTATCAATATCTTCACCATTATCATCTACCCATCCATGAAGGGAGGACCATTCCCTAATTAGGCATTATGTGGTGGATATATAGTATGTGTTTGGTGTGTAAAATCACTCTAATGATGCTCTCCTTCTCTAGAATATTTGAATAATTAATTGTTAAGTGATGCTATTTGTGTCCCCTTAATACATTAAATTACATTGGTTAAATAATAATATATTTTATTATTTATCATGAGTTTATCCTGATGTAAATAAATAATAAAATATTTTTAATGGACCCATTAATGTGGTGGTTGGAAAAGATCACATTATAATGGTCAAATTACCTTGCCTATATAATAAAGAGTTTATATTGTAAGATGAAATGGAAAAAAAAAAGAGTTGAGACAAATGAGGAAATATAAAAAACTTATTTTTAAGTTATGTGATGATTGATTGAGAAGAAGTGAGATAAATAAAGACTGTGTTGGGTAATTATTAGTTTCTCATAATATGAATAATCTTGGTGGTCTTTTTTACCTCTTAGAGGTTTTACCTCATATATCTTGTGTTGGTGTCATGTATGCATTTTATCTTGATCTCATATCTAGATCTATTTCTCGTATGTATTATTTTTCTTAATTTATCCTGGTATTAGAGCAGAGTGATGTGATGATTAAGAAACAAGGTTGTATACCAAATTTTTTGTCTTGTTTTCAAGTCAAATATCATCTATTTTCAAGCCATGGTATGTTTTTTTCAAATTTTTTGAAGTTTCTTCTTTACTAAGAGTGTGATATATGCAATACAAGCATTCAAGCTATAGATCTAAGTAAATACAAGCAATTTCAAGGAAAAATTAGTCTTCAACACTATTTTTGGTCTATTCAAGGCCAAAATCTCATAAAAATTAATAATAATTTGATTTTTAAATGTTTTTACAAATTGAAATTCATTTCTAAATGCTAAATATCTAATTTTTTCCCTACTAAAACTCCTGTAGAAGTCTCTAAATCTACTAGTTGAATATCTGGAAGTTCAAATCAGCCTAGGGTGCCATTTTTTTAGCATGAGAAAGATAAAAATGAGTAAAAAAATGTTTTAGATTTTAAATCTCTATTTTGGTCACTTCAACTACTTATTTTTGACATTTCTAAGCATTTTTTACCTTTACTTCCCCTGATTTGGACCCCTATAGCTGATTTTGATTTTTATCTCTCCTTCCAAGCATATTTGTACAACTTTTTATGGCCCTTGGAAGAGAACATTAAGATTTTTTTTTGTCTCAAATCCTCTCCTCATGAGATTTGGTCTTTGAAGGATTTATTATTAGTCCTTAAGCCTTCCAACTCCTTCTAGACCTTGAAAATCCCTACCTAAGCTTCTTCTATTTTATTAAACCTCCATTGGTACCCATATAAATATTGGTATAGACTCTATAACAAAAAAAATTCATATTTTGAATTTCTCAATTTTTTTTAGATCTGTAAAATGTATTTGATCAGTTTTGAGGCCTTCCAAATCTGCTACAAATGTCATTTAGGGGAACAAAGAAGAGTTTAATTTTTTTACATTTTCTTAGGTGCCATAATGTGCCATAATAGTAAAAAAATCATTTAAAGACCATTTTTAAATAAATAAAACCCAAATCTAAGTCTTATCAATGTTTTGGAGGGTAGTTTCAAGGCGGTTTCAAGTTTTAAATCTTAAAAAATGGTTACCAAAAGCTCATTCCATGATTTCATCTCCTCCACCTATGCCATTATTATAGTTTATGCATGTCATTACATATTTTTAATGGTTAGTAATAGTTTTGAAATAAATTATTTATTAAATATTTGATTTAATAATTAGTTAATTTTACATGTAAGCACATGGTGGGTCCCTAGGTGTTGACTTGTATTTTATATAAAGTGAAAAAAATTTAATTATTTTATTTATATATTCAAAAACTAATTATTTCACATTCATTTAATATTTTATTTAAAAATAAGAATGAAATAAATATGCTTTAAGATCTATATTTTGCATGTGTAAGTCTGTATTGGTCAAAGGGGCGCCGACTAGTCTAATTTTGGAGGACACTTGTAAAAACAAGGTCTTGAATTTAAATATTCATCCCAATATATGTTTTGGTCAAATATAATATATTTTTTTAAAAAACATTAGTTTAAATGATCTTTTTTTATCCATCCAATCTCTCATGTGTGACGCTTACAACACTTCGACACTTTTGACACCCTTGACTTGTCATATTATTTGTCAAAGATGGTCATGTGACAAGTCAATATGTAGGTTTTTTCACCTTGTAGATGTATTATGATGGTATTTTGTTTGATTTTAATCTTCCTAATATGATTTTTATTGTATAATTTGTCTTTGTAACACTTGTAACTTTCACCCTTGTTGTGGTTATTTGTGTTTTTTTAATTGTTTTGAAATCAACTAAGAGTCTAGTGTTGTTTATTCACTAGAATATTTATTTTTATTATAAAATCGAGTATAAAATATTTTAAAATTTTTTATTTATAAACATTTTTTCAATTTAGTATAAAATACAAACTTGTAGTGTCGACTTTACAAAATAAGAAATATTCATGACTCAAATTATAATATGAATTATTATTAATAAGATATGTAATATTTGGTTAACTTAGTATCAAATTATTAGTGAATTTATTTTATGTGTATCACATAACCTACTTATTAAATTTAATGTGCTTGAGTACAATCTTATATATACTCTTATTGAAGGTTGTATTAAATATTGATCTAAAAACTATGTGCGATAAAGCTAACCCATATTTACAATCATCTCATAGATAGATATTTCATATGATGTGGGTGTTGCTTATAGATTAATGTATGATCCATACTTAAATCATTGGAAATTACTAAAGTGGATACTTTAGTATATAAAAAGAGTTATAAAATTTGTTTTATATTATTATTTCTTTGATAATGCTAATTTATTTGGTTATTATGATGCTAACCATATGGTGCTATTATGAGTCTACTTTTGTATTAGTGTGTATTTTTGGTGTAGGTGTTATTACTTGGAGCACTTAATTTGGAATTTTATAAATAAGTTTTGTGGCTATGAAGGATGATATAAGAATGTCATGTGGAAGTTACTCATTGTACCAACCTTTTTGGTGATAGTCAAATTTGTATAGCTTTGGAAAAAAATCTAATGTAGCACTAATGAATAAAATCCTATTGAATTTCATTGAATGTTGGACCTATCAAAGTTACCATTGAGGGGGAGTGTGCATGACAATGTCACTTATAAATAGCCATGTGGGTCATGTGTTTCACTTTATCTCTCTATATTTCTTCTCATTGAAAATCATTGTAATATATCACTTTATGTGTTTTTGGTAAACTTCATATGAAAGTATAAATTGTACCCAATACATAGTAACATAGAGGTCCTTATGTTATAAAAGATTCCAATATTCTTGGTTGATTATTTATAGGAAATTGTGGGATGTAGTCTCACGATCATGCTAGCCTAAACTCACTCTAATCGGTTTAGAGTAATATACTGTAATTAATTTAAAGGTGCCTATAAGGAAATAAAACAAAACATTTAGGTTTTTATGGGTGTATATTTTAATTCATTTAAACTTGACTATTTGATTGTGGTTACGTAGTATAATACCTTTGGGTATCTATAATTGTATAGTGTAAATCCTGTAAATGTGACTATGTGATTACGATTACATAGTGTAATATCTTTGGGTATTTATAGTTAAATAGTGTAATACCTTTGGGTGACTATATTTACATAGCATAATTAATTTCAAGGTGAATATAATATGATGAAAGATGTTTCCTTCAATTATTAACTCCTAAAACTTATCATGTGGATGGTTTATGGAGTGTAATTTCTTTATGTTGTTACCTCATAAAACTCATCATGTGGATGGTTCTTGGAATATAACTTAGATTTTATAAAGGTGGTTATGGCATGTATCCCCATTTAACATTAAAGGGGAGAATTAGAATAATTAATAGTTAAATGGTGTTATTTATGTACCTTTACATTAAATTACATTGGTTAAATAATAATATATTTTATTATTTAACACGAGTTTATCTTCATGTAAATAAATAATAAAATATATTAAATGACCTTTGGAGAGGTTGGACCCATTAATGTGGTGGTTGGAAAATGTCACATTATAATGGTCAAATTACCTTTCCTATATAAGAAAGAGTTTATATTGTAAGATGAAATGAAAAAAAAGAGTTGAGACAAATGAGGAAATATAAAAAACATATTTCTAAGTTATGTGATGATTGATTGAGAAGAAGTGAGATAAATAAAGACTGTGTTGGGTAACTATGAGTTTCTCATAATATGAATAATCTTTGTGGTCTTTTTTACCTCTTGGAGGTTTTACCTCATATATCTTGTGTTGGTGTCATGTATGCATTTTATCTTGATCTCATATCTAGATCTATTTCTCGTATGTATTATTTTTCTTAATTTATCCTGGTATTAGAGCTGAGTGATGTGATGATTAAGCAACAAGGTTGTATATCAAGTTTTTTGTCTTGTGTTCAAGTCAATTATCATCTATTTTCAAGCCATGGTATGTTTTTTTCAAATTTTTTGAAGTTTCTTCTTTACTAAGAGTCTGATATATGCACTACAAGCATTCGAGCTATAGATCTAAGTAAATACAAGAAATTTCAAGGAAAAATTAGTCTTCGGCACTATTTTTAGTCTATTGAAGGCCAAAATCTCATAAAAATTAATAATGATTTGATTTTTAAATGTTTTTACAAATTGAAATTCAATTCTAAATGCTAAATCTCTATTTTTTGCCCTACTAAAACCCCTGTAGAAGTCTCTAAATCTACTAGTTGAATATCTAGAAGTTCAAATTAGCCTAGGGTGCCATTTTTTTAGCATGAGAAAGATAAAAATGAGTAAACAAATGTTTTAGGTTTTAAATCTCTATTTTGGTCACTTCAACTACTTAGTTTTGACATTTCTAAGCATTTTTTACCTTTAGTTCCCATGATTTGGACCCCTATAGCTGATTTTGATTTTTATCTCTCCTTCAAAGCATACTTGTACAACTTTTTATGGCCCTTGGAAGAGAACATTAAGATTTTTTTTTGTCTCAAATCCTCTCCTCATGAGATTTGGTCTTTGAAGGATTTATTATTAGTCCTTAAGCCTCCCAACTCCTTCTAGACCTTGAAAACCCCTACCTCAGCTTCTTCTATTTTATTCAACCTCCATTAGTGCCCCTATAAATATTGGCATAGACTATATAACAAAAAAAAAATTGAATTTCTCAATCTTTTTTAGATCTGTAAAATGTATTTGATCAGTTTTGAGGCCTTCCAAATCTGCTACAAAGGTCATTTGGGGGAACAAAGAAGAGTTTCAAATTTTTACATTTGCTTAGGTGCCATAATGTGCCATAATAGTAAAAAAATCATTTAAAGACCATTTTTAAATCAATAAAACCCAAATCTAAGTCTTATCGATGTTTTGGAGGGTAGTTTCAATGTGGTTTCAAGTTTTAAATCTAAAAAAATGGTTACCAAAAGCTCATTCCATGATTTCATGTCCTCCACCTATGCTATTATTCTAGTTTATGCATGTCATTACATATTTTTAATGGTTAGTAATAGTTTTGAAATAAATTATTTATTAAATATTTGATTTAATAATTAGTTAATTTTACATGTAAGCACATGGTGGGTCCCTAGGTGTTGACTTGTATTTTATATAAAGTGAAAAAAATTTAATTATTTTATTTATATATTCAAAAACTAATTATTTCACATTCATTTAATAGTTTATTTAAAAATAATAATGAAATAAATATGCTTTAAAATCTATATTTTGCATGTGTAAGTCTGTATTGGTCAAAGGGGCACCAACTAGTCTAATTTTGGAGGACACTTGTAAAAACAAGGTCTTGAGTTTAAATATTCATCCCAATATATGTTTTGGTAAAATATAATTTATTTTGTTTAAAAAAATTAGTTTAAATGATCCTTTTTTATCCATCCAATCTCTCATGTGTGAAGATTACAACACTTTTGACACCCTTGACTTGTCATATTATTTGTCAAATATGGTCATGTGACAAGTCAATATGTAGATTTTTTCATCTTGTAGATGTATTAGGATGGTATTTTGTTTGATTTTAAGCTTCTTAATATGTTTTTTATTGTATAATTTGTCTTTGTAACACTTGTAACTTTCACCCTTGTTGTGGTTATTTGTGTTTTTTGAATTGTTTTGAAATCAACTAAGTGTCTAGTGTTGTTTATTCACTAGAATATTTATTTTTATTATAAAATCAAGTATAAAATATGTTAAAAAAATTTATTTATAATTTTTTTTTAGTTTAGTATAAAATACAAACTCGTAGTGTCGACTTTACAAAATAAGAAATATTCATGACTCAAATTATAATATGAATTATTATTATTAAGATATGTAATATTTGGTTAACTTAGTATCAAATTATTAGTGAATTTATTTTACGTGTATCACATAACCTAATTATTAAATTTAATGTGATTGAGTACAAGCTTATATAAACTCTTATTGAAGGTTGTATTAAATATTGATCTAAAAACTATGTGTGATAAAGCTAACCCATATTTACAATCATCTCATAGATAGATATTTCATATGATGTGGGTGTTGCTTATAAATTAATGTATGATCCATACTTAGATCATTGGAAATTACTAAAGTGGATAATTTAGTATATAAAGAGAGTTATAAAATTTGTTTTATATTATTATTCCTTTGATAATGCTAATTTATTTGGTTATTATGATGCTAACCATATGGTGATATTATGAGTCTACTTTTGTATTTGTGTGTATTTTTTGTGTAGGTGTTATTAATTGGAGCACTTAATTTGGAATTTTATAAATAAGTTTTGTGGCTATGAAGGATGATATAAGAATGTCATGTGGAAGTTACTCATTGTACCAACCTTTTTGGTGATAGTCAAATTTGTATAACTTTGGAAAAAAATCTAATGTAGCACCAATGAATAAAATCCTATTGAATTTCATTGAATGTTGGACCTATCAAAGTTACCATTGAGGGGGAGTTTTCATGACAATATCACTTATTAATATCCATGTGGGTCATGTGTTTCACTCTATCTCTCTATATTTCTTCTCATTGTAAATCATTGTAATATATCACTTTATGTGTTTTTGGTAAACTTCATATGAAAGTATAAATTGTACCCAATACATAGTAACATGGAGGTCATTATGTTATAAAATATTCCAATATTCTTGGTTGATTATTTATGAGAAATTGTGGGATGTAGTCTCATGATCATGCTAGCCTAAACTCACTATAAGCAGTTTAGGGTAATATAATGTAATTAATTTAAAGGTGCCTATGAGGAAATAAAATAAAACCTTTAGGTTTTTATGGGTGTATATTTTAATTCCTTTAAACTTGACTATTTGATTTTTGTTACGTATTATAATGCCTTTGGGTATCTATAATTGTATAGTGTAAATCCTGTAAAGGTGGCTATGTGATTACAATTACATAGTGTAATACCTTTGGGTATTTATAGTTAAATAGTGTAATACCTTTGGGTGACTATATTTACATAGCATAATTAATTTAAAGGTGAATATAGTATGATGAAGGATGTTTCCTTCAATTATTAACTCCTAAAACTTATCCTGTGGATGGTTTATGGAGTGTAACTTCTTTATGTTGTTACCTCATAAAACTCATCATGTGGATGGTTCATGGAATATAACTTAGATTTTATAAAGGTGGTTATGGCATGTATCCCCATTTAACATTAAAGGGGAGAATTGGAATAATTAATAGTTAAATGGTGTTATTTATGTACCTTTACATTAAATTACATTGGTTAAATAATAATATATTTTATTATTTGACATGAGTTTATCTTCATGTAAATAAATAATAAAATATATTAAATGACCTTTGGAGAGGTTGGACCCATTAATGTGGTGGTTAGAAAATGTCACATTATAATGGTCAAATTACCTTGCCTACATAAGAAAGAGTTTATATTGTAAGATGAAATGAAAAAAAAAAAAGAGTTGAGACAAATGAGGACATGTGGAGAACACATTTCCAAGTTAGGTGAAGATTGATTGAGAAGAAGTGAGAGAAAGAAAGACTATATTGGGTATTTATTAATTTCTCATAATATGGATAATATTTTTGAGTTTTTTACCTCTTGGAGGTTTTTCTACATATATCTTGTGTTGGTTTCATGTATGCCTTTGATCTTGATCTCATATCTATATCTATTGCTTGTATTCATTATTTTGCTCAATTTATTATACCGGTTAGTTGATAGAGACTTTTACTCATGATTTTAGTTTATTTTACATATAGTGAGCAATGGACTTTTATTGGTTTTGTAGAACATTGTATTTATTTATATACAATCTCATGTAAAAATATTGTATTATTATACTTGATAAACAACAAATTGTTTTCTCTTATTATATTAAATTTCAATAATTAGTTGAGCTATTATTCAATAGTTCTATATTTTATGATGGATTAAATTACTAATTTTATTGAATGCAATTAGTTTATCATTATATAAATGAATCATAATTGGTTTATTATGATAGATGAATTTAGTTAATTATAAATTAATCTATAATATTTGGGAATAATCTAATTTGATTATTAAAGTAAAGTTTTAAAAAATTACCATTTTTGGAGTTAAACCCAATGGGGTTCTAACACTACCACCATGGAAAATCATTACTAGAAGACTCAAATTATCATAAGTTGAGAAAAAAAATATCTATACCAATAAGTAATAATCAAATTTGACAAAGGATTTCAAATATTTATATTATACTCAACTCTATTTTGTGATCTTGATTATTATGTTATGCTCTCCCTAGTTCTAAGGTAAGAATGTTTAGTCCTAATGCATTGTTATGTTTGATGTTATCTCATTAGGACTAACAAGGGACTTATCTACATATTATTTACTCTTCAAATAGCTAATTTATATAATGTCATGCCCCATGAGATGTGCATCCCATATGACCAAGGAGAATGATATGTTAACCTTAGATTTACTAACAAGTGCATTAAACTCTTCAAGTTTAGATTTTTATCCTCCAAATATACATCATTCTATTTTTTAAGTAAATATAAGATTAGACCTATATAATTATGGCATCACCATTCCTAAGATATTTAGTTTTATAGAAATTATGGCTCTGTATCAATGGTTTTGACCTACTAAATGACATTTTTGTAGAATCAACAAATTTGCTCCCACTAAATGGTATCTTTACAAGGTGAAATTACTCTCTATTTTACTATTTTACTACTTATTTTGATGGATTTGCCTAACCTAATTGGTAATTTCACCTTGTTAAATGGTGAATTCACTAAAGTTTCTCTCTATCTATGTTTACATAAAATAATGGCTTTTCCCTACTAAATAGTGACTTTGCTCTATGTTTTTCCAAAACCTAAGAGCTCAAAATAGATTATTGTTTATTAAATTGCTTTGGGCTTCTAATCAAGTAAACCCACTAACATTTTTTAGGACATAAGGTAGAGATATTAAATATTAAGTATTATTAAAATATCACATACATTTTTTTGGTGCATAAAATCCACTTAGTTATATTTGTTTTTAGTTGTTTTTTAAGTTTTTAGAATCACAAACAAGGCCAAGGGACCAAAATTTTAATCACACTTCGATTTGGAGCTATTAAAAGGAACACACATTTTGGTTAGGGAATTTAAAAGCTTTCTCATTTTATGGTTTTTTTCATTATTAGTTAAATTTTTAGATTTCATTAAGAAATTTTCTTTATTTGTGGAACATTAGAAACTATTGTGTGTATGTTCTTCCCCATCCCATTTAGGGAATTCAGGTGACCAAAAGTGATTATTTTATTTCCATTGTTAGAAAAGGTGTGTCAAAAATAATGTCACGTATGTTATCCCCAAGCTCTAAGTGACTTAGGTGACATAGAAACAACCTCTAAATTCTTAACATTATTTATTTATTTGTATGCATTTAGATTATGGGTAGGATTTCATTGCCTCACCATGAGTTATTTATGGATGCATTTACTTGGGGTTTCATCTCCCAACATCATACCAAACCCATTCCATGGTGGGGTATACAAATTGAGCAAAATTTGGATGGGATTGTGGTGAGTAATTATCTTAACCACCCCAATAGGTACCTATGCCATGTGTTAGCTAGACATCAAACTCCACTACGCAATACATGGCTAGATTCACTATGCAAAATAATAGACCCTTACATAGTAATCTAGGAAGTTTGGATTTAATTAATGTGATTTTGACCTTGTGTTAGACACACTTCAGACCATTTGGTACATTTAAAATTTATATATTTTAGTCAAAACCCCACTTGTTATAAAATTTCTTGCTAAATATTGAGTACTCCTCACTCTAAGTTCAATCCATGTATCAATGATTGAGAAGAGGGGGCATACAAACTCTACCTACATCTATAGTTTCATTTTTTTGATTAACACTTAATTACTCACAAGCATTGGTATATTGGTGGAAGCTTTCATAGAATCTATGCACACCTGTGTCAATTTTCAGATATAGGATGAGTTGTTAGTGTTATTTCTATTTTCTTTAATTTACATGAGTGTTTTTAGACAAAAGCTATTTGTTTGTATTGTCATGTCAAAATAAGTACAAAAGTATCACATTATTCTCACACCCATTTAGCCTAAGAGGTGTTATTTTATTTGTTGTGTCACACTTATTGCCTTAGAGATTTGTTCCAAAACCATTTGTATGTCACTTGTTTAAATAAGGCATCATTACACTACCCATTTCATTCCAAAATTTTGCCTTGGATATTCTAGTCACAAACCATTATCATAACATTTATTGGAAGGAATGTTGTTATGCTTCTAAAATTATTTTAGATCTCTTATCACTTTTTGAAACCAAATTCTAGGCTATTTGTATCTCCCTTATTTCCAATGCATAGTTACACTACCCATTTTAGTCTATCTCTTTTGTCTTAGAAAAATTGAGTCTTTTAATATTAAATCTAAAACTAAAACTTTCAAAGTGTAAATCTAAATTAATCAGGTTCACATTTAAGCCTCCTAATTTGGGCTTAGGTTGTCTACCTTTTGTGTTTGGATTATGTTACTTGGTTTGATTTATTATTTGATTTAAAAGACCCCTTGTCTAGACCAAATGATTGTTTATTTTTATACCTTGTTTTGAGCATATTTTTAAGCCAAGTTATTGCCACATATCTTTTTTGAAGTTTAATATGACAAAATTTTAGTGTCTTAGTTCCATTGGTTCAAATAGTCTCTCATGTATCAAATTTTGAGTCTTAATGAACTAATTAATAAGTGTTATCCTAGATAAATACCTTAGTTTTTTTAATCTTTTGAGTTCTTATGTGAGTTCTTTGTTTCATATTTTACCCTTGTTTTTCACATTAGAATGATTATAACTACCTTTGGGAAAATCATTGATATCTTTTGATCTTAGTTCACAATTTTTTACTTTATTTAGACACGCGTGTCACTGATTATAACCACCTTCAAGAAAATTAGTACTTTAACCATACACAAGTTTGAGACTTTGTGTTACTTTTTCCACTAATTATAACCACCTCTAGGAAAATTAGTATCATTTTACTAAACCAACTTTGCATTTATTTAGTCCTACCTTTGCTTGGTTTAGTTGTTTATCCCTGTGTGCCTCTTTTACAGAGCCAAAGGTCCTTTGTTTTTAGACATTAGTTGTTTTTTTAAATTTAGTCCCTTTGTTTCTCATGTGACCTATCCATGGATCTAAACTTGCCTTATTACACATGTAATGGGACTATGTATAATAGTAAATATGAGAATGTTTTGACCAACGATCCTTTTATTCAAGATTTTTATGATGACATAGCTTATGATATAAATATTTATCCATCTTATAACATCTCATACATTGAATAAAGGCATGACCCTTTAGTAGAATATTTGATATGTGTGCCCACTTATCTAGGCTAAGAGTTGGAGAAAATGACAAAATAACTTGATCAAATGATGTCTAAAAATAACCAACAACAAGAGCCATAATATTTTATGATACTAATAAAAATAAGCTATGATTTATACTTTTTTGAATGTCATATGTTAGAAAAGAAGGATGAAGTGATTATTAGAGCTAACAAAGTAGGAGCCATGTTTTTGCTAGACTTCCCATAGGAAAGTCTGAGAAGCTTGATTATAACTAATAGTAATGCACTTTGAATTCAACCATTTGAATAGGAATAAACTAGTTATATTTAAGCTCTAGTCTAAATTACACAATAAGACCAAAATATGATTGCAAAAGGGAAAGGTATTATGGATGAATAAATGGAAGAAGTACTAGTGTACCAAACCTATTTCAACTTATCTCATAACCTCAATGAAAGGGTTATTTCCAACATGCCACTTGTTGAGATAACTCCATAAATAGGGGAAAAAATAGATGTCTTGGGATACACAAGATAGAATGTAGACCTATTGAGGTCAACATACCCCTATTCCTAAAAATAGGGACCCTAGTTTCAAAATTTTAAAAATTTGTTCTTTGAATTGAAAAATGATACTTGATATGAGTTATCTATTTGAATATCACCCACACCTAGTTCTCATTTATCTTGACTAGCATGTCTCCATTTGATTCTTGTCTTATTTTGCCTAATTTTTCTAATGGTTACTTCATGTGTTTTCAAGTTGTAGGTTTAATGTAGTCTCAAGTGGGTGATAAATATTTAGGGTTTCATACTTCAAATTATAATTTGATCCTTTATTAATATTTAAGTATTTAGTGGTTTGATTGAATTCATGAGTAAACAATGTTAAAAACATAGGGTTTTATACCTTAGAATGCCTTTTAACCTAGGACCTTTAAATTTGAATTCAAATTTATGTGGGTCAGATTATTTGAAAATTATGTATGGACACTTTATTATAAGGTCTTAATCATGTTTATTAAAATGAATAAAACCTTAGTCTAAAATCTTAATTCAAAAGTTCTTTATGTCTCGATACCCCCTTAATTATTCATTATTTACATAGACTAACTAAACCTAGGATCCCCTTTAATATGTTTTAAAACTTAGACTAAAAACTTTATCCTAAGGTTTTATTGTGTTTATCAACGTGAATAAAACCATTGACTAAAACTTTAGCCTAAGTTCTCTATATTTCCCTAGCCTTACTTGCTTTCTTTTATTATTCGTAGGATCGATGGTGCACATTTGATTGGGCAAATTTTATCCAATGGTGTAAGATTAGAGTTAAAAATTCAAGCCACAACCCCAAGTTAAATATCAATCATCTTCTTGAAGATCAATGATATGTGAATGAGAGCACACATTCCAATAAATAGTGCATATCAAGTCAAAGCTTCAATAGAGCCCCAAGATAAGCAAAAAGGTGATAAGTGTCACAATTTTGATAAGAGAATAGAGAGAATATAATAGCATTCAACACCAAAGATTAAGATACAATAGAACACATTTGATCAGTCGAAGATGATCTAATAGTATGAAGTGAATGTTGAAAATTCAACAATCCTTATGAGTAAGTATGGAGTTGACAAGTGTCATACATGAAATGGATAATTAAAGTTTGAGAAATATCCCAAAGATCAATGGTACATGGCCTAACATACACATTTTGATCAATGGTGAGCATCCATTCAAAGTTTCAATAAATCCCTAGGAAGATCAAGAGGGTGAAAAGTGTCACCATCATGGAGATTGAGATAGAAAATCAACAGCTCATGGATTAAAGGATAGAACCCAAAGGATCTATATCAATGGCATGAATTGATCCATGTAACCATGATCTAATAGTGTGTATTGAGAGTGGACTTTTCAAAGATCCCAAAGATGAATCTAGAGCTACCATATGGTGCAAATTCATTAGACAGAATGTAAAATAATAGTTAAAAGCATATAAAAGGCCTACAAAAGTGACACATGGCATAATCTTGTATATTAAGCATAAAAATGACCAATAACACTCTAAATTTTGAATCCAGATCAATGGTGTGAGGCAAGGTATACTTTTCAACAAGCTAAGATCCAATGAGATGTTGACATGTCCTAAGGGACAAATGATAATTTTTTTAATATTAATTAGATATGTGATATGAAAGAGCCACATAAGTGCCAATTAAAACTATTAGATCTTACAAACCCAAAAATGCAAAGGTATAAATGCATGATCCAAAAAAATATAAGGCACAAAACTCATTGTTTGAACCAATTGCCACCTTTAAAGCACTATGAAAACCATTAGAAAATCCCTAACAAATATAAAATCCCTAATTTCACCTTGTGTTCATCATAATCAAGATGAAGAACATTGAATTATCACTTATATAAGGATAGTCCAATCCATAATTAAGTTATAGTCCACTAATAAGGAATTTGATCAATTATAGCCATAAAAATATGGAAAGGTATTTCAAAAGAAGATGTGGAACTCTATCTAACCACAAACAATGAGGGTAGGTTTTTCAAAGATATAGTGTTCGATGCTACCACTCTAAATATAAGAAATAACAATTGGTCTAAGCTTTTATAGACCATTAAAGATCAACATTCCATCACCTAGGAAGAGTAGAGAATGTGTTAGCCAAGAGGATCTATTATGATATAGTTGTAATCCAAATAATGGGCCTAAATTATGTTAAATTATGTAGCAACAAAACTTGAGGTACTACATTGCATTGATATCCATGATCTAATTTTTGAAGATGGTAAAATACATAAGGGTTGGTTAAATGAGCATACTCATAGAAATGTATCCTATATTTTTGCTATAGCATTTGAAAAATACTATAAATTTACAAAACCCCAAGTTGACCTATGTTCTAACAATGCTTGGGCCTAAAATAACAATTTGAAAGACATTTTAGCCTTGTGGCTATATTCTAGGAACTAGGTCTTTTTAAACTTCAACAAGAACATCCCAATTATCCAATTCAAGCCTAGAATTAGGATGATTATGAGCATGCTAAATAGATTGTGTAGGAATGCAACCACTACTTATGTAGACCAATTTTGGGTGCCTATCATTTACTTCAAGGTTGAAAAACAACTGGCTCCTCCTTTAGGTGATATTATCTACATCTCTTTGGGCAGAAGAAGAGAATCCATTTCTACATGATGTAATACCTATTAGATGATCTTTGTGAAATAATAAAGATTACCAACCTAATGGAATGATCACTTAGTGAAACTTAGATAGTTCCTAAATATTGATATAAATTGCACATATTCAAGTATAGAGATCAAATTCAATTCATTTGTAACTACATTTATCCATCCCTTAGTGAGGCTATAACTGGTCATCCTATGGAGAGGGTTAGCCCACTAGTCAAGAAATATGTTGAGACTATGGGAGATATCTAGTTGTATATAGATTATACAATCATCAAAATTAAAGGAACTCAAATCTAACCAATCAAGCTACCCATCCATGTCCCTAATAAATTAACATAATAAGAGGTAACATATCAATTACTCCATGACATTAATTGCTTATGTTGGACCAAGAAGAAGGGACTCCTCCATATCCTCCCAATAACTATTGAGAGGACCATATTAAAAAATGGGAGAACATTGAAGCAACATATAGACAAAAAACATCCTTCAAACTACAAATTGATGAGTTAAGGTAGTGGTACCCTTATCTAAGGGTTAAATATCATTTGGAAACCAAGTGGATGATTAATATGTCTTATGATATTTAGCTTGGACCTTTTGAACATATTTACACAAAGGCATTCAACTACTCTAAGGTCACAAGAAGGTTGAAGTAGCATAACCTTAGACCTGAGCCCATACTAGAGAGAAACTAGAAAGGAGATGATAGGTGGAACTTAGGCCTAGGTAGTACCATTTTTTAGGTAGTACATCAGTTAGAATTCCATCATCTCAACCTCAAATAAAGCACAAACCTAAGGTACATGGGTATTAAAGACTAGAGGAGAGAAGGCCTTACGAGGTTGCATCTTCTTTAGCCCAAGCAAAGGAATAAGAATCACCATTAGAAGATTCATATAAGATAATTAGACCCTGATGAGAGTATAGGGGATGCAATCAAAATGTTATCACTAGCCTATGAATCATATGATGAAGAGATGGAGGAAACAAATAAATAAAAGGGGAATGAAGTATTGATCTAGTTCTTTTAGATACCCCAAGAGAAAAGCTGAGCCAACCATTATTCTAGTAAATGCCAAGAATCCCAAGGTGATTTTCACTCCTCTTTTGGGTGAATTTAACCTCTTTAGTGAAGAAAATTTGATTTATGGAACAACCATTCTAGAGTGGTTCATTTATGGACACAAATTACAAAAAGTGCCCACTACACATCATCCTTAGGAAATAATAAAGGCCATCAACATTACCATATACCAAGAAGTGAAGCTTTGGATAGTGGCTTTGCAAGAAGAAGATGAGAGGAGATTAGATTCTCTAAGAGAACCAAGTGGAGCATAAATGTATATACCTACACCACAAGTGACTCAATCATCATTGGGAGTCAAGTTTGATCCTAAGAAAGCTGGATTATAGAGAGCAATAGAGAAGAAGGTCATGGTTGGTGCAAAAGAGATTATTTTCCAAAAAGTAGAACCATTGACTAATTTGAATCTAGTGGTAGGATAGAGGAATAAATAAAACCATATATTTGATGAAAATGTCTTGGATTTTAATAATTCATTGTTATAACAATTGAAAGTTACCCTCAAAGGCATGCAGCAACAAAAAGATAATTTATAGAAGTTTTTTTTATCTTATCAGTACCATAAGATATGATATAAATGTTTAAAGAATATTTATTTGATATGTTAAATTTTTTGAAATCAATGAAATAAAAAGAGAATATGGTTAGTCAATAAATAACTATGGTCAAAAATCTAGACCACCAATGGAAGATCTCTAGTAGAAAAGTAAAGGATTTGATTAATATCTTAACAGAAGATTAAATTCCTGAGTTTGAAACAATTAGCTTAGCTTACCTGAACATGGCCATGGAAATACCAGTGGACAAGATCAAGGGTCTAAGAAAATGGTCTAAGGAACTAGAGGAAATTCATAAAGATGGAAAATAACTGATAGATAGGATGGAATAGATACTTGGGAGCATGATCACAGATCCCACTACTCTCAGCCTTACAGGGCTAATCACTGAAGAAGAATTCAAGTTGAGAGTTTCTCAAGTTATATATTATGTGATAAAATAGATACAAGTAAGGAATGGTGATCTTGGAAACACTTTAGGTGACAATTTGAGCGATGATTTTGCCCCAATTGGTGGCAAAACTTTTGGGAGCCATAATTTTTGAACCATAGCTCTATTTGACTCCACGTTTAAATCATTGGAAAGATAAGAATGAGAAAAATGTGAGGAGATGTCATGGAGATATGATAAATGGGTTTTTACCCTCTAAAACCCAATGAAAGTTCCCAAATTTTCAATTTTAATAGTGTTGTATAAAAATAGTAAGTTTCTAAAAATAATAATTTCTCAAATTCTGTGTTGTTGTAAATCATGGAAGTTGAACCACTTCATCTCCATTGAGATTAGTGACCTTACACATCCTAATTTGGAATTAAAAATATTTATAAATAAATATTTATCCTGAGAAGGAGATTAGATATCTCTTCCTAGAGATAAGCCTATGTTTGCATTTGCAATCTTGTGAGTAATAAAACATCTCTTCTCAAATAAAGCATTGTTATTATGTTATTTTTGTTTCTTGAAATATATTTCAACCCAAATCCTTGAGTTTTGGATCAACTGGGGATAAAAATAATAGGATCTTAGAAATGATCTTGAATACTGAAGAAAGAATTAGAAATGCAAGTAGCATTAAGGAAGCCATGGAAAAGGATGAAAAATACTTCAAAGACCTGGAAACTTAGGAGGATGGACTCGTCATGGAGCCTATTTTTAGTTTGAAATTAATATATGAGTAACATGCCAAAGTAATAAATATCATACAAAAATAATAATAGAGCACTTCATCATCACATGGAGGCCAGGGTCAAGTTAGTTGATTTAGGAATATTACTTTTGTAATTTAACATGTGTAATATTTTGAAAAGAGAATATTCTTCTTTATAAAGGCATGCATAAATTTTAAAGCACACTACCTATAGGTTAGTCATTTGGAGTGTTTAAAATCTTATATAATGGTTATAAAAAGATAGTTGTCCTTAACATTTGACATGACTAATTGACATACCTCATGAATTGTATATATAAAGAGGTATTATCCATTGTAAAGGGAGGGATTTTTGAGCAAGAAATTTGTAATAATTTTGGATCAATTCAATACAAATGGGGAATTATGGAAATTTTGTCTCATTTTTTTGGGTTGATTGTATCATGGCTTCTCTCTCAATTATCTAGTTTGTAATTTAGACTTGAATTATTTTTGTTGATTATTGATGTGCAATTTTTAAAATATGGAGTTGTTAACTTATGTTAATTCTAGGTTGGTTAAAGGTTCTTAAATTCATTTCATTATATTTGACTTTCATGTGAGTGTACTTATGTTGTTTACTTGTAGGGGTAAATATTTAAAGTGAACCAAGTTTTATTTGCATCCTTTTATTTCCTTAGATTCTTGCCTAATGTGTAGTAGGATTTGAGCTTATGTTGTTTCATCCTATACATTAGTTTTAAGTACACATTTTGATGATATCTGAACTTTTTCATAATATATGTGTTAAAGATCAACAATATGAATGTCTTTTCTCTTCGCTACCTTTCTTTTTACCCTTTTCTTTAATCAATCCACTTTATATTAACTTCATTGTGAATATCCATCTTAGCTTAGACCTAAATTTAGTTATTTAAGCATAATTCACTTTATTTGTCTTAGATAACTCTCATTTTCAAACGTTAACTAGTAGGCAATAGTTGCTTCCAATAACCAAACTTTATAAATATTGTGAAACAATTCACTTGTTTTGTTGTTATTCCACCAAAGATAACAAGATTATCACAACCTGTAACTCATGCATTAGATTCTTTGAATCCAAAAATTATAAGTGTTTTGTAAACACTCAAAACCACATGTGATACACTTACATCAATAGGATAATGTGTTCTGCTAGTGCTAGGAGGGATATCAAAATTTGTTGTATTTTTGCTAATTTTAGTGGATTATATTCAAAGGTCAGTGATTTATTTATATATTTGTGTTTCTTTTATCTTAATAATGTAAATATCACTGATGCACATGGCTTGAGACTAATATTTAGGCTCATTTATGTAAATATTTCCATTCTTTGAAATTTTGTGGTAAATATTTGTAAAGGTAGCTTATGTTTGGTGAATCTTCCTCGTTTGGAATTAGTGATGGCAAATTTGCTCATAGATTGATTGATTCTTTAAAGATTTAGCTTTATTTGGACTTAGACTTGTAAAAATCATTGATATTATCAAGTTTAGATGTATCTTTGAGCTTATTCAGTCAAAGATAATTGTTTTTTGAATAAATTTACACAAATTTATGTAAAGTTTTCATAACTTAAGGATCTTAAATGTGAAAATCTACTCATAGGTAAGAATTAGACTATTATTTGCAAGAGTTGAGTTGAAGATCATTCATATTTACAAAGATAAGGTTTATAATTCATACTTTAGATAAGACTCAAGGTTACAATCTAAGAATACCAAGGATCAAAACTAGGTCAAGGTTAGAATCAATATTACCTCACCTTTCATTAGAGGATCGTAAGAAATATAAAGAAAACAAAGGTAAGTGAAGGGTTTCTAAATATCAACCTACTTCACCTATTCAAAGTGTTCCTATGTTTAACATTTATCAAGGTATGGCTTAGTTAGGTGGATGTTCCATCAATGTGCCTAGTTAGGTACATGATCTACCCTAGAACCTTGAGAAATATTTTCCATATTTTAGTCCTAATGGTATTATCTAAACTAAAGAACACATTAAATATTTAAAATTTGATTTAAGGTCATTAAATGTAGTTCATGAAGATGTAGCATACAGATTGTTTCCATTTACTTTCAAGGATGTTATGTATGAATGGTTCCTTAACCTTCTAGAGAACTATATCATGAGTTGAAATGATTTTAATAGGATATTTATTGATCAATTTGGTAAAATCATTAGTCTTTGAATTTTGTATCATCAATTAACCACTATCAAAATAAATTCTAGTAAGACCATTAGAGCCTTTAACTCTATATTCTAGAAGATGTTTAGTAGGACCATAGATCCTTACAGACCTAATGAAGCCTTGGATTTATAAATCTATAAAGATGCTTTGGATCCCATGACTTCTATGTTTCTTAAGAAGTCTATTGGAATCATAAACACACTTGACTTAGCTTATGTTATAGCTATAATAATCAATGATCAAATGCAACCTCAAGGTCAACTTACATATGCCATCCCAAATGGTAACCCTAATTTACTTGTACTAAACATAATCCCTAATGCTAATCAAAATGTGTCTAGTTTAAATTAAACACCAATATTGAACCTATTACCCTTAAGCTATGCTCATCTTGGCCAAAATCTGAAATTCTTGAAAAATAATGATACAAATGTATTTCATCCACAAGAATAGAGAGATTTAATGCCAACAACTAGTAATAATAATCAAGTTCATAACTTATAAGCACCAAAGAATGAGAATGGATCCATAATTAAGATGGTTCAAAATTTGATTACTGACTTCCTTCAATTTTTAAAGCAAGTAGGTAATACTAGAGAAAAATCCAATAGTGATTATGCTTATCAAAGGTTCAATATACCCAACAATAGGTTTCATAGTGGTAACAATAGTAACAATAAAAATAATGAGTCATCATCAGGTAAAAACAATAATCTTGGAATTAATATTTGTGATGTTTCACTAACTGAGTATTATAGGGTCCATAATATCTCAAAGAATGGTGAGTTAGATTGTATTGAATTATATAATTCTTTTGAGTTATTTTAAGATGAATTGAATTAATTTGAAGGTGGATCTAATAGTGAAAATTCTATAGGTATATTCAGATCTTCCAAATCATCCAAATCTATAGATATAACCCTTATGGTGGATACATTTGACTTCCCTTTTTAAGAAGAGAATGAGACTAAGGATACTCATGAAGAGGTGCATGATTTTTAGTAATATTTTAAGAAGACCTATCCTTTAAGGAATAAGGAGTATAATTATTCCTTGACTACATATAACCCAACAAATAATTTTGACAACCCTCTTGATCCCACAATTAACAATAACACTGAGCCTCTAAATGGAAGTACTTATAAGAATAATATTGATTCATCTAGTACTTCTACTAGAGGTGAGTAAAATATTATGGAGGACATGAAGAAAATTAAGGATAACATCACCTTGCATGAACTGAATCAAATCACTAAATAGAGAGATTTGTTGCTAGAATATCTATCTAAGAAGCCTGGTAAGTCATCCAGGACTATTTAATCTAATGTTATTATGTATAAGAAAAATGAAGATGTTCCTCTTTTCTCACTTACAATAAAGATATTTGGTAATAATTTCAATAATTATTTATTAGATTCTGGTGCATCTAATAAAATCATGCCTAAAGCTAAATTCATTTGTGAGTAACTTGGTTTGACTCCTATGAAATTTGATAGGGTTGTTACTTAGATAAATCCAAGATGAATGTAATTAGAGAATTATTAAATGTTCACATGTAGCTTACATCTAATCTAAGGATCCAATAGTTTATTGATATCCAAGTGGTTGATATATTTGATGCTTATGGGATGCTACTGAGTAGAGACTAGACAAAATCACTTAATGGTTACATGTCTACTAATTATTCCCATATGTGGTTGCCTTGGAAGGGAGTACCAAATTAAATCAGAATTGAAAGAGAACCCAAGATGAAACGTATGATTATTGAATACAACACTATAAATGAAAAGGTAAACATGGTTAATTATGTGTTAGGAGTTTATACTCTTAAAAAATCTGAGGTATGTGACTCAAAATACACTCACACTATGACTAGAATATGGAAGTTATACTTTGATGGTGCTAGATGTAAGTTTGGTTCTAGTGTAGGGATTATTTTAATTAACCCTCTTATAAAATAATTTATTACTTTAGATAGACTTAAATTTTTCTACACTAAAAATTTGGTAGAATATGAGGATTTGATCTTAGGTTTGTAATTTGCCATCAAACATAAGGTGAAAGAACTGTTGGATCATGGTGATTAAAAACTAGTAGTTAATCAAGTGAAAAGTAAGTATCACTGAAAATTATCTTACTTTAAAAAATATAAGTTTAGATTTTTGGACTTGAAAGATTATTTTTATGCTTTTAAAATTATATTATTTCCTATAGAATAAAACAAGCTTACTAATGAGCTAGCCTCAGTTACATCTAATCTTATGCCCAATAAAGACTCTAAACTAGGAAGCCTTAGTGTTGAGTTAGTTCTTTGTCCCTTAGTCCATGATAATATAAACCATTTACAAGTATTCAATTATGACCAATGAATTTTAGACTTCATGAGCAATTCAGGAGTATTTGAGGCTCACATCATTGATGAGGCCAATGAAAATACTCTTGATAAAGGTAATACTGGGGATAAAAATGTGCAACTAAGTGACAATAAAATTCCCAAGGGCATGATTTCCATAGAAATATTATTTGATATAGATAAAATAGATTAAAACATCAAAGTTACCAAAGTAGATGGGAAATATTACAAATTAGTTGACCTAGGAATACAAGGTCAACCCCAACTAGTCAATATTAGTAAAAACACCACTAATGAAGAGTTATGAAAAGCTAAAGAGATATTAACCAAGTATAAAGATGTTTTATCATGGCCATATGATTACTTTAATATCTTTTATCCTAGAGTCATAACTCATACCATACCTTTAAAATAAGCCTAGAAGCCTTTTAGGTAAAAACAAAGACCAGTTAACCCTATCTTGGAACCCCTTATATATAAAGAAGTCAAGAAGCTGATAGATGCAAAAATAATTTTTCCCACTAGAAACTCTACTTGATCATCTAAATTAGTGCCAAATAGGAATAAAAATGGGGAAATTAGAATGTGTAGACTTTAAAAATATGAATAAGGCTTTTGAAAAAGACAACTATCCTTTTCCTTCTCTTGATCAAGTTATTAAAATTGTTAGTGGTTATGTAATGATGTATTTTTAGGTTATAAAAAAGTTCTTGTAAACAAGGAATATACACTAAAGACTACATTCATTACTAAGTGGGGCACTTTTGCCTACAAGAGAATGCCCTTTGGGCTAATAAATGCAAGTGTAACCTTTCAAAGAGCAATGGGCCACAATTTATAGGGGATGATAGGTAAGTGTATTATCATTTATATATATGACTTGAATATATTTTTAAAAAGTAAGGAGGATCATATCATGCACTTAAAATAGGTATTTGTAAGGTGCAGAAGGTATGAAATTTCTCTCAACCCTAAGAAGAGAATTTTTTATGTCACTGAGGGAAAATTATTAGGACATGTTATAACTAAAGTGGGGATTTTTATAGACCCTGATAGAGTAAATTATATATTAAAAATATAACCCCTAATATTATAGATGAATTAAAATATTTCTTTGGTAAGATCAACTCTGTAAGAAATTTTATTTCTAGTTTTACAGAAATAGTGGGACCTTTGAATGATATGTTGAAGAAAGAAGCCAAGATCACTTAGAATGAAGAAAATAGAAAGGCCTTCAAGGTAAATAAATTAGGAGTGTAGGTATGAACCTAAAACAATGGCTGATCATGGATTCTTTAAATGTGAGCATGTTTTTATAGTTTTGAGAAATTGGTAAGGGCTAGTATTTAGGATGGTTGTTCCTAAAAAAAATCTTAAACCTGGTTCTTGATCCAAGTCTAATAAATTTTGAATTATTAAGACAAAGTCATGTTTATACTTATAAAACATTAATTGCCTTGGATAAAGTTTACAACTAAGGATGATTGTCTAAAGATCAAACATTTGACCAAATCCCAAAACCTGGTTAATCTAGTTCTCAACCTTTGTTAGAAAGAAAAACATATCTAAAAAATAAAAAAATAAGAAATTTATTATATAATTCAAAATCTTTCTAAGAAAATGTAATTTTGGTAATCTCCACCAAGGCTATGGATGCTTAGCTAGTAGTGGAACAAGGCCTTGAGTGGAGCCAAAGGTATCTCTATTAGGGCAATGGATGCTTAGCTAGTAGAAGAGCAATGCCCAAGCCTTTCCTAAGATAAAACATGATTCTTAATGAGCATATAAATATGCTATAAGTTAATGTTAATGGTCAAGGTCATGAATTTGAAAATTATTCTCTAAACCCCATGTCAATCAATAAGTGGAATCAAAGCACACACATAACATGGCCATGTTTTGATGTTTGCTCCTAATTTTGCATGTGTGAGACTTTTCTTAATTATGTCTTGAACTTAACTATGGTACCTGATCATGTGGAATAATTAGCCTAGTTATTAGCCTAAATCATAATCTTTGAATTCTAACATATTGTAGTGTTTCCCCAAAAAGTCACCATTTTTTGAGGTCAAGATATCGTATTTTTGAAAATGGGGACCCTTGTTTCAAAATTTTGCAAATTTGTGCTTTGAATTGAATAATGCCACTTGATTTGAGTTATTTATTTTAAGATCACTCATACCTATTCTCATTTATCTTGACTAGCATGTCTCCAATTGATTCTTGTCTTACTTTGCCTAATTTTACTAATGGTTGCTTCATGTGTTTTAAAGATATAGGTTTAATGGAGTCTCAAGTGGGTGAGTAATATTTAGGGTTTCATACTTAAAATGATAATTTTATCCTTTGTTAATATTTAAGTCTTTAATGATTTGATTGAATTCATGATTAAACAATGTTAAAAACCTAGGGTTTTATACCTTAGAATGCCTTTTAACTGAGGACCTTTTAATCTAAATTCAAATTTATGTGGGGTCACTTTATTTGAAAATTATGTGGGAATACTTTATATTTGTTTAAAACTTAGCTTACACTTTATCCTAATGTCTTAATCATGTTTATTAACATGAATAAAACCTTAGTCTAAAATACTAATGATAAAATATTTATATCTCGAGACCCCCTTAATTCTTCATTATTTACATGGACTAACTAAACCCAGGATTCCCTTTATTATGTTTTAAAACTTATCGTAAAAATTTTATCCTAAGTTTTTATTATGTTTATCAACATGAATAAAACCATAGACTAAAACTTTAGCCTATGTTCTCTATATTTCCCTAGCCTTACTTTATTTTATTCTCCACAAGATTGAAAGTGCACATTTGCTTAAGCAAATTTGATCCAATGGTGTGAGATTAGAGTTTAAAATTCAAGCCACAACCCCAAATCAAAGATAAATCATCTTCTCAAATACTGATGAAATGTGGCTGAGTGTATAGATTTTGATTGATGGTGCATATCAAGCCAAAGCTTGTATGGAGCCCCAAGACAAGTAATAAGGTGACAAGTGTCATAATTTTAGTAAGAGAACAATGAGAATATTTTTGGTTCCTATTTTTACACCTCGTACACTCAATCTTTCACACTTGAGAGAAAATGGCAAGCAAAAATGAAAAAACCTACATATATGTCATTGTGGCTAGGGGAAGGTTTGGCATTAAGATTAGACTAAATGTAGAAAATGACTGAGAGGAACCTAGAAAGGGTATGGTCAACTCCATAGTACTTTTGTCTTTGCCTAAAATAAGGTGAGAGGACCTATAGGGTAGCTTGTTCACATGGAAAGATTCTAAAATTTAACCTCCATAGAGATTTTTGGCACAAGGAATGAATATGACCAGGGTATAACCAAGTTTGCACACTTCACCCATGAAGGGTTGTCACATAAAATGCATTAATTATCTAAGTAATATACAAGCTACTAAATACATATCATAAAGAGACTAAAATCTTCATTTTATTTAATCTTCAACAATAGGGGTTGAATAAAAGATTGTAATTATAGAATTTAAAACATAGACTACAAACACATTTCAAATATGTATGATCTTATGCACTTTCAAGGAAAATAACACTTATACTATATAAAGTGTGTATTAGTTTTAGGTTAGGATAGGGTAGGATAAGTTAGATGATTAAAAAGGAGAGTGGTGTGATGGTATTTATCAAATAATAAGGTATTTTGTATTATTTCATGATAATATTCCTTAGCAAAGATCTAGAACAACTTCAAATGAAAGATAATGGTAAATACCAAATAATCTTTGAGAGACTAAAACATACACTAAAACTAATATTTCAAATGATTTTCCCCATAAAATACATAAACCTAGGGTTCCCTAATAAGTTATTCAACAACCTATCCTGAAGTAATGAAAAAAGAGTTTATAATCTAAATCTATGCTCAAAATGACAACTAATAGTGAGCAAAAACCCAAATATCCAATCAATAATTCTTGTAAAACATGCCACTGCACTTCATCTATAGGAAACAAAAAAGAACCATAAGCATTTTCATTAACTTGAAAATAAATATTACACACAATAGTATTTTAAAATGCTACCATGGGGACAAGCATGGTGAGATTGCTCTTTTGACAAGGAAGACATAAACACACTCTCAAATCTTGATAACAGTTGTACAAATACAATCACATTAGTAAGGGAGATGAGATATACACACATCAATTAATCCTAGAAATTCTTTTTAGAGCCTAGACTTATATAAAATGAATACCTAAAACAATGACCAATAACCTTGAATATAGGAGAAGTCCACTATTTATACATTTTTATATCTATAACTCTGGGTCATAACTTTCAAAATTTTAAAATAAACTTTCAAGTTTACCAAGATTCTTCTAAATGGAAAATATTCCCTTTCCACGCTTGAAATCTTCATCTATTTGTAATAAAAATCATAACTCTAACTAACTCTTCAAATAATGATGAAGATTTGAAATAAACTTTTGATTTCATGATGGAAGATGCCTTTCACATGAGCTATAAATATTATATTAATGTTAGACGGCCGAAAAAACTTTTTCATTATGTGAAACTACCTAGGGATGCTCTTAACCACTTCTCTACATAGTTGGAAACTTCTAGATAGATGCACTCCCTCTCATGCATGCCATAGAATAACCTAATTTTTTTTTCATGATTCCCTAGGAATATTCTAGATCCATGGATAATTGAGAGATATTCTTTGGAGTGGCCCACCTTAGATCTATAGACCTGCAATATCTTTCCCAAGTAGGAGCTTGGACAAGAAAAGAAGATGAAAAAATGCAAAACTTAGGTTATGTTACCTTTTTACCCTTTTCACTCCAAATTACATTTTCACATTTTAACACTTTTTCCTTTTTCATTTTTTAATGTATAAATGCATCATTTTCATCTTTTGACCTATTGGGGAAATTTTGACCCCACTCAACAATTTGTAATTTATGTAATTGGAATTTATAGTCCCCCTAAGAAGTTCCCCTAGGGAATTTTCAAATGAGCACATAAGGGGTTAGTAAAGACATTTTGAATTATAATGCACTAAACATAGACTTTTCATTCTTTTAACTCCCTTCTCATATAGGCTTTACTCAAGATCTTCAAAGAGGTCATTAATCTTATGAACATAAGATCCTTCATATTAGTATGCCAAAAGAATAATAATAATGTTGACAGGTAACAAGTTCTTCATCATTATTCCATTTTTTTTCAAAGTGTCCATTTGTAATACTGATTGTCAAAATACACATTCCATCCACAAGTCCCAAACTTCAAATGTACCTACAGAAAACTAGTGACATCTAAATGTTCAACCTCTATGTGCTTTACAACATTTTTGAGAGCTAAATCATGAGCTTTTGGATAAAGGGACTCGTGGTTCTTTGATAAATTTTTTAATTAATCTTAAAACCTTAGACTTCCTACACAACTACCATGACTCATTTACAATTTGCCTAGTCAATCTACTATTAATGGTGAGAGCTCCATGAACTCACTTTGTACAAGACCTTTGATCATGATATGTATACCTATGTGGCATCACCATTATATTTTATTCATTGACTTGACATGTAACTATTTCCCCTAGGACATGTATCAACATGTCATTGGGTCCATATCTTCAAAAAATCCACCTATGACTAGCACTGCCAGATCCTTATCTTCATGATGAATGTTATCATGCCACTTGGTAGATTTGTGGGCTTTCTATGCTCTACATAGTTTATGTCAACTTATAATAACATCCTTATACCATATGAATACTCCTTATTTGGCCCAAGTCCTTTGACAAGTTATGTCTCACTTACACTGTCAATCCTCACTTACATGATCAAATGTGGATCATTGATCCCATTTGCCATGGATCAAATTCCACTAGCTATCCACTATGTATTAAATTTGAAATATGTGCACCCATCATTTAACATCCATATGACCATCAATGACATTTGTGTGACCATCAAATATAAGCTCTAGTGGATGATTGCCTTTTATGACTTAAATTTGACATCCACACACCTATCATTTGACATCTACATGAATGTCTTTGACAATCATAATACCATAAAATTTAAACCACAAATGGAAGGTATCCATTGGATCTTAACTTTGACATCCACATAATCATAAAGATATGTTCACATGACTGTCATAGATATTCAGATGGTTGTCATATTATTGGCTCCACTTGCTGAGAGTTTGACATGTGTCCTCTTCACATTCCTTCAAAAGTTCCTTTGACTTTGTTTAATCCTACATGTTATTGGATATTAGGAAGTCCATTTATATGGTGACACTTGTCACTCTCATGGGGCTCTTAGAAATTTTGACTATTCAACATTTTTCACATCTCATTTGATCATATTCTTTTGCATCGATGTGCACCATCCAATTATGATCCACTAGCTTGGCTATGATTAGCTTAAAATAAATAAAGAAAATTACCAAGTTTTTATCCCTGGGTATTTTTTACAAGTCTTTAATTTTAGGACCTTTCTCTTTAAATTTTCTATCTTTTGCATCCCTATCTTTGGCATTTTTGTGTCAGGATAATTATTCTACAATAATTTGGTTGAGATAATTATTTTAGATATTTTATCTGAAATAATTTATCTGAAGAAGATGATCCATTTTGGTCTTTCCTTTGCCCAAAAATTTCATTGGGAAAATTTTTTTATACATTTTTTCCTAAACAATTTTTCCAAAGAAAATGACTTTACACACTTTTCTGAAGGAATTAGACTTTACACTTTTGCTGAAAAAATTGACTTTTGTCAAGATTTTTGCACAGGCAAAATGCCCAAAGGGCAAGTACCCTTTGGAATTTTTTCCATGGATAAAAATTCTAAAACAAATGGACCTACATACTTTTTGTCACAAACAAAAAGTATGGAATAAAAAATGACTTTACATTTTCCTCAAAATAATGCAATTTTATCAAGGTTTTTATCATAGATAATTTGCCTGACAAAAATAAGTCTTTGGACTTTTTACACAAAAAAATATCAAAGAATTATTTTTGTTAGGAAAAATGTCTTGAAAAAAAACCTAAAGACCCTAATACTTTATATGCACTAACTAAATACCATATTAAAACTTATCTAGTTTAACACAAAACTTGACATATTATGAACATTCAAAAGTTGGACTTGGGTTGAGGACCTAGTCATTTGAATTTGACTCAGGCTAGAATTAGGAATTTTCACTTGAAAAGGGCTCAATTTATTTAATGAAATTTTGGGAACTAAAATTGGATCTCACCTAAGGATGTATATCCCCTACTAGTGTGTAAATAACCCTAAAATGTAAGACTAGGTCCCAATTCATTGGGTCACAGAGTCAAGACTTAGCGATTTATCAGTAACACTAAATAAAACAATGGTATACTTGATAAAAATAGATCAAAGGGATCTAAAAAATAACACTAAAAAAAACACAAAGTGGAATTATACAAACAAGGCCTAAATTAGAGGGGCAACAACGTGATGAAAT
Organism: Torreya grandis; assembly: GCA_037957365.1. Taxonomy (NCBI): domain Eukaryota; kingdom Viridiplantae; phylum Streptophyta; class Pinopsida; order Cupressales; family Taxaceae; genus Torreya; species Torreya grandis. The sequence goes on from JARHVA010001760.1 coordinate 1,070,488, forward strand.
AATAAAAGACAAAATACTATACAACTATATACATAATTAAAAATGGACTCAATATAGGAAGTGCTTTAGATGTCTGCCATTAACTAGTAGCTCTAGTATTTCACCATCCAAGTCTCTCAATAATAAATTATGCTACCCAATCTGGTAATCAATGGAATAGGGAACCATTCACATGGCATCAAATTTTCCATGTTTTCTTTTCTCTTCATGTCTGTTGTCCCAAAGTAGAACCAGATCACCTACTTGGAAATTTCTTGGAGTGACCTTACTATCAAATATTTTATTCAGATTCTCTTTGAACTTGAGGTGTCTTTCATGAAATTTTCTTTGAATCTCATCAATCTCAATAATATGGTTCATCCTAATCTCATAGTGGTTGATTTACTCATCATCTTCTAATTGATGCATGAGCTGATAGGTTGGCAAATGCAAATGTATAGGTAAAACTACTTGAGCTCCATAAAAAATCTCAAAATGGATTTTACTTATATCTCTCTTAGGCATAATCTTTTCATCCCACAAATAAAATTTTAGCTATACACCCGACTTCTTATTTACTTCCAATGTTCATCTAATGATTTTGATCAAGTTCTTATTACTAGATTTTGCTTTCTTATTAAAGGTTGTAATTATAAGCATGTGCCAATTAAATATTGTACTCTTTACATAATTCCACCAAATTTTTAGCTTTCAAACTCATGGAATTATCATTGATGACTTTTACAGGAACACCAATTCTATAAATAATTTAATTTAGAAAAAAATCCATGACTACCTAGTGTGTTATTTTCATTATAGGGACCTCCTCAACCCATTTTGTGAAGTAGTTAGTTAAAACTATTATCCATCTGTGTCCATTACTTAATGATTCAATAATTTCTCCATTGAATTCTATTCCCCATAGTCTGAATGGGCCTTTAATCATCATAGGTTATAAGGGAAGATAATCTAAAGGTTTCATCCTTCCAACAAAGTGTTGACATTTCTCACACTTTTTGACTATATGAGAAACATCTTTAAATAGTTATGGCCACCAATAACTAGCTTTCAAAATTTTATGATATGTAACCTTAGGCATAAAATGGCCACCACATACTACACTATGGAAGTCTTCAATCAAATTAGTAGTCTTTTCTTCCAGTATACATCTTGGGAGAACCCCATCTAGATTCTTCCATGTTAGCCCATTCTTAGTCAAAAGGTATTTTTGAAAACTAAGTTTAAGAGTTCTTATTTGATTCTTATCCAAGTTAGGGGGATAACTTAGATTTTTCAAGTAGTAAAAAATATATCTATACCATAGAGATATGTTAAATTGACTCAATGAATAATCAACATTAAAAATAATAGTGTTTTGCTCAACAAATTGCAAATTAGTCTCAACCATAAGCTTGGATAGACCCATCCCTCTTACTAACTTGGTGGTCTAAATATCCATATCATACTCTTGTAACTTGTTAACCCACTTGCATCTCTTGTTGGATACTTCAGTCTCAATAAAAATGTCCTTCACCATGGTATGTGGGACATAAGAAACAATATTTAAACTTAGAATATAAGGCCTGAACATCTTGATAGATTTTAAGAGAGTGAAGGCTTGATTTTCCATGATGGTAAAATTCAACTCATGACATTGCATAACTTTGCTAAATAAATCTATAGGCTACTCATGACCATCTTTATTCTTTTTCAATAAGATAACAATAATAGTATTGTATAATGCAAAAGAGAATATTTTGAATGGCTTTGTGTAATCAGGGTTGGCCAAGTTAGGAGTAGACTTTAAAGCTCATTCAATGTCACTAAATTCTTACACAACCTTTTCCTCCCATTTGATAGTCTAGTCCTTCTTCAACATATAAGTAATAGGTAGAGTGATCTCTACAAAATTAGACACAAACCTCCTAAAAAAGTTAATTTATCCAAAGAAAGACTTTCTTGGATTATGGGATAGGCACTTTATCAATATATTATACCCTCTTGGGATCAATAATGACACCAGCTTTGAACTCTATATGTCCCATTAACATAGAATTTTATACTCCAAAATGGCACTTCTTCAGATTAAGTGAAATGCCAAACTTCCTACATCTGATCAACAATTTTTAAAGATGATCCAAATGTTCTTATTTAGTAATGGAGTGCACAGTAATATCATCCTAATACACAACTATAAACTTATTAATTATCCCTAAAAAATAAACATCCAAAGCTCACTAGAACTTTATACCAGCATTAATTAACCCAAAGAGCATCCCCATGTATATATATATATATATATATATATATATATATATATATATATATATATATATATATATATATATATATATATATATATATATATACATGCCCCAAGGCATAGTGAATGTAATCTTAGATATTTTAGTCTCCTCCATCACAACTTGGTTATATCCTGAGTGGCTATGTAAAGTGGACAACACCTATAATCTTGTAACACTCTACATCAAGTTATCCATATTAGGTAAGGGATAATTATCTTTTAAAGAATATTTATTCAAATTTTGGAAATCCACACACAATTAAATGTCACCATTCTTTTTATATACAAAGACTAAATTTTCAACCCATGATGAGTACCTGATGGGCCAAATGATTCTACCATCCCTTAGCTTCTTTAACTCATCCCACATCTTGGTGGCCAAGATGGGGTTAATGGGCTAATGGGCCTCTATTTCTACTAAAAGGCTTGTTATTAGGCTATAATGGGATGATGTTGAAACAAGTATTGCATCTATGATTTCAACTCAGAATAAGACCATGTTAAGTAATCATGGTACCTTTTAAACACATGTATGTAATCTTTCTTCTTAGTTACACCTAGGTGAGTACCTAGCCAGACCTTTTTTGGATTCTAATGAGAACCTAAATCAAACTCAATCACATCTTTTGAGATAAACAAACATCTTGATTTGATTCTATCATCTCCATCAAAAGATGCTTCTAAACTTACCAATCCCCTTGGGAGCATGTTTGTCTTAAGTTGAATGATGTCTTTCCCAAATAAGGTTTCCTTCCCATCACAAACTTAAACTATAGATTCCAAGTCTATGAGATGATCATGGAACTTAGCTTCATAGTTTATAGACCTATTAATATAATCATAATAATCATCAAACACCTATCAATGATTAACATTATTTGGGATTGAGTTCTAAAAAAGCACCTCCACTTGGTATCGACAATGAGGGCTCATATTTACAATATCAAACTGAGCCCCTAACCCTACAAGTCTATCAACTTATTCATTGAAAATTCTATCATGATAATAAATATTGAATGCATCAAAGACTTCAAGAAAATCTCACACAACATTCTGATATTATTTCAACCTTTTGTTTTTGGTAGCATAAGCATTATGGACCTACTTAACCACTAGCTCATAATTACCCTTGACAATCAAACTTTTAATTTCATATTCATCATCAATCTATAAGTGAATCAAGAGTGACTCATACTCAAAAATATTATTCATTCACTCAAAGGACATCTAAAAAGAAAACATAAAACATTACTATTGGGGGCATAAAATATAACCCCAACTCCATTTCCAAGATTGGAGCAAGCCCTGTCAAACCACATCTTCTAAACTGCACTTTCTTTGTTAGGTTCAACATCAAGAACAAAAATTTATTCACTAGTATCAACATTCCCAAAAAAATTGTCAAATTCAACATTTATGTACAATACTTCATTCAGAGCATGTTTCATATATTTAATTACCTATAATATCTTTCTCTCTCTATAAATTTTGAACATATTACCCTCTAATGGAATGGTGGTATAATATGTCCATTTGTACACTTCCACCCATTCCAACATCCTATTTACATGATATCAACATCCCCCACTTAGGTGGGTAGTCCACAAATACCATATCCATATTCAAATACTTTCTTGGATGCACTACCAACTGTACCACCAACCCCTTAACCTATCCAACAATTGGAACCTCTCATGATTCCATGGCATAACACTTGCCAAAGGCTAATGTAATATTAAATCTAATTTCATTTAGGACACCTAGATGAATCATATTGCAAGAAGCTTTGGAGTCAAACATGTAGTTGTGAACAATTAGACCATTTATTAGTAGGTTTGTGTAAAAAAGATCCACATTCAGCTGAATTTCTACCAATGCAGTTCCCAAATAGACCTCTAGAGAAGGTTCAACAACCTCTTTTGATTATTCAGCACTTTATAGGGGTGTTTTGGGTAACATAATTTCATTTGTATCTAATTTCTCACCAAATTCTAAATATTCAAAGGCCCTCTTCCTATTTTCAAGTATTCTTAATAATTCAACAAGTGGCATGGTGACTTTTAGTTGGCTCAACACTTGGGCCATATCACATATGTTATATTGAATAAGTAGATTATTAGTTGAAATGGTGACAACACCTTTAGGAGGAATGCAATCACTCAAGGTATGAAGTGGAGTAGGCTAGGATGGGTTTGAATATTTAACATTTGCCTTCAAAGGTGGTTTTTATTTAAACTCATTATCACCTTAGGAATACTAGGCAATATGGGTACTCCATTCTTGATTGGAGAACCTATAGGCTTATTAAATTGGTAAATGGACACTAGTTTAGAATTTTTAGGGAATGTTGTAGGTTTTTTAGCCTCCTTATTAGCATCCCTATCTTTGGATTTTTAGGTTTAGTGTCTTGAGGATAAAAAATCTGATATTTTCTTCTCAAGAGATATTCCTCTTAGACAATTGCTACATTAATTAGCAGCTATCTATCCTCAACTAATGGAATCCCCCCATCATATTTCTTAATCATCATAGAACATAAGAAATAAAAATCATTAATGAGAAATTCATATGCTTATGATATATTAACATCACAAGAAAATTTAGGAGTTGGGATACTTACCTTTTCAATCTCACTCCAAATTTGATCAAGAGTAATAGCACTTAGTAATTTCATGGAGGTAGTCATCTTACTTCAGGGGATTTGATAATTCAAAATAAAAATCTCATCATTAGATGATACAAACTCAAGTTCATCCACATCTTCATCAATTAATTTAGTTGTATCACATGGGGGATATATAAGGAAGCACTTATCATACCAATAAATATAAATGTCACAATATATAGCATTCATTTTGGTATTCAATGGACTAGGCACTTCTTTTCTAGTCCCTCTATTCTAATTTCTATCTATTCTTTGTTCACGTGTAGGCCTCTTCCCTTTATCATTATCTTTATGGTGGAAATCATGCCTTCCTTATGCTTGATTTGGATTTAGATCCCTCTCTTGATTGGTATATGGATGAAGGATTCCCTTTCAGCTCTAGCTATCTTGTATTACATTTATTTTATAATAGAGGCCAAAGTTTTAATAGTCTCCTCAAAATTGGTTGTCTTTGTGGATTATGTCTTTTCTAGATTGACCAATTTTACATCATCCCACTTTCAAGGGATTTCCCATAGCCTTTATGTTATTCTTAATTCATATGGTCATATTAAATGTTAACCATAGGTTAATGGGAGCCTTTTACCTCAAGTAGTACCAGCCTTCTTGTCTAAGGTATCAAATACTTTATCAAGCATGTTGTATCACTAAGCCTAATGTTTTTAGGCAGCTGCATCATAGTTTTATAGAACCATGTATTAAATTCCTAAAAACACTCATTAAGGTTATTTTTGATGTTTTCAAACTCAACTAAAAGAAACCTTGGATCAATCCTAGCACCATACTAAATTCTAAAAAAATTATACATATCTTCCCATGAGTCAATACATCTAGTGAGAAGGGAATTAAACCATTCATGATCATATTCCTCTAGCATGTGCATAAAAAACTTAACACGCACATCATCATAATATTCAATGATATTTTGAAAGGCCCTTAGGTGTTGTTCACCACTCACTACATTATTCCCTTGAAAATTTAGGAGGCATTTCCTAACTTCATTAGGATAACCTTATATTTCATCAAAATTGATAGGCATGGATCTGGGAAAACATAATGTAGGATGTTCATTCTCATGTGGATCCCTATGCCTCATGATTGGTTCATCAAAAGGTTCAAGAATAAATGGAAAAGGGATATGAGGGGGTGAATGAGGTGGAATTGGTGGGTTAGACTGGGGAGGGGATTTAGTTAGTTGAGAAGGAGTTAAGTAATACACACTATTATAGGTTTCAGAGTTGCTAGGAGAGCTATTATAGTCCTTAACAATGTGAGAGTTGATAAATAGTTCAAGATTATCAGAATCTTGACAACCCTTAGTAGCTAAGTTATTCCCTTCAATGGCCTTCCAAACTTATCTCCTTCATCTTTAATATAAACTTAATTATGAGGCAAGTTTCTTAGATTGGTCACCTTTGAAAGATTATCTCAGTCCTTCTAGATTTTCAAATAAAAATATGCTCAAACCTATAACTTAATAGAATATTCAGGACACATGCACTGGTCTTCCTCAAAACTAGGTGATAAAATCAGAGTTGTCACTAGAATCACAATTCTAGAATATAACAATTAAAAAATTGACAATGATACATGTTGACAACATACTTTATTTTAGTTAATGATGAGATAAAAAATAAAAGGCATTGAAACTTTTAGAATAATATTCAAAAGGGAAAAAACACCTTTCAACATGCAATGTTAATAGCTCTTTACAATAAACATGATATAAGTCAAATTATCAAACCTTAAAACACTCTTAGCACATCCCAAGTGGGGTGTTGTGGCATTGATCGCTAAGATAGTAAAATCAGTGTAGTAAAAATAGAGAACTTCATAACATGAAATACTTACATCTCTCTACAAGAGTCCTTGGTAACACACAAGTAACCAAGATTTCATTTTAGTCCCTGGAAATAGTACTAGAAGAGTGGTGGTTCTTAGTTGTAAACCTTGTATACTCAACCTTGCACACTTGAGAGGAAATGGAAAGTAACGATGAAAAAACTTGCATGTATGTCATTGTGTCTAAGGAAGGGTTTGGCATCAAGATTAGGCCAAATGCATAAAATTACTAAGAAAAACCTACAAAGGGTATGCTTAGCTCCCTACTACTTTTTTCTCTACCTGAACCAAGTGAGAGGACCTACAGGGTAGTTTGATCACATGGATAGATTATGCAATTCAACCTCCATGGGGGTTTTTGACATAAGGAATAAATATAACTAGTGCATAACCAAATTTTCACACTTCACCTATGAAGGGTTGTCACACAAAATACATAAATGCTCTAAGTCATATATAAGCTACTAAAGATAGATGGGAAAGAGAGTGAAATCTTCATTCTATATAATCTTTAATAACAAGGGTCGAATAAAAGACTATAATGCTATAATTTGAAACATAGACTACAAACACATTTCAAATATAGAATATCATATGCATTTTCATAAAAAATAACACTTATAGTATGCAAAGGGTGTATTATTTGTTGGGTAAGATAGGCAAGACAAGTTAGATGATTAAAAAGGAGGGTGGTGTGTTAGTGGTTTCTAAAAAGAAAGGTATCTTGTAGCATTTCATGACAATATTCCTTAGCAAAGATGCAAAAAAAACTTCCAATGTAAGATAATGGTAAATACCAAATGATTCCTGATAGATTAGAACATACACTGAAATTAATATTTCAAATGTTTTTCCCTATAAAATACATAAACCTAGGGTACCATAATAAGTTATTCAACAACCTATCCTGAAGTAATGTAGAAAGAGTTTATAATATAAATCTATTCTCAAAATGACAACTAGTAGTGAGCACAAACCCAAATGTCTAATTAGCAATTATTTCAAAACATATCACTTCACTTCATCTACATGAAATAGCAAAGAACCATAAGCATTTTCATTAACTTGAAAATAAATATTACACACATCAGTATTTCAAAATTATGCCATGGGGACAAGCATGGTGAGATTGCTCTTTTGATAAGGGAGAGATAAACATGCTTTAAAATATTGCTAATGGTTATACAACTACAACCACTTTAGCAAGGGAGATAAAATATACACACAATAACTGATCCTAGAATTTTTTTTGTAGATCCTAAACTTAGAGAAAATGAACACCTAAAACAATGACCAACAACCTTGAATAGAGGAGAAGCCCCCTATTTACACATTTTTAGATTTGGAACTATGGGTCACAACTTTCAAAATTTCAAAACAAAGTTTCAAGTCTACCAAGATACTGCCAAATAGAAAATATTCCCTTTCTATGCCTAAAATCTTCATCCATTTGAAAGAAAAATCATAACTCTAACTACCTCTACAAAGAATGATGAAGATTTTCAATAAACTTTTGATTTCATGATTGGAGATGCCTTTTACATGAGCTAGAAGGAGACTATTCATGGTAGAGGGCTAAACAAACTTTGTCATTATGTGTAACTACCTAGGGATGCTCTCGACCACTTCCCTACATAGATAAAAACCTATGGACATATGCCTTCCCTCTCATTCATGCCATGGAACAAACTAATTTTGTCATGATTCCCTGGGAATATTCTAGATCCATGGATTCTTGAGAGATATTCTTTGGAGTGGCCCACCTTGGATTTGAAAAACCTAAAATATCTTTTGCAAGGAGGAGATCGGATAAATAAAGTAGATGAAAAAATGCAAAACTTAGGTCATGTTATCTTTTTACCCTTTTTCTCCAAATTGTATTTTCACATTTTATAACTTTTTCCTTTTATCTTTTTCATTTTTTAATGCGTAAATGCATTATTTTCAAATTTTGACCTATTGGGGAAATTTTGACCCCACTCAATAATTTGTAATTTATGAAATTGGAACTTATAGTACCCTTGAGAAGTTACCCTAAGGTATTATTAAATGAACACATAATGGGTTAGTAAAGACATTTTGAATTATAATGCATTGAACATAGACTTTTCATTCTTATAACTTCCCTTCTCTTATAGGTTTTACCCAAGATTTGTAAAGAGGTCATCAATATTATAAACATAAGCTTCTTCATATTAGTAAGCCAAAATCATAGAAATAATTTTTAATAGGTTTCAAGTGCTTCATCATTAAACCATTTTCTTATAAAGTATCCATCTATACTATTGAATATCAAAATACACATTCCATCTACAAGTCCCAAACTTCAAATGTACCTATAGAAAAATAGTGACATCTAAATATTCAACCTCTATATCCTTTATAGAATTTTTAGGAGCTAAATCATGAACTTCTAGATAAAAGGAAATGTGTATCTTTGATCAAAATTTCAATTGCTTTTAAAACCCTAGACTTCTTATGTAACTACCATGACTCATCTGAAATTTACCTAGTCAATTTACTATTAATGATCAAAGCTCCACAAAATCACTTTGTATAAGATTTTTATTCATGATGTGTATGCCTATGTGGCATCACCATGTCACTTTTTTCATTAACATGACATGTGACCATTTCCCCTAGGACATGTGTCAACATGTCATTAGGTCCACATCTTTGAAAAATCCACCTAAGACTAGCACTACCAGATCTTTGTCTTCATGATGAATGCTATCATGCCACTTGATAACTCTATAGGATTTCTACACTCTACACAATTGATATTAGATCAAACTAACATCCTTATACCATGTGGTTACTCCTTATTTATCCCAAGTCCTTTGAAAAGTTAGCTCTCACTTGCATCATACATCTTGATTTACACAATCAGACATAGACCATTGATCCCATTTTCCATGGATCAAATGCCAGTAGCTATCCATTATGGATTAAATTTGACATCCACGTGCCCATAATTTGACATCCATGTGACCATTAATGATTATTATGAGAACATAAAATTTAATATCCAATGGATGATTACCTTTTATGACTTAAATTTTATGTTTGCACACCTATCATTTGACGTTCATTTGAACATCTTTGACATTCATGTGATCATCAAATTTAAGCCATAAACGAAAAGGATCCATTGGAAGCTTAACTTTGATGTTTGTATGACCATCAAAATATGTTCATGTATCCATCATAGACATTCACATAACCATCACACTACTATCTCCATTCACCAAGATTTTGACATGTGTCCTCTTCATGTTCCTCTAGAGGTTCCCTTGACTTTGTTGAACCTTGTATATTTTTGGATGATTAGGTATTCTATTGAGATGGTGGCACTTTTCACTCTTATGTGGCTCTTAGAAATTTTGATTGTTATACATTGTTCACACACCATTCGATCATCTTCCTTTGTGTCAACATGTATCATTTGATCATGATCCACCATCTTGATTGTGATTAGCTCAAAATAAATAAGGAAAATTACCAAGTTTCAATCCTAGGGCATTTGTTTCAAGTCTTTGTCTTTTAGGACCTTGGTCTTTGTATTTTATGTCTTTAACATCCCCATATTCAAGATTTTTATGTCAAGATAATTGTTCTACAATAATTTAGTTGGGATAATTATTTTAGACATTTTATCCAAAATAATTTCTCTAAAGCATATAGTTGTTTCTATATTTCCTTTGTGCAAACATTTCATTAGGACAATTATTTTAGACATTTTGTCAAAAATAATTTCCCTAAATAAAATGACTTTACACTTTTACTGAAGGAAATGGAATTTACACTTTTTTTAAAGAAAATGACTTTTGTCAGGCTTTTTGCATGGGCAAAATGCTAGAAGGTCAAGTACCCTTTGGAATTTTTACCATGGACAAAATTTCTAAAACAAATGGACCTATGGACTTTTTACCACAGACAAAAAGTTTGAAACAAAAAAATGACTTTACATTTTCCTTGAAATAATGTAATTTCATTAGGTTTTTTGTCATAGATAATTTGCCTAATGAAAATAAGTCTTCAAACTTTTTTCACAAATAAAAAGCCTAAAGTCTTATTTTCATCAAGAAAAATGTCCCTATAAAAAATGTGAAGACCCTAAGGTTTTATATACACTAAGTAAAGACCAAATTAATACTTGGCCAATTTAACATGAAACTTGAAATATTATAAACATTCAAAAACTAGACTTAGGCTGAGGACCTAGTCATTTAAACTTGACTCAAGCTAGACTTAGGCATTTCCCCTTGACAAGGGCTCAATTGATTTAATGAAATTTTGGGCAATAACATATCCAATAGTGATCAACCCCTAGAATTAAGATTTTATAGAGCACATTTGATCAACTGAAGATGATCTAATAATGTGAAGTAAAGGTTGAAAATTCAACAAGCCCTACAAGAAAGTATGGAGATGATAAGTGCCATGCCTAAAATGGATAATTAAAGTTTGAGAACTATCTTAAAGATCAATGGTGTGTGGCCTGATGTACATATTTTTATCAACAGTGAACATCCATTCAAAGTTTTAATGAAGCCCTAAGAAGAGAGAGAGGGTGATAAGTATCACCATCATGGAGATTGAGATAGAAAAGCAATGGCTCATGAAGCAAAGGATATAACCCAGAGGATCTAGATCAATGGTGCACATTGATCTATGCAACCACAATCCAATAGAGTATATAGAGAGTTGACTTTTCAAAGAGACCATGGATGAATCTAGAGATACCATATGGTGCAAAGACATTAGCCCAAATGGAAAATAATATTTGGAAGCATAGAGAAGGCTTACATAAGTGACACATGGCATAATATTAGACATTAAGCATAAAATTGACAATCAATACTCTACCTGTAAGATCCAAATCAATGGTCCAAGGTGAGGTAGACTATTCAACAAGATGAGACCCATTGAGATGTTGGCATGTGTCTAAGATACAAATGATCACTTTTTGAATATTATTTAGCTATGTGACATGGTAGAGCCACATATGTGCCAAGTCAAACTATGATTTCTCATGGACCTAAAAAATTCAAAGGTATAAATACATGAGCCAAACAAAATATAAGGCACAAAACTCATTGTTTGAACTAGATACCACCATTAAATCAAAATGAAAACCTTCAAAAAATACTTGACAAGTACAAAATCCTTAAATTGACCCTACATTCATCATAATTAAGTTTAAGAACAATTAATTATCACCTGTGTAAGGATAGTCCAATATAGAATCAAATTATATTCCACTAGTATGAATTTGATCAATTACAGCAATGGTAGCATAGAAAGGTGTTTCAAAATAATATGTGGAACTCTATCTAACTATAAACACTGAGGATAGGGTGTTTTAAAAAAAAAGAGTTCGATGCCACCAATCTGAATATGGAAGATAATAATTGGTCTATGCTTTTTTGGGCCATTGAAGATCAACCTACCATCACCCAGGAAGAGGATAAGAATGTGTCATCCAAGAGGATATACTATGACATAGTTGAAATCCAAATGATAGGCCTACATTATGTGGTGGAAAAACTCAAGCTAGTACATTACATTGATATCCTCGGTCTAATTTTTAAATATGGAAAAATAGATAAGGGATGGTTAATCAATGAACATACTCACATAAATGTAGCCTATATTTTTGTTTTAGCATTTGAAAATTACTATAAATTTCCCAAACCCCAAGTTAACCTATATTCTATTAGTTCCTAAGCCCAAAAGAATAATTTGAAAGACATTATAGCCTTGTGGCTATATTCTAGGAACCAGGTATTTTTAGACTTCAACAAGAACATCTAAATTAGATAATTTAGGCCTAAAATTAAGATGATTATGACCATGCTAAATATATTATGTGGGAATGCAACCATTACTTATGTGGACTAGGTCTGGGTGTTTAGAGTCTACTTTATGGTTAAAAAACAATTGACCCATCTTTTAGGTGAAATTATCCACATATTTTTGAGTAGATATATTTTTACAATCAAGTAGAAGAATATAACCCATTTCTACATGATGTCGTACCTATTACATGCTCTTTATGCAACAATAAAGATTCTCAACCTAAGGGAATGGTCACCTAGTGGAACTCAGATAGTTCCATAATATTACTCTAAGTTGCACATATTCAAGTACAAGGATCATATTAAATTCATTTGTGACTACATCTATTCATCCCTTAGTGATGTTATAATTGGTCATCCTATGGAGAGGGTCAGCCCACTAGTTAATAAGTATGTTGAGACTATGGTAAATATCTGGTTGTATGTAGATTGTATAATCTTTAAAATTGAAGGAACTCAGAGCCAACTATTCAAGATACCCATACATATCCCTAATTAGCTAGAAAATTAGGAGGTATCATATCAATTATTCCATGGTATTAATGGTCTATGTAGGACCAAGAAGAAGGGGCTCCTCTAAAGCCTACCAATAACTATTGGGAGGACCATATTTAAATAATGGGAGAATATTGAAGTAGCAATCAAACATAGAACATCCTTTAAATTGAAAATTGATGAGCTAAGGTAGTGGGACCCTTATCTAAGGGTTAAATATCATTTGAAAACCAAGGGGATGCTTAATGTGTCTTATGATCATCATCTTGGTGCTTTATAACCTATTTACACCAAGGCATCCATCTACTCTGAGGTCACAATAATGTTGAAGGTACATAAGCTTAGACCTAAGCCCAAACTAGAGAGAAATAAGAAAAGAGATGATATGTGACAACTTGGGCCTAGGAAGTACCATTTTTAGGGTAGTACATCATCCATAACTTAATCATCTCAACCCCAAATAGAGAAAAAACTTAAGGTGCATATGGAGAAAAGACTAGAGGAGAAAAGGCTTGATGAGATTAAATCTTATTCATCCTAAGTAGAGGAACAAGCATCACCATTGGAAGAGATTCATATGGTAACATTAGACCCTAATAAGACTATAGAGGATGCACTAAAAATTTTATCACTAGCCTATGAATCAAATGATGAAGAGATGGAAGAAACAAAAGAAGAAAAGGGGAAGGAAGTATTAGATCTAGTTCTCATAAATACCCCTAAGAAAAAAGTTAACTTGGCCATATAAAGGCCAAGAAGATTAAGGGGAATTTCACTCCTCCTTTGGGTGAAGTTAACCTATTTAGTAAATAAAATTTGATTTATGGACCAACCATTCCATAGTGGTTCATTTATGGACTGAAATTACCAAAATATCCCACTACACATCTTCCTTGGGCAATAATGAAGGCCATCAACATTAGCATGCATCAAGAAGTGAAGCCTTGGATAGTGGATTTGCAAGAAGAAGACGAGAAGAGATTGGTTGCTATAGGTGAACTGAGTTGATAATAGATTGATATAACTACACCATAAGTGACTTAATCATCAGTGCAAATCAAATTTGATCCCAAGATAGTTATATTGTAGAGATTAATAGAGAAGAAGGTCATGGTTGGTGGAGAAGAGATTACTTTCCAAAAAGTAGAACCATTGGACAATTTGACTCCAGTGGTAAGATAGAGGCCTAAATAAAACTAGACATTTGAGGAAAATGTCTTGGATTTGGATAAAGCATAGTCAAAACAATTTCAAGCTACCCTTAAAGGTATGTAGCAACAAAAGGAGAATTTAGAAAAGCTAGATATCTTATCATTACCAAAATCTATGATAGAAATGTTTGAATCATATTTTTTTGATATATTCAAATATTTGAATGTAATGAAATCTAGATAGAATTTGATGAGTTAAAAAAGCACTATGGCCAAAAAATTTGTCCACCAATGGTAGAACTCTAACAGTTGAATAAAGGATTTGATTATTATCTTGACAAAAATCAAATTCCTAACTTTGAAACAATTAGTGATCCAAAAATTGAAAGTTTTGGTTGAAGAATATTTAAAGAACACACAAATAATAATGTAATCTCTGAGAAGAGATGTTTCATTTCTCAAAATTATAGATACAAACATATGCCTATCTCTGAGAAGGGAGATCTGATCTCTTTCTTGGGATATATATATTTTTATAAATAATTTGAAGGTAGGATGAGGATGTGGAAGGTCACCAATCTCAAGGGAGATGAAGTGGTTTAAATTACATGATTTACATCAACACAAAATTTGAGAAATTACTATTTTTAGAAACTTCCTATTTTTAGACTACACTATTAAAATTTAAATTTTGGAAACTTTTATTAGGTTTTTAGGGGTCAAAAACCACTTAGCATAGCTACATTCCATCTCATCATGTTCTCCTTGTTCTTATATTTCCAATAGTTTAAATGAGGATTCAAATGGATCTATGGTTAAAATTTTATGGCTCCCAAAAAAATTACCACCAATTAGGGTAGAACCATTACCCAAATTATCACATGAAGTGTCACCCAGATCATTCCTACCTCCTTGAGAAGAAATGGTCCCCATTACATCAATATTCCTCATCAAGTGTGGTAGTTTTGTCTTGATTTGTTTAGTGAATTTTGTTTCTTTTGATGCCTCAAATCTTCCATGAGGTGTGTATTCCATGGTGGAGAATGGAATGGTAACATCAATTGGTGCCATGGGTTGGAACCTGAAGCATACTTGAAATGGACTATGCCTAGTGGAGCTGTGTAGGGATAAATTATGTATATGTTTTATGAAAATAAACCCCTCATCCTATGTGCATGGATGTTTTAGGTGATAAATATGAAGCATTTGAATAATCAGGTGGTTCACCACTTCTATCTAACCATTAGTCTATGAATGGAAGGTCTTAGACTTCATCATCTTAGTATTCATCATTTGATAGTGAAGTGGAACTCCCATGGGTGACTTGAATAATTCATCATTAGGTGAATTGTTGTATCATCTATGATTATTAATTCTAGATGGCTTCATTCACCATTTCCTTAAAAGGATTGGATGTTTTAGTGTTATATGTCATTTTAGGTCGTTTGAAGTGAATAGGTGGATAGCCTATAGGTTTATTTTTTTCCACCCAAGCTTCTTGTAGCTGGACCTCAACCTTGAGATCATACACTCTTAACAAAAACCACTTTGATACCACTGATCCAAAACTTGAAATTTTTGGTTGAAGAATATTTCAAGAACACACAAATAATAATACTATCTCTGAGAAGAGATGTTTTATTGCTCAAAATTGTAGATACAAACATATGCCTACCTCTAAAAAGAGATGTCTGATATCCTTATCATGATAAATATATTTTTATACATACTTTGGAGGTAGGAAGAGGATGTTTAAGGTCACCAATCCTGAGGGAGATGAAGTGGTTTGACTTCCATGATTTATAGCAACACAAAATTTGAGAAATTACTATTTTTAGAAACTTTCTATTTTTAGACTACACTCTTAAAATTAAAATTATGGACACTTCCATTGGGTTTTCAAGGGTAAAATACCATTTATCATATCTCAGTGCCATATCATCATGTTCTCCTCATTATTATCTTTCTAAAGGTTCAAATGGGGAGTCAAACAGAGTTATGGTTCAAAAGTTATGGCTCTTGAAAGTTCTGTCACCAATTAGGGTAGAACCATCAGCCCAAATTATCGCCTAAAGTGTCACCCAAATCAATTATCTTAGATCACATGAACATGGCCATGGAAATGCTAGTTGAAAATATCAAGTGTCTAAGAAAATTGTTCAAATACCTAAAGGAACTTCATGAATATGGAAAGAAACTGATAGACATGATGGAATAGATACTTAGGAGCATGATCATAGATCCCACTACTCTCA
The DNA here is from genome assembly GCA_037957365.1 of Torreya grandis. Classification (NCBI taxonomy): domain Eukaryota; kingdom Viridiplantae; phylum Streptophyta; class Pinopsida; order Cupressales; family Taxaceae; genus Torreya; species Torreya grandis. The sequence continues at coordinate 1,087,041 of JARHVA010001760.1, forward strand.
ACCCCATAGGACTAATCACTGATGAGGAATTCAAGTTGATATTTTATCAAGTTATGTAGGAGGTGAGAAACCAAATCCAAGTAAGGATTGGGGCTAACAATAGTAGGATCTTAGACATAATCCTGAATTCTAAGGAAAGAATTAGAAATATAAGAAGCATTAAGGAAGCCATGGAAAACGATGATAAATACTTTAGAGACCTAGAAAATCAGGAGGATGGAATATTCATGAAGCCTATTTTAAATTTGAATTTAATATATGAGTAACATGCTAGATCAATAAATATCCTATAGTAGCAATAATAGAGCACTTCATGAGCCCAGGGACCTCAGGGTCAAGTTAGTTGATTTAGGAATGTTCCTTTTGTAACTTAACATGTGTAATATTTTGAAAAGAGAATATTCTTATTTGTAAAGCCATGCAAAATTTTTAAATCACACCTCCTATAGGTTTTTTTATTTGTAGTGTTTAAAATGTTATAGAATGGTTGTAAAAGGACAATTATCCTTAACATTTGACATGACTGATCGACATACCTCATGAATTATCTATATAAAGAGGTATTATCCATTGTAAAGGGAGGGAGTTTTGAGAAATAAATATGTACTAATTTTTGAGTAATTTAATGCAAGTGTGGAATTCTAAATTTTTTTCTCATTTATTTATGTAGATTGTATCATGGTTTCTCTCTCAATTATTTAGTTTGTAATTTAGATTTGAATGGTTCTTGTTGATTCTTGATGTGTAGTTTTTAAAATGTAGAGTTGTTAACTTGTGTTAATGCTAGGTTAGTTGAATTTTCTTAAGTTATTTTTGTATCTTTGCCTTTCATGTGAATGTGCTTATGTTTTTTACTTATAGGGGTAAATCTTTAAAGTGAACAAAGTTCCTATTTTCATTCTTTCATTTCCTTATATGCTTGCCTAATGTGTAGTAGGATTTGAGATTATGTTGTTTCATGATATACATTGGTTTTAAGTAGATATTTTTATGATATCTAAACTTTGTCATGATATCTATGTTAAATATTAGCAATATGAATATGTATCTTCTCTACCCTACCTTTGTTTTTACCCTTTTCTTTAATTAATTCACTTTAGATTAACTTCATTATGAATATACATCTTAGATTATACCTATATTTAGTTATTTGAGCATAATTCACTTAATTTATCTTAGATCACTCTCATTTTAAAATGTTAACTAGTAGGCCACAGTTTCCCCCAACAACCAAATTTTATAAATACTATGAAATAGTTCATTTGTTATGCCATTATTCTACCAAAGATAACAAGATTATCACAACATGTAACTCATGCATTGGATTCTATAAATACACAAATTAGTAGTGTTTATTAAACTCTTAGAACCACCTGTGATACACTTATATGCATCAACAAGACCCCTTTATCCAAAACATGTTGGTTGGTGATATTTATAATGTATATATTTTAATGGAAGATAATGTTTCTCAAATGGAAGACCACACCCAAAATTTTGAGGATAACACACAAGTGAATTATAATTTAAACCAAAGTGAGTATACTTTACCATGAAAAAATACACAACAAATTCCTCTAAACAACACCATGAGTAGATTTCAATAGCAAGGAATAGGTGCACCTATCTCCCAAACTCAACAAGTAAACTCCACTCCTCAACCAACTACTTCATTGAATGTGCAAAAGGGGCATCAAGCTAATAATAGACCAAATTACCACCACAATAAGTGCATAAGACTACATCCACCTCCACATGTCACAATGAATGTTATACCACAACAAGCATAAACCAATGTACCTTATCAATCACTGGCATTGCCTAACCAATAATGTATTCTTGTTGGTCAAAAAGTGTTAGTTGTTTAATAATAAAAAATACCAAATTCCCAACACTTTCTAAACCAATAGTCATTGAATCAACAAAAAGTGATGATTCAATAGAAAATGCCTATTCAATAGCAAGTACCAATCCAACAACATGTGTTTATCTAACAACAAGGTTTATATGCACATCATGTATTAGGTGTTAGGCAAAAATTATCTTTCACCACATGGGTATCACATGTACAACAATGATCCAAAGACCAACACATTCAATAGTAGGGATCTAGTTAATAATGCATTCCCTATATACAATATGATTTAATGAGTAGGTAGTACATTCTCTCCAAAACCCAATAATATCAACATATTTTGTAGATCCAAATGTCATTATCATAGCCACAATTCAATATCCAAGGTGATGTAGCCAACTCAAACTAAAATTCTATTCAATAGAAGCATATTCTATACCCACATTATAACCCTAATTCATGGATACACATACCTATTCATTTGGCTAATTTTATCAACATACCATAATACACTTACCACACTCAAGGTAATCTACCTTTGACTGTATAACCTCTATAGCAATAGGCCACTTATTATAATTTTTTTGCCCATGAATTGTAATATATGAATGATTTAATTTAAAATATACAATTTGGAAACTAAATAAATAAATTCAAAGTGGATGAAATATACTCTTACCCATTCAAAATGAAGTATCTAAAAAGACCATTTCTATCAGGTTATGAGCCACCTACATTTGATGAATACAAATGCAAAGGTGACCCTAGAGAGAATTTGAATGAATTCTTTGTTACCTAAAAAATAGTAGCCTATATAAATATATACTTGCTTTTACTCTTATTAAAGAGTTTAATAATGAAAGCCTTGGAATGGTTAAATTTTTTATCGAAGAACTATGTACTTGACTCTAGTGATCTCTTAGATAAGTTTGTACAACACTTTTCATATAATATCAAACATGATATTACTATTATGGATTTATGCCAAGATAAATAGAATACTGGTGAAATATTCACTACATACTTTCAATGTTGAAAGTCTTAGCAATATGGTTTACTCATAATCTACCATACAAAAAATTGGCTGCAATATTTACAAGGAGATTATATAGTGAGATATCCTACCATCTTGAGATTCAATGTGCTCATACATTGGAAGAATTTATAGTAAAAGGCATATATATTGATAAATCCCTTGTCAAAAAGGTATAATCAATTTGTCCTATTCTAATCAAAACCAAAACCAAAATCAAGGCTAGAACTATAATTAGAAATCAACTCAAATACTAGATTCAATGCCACCTCAAGCTAACAATAATGAAATACCTAAACCCTAAAATTTTAATAAGAATGTTGTTAGCAACATGGTTACTAAATCATTTCATGTTTATATGGTGAAAATACTAGATATATATTTACCTCTACCCACTCAACTATAATTCCTCTATATGTTCAACCAAGACCTCCACAAAAACAACCACCATAAAATCAAAACCAATTGAAAAAATCTCCTCTAAGGAGAACACCACCCATTGCCCAAAAAATTAGTGACTTTGGTGAGCCTATTGAGTTTTCATTATGAGCATTGATTCAATAAAATATGATCAGTTAGCTGATACCAAATCTATTTCTTGAAGGTATTCCTTTTCATGATTGATACAAAGAACATTAATTTTGTGAGGACCATCATGTTAGAGTACATTCCATAAGATGTTGTATCCAACTTAGACACTTGATTGAGAACATTATGGAAAATGGAGAGATAGAAAGAGACACCAATGCTCCTATGAACAATAATAAATTGGGTATATAAATTTTTTTCTACCCCAACATAACAATAAAAATAACTAGTAATAGTAAAAATAATAATAACAACAGCGACAAATAACCCCATGACAAAATAAACAATAATAATTCTAATGACAATAATAACAATAGAATGGCCAAAACCAAATGAAAAATGATCAATCCAACCAAGGAGCTCATCATGCCATTGTATATACCTATAATAGTGTCATAGGAAATTTTGAAGGTGGTCATATTACCTCCATCACTATCAACCCTAGACCAACTAAAAACATATGTATACCTTCACTCAATAATGCCTATTTGTTTAATGATACCTAGGAACCTCCTCATGCTGGTGATTCTTCTATGGGCCATGTTGACAATAAGGCACCATACCATCTAAGAATAATCATTCTAATCCTCATTACCTATCTATCCATCTACCAAATCTAACTTCCAGATTGATATTTCACAATCACAACTCGACGAGCCAAGGTCACTATTAGAGGATTGTAGCCAAATACTAAAAATAAGTCTAATCAATATCATATGCCTATAAAAAATAAACCAATTGATAAAACTGATGAGAAATCCTATGATATTATGGAAAAATTTAATAATACACCGACACACATCTCCATCATGGAATTTTTGTATACATCTACCATCCAAAAAGACATCCTAAACAAGTATTTGAACCAATCCCTTATGTGAGATGATATCACTTCAAACAAATTCCAAGTGATGGTAGGACACTTGTCCCTCGGCCAATGTCTCACCTTTGACCAAAGTGATATGTCTTCTCTAGGCCCTTTAGATAATAACTTATTTTACATTTAGTTTAGTATAACAAACCATAGAGTTAAACATGCCCTTGTAGACAATGGTTAGAGTCTCAACATTATGTCTCTAAAGTTGGTAAAACATATAAAATATATAATAGACAACTTACAACTAGATACCATCATTATCAATGCATATGATAATGAAGAATGAGAATCTCAAGGTAATATTATCCTACAAGTGGTCATTAGGCCATTGACCCATGATATTTTGTGCCATGTTCTAGACATGGAACTATCTTACAATTTATTATTAGGCTAAACATGAATCCATGAAATTAGGGCTATGCCTTATACATTGTATCAGTGTATAAAATTTCCAAATTTAGAAATATAAGTGACTATACCTACAAATATTTATCCTTATTAGTATTTTAAGTGCCTTGAGGCCAAGTATAACATCTACAACTACCAGTTTCACATGAATCCTATGCCCAAATCAGATAGGAAAAAATCTAAAAAGGGAAAAGCCGATTGAATTAGGCCCAAAAGCTAATTACATTGACTTAGACAAGTTATCTTATACCTCATCTATGCCTCCACTAGAAATTTCTAACCATTTATATATGACTAACAAATGTCTTGGATAATATAGCACTTGTAATTCATTCCATATTGCTAGATTGCCTAAAACTCCTAAATTTTATGGGAGACATAAGGCCAAGACTACTCATCTATCATGGGAAACCAAATTAAAATCTCAGTTGAACAAGAAAATTTGTTTTAAATTGGCCTCTAGCCTAAATAAGGACCCAATAGCAGAAGATGATTCATGGCTATATACTAATGAGTTAGATGACTATTACCAAAGTGTGAAGTATCATACTCCCAACCATATTATGGATCACCTAGATTATAAAGGTAGAGGCCTTAGGCTACATCAAAAAGGCATGATCAAAATAGTCTCAATGACTAAGTATAAGGGAATGCATGGTATCAGATTTAAACTACTTGGGGGTAACCCCACATACCTTATTTTCATTTCACACCAACAAATAGTAATGATATTGCCAACAATATTGTAAGGTTTGATTATAATATCTACAATGACCTTGTCATTAAAAATTTGTTTAACCCCATGATATTTTCACCATTATCCTTATTTATCAACCTTCACATTTAACTCTTTACCATCTATACTTGATAGAGTGAGACAAACAAGAGTTAATAATACAATTAGATGAGTTCAAAAATGATGAGCCCATTTACAACTTTCTGGGATTCAAGAGTCACATACCTCTTGGAGACCACAAGAATGTATTTGATATTAGATTGGATCCTTCTACCTAATTTAGAGAGTAGGTGAACTTCTCTAGCCAAAAATAAAAATAAAATCAAACCTTGAGGTCTAAAAGTGAAAACCTCTTTGGGGAGCTTTATGACTAGGGTAAAGGTAAAGATAAAGACAAGTCTCTTATTGAAAACTAGTTTTTAGAGCCATTAGATGGGGATGTTCACCCCTCTTCTTATGAAGCATAGGATACATCTAAACCATAGTCCATTTACGGATTAGATATCAGTATTGAGGAGAAGCAAGATTTAACACTTATTTTTTTAAGAGTGCCTTGAGGTATTTGTATCATGGCCAATGCCAACACTAGGAGAATTTGATTTATATTTATTATGAGGATTTGATGAGATAGTCTATCTGGAGGATTTTTATATTACCAATTAGTTCAACTCTTTGCCAACTATTCTAGATGATGGTTTTACACTTCTTGTGGAGGACACTTCTAAGGTAATTATTGGGACTCTAGAGGACCCAAAGTGGATTAAACTAGGCATGTCCCTCATTAAGGAGTAACATGAAGCCTTTATATTCATTTTGAGGATATTTATTGACATATTTTCATGAGCCTATTCAAACATGATAGGTTTTGACCCCACCCTAGTTGTACACCATCCTTTTGTACATCTTGATGCTAAGCCTATTATAAAGAAATTATGTAAGATGCATCCTTATATTATTGTGTTAGTAAAGAAAGAGTTAGAAAAACTCTTAGACATGAAATGTACCAAGTTAATCGACTATTTAGTGTGGATTTTAAAAATTGTGAAAATAAGCAATAAACTAAAAGGTATTAGGATCTACACTAATTTTTTAGAGATATCAATAAATCTTACTTGAAATATGACTTTAATCTACCTAATATTAACATTATAGTTGACGCAAAGGTTGGATACAAAATGACCACTCTAATAAATGGCATTTTAGGGTATAATTAGATCAAGATAACACAAAAAGACTAACACAAGAAAATGTTCACCACTCCCTTGGGAATATTTTATTATTGGGTAATGTTGTTTGTAATTAATAATGCTAGAGACACCTACCAAATAACTATGACAATGACTTTTTCATGACATTATGCTTGACATTGTTAAGGATTAGGTAAATCAAAGATCCATGCTAATCACCCATCTGTACTATAAATAATCTTTGAGAGACTTCATGATTACAACATTAGAATTAATCTATAAAAATGTGTATATGACATCAATTATAGCAAACTATTAGGTTTCATTATCTCTAATAGGGACATTGAAGTCAACCCAACAAATGTATATGAAATTATAAATATGCCACAACTATCTACCTTGAATCACCCATATAATTTATAGGGCAAGATTCAATCTATCATATGCTTCATCTCACAATTAGCCAAAACATGCCATCCATTTATGCACTTGTTGAAGAAAGGTGTTACATTCTCCTAGAATTAAGAGTGCCAAAATGCATTCAATATTTTTAAATAATATCTTTACAATTCACCTATTTTGTTACCATTAATTCTAAACAAGTCATTACTTATTTACTTATTAGCAAACAAAAATGCCCTAGGGGAAATTTTGGCATACCATTATAAATAGGGGAAAAATAATGCCATGTATTATTTGAGCCAAACATTGGTTATGTATGAGCACAATTATACACTGATTGAAAAATCCTATTTAGTAATGGTGTTCACAGGTTAAAAATTATGTCATTATATGCTAAAAAACAAGACCATTATTATTTCTAAAGTAGATCCACTCAATTACCTAATTTAGAAATCATCTTTACAGTGTTATATGCAAAAATGGATCATGTTATTGAGAGAGTTTGAAATTGAATATGCCAACTAGAAGGCCATTAAGGGGTAATTAATTGTAGATTAGCTTTTTTAATTTCCTCTCCTAGAAACTCAACCTCTTACATTTGGATTTATAGATGTGGCTATTATGATCATTAAATAATTAGATGCACATCTTGAGACTGAATGATGGGATATGTAATTTGATGTATCATCCACAACTCATGGATCAAGGGACATATTATTTATTGTTATTCCATAAGGGGATCTAATCCCCAAGTCTTTTCATATTATATTTCCTTGTAATAATAACTTAGTTGAGTATGAAGCACTTATTTTAGGGTTTCATCAAGCAATACAGTAGAACATTCAACATTTAGTGGTGTATGGTGATTCTTAATTAATCATGAATTAGGCCATAGATTAATATTAGACCAAGGATGAGATGTTGGTACCCTATAAAGTGATGGTCAATAATATCAAGAAATAGATTACCAATATCCAATTTTAGAGAATATCTCAAGCCAATAACAAAACATTGGATGTTATGGCCACTATTGGTTCTATGATATATATCATCGATAGAGTTAGGGATTATCAATTTCTTATTGAAAATATCTTACTTTCAAAACATGAATAAACAATCATCAAGATGGTTTGTGTCATTATTAGTGCCACATCTCCCTAGTACCTAAATATATATGCCAACTTTGAAACCAAACCATGTCTCCTGATTTATCATGTAAGAAACTAAAATACTTTACCCACAAAGCCTCTTTTTATACCCTACTTTGACAAACCTTGTATCACAGAATCTATGATGTAACTTTTCATCATTGTTTACCTTCAAAAAAATCTTAACTAACATTTAGGTAAGTCCATGAAGGGGTGTGTGGATTCCACATCAATGAGGCAATCTTAGCCAAAAAGCTATTGCATATTAGTTATTACTAGATAATGATGGAAGTATAAGCAATTGTATATGTAAATAAGTGTGTCAAGTGTTATAAGCATGCCATTATGATTCATGATCTAACCAAGACACTTAAACCATTGATAACACCATGTAATCTCTCAACATAGGGACTTGTACTTATTAGGAAGATTAACCCAGCATCTTCAAATGTCCATAAACACATCCTAACTACTATCAAGTACTTAATTAATTAGGTGAAATCCATTACCTTCACTTATATCACTAGTAATCAGATATCCAAGTTCATATTCAACCATCACATCTACCATTATGGCATATACTCTAACATTATATCTAATAATGGAAGATCATTCAAGAATAAAGATGTGAAAGTAATTTATTCTCAATACCACATCAAAAAACATTTATCTATGAATTACTATCCATAAGGCAATGGCCAAGTTGAGGCTTCTAATAAAATTATTGTCAATATTTTGAAGAAGATTTTCAATGACGTTGGTTATAATTAGAACTTGTAACTATTTAATGCCTAGTGGGAATATCATACCATATTATGTACTCCTACAGGAGATACACCCTATTCACTTTTTTATGGAATTTAATCCCTTCTTCCAATTGATATTTATTTACCTTATCTCTAAATTTAATTATAGCACATTGTCTATAATGAAGACTACAAAATAACACGCTTGTAGGAGCTTGACCTAATTGATGGAAAATCCTTAACCACCCTAAATAATATTAAGGATTTGTTGATGCTTCTAATTACCTCATAGGTGGTCTTTAGTGTTGATGAACACTTCTCATTTTAGGATTCAAAGAATCCAAGGCATGAGTTGTAGTTTATGATAATTTTGTGATGTTTGTGGTGGAATAGAAGCAAAGTATGGGAACTGTACACAATATTTATTTAATTTTTGTGGTTGGGAGCCACCAGGGTCTATATATTTATGATATTTCAAGCCAACTATTTAATCTAAATGGATATTAAAAAATATCTTTAAACTAGGTGAGTTTTGATAAAGAAAATAGAAAAATGAAGGGTAAGGCAGAAAAGAGAATGTGATTAAAAATTCCTCTCTCAAATATAATGACAAATTTCTAATTACTTTGAGTATACATGAACCAATTTGTGGTGTAAAATAGTATAAACTCATATTACTTCACAAACTAGGCCATCTTCAAAGGAGATATATAAACCACAAGTAAGAACCAAGTTTACTTTAAAAGTTTTCTACTGTAACCTAAATAACATATGCACATCCAAAGTAGGGTAAATAAAATGAATTATAATTAATATATTTTTAGTTAATCTAGAATTAGCAAAAATTAACATCACTATGACAAAAAATGTAGCTCAAAATGTAGAGAACCATTCAAATTTAAGATAATAACATGCAATTTAGAGACAACATTGGATTTCAATAAACTAATTAGACAATCTTTTCAAAATTCTTTAGTTGTATTAAATTCTCTTTTATATACAAATTTCTCAAAGTCTCTCTCTTTACAAAATGGTAAATTTTTCTTATTTATAGGAAACATAGGTGATATACTGGTTATCTTTTCAAAATATCCATGGTATGATAAGGACAATGATCCTTAGTATACGGATTACAATGAAAAAGGCTTTCTATGCCAATTTTTACAAAAGGACTAATATATGCTAATAGACTAGCATATATATTAAAAAAGAATATTCTTTTATGTTACATTGGTGGGTCCCATGGGTTACAACTTGAGGATGTTCTTCACCTTAGTATATTATTCTATAATTATCTCAAAATATATTGTAGGCTTCATTAAACAATCCTCTTCTTGACCTACCAATGTGTTAACTTCTTTATCACTCTTGGATTTAAGTTCTTGAATGTGTTAGGCCTCTATAATCTACTTCCCTGATGTAATGATGATATCAAGGACTTTATGATTGTCCTTGATAGGCTAGCTTTGATTATCCTTAATGTTTTGGATGAAGGTACTAACCCTTTTTTAACTCTTCATCATCCATTAGGCCCATGGCATTGGTCGTAGAAGGGTTTACCAATAGTGCCTTTAATAGCTTCTCCATTCTTGATATCAAGCCTTTTTCCTCCTTCATGAAGCTATTGAACTGTCAAACCAATTGCTTAGTTCTAATATATTATCTTTAATGACTCTTAGGAGGGAATGTAAATGCTTCAACTTGATGATCTTGATGCCTTAGACCTGCTTGGTGTTATGGACATTAATCAATTCAGTTGCTTAATCTCTAGAGTTCTGCCATTAAGTGATTAATGCCTATGCTTTCCCAATTTTATGGTTCAAGGTATTTGATCTAAGCTTCAGGGCCTTCAACCCTTAAAATGTGTCAAAGAGGACTTATTCAATAGTTTCATTATATCCTTAGGGACTAAAAATGTAACTTGTTCTTCCAAGTCTTTCTTCTCCTTTTTGAGATTAGTGATCCTTTATTACATCCCCTAGATTCCAACCAAGGTCATTACTGATTGGGCCACCACAAAACTTACCACATCCTCTTGATGGATGGGATGCTCCCCTAATACCTACCCTTATATAGGAGTTAGGCCTATAAAAGGTTCCACCTTTTTAAAGGTGAACTCCTCAGTGCCAATGGTGGATTTCTTGGTTGTCACCCTTTTAAACCCTAATATATCTGGATTATACATGACAGTGGCTACTGGTTCAAAGGATTTGGGTGTCTCTAGGGTTTCAATCCCAATTCCACTTGATACCCTTGCATCTTTTATATTTTTACCACTTTTTTTGGCTACTTTAAAAATTATCTTTCTTCTTAGTACTTCATGAGCTCTTTGATCTAGGGTTTGACATTGTTAAGTGGATATCCACTTGCAAAATTAGTAATTACTAATGAGTGTAATTGGGAAGGAATATTTTGTAGTTTCCCATATATGAACTAGTCAAGAATGATAGGTCCATGTATGGAGAACTCATCACTAAACAAATTTAATTCACTAGTGGGATGGATCCATGTCACCTTTGGTCTTTTCAAGGACCTAGGGACAAGGGCCAACTTAGCTTCCCTCTTCTTTTGTGTGACAGGGACCAATTATAATGCCACTTTTTTTCCCTTCTCTTCCTCACCTATTTGATGTCCTTCAATTTGTGCCACCTTAGTTATGTCTCCCTCATCTTCTTGATAAGACCCATAGGACTCTACACGTTCCTTGAAGAATTTTTCCACTATCTCATATGGTTCTAGGGAAACCATATCAAAGCATTCCATTGGAGAAGATGGCTTTGGAGGCTAGGTTGATGATGAAGGGCCTTATCCTAGCCTTTCTTCTAATTTCATTTCACCATGTCCTTTACTTTGGAGTGATTTTTATTGTGGCTAACTTGAAGGTGAATTAAAAGTGGAAGGCAGTAGATGATACTATAATGGGTTCATTTTCCATCTCTCCCCACCTAGTTTCTCCTCTCTTTGTAGTTTGTGTTTAAGCTTGAAACCATGTTGCCTACACCTAGCAAGGACTTCCTCAAATTCTTCAAATTTGGTGTAAAATTGGTTATATGGACCAACCCTATGACTATAGGTTACTTTGATTAGTTGCTTTGACTATAAATGAGGGACAACCTTGTTATTGGGGTCCCATTCCTTTAGGTCATCCTTCTGAAAGTAGAAGGCATCCTTATGTTTGGACATGATTTCCAATTGTTTCCAATCCCAAATAAAATCTCTCCCAATCAAGAATGGGAAGGGATGTAGAATTCCCTTCCTCTTCTCCCTATAAACATTATCAATTCCTTAGAAGATTTAGTGGGCAATTTCTTACTCATCCAACTTGAGGGGGACATAGACAGGAAACCTAAATGGTTGGGTCATTATCCATTCTATTATAATAAAAGTTTAGTCTAGATAGTACCAAATATATCCCATGAGTTTAACATACTTCCTGAGAAGAGGGTGAATCATAGGTATGGGGTTCCCTATGATATTCTTGACCAAAGTGGGGTATATGCAATCATAAATAAACTACATATGAACTCTATACATGAAGATGTGAAACTTTACATAGTGATGGGAAATGGTAATTTTGTTGTGGGAGGACTAGTTATTGACACCAAGAATATGAGTGTATGCCATTAATGAGTCCAATAGATAGGACATCATGGTGAATTATTGGATTATCCTTTTTTAAATGCTATAAAATTATCTCCCCAAGTGGATGCTAATTATCTCTCCAATAGATGGAGTTAGATTTTATTCCACCATAAAATATATGTAAGAAACCCATCTAGAGTCAACATAGGTTGTGATGGCTACCCCTAAATCTCTACATAATAGGTTCATAATGATCCTAATCCGTTATCTAAATTTAATGATATGGATTTTACCATTATGGTTCCTAGCTATATGAGTTCCTTGGATTAACCAAGATCTCAAGATAACATCTAGATTATGATGAGTAGTATATTCTTTGATGGAGGGGAGGTCTACGTGAGCTATATGGAGCTTGTAGTAGCCTTAAATAGTTACTAGGGAAATATAGGAAACTCTACTTGACCCTCCTTTGATGATCTAGTCATTATCTATTCTATAATTGATAAATAAGGGTGTAATGATGTCAATGAAATTTAATACCTTGGGTTTAGCAGCAGACTGATGAAGCCCTATCATTTGGATTGTAACTAGGTCCTTGAAATTTCTCTTGGTAACTATCACCCTTTGTTCATTGGATGATAGAGGTTGTATTTCCTCAATTACAAAGAAAATCTTAGACCAATTCTTCATGTCATTAGTCAATGCTCCTATGTATAATTTAGTATCTCCAAAGCACCTCCCTTCATGGTCTATATATAGATACATGTTTGTCTCTTCTTTCCATTATTACCTTGCCATTTACATGATCTCAATTACCTTGGAATATAATTGGTCTTGATGCTCAGGATGACACCTTGAGATTTCTTAACATAGTTGTATCCTTAATAGTTAATTTTTAAGGATTTAAGTCAAGGTTTAGGGCTTTAAACTAGTCTAGTAAGATTTTTGAGGCTTTAATGGTGAAGGTGATGGCTTTCATAAATGTATTCATTTCTTAGATCTTATAGATGGTACCACTTATGTAAATCTTGTCTTTTTAGGCAGGCCAAATCTTATGATTATATTTTAGGGATTACATGACACTTACGTGGACCTCCTTAAGCTTGTTCCTATGGTACTCTCATGGGAATCCATTTGAAAATTAGCCATTGGATTTTAAATAAATCTTTTTATATCACTCTATTAGATTAGGATGAATAAATGCAAGCCTTTGATTAAGATCTTGGGGGTCCTTTTTGATTGGTCACTCAAATCTTAGATGACCCAATTATACCAAGTGGCACATTTTATCTTCTTTGGGAAATGACTAAATGTAATTCATCCATGTGTTGAGCTATCAGGATTTGGGGTCCTTGGTTGAAAATTCCACCTTCACTTTGCATCATTAGATCAAGATCAATGATGGAAAAAGAATCATTTATCATAATCCATGAGGTCGAAGTTAATTGTTTGAGGGGTCAACTATGGTTAAATTTGATGCTCTAACTAACATCAAAGACATCCTCATGAACATCAAATAATAGGAACATGACTATCAAATTTAAGCTCACAAGGTTATTCTGGCTGAATGATAGCTTTCCACGCATCACATTCTCAGTGCTCTCAGGACTATAGGGTCAATGCAATCCATTGAATCAAGCTAGGTGATGAATGCAAACTATTGATCATGATTCAAGAGGTCTTATCTTTTATCCTAGCTTTTAGGTCTTTTTGATCTCATGTTATTAGATCAAGATCATTAGGGGAATGTAGATAGTCAAATCCTTTAAGATGCACAAATATTAAGTTAGTCTATGATGCACATAGGCTTAAGATAAGGGGTTAATATTAGATTAATAGTATTAAAAAAAAAAATTATTGATGTAAGTTTTAATGTGATAAGCCTAAGGTTTAAATGTCTTTAAGGTCCCCTTTTAGACTAAAGATAAAATTTTGGATGGGGTTTATTTTTAAGGACTCGCTAACATAAAATATGTCCTTGAAAATGTCAAATTATAGGATCAAGGTCTTCAAAATAAATGCCATAAAAACTTTTATAGTGAGTGGGGTTTAGTGCATAGTCCATCCTAGGATGATCTTGCACCATTAGATCAAGGTCCAAAGAAGTGAAGACCATTAGATCTACATCCAAGTTAAAACATAAAATTAGAACATGATATGTGTATTGATTTAGACTAAAGTTTAGGATCCTTGAGGTGTCATCTATTTTGAACAAACATCAAGACATTTTAGGATTAAAACTTAGGCTAAACATTGATAAGATCTTACTCTAGGACAAAAAGGGGATTGTGGGCATAACATTTAATGAGGTTAGGAGGGATTTAAAAGGGAGAAGGAACATAAAAGGGGAGTTGAGTATAATTTAATGTCAAGGTTCGAGCATGTTTAAAAACATAACCAATCCTTAATGTAAAATTAAACTTAGGGTCTTTTTTTAAAAGGAACAATTCTCGCTAAATTTTTTCCTATGAAAATTTGAATTTGAAACCTTAGGGTTTTTTCTCAGGAACCCTAGCTTCCTCTATGAAACCTACACTTAGCCATATAAGGGAAATCACTAGTAGGGTTATCTCATAAATCATAATTAAACACACAAGGGCCTATCCCTTTTTAGGAGGATGATCTTCAAATTCTAAAAGAATAACCTCATGAAAGATAGACCAGGATACAAATGTTTTGAAACATTTACAAGGGTTCCTATTTTGTAAATCAAAAACAAAATGGGGTATGTTGGTCCCAAAAATAATGGTGACTTACAAGGGAAACATAAAAATATGTTAGAGCCTATAAACTCTAGTTTAAACCAACACATAATTCCTTTATCTCCTTTGATCCACATATCATTACTTAGGTTAATTCAAGGTTGAATCAAGCTTCAAATGTGAAAAATTCAAATCCTCATATCAGTGCCTAAACATGTTATGTGTGTATTTCGATTACACTTACTATTTGTCACAAGACTTCATGGAACAACATCCAGGTTCATATCCTCTTGACCATTACATATGACTTTGAGGATATTTAGATATTCTTTTAAGAATAATTAATCTTAATTTAGGGGAGGCTTGGGCATTTATATGCTTCTAGCTAGGCATCCATAGCCATGATAGAGATATTTTTGGCTTCATTCATGGCCTTGTTCCACTACCAACCATATGTCCATAGCCTCAGTGGAGGTTGCCTAAATCACCTTTGACTTTGCATCTTTTGATTTAGCATTAAGTCCCTTTTTGTGACCTTTTGCCTTCTAACAAAGGTTGGGAGCTAGGATAGCCAAGTTTAAGGATTTGGTAAAATGTTTTGGCCTTAGGATAATCATCTTTAGTTGAAACCTTAATCTCAGACAAGCATGTGTTTTAAGTGCAAGCATGCATATGCCTTATCTTTTGAACTCTCCTTCCACATACACGATTCTTCTTACAACATAGCTTTGGTCTTAGGTAACATTTTATAATTTTGGGAGGGGGGAACTGAATTCCATACGAATATTTTAAAAGTATATATGTTGTAACACAATTCTATATTATAACCTTAAGTCCTCTTGTGTAGGATTCATGCCCTCACTTGAAATACTTGAATTTTGAGCAATTATGAACAAGGATAGTCTACGAGACTTTATTAAAACAAAGGAGCACAACCAATTATAAAAGTCAAAATGAAAAAAATATAGATAAAAAAAAAAAAAAAAAAACATAATCAAACAAATATATGTAAGCAAATCAAGAAAACAAAGCAAGAAAGGAAACTAACTAGCCTACCTAATCTAACTCTAAACAATCTTAAAGATGTTATTCCATGAATACCCCTAGTGGAGTAGTATAAAAGTAATGATTGAGGTATTAGCCATTTATGGGAAATGAAAATTCTACTCCTTGAAGGCCTTTTAGCTTGAAAGTGTTATTTTTCAAGGTCTCTGCAATTTGGTATGGGCCAATCCAAAATGGTGCAAACTTACCATGTTTGTCCTTAGGTTTTGATTATTTATCCCAAAGGAGGACTAGGTCACCTTATCTAAATACATTCACCTTGGACCTTTTTTCAAACCATATTTTCATATTTTTGTAGTGCCTACTAAAGTTTTCAAATGCTTTTTCTCTGGCATATTCCATCTAAATGATGTCTAATAACCTAGAATTAGCAAGCTCTTTACTTTCCTCCATGAATTCTTGCATGAATGTGAAGGTATGAAGTATGAGGGTGATGGGGAAGATAGGTTCCTAACCATAAACCAACACAAATGGTGAAGCCTTGAGTTCCTATTTTATCCTTATTCTATCAGCCCATAATGCATACTTAGAGAGCCTATGCCATGTTTTAGGCTTGTCTGCAGTAGACTTTTTGATGGTCTTTATAAGATTCTTGTTGGTATATTTAGAAACTCCATTTCCTTGAGGATAATGATTTGAGGAAAAATTCAAAGAGATGTCATTATAATAAGCCCATTTGGTCATTTCAATGGATATGAATGTAGATCCATTATCAAAAAGTAAGGAAACTAGGATTCCAAATCTGGTGCAAATATTTTCTTCTAGGAAGTTGATCACTTCCTTTGTCCTACATTATTTGGTGGCTATAGCTTTAGTCTACCTTGTGCAATAATCTATAGCAATTAGAAAATACTTATGGACTTTAGAGGAATTAAGATTAATAACTCCTACAAAGTCTAATCCTCACTATGTAAAAGGTTTGTCTAACATCATAGGTTGTAAAGGCACGGCTACCTTTGGGTCTTTTGTGCTAAAAATATAGCATGAGTGGCACTCTCTCACATTTTTTTGAGCATATTTGAAAATGGTGGGCCAATAGTACCCAGCCCTAATAATCTTGTGTGATATGGTTTTCCTTGAAGGATGTCCACTAGCTAAATTTTAATGAAAAGTAGACATGATTTTAGAAGCCTCTTCTTTGGACACAAACCTTAAGTAGATCCCTTCAAATTTATTCTTATAAAGGACTCCATCTCTAATAAGGCAATGGGATGATTTGAGTCTTAAGGCTCTCCTTTTATCTTTGGTGAGTTTTGAGGGACAACTACCTCTAATGAGAAGATGTATTAAATAGTCATACCACTCATTGGGCTGGAAGTTTTATTTATCCACTTGCATGACATGAAGTTTGGGATTAGCATTGGCAATCATCTAGACCAAGCCCTAAAATTTCATCAATCTGGCAATCTTCATCTCTATAGAATACTCTTTTAAGATTGACATCCACTTGCATCTTCTTTCCCCAAGCTCATTATGACTTAACATAAGCTTTGTGGTTGGGTCTGGTAAGATGGCATGCACCTTCTTTCTAAGGATGTAATGCCTAAATTCTTTTACTACCTTCACTAGTGCATCAGCCTGCTTATCAATCAAGGAATAGTTTACCTCTGAATTTTTGAGATTGGTGCTCATGAACGCTATAGGATGTCATTTACATCTACATTTTGAGCTAAGAATATATCCATGGTGTGGTCAAAAGCAAATGTATATAAGTAAAATTCCTTTGAGAAGTCAAGATTTATCAAGAATGGGGCTTCACTGATTACCTTTTTGATGTCAAAAAAATCTTTCTTGGATTCTTCATCCCAAGAAACTTTATCATCTTTTTTAACCATATCATTTAGAGGTTTGAAAATCTCAACAAAGCCTAAGATGAACTTCCTCACAAAGTTAATTTCACCAAAGAATGAATTTAGTTCCTTTTGGCTATTGGGTAGCTCAATCTGGGAAATGTCTTCCAATCTCTCAGGATCTAAATAAATCCCTTCTTTGGTCATGACATGCCATAATAATTTTCCTTCAGTGACATTGAAGATGATTTTATTGGGGTTGAGATATATACCATACTTCTTACACCTTTCAAACACTTGCTTTAAGTGCATGAAATGGTCCTCTCTATTCTTGGAAAACACTTTAAGATAATCCATATGAATGATGATGTATTTTCCCACTAGACCTTGGAAATCATAGTCCATGGCCTTCTAAAAGGTGGCTCCTATATTAATTAGTATAAATGGAATTCTTTTGCAAGCATATATTCCCCACTTAGTAGTGAAAGTTTTATTCATCCTATCTTCCTGAGAAATAAGCACTTGGTTGTATCCAAAAAATCCATCTAAAAAGGACATCATGGCCAATCCTAAAACAACTTGGATGACTTGGTTAAGAGAAGGTAGGGGGTAATTATCCTTTTTAGATGCTCTATTTTTATTTCTAAAGTCTATACACAATCTTATTTATTCATTATTATTTCTAATTGGGACCAAGTTGGAAACCTAAATGGAGTGCCAAATAGGAAACACAATCCTTACATCTAGAAACTTCTTGACCTCTTTAAAAATCATGGCATCTAAGACAGGGTTGGCTAGCCTTTGTTTCTATCTAAAGGGTTTGCAACTCTCCTTGAGAGGTATAGTATGAGTAATAAACCTTGGATCAAATATTTTTAGATATTCATAGGACAAGGCAATTACATATTTATACATTGTAATCAACTCCCTAGCCTTTATGTTTTCTACTTCAGTGTAAGCATTTCCTATGTTTACTTGTTGGGGTTGATCATGTGAGTTGAGATATACTACATGATATCTATTACCATTTACCTTAGGCACCTTAGGTGTTTTAGCAATCTTTTCATGATCAAACAATATTTCTAATGAGATCATCCCTTTAGGTATTTTATTATCATTTAGTTGGATGATTTTACCATCAAGATCCATTTCATAATAACTTCCATTAGCTTCACCAATGATGTGATCTTCAAAGACCCTAGAATTAATCAAGAAATATAAAATTTGTTGATCATCATTTAAGACTTGAAAATGATTCACATTATCTAAGACTAATGGGAATGGCACTAGATCAATACTGAGGTTAAGGGAATCATGATTAATAATAAGGTTAGTTGTAGTAGAGGCTAGCTCATCAGTAGCTCTATTTTCTTTCATAGGGATAGACATGATGTTGAAAGCATCAAAAGATTCCATCAAGTGCCAAAATTCTAAACTTGTAATTATTAAGGTAATATATCTTTCATTAGTACTTGATCCTTACTTGATTGGCCACCAATTTAGAATCTTCATAAAAAAGAAGTTGCCTAGCTGTATACTTAATATAAAGTTACAATCTTAGAATGAGAGGTTCATACTTAGCCAAATTGTTAGTACATGTGAATTGTAACTTATAGGATGCATGATAGTGATTTTTTATAGGGTCTATCAACACAATACCCACCCCTAATCCTAATTTGCACTTGGCACCATCAACATACAACTTCCATAGGCCAAGTACAGGAGGAGGGTCTTTGGAACTAAGATATTTTGTAGTCTCTAAAGAGAAAACTCCTAGATCAAAGTCAAGGAAATTTACCTTTTCATTGACATCATTGTATTCTATTATCATGTGTCTCATCCTTGGTTATATTTCTAACCTTATTTTATTTGTCACACCTTTCTAGGGTAACCATAAGTGGGAGCAGTCAATAGACATGTATCCATTCAAGGCCTTAGTCTATTATCTACTCAAGAGAAATCCATAAGCATTGGGAATATCCACCACTTGTATGCAAATGAATTTATAAACCCTTGGTTTATTAGCCAAATACATATGTATATTCAATAAATCCTCAATTACTTTGACTCTTGACTTGTCCAATTATGTGACCACCCTATCAGACTTGATTGGGGTCAACCCAAGTTATTCACATATCCAGTCATGCATGATGTTGGATTAGGATCCATAATCTAAAAGGTAATTATGGGTATTCTTTCCAAATATCCTAATTGTAAACAAAAAGGGTGGGGACTCTGCTTTGGTTACTTGCATAATTACATTTACACTATCACTCTTAGGAGGCTTCTAAGGTTTCTTGGACAAGGATTCCAAGAGTAAATATCTTTGTTATATAATCTAAGTTATCTCACATAGATTAATATTATATTTTATCCTTTTCATATCTTCCACAATGTTCTAACTAGTTTTGCATGAAGGTTCAGTAGTAGGTTTGGAAGAACTTCCGTTAGCTAGTTCAAGATCATTCCTTGATGTAGTGTCTAGAGGAGTCCTATAGTTATTAGGGAGGTTGAATTAGTTAATGGATTCGTTTGTTCTCTATTTATTATAGGATATGTCTTAAAAAATTTATAAAATTCTTGAATCTCTTCAAGGATATTCTTAGACTCATTATCCTCTTAGAAAGGGAATTGAAATGTCTCTACCATGTGCACTTGGTCAGATGGATAGGATACAAAAGGACTTGTAATAGTATCTCTATTTGGGACTATTTAAAATGTGTCAATTTATTCTTGGAAAGTTTTAAAGGCTTTGAAAAACTCAATGAAATCAATCTCACCATGTTTATAGATAGCATGCACCCTAAAATAGTCTAGCAAGGCAATATCAGTTAGATTAATATCCATGGCCTTCTTGTTAGAGGAAGGTTCATTGGATTTATTATTATAGAAACTATCATTATAAAATATATTTTAAGGCCTATTGAAATTTTGGAAGGTGAAGTTCCTCCTAGAGTTGTCATTAGGATTACCAACTTGCTTTTGTAATTGTATGAAATCTATGTTAAGCTTTTGGATCATATTTAGTATATATTCATTCTCATTCTTTGGGGTCTTTGAATTTTGGACTTTGTTATTTTTAGTTCTATTGACTAGTACTAAATCCTTTTGGTCATTGGTGTAAAATCCATTAGTACCTATATGACTCAAGAAACTTAGGTTTTGATCAGGAGCAACATGGCTAGTAGGTAATACATTCAGAGCAGGGATTTGGATTAATGCTGGAGCATTTTGGTTGTTATTTGGGAAAAGGCTTATTGAATGCATTTGATGATTAAAATTTGGGATAAAATAATCCATATATCCTTGAGGTTGAATTTGGTCACTAATAACCACTACTTCAGAATAATCTTGTGCCAATGTGTTGATAGTTGGGAAAGATCTTTTTAGAAACATAAAAGTCATGGCGTCTACTTCATATTTTTCTAGAGCTAAAGCCTCATTAGGTTTGTATGGATCAATGGTCCAACTAAACATCTTTTATAACCTCACATTGAAGGATTCAATGGTCTCATTTGCATCTCTCTTAATGGTTGTAAATTGGTGATAAATGACACAGGGGCTTATGATCTTCCCAAATTGATCAATAAAGATAGTGTCAAAATTATTCCATGAGGTAATACAATTGTCAAGAAAATTGAATAACCATTCATATGTAGTATCTTTGGATTCAAAAGGAAATAGTCTATAAGCTACATCTTCATGCATGACATTTAATATACATAAGGTAACCTTGAAATATTTAACATGTTCTTACATAGTTGTAACACTAGTTGGACTAAATATTGGCAAGTACTTTTTAGGATTACGAGGCAAGTCATGAACTACACTTAGTACATTAATGGTGGAACTTCCAAGCCATGCCATATTTAGATGAAAATTAAATGTAGGAACCCATTATAAGAGTGAAGATGGTAGAGACTTGGAATGCCTATATCTTCCTCTATTTTTCTTAGTTCTTTTGTGGGTCTCTAGCTCGATCAAGGGCTCTCTTGTCTTTGAATGTGATCTAGTTTTGATCCTTGGAAATTCTAACTTGAAGATTAAGGATCCTATTTAATATATGATATACCAAGTTATAATTCACAAAAAAATATAACCAACCTATACACTAAGCCTATTTTGTTGAATATTTTCTCATAAAGGGACAAAAGACACTGATCTTTGACTAAGTAAGCTCAAAGATGTGCTAAATTATGAAAATATGGCCATTATTGGCAACCTTTGACTCAAATAAACTTAATATTCACCAATAATTATCAATATTCAACCAAAATAAACCATTATAATTTCAAATACTATGAATTCTTAAATCCTAAAGCTATCTTTTCCAAAATTTAACTATTTCCTTATAGAGAACTAAGATCTTTGTCTAACAAAGTGCAAAGATAGGTGAGAAACCACTTAGATCAAGGATCTTTGCACTTAGAGTGAAGAATCACTTATAAGGGTTAAGAATCCTTTAAATTTAATGTAATAATTATTTCAATTGATCAAATGGGCCCTCTTTCTAGTGCCTATGGGATATTTTTATTGATATTTATAGTTACCTAATAGGTGCTCTTTAGTGTTTATGAACACTTCTCCTTTTAGGATTCAAAGAATCCAAGGAATGAGTTGTAATTTGTGATAAGTATGTGATGTTTGTGGTGGAATAGAAGAAAAGTATGGGAACTATCCATAATATTTATTTAATTTGGTGGTTGGGATCCACTAGGGTCCATATCTTTATGATATTTCAAGCC
Organism: Torreya grandis; assembly: GCA_037957365.1. NCBI lineage: Eukaryota > Viridiplantae > Streptophyta > Pinopsida > Cupressales > Taxaceae > Torreya > Torreya grandis. The sequence goes on from JARHVA010001760.1 coordinate 1,109,905, forward strand.
AAAAATTTAATCTACATGGATATTAACAATGATCAACTAGGTGAGTTTTGATAAATAAAATATAAAAAGGAAGGGTAAGGAAAAAAAGAGAATGTGATTGCAAATTCCTCTCTCAAATATTATGACAAAGTAATAATTACTTTGAGTATACATGAACCAATTTTTTGTGTAAAATAGTATAAACTCAAATTGCATCACAAACCAGGCCAGCTTTAAAGGAGATATATAAACCACAAGTAAGAACCTAGTTTACTTTAAAAGTTTGCTACTGTAACTTGAATAACATATGCAAATCTAAATATAGAGCAAATAAAATGAAGTGTACCTAAGATATTTTCAATTAATCTAGCATTAAAATAAATTAACAACCCTATAACAAAAAATGTAGCTCAAAATGTAGAGAACCATTCAAATTTAAGATAATAACATGCAATTGAGAGACAACATTGGATTTCAATAAACTATTAAAACAATCTTTTCAAAATTCCTTAGTTGTATTAAATGAACTTTTGTATACAAATTGCTTGGAGTCTCTCTCTTTAAAAAATGGTAACCTTTGCCTATTTATAGGAAACATAGGTGGTATACCAGTTATATTTTCAAAATATTTGTGGTATGATAAGGATAATTGTATTTAATACAAATATTGCAATACAAAAGGCTTTATATGCTAATTTTGACAAAAGGACTAATATATGCTAATAGAATAGCATATATATTACAAAAGAATATTATTTTATGTTACATTGGTGGGTTCCATGGGTTAAAACTTAAGGATGTTCTTCACCTTAGTATATTGTTCTCTAATTAGCTCAAAATATACTACATGCTTCATCAAACAATCCTCTTCTTGACCTACCAATGTGTTAAATTCTTTATCACTCTTGGCTTTAAGTTCTTTAATGCATTAGGCCTTTGTAATTTTCTTCCCTAATGTAATGATGATATCAAGGACCTTTTAATTAGCTTTGATAGGCTAGCCTTGGTTGTCCTTGATGTTTTGGATGAAGGTACTAAACCTTTTCTTAAACTCTTCATCATCCATTAGGCATATGGCATTGGTCTTAGAGGGTTTACCAATAGTGCCTTTAAGAGGTTCTCCATCCTTGATATCAAGCCTTTGTCCTCTTCCATAAAGTTGTTGACACTATCAAACTAGTTTATCAGGTCCAATATCTTATCTTAAATTACTCTTAGGAGGGCATGAAAATGCTTCAACTTGATGATCTTGATGCCTTAGACCTACTTGGTGTTATGGACATTAATCAATTCAGTTTCTTGATATTTAGAGTTCTACCATCGAGTTATTAATTCATGTTCTTTCCTAATTTTATGGGTCAAGGTATTTGATCTAAGCTTCAAGGCCTTCAACACTTCAAATGTGTCAAAGGACTTATTCAATAGTTTCATTATACCTTAGGGATTGAAAATGTAACCTATGCTTCCAAGTCTTTCTTTTCCTTTTTGAGATTGGTGATCCTCTATTACATCCCCTAGATTCCATCCAAGGTCATTACTAATTGGGCCACCACCAAACATGCCACATCATCTTGATGGATGGGATACTCCCATACTACCTACCCTTATATAGGAGTTAGGCCTACAAAAGGTTCCACCTTTTGAAAGGTAAACTCCTCAGTGTTGATGGTGGCTTTTTTGGTTGTCACCCTTTAAAACCCTACTATATCTAGATTATACATGGTAGTGGCTAATGGGTCAGTTGGTTTAGGTGTCTCTAGGGTTTCAATCCTAGTTCCACTTGATACCCCTAGATATTTTATTTTCTTGTCACTTTCTTTGATTGTTTGAACAATTATTATTTCTTTTTGTTCTTTCATGATCTCCTTGATCTAGGGTTTGAAATTTTCAAGGGGATATCCACCTATAAATTTGGTAATTTCTAGTGAGTGTGATTGGGAAGGAATATTTTGGAGTTTCCCATATATTAACTATTCAGTAATGACAGTTCCATACATGGGGAAATCATCACTAAAAAAATTTACTTCACTAGTGGGATGGGTCCATGTCACCTTTGGTCTTTTGAAGGAGATAGGGACAAGGGCCAACTCAACTTCCCTCTTATTTTATGTGGCAGGGACCAATTCCAATGCCACTTCTTTTCCCTTCTCTTCCTCACCTATTTGAGGTCCTTAAATTTGTGCCACCTTAGCTATGGTTTCCTCATATTCTTGATCAGACCCATAGGTCTTTGAAAGTTCCTTGAAGAATTTTTCCACCATCTCATATGGTTTTAGGTCAACCATATCAAAGTGTTTGACTAGAGAAGATGGTTTTGGAGGCTAGGCTAATGATGAAGGACCTTCTCATATCCTTTCTCATAGTTTCTTCTCACTATGTCCTTGAATTTGTAGTGCTTTCTATTATGGCTAACTTGGAGGTGCATTAGAAGTGAAAAGAAGTAGATGATACTACAATGGGTTAATTTACCATCTCTCCCTAGCTAGTTTCTCCTCTCTTTATAGTCTATGTTCAATCTTGAAACCATGTTGCCTATACCTAGTAAGGACTTCCTCAGAGTCTTCAACTTTGGTGTAAAAATGGTCATATAGATTAACCTTGTACTCATAGGATACTTTAGCTAGTTGCTTTGACTAAAAATTAGGGATAACCTTGTTATTAGGATCCCATTCCTTTAGGTCATCCTTCTGAAAGTAGAAGGCATCCCTATGTCTAGACATGATTATAATTATTTCTAATCTTGGATCAAAGTTATCCCAATCAAGAATGGGAAGGGATGCATAATGCCCTTCCTCTTCTCCCTTCAAGATTATCAATTCCTTGGAAGAGCCAGTGAGCAATTTATTTCTCAGCCAACTTGAGGGGGACATAGATAGGTAACCTAAATGGTTGGGTCATGATCCCTTCTATTTTGATAACAGTGTAGTTTAGATAGTACTAAATATGTCCCATGAGCTCAACATACTTCTTGATAGGAGGGTGCATCCTAGACATGGGGTTCCCTATGATTTCTTGACTAAAGTGAGGTATATGCAATCCAAAATGAACTACATATGAACTTTGTACTTAAAGATGTGAAACTTTACATTGTGATGGGAAATGGTAATTTTTCTATGGGAGGACCAATTCTTGACACCAAAAATATGAGTGGATGCCATTAATGAGTCCAATAAATAAGACATCATGGTGAATTGTTGGATTGTCATTTTATTAATGCCATAAAATTATCTCCCAAAGTGGATGCTAATCAAATCTCCAATAGGTGGAGTTAGCTTCTCTTCCACCATTAAATATATGTAGGAAACCCATCTAGGGTTGTCATAGGTTGTGGTGGATACCCCTAAAACTTTGCACAATAGGGTTATAATGATCCTAATACCTTGTCTAAATTAAATGATAGGAATTTTACCATCATGGTTCCTAGCTACATGAGTTCCTTGGATTAACCAAGGTCTCAAGATAACATCTACATTATGTTGGGTAGTCCATTATTTGAAGGAGGGGAGGTCTATGTGAGCTCTAGGGAGCTTGTAGTAGCCTTCAAAATCTACTAGGTCAATATAGGAAATTCATCTTAACCCTCATTCTTTGATGATATAGTCATTGTATATTCTATAATCGATAAATAGGGGTGTAAGGATGTCAATGCAATGTAATACCTCAAGTTTATCAATAACTTGATGAAGACTTATCATTTGGATTACAACTAGGTCCTCAAACTTTTCCTTGGTGACTGCCACCCTTTACTCATTAGATGATAAAGTTTGTAGTTCCTGAATTTCAAAGAAAATCTTAGACTAATTGTTCATGCCATTATCCAATGCTCCTATGTCGAATTTAGTATCTCTAAAGTGCCTCCCTTCATGGTCTGTAGATAGATACATGTCTATCTCTTCTTTCCATTTTTGCCTTGCCATTGCCACGATCTTAATTTCCTTGGAATATGATTGGTCTTGATGCTTAAGATGACACTTTGAGCTTGTTTAATGCAGTTGTGTCTTTAACAGTCAAGTTTTGAGGCTTTAAGTTGAGGTTTAGTGCTTTAAGCTAGTCTAGTAAGATTTTTGAGGCTTTAATGGTAAAGGTGATAGCTTTCATAAATGTATTCATGTCTCATATCTTATTGATGTCATCACTTATGCAAATCCTATCTTTATGGGCATACCAATTCTTAGGATTATCCTTTAGTGCTTAAATGGCACTTACGCGGACCTCCTTAAGCTTGATCCTATGGCACTCCCATGGGAATCCATTTGAAAATTAGACATTGGTTTTTAAATAAAGCCTTTTATGTCACTCCATTGGATTAGGATTTTAAGATGAATGTGAGCTTTTGATTAAGATATTAGGAGTCCTTTCTGATTGGTTTCTCAGATCTTATATGACCCTCTTATTCCAAGTGGTGCATTTTGGCTTCTTTGAGAAATGACTAGATGTGGTTCATCCACATGTTGAGCTATTGAGATCTGGGTTCCTTGGTTGAAAAGTATACCTTTACTTCATGCCATTGGATCAAGATCAATGATGGAATGAGAACCATCAATCATGATCCATGAGGTCAAATTTGATTGGTTGAGGGGTTAACTATGGTTAAATTTTATGTTCTCACTAACGTTAAAGAAATTTTTATGAACATCAAACGATGGGAGTGTGAATATAAAATTTAAGCTCATGAGGTTCCTTTGGATAAATGATAGCATGACATATGTCATGTTCTTGGTGCTATCAGGACTTCAGGGTTGACATAATCTATTAGATCAAGCTAGGTGATGAATGAAAACTATTGATCATGATCTAAGAGGTCTTCTCTAATTGGCCTAGATTTTGGAACTCTTGGATCTCACACCATTGGATCAAGGTCACCAAGTGAATGTGGATAGTTGTATCCTATAAGATACATGAAAATTAAGTTAGTCTATGATGCACATAGGCTTAAATTGAGGGGTTAACCTTAAATTAATAGTATTAAAAAATACTATGGTCTAAGTTTTAATGTGATAAGTCTAAGGTTTAAATGTTTAGATGGTTCCCTTTTGGAATAAGGATAAAAGTTTAGATGGGTTTTATTTTTAAGGCCTCACTAATGTCAAATACATCCTCATGAATGTTAAATGATGGGAGTAAGGTTGTCAAAATAAATGTCATAAAACTTTTATAGTGAGTGGGGTTTAGTGCATAGTTCATCCTAGGATGATCTCACACCATTAGATCAATTTCTATTTAAGCGAGGAATGTTAGATATGCATCTAAGTTAAAACATCAAATTAGAGCATGATATATGCAATGATTTAGACTAAAGTTTAGGATCCTCGAGGTGTTATCTGTGTTGAAAAAATACCAAGACATTTCAAGATTAAAACTTAGGCTAAACATTGATAAGGTTTTAGTCTAAGACAAAAAGGGGCTTGTGGACATAACATTTAATGAGGTTAGGAGGGCTTTTAAAGGGGGAAGGAACATAAAATGGGACTTAAGTATAATTTCATGTCAGGGTTTAGGCATGTTTAAAAACATAACTGAACCTTAATGTAAAATTAAACTTAGGATATTTTTTTAAAAGGACCCATTCTCATTAAATTTTCTCCCATGAAAATTTGAATTTGAACCCTTAGGGTTTTTTCTTAAGAACCTTGCCTTCCTCCATGAACCCTGCACCTAGCCATCCAAGGGTAATCATTATTAGGGTTAGCTCATAGCGTATAACTAAACATGTAAGGACCTATCCCTTTTCACGTGGATGATCTTCAAATTCTATAAGAATAACCTCATGAGAGCTAGACTAGGATACAAATGTTTTGAAACATTTACAAGGTCCCTCATTTTACAAATTAGAAAAAATGGGGTATGTTGGTCCCAACAATAGGATTATAAAAAACAACTAAAAGGATAATACAATAGGGCATTAATCATCATGAGTTTGAGCTTGGTGACCTAGTACTAAAAGATGATCAAAAGAATGTTAGTGTTGAGTCCAAGAAAAAAGTAAAGTTCCAACCAAATTGGATAGGACCCTATGTAATTATTTCTAACTATAGTTTTAGAGAATACATGCTCATTACACCATAGGGAAATGAACTTGATGAACCAATGAACATAATGCACCTCAAATGTTTCTACACTTTAGAGATTCATATTATTATCTACAAAGATAATTTAAGTTATGCCACATTATACCTATTATTTGTATTATACCCCTTACCATTATACCATACCCCTAACCCTTCTCGAACTAGTTATTTTTACCTAACCTTGCTTATCACATTTGGCCATGGTTCTGAATCATTTTTACTTAAGGCACATTTAGTTGTCTAAGACATATTCCATTCTAGTAGTTATTTCAAAATTAAATATTTGAATGACATTATATGAAAATAGTATGATAGCGGTCTTGCCAACTACATCCTTCATTTTTATTACATTCCCACCTTGTGCTACTAATTATAAACACCTATGGGAAAATTAGTACCATTAACCCTTTGCTATTATTTTATAATTATAACCACCTATGGGCACATTAGGAACAACAATTTTACCATGAATTATCACATCACTTTTCTAGTTTTGTTCTCATTTACCTTTCCATTTGCCTTTATCTAAAACTTGTTGGTACCTTTTGTGTAGGTGAAACTATAATGACTTGAGGTCCTTCAGGACTATTTAGGTAGTGTTGGCATCTTAGGTTGCACCCTAGATGAGAAGGGGATTGTTTAGGTCCTCTTACTCAAATCTAGTCCAACATAGAAATGACCCTAGGCTATAGGTCACCTAATCTTAGGTAAAACCTATAAAGAAGGCTGACTTCCTTTTGGTCTATCACTTATGATAAATCTAAACTAGCTTCTTGCTAGGGAAAGGGGAGAGAGATTGACACTAGTCTATGAAATCATGTAAAAATGGGGGTGATGCACCAAATGTTTTTATCCTTATACTTGTACAAGACACACTATAGGACACTTTCAAGACTGATAAACATCAATTCATTCACTCCTTGAAAAGCTTCCACATAAGTGTTTCACTAAAAGGAAAGAATTCACTATTAATATATCATGGGAGGGTAGTTGTCCAGTTCTAAACTAACCAATAGACTATATACACTTAGAATGACCTGTGGAAGCTACCAAACACTTCATGAAGGTGAGGAAATTCAAATAGAGGCAAATAAAATCATGAATTCACTTAACCACATCAATGAACTCATAAAACACAATTCAATTCAGCCTATATATGGAGGAATTCAGTCTCTATTATATCAAATAGGTGTTATAATACAAATCTTGGTAGATTATAGTTATGACAAAAAGAGGGATCCTTTTTAAGGCTTAACAACTTGTATTTATATCAAAATGGGATGAGAGAGAGAGAGTGGATCATACATAGAAGGATGGAGAAAGGAGCATAATGAACAAAATTTCCCACCATCTGGAATAGATTTAGTTATAAAAGATCATAATGTCTAAGACTACTTTTGGAAAATAGATATAATAAATGTATCAATCCCTTTCAATCCATTTTTGGTCTGTATTGATGTTTCTTATAGTTAAAATAATGAAATCAAGTCATTTTCAAGTTGAATTCTAACATCAAAATCATTACAACATCTAGACCAATCTTTTGCAATCTCCTTCCAGCATTGATTTCTCCTTACTGGTTTGTTTTTGGCATGCAAAAAGGGTCATAATCATGTTACTAGATTTGGTGATGAACCCATCAAAACTGATATGTTTGCCTCCTTGGCCTTTCTTTGATATATCTTCTTTAGCTCAACATCGATCATATTTGGTTTCAACTTTGGATATTGGCCTTTGATCTTGTTCTAGGCTTCTATAACTATTCCATTTATTATCTACATGTCCCTTCTTAAGATTCTACTATCTGTCTGTCTTCCTTCACACTTGCACCATGTGGTGCCTCGCATTTGATCTAAACCCCTTGTCCTACACACTATCGATCTTACTTTGTATGAATCAATGTGAGCCATTGATTTATCTAACATTTTCCATGGTTGTGATACTTGGTAGGAGCTCATTCATCTTTGGGATCCTATCACTCTTTGACCCTTGCTCATTATTGATTTGTTTGATATGATTAAATGCACTCTATTGATCTATTTAGGCCCATTGGATTTATTAGTTGACATGTACCATTAGATCTCTATTCAAGTACTCAATATCTTGCCATTTGTCAATGATGCATCTATATTGACCTTTTGACTTGATGCTCACCATTGATCTATTTTTCATGATAAAAAATGAGTCATTAGATATCTGGGACCCACTAAATCATTAGGTTTTCTACTCACAATTAGATTTGATCTTATCTCCCAAGATTTGGAAACTTGTCAGCTTCACATTAAACATGGAAGCATTTAAATTTAAATGGCTATTTCACAAAGCTTTAACTTGATGTCCCCATCCATGTCTTACTCTATAATTCTAACTTTGAATCTTTATATCTTGAGATAGTAAGCTCATCAAGACATGAAATTTGTGAAAGATTATTAAGGTATGAAAAATATCATGTCTATGTAATATTTTATCTTGGGAGACTTTCTAAGTGAACTTATTAAATGTGAAATTAGATTGACTTATTTATTTCTACATGATGTGATGATGATGGTTTAACTCCTTAAGTTCACCAAATTCACAATTTAAGCCTACTTAAAGTGTTTCAAAACTTGAAAATTATATGTGATCTCCTCTTGAAGTTCATATGCTCCTTATGAAATTGGATCACTCTTCAATCCAGACCTTACTCAACTTCTTATCATAAATTAGGCAAATTTGGGTATGAAGGCCAAATTGACCAACATCTTTGGTGACTTAGCTAGGTAACATGCCTACTATGTTTGAGAACAGACCATTTGCATGACCTCTGGACTCAAAAAATAATGACAAATATGATCCATGACTACAAGAAACCTTTTGACTTGTAAATAAAATGAATTCCACCAAACAAGGGAATGAAACAAATAAATCAGGGAAGGCAACTAAATAAAGAAAAATCCAACAAATGAATGTGCTTGAATAACACTTAGAGGAAATCCAAAACAAACTAAATATGTATAGGGAACTCAACTTCCTTAATAGTAAGGTTTAAAATGTATCCCATTAACTAGGATAGAAAGCTTCTCACCATCCATCCTTGCAAGTTAGAAGGCATTATGGGATTTGTAGCCAAAGATTATGTATGGACTACTCCAAAGAGAGTCAAAATATCTATGCCTTCCTATCTTAGCTCTATCCTCATCCCACTTAAGTACCAAATATCCTTCTTTGAAACTTTTTGAAGAAGCTCCTTTGTCAAAGGATCTCTTCACTTTTTCTTGATGGATTTCCATGGCTATCATGGACCAGTGTCTTATCTCTTCCAACTCGATAAGCTCAACATATCTGATCTCCATATGTTCATTATCCAATAACTCAAGTTTTTGCATCAATTATAGGGTAGGAAATTCAAGAGAAATAAGCATTCTTACTTCCTTAACATATACTAGCTTGTAGGAATATTTAGCTATTGATTTTTTATAGATGATCATATCAACCCATAGAGTTGACTTTAATTTCAATTCCATGACCTCTGATTATCTTCAATATTTCTTCTTATGATCTTCAGTAGGTTCTTATTAGTGGATTCAGCAAGGCCATTGCCTTATGCATAGTAATTTGATGAAGTGTTAAGAAAAACACTATGTTAAACTACCCATTAGTTGATGATAGACCCCATAAAGGCCATCACATTATTAGAAATAATGGCTGAAGGGACTTTAAATCTAGTAAGAAAACCTTCATTCTATAACACTGGTCTCATTTGCTTCCTTCAATGCCACTCATTTTGTCCATCTAGTGAAGCAATCCATGGTAGTTAATATCCATATATGTCTTGAGCTTCGAGGGGGGTTAATGAGACCAATAAATTCCAATCCACATTGGAGAAAGGGTTGATCCACTATAATGGATTAGAGAGGTAAGGCTACAATTTTCATCTTTCCTATAATCATAACACATTATCTACATTTCCTAAACCATGCATGACAATAAACAAATAATCTTGGCCAATAATACCCACCTCTCATGATCTTATGGGTTGTGGTTCTTGTTGAATAATGCCCTCCACCATGTCCATCATGGAACTCTTCAAGTAAATTTTCCTTTTTGATGTTTTTAAAGGCATCTTAACAAAATGCCATTAATATCTTTCTTGAATAAAACAACATCAACAAGAAGAAATGGAATAGATTGTAATATAAAATATCTTATTTTTGAAGGAGTTAGGCGAGAGGGATAAAGACCATCTTGGAGATATCTTACCAAATCAGGATACCAACTGGAAGCTGAGGTATGATCAACTATAACTTCTTTATCAATCGACACCATAACCACCTCATTGGATTCTTGTAAGTCTTGGGCTATATTCTCACATAGTCCTTTACCTCTAACTAGATTTATGACCTTGATATCCACATCATACTCCATTACATTTGTTATCAAACTAGCTCATTTTTCATTTATGTCCTTGTTCAAGAGAAACTCCTTGACACTTGGATGTGCAACCATTAGGTTTATCTTATTATTATATAATAAGTATCTAGATTTATTGAGAGACCTTATAAATAAAAATAGATGCTTTTCAACAAAAAAGTACATTGTTTCATATTCTTCCAATCCTTGACTAAATAAGGCTATTAGATACTCTAAGGCCTCATAGTTCTAATAAATAAGAATGCCTAAAATAGTGTCAATGTTAGCATAGGTATACAAAATGAAGTTCTTTTAAAAACATAATATATATAGCCATGGCTAGTGTTATTATGCTCTTGAAATGACTTATGGCTATAATAACACTAGCCATGGCTATAACACTAGTCATTTCAAGAGCATAATAACACTAACCATGGCTTTCTTAATTTCCTCAAAACTCTTTACTCCTTCCTTGGGTTAGCTGAAGCTCTGATTCTTCTTTAGCATGGATATAAGTGGCTTAGCTAAAGTGGAAAAATATGAGATGTATATTTTGATAAAATTTATCTCCTGTAAGAAATTTTTTAAATCTCTTTTATGATTGGGCAAGGAAAGTTCAATAATTAAAGTTATTATTTTAGGATCTATGCTTAAACCATGTTTTGAGACTATATCTCTAAGGAGATTACCTTCATGAACTGAGAAGACCCACTTTTGGGGATTTTAGGATACCCCAAATTGTCTAAACCTTTAAAACACTTGCTCAAGGTGAACCATGTGCTCACCTACATTATTTGAAAACACTATTCTATCATCCAAATGGACCATCACATATTTTTTAATAAGACCCTATAACTCCATATCCATGGCTCTTTGAAAAGTTACTCCAGCATTGGATAAACCAAAGGGCATATTTCTCTATGTAAATTTCCCCCATTTTGTGGTGAAGGCTATCTTGAATTGGTCTTCTTCCCTGACCAAAATTTGGTTCTAACAAATATAGCCATCTAAGAAATAGAATCATTTTAAACCTAAAACCAAATATAAAATATATTCCATAGATGGTAGTGGATAGTGATATTTTAAGGGAACCTTATTCAGGTCATGGAAGTCAACATATAGTCTAATTTCACCATTCTTTTCCCATACTGTAAAAAGGTTTTCCACCCAAGTTGAGTACTTGATTGAAAATATAATAATCATTGATTCAATGAGCTTATGAAGCTCAAATGTCATCAAAGACTCAAGCTTAGGATTAATAGGCATTTGTATTTATCTTACTATCTTAGTTTCATCTTCTAACTCAATGGTGTGTTGAGATAGACTTATGTCAAATCCCTTGAGATCACTATATTGCCATGAAAATACATTAGAAAAAATTTCACATAACTCAATGAAAGCTTCCTTTTCTGACTAAGTGCATACCTTACCCAACTTTAGGTTCTTATCAGGTGTAACTTCCACCTTGGCATAATGTTATTATTTTGTTAATAAGGTTGAATTTTATTTCGTCAACTCATCCTCACCATTGAATATGTTTTCAAGTGTGACCAATCTCTTGGGAAACTTACTTTTTTTTAGTCACACAATTTGATCACCATATTGCTGCAAAGAATTTGACTGATTTCTTGAGGAAAACTCAACCTATTATTGCAAGAATATAACAATCTAGGATAAAAGGAATTAAAATCACTGTAATGTGTGACTGGACCTTTTTACTTATTAAATCAATTTGGATACTAAATTGTGCCCCAATGGTAGCCAACCTATCTACATGTTTATTTTCATCTCTTGGTATTGTCTAAATGTTGAAGGATTGAAACTCTTCAAGTAAGTCCCATACCATGTGCTTATAATATTAAAGTAATGGGTTTTTACATACATTAAGACCTCTCATTTGGTGAACCACAAGTTCACTATCACCAAATACTTGTAAGGTGTTGATTTTCATCTTCCTATCCCATTGTAAACCATGAACTAATACCTCATATTCTATAGCATTATTTGAACAACCAAATTAAAACTTAATAGATGATAATTAATTTTTATTTTCTATATAAATCAAAATCATTCCAAACTTGATACCATGATTATTCCTTGACCCATAAAAGTATAATTTCCAAAAACCATCACTAGATTCATCATCCTTCATCAAGGCTAGAATTGGTACATCTTTCTCATTCAAGAAATAAACACCATGTAATTATTATTATTATATTATACTATAAGGATAATAATCATATGAGATAGAGGCCCACTCATCAAGGAAAAAATATAGAATCCCATATAAAGGTGATTTGGTTTCCTCTACACTATCTTCTATCACCTATTTTGAGATGAGGAAATTGGTGTTCACAACACTTGGTATATATGTTTCCAAATAGAACTGTGAAATAGGTTCATAATGCATGGTTACCTTAGTGTCATACCTAGTCTTAAACATCAAATATGTCTAATTAGATGATAAATATCCTCTAATTTTTGAGGTAAAGTCCTTGAAAAACACATGGAAAAGTAGGGAGATAAGTCCACTACAACTACATCCTGCTAAATGGTAACATTGGGAAAATCATGTAATGTAAAATTCATATCTTTAATGATGAATACTATCTTTGTTGGTGATCCATATAGTTTCAATACTCTTTTATTATTTGGTTCATGGACAAGACCAAGCTTTTCTACAATTTGCTTAGGCATGATAGTGTTACTAGCTCCACTATCCACCATAGAGTTATGAACTAAATAGTCACCAAATATCAAAGAAAGGTATAAGGGAGGAGTTTTAATTGAATTTACCTTAAGTTTTTTCTAATTTTCCCTTTTTTGTACCTAATTTACTTGATGCTTCATTGGTTGGTCTAAATTAGTTAGGACAACTCCTTATTTCTCAGCTAGTTCTAGAGACACTTTGAGGGTTGAAAGCTCTTGGATGAGCATATATTCTTGTCTTGGAAAATAAATGGAATCCCACATGTTAATTCTAACATTATATTTCACTATACTAAATGAATATCCACTAACCTTTGGCTACATATTTTAAACCACTAGTTATTCACATACCAGAGGTAATTTGAGGGGCCTTCTCAATGTCTGTGTTTTGACTTTTTTATGTTATAGGTGTATCAAGTTGATATTTGGTAATTTTTGAAAAAAAATTATGATTAATTGAAGCATTGGTCACATTTTGAGCCTCATCAATGGCTCTTTTTTTATCTCTAGTTACAGCTGCAACTTGACCACTTGAATTGATAGTCTCACCACCATGATTAAAAGAAATATAATCATCCATTTGCCAATTTAAATTAATGCAATTGGGCTGAAATTAAAATTTTTGAGCCTTTCCTTGGGGTACCAAATTTGTCTCTTGATATTAAGCTCATTGAAGAGAAAAATCTTCTTGTGTCATTTATGGCATAGTAATGTTATATGATACCAAGGATTGGTTTTGAACATCATTGAGGTGTGAGGGATGATAATTTGAGTCATGCATCAAATTGTTTTGAGGTGGTGTGAGAAAAAAAAAATTGATGTGTAAGTTACATTAGGATCAAGATATACATATGGTTTAGTTCTAACTATGGCTCCTTGTGCCTACTAGGGTGGTCTATTTTCTCTAAGTCCTTGATAATGAGGCCTTTGATCTCTAAAGGGATGATATGTAGTCTGATTTTGTTGTTTATAGGGCATATTAGCCTAATATTATTTCCTTTTAAGTTATACTATTTCATTTCTAAAAGATTGAAGCAAACCTTTCATCTCACCAAGCTCATTGACTTGACTAGAAGGGGCTGCAACTTGAGCTTGAGGAGGTGGAATAGGGGTTAATGATGGAAAATAAGGAAATTTAGTAGGTGGAATATATTGAAACTCTAGGAATATAAGCTTTGGAGTCCTTGGAGCAAGCTTACTATCTTGTATCAGACTATTTTTTTCTCTTATTACAACCTCATAAGTATTTGGCAAGGTATTTCAACCCATGGACTATATCATCACACTAATATCAAAATTAAGGGATCTTAAATAATACAAGAAAGCATATTCAAGGGATGGTTTAATAACTATAGGTATTCTAGTCTATGTCTTTTGGAATATAAGGTTGAATTTAAACATGAACTCATGAGGAGCTCTCTTTATGATGGTCAGATATTTAAATAAAGATAGGTGACTAGACTTGTTTACAAATTTCATGACTAAGGTTTCACCTAATTCATTCCATGTAGCTATGGAGTTTAATTAGATATTTTTATACCATTGTAGAGATTTTTCTTTGAAGGAAGTAGAAATTAGTCTAATGGCCACATTATATTGAACTACATTATGCACTCAATAAAGGTTGGAAACATCTTGGATGTGCTCAATAGTAATTACTTGGTGTTCTCCAAAAAATAATGGGATGATTTTAAGAGAAGACATATGAATATCATCATATTGGGCTAAGTTCAATAGACTACCTCTATTGAATGAAACAAATAATTTATTACTAATGGTCATTTGAGTAGGGGGGATTACATTGCTTGAAACAATATGATGACCAAGAGATGAATATAAATTTGAGGAATAATGTCTTATCCTATTAATTCTTGCTCTCTTATATGAAATAGAAGGTATCTCAATGAATTCAAGGGGAATACCTTTATTAGTTGACTTTGTAGTAACCTTTGACATGAGAATGATATCTAGATGGTGTTATTAACTCTAAAACTTTTAAAATCTTTATCTCTTGATGATGATGGATCTCCTTAGCTCCAAAATTTTATTTTTTCTATGAGAATGGGTCCCACTGAGTGTGCCAAAACTATTGGTATCCTAGGTTACACCCTAGCTAAGAAGGGGATTATTCAGGTCCTCTTGCTCAAACCTAGTCTAACATGGGAATGAACCTAGGCAATGGGTCACCTAATATTGGTTCAAAACTCCAAATAAGACCGGATTCATTTTGGTCTATCACCTATGTTAAATCTAAACTAGCTTCTTTATGGGGAAAGGGGAGAGAGATTGACACTAATCTATGAAATCATGTAAAAGGGGGGTGATGAACCAAATGTTTTGATCTATATAATTATACAAGACACATTATAAGACACTTTTGAGATTGATAAACATCACTTCATTCACTCGTTGAAAAGCTTCTACACAAGTGTTTCACTAAAAGGCAAGAATTGACTATTAATCTAGCGTAAACTAAATAACAAACTATATGCCCTTATAATGACTTATGGTAGCTACCAAACTCTTCATGAAGGTGAGAGAATTTAGATACAGGAAAAGGAAATCATGGATTCACTTAACCACATCGATGAACTCATAATACACTTCAATTCAGCCTACAAATGGAGGATTTTAGTCTCTATTATATCAAATAGGTGTTATAGTACAAATCTTGGTAGATTCTAGTCATGCCAAAGAGAGGGATCTTTTTAAAGGCTTAGAAGATTGTATTTATAAAAGAATGTGATGAGAGAGAGAGGGGATCCTTCATATAAGGATGAATAAAGGAGCATAATGACTAGGATTTCCCACCATCTGGCATTGATTCAATTACAAAATATTATGATGTCTAAGACTAATTATGGAAAATGGATACAACAACCATAGTAATCCCTTTCAATCCATTTCTAGTCTATATTGATGGTCCTTACAGTTAAAATGATAGAATAAATTTATTTTTAAGCTGAATTCTAGCATCAAAGCTATTATAATAGTTGGATCAATATTTTTCAATCTCCTTCTAGAATCAATTATTCCTTATTAGTTTATTTTTGGCATGCAAAAAGGGTCATAATAATGTTTTTATCTTTGGCCATGAACTTGTCAAAAATAATGTGTCTGCCTCTGTAGCATTATTTGATATATTTTCTCTAGTTCAAATTTAACCATATTTAGCTTTGACTTTAGATATTGGCCCTTGATCTTGATTTGGGCTTCTAAAAATGTGCCATTTATCAACTACACATCCCTTCCCAAGATTCTATTATTAGTCTATCTACTTCCGTGCTTACACCATGTGGTGGCCTCATATTTGATTTGAGCTCTTTATCCTATGCACCATTGATGTTCCTTTGTATGAATGAATGAAATTAATTGATTTATCTAATAATTTTCATGGTTGTTACACTTGGTAGGAGCTCATTCATCCTTGGGATCCTTTGACTCTTTGACCATTACTCACCATTGATCTACTCGATATGATTAAATGTTCTCCATTAATCTATTTGGGCCCACTAGCCTTATCAATTGATGCATACCATTATATCTCTATTCAAGTACCTAAGTAATAATGCATTTACATTGACATTTTGACTTAATGCTCACCATTGATCTTTTTTGCATGATTAAATATGAACTATTAGATCTTTAGGACCCATTGGCTCATCAGGTTTCCTACTCAACATTATATTTGATCTTATATCCTAAGATGTGGACACTTTTTATCTCCATATGAAAACTAGGAAAATTTTAATTTAAATGGCTATTTTACAAAGCTTTAACATGATGTCCCCTCACAAGTCTTACTCTACAAGTCTAACTTTGAAGCTTTATATATTGAGATAAAAATCTCATCAAGACATGAAAATTGTAAAGGATGTTCAAGGAATTAAAAACATCATGTCCATGCAATATTTTAGCCTAGGATATAATCTAAGTGAAATTATGAAATGTTCAACTAGATTGACCTATTTTTTTTTGCATGACATGTTGATGATGATCTAGCTCCTTAATATCACCAAATTCACACTTTAAGATTTCTTAAAGTGTTTCAAATTATTGAAAATACTATGTGATATCCTTTTTAAGTTCATATGATCCTTGTGACATGTGATCACTCTTCAATCAGGGCCATGCTTAGCTTCTTATCCTAGATTAGGAAAATTTTGGTATGAAGGCCAAATTAGTGAATAAGTAGTGCTTGATTCTTGTTGATGTCAGCTCACTTACCCCATTTTCTATGCTCTTTCCATTTTTTGAAAAACCTAAGACATGATCTCACCATTTTGTAAGTAACCTAATCTTCACCCTCATCATTCTAAGAGTTGGACCACTCTGTATCTTATAATTCCTGATTGAGTTGAGATGCCTAAAAATTTTCAAAAACATTTGAAACACTTTTAAAACCCCTAAACATTTGTAAAAGATCTTAAAAATCCTAAAAACTATAAAATCATAAAATTGTCTTGGAATATCCATGTGAGATATAAAGCTATCAATTTTTTTTGGGATGGGCCATTTTGTTTGTTCATTTTATTTCTAGACCACCTTAATATTTTTCCTCCCATTGTTGGGAGAACTACATCAGTCTGAGTTCTACATTGACTCTTCAAGTAGAACTTGGATACATGGGGTATCTTGGGTTAGCTCGGCCACACCTTTTATTTTTGGACCACTTATTTACCTTAAGGATTCTTGGACTCCTAAGTATTTCATGAATAACCACTTTTCATGTAGTTGCCCCATCCTTATTGGCCTTGAGCTATATGCTCTCACCATTTTATGATATAATTTTATGAACATTATGTATTTGAATTTGATATATTAATTACCACTTGGATTTATTTATGCTATAGCTATTTTGTGAGCAACCATTACTTATACTCTCACCATTTTATGAGCAACCATTACTTACACTCTTACTTTTTTTAGAGATCATTCTCTTTCCAAGCCTTAGATGTAGTAGACACAATGAATTACTAATTCAATTTATTTTTGGATACTCAACTCTTGCCTTTCAGTGTGGTTTTGGCCTAAATATACTCTCATGTTTACAAGATTTGTTTTTGTTGACACTTTCACAATTTTGAATGTCATCCCTCTCAATTTCCTCACACACTTTCCATTTTGTGAGATCATTCCTATTTTCATCTACAAATGAATCATATTTTCTTATCATTCATTTTATTCTATCCCATATCTTGAGAGAACTACATTTGGTTTGAAGTTCACATTGGATCTTATGTCCATGAAACTATACAGGCAACACCCACTTACCTAGTCCATCTGGAGTCAGATCAACTACCCCTTCCTTTTATTTTATTCCCCCCTTTTTTGTTTTGTAAATTATTATCTCTTATAGCCTAGGGGAAAATTTTTTTTCTATTTGTATCATTGTCTCATATTACCTAGGGGTAATGTTTTTGTCATCTTGTTTGTGTCATTATTTCCCTATAGCCTAGGGACAACCATTATTATTTTGTTCATGTGTTATTTTACCTATATCATTGATACTTATCATAGGCATCACCTTATCACCAAGAATAACACCTATATTTCACATGCACAAATAATTTATTTCCTATTTTCACTAACATTGTGATTAACCATTGTTTGTGTATTGTTATTTGTGTAGCTTAGTTTGTTTATTTTTATGTGTTTAGAATAGTTTGTTTACTACACTTTTATTTTCTTTGGATTTTTGTAGTTTTTTAAAACTATTTTTTTAGTTTTTTTGTTGCATTGTTTGAACATTTACTTGTTTTATATGTCTTTGTTTGTATCCTGTTAGTTATTTTATTTATTTTTGTGTATTAGTGTTTTGTTGTTGTTTAGTTTGTTTATTATTGTTTAGTATGTGTTTATTTAGTTATTTGTTCATGTGTTGTCTTATTTTTTTGTATCATGTTTTTTTATGAGTGTTTTTTTTGTTTATTTTTATCGGTGTTTTGTTTGTTATTATTTTTTGCTTTATTTTTGTTTTTGTTTTGATTTGTTTATTCGTGTTTTATTATTTTTATAGTTTGTTTATTTCATTTGTTTTTTTAGTAATTATTTCTTTGCATATTTTGTTTATAGTTTTATCATTTATATATTTATTTATTTATTTATTTTATTTGTGTTTTTGTGACGATTCTGCTTGTATAGACTTTTTTGTTTGTCTTTTTATTTTTAGCCATTCATTTATTTTAGTTATTTTTATCTTGTTTTATTTTATTTGTTTGTTTGTTTTGTTATTTTTTTCTTTTTAGTTATCTATTTTCATAAGATTATTACATGTTGTTTGCACATAAGTCTTGATTATCCATATCATGTACTTAGGTTTCAAATTTTTATTTTTAGTCTTACACTTGATTTATTTATTATAGTCACACTTAAAATTTGATCATTCATATCTTATTTCTAAGTTGTTTATGTTTACATTTAAATTAAGTTTCCATGTTTGGGGTATATATTCTCATTTTAGTTATCTATAACTATCATGCATAATATCATAAGCTAAAGCAAAAATGTACTCACATGGAGTCTATTATAGAAATGTAATGTCAACATCTCTCTAATATAGTAAAAACTAGCCAAAAATCCAAATACATACATGAATCTATGAGCAATAACCAAGAGCAACAAATGATTTATTATGTGTTTATAAAAATGATCATCTCTCAATAAACAAACATATGAGTCACAAAACATAATCAAATGATAATCAAAATTACATCTCATCAACATGACATAAGCAACAAATAAATTGAGTATACATGAGCATAAGCATAAATAATGTTAAAACATCCACAATGCTAATCAATGCTAATCATTGATAAACATGAGATAAAAAAATATGATATTCATACAATAACATATATAAAAATAATATTGTATACATGTACATTAGCCTTGCATGAGCTAAAATGAATGTCAATGTATCTCAAATGTCTTATAAATAAAAGATATATATGTATCATAATGGCATCTCAAAAATATATAAGTATGCTAATATAATAAGTATAATGCCATGTGCCAAAATCAAGTTATGTCAAAATGCCAAGATCCTAGTAATCAACCCTAGCTCTATATATCGCTAGGACCTATAGTTATAGGTAGCCTTGGTGGCCCTACTGGTCCTGGTGGTAGTGGTTGCGGCTGATGAACTAATGGGCTGAGGCATCTAAAGCAATAATCCTAGTTTGAGACTGAATAGATTTACTCCCTACCCTTTATGCATCCCAAATTTCAAAAGTAACCACCTACTGCTCTCTAGTCATAGTAGAATCATAAGCTCACCTATAGTAGGTTGCCTCATTATTATTCCAAAGGATATTTAGAATAATCTATGAGAATATGGCATATATACTATCTCTTCAAGATGTATCCTACTCTAATCTCAATATATCTATAGTGGCCAATACCTAATCATGCTCACTAATAGCCTAATCTCTCTATTATGAGATAGCCTTATACCTATAACATCTTAGCTATCTTGGCCTTCAGTCAAGTGATCTCTACCTATAATCACATAATATCATCATCCCTCATATATAGGGTTCCTTATATGTCAATTAACTAACACTATAAACCTACCACCTCCTGTACCTAAGCATTGGCATCCTAATCAAGTATACTAGTGTCCTTGCATAATGTGTTTATACAAAAAATACCTACTTAACCTAGATCTACTTGTGTGCCTAAAGGATTTACCTAGCCTAATCCAACTTATAACACTACTACCACTACCAAGCTAGGGTCCAATATCATCACATTTGAGACCTCATCTCTATCTCCTCTGCCATCTCCTCTATCTCAACCATCATCATAATTATCTCTAGCCTCACTCTCTTGCCATGTTTTGATACTACCACTCAAGGTATCAGCATCCATCTCCTCAATATTCATAGAATCTTGACCACCTACTCATAATGGTATTATCAACCCCAAAGGGCACACTTATACCCATTAGTGCATGAAAACTAATGTGATCCCTAAATCTATGTATCCTAATGTATAGGCCTAGGAAACCCATGGTATATTTAGATATCTTTTCATGGATTCAATCCTTAAGATCACTAGAGTATCTTGAATAATCTCTTTCATGGCATGTGAAAACCACTATGGCCCCTTAAGTACATCCTATGTGTAGCTAAAATAATTAAGTGCCCAATCTAAGAGGTACTCCTCTATAATGTGGGACTATCTCCTAGTCATAAAACATATAGTATTCATGTAAGCCATGTACCATCCATATTGGAACCACTATAGTTGGTATGTGAGATAAAGCCTCCAAATGAAAAATTGTGGTGTTAGATCATTGACCATATTACAATAAATGGGGATATCTCCTCTATCCCTAATATAAAATATCCTTGGCATCCCATATCTTGTGCATCCTAAATGGTCACTCAATCATAATGTGCTCCCAGCCTTAGACCATGAGTAGTGTACATGCTTTAATACTACATCCAACATGAAATGCTATCAAGTGAAAGTCTCTATACAACTATGTAAGAATAACTAACCCTTAATTAAATCATGTGGTATCCTCTAGCATTCTCCTAGATACACCACCTAGACTCATATGGAAGTATTGACCACTATTGTCAAGTAAAAAGATGTTATTGGCAATGACCATATGAATAACCACCTCATGATCAATTAATGCTAATGGTGAAAGATCCCCTATAGGTATATCATCTAGTTAAACATTAATGTAGGTCTCGATCAGGTCTATATCAACCTTACCTTACACCATGGGGATACCCTGATAATTACATAAATCATATAGAACCAATTGATATTGTACCATTGGAATATAGAACAATCACCTCCTATGCATAAGTAGCTTGAGGATATGTTAGGTATCCTCAAGTGTGGCAATGGCCTCTCTAGTTGGCAAGTGAAAATTTGATGTCTCATTATGCCAATTCTCTATTAGTACACTCAGGTAAGATCGATCAGCTTGGATTATTTACATCCATGCCAAATCATACAATTATATCATCTTTAAGAATCCCACCATGCCCTTAGTCTAGATTTATGAGGTCTTTAGATAATGTGATAATCTCTCAAAATAAGTAAGCATCACCAATCACTCCTAAAATCACAAATGGTTAATATTAACCTACTGTTAGGAACCCATGGAAGCACAATTGATTACCATATACAAGCAACTTAAGATGCAAAATTAAACCAGAAGTAACAAGTAACTAGAAACCAGAAACAACACAGAATATGAGAGACAATACCCAATTGTATTAATACTCATATAGAAAAGAATACAATAAAGAAGATGCCACTTTCTCACACCTCTCAGAGGCTTCCCACACCTCAAGTGTACAATAATTCTTTCCTCAAAGCTCTCTCTCTTACGGTCCCAACACACAACTCAAACACAGAGTTGGTGTTCACCTCCAACCAGTTAGTATCCACTTCTACCAGTACACAAGTGCTCCACACACTCCAAGTACTCAATGTACTCCAAGTAGATCTCCCTTGAACTTGCAACAACCTACAACTCAAATGATCTTACTTATGGAAAGAACTACCTTGCCTTCCTCTCTTGCTCTCTGATGTGTTGCTGTTACCTTTGATTCTGCTGCCACCTGCAGATCTCTTTTGACCTTGCACACACACCTGTTACCATGTAGATCTCTCTACACCCTGAAGAACCCTTATCCTTGCCTCACCAAGCCCTTATGATTCTCCAAACTAGTACCCCAGTGGATCTTCTCCTTGATCTAACACACTTGCAGACCAACCTGATCATACACACTCAGCACCCCTATGGAACTAGGAGGAACACCCTTACTCTCTTCACACACAGAAAGAGCTAACCTTTCTCAACTCAACTAGCACAAATTAAAATACAGCCCATGAGTCTATTATATAGATCTCATGCAAACAATAATTAGACATCTAATTACAATAATTAGATCCATAGCTCAAGACTATAATTGGCCTCTCAACATGCAAACACCCAGTTCATTAACTAACTATCCATGAACTGGTAGTTCTGGAACCACACAGGTGACCAACATCAGTCCCTGTTAGGCTGGAGATGACCAACCTTGGCTGATACCTGACTGATGCCAGTTGCCTTTCCCACTGTATATGACCAACGTCAGCTGATCAGACCGACATCAGTTTCCCTGCAACTTAGAAACCTCTCAACAACCTCCTCCATGTCTACAACAGTGAAGCTTTTAGCTCCACAACCTAATAATCTCCCACTTGGAGATAAACAACTACACTATACCTGTACATGTACCCTATCTAATCTATTTCCTGGCTTGTATCCCTCTTCAAGCTCAACCTTGAAGACCAACCACCACAAATCTTGTGGTGCACCTCCTGTCATTCAAGTAACCTACCACATTTGAACCTACAAGCCCATGTAGTGAAGTCTTGACCCTACATAGCATGTATACCTGCTACTGGTCCCTCTCAAATACCTGAGAACCCACTTCCCCAAATTGGCTCGTAACTCTCTAACAACACCCACTGCTTGGGAAAACTTAGGTCTATACCAGACCTCATGTGATTTTAGACACTGAACTATCCAGCCCTTGGTGTGCTCCGATTCTACATCCTGCATAATGAACCTCACCAACACCTGATTCACATCAGCTCCCACTGGAGAGAAAATCAACCTGTGATCTTCCATGTTTCTCATGCCAAAGAATTTTGCTGATCCAAATTCCTCATGACATGCCACTGAACTAACCTTACCTTTAGCTTAGCAAAACCCTATATGTCTGAACCTACTAGCTAGCATACCATCCATATACAGTAATAGGATAATGTTGCAATCATCATCCTCCTGGTAAGACAAACACAGTGGTTACACTGACATTGACTAAAGCCCTACTTTGTCATCCACCTATCAAAACCTGTACCACTATCCTATAGCTTCCTCAAGACCATATGACCTGGCCTTCCATCTCATGTGTCCATTCTCTCTATTCTTTAACCAAGGTATCCATTTGTCTCAGTGCTTTCATACCAGCTGGCAACCCTACCAAATCTCCCATTTGGTTTTACATCCTGTTCCTGCCATGCTCCCACTATTTCCTGGATCCTTCCTGCTCTGCAATTAGCAACTAGTATAAAGAAGAGGAACAATGAATTTGAGGCTCACTTACACTTTTAGTCCTCCCTATGGGCGTTTGAGACTCCTTGACAGCTTTCTGTCCACCCAAAATTTGTCTCAGTGACCGACCTCAGTCACTACATAGTTTGCATCTGACCGACATCGGTTCCATGTGACTGTCCAGGTCACCAATGCTAGTTATCCTACTGATGTCGATCTCCACCTACCCAACACCACTGACTTCTCTGGTCTGCACATGACCAACATTAGCACCTATCTATTTGACGTCGGTTACCCTTGACTGATGCCGGTACCTGTGTATGCCTGTGATTGATGAATTTTTACCCGCGAGCTCTCCATGGATCAAAACCTTGTCCAAACCTCCTTACTCAGAGATGTCTAGCCCCATCCACTAATCTCTATCCATCATCTCCTCTAAGAACACTAAGGCTTTCCAATTCTTAAGTTTATCAAATACATTAGTCTTCCTTTTCCTGTAATAAACACAATCCTTTCTTGTAGCATCCCACTGCGTAAAGAAATCTTAGTCTATGCTCTCTGAAGCTAAACTCTTCCCATCTGACTTAAGAACATCCATTCCCTTCTCACTTATGTGACCAAGCCTACAAAGCCACACCTATGCAATAGAAGTGGAATCAGTAATACAAGCAAGTAGATAAAGAGTACCTACTTTCTTACCACATGCTAATTCAAGTGCATCCACTGTGAGAGTTTCTATGCATCTCTCATCACCCAACTTTCCTGAAGCAATTAGCCACATCTCCAAGACTGAGACCTGCATGACCTTCTTCAACACCCATGTGTTGGCCACCTGCAATTTCAATAACACTTCCCCTTTGCCAATACTTTGACAAGGCTCACCAACCCCTCTACTTGGGGTTGCATGGAAAGAGGAAATAAAATCTATTAACCAAGATTCAACTTTATCCAAGAAACATCCCAGAGCATCCTGTGCAACAACACCTGCAACATCTACTTCTTTAGTTCCTTCATGCTGATCTACTATCAACCAACAATATTTTTTTACCTGCTCTTTCTTTCCATAACACCGTAAGTGACCATTCATGCTATTCAATTTCTCCATTCATAGCTTACTTTCTTCTACTGTTGTTATACTCCCACTCAATCAAAAACCCTTGAGAGTGACCTATAACCAAACAAAAAACTTGCTCCCTGTAACCTTAGCTCTGATACCAACTATTAGTGGTATCAAGCTATGAGCCAACAACCTAGCTCTGATACCAACTATTAGTGGTATCAAGCTATGAGCCAACAACCTTGCTCTGATACCAACTGTTAGGAACCCACAAAAGCACAATTGATCACCATATACAAGCAACTTAAGATGTGGAATTAAACTAGAAGTAACAAGTAACTAGAAATCAGAAACAACACAGAATATGAGAGACAATACCCAATTGTATTAATACTCATCCATAAAAGAATACAATAAAGAAGATGCCACTTCTTCTTCACACCTCTCAGAGGCTTCCCACACCTCAAGTGTATAGTAATTCTTTCCTCAAATCTCTCTCTCTTATGGTCCCAACACACAACTCAAACACAGAGTTGGTGTTCACCTCCAACCAGCCAATATCCACTACTGCCAGTACACAACTGCTCCATGCACTCCACAAGTGCTCCACACACTCCAAGTACTCAATGTACTCCAAGTAGATCTCCCCTGAACTTGCAACAACCTGTAAATCAAATGATCTTACTTATGGAAGGAACTATCTTGCCTTCCTCTCTTGCTCTCTGATGTGTTGCTGTCACCTTTGATTCTACTGCCACCTATAGATCTCCTTTGACCTCACACACACACCTATTACCATTTAGATCTCTCTACACCCTAAAGAACCCTTGTCCTTGCCTCACCAAGTCCTTATGATTCTCCAAACCATTACCCCGATGGATCTTCTCCCTGATCTAGCACACTTGCAGACCAACTTGATCATACACACTCAGCACCCCTATGGAACTAGGAGGAACACCCTTGCTCTCTTCACACACAGAAAGAGCTAACCTTGCTCAACTAAACTAGCATAAATTACAATACAACCCATGAGTCTATTATATAGATCTCATGCAAAAAATAATTAGACATCTAATTACAATAATTAGATCTGTAACTCAAGACTATAATTGGCCTCTCAACATGCAAACACCCGGTTCATTAACTAACTGTCTATGAACTGGTAGTTTTAGAACCACAAAGGTGATCGACATCAGTCCCTGTTAGGCTAGAGATGATCGATGTTAGCTAATACCTGACTGATGTCAGTTGCCTTTCCCACTGTATATGAATGACATCGATCTCCCTGCAACTTAGCAACCTCTCAACAACCTCCTCCATGTCTACAATAGTGAAGCTTTTAGCTCCACAACCTAACAACCTACACACTGATAAAAAAGACTAAGTATATCCTATTCCATTTAAGTGACTCTCTTTTAGAGGTTAGACCCCTTTTAGTTCCTTAGAGTCAATTATTTTTGCCTCTTAGGGTGAAGCCACAATTTAACAGGGAAAATCTATTGTTTTAGCATTTTTTGCACTTTTAAAGGTAAAACCACCATTTTTATTTTCATGAAAATGGTGAATTTTCCTTAAAATGAGAGAAAAAACCATTTTGACAAATCCCACCAAATTTTTAGCATTGCTTCCATTTTTGGAAATGATGATTTTGCATAAATATGCCAAATTCTTTAGTGAAGCCATCATTTGTCCTACCATGCAAATGACAACTTCACCATTTTCTAACTTTTAATGGGAAATTAATTCTATTAAATGACATTAATGACAAAAGTTAGGTTTACTCACTAATGTCCCATCATGTGGTGTTTTCATGTGATCCCTTACTTTCTCTGTTACATTTCAACATGCTCCTCTATAAGTCATTTTCTCTTAGTAACTTATGTAAAAAACTAGAGCTAATTTTTTTAATAGGATAGGGTGAAAATGAATTAATTTTCACCCCAGGGGTGAATATTTAACAAAATATTTGATTTTTTTCCCCCAAGGCCTATAGTTACTTATTCCCCCTCTAAAAGGTGTATTTTTCACAACTATGGTCTATTTTTCACATAATTTGATCCTACATGCCTTAATTTTTAGTCATATTATAACTAGACCATATTTTTAGGCTTCACATAATTTTTCAACCTATATCTCATGTTTGTTCTAATTTGCATATTTGAATTCACATTTAGTCTATCAATGTGTTATTACCCTTAACCACCTCATCATAAATACATTTTATGGATTTTTTCACATAAGCTACCCTTTCTAATTTTTCTCATTGTGTATAATTTGGTTTTCAACTAAATTAATAATTATAACCACCTATGGGAAAATCATTATTTGTACATCTTGTTCCTAATTATAACCACTATTGGAAAAATAAGTGTTTCCCATTATATGTTCTTGATTATAACTACCTTTTGGAAAATTAGACTTTCTAATTTTTCATTATTGATAATAACCACCTTTGGAAAAATCAGTAACTATTCTACCACCCTATCGAGGCATTTATTCATTCCACTACTTATAATTGCCTTTGGGAAAACTAGTGTCACATCCTATGTCAATAATTATAACTACCTTTGGGAAAATCAATGACTCTACCACTATTAATTTTTATAACCTCCTTTGGTGAATTCATTAATTTTATTCCTATTACCACTAGATCATGTCATTTTATTCATTTTGAGGGAAAATTTAACAATTCTATTTTGCCTCCCACTCCCTCGAGGGGTATCAAGGCCTTATTTATCACCCTTTGGGGTATGAACTATTGGATTTATGATTTTTTAATTATTTTAAAATATGTTACTATGATTGTATCTTGTAATACCTTCTCAAATAGGGATAAACTGTAGACACTTAGTTTTGGCCTCTTTCATGCCTAAACTGGGATTCAATTCAAATTCTATCAAATGACACATCTAAGCCTAGAAATAACCTAAATTTCACAAATTCATTTGCATAAGGGATTTAATTATCTATAAATGTGATGAGGCTAGATTATTCGATGTATCACCCTATATGCATCACTAACCTAGTTTAGGTCTAACCCTAGTAAAATTATGACCTAGTAATTTGACACTTTTGCCATGTCAATATATTAATTGAAGACATTTAAAACAATTTCCAAAAGCCAAAAAACACTAAACAAGACTAATTATATTGTAAATCCTAATTAACTTATCTAAACAAATTCTAAATCAAATTACTTAATTATATTTAAAAAAAAATGATTTTGAGCCAAATATGAAGTTAAAAGGTCAAAGGACCTAATAAAGTGATTTATTATTTCCTAAATATTTTAAAAATATGAGACACATCTCACAAATATCTAAAGTGAGTTTTCATGTCTCTTAAATATTTGAAACTAAGGTGTCAATATTTCATGAGTGCTTTAACCCAACCTAGAGTTAGACTGACTCAACCTAGGTTAATTTAAACTTAATCCAAGTTAGAATTCAACATAACCTTCGTAGGGTTAGATTTAGTTATTTTAGATATAAACACAAGTGCCCACACTATATGCCAAGAAGCTTTTTTGTGTAAGGTTATTCTACTAGAATAACTTATTGAAGCCTTTGAGAGTAGTTTTAAAATACCTAATTTACGCCAAACTTCAACACCAAGCCACAAGTGACTATTGGAGATATGCCACCACCATGGAAGAGCACTTATAGAAGACTCAAATCATCATAGGTCGAACATGAACATCCTTATCCCAAAAAAAAAAGCATAAAATTCAACAAAGGAGGTAAGAAATTTATATTATCTTCATCTCTATTTTATGATCTTGTTTATTATGTTATTCTCTCCCTAATTCTTAGGAAAGAGTGTTTAGTCGTAATGTATTGTTATGCTTGATGTTTCTTCATTTGGAATACAAAAGGAATAATCCACATATTGTTTACTCTTTGAACACCTACGATATAGTATGAAGTATTGAAGTTTAGAAAGGTTCCAAACTAAACATTTGAGGTTTCAATAGGGATATTAGAAAATAGTTATGCCCCCAATCCAATGTAAGGGTGAGTTATGACATTGCCATTAAGATCATTGAATATCAGTCACACAAGTCAAGTGATCATATAATAAAATCCAAGTTAAGTGGTATAGCCAAATCAAACTAAAAAATGGAAGTAGTGTTAGGCCATTAAAGCTCAACCACATAATAAACATATCCAATTTATATAGACATGAAAGGCTCAAAATGGTGCTTCTTTGTGAAAATGTTGTTTCTTGGTAAAATCTTAATGTTTTTTTGTTAAATAAGCTTGAATATGTGTTTGAAACTTTTGGTGTACTTTCATGGCATATTCACATATAATATGTCTCTAGTTGAATCATTTATCAAAATGTAACCTCTTCTCTATAGCTTTGTTTAATATCTGTCACAAATCTAAAAAATGTTATCCTAGAATAGTAAAAATTGGTGTAATGTTTATAAGATTATGAATCATTATATCTAAATCATGTAAAATGTATCAAAAGTTATCAACTATGTAAAATGTGTATGTGTGGAGTCATGTCTCTATGACATGCCCCCATAAATATGCCCCCTAATATTTCCCCCATTTTGAGGTGAGGGGAATGGAATATGGTATTTACCTTACCTCAAAAGGATAAGATAACTATGTAATTTATGTATGAATCATGTAGCATATAGGAGTAACATGTCTAATCAGATATATCAATGAAGTTTATAGTAATTGATCATAATAAGCCTTAATATGTATGAGATGTATCATGGTAACATATATAAGGTAGCAATATATGTTAAGAAAATAATCAAGTGCACACATAATAACACTCAATGTCACACAAAAGGGGTATAATGAGACAAAAAGGGGCATATTAAAATGTCACATGCTCAAAGGAATGACACATTAAAATGTCCAAATGGAAAAATAAAGAAACAACAATGGTGCATGGGTTAAAAAACAAGGAAACATTCAAACATTCCATAAGAAAGACAATAAAAATCAAGAAAAAGACACTCAAGCAAGTGATAATGTGAATAAATGAAGTATAAGTAATTGAAATAATCATATCATACTAGTCCCTACATATATGTGTTAACAAAAATGTCATGTAACATAGCATATTAAGTTCGTTGTGAAAGATGTAAACATGAGTATAAGCATGTTTAAGGATTAGTATAATCTCAACATGATAATGTAAGGATGATCATATAATAATATATCCTATATCAATTATGATCAAGGAACATATGATCCAAATGCAGTATGCCATACAATAACATGAAACGTACAACATTTATAAGCACATGTATCATGTATTTGATGTTTTCAGGTATCATACTCAAGTAAACAAATGTGGAAACAACCTATAAAACTCTTCATAATTTCCCATGTAGCAGTATGTTTATAATAATATCCCAAATATACTTTACATTGAGATACCTCTCAATTTCACAAGCTAAGCTTGTGTGCATCAAGTATTCTGACTAGTTATATGGTTACCACCCCTAGATCCAAAACTTGTAATGTATTCCAATCTAGAACACGTGAAGGGTCAACTATATTTTTTAATATATGATACAAGAAAAAAAATTGTATTTGAGCTAAGGGTGGTGTAAAAGAAAACTTTTAAGATATAGGATTGTTAGTTATCCTAGTCAACAAGGGGTTAAGGCATCACGTGAGTATAGCTTGGAATAACATGGGTCAATTATCACATTGACATATCAAAAAGGGAGGAATATCCCCATGAGCTCACATGAGGTGTGAAGGAATGGATGATATAATATGGGGTTATGTTAGTTGGGTATGACAAGAGAGAAATGTCTAGGATATGCAGGAGATGAAGATAACTAGATAAATCAGGGATCACCCCCACAAATGTTATCAAATGACCATGCAACAAACAAGTATTCTATATAATATATTTTATTAAATTCACTCTCTATTAAAAACAAGGGAAAAAATTATCACACTCAACACATGTGATTTCACTCTACAATTTAGAGATCATTCACAACACTTATCTCTACCTAATACAATCTAATAGTAATGGTACCCTACTAGTCTCTATTTTGGCTCGCTAGTTATCACTCTATGATGTCTACCAACCTTATTCTCTCCCATTCTAGTTTATAGTTAATTTCATTCTTATTAGCTCTACTTTCTTAACTCAAATCTCTTATTTTTATTAGCATCTCTCTCTCTCTCTCTCCCTTATTTTTCTCCTCCTCTTTTCCTTCTCCTTATTCTCTTATTCCTTCTCCTTCTACTCTTTCTCCTTCTCCTTCTCCTTCTCCCTCTCCTTTTCCTTTTCCTTTTATTTTCCTTCCTCTCCTTATTATTCTTCTCCTCCTCCTCCTTTTTATTCTACTCTTTCAACTTCTTCTCCTTCTCCTTATTATTCTCCTCATCCTCATCCTCTTCCTTCGCATCCTCGTCCTCCTTATCCTCCTTCTACTTCTCCATATTTTGATTCTCTTCCTCCTCATTCTTATTCTTATTCTCTTTTTCCTTCTCCTTATCCTTCTCCTTCTCCTTCTCCTTCTCCTTCTCCTTCTCCTTCTCCTCCTTCTCTTGCTTCTCCTTATGCTCCTCCTCCTTCTCCTCCTTCTTCTCATTATCCTTCTCCTCTTCCTCCTCCTCCTCCTCCTCCTCCTCTCTTTATTTTTCTCTTCTCATCCTATTTATTCTTTCCTCATCTTCCTCATCATTCTTCTTCTTATTGGGATTTTCCCACCCAAGATCATATTTAAATTTACATATTATCCCAAGGTCAACTACCATGCCATCTATTTTTGTACCACCATAATTTGATGTTAGGATCCATAGCCATCTAATCCATCTATTAATTTCTTGTACATTCTATATTATGGTTCTTAGGTATATGTTCCTAATTTTCCATGGGTCTCACCACTTTTTCATGAATCACATATTGACATGATTTTGAAAGTTGACATCTAATTTGTTGGTAATTACATCTAGGTCACACACATAAGTTGTGAGGTTTAGATTGCATGTGAATCTAAGATAGTGACACTAAACTCACCTTAATCATGTAAACATGAATTTATATATTAGTTAACTGATTTTGAGGGTCAAAATTACCCCACACTACTATTCCATTCTAAGATAATGAGTTATTCTAATTTATTTCCTTGTGAAATATTTATACCATCAAAACCTCCTCATAGGTAATTGCTTCATCTAAGATTGCATGGTTATGTAAGTTTTTTATTCACAACTCCTTACAAGGTGACTCCATTTATTTTGGTGTAAATACTATGATTCATCCTATTTATTCTCCCCATGACAAATTTATTTCCATCGTCTCCTTGGATCAAGTTTCTTTTCACTAAGCAGTGCAACTTCTCATGTTCTATCCTTGCCCTTTTTATTCTAGGGTGTAAGTATTCCTTTTAGTGCTACTATCCTAATTCCATCCATAAGACCACTAAATATTTTCCTAAAAGGTTACCCATATTATGGCTATCACCTACTATGTAGAATGTGATTCTTATGAATATTTCTCTGTGCATCCTCTTGTGAAGGTACAAGATGACCTATGCTTCTAAATGCTTTAATTTCAATCCTGATGTATTTGAGAGGGGTGTTGGTTACTTTGGATACTAAAATTTTAAGAAGGAAAATTTGGAGATGGAAATAATCTACATGCATATGACTAGGCACACATCCTTCATAATGTACCACTAGGGTTTCCTCAAAAATATAAGAAAACTTTCTATGGGATATTATTTCATCCCACCTAAACCATCCCCTAGGGACTTCCTTTCAACTATTGGTGAGTCTATATAGATGCTAATTGGATTGGTAAAATGAAGCCTCTTGATCTTCTTTCTTTGGCTCACCATATGATGTTTTCCTCAAATTACCTATTTCTTCTAATTTCATAACACCACTACATACATACTTCGGTCATGGTATGATCAACTCTCCTC
Source organism: Torreya grandis (assembly GCA_037957365.1). NCBI lineage: Eukaryota > Viridiplantae > Streptophyta > Pinopsida > Cupressales > Taxaceae > Torreya > Torreya grandis. Next base: position 1,143,108 of record JARHVA010001760.1, read on the forward strand.
ATTGTGCATTTTTACTTACCAAATTTGATCCATTGTCTCTACTACTTTAGATCAATTTCATGCATGATATATTATTAATACATCTACATATTATCTTTTACTATTTGACCTCTACCCATACATGTGTGATGAAGGCCCATGACTCCATCCTAATTAATCTTCCATTTGGATCTTCTCTTTAGCCAATGTGCACCTTTTTCCTCCTCTTAATTCCTAGAGGTCTCTAGTTTTATTATGGTATCCCAATAGAAAGGGGATCTTCTATTCTATAGACATCTTTAAATCAAGTCAGTTAGATCCATAGGGAAGTGTGGTCTCTTTATCTCCTCAAATCTAGTTCATCCTATCAAAACTCTATAGCTTTAACCCTTGTGATATGATTTCCTCCTTCCTCCTATGGATTTAGATTTATCTATTATCTCTCTAGTAAAAATCCTCTTAAGGTTACATTTTAAATTTATCAGTAGTCTCTTCCACTTCTACTCCCAATTTTTCAAGTTGTACCATGGGCCATGTTTACACCCATATATATAGGTGTAAAATGAGTGACTAGAAGATTTGATTAATAGTTTGATAGTTGTCCATACTATCACTTATTTATACCTATGCATATGGTAGCCTATCCAATTTATGATTTAAAATTTTGAATTTTGATAGGTGGTATATATTTCACACACCTTGATCCTTATTAGACTTATCCTTTCCTAGATGAGTCACTTCCCTTTGTGTTTAGATTTGATAGATATAACTCTAGATCGAGCGTAATATCACATTAATCCTTATGTACATTATCTCATTCACCATCATTCCTCTCTCTATTGAGATGACTAACTAGTAGTACCCTATTTATTATGTACTGAAATGACAACTATCTTTTCATATTGAAATATTTGACTTGGTCAACATCATGACTTATTTGCAAATGTTCTTATTCCTTCTTTTTTTTTTCCAACATATTCTCTTGCACAGTTTTCTTCCATACATATTCATCATATTTATTTATTTTCCTCTTTTACACACCATCTCCTACCCCACACTAAAATCTTTGTCTGGTACTCTAATGAAGTGCTATGTTGAGATGTGTCTATTTGGGTGTCAATGCAAACATTATTTTGGTAGTGTAAACATGCCTTTTATGATTTTTTGGAACTTATAACCCCATAAAATATATTATATGTCTATTGTATATGTCTTCCAAATAAATTAATTACTCAGCTCAACCAGATGGATATTAAGTGGTGAGTACATCTTATTACCCAAAACCATCTTCCATTACCTATAAAAATGGATAGAATAATGGAAGACAAAGCCTTATTAAATGATGGCACAAAATACTCTATTACATAATCATTATAAGGAATTTAAATACCCAAGCCAAAAACTTGTCAGGTACGAGTAGGTGAGATGCCTAGCTTTTTACTATTATCTTATTGTCAATGCATAAGGGTAGTACTATCCAACTCATCAATTAGATGGAATTTATATAAAGTTAATAGCTTTATCTATTCATTTATTTTTTATTCAAGGCACATTTTTCATCCATGATGTCTCATGCATATTTGGTCTTACAATCCTGATTGAAGGGATGAAAATAAGCATGAGGTCCATTGATGGGGTGAAAATTTGTTCATTTTAGGGTGATTCTAAGAGAAGAGGAACCATATCACTCCTTATGGATGTTGTCATTTTAACTCCATGACCAATAAAATCTACCAATGATGACTATCTCAAGGTATAAACTAGTTATCCATGCATATCAAGATCAAGGGAAGTTGAAGTGCATTGTACTACATCCTCTATCAACTTCCTTATAAAATACCCATACCTAAATGGCATATTTGGTTTAAGATAATGTTGTTATAGATCATATATTTCTTGAATATTTAGTAATGTCATCAGGTTATATCACATACTTCATGGTGATCACTATGAAATCCTTCTTTAGGTCACAATTCATCACTAAGTTCCCATTCCTCATGCATGGGAAACTTGATTCAATTATTGTGGGATTACCTACTCATAGGTGTAGACACTTAATTTTAATCACTTCAATGTATAAAATACAATCAATAGTGAATTTTTATAATCACATGAAAATTTAATCACAAATCACCAATAGACTTAATCTACGAGAATAATTTTCATTTTAACCAGAAGTTATAATGACACATCCTTGATTAGGCAAATTGATCATTTTTCATCATTAATATTATCTAGCACATCCTGAATCAAACTGATCCTTGGAAAGTGTTATTATAGGATAACTAAATGAATATTTGATTGACAAATTAACATTAAAAAGGTTACCATTCTTCTATATTCCAATTAATCACCTTGATTAATTAGCCTATTCATTCCTCTAATGGAAAATTCCATGAATTTAGAATTATCTATTTGAACAAAATCAAAATTGAATTATTGCCTCAATTTGGTGATGTCACTCAAGGAAGTAAATGTGAAAGAGAAGTAGTGAAAAAAATCTCTTAAACCCATCTTACACACTCTTCCTCTTACACATCTCTTACATACTCCAAGAGGACCAATGACTGCATTTTTATTCCGACATGCCTTCCACACTCTAAAAAGGTCTTAAATGACATATCTTACACATTCTACGTATGTGATCATGAGTTTGAGTATTCATCCTCCACCATTGATCTTGAACTTCTATCAATGGTTCATATACATCCATAAAGTCTATGTGTTAGGGCCTTTGGCCATTATAGACAAGCTTCTTCATGCAAACTTACTCAACAAAATTATACATAGAGATTCAACCAATTATCATGCCAAGCCAAGACAAGAATTAAATGTAGACAAAGAAGGTACTTACCACATGTGAAATCAAGCATTTCCAAATACTTCATAGCCTATAATTCTAGCTCAACCTCTTCAAACTACTTTTTAAGTAAATCTTCAAATCAAGTAGAAACATTTTTTTTGTCTTTTAAATTACATTTTTTGCTTGTTTTCCATATAGCTCAACCTAGGGATTAGGCTTAAGAAGTTAGTTCTTCAAGTTTATTTTTATTTAATTCACTAATGAATTTAATAACCTCTATTTTATTTCTAATCTACACAATGGCAAACCCATTGGGATGAAACACACACCATAAGTTATTTTAGACCATAAGCATTCTTCTAATTACCATAATTAACCTAGTAACTAGTATAATTCATCTTTTTTATCAAAAGATAGTCAATATCTATTTTGTGTAAAATAAAATAATTTTACCTATTAAATAATGACTTCACCCTCAAAAATAATGAATTCAACTTACTACTCAACAAGTTTTTCCTTTCATAATTTCTATTTTATTCTATTTGTAGGTCCTAGAATCGACAAAATTACTCTAGAATATATGAAATTGATCTAGAATCAATGAATTTTACCTAATAATCAATGAATTCACCCTTTTCATATTTTATATTATGTTATATTTTTATTTTAATAAATTGGTGAAATTGCTCTAGAATTGGTGAATTTGACCTGTCAATCAATGAATTTACCCTTGCATACTTTCTATTGCATTCTATGTGTATGTTTTAAATCACTGAAATGGATCTTTAAATGGAAAATTTGACCTACAAATTAGTGAATTCAACCTGATAATAAGCAAATTCACCCTTTCACACTTCCTATTATGTTTTGTGTGTAGGTTTTGGAATCAATACAATTACTTTGGAATTGGTGAAATTTCTATATAATCAAAAAATTCAACCTACTAATCAACAAATTCACTATTTCATACTTTTTTTGTACTATTATTTATAATTGGTGAAATTAACATGTAATCAATGAAATTACTATGTAATTGGTGAAATTGACTATGCCTATGTATCAATGAAATCACTCTTTTGATAAAAATTAAGACCTTAAAAACCCAAATTTATTGCTCATATTAAACTCCTAACTATTTGTGTTATAAGACTTTGATCAAAAAATGGATTTTAGATTTTAATAAAAGAACTTCTACACATCTTGATTTGGGCTTAAAATAAATTCACATTTTCTTTGGGATTATAATAAAAACTTATTTATTTTCCAATATCTTTCCTTTCATGCAAATTTTTGCTTCTTATTGCTTGAGTGAATTATGGGATTATTTTTCATGTATGCTCTCCTCTTTTGGGTGAATCATAAATATAAATTTCATATTTACCTTATACCCATCTTTTTTTTATTGTACAGGGTGGAGTTCATCTTCTTCTTTTAAGTCATAAGGGAGAATTGATTAGGAAGTCACATCATAACATCATACCAACCAATTTATCATATGTGGTATATAAATTGAGGTTATTTAATTGGAATATTATCTAAAAGATCTCTCAAATCTTTATTTTTCTAGTAGCACTTCACTAAAATCTTAGGATTGAAGAGGTCACAAAGGGACTATACCCTTTGGTAAATGGCCCATTAAATCATGACATCCAATTTATGGATAATTTTATGCCCACATACCATAAGGTATAATGGGAACATTTATAAATCCAAGTAAAAAAGTATTAAGACCTTCTTTTTCTATAAAACATTCATAGATGTAGGGGTGTAAATGTAGCAACCCTCAAAGATTGCCTTACTCATATAAACCTTTTGAGAGAAAGGTGTTAAAAACCAAAAAAACCTAAAATAATTTATTTAAATAATATTAAATTTTATAAATCATATCTCATGGTAATTATATATAAGTTTTTAATGAATGTGATGCAAACTATGTTAGTTATTAGAATTGCCTTGTAATGCTTGTGTGTTGTTACTTGATTGTTGTGTTGAAACCTTGTTTATAATTAAAACTAAATCAAAAAAACCAATTCAAAATATAAATCATTTTTATACACACATAAAAAGGCATTTATTTTCCAAATCTTTGGGTAAAAAAAGTGACATGTCAAAATTGGTCCAAATACCTACTTTTCTTGTCCAAACCAAGCTAGTAGGCTATCTAATTTGAACCAAAGCCTTTTTCTAATCTAAATTTCCAACTTCAAACTAATTCAAGACTAAAGTTACAAATACATTTTTAAACCATTATTGTTATTTATTCCATTTTGTTTCATACCTAAGCCAAATTCTAAGTCTAATTTCAAATCCAATTCATGACCAAAACTTGATTTCTTGTCAAAATTATGTCATTATGCTATCAATCTTATTCCAATTTTAGTCAAACTATTCCAAAGTTAACCATTCTAATCCAAAAATGGTTCATATTAAACCATGTACCATGCTATTAAAATCCAAATCAAGCTCATCTTAAACTATGTACCAAACTAGTTATGTACCAATAAAATAAATGCCAAACTAGGTTTGTCTTGAACCACATACCAAACCATTCTATTCTAGTCAAGTTCATCTTGAAACCCATTCCAATTATAATCTAATTTATCTTAAACTACATTATAATCTAATAAATTTCATATTAAACCATATTATAATGCAAAATCAAGTCTATCTCATCCAAATCCAATTATTCTGAGTTTATCACATGTTAATTCAAAATGACTTCTTGTCTTTCTATTTAATATCCTGCACATGTTGGTTGTGAATGATGAGGTCATATCATCCATAATTTATTTCATTTGAATCATATATATTCCAATCCTCCCTATTTTTGGAAAATTAACTCAAGACCATTTTGACCGAATTGATATCTATGCTAATTCACAATGTTTGGGGCAATTCATTCCAATCTAAGCCAATTACATTAAGACCAAGACCACCCTCTTTGAACATATTCTAATTGATACCAAGACCACATTCTTTGGGCCCATTATAATTAAGACCAATACTTCCCTCTTTAATCCCATTCTAATTAGGGCCAAGACCACCCTTTTTGGGCCCATTATAATTAAGACCGATACCACCCTCTTTCATCCCATTACATTAATTCCTAAACCACCCTCATTGGGCCTATTCTAATTAATACCAAGACTATCCTCTTTGGGCCCATTCTAATTAATAACAAGAATGACCTCTTTGAGATCATTACATTAGACCAAGACCACCCTCTTTGGGCATATTCTAGTTAAGACCAAGACTACCCTCTTTGGAGATAATTTACTATAATCAATGTCCCTTGCATGTACCCTTGATTTAGGGAATTAAAGGTTAATACAATTATTAACATTTATTGATCCTCAAAAATAGATTTAGATTCTCTTGAGTCAATAAAATTTAGAATCAAAATATATTAAAGGATATTATGACATTATTTGCACACTTCTGGCATATTTAATTGAAAACATTTGTGATCATTCCATAGTTTTTGAGGAAGATTCCTTAGACATTAAAAAATTTCTCTTTGTATCCTCTATGAGTATTGTGATGCCTTTTACCTTTCTATTACCAATACACATTCTTCTACCATTAATCAACCAAGCCATTATATTAACATCCATACTCCCACAAACATTGGTTGGCATAGACAAAATCACACATTTTAAAACTATTTACATGGTGATATATCAATGGAAAACTTTCTAGGGAACCAAGATAACATTCAAGATAATAATAATCTCATATTGAAAACTTGTTATAGGTGCTTACGGATAATCAAAGTCTAAACTCAATGTCTTATAGTGAAATCTTGTTTGAGGTACTAGACGATAATCAAAATATTTTAGTGAAACCTTGGTGAAGGTGTTAAGGGATAATTAAAATGAATTATCAATGTCCCTTAGTGAAAAATTATTCAAGGACCTATTGTCTAATCTAGATTAGAATAATTAAAAATATTATGTTGGTGAAAACCTATTTGAGGTGATAATAGCTAAGATAATTAGTTCTTCATTCATTGATTATGAAGTTATTGAATTTAATATTGGCCCCACCACAACCAAAGTCAAGTATAATATGGAATCAACAATAATTTATGTGACTTAAAATCCTAATATTAATTTTTCCAAAAATAATTATATATTCCATTATGATCATATTATCCATTCAATACTTATATTCATTTATCTAATTAGATCATTTATCCCATGCCCACTCTTCTTTACCCTTCTTGGCAACACTCTTTTTTCTAAAGGCTATGAAGACATCTTGTCTAGAGGATTAAAGGAAGCATAATCAATGACTAAAAAATATCATGAAAATAGTCATCTCATTCACAATAGTGTCAACATCCTGATAGAGCAACTGATCTAAATGGGTATTGGATAGATAAAAAAAATTCACATTATGCATCTTTTAATCCTCCATCAAGTTAATATGATAAAAATAACAAAAAAACAATCAAAAGAGAGATAACTAATTCATACAATAGTTAAAACCATGTATATGGCACCTTAGGTAGGTACCATGATGAAAACTAAGTTTTTGGCATCATAAATAAATAATTTTTTGTCTACAAGTACCTTGATACTTAGGGGTATCCCTACTTGCATTATCGATCATTTTAGTTTTATGACATTAAATCCATTTTATCCATTCAATCCTATTCAACCCAACCCATATTATTATATCCATTACTCTTCCCATATTTACCTTGTTATGGAAGTTGATTGTATATCAATACCTATTTGGGAAACATTATAGCCTATTATTTGCATGACACTTTAATGACTAGACACATTTTTTATCACATAACATGGTCCTCAGAGACTCCTAGTATTTTCCATCATTATCATTCATTATAAATATTGATTTGATATTTTCCTATTTTACATCCTATTATTGATTCGTATTATCTTCTAATATAGGTGAAATACAATGACTTGAGGTCCATTTGGACTATGTAGGTAGTGTTTTCACTTAGCCTTGCACCCTAGAGAGGTTGTTCAAGCCTACTATAGATTGAGTAAAAAAATTTATTACCTATAGGATTAGGAAGTATTGACACATATGAACTATCTTAATAAGGTTTCAAACAATATTTTATAATCATCATATACCTTCCTAACTAATAACCTTCCTCTTGACACTTATATTCACTATTTACAGTCAATTACTAGCTCTGTCGGCCTTAATATTCACATTTATCATCAAGGTAACTGGTAGTTGCTTAATTAAATCCATGGAAGAGGTTTTAGGAAATTTTTTAAAATTCCATTTTTCTTATAATCCATTAGTTATACCTTACAAAGATCCAAAAATATACCTTTCATCATCTCACTTGGTAGTTACTTCCCATTTTCATTATCTATCTAAGAGTGCATGTTGTGAACTATGTAGCAGAAATATATCTATGCTTATCAATGGTGATATATGAGTATAGGTAGTTATAATAAGTCTCTATATATATATTTTACATTTATATTCATTTAAAAAATATCCTCTCTACTTGTAAAACATAATAAAACCTACAAGAGACTAAAATTTTAGCCTATCTGTACAAGTGATGGTATGTAAAAAGTGGATATCATGGATCCTAGGAGAGTGATATACATGTTATAAAAACTCTCATGGCCATTTTACCCCTTCTAAATACATATAAAATTATATTTCCTTCATCAGGTTCTTGATAGGGTTTTAGGAGGGTTATAGGAGGTTTTACTTGTTAACAATGGTTCATAAAAAAATGCTCACACCCCAAAAAAATCTAAAAAAAATTATTTCATGACCATAATCAACTACACATATCCCTTTTAGGCACCATATAATGTGTATGTATATATGACCACTTGAAGATGACTCTCGAGCTCCTTGATTGCATTCTGGACACCCCTAAAGCAAGTTCAAGAGAAAATGACTAGTCTTGTGTTGTTATATGAAAAAATGATGTTTATATCCATATAATATTAATCTAATTTTATAAAATGGCTTGAAAGTATCTCATGTTCTTGAGAATTGAGTTATGCACCTTGAGTGCTTAGGTCTAATTTTAGGCCTAATAGGCCTAACTATGTTTCTATACCTATGACCACCTCTACAAATCCATGATAATTTTAGGTGTTTAATAAAAAAAATTATGTCTAAATAAACCTTCCACACCATTCCATAGTTTTTTAATACTTCTCATTTCATCTCCTTATTCATTTATGTGTTCTATCTACAGTTTAATCTTAACAAGGAGTGTTGTCTATCTGAGATAAAATAGAGGGAATCTCCCCTATTTACTTAGTCAAAATAATAATATAGAAGGATAAAATAGGTATTGATAACATTATATACAAATTTAAAAATCTAGGTCATCTCTTCATATCTCTCAACACTCCAAAACCTAAAACTAGCCTCTTAATCCTAGTAATTGTTTGTAGGGTCTAGAAGCGTAGTCTAAGTGTGGAGTTAGAAACTTTCCTTAATATCTAATTCCTTATTCTTAGAATTATATGAATTTATGTTATTATTGTGAGAGTGGTCTCAATCATGTTCAATCCATCATCCACCTCTACCAATTTTCCAAACTACCTTTCTCTAATTGTCTAGGCTAGTCCATGGACTATGTAGACTATGTCATTTGTAGGTGAAAATCAAGGAGAATTATAAGGGACCCTATAGATTCTCATGGGTATATAAGTGATACATTAGTTTCTCTTGATCCTTTTTAGATCATTGGATCATTTCAAACTTGAATGAACATATATGTCTTCTCACCATGCTTCTTGTCTCTCACAATTAATGTGTTGTGGGTCTATAATCTAACTATAGATGTTTTTTTGGGGTATGACGCCATCCTATAGGTGAATACATTTTAAAAAAAACTATTATTCCCCTTTTATTTTATCCTAAACTCACTAGTGTCATATTTCACTTAAAATGTGTCACTTATATTGAGTCATATAACCATTGTGTCATGTTGTGTTGTAAAAGCATTTTGGCTTCAAGAGTAATATAGATTACTAAAAGTCTACAATGAAAACTTGCTTGAAATATAGGCCTAATTATACTATCCTCTCATGACCAAACAACCACCTTATTATCTCAATACATTATTTCTAGGCTTGGGATACATTAGAGAAATCATTAGACCTATCTAGACCTCAAGACACTTCACCATGGGATGCCATAGTGTATGAGAAAAACTTGATTCATAGAAGTTAAGGTAAATTATCTCAATTACAACTTTTCAAACATGGGAATAAGGACCTAGGTCTGTCTACAATGTAATGACATCACCATTATCACATTGATACTTTGAATGATCTTAGACTTGATTTAAGATCTCAATGAGTTTAGACACCTTCATCTCAATACTCCTTTATTCCATTTAGATTGGCTTCAGACCACAATTGGAAATTACATGTAGGTCCACATGATATAAGACTATGTATATTAAATTGGTCTTCACAAAAAATATCTAACCTATTTGAATATCTCAATCTTACGATTTCCTCCTTGGGAGTCTGATCACAACCTTGAAACCTTCTTATTCCTTCAACATGACTGATCAAGGCTTAATCTCACTTGACTATAGGTGACAATCATAAAGAGATTTGATTGTGTGTAATTTTGACTATGTTTTACTCCAATATACTCTTGACACTAAAACTCCCAAATAAAAACTAATCATCATGCTTATATTATTTTGGAAACAACATATATACTTTTTTACAAATACCAATATAGGAAGATAAGCTTTTCAACTAATGGAACACTATATGTATACCTCAGTGGTGTCTCCTACTAGAAATATGAGGTAGTCCTTCTCATTTATTGATATACACATGTTTAAAAAAGATTTAAAAAATTGTGAAAAGGAATTTCATACTCTTCAATAACACATATAATAGCTATTTTTCTTGGATCAATTCAAATGGAGAAGGAAAATTGAGGTGTTAGGGATGTGCAGGTAGAAAAGAGTCATCAACATTCTTAGTAATTATTAATGAGGAAAAAAACACAAAACTTGGAATTATGGCCATGAATTATTAGTACACATAGAGTAATATCACCCACCAAAATCATTTTCTCTAACTCATCTCTTCCAATCCATACCAAGTCAAACCCGATTGACCTTTTTGACTTGTCCAAGAGAGTGATAAGAGAAAAAGGTTAGTTTTTGTAAATTTTGGACCTATAAAAGATACATAATCATGGGATAAATATATGGGGATATTAGGATACAATTTTTTAAGTCTTCCCATATGCCATAATTATTGTATAGGTCATACAAGTATGTAAAACTGTTTAAAATTATATGATCTTCTTGGATGGATGTTGAAACTATAATTTATCAAATTCATAATAGTTTATATGAATATTAATAACATGTGAGATGTTAAATTTCATTTTGACACATTTTTACTAAGTGAAATACCATACAAGTTCATTTAATGACTCAAAAGGTGGCCTAGAATGGCATAAGACCAACCTAGACAAAAATGACAAAGATGAAACACATATTTTACCTCGTTAAAGACCATGGGACATGTTTTACACCCTATAATTCTCTATGACAAGTTTTAAATACATATTGGGTTGACTTAATTTGATTTCTGGTCAAATTTGTCAACATTTTTGGGAACACTAATCTTTTATCAAAGAGAAAGACTAGTCTTAGCATTATTAAAAGAATAAAAAATATTCAAAGGAGGAAGTCTAAAATTTTATTTCATTGTTTATGGAAAATAAGTGCCTTAATATTGATGTAATGGATCACTTTGAGTGACCCTTCCAACATTTTGATTTGGAATGGGTGTAAAAGTTATAGGGACTATCAAACTTGCATTCATATTTTGCTACCTTTTAGGAGGGTTACTTAGACTTATGTCAACACTATGAACATCTCCCCACACCTTTATATTTAATATTATATTATCTATCACTAAATAACTTTTATTTAGGACAAATATATCTTCCAGTTAAAATATTGTAAGACTCACTCTTTGGGGTTTCCATCCTTCATTTATTTTTTCCTGCATGAAATTCCCATCTTTTGCTGATAATTAAGGAGTAAATCCTCCTTTGAAAAATATTGTTCCCCAAATTAATTTTCATCCATATATTGTCCTTGATTTCATTCTTCTCCTTGAACCAAGTTACTATATACTAGAACCATAGCTCTTGTGTTAGAAGTAGAAGTTAGGTTATATGCATTGAGTGGCCTATTGAAGTTAGGCTAGCCTTTCCCTCTCCCTTGATAATATTATTGAGGTGGGAACATATTTACTTATGAATTAAAGGGATAGAGTTTTTTTATAACTCTATATTGTATACTTAGTTGGTTAATATGAGCTTCTAAGGCCTTACATTTTCCATCCAAATTAATGACATCTTATGATATCTTTAGAATAGATTTGGACTTAGTATTTGCATTTGGGATTGGATCAACACTTGGAGTAACAACAAAAATATTAGGAAGAAGAGCCATGGAGACTTTTGGAGGGAGTTTACTATCTTGTATTAGGCTATTTTTAGATCTAATGGCTAGGTCATAAGTTTCAGGTAAGGTGTAACCACCCATAGATTGCAACATGATGGATATGTCAGTTAAAATAGACCTTATATATGTAGAGAAAAAAAATCTTCTAGGTGGTCTCATGAGAGGAGGAAGCGTATACCAAGTTATTTTAAATCCTCATTAAAGTCATGCATAGTCTCCTTAGGACCTTTTTGAATAACATCTATTTGATGAATGAGTTATGTGTGATCCCTTTTGTCCTCAAACCTTTGGGTCAATAATTCTCCAAACTCATCCCAAGTGGTGATACATGATCCTAATAATATCCTATAATAGTCAATTATTTTTCCTCTAAGGGACATGGCAAGTAGTCTAATTTAAATATTGACTTTTTTGGCATTATGAAAAATTTAAAATTTAGATATGTCCCTAATATGCTCATTTTGGGTGACATAACCTTTCCCAATAAAATTTGTAACACTCTTGGTATCATTAAGAGGTATATCATCATATGCATTTAGGTGTATAGGATTTTCAATGTTAAAGGCTAGGAAAGCATGCTATTTAGCCATATTATCAATAGTTTCTCTTCACTCTCTTGATATTCTTGGTTTGTAAATTCTTCTTGATCTTCAAATGTCAAGATAGGTTGAGGGTGTTAAACTTCAAGAGGAAGTTCATGTTGGAGGAGTGGGTTTATGGGATTGTTACTTCTACTAATAGTTGACCTAGTAAGGACCATGAAGTAAGAATAAAATAATGATAAAAATTACTTTATAACTAGATGTTACCTTGAATGGATTTTCCAAATTATAAGTAGAACACCATATGTATCTATGATGTTTTCAAGGCCAACATTCACCTTGAAAAAATGTACTAGAGATAATGGTCCCACAAGGTGTGCTAGAACTATTATCACTCAGTCTTGTACCCTATAGAGTTTATTAAATCCTACTCTAGATTGAGTGAAACATTGAATTTCCTCTAGGCTTATGGGTTGCCTATAGTAGAGGTAAACCTCTAGGTTTAATGACAAAATCATATTATACTTTGATTTCTTATCACCTACACTACTCATTTACTTGGATGAAAAAGGATAGAAGGAAATATGAAAGTAAACTCATTAATGAGGTGATACACCATAATTATCTCCACTAGAATAACATACACTTGAACTATGAAACATGACTCACAAGTCTAGTCTCAACATCCTAGATTGTTTAAACATATGTATTTCAAACATGGAGGTGACATGCATTACACTACTTAACATGAGTGAACAAAAGGTTAGATTGTAGACACTAATGCTAATATTTACACTTTAAGATATATAAATACACTATCTATAGTTTATGTAACTTATTAGAGGGATAAATAATTGCATCAAACATGGAATAGTAAAGAGAAGGCAAGGATATATACTTATAACTAGACACTACACTATGAACCACTTCACACACTTAGACAAGAAGTTATGAACTAAAGGCTAGATTGGAAATATTTATTTCAAAGGCAAATACAATATTCAAACTAGTAGGGATTTACCATACAAGGTATGGATTCCTTTCCAAATAAAAAAGGCTTGCATTTATAGAATACATGAGAGGAGATAGGAGGGAAGTGGAAAGGTTACAAAGCCAAGTTTAAATATGTGAGAACCTGTTACATTTTAGGAAAATGAATTAGAAAATATGTCAATAAACTTTCATGAAAAAGTGTCCACTTGAAGTTAATCATTATTCAAGTTGGTGTAGAGACCTCAAATAGCCTTCTTGAAACTAATTTTTAGTGATGAGTTCATTTGACCACTTGAAACTACACTAGGAATTATGGTACTCACTAGACTAAAGGGCATTTGACCACATACATCAGGATTGGTCCCCCTCTCTATCTATGGGATAGACCCCCAGATGTGGAAAATCAAATTTTATTTTATGATAAGGGTGAGGAATAGTAAATTAGTAAATGGGGTCAATTTTATACCAATAGATGGGGGGGAGGAGAACCTTCCTAACTAATAGCCTTCCTCTTGACACTTATATTCACTATCTGTAGTCACTTACTATCTTTCTTGGCATCAATATTCACATTTGTCATCAATGTGAGTATAATTTACTTAATTAAATCCATGGAAGAGGTGTTAAGACACTTGTTAAAAGTCCCTTTATCTTCTAATCCATGAGTTAGACCTTAAAAATATCCAAAAATAGACCTTTCATTCTTCACTAGGCAATCACTTCTCATTTTCACTAGTTGTCTAAGACTGCCTATAGTGAGCTATGTAGAAAAGGTATTTATATTATTATCTATGGTGATATATTAGTATATGGAGTTATAATAATTCCATATATACCTTATACATTTATTTCCATTCAACAATTCTCCTATGTACCTATAAAACACAACAAAACCTACAAGAGAATCAGACTTTAGCCTATCCATACAAGTGATGGTATGGAAAAATTGGATATCATGGAGCCTAGGAGAGTGGTATACATGTTATAAACATTATCATGGAAATTTTACCCCTCCTAAATTCATATCTAATGATATTTCATTCATCAAGTTCTTGATAGAGCTTTAGGAGGTTTTACTTGTTAAAAATGCTTCATAATAATTAGATTCTCATCCTCTAAAAAAATTACACAAATATTGAGTTAATTCCCCTAATAAAATAATCCTAGCCCCTTGAGGCACCATGCAATGTTTCTATGTAGATATGAGCACTTGAAGATGGCTATCGAGATCTTTGATTACATTTTAAACACCTTTGAAGCTAATTCAGGCCAAAATGACTAGTATTATGTTATTATATGAAAATAAATGGATGTTTAAAAAATTATACTCTCCCATAAAGATTATAAAATGGCTTGGAAGGATATCATGGTCTTTTAATTGAGTTAGGCACCCTGAGTACTTAGGTCTAATTTTAGGCTTAATAGGCCTAGTCATGTTTCTATGCCTATGACCACCTCTACACATTTATGTTGACTTTAAGTGTTTAGTAACATTTTTTCATGTCAAAATAAAACTTCCAAACCATTACATAGTGTTTTAGTATTTTTAATTTCATCCCATTCATTCATGTGATTTGCCTACAATTTAGTCTTGACTAAGAGTGCCCTCTATCTGAGACAAAATAGAGGGCATATCCCCTATTTACTTGATCAAAATAAGACTATGGGAGGATAAAAAAATTATTGATGATTTTTTTTACAAAGTTACAAAGTTATATCAACTCTACAAATCTCGTAACACTCCAAAACCTAAAACTAGCCTCTTAATCCTAGTGACTATCTGTAGGTTCTAGAACCTCGGGCTAAGTGTGGTATTTGACACTTGGATTTTATTTTCTTCCTTATTTTTAGAATAATATTAATTTTATGTTACCAATATTAGAGTGGTATCAATCATGTTCAATCCATCATCCACCTCTACCAACTTTCCAAATTGCCTTTCTCTAATTACCTAGGATAGTCCATGGGTTATGTTGAATGTGTCACCTGTAGGTGACAATAAAGGAGAATTCAAAGGGACCATATATATTTTCATTAGTATTTGAGTACTACCTTATTTTATATTTATCTTTATTATATAATTGGATCATTTCCAACCTGAATGAGCATCTATGTTTGCTCACCATGTTTCTTGTCTCTCACAATCAATGTCTTGTGGGTCTATAGTCAGAATATAGATGTTTTTTGGAGGTATGAGACCCTATTTTAGGTAAATAAATTTGAATTAACACTATTTTTCCCATTTTACATTCTTTTTAATTTTATCGTGTCATATTTCCTTAAAAAGGGTCACTTATCTTGAGTCATACAACCATTATATTATGTTATTTTGTAAGACCATTTTGGCTTCAAGAGTATTTTAGATTAATGTAAGTCTATAGTGAAAAATTTCTTGAAAGAGAAGCATATTTACACTATTCTCTCATGACCAAAAAACTACCTTCTTATGTTAAGACATTTTTTCTAGTCTTGGGATACATGAGAGAAACCATTATTATCTATCTAGTCCTCTAGACACTTCACTATGGGATGACATAGTGTATGAACAAAACTTGATTCAGAGAAGTTAAGGCAAATTATCTCAATTACAACTTTATTAAACTAGGAAAAAGGACCTAAGTCTATCTACACTGTAATGGCATCACCATTGTCACCTTGATACTCTTAATGTTCTCAGACTTGATTAAATATCTCAATGAGTTAAAAAACCTTCATCTCAATACTCCTCTATTCCATTTGGATTAGCTTTAGAGAACTGTTGGAAACTCCCTATAGGTCTACATGATATAAGACTATGTATATTGAAATGGTAATCAAAACCAATCTATAACCTATTTGAATATCTTAATCTTAATGTTTCATCCTTGGGAGTCTTCTCACAACCTTGAAATGTTTTATTCCTTCAACATGACTGATCAATGCTTAATCTCACTTGACTATAGGTGACAGTCATAAAGAGATCTAATTGTGTGAAATTTTGACTATGTTTTACTCCATTAATGCTACTCTTGAGACTAAAAAAATTAAAAAAAAATTGATCATCATTATTATGAGAATTTGGAGATAACATATCTCCTTTGTTCTTATTTTAACTATTTTGGGAATAATGGAGTTTTATTCCTATTTTAGTTAAGGGTCTAGATTAATAAATTAGTAAATAATTTTAAAATAATTATAGTCTTGATTTGTATAATTTATCTATCTTTTTTACCTTCCTAAAAATAGCAATAAATTAGGATAAATATAACTTAGTTTAAAATAGGCTGAAATAGCTATTATAAGGTCTAAATTGGTTGTGTAGGACCAGGATAGTATCACAAATCAGAATATATATTTCATTAGATAAAAGGATAAGACCACCAAAAATAAGACACTTTAGGGTCTAGAATTATTATCCTCTTCTACCACTATTGTCTAAACTAGTCACAAAGACCCAATCTTTCTTGGTTCTATCTGTTATTCCTATGTGATCTTATTTGTGAAATCTTGAGTGTTGAATGTCAAAGGAGCTCCTTGTAGAGCTGATTTAATGTTCAAACCCTAATATTCCATCATGATTGATAAAATGGGATTTTAAATCACTTGAAAATGGGAGGTTAGTGTGTGTAATATGCACTAAACGTGTCATCTAAACCCCTTGTTTGGGAATGATATCTACATACTAATACTCCAAAGAGGGATCAATCCATATGTAGTTCTTCCACCTAATATGCTTTGTGAAACAATGTGATGCCGATGCAAAAATTCCAAATTAAGAGTTCTTGAGGTGTATAGGGATTAGTATGAAGGTTTGAATATGTTTGTAACTATGTTGGGTGACTATATGTAGAGAATATGGAAGTTTGCCTTAGTAGTTTGCTTGTATTCTCACTTGCTTTGCAAGATTTGTCACCCCTTTTCTAAATGAAATTTGGATAGGATTTTATAGGAAACTATTGGTCATGGGTCAAATGTATTTATGTTAGACTGACATGATGAAAGATAAGAATTAGATGAAACTGACCATTTGGGCTCAAAGTGTGTTTGGATAGGAGCATAAAAAATGAGACACCCTAGGGTCCGGTGCTATAGTCTAGTTATGACATTCTTATCCTATAGGCTCAAGACCTAGGGGATAGAATTGGCTTGGGAAATAGAGTCTAGTTGAGCTAGAATTAAGGTTCAAAATTTTATACATGAGTATTAATAAGAAAAAAGGTGTCTAGAAGGGTCACAAGAGAATGTAAGAAGGACATATGGATAGGGTGTCACAATCCACAGTCAAACTACCAACTTGGACATTTTATATGACTACATTTTCTCCCCCTTTATTATAGTGATGTAATAAAGTGAAATACTATGATAAAATAACAATAGAAAGTGTGCCTAGACTTACCTACAAGGGTTAATTAAGCCCATGAAGATGTGTTATGTTGAATATGCATAGAGAGAGAACATTGTAAAGTGTAAATCTACAAGAGAAAATAAAGAGTAGATCAATTTTTACTAAACACGCTATGTCTAAAATAATAACATAAAAAATATATGTAAAAGAGAGAGGAAGAAAAAGTAATGAATACACCTCATCAGATGCATAGACTAATACAAACCCTATTGTTATGTTGAGTATGTGTTGTAACAAGATTAATATAATGAATAGAGCCGAGTGATCAATTTGTGAGGGTGGCTCAAAAATACAAAGGCTATCCCTTTGGATCCATCTCCCACTAAGTGAAGCTATGTGATCATGCATGTAATTATCAATGTTTAGACTGTGTGTCTAGTCCCTCTAAGTAGATGGCTTAAGAATATAAATGCTAGCTAGTCCTTTATCTCTATCATTTCCTACTAAGTGAAGCTATGAACTTATACCAATATGAATGTGTGTCATATGAGATGGATCTTGAAGCCCATGAATGCTCTATAATATGATAATGTGGTATGTATAATTGAATGTATATTGATAACTAGGCAAATCTTAGCCACTTTAAAAGGTGGAGATTAGGCTTGTATGAAAGCCACTCCAAAATTGAGAACTAGGCTTATCTAAAAACCACTCCAAAATGATGCCAACCACCTATAGATGGAATAAGTCATGAAACTACCAAGAATACTTGGGTAATATACTAAAATTGAAAAGAAAAGGAGGTAAATGTGCCATACACATTGCCCCTAATCACTGGTGTTTGTAACATGGATTCTAATATAAAAGTTGTATCAACTGCCCAATCTAAAACTAAAAACAAGATCCATCATGCCGTGCATGATTCGCCCTATATCTAGATTCTTTGAGAAAAAATGTACTAAAACTACTGATTTTAAACTATAATCTAGCTAAAAAATATATAACTAAACTTACCTTTCTATTTTTTTCTATAAAATCTAAGTTTTCTACTTTTTGGATAGCAGTACCAAAAATAGGACACTTTACTATCTAATGTTGTAATCCAAGTATGGCACTCATGTCCTTTGTTATTTATGACCATTGTTCTATGTTCGTCACTATTTTATTCATTTGTTATACCTGGTTTGGGTTTTAGTTATTATTTTGAGTGTTTTAAAAACTAGTTTTTGAATGATAGAAGGCTATGATCTCTTTGACAAAACCCTTATATTTTGTCCCCTTTTCTGAGGGTAGGAATGAAGACCTATAATGACTACACTCAGAAGAAAGAGCCTTGAAAGTGTTTTATGATGAAAAATACATGATATATCAATTATAATCAAAATTATGTCTTAAGATATAGCATAATTTATATTAGATATTGGTAGTTTAATAGGAGTATGCCTAGATAGATGTAATAATGTAATAACATGTGTCGTATACTGAATTAAAACTAGAAACTTTAGTTGTTAGTTATTTGTTGTCAAGCAGGGATGGATCATGATGTCCATCATGGCATCCAAGAAATCATGATAATGCATGATGTGGATCATGGCATTGTAAATAATTGAGAAGCAACAAGAAAAAAAACATACAAGGCAAGAAGCAATAAGAATATAAAAGCGGCCAAGGGGCCAAGAAAACAAGGGACATGGGCACATGTCACTCAAATTAGAAAGCAGGCATATAAGGCATGTCCAAATTCCCACATACACATATAATTAAAAACAAGCACATAGAAGAGTACAAGAAAAGGACATTGGAAAATGTCCTAAGGCACACAAGAGACAAAATAGGAAATGATAAATGCAATCGCATCTAGCTATGTAAAGAAAGAAAGAAAGAAAGTCATGTAAATGCTAGAAATACAATCACATCTAATTGATCAAAGTAATAATGGAAAGTATGTAAAACATGGAGTAAAAGACTAGGTAAATTCTAAGAAATACGTAAGTGTTATATACTAGTGAGTGTTAATAGAATAATCTATGTAAGCTAGTAAGTAATGTACAACAACATGATAACTTCAGTGTGTGGTGTAAGAATGACATAACTTGGATAGTGTAGTCATGTATAATTCTACCCCAATGGATAGATATATTGATGTATGCCTCAAATGTATGAATTAGGATGCTCCCTCAATGGGTAAAGTGAAGCAATCAAGGATTTGGATGTCACTGCACACTCAAAGAAGATCAAGTGAAGCATGGTAACATAGATAAATTGACAAATAATATAATAGAACAACAAATGTAAGTTTAGTATGGTAGTAGAAATGTAAAGCATGGATGATGCATAAAATTGAAATGTTTTTGTTAATTTTACATATTTGAATGTTTTTTTTATTTTGACATATTTGAATTTTTTTATATTTTGATATAAACTATGTAGAATCAATCATAAGGAGACTATGTACAAGTTATCTAAGAATTTGTGTACAAGAAATTGAAAAGAAGATATGTACAATAAAGACTAAGAAGAAATGATACTAATTAATGAGTCTCATGAGAGATTCCTTATCATGGTGTCCTATATCAAACAAAGGAATCATGCATGATTTTGAAGTAGGAGGGAATAACTATGAATATGATTATGATTATTTGAATTTATTGTCAATATCTTAGAGGTCATAATAACTTGTATTATTTTACTCATCATTATCATATTGATTTTGAACCAATGGAATGATAATGTTGAATTTTGTTGTATCCAGATCTTTTCCTTTGATAAATTATGTCTGTGAATGGTTTGCCTTAGGATGTTTAATAAATCCCAAACCTTGGTGACAAACATTATCAACTACTAAAATAGTAATGATGCCTTGAGCATGCTTGCCCAACCCTTGACTTTGATAATCAAACTATTGTAGATATTTTTGTCTAAACTCATACTAATTTGAAAGTTGAGCCTCATTTTGGAGAGGTAGATCTGCATATTTTTCATGCTTTACTTGTGTTTTTGGTACTATTTTTTTCTCTAATTTTACTTTTTGATCTTTTTTAAATTCTAAGTTATGCTTTGGTAACCACTTTTGTACTATTTCAAAATTTGACCCTTTGTGAATGTGTTCCTATATCATTATGGATTGTTTGACTAATTTAATTTATATAGAGTCTTCATTAGCAATTATCTATTTTATATGTTTTTCAATGTCAAACATGAATATGTGTGATGCCCATGCATTCTATGATATGCACAATAATATATAGATCATCTCACTGGATGTAGAGGAGGTAGTTTGATCAACTTAGATTTAATTAGTTCTCTTAGTACCTCACTTGATCTCTTATTTGATCTTTGAATGCTTTTTGAATCACTAGTTGTAGAGTTACTTTGTTGTGATTTTTTGTTTTGATATGTAACATTGTTTGCAACCAATTGACTAGGTGAATGTGCATATACATAATTAGAATTAGGTTGCCTTTAAGGCTTTGATATTATAATCTAATTTTCCAATGCTTTGATCTTTTCATTGAATGATTTATTCTACATTTATAAATCTCAAATTAACTTGCTCGTACTAGTGATTTGATCCCTTAGAGTCTAAAAAATGTAAACCTTAGTTGCTTTCAATTGTACATGCAAGCACATATGTTGAAGAGGGTTTATAGAATCTATAGGCTAAATGCATGCATTAGGAACAATATTATAGTTTTTATCACCTTTTAGAGGGGTGATAGCATGGACTTAGTTAGAGGTAAAGTAGCTATCACTTCTTGGTGGAGAGGAGGAGAAGAAAATTCTTTCTTATGCATAAGATATGACATTGAAACTTGACAGGTGGTTGTTAGTTTATGAAATGGATCCTCTAAGTATGTAAGGATTTTATTCTTAATTAAATTACAAATAATAGAGAGATAGCATGTTAAACAAGTAATGAAATATGACATATTTGAATTGGTCTTAAAATAACATGTACATCTGTATTTATGTTATTTTTGAATTCATGCCAAATGAAAGGAAACAATCATATAAGAGAATCTAGAAAACTTTTCATAAGTATATCATGATTAATAAAATTAAAATATTCAACCCAATGTGCAAAAATAGGTTGAAATGGTTGTTATAGGGTCTAAAACTAGCTATGTAGGATAGGATAGTGTCATGAATCAAAATATAAATTTCATTCAGTGAAAGGATAATACCATTGAAAATAGGACACTTTAGGGTCTAGCACTATTGTCCTCTTCTATCATTGTTTTCCACACTAGTCATAGAGACTTGAGATTTTTGAGTTATGTGCACTTTTCCTATGTGATCCTACCTATGAAATTTTGAGTGTTGAATTTTGACAGAGCTCCTTATAGAGATTATTTAATCTTCAAACCCTAACCCTCCATCATTATTGATAAAATAGGATTTTGAATCACTTGAAAGGGGGGCTTAGTGTGTGTAATATGCACTAAACATGTGATCCACACCCCTTGTGTGGGCACACTACATACATACCAATACTTTGAAGAGGGATGAAGCCATATGTAGTTCTCCCACCTAATGTGCTTTGTGAAATAGTATTATACGAATGAAAAAATTTCAAATTGAGAGTGCTTGAGGTGGCTAGGGATTGGTATGAGGGTTTGAATATGTTTAAAACTATGTTGGGTGACTGTATGTAGAGAATAGGGATGTTTACCTTAGTAGTTTACTTGTATTCTTTCTTGTTTTGTAAGATTTATCACCCCCTTTATAAATGAACTTTGGATATAATTTTATTGGAAACTATTGATCATGGTTCAAATGTATTCATGCTAGGCCAACAAGATGAAAGATAGGAATCAGATGAAACTGACTGTTTGGGCTCAAAGTATGATTAGATAGGAGTGCCAAAAATAGGACACCCTAGGGTCTGATGCTATAGTACAAGTATGGTGATCCTATCCTATAGTCTTGAGACTTAGGGGGATATAATTATCCTAGGAAACAGAGTTTAGATGAGCTAGAATCAAGGTTGAGAAGTCTAGAAATGATTTATAATGAGCAAAAAGGTGTCTAGAAGGGTCATAAGAGCATTAAAGAAGGACCTATGGATATGTTGTCACAAACCACATGCAAATTATCAATTTGGACATTTTATATGACTATAGTTTTAAAGACTAATGCAAGAAGATAACCTTTTGTAATTGATGAAACAATGTCTATAGACCTCATTGGTGTCTTCTACTATCAAGATGAGGTAGTCTTCTTTATTTATTGATATCCAAATGTACAAACAAGATTTAAAATCTTGTGATAAAGAAGTTCATACTATTTAAGAACATGTACACCACTTTTTTATCAAATCAGTGCAAACAAAGAATGGAAAATGAGGTGTTGGGGATGTGCATGTAAAAATGAGTCACCAAACTTCTTAGCAATGGTTCATGAGGAAAAGATGACAAAACTTGGAATTATAAATATGAATTTTTATTACATAGAGATTAATATAACCCACCAAAATAATTTTCTATAACTCACCTCCTCCTATCCATACCAATTTGAAACTAATTGATATTTTTAACTTGTCCAAGAGAGTGATGAGACATGGGTTAGTTTTTGTCAATTTTGAACCTATCAAAGCTTCCTAATCATGTAAGTGAGATTTGGGGATCTTAATAGACACTTTTTTAAGTCTTTTCATGTGCCATAACTATTCTACAAGCCATACAACTACCTAGAACAACATGAAACTATCTAATCTTATTGGATGGATGTTGAACCTACATTTTTGTCAAATTCACAACCATTTACATGACTATTCCTAATGTGTATTACATTACATTTAATTTTTACACCTTTTTCTTAAGTCAAAAATTGTACAAGTTCATTTAATGACTCAAAAGGTTGACTAGAATGACATAGGATCTATCTAAACAAGATGAAAAATATGGAACATATATTTTACATCATTAAATACCATGAGATAAAATTTACACATTAGGAGACTATATGATAAGTTTGAACTACATAGGGGGTTGACCTAATTTGACTTGGTGTCAAATTAGTTAATAGGTAGTGCTTATTTTTTGAGATCAGCTTGATCACCATTTTTTTCCATGCTCTTGCCAATTTATAAGTAACAAAAACCACACTCTCACCATTTTAAAAGTAACCTAAGCCACACTCTCATGATTTTTATATTTAAAAAATTTTGCATCTTGTAATCCTCCATTAGGTTGAGATGTCAAAAACCCAAAAACATTCAAAATAGTAAAAAAAAACCTAAAATTTGAAAACCCCAAAAGCAACCTAAAAAACCAAAAAAAAATTAGAAAATGGGCTTAAAATCTCCATATAGATATAAATTTGTGAAATATTTTCTTGTTTTGGCATCTTGTTCATCAGTGGTCTTTGGCCCTATTTTGGGTGGTACAGTTTAACACATTTACTGAGTGGGAACCCTTTATCCAACCATGATAATTTCTAGTTTACCATTTCCATTCCTTCATTTTGCCTCATATTTATAGGATAAATACATTATATTTATGTCTACATAGACTATGTAGTTAGTGCTTGGATGTATAAGGCATATTAGGACAACTTGGCTAATAATATTATCATTCTATTTTCTTGATTTATCTAAACACTCTCACCATTTTTCAAGTATACATTTCATATTTTATTAATTTATGACTAATTATATTTTTTTTCATAATTTTTATTATTTTCCACATCCCTAGGAGAACCACATCAGCTTGAGGTCCACATGGACTATATAGGTAGTGCTTGGATGAATTGGGCATCTTAGGAAAACTAGACCAATCTTATTAACATCCCATTTTCTTAATTTATATAAATTCACTCACCATTTTATGAGTATATCTTTCCTATTTTATTTATCTATAATCAAGTCTCTTAATTTTCATCATTTTTATTCTTTCCCACATCCCTAGGAGAAACAAATTTATCCTAAATTTTGTTAGACTATGTAGGTAATGTCCACTTACATGGGGAATTTGGAGATAACTTGGACACTCTTTAATTTTTATTATATTCCCCCTTCCATTTAGGTTTTTATATTGACATGTAATTTTTACTCTAGAGCTTAAGGTCAAAATTTCCAAGAGAAATGCCTTACATTCTCACACACACAAACGGTTCACTACTTGTTTGTTTTTATTTTGTGTGTTTGTTAACAATAGTAATTTTTTTGTTTTGGTGCATTTATTTGTTGTTCTTGCTAAGAAATAGGATGATTTATATTAATTTTCTTTTATCTTTTTGATTTCTTGACTATTTTCTTGATTTTTTTCTTTCCTTTTTCTATTTTCACCTTGACTTAGTCCATTATGCTAGTAAGTTCATCATCATGGTTTTTCTTATCACGTAGTTATACTTGAGTCCATCCATTGGCATATGCCACAAATCACCATCATGATTTTTATCATTAGTGAATTGTTGTTAATTATCTATTGGATCATGGGTCATTCTTTATGCGCATTGTAGTTTGGATATTGTGGTGTTTTATACCATGGTTTATACTGTTTGGTGCAACAACAAAAATCAGGACCTGGAATTCTCATAAGTAATGTTATATTAAAATATCTACTTCTTTACTATCCTACAACTAGATCACTAAAACCATGAATAATATATATTTTACTCGTGATACATATCAATAAATGAGTATATAAAAATAGTCATAATCATTACTCAAGCATGATCAGATAACCATATCATATGCCTAAGCCTCTCATATTTACAATGCATAAAATCATAATAAACCATTCTATTCTTTGTTTTAGGCATATTTCTATCTCCCTTGACCATTTTTTGTACCATTTTATATACCATTTTCCTCAACATTCCTCTTTTTATCAACCTCTTATGCCTATAGATAAGGATATTTATTCATTTTGAGGGCCCACCCATTTTCAATTATTTCCCAAACATTCCCTCAAGGAGGAATCCAAAGTTAATCAAGCACTCTTTGAGGGATTAATATGAGTTTATCAACTCATAATTTTAAAAATATAAGAGTGAATACATCATTCTTTAATCATTATCAAAATTCTTCTTAATGAATTTTTCATTCTTTGAAAAATTGTTACCATGCCTAATGTCTCGTAACACCTTCTCAAATAGGGGTAAAATTTAGACACTTCATTTTAATCAATTTTGTGTCTAAACTGAAATGAAGATAAATGTTATTTAATCTCATTCAAATTTAACTAGAAATCATTAATGGATCTAATTTACCCACATAATTTTTGTTTTAACCCAAAATCTCAAAGACACATCTGTGACTAGGGAAATGGATTATTTTACATCATTAATACTTTATAGTTCATCTTTAATCAAATTCACCTTTTAAAAGTGTTATTACATGATAATTAAATGAATATTTGATTTAAAAAATAACATTTCAAATTTTAACATTATTCTAATTGCCAATTAATTACCTTGATTAATTAGCCTATTTATTCCTCTAATTGAAAATTCCATGAATTTGGAATTATTAATTTTACTGAAATCAAGATTGAATTATTTCCTCATGTTGGTGATGTCACTTAAGAAGTCAAAATTAAAGAGGAGTGAAAATAATCTCTTACACCCCTCTTACACACTCTTCCTCTTACACCTTTCTTACACACTTCAAGAGGACCAATGACTAAACTTTTCTTCCAGCATGCCTTCCATATTCCAAAATGGTCTTAAATGACATATATTACACACTCCATATGTGTGATAATGAGTTTTATAACTCATACTCCACCATTTATCTTGACATTAGATCAATGTTTCATAAACATCAAAAAATTCTATAAATGTAAGGGCCTTTGGCCATTATAGACAAGATTCTTCATGTAAAATTACTACATTGAATTATATAAGGAACTTCAATCGTTTCTCATGTCAAGACAAGAAAAAACAAGTGTTGACAAGGAGAGGTGATTCCCACATGTAGAACCAAGAATTTCTAAAGACTCCATAACCTACAAGATAAGCTCAACCTCTTCAAATTGGTTCTCAATAAAAATCTTCAAAGGAGGTATAAATGTTATTCTTGTCTTCTAAAATGCATTTATTTATTTTTTTTCCATATAGCTCAACATAGGGATAGGCTTGAGAAGACAGTTCTTCAGTTTTTTTTATTTTGTTCACTAATTAATTGACTAACCTCTTTCATATTTATAGTCTAAAGTAGGAACTCAAACTTAATCAGTTAAGGTCTTATGAAATCATGATAACATTGATTAGGGCAACATATACTAGAATTTTAACCTTTTGGAGCTCTTCCTAAAGTAACTCTTTTCTCCTTTAGGCCAACTAGAACTCACTTTACAAGGACTAGTTAATCCATAAAACTTTAGGCAATGCATTTGAATATTTCACCTAGTTATAAGGTTTGGTTGGTGATTATGGATAAATCTATGTTTCACTCACACATTTATTGGGATGGACTATAAAGTCAACCTTTGGCTTCTTTTAGGATTTATACATGTATCATGCCTTCTTGTCTACCTTTATTAGATTATTTTATATTTTAATATTCACATAGAGGTCATGATAATCACTGATATAATGTTATTTTTATAAAGAGGTGAAAAAAGGAAGGATGGGGAAATCACACTAGATATGATCTAATAATTCAAACTTGTGGCATGAGTGTGGATTAAGTTGTTGTACTCATAAATTTTTACTTAGATTAATCTTATAGGTAGCTACCTCTTGGTAATATTTAGTGCTAATCCTTTTCCATTGTACCATATTTCATGACCTATAATCCTTTCACTACCACTAGTATTATACTTATGGATTCATGATCAACTGCATTCTCCATATCTACTTAGGTTGCTATCATCATCCCCTACTTTAGTATTTTTTTGTAGTCAAAACTTATTTAATTTCTACCTAATCATTATAAATTATGTTTCCAATCCTAATAAATTTTATTTATCCATATTATGTGTGAGTTTAGATATGAGCATTGATTCTAGATCCTATTAGGGATCAGATAACTCAATCATGGATAAAGAGCATCAAATCACGGGGAGTGGTCCACCAAAAAACCACTATGTTTATTTGAGTGGATTGAGGTCATATGGGAGCTTTGAGACCAATGTATTAAACCTTGTGTCATATTCATTTATTTTATTTAGAACCTCTTAATAAATTCCATTTAATGCCATAACATCTTGATTCTCCACCTTCAAGGCATTAAACTCCCTTAGAAACATGGCCTTGAGGAGGGTGAAGTATGAAATTATCTTTATTAGATAAACCTTATGGTATAAAGTATGAATTCTCCTTAAAAGAGTGCTATACAAATAATACACCTTAGCTCTCATAAGACAATCTATTGAGATCTATAAACAATCTCACACCTATACACATTGTCTGAAGTGTCTTCTATTCAATAAAACTATGGGAGGTTTAGATACAAGTCATAGTATATATTTTAGACTAATGTGATAATGATTTATGTTTGGAGGGTGTTCCTTACCACAAAATTTACTTTTCCTATAACATATCCTATTTTTAGCATCTTTGGTTAGTTAAACACATGTACTAGCTATGTTGCTTCTAGTTTTAGTAGGGGTTCATGAAATAGCTGCTTAAGTGGAATATCCACTTCCACCTCTTCAAACTATTTAACAATTTGATGAAAACTATATTTTGCCTAAGAATATTTTATGAAATAACCTATCTATAAGGTTATAAATAAATCTGAAGCCTCATCCACTAGATCTAGACATTTTAGACTAGGTATGTTCCTTATAAACCCTAAGAAATTCATTGAGGCACAGGATGGTAACACCTTGATAAAGATAGATATTAGAGTAACTCAAAAAAATATGGTAAATTTAAGGACCCATTGGTAACAAGAAGTATCTACAAGAGAGATACCTAATGCCATGCAATAAGAAGAAAAAAGTGCCTAATAATTGAGTAAACCATTGAATAGGCTAAAGAAAAATATAATGGGTTGGAACAACTACTAAACAAGGAGAAAGTAGTGTAGAAAGGGTTTAATGGTAACCCTAAGAAATAAAAGTTCCTTCAACCTATGTGATAAAATTATCAGAACCCAATGTAGCCTCTTGGACTTGATTGATGTGAAAAATGATGATATAATGAGGAATTTAGAGGTCCCAGATGATGTGTTCATTGAAATAGATAAATAATATATAAGGCCCCATGATGAGTTATAATAATCCTAGTTTTAATGTACTGAGTGACTAAAATATTATTAGGGTGAAATAAATAACCTTGCTAATTATGTATTCAATGCATAACACTTGTATGAGATTTTTTTTGAGAAATCAAAGATAATCTAGTCATGATTGTCCTCTTAAAAATAGGAGTAGAGAGATTTGGCTATGATGGTCTACATGAATAAAAATAAGGAGGAACAATCATCTTTAATGAAAGAGGCATAATCCATAGTAATGAAAATAAGCACTATAAAAAGGGAATTAGAGTTATAATTTTCAAAGATTTAGGGAAAAACCTTAGATGAAGAAAGCCTTCTATAAGTATTCCTAAAATAAGGGTTGGGTAATCTTGGAGAGATAAAATAATAGTTTGAACCCTTCCACATTATGATTACTAATATCCAAAGAACAAACACTAAAACAAATAAAACACGAGATAATTTAACTTACCATGCACTGGTGGGATGAATTTCAAAGATATCTACGTGAAATAATTCCATATATTTATGTTCCCTTATTAGGAAATAGTCCTAACATGGGGTTTTTTACATGTGGTAAATGACTAGTTACTATTTACCATGTGTTAGTTACCACATTTATATATGCAAATTTATTACAAGTTAATTGGTTAAACAAATATATTATTGTTAAAAATATGTTTCATATTTTGGCTAGTTGGTTAGTTTATTGAGTTATTATCAAGATCATAATATCCCCAATTATAGGTAATAACTTATTATTTAATGTAATGATATTTGAATTAATAAAAGTTTATTGTTGAGACTGATTAAATTATATGTTTTAGCCTTCAACTCTAGCCTGATAAGGGCTAACTTCATTATGTGGTATCAGAGTAGGCACCTTGATGGGACCTCTCTGTGTTCACTTCCATTATCTTCACATCCCATGGAGTGTATTAACTAAAGTTACAATGTAGACAATGTGTAGTAGTTGTTACATCTATATATTTTCTTAAATTTTGTCAAACCCTTGTATTATAGACCATATGCGATTTCTTGCCAATCACCATCCATATCCATTATCTTTTTACAATTTACCATTATTTCTATAGTTTTATCATTTCCATTTTTGTTCATGTGTGCATTTGGAAAATTGAAAAATAAAAAATTTAGACACACACACACACACACACACACACACACACACACACACACACACACATATACATAAAAATACATATATATATGTATATATATACATATATATATATATATATATACACACACACACACACAAACATATATATATACATATACATATATATATATATATATATACATATATATATATATATGTATATATATATATATATATATATGTATATGTATATATATATATGTGTGTGTGTGTGTGTATATATATATATATATCTGTATATATATATATGTATGTATGTATATATATGTATACACACACACACACAAGAAAAGGATATATGTATATGAAAAAAAATACATATAACCTTGCTAAAAACAAGATATATGTATAGACCATGTGCGATTTCTTGCCAATCACCATCCATATCCATTATCTTTTTACAATTTACCATTCTTTCTGTAGTTTTACCATTTCCATTTTTGTTCATGTGTGCATTTGGAAAATTGAAAAATAAAAAATTGATATATATATATATATATATATATATATATATATATATATATATATATATATATATATGTATGTATGTATGTATGTATGTATGTATACATACATACATACATACATATATAAAAGAAAAGGATATATGTATATGAAAAAAATACATCTATATATATTGGTTTACAATATCTTTTTGTATGTTTTTTATTTTCCAAATATTTGGAAAATAAAAAATATTATATATATTCTATAAATTATTGCATAGGGTCATATAATTATTGTATAAGGCATTGAAGGATGTAATAGACCATATGCATTATGGATAATAACATTACATATGGGGTGTATTAGCTATTAACATGCATGATTGGATTTTGTAGTTCAATATTTATCCTATGTTGGATCACATTTAAATTTTTATCTCTGTGTTTGGAGGCTTCCTGACCTCATTGCTTATCCATGGAAAAGTTAACCACTACCCAACTAATTTTGATTTGGCTCATGGACTAACAAATATGCTCTCAATTGTTTTCTTATTCCTAAAAAGATCCATTCTTGACATGGACCACCTAGATCCTTGGTGACCCAACTTGACATTACATTGTAGTCAAGATTTGCATTAGAGATCTTTATTATATAACCTCATTTATCTCCTATTTATCTCATGGCAATATCCACTTTTGAGTGCTTCTCCTGATCTAAACCTCTAAGGATGCCTCCTATGAGTTGCTTGAAAACTCAAACTCAATCCTACAATTTTAAATGGTGGGTTGTAACAACTTCCTTCCTAGAATTATAGAAATCTTCATGACCATTCTCATGGCTTTGAACATTCTATTTTGTTTTTCATTCATTTTAGCATAAGATCCCTCCATCAATCTCCTCCAAATGGTGATGGCATAACTTCATCCATTCCCAATGATAAAGAAAGATACATATTTTAGGGTTTTTTATTATCCTTTTTATATTTTATAATTTTTATTAGGGCCTTTAATTTAGGTTTTAGAATATTTTTTTAAATCTAATTCATAGTCATTAAATCATATCTTTTAAATTTAAGTCCATGATATCTTGTTTTAGTAAAATTTGTTTCTTTTTAGGTATTGTGTTTTAGTTTTGGTTTAGTTTTAAAGCATTTGATTTGATTATATATTTTTATAGTTGTGAATTTTATTTTTGGTATGGATATGGTTTTTTATGTCCATGATATATTGTTTTTAGTGAAATTTGTTTCTTTTTAGGTATTACATTTTAGTTTTGGTTTAGTTTTAAAGCATTTGATTTGATTATATATTTTTATAATTGTGAATTTTATTTTTAGTATGGATATAGTTTTCATTAAGTTTTCTTTTGTTACTTTTAATTCATGGTCTTTTTGTTTTAACAAGTGGTTTTAAGTTTTATTTTATATCAAGTTGATTTTTAACGTGTCACTATTTTAAGTTAGTCATGTATTTAGATATTTAAGTCTATTTTATTTTAATTTTATTATATTTAAATTTAATCATTACAATAATTTATAATTTATGGGTCTTATCTATAGGTTAGCTTTTATAGCTAAGTTTTTTTTAAGTCTTTATGTGTTTATAATATAGTAGCCAGTTTTTTAATAATTCAATATTCAATTGAACTTTTTTTTGGTATAGTTATAGTAAAAGAGACAAGTTTTAGTATTAGTGTCATATTTGAGAGTCAATTCCTTTTTAAGTTATGATATTTGAATAAGCCTAGAAAGATAATCTTCAATAAGAATGGATTTTCAAAATTGCTTGTTTATAATCTAATGCACTATTGGTTGAAATAGACATTCAAATTTCTCACCCCATGTTAGTGTACCTTAGGTGTTATACGAGTAAAAAATATGTATATTAGTCCCTTTTTAGTCCAAATGATATAAAATAAATCATAACAATACACTAGGACCGAACACTCTTTCTTAAGAACTAGGGAGACCATAACACAATAAGTAAAATAAAAAAATAAAGATAAAGACAATACAATTTTTTATCTCCTTTGTTGAATTTGATGATTAATTTTTGGAATAAGGATGTTCATGATAATCCTATGATGATTTGAGTCTTCTAACAATGTTCTTCCATGGTGGTATCATATCTCTAATAGTCACTTGTGGCTTAGTGTGAAGCTTGGCATAAATTGGGCATTATAACACTACTATCAAAGGCTTTAAGAAGGTATTATAGAAGAATAAACCTACACACAAAATATTGTTAGAGTATTTTTTTGGAAATTATATTTATATCTAAAATAACTAAATCTAACCCTATGGAGGTTAGGTTAAATTATAACTTGGGTTGAGTCAGTCTAACCCTAGGTTGGATCAAAGAACTCATGAAATCTCGGCACCTTAGTTTCAGATAATTGTGAGGCATCAAAACCCACTTTAGATATTTTTTAGGTTTACTCATATTTTTGGAATATTTCAGAAGTAATAAATCACTTTATTACCTCCTTTGACCTTTTGAATTCATATTTGGCTAAAAATTCCTTTTTTGGTAAATGAAATTCACTAATTTGATTTGGATTTTTTGTTTACGCTAGTTAATTAATATTTTCAATATAATTAATCTTTTTTAGTAGTTTTTGGATTTTATAAATTGTTTTAAATGTTTTTAATCAATAGTTTGATAGGCCAAAAGTGCCAAATTACTAGTTGTAATTTGACTAGGGTTAAAACCAAACTAGGTTTTTTGCTTCATATAAGGTAATATGCCAAATAAATTAGCCTCATCATGTTTATGGCTGATTAAATCCATTACACAGATGAATTTTGGAAATTAATGTTATTTTAAGGCTTAGACTATGTTTTTTGCTAGAAATTATACTAAATCCTAGTTTAGGCATGAAAGTGGCCAAAATTAAGTGTTTATAGTTTGCCCCTATTTGAGGTGTTATGATACACGGGCATAGTAACATATTTTCAAAAAATGAGAAATTATTTAGTTCAAATGGTTCATACCCCAAAGGGATATTGATAAACCCTTGATTCCCCTTAAGGGACCAAGCGTCAAAATAGAGTCAGTGAATGTTCCCTCAAAATAGAGAAAGTGACATGATATATATGGTAGAGGGGGTGGGATAACTAAATTATCCAAAGGTGGTTAAAAATAGTAATGGGGTTGGATTCATTTATTTTCCCAAATTTAGTTATAATTATTAATAAAAGGTGTGACACTAGTTTTCCCAAATATAGTTATAAGTAGTGGCATGGATCGTTGCCCTAGTAGGGTGATGGGACAAATACTAGTGTGCCCAAAGATGGTGATAATTAGTAGTGAAATGGGAAAAAATATTTTTCCCAAAGGAAGTTATAATAAATAATGAAAAGTGGGAAACACTAATTTTCCAAAACACAATTATAATCATGAATAAAAATTAGGAAACACTGGTTTGCCCAAAGGTAGTTATAATTAAAAATACAAACAATTACCTTAGGAGGGTGGGTGGAGTAGGTAATAATAATGATTTGATTAAAGGTAGTTATAATCATTTAGACATTTAGACTGAATGATTTAAAATAAGAATTCCATAGAAAGTCAAGATATATCATTGATCAATCACAAAAATAATTAACTACAACAAGGCAAATTGGCAAGGGTAGCTTATGCAAAAATTCCATAAAATGGGTTTATGATGAGCTAAAAAAGTATAACGACACATTTTAAGACTAAATGTGAGTTTGAATATGCATTTTCAAACAAACATGGGATATAGGTTGAAAAATAATGTTGTTAAATATGTGTCAAAGGAGGCCCAAAAACATGGTCTGGTTACAGTACAACCAAAAAAATGTATGTATTATTAAATGGCATGCAAATCACACCATGGGTGTGAAAAATACCCTTATTATAACACACAAAAATAACTATAGGCCTTTGGGGGTAAAAATTCATTTTTTTGGTTACATATTCACCCTAGGGTGAAAAATAATTCATTTTCACCCTAGCTTGTTGAGAAATTTAGCTCTAGTTTTTTACATGTATTACTTAGAGAAAATGGCCCACAAAATATCTCAATGACAAATATCAGAGTGAGTGAGGAACACATGCAACAACCACATAATGGGGCACTGATAAGTAACCCTAACTTTGTCATTAATTATCATTTATTGTCATTAATTACATGTTTTAGGTTGAATATTGTTAAAGTTACCATTTGTGTGAGAGGGAAAATCATGGATTTACCAAGGAAAGTCGTGAATTCAAGTGAAAATGACACCTTTAAAAATAGTGACAATGCCAAAAATGGTAGAAATCACTGAAATGGTGATTTTGCCCATTTTTAGGT
Source organism: Torreya grandis (assembly GCA_037957365.1). Classification (NCBI taxonomy): domain Eukaryota; kingdom Viridiplantae; phylum Streptophyta; class Pinopsida; order Cupressales; family Taxaceae; genus Torreya; species Torreya grandis. Next base: position 1,178,329 of record JARHVA010001760.1, read on the forward strand.
GAAGTCACTATTTTGTGAAAATGAAAATGACATTTTCACCTAGAAATACATAAAATCACCTAAACAATGACTTTGCCATCTAGAAAATAATGACTTTGATTCATAATCCACAAATAACTAATTTTGGGGACTTGAAAGGGTTCCAACCTCTAAAAGAGGGTCAATTAAACTAAATAGGCTTAAGCTTAGGCTTAACTAGTTGCATGTTTTTAGGATGACATTGAATTTTTTATTATAAGAGTGATTAGATATTCTTACCTATCACAAGAAATGATCACACCATCTATGGACTCCATAGATTTGGACAAAGGCCATGGTTGCCTTATTATAGATGTTGGATCTCCATGACATGGCACATATGTTAGTCATATGGGATGATCAATCTTATTTGAGTGTGCTAATAGAGCATTGGCTTAGTGAGACATTGCCCTTTCACTTGGTAACTAGGAAGACCACTATCACACTTAAGGATATATGGTGTATCTTAAAGCTATTGATGCACAAGAGATACTTGTTTTAAACACCACTGACATAGCTGTAGGTGGTTCTCAATGATATATAAATTTATTAGGGTATTTAAATAGTTTAGGAGAAGGTATATATATATATATATATATATATATATATATATATATATATATATATATATATATATTCAACCAAATGATCCACCTACTAGGGATCCATAACCACTAGATTTAATTGATCAAGAGTTTGTTATTGTTATGGCCATTGTCAGTGACATCTTGATGCCTAATAAGAGTGAATGATATTTATATATGGGCCTTGATGGAATTTTTAGGAGAATGATATAGGATTTAACACAATTTTCCTAGGGACTAGCTATTCTAGCATAGTTATATATAGATTTACACCTAATAGTGTACTAGGGTAGACATAGTATCAGAGCCTACACACTTCTCATGGTCTGGTTCTAGGAACACATTGTGATTGAGTGACTAGTTGAGATGTGTAGGATGTAATATCTTGATGATCCAATAGTTTATGGTTGGGCTCATATATGAGCCAATAGGCATGGGAATAGAGGAGACATCCCCTTTTATCATCATATGTTTAATGATTTAACACCATAATTCTTCATTTAGAGGTCATACATGACCTATCATCTGTAGTTGTTTAGGGATAGGTTATATATGGGATTCATGACCAATAGATGACTTTTGACTAGGAGATAATCCAACATTATAGAGGAGTACCACCCTGATCATGTACTGAGTCAGTTTAGTTATACATAAGATGTGCCTGAGGGGCCATAGTGGTTTTTACACATGTGATATGAGAGATTATCTAGATAATCTTGAGATCTTAATGAATGATCCCATGATGATATATATTATCATAGCATGGGTTTTATAGGCCTATGTAGTAAGAACCATAGATGGAAGGGTCACTCTAAATTTTATACACTGGTGGGTACATGTGTGCCCTTTGAGGTTGATAGCTCCAACACCAACAAGGGGTTAGGTACCTATGGACATCAAGGAGATAGAGGTCAAGACATTGAGTAATAATTATGTCACTTGGTAGGTTAGTGAGGCTATGGATGATGAGGATGATGATGCATTTTATGGAGGAGATGATAGAGGATATTGTGATAGAGATGATGGAGATGAAGGGCTAGATAGGGGCTAAATGTGATAATACTACATCCTAGTTTAGTAATGGTGGTAGTGGTAGAGGTTAGTTTAGGCTAGTTAGGGCCATTGATAACATAGGTAGATCCAAGATAGATAGGGCCTTTTTGGATGGACACAATAAGTAGGAATATTTGCATGCTAGAGTAGGAGATTAGTGCTTAGATATGGGAGATTACAGGGTTACATAACTAGCTATTCGAGTTTTGGAGCATCTTAGGAATGATGGATGATGACATGACTTAGATATAGACTAAGAACACATTGATAAATGGAAATATGGATAATATGGTGTAGATATAAATCCAACTCATAATAGAGAGAGATCAAGATATTAATGAGTGGGATCAAGAATTGGCCACTATGAATATACTCAAATGAGAGTGGGATGTGACTCAAGGAGATAATACATAATCCATATTCTCATATATTATTTTGGAGAGCCTTAAGGTTAAGGAAGAGATGGTCTCTTATTATAGGTGAACCTATGAATTTACCATGCCAAAGGATAAGTAGGTTATTATTTTTGACATATGGGATGCATAGAAGGTAGAGAGCAGATCTAGTCAGTCTCAGATTGGGACTCATGTTTCAGGTGCCTTAGGCTAGTTTATTCATTAGCCACAACCACCTATACCAATACCATTATGTCCTCCTATAGATAAATATCCCATGGACATGTAGAGCTATATTTGATCATAGGGATCTTAGCATTTTGGCATAATTTTGGCATATGGAATTGTACCCATTGTATTGGAATTCTTATACATTTTTTAGACACCATCATGATATGTATATATACTTTATGTATATGAAATTTAAGATATATTTACATTAATTTTTTTCTTACAAGGTTGATGTACATGTATATGATATTTTTGATATATATACCATGCCATGATTATTATCTTGATTATCTCATGCTTAACATTGATTAACATTATGGATTTTTAACATTGCTAATGTATTCTATATTCATGTATTGGTTATGCTAGGTTTATGAGATTTTATATTGGTTATCATTTGATTATATTGTATGACTCATATGGATGTTTATTTAGAGATGTTAATCTATATAAACACATAATGAATCATTTGTTGCTCCTATTTATTACTCATGTATTTAAGCATGTGTTTGGGTATTTGGTTGGTTTTTTAAGATATAAATACAAGTGACCACACCATATTCTAACAAATTTTTATTTGTTAGGTTTTTATACTAGAATACCTTCTTGATGCCTTTGAGAATAGTGTTATAATGCCTAATTTATGCCAAGCTTCACACCAATCCACAAGTGACTATTGGAGAGATGCTACCACCATGAAAGAGCATTACTAGAAGAGTCAAATCCTCATAGGGTGAGAAAAAAAATACTTATTCAAACAAGTAATCATTAAATTTGACAAAGGAAGTAATAAATTTTTATTTTCTTTATCCGTATTTTTTGATCTTACTTATTGTGTTATGATCTCCCAAGTTTTTAGGCAAGAGTGTTTATTCCTAGTGTATTGTTAAGCTTGAAGTTTTGACACTTAGACTAACAAGGGACTAATTTACATATTTTTTACTCTTTAAAAACCTAAAGTACATAATTTCATGTTTGATGGGACCACACATCCCATATGGCTAAGGATAATAATATGCTAAACTTAGTTTTACTAGCAAATGCTTTTATTTCTTCAAGTTTAGATTTTTAGCCTTGAAATATATGTCATTATATTTTAAGTAAATGATTTCTTCACCCTATGTAATGGTAGATTATCCATTCCCATTCTTGTTTTAAATCTTTATTTATGTATAAATGATGACTTTATAATGATGGCTTTGACTTGATAAATGGTAGATTCGATTTGTAGAATTGATGGCTTTGCCATTATTGAATGGTGGCTTCATCATCTAAAATTAATCTCTATTTAACCTTTTTACATCTTATTTTAGTAGATTCACTTGACGTAATCATCATATTTACCCTTCTGAATGGAGGTTTCACCAAATTTTCTCTCTGTCTATGTGTTTGTAGAAAATTAGTGGGTTTTTCCTACAAAATGATGGCTTCGCTTTGTGTTTTCCTAAAACCTAAGAGATATAAATGGATTGTTGTTTACTCGCTTGATTTCTAGATTTTAGGAAATCAAACCCCCTAACATTTTTTAAGACTTAAGGTGGAGAGGGAAAATATTAAAATACACTTATTTACATTTGTATTTTAGTTGCTTTCAAAGTTTTTACAAGTGCAAATATGGCCAAGGGGACAAAATTTTAATCATGCTTCAATTTGGTGTTATTAAAAGGAACATACATCTTAGTTAGATATCTTAATGGTTATTTCATTTTATGTTTGTTTTCTATTAGATAAAATTCAAATTTCATTAGATTATTTTCTTTGTTTGTGGTAAATTAGAAACTATTACGTGTATGTTATCCATTGTCCCCTTTAGGGAACTCAATTGACCAAAACCACTTAGTTTATTGTCATTGTTTATAAATTTGTGTCAAAAATAATTTCATGTATGATATCCCCAAGATCTGAGCGACTTAGGTGATTAGAAAATGACCTATAAAAGTATTTCCATTTTTATTTATTTAGTTTTATGTATTTATCTTATAGGTGGTAGTTCATCACCTCACCACAAGTTATTTAGGGGTACATTGACTTGAGGATTCATCTCCCAACATCATACTAACCCCATTATATGATGGGGTAAAAATTGAGAAAACCATTGGATGTTATAGTGGTGAGTGGTTAGCTTGACCATCCTAATAGATACTTGGGCCATGTGGGTATATAGACTTCAAAATTCACGAAGAAGTACATAGATGTATTCGTTATGCAAAGTATTAAACCATTACAAAACAAGATAGGTAGTTTGGACTCAATTGATGTGATTATAACCTTGTGTTAGCCACACTTGGGACTATTTAGTGCATTAAAGATTTATATATTTTATTTAACCCCAATTTATATATAATTTCTTGCCAAATGACAAGTTTTCCTCACTCTAAATTTTTATCATGTACCAATGCTTGAGAGATAGAGGAGGGCATAAAAACTCTACCTAAACCTATACTTTAATTTTTATATTTAAAATTAATTCCTCACAAGCATTGGTATATTAGTGGAAACTTTAGTAGAATCTTCACACATCTATGCCAATTTTAGATATAGGTGAGCCATTAGTGTTAATTATATTTTTGTTTCATTTACATGTGTGTTTCTAGACTTAAATATTTGTTTGTATTATCACATCAAAACAAGTCCAAAGTGTCACATTATTTTCATACCCCTTCAACTTAAAAGGTGTTACTCTATCTATTTTATGTCATATTTTTCCTTAGAGATTTGTTACAAAACCATTTGTGTGTCACTTACTTAAATGGGGCATCATTATGTTTTCCATTTCATCCTAAACATTTGCCTTGGATTTTTTAGTCCAAAACCATTATCATGTCATTTGTGTGGAGGAACATTTTTACACTACTTAAATTGTCTCAAATATCTTGTTGCTTTTGAAAGCATGTTCTAAACCATTGTTATACCTATCTTGTTTTAAATGCATGGTTACACAACCCATTATAGTCCATCACTTTTGCCTTAGAACATCTTATTCTTTTCACATTAAATCTAAAACTCAACCTTTTGAAGTGCAAATCCTAAACTAATCAATTTTACATCAAAGCTTCATCTAATTTGGCTTAGGTTGTTTACCTTTTGTGTTTAGATTATGTTACTTGGGTTGATTTCCTATTTTATCTAAAATACCCCTTGCCTATACCTAGTGGTTGTTGTTTATCTTGTACCTTGTTTGAGAGTCTTTTGAGCCAAGTTGTTTCCACATGCTTTATTTGAAGTTTGTTGTGCCAAATTCTGAGTGTCCTATTTTCATTGTTCCAAATGTCTCTTAAAATATCAAGTCTTAGTGAGCCAATTACCAAGTGTCATCCAGTCCAAATTCCTTAGTTTAGTTTGTTTTTGAGTTGTTATTTGAGTTCTTTATTCTTGAGTCTAGCCTTGTTTTTCCCTCTAATGATATAGACACCTTTGAAAAAATCATTGTTATCCTTTGATCTTAGTTTACAATTGTTGTCTAGATACTTTGGTCATTGATTATAACCACCTTTGGTAAAATTATTACCTTTTCCATATATAAATTTTGAGCATATTTGTTACTTTTTCCACTAATTATAACTACCTTTGGGTAAATTCGTATCATTTTGTTAGATTGATTTCAATTTTCTTAAATCCTACCTTTGCATAGTTTATTTGTTTTACTGTTTGGGCCTCTTTTACAAAGCCAAAGGTTGTTTATTTTTATACCTTAGTTTTTTTACCTTTAGACCTTTATTTTTCATGAGACCTATCCATAGATCTTAGCATGCCTTATTACACATATAGCGAGACTATGTATAATTAGGAGTACAAGAAATTTATGACTAGTGACCCTTTATTTTAAGACTTATATGATGATGACATAATTTATGAGATATATCCCTATCCATCTTATAATATTTCATATGTTGAATAAAGTTTAAACTTATTAGCATAGTATGTGGTGATGTCAACTTCTTATCCAGGCCCTCTTATTTTAGCCTACATTAACAACCAAGTTTTGTAACACCCAAGGATTACCATTCCAAACCCTTGTCCTTTGGCCTACATTAGAAACAAATCTCCATAGTGACAAAGAATTACCATTCCAAGCCCTCATCCTTTGGCCTATGTTACCAACCAAGCTCCAAAACACCCAAGTATTACCATTTTAGGCCCTCTTCCTTTGGTTTGCATTAGCAACCAAGCTCTTCAATGCCTAAGGATTACCATTATAGGCCCTCATCAATTGGCCTAAGTTAACAACTAAGCTCAGTAACACCCAAATATCATCATTCGAAACCATCATCCATTGGCTTGTGTTAGCAACCAATCTCTATAGTTACCAAGGATTACCATTCTAGGCCCTCATCCTTTGGTTTGCATTATCAACCAAGCTCTATAACACCCAATGATTACCATTCTAGGCCCTCATCCCTTGGCCTATGTTAATAACCAATATCCACAACACTAAAATATTACCATTCCAAGCCCTCATCTTTTATCATGCATTCATAAGCTCCATAGTTCCCAAGGATTAACATTCTAGGCCCTCCTCCTTCATCCTACATTAGTAACCAAATTTTGCAGTGCCCATTCATTACCATTCTAGGCACTTCCACATCTAGTAGCTCATTATCTCAACAAGGTTTCACACTTACAAATAGATAGAGAATAATTACCATATTAGACCCACAACTAGTATTTTTCAATCCCATATTATATGAACCTATTTACAAAGATCTCATTATTGAATCATAGATAATTATTTATCCATTTCCAACCTTCCCCAACTTTATAAAATCCAAGGTGGTCTTTGAGACACAATAGAGCCAATCATTACCTCTCTAAGAGCCATCATTTAAATAAAAAGATATGTCTAAATATGAGGTTTTACAAACAAATTTAAGCCAAGGCAAATAGAACCAATCAATTTAGGATAATTTTTGTAAGCACCTATTTGTGATGAGTTAACCTATGTTGAATTACCATTTAAGCCTTTCCCTTTCTTTGAGGAGCCTCACTTTGACAAGCCAATCTCTATGAAATTGCCTATTGACCTTTCCATTTAGCTGAAGAGTCTCAATTTGACAAGCTATCCTTTATTTATTCACCCCCTAATGATTATAACTATCTTTGGGAAAATCAATATTTTGACCAATGCCCTATTTTTAAGGATTCTCACTTTGACAAGTTAGTCTCTATGGAGTTGCTTGTTGACCATTTTGCTTTTGTTGAAAACCCTCACTTTGACAATCTAATCTCTATGGAGTCCTTATTATCTTATACTATTTATAAATATCCCATTGTTCAACCATAGGACATTAGTCATCCAATACCAAACATTAAACATAGTATATTTGTTGCCACACCAGATGAATAACCAACATTAAATTTAGGTTCTATTTTTGAATTGATATCAGATTTAACATCAAAAACATAATCAACATCACTCTCAACATTATATTTAGAGTCCCTTGAGTCATACTTAGATTAAGAATCAGAATACATTCATGACTATTACAACATTGGTTAAACATGCCTTATAGATCAATTTAAATATATTTGTGATCCTTCTAATATTTTTTAGGATGATTACTTCAGCATCAACACAATTTATCCTAGTATATTATATGAGGATTTTACTACATCTTCCCATTCCATTTGCCATTAACACCAACTAACATAGCCATTATATTAACATTCCACCTCCCATAAATGTTGGTTGGGATAGAAAAAATAACATATTATTAAACTGCATCTATGGCAACATATCAATTACATAATATTAGGGGGAACAAGACCACATTCATATAGAAGAAGAAGAATTTCCTAGTGAAACATTTTTGGAGACTCTAGGGGGAAATCAAAGTCCAAACTTAGTATCTTCTAATGAAACATTATTTGGGCACTAAAATACAATCAAATTCAAAATTTAATGTTTGTTAATGAAACCTTATTAGAGCTGATATAAGATAATTAAGACAAATTTATTGGTGAAAACCTCTTTGAGGCACCGATAGCTGAGCATAATAATTATTCAATGCTTGATGAAGACATTATTAAAGATAACATTAGTACAACTTCCAATCCATAACATAATCAAATGGTAGCATCTCTTTTTCCTAAATAATAAAAAAATATGGTGGTCCTATCAAGAGAATATTCAAAAGTCTTTGGCCCCACCACAAATAAAATTATGTCAAATCTAGAATTAATAACATTGTGTGTGCCTAAAGATCCCAATCTTGATTTGATTCCCAACTATTATGCATTCCATCATAATACATTTATTCATTCAAGACCTATATTAAATTTATATATCATACCTTTTAGCCAATGTTTATCCCTATTTACCATCCTTGGCTATACTTTCCTTTATAAAGGCTATGAAGACATCTCATCTAAAAGTTTGGAAGAAATAAAATCAATGACCAATGAAGATCAAAATAGAATTATTGGAATCCAAATCAGCAATAATTTCTTGATAGAACAACTATTTAGAAGAGGCGTGGGCTAGGAATTTCCATAATTGACCATTCTATTGGTATCATATGTTAATCAAGATAATCATCTCCAAATCAATATGAAAAATAAAATAATTTAATTTACCTTGACCTTGTCATTGTTTAATACCTTGCCATTTACCTTACATTGTCACTTGAAGGCAACCCTATTACCATTATAGCCCATTATCCAATCTATTTGTATCATATGTTGATTACGATGTGCATCTCCACATCAACAAGAATAACATAATCATTTATTATGCCTTTCCATTTTCCTTACCATTTCCCTTGCCTTTTACATCATCTTACCATTCTACCATACTCTTAACCCTTCACCACCAATTATTTTTAATTAACCCCAGTCACAGTTGGCCTTGGTTCTAATTCATTTGTACTTCAGGAACATTTAGTGGCTGAGAATAGTTTTGATTCTAGTAATTGTTTCATAATTACATGTTTGAATGGCAGTATGTGAGAATAATGTGACATCGATCTTGGCAATTGCATATTTCATTGTTTATTACATTTTCACCTTGTTCTACTAATTATAGATAATTATGGACAAATTATTACCATTGACTATTTTCCATTAATTACTAATTATAACCACCTATCAAAAAATTATGTACAAAACCTTTACCATGCATTGGTGCATCACCTTTCCATTACTATTATCATTTGTATTACCATTTGCATTTATCTAAAAAAATTTGGTACTTAGTCAGATTCCATTTATGAAAGTGGAACTATATTGACTTGAGGTCTTATGGGATTATTTATGAAATGATTGATTCACATTGAGGCATACTCAATCACCCCTTTGCCACACTCTCACCATTTTACATGTATTTTAAGTTTGAATTTTCTCATCATTTTACAAGTAACTTAAGCCACATTCTCATCATATAATTCTTGATTAAGTAAAGATTCCTATAAAATTATATATATTTTTGAAATAGTTTCAAAACCCTTAAACATTTGTAAAGACATCTACAAAATCTTAAAAAAACATAAAATCATGAAAATTGGCTTAGAATTTCCATGTGATATATAAATTCATCATTATGTTATGGGATGGATCATCTTATCTATTCAGTTTATTTCTAGGCCATGTTGGTCTTTTTCCTCCCATTTTTGGGAGAACTACATTGGCCTAAGGTATACATGGACTATGTTCATATCACTCCGATACATGGGGTATATCAGATTAGATCAACCACACCTTCCTTTGTTTTTGACCATTTTTTACCTTAAGGATTATAGGACTCCTAATTATTTCATGAATAATCACTTGTCATTTGATTTCCCCATCCTTATTAGCCTTAGTTGTATGCTCTCACCATTTTGTGAGTTAATGTTGAGTATTATGTATTTAACTTTGATACACTAATGACCACTTGGTCTTTCTTACACTCATTATTTTGTGAGCCATTTCTATTTAAATACTCACCATTTTATGAGCAACTTCATTTTATGCTCTTACCATTTTATGATCTCATTCCAATTCCAAGCCTTAGATGTAGTAAATACTATGAATTACTAATTAAATTAATTTGTGGATACTCAACTCTTATATTTTAGTGTAGTTTTAGCCTAAGACATAATATTTTACTTACGTGATTTGTTTATGTTGACATTTTAATGACTATGAAATGCCATCCTTTCTTTTCTCATGCACTCACCATTTAACAAGATTGTTTTTATTTTCCTCTACACATTAATCATATTTTCTTATCATTCATTTTATTCTATCCCATATCCTAGGAGAACTACATTTGGCATGAAGTTCACATTGGATCTTGTGTCCATGGAACTATGTAGGTAGCATCTACTTGCCTAGTGCATCTTGAGTCAGCTTAGCTAACCCCTCCTTTTCTTCTATTCCCTCCATTTTGTTTATGTTATTTTTTGTCTCCTAGGGCCTAAGGGCAATATGTTTGTCATTTTATTTGTGTTTTTTTTAAGTATCATATGGACCAAGAGTAATATTTATGTTATCTTGTTTGTTTTTTAATCTCCTATAGCCTAGGGTCAATGTTTGTCATCTTGTTTGTGTTTTTGTTTCCCTATGGCCTAAGGGTAACCTTGTGCCCTTTTTACTATGTTATTTTACTAATGTTGTTACTACCTATCTTAAGGGTAACCCTATCACCAAGAGTAACACCTCTAATACACATGAACAAATAATTTGTTTTCTATTTGCACTAACATTATGATTAACCATTATTTGTGTGTTTTTATTTGTTTAGCTTAGTTTGTCCATTTTTATGTGCTTAGAGTAGTTTTTTTACTTCACTTTTTTTTTGCTTTGGATTTTTAGTTGTTTTGATTATTTTATGGATTTTGTTTGTTTATTTTTATTTATTTATTCTTTATTTTTGTTTTGTTTATATTATTTATTTGTTCATAGTTATTTTTTTTGTTTACTTAATATAATTGTTTTGTACCCAACACCCCTCATTTTTCCATAAAGAAATAGGGACCCATTTTTTTTATATTATTGTCTTGATTTTGAGCCCTATTTTCTATGTGTTTATGCAATATCTGGGAGATCATGATTTGGCCACTTATATTTTGAAAATATGGAATTGATATTATGTTTTCATAGACTAAATTTTTTGTTCTATCAATTTTGTTACTTTGGGCTTTATGTTTTTGGAATTATGTTTTAGGGAGTATATTTGCTATTGTCTTGGGACTTATCCTATTTTGTCTTTGTTAGGGTTTTGTCATGTATGAATTCTTGTGGGCTTATCTTTATTGGAGAGATTATTGTAGATATTTTATCTAAAATAATTCCTCTAATGGAATTGATCTATGGAATTTTATGTCACAAGCATTTTGGCCAATGTAAATGACATTGCCCTTTTAACCCCTTTGAACCTACCCTTTAGCCATTTATGAGATTACCCATTAGCCTTATTGAATTAGATCTTTTGGGACTTTATTCATGGATAGATGACCTATAAAGTGGACCCTTTGGATTGCTTGCTAAATTACCCTTTAGCATTTCAAAATTACCCTTTGAGACTTTTGAAGTGCCCTTTTTGCCTTACCAACCTACCCTTAGAGCTTTGTGAAATTGTCCTTTGGCATTTTTATTGTGGCCATTTTTCCCAACAAAATTATTTTGAGACTCTTGAAATTTCCCTTCAGCCCCTCTACACATTTCCTTCAGAACTTTTGTCTTGCACCCTTACCTTTCAAGCGTTTCCTTCAAAAAATTTATCCAAGACACCTTCATTAAGACTATAGAATTCCTTAAAACATTTTTTTAGATAGAATAAAGACCCTTTAGGAGAATTTTTACAAACATTTTATCTAAAATAATTCCTTTGATGGAATTCCTTCAAAAATTTAAAAGTAACCCTTTGCTTTTGACTTACCCTTGAATGTTGTGTTAAGGACACACACTTTAAACCTTTTAAAGATACCTTTTTGCCTTTTAAAATTACCCTTTGGGACTTTTTTAAAGGACCTTTCCCATAGATACTTATCCTATGAAGTAAACCCTTTGGGCATTTTCACCATGAAGTGGATCCTTTGGCACTTTTAAAAATAACCTTCAGGAATTTTGTCTTGAGAACTTTTTTTCCCTATGATCCTATCCTTCAATATTTTATCTTGCACCTTTGCCCAAACCAAATTCCTTATAACTTTTTGTTTTAGACATTTTTTTCAATGCCTAAGTCCCAAAACAATTCCCTTGAAGGGTACACACCCTTAAAACTTCCTGAACCTACCCTTCAAACATTTTGAAAGTGACCTTTCATCATTTTTGAAATGGATACTTACCCTTCAAGACTTTGTCCTAGGCCTTTCCCCTCCTAGATTTTCCCTTTGAGACTTTGTTTTGAGCACCTTTCCCTTCAATCAATTCCTTCAAACAATTTTTTTGAGAAAAAATAACCCTTCAGAAGAATTATTGTAGACATTTTGTCTGAAACAAATCCCCTACATAGGTCCCTAAGTAATTTCCACACAAAATTTCCCTAAATGAAATGCCAAACTGCCAAGTGGCACCCTTTCATTGGAGATAGTTTTATTATGTCTTGAGCTCGATTTAAGATTCTAGCTAAGGCTCCTAGTCATAGTTTCATAAATACTAAAACCTTAGAAAACATATTTAGGTAGTGTCCTTTTTATATGTTTTCAAAGCATTATGCTAAATCTTTCATTTATGTTTGTAGAATCAGGGAGTCCTAAATAAATGACACATGTTAATTGATGAGATTAAATTTTAATATCATTTGATGGTCATAAGGATGTTATTTTATGGTCATGCGAATGTTAAATTTAACATTGACAATGTGCTAAAAATTTAAGATTAAATTTGATAATCACATGGACATCATTGATAGTCATGAAGACATCATTTGATGATCATGTGAACATCAAAATTAACCTCAATAATGGAATAATTCATGGAATTAAATTTGATAGTCTCATAGACATCATTTGATGGTCACTAGGATGTCATTTGATGGTTGTTAAAATGCCAAATTTACTCTCATAAAGTATCCATTTAGATTCAAACCAAGATCCTACAACATGAATTACTGAGGCCCATTTGATTAGATGATGAAAAGAGTAAGTTGATATGTCAAATCTCCATGAGAGTGATAAGTGTCACCATCATGGGAGTATAGTGATAGATCCAATGATCTATGAGAAGAAACAAAGAGTCTAATGCATAGAACTTAGAAGCCCTGAGTAGCTACCAAATGACACAGCTAAAAAAAATGGCACGTGATGAGTGTTAAGCTCATATGAGTTAATAAGTCAAAGAATTAAGATCCAATGAACCATGTTAAAACTAAATGCAAGTAGATCAATGGTGTGATATCAACATGGGATTTTCAAAGGTCTTATAACCAATAAAGATTTTCCATGTGTCATAAAAGAATTCAAAGCACACAGAGGCCATGCAAAGCTTCCAAGTGGCATGCTCATGTTCCATCATGAAAATGATCGATGGTATGAGTCCTAGATGGACTTTTTAAATATTATAGACTCAATCAAGTGTCAACATACATCATATTTTGAAATCTAATTAAGCTTTATGGGTAGAATAGTTAGATATTTGGATACTTGAGTTATATTTATTAGTATATATTGGGTCTCATAATTAAGACAAGGAGTATTAACATGAATGTTTTAAAATGGTGAATATAAAAGTGAGGATCTAGTAATAAAATGAGATAAGGCTATAGTTACATGGCATATTAAAGAGCATTGGAAAGTGATGCATGGATTTGTTTCATTTAAAAGTGGCTAAACTAAAAGATCAATAGGTTGTTCTCACAACTTATAAAAGAAGGCATGTTCAGTTTTGGTAAAAAATGCATATATTTAAAGTTTGCATATAATTCAAGATATAAATATAAAAGTTGCCTCTATCTTTTTACACATGCACATGATACATACATTTGGTAAAGGCTATTTTAAATATAAAAATATAAGTAGAATATTATATAATTTTAGACCATAGTTAGAACTACATGTTCTAACTATCACATGTAACGAACATGCATGAACTTGGAGGATGAGGCAACCCCTTCCCCAAGTCTCTATAATCAATTATAATCTAGCTTGGATTTTTATCAGAGAATTTTGAATGTAAGAGAAGCATCAATTTTGATCATCAAAAAATGTGTTTATGTATTTTATATCCAATTTCTATGTAATTAGTGGTTACTTTCATTGGTTATACATTTCAATAATCTTTAGTGTGCAAAATATATGAATAGATTATTGATTATTTTATTTGATATACTTATCTATAAGTGTGAAACAGCTACTAAAAGGTTGGTAAACATATTGCTTAAGATAGTCAAGTTTAAATTGATTCATAAATTTTGATTGTGCATGAGTGTTTTCTTGGATGTAAGTTTCTTTGTGTGTGCAACAGCTACCTTAGATACTTCACTAGCCCAAGCCATAATCTCCTAATTAAGGGTGTGTAATAGGTTCCCTAAAAGGAACAACATTTGTTTTAGGCTTTTGAATTTCCTACATCATATTCAATTTAGACTTCTTAGCCATGTCTAACTATGTGTGTAATTATCACTATTTATAGGCATAGGTTCTGAGAGCACTTGTCCTTTTATAAAATAACCAAAGGAATAGTTCCTAAAAGCTATAAAAGCTTTCTTTTTTAACTTACCCTTCCCTCCTTTTTTGATTTTATTTTGAGACCTACCCACTCTATATTATAAACTAGCCACCTAGCTAACTCACTTAGAGATTCACTACTCTTATTAGAAACCACACCACCATCCAAAAACCTTGTAAATAACCTAAATGACATACCTACTATTCCATAAATGGGTTGAATAGACCACATACCTGTAACTCATGTACTAGAGTGGAATTTATCTCCATTGAGATCCTAAAGCATTAAAGGCTACCTCATTATAGTTGTAGCATGCATAAAACCCACACCATTAATTAATTGGTGTTAGAAAGAGAACCAACACTTATGATACTAGTAGTTATGTTTTATGTAGAATTACACTAGAGTCACCTAGGAGAGTGATCAAATATAATTCCTACACTGGTTTATTAGTCTCACCTTTAAAAAATCATAGGAGACCTATAACTATGGAAATAAACCTAATTTATAACAATCCCACTCCAATAAAGAAACCCTTAATTGTAATAAATCCTTTACCTATTAATCAACCAATGTCTCATTGATATCCTTAGTTAGTTGGATCTACTATCACCATTTTAGGAGATGTGCATGATTTTCCTCAAAATATTGAAAAGTACTTACCATCTTTTTCTCCTTTAGGAGAAAGGATAGTAGAGGAACATACCAAGTTAGTTAAATTTGATTTAAGGATAATGAATGTTGCAGATGAGGATGTTTCATGTAGATTATTCCCTTTTACTTTGATGGATGTTGCCTATGATTGGTATTTAAATCTAACAAAAAACTCCATACCTTCTTGGGATGAATGTAAATCATCTTTTATTGTGTAGTCTGAACAGGTCACTAATCCTGGTTTGGTATACCAACACTTCACCAACATGAAGAGAGAACCTAATGAGCCCATCCATGATTTCAATGTAAGGTGGTAGAATATGTACAACTAGTTGACCCCAAGATATAAACCAAAAGCAACATTAGCAATGGAAATGTACAATAATACATTGGACCCTATCATGGCTATGTTCTTGAGAAGAGAAATTATGGTTAACACTTTGGCATTAGCACTTGAAGAGGCTATCACCATAGACATGCACCTAAATCTTTAGATGACTGGAGTACCTAATGTCAATAATGGTTTTCTAGTACTAAATCTAGCTCTAGATACAAGGAAGAATGTCCTAGCATTTAATCAAAATTAGTTATATACATTGCCTCCATTAATGTAGACAATTTAGTATAATTTTGGTTACTTGAACAATCATGTAATGGGAAATGGTTATCAACAAAACTAGTAAGTGACTACTCTTCCCACCACTATTTTATAAGGTATATATTCCATAAAGGAAAACTTAGATTTTATTCAAAATATGTTTCAAAATTTGAGCAATGATTTCTTTAATATGCAAAGAAAGATGAGCAATGTAAATGGCCTGATTGGAAATCGAAATACTAGATTCTAAAGATATAATAGACTTTTCAATAGGCCTGAATAGCCTAACAAGCTTCCAAAGATTAATGTAGAAAAAATGAATCTTCCCAATTGTTGTATAATTCAAAACACTTTTAAGCATGGTGAGCTCAACTACATAGAATTCTGTGGAGTGTTTTAAATATTTAGAAGAGAGGTAGTTAGACAAGATCATATGCATAATCCACCTAAACATCATTCAGATCTCAGCTCTTCCAGTACTACCATGTTATTTTAAACTCATGAATTTCCTTTTTTAGGCAAATATGACAATGAGCCTAAAGACAACATGGATGAATTTCATGCCTTCTAATAGTTCTAGAGAAGTGACTACAATCTAAAGAACAAGTAACCACTCACAACCTCAACTCCTCCTAATACCACAATGATTCTTCTTAATCTCAAGGTGGGTAATAATCCACCCCCCTCTAAATGGGAATGATCAGCAATAGAGTAAGGAATAAGTAATTAAAAGAGGCTATAATATTGTTGAGGATATGAACAAGATCAAAGAGAATATAACTTTTCATGAGTTAGCACAAATCACTAAACAAAAGGAGCTGCTCTATAAGTCTATCACTAGGAAGGCACCTATGGAGAAAATGAAAACATCCTTAGACAAATTGAAAGCATCCAAAACCAACATCATATACAAAAGCAATCTATAAGCTCCACCCTTTTTGTTGACTATCTAAGTATTCGATAAGAACATTCATAACTATTTAGTTGATTTTGGATCATCTACAACTATCATGCCTACATCTATATGTCAAAATATTTATCTCACACCTAACCCTTCAAAGAGGAAATTTTCTTAATTAGATATAATAATGGTCCTAATAGTTGGAGAATTGAATAATGTGCATATTTAAGTACCATTTGAGCCAAGAGTCCAAATGAACATTGATATCCTAGTGGTAGACATATTTGAAGGCTATGGTCTACTGTTGGGTAGCGATTGGTCCAAAACACTTACTGGATATCTCTCTACATATTTTTCTCATATATGGCTACCATGGAGAGGATTTTTTAATTAGATCATAATTGATAGAGAGCTAAGAATGAAATATCCCATTACAGAATATAAATTCAAGAATGAGGAGGTAAAGTATGACTCACCTAGATTTGGTATTTATACATTTACTACATAGAATCAAGTAAAAAATCAAGAACCTAAAGGTTCTAATCAAATTTAGACCATACACTTTGATGGTAGTAGATCCAAGTAAAGATCAGGTATGGGAATCAATCTAATTGATCTATAAGGTAAAATATTTTTGGTAACATACAAGTTCAAATTTCTATGTACAAATAATAGAGTTGAGTATGAGGCTCTAAATTTGGGATTATAGTTTTCACTCAAGAATAATATGAAGAAAATATTAGTGTTTGGTGACTCAGAGTTGGTGGTCAACCAAGTTAGAAATAAAAATCAATGCTATTTATCATATTTGAAGAGATATAAGCATAGAGCATGGGACCTAATTGAAAGTTTTGAAGCTTTTAACATCATAGCACTTCCTAGAGAGAAAAATTAGACTGCTAATTCACTAGTTAATACTACTCCTAATTTGGATCTGCTATAGTAATCTAAGGTAAAAAAGTTTTCAATTGAGTTGGTACCATGCCCCTTTATTCTAGATAATGTAGAAAATTTCTAGGTCTTTGATGATGACCAATAAATTATTTAATTTCTAACCAATTCAAGGGAGTTTGAATCCCAAATCATTGATGATAAGGATAATAATCACCTATATTAAGAAAAATTAAAAAAATCAAGTGTTTAACTCAAAGAGAATTATATTCCAACTGACTTGGTCTCTTTAGAGAGACCATTCGACATAGATACTTAGGCACAATAACTAAAGTAGCCAAAAGTCAATGAATCTATCTTTAGAAAGGAAAATATAGGTGATGAGCATAACTTGTGTTACATTAATATTGTTCTTAGTTTTACCCCATAAGAGAGACAAAAATTAAAGTATTTAATTGATCGATATAGGGATGTCATTGCCTAGACATATGAAGATCTAAAATTTTATGATCCTCAGGTCATCACTCACACTATTCCTTTGAATCTAGGTCACAAACTATTTAGATAGAGGCAAAGACCAGTCAATCCTATTCTAGAACCTTTAATTTAAAGATAAGTGGAGAAGCTTTTAAATGCAAAAATCATCTTCCTAGTTCAACATTCTACTTGGGTGGCCAATTTGGTCATAGTAAGAAATAAGAGTGGTGAGATTAGGTTATGTGTGGATTTCAAAAATATTAATATGGATTTTGAAAAGGAAAATTATCCTCAGCCTTATTTGTATGAGATGATATAAATAGTGAGTGTTTTTTAAATGATGTCCTTCTTTGATGTATTTTTAGGATATAATCAAGTATTGGTCTAATTAAATGTTAGAATGAAGATGTTGTTCACTACAAAGTGGGGAATTTATGCATACAAGAGGATGTCATTTAGCCTAATAAATGAATGAGTGACCTTTCAACATGCCATGGATCATGATTTCAAAGGACTAATAGTAAAATACATAATCATCTACATGAATTCTCTTACAATATTTTCAAATAATTGGAAGGACCACATAAGTCACCTATAGTCCATATTTGAGAGATGCAAAAGGTTTGGTATTTCATTTGAACCAAATAAGAGCATATTCATATTTATTAAAGGTAATAATTTGGGTCACATGATCACCAAGGATGGGATCACCATTGATTTAGATAGAATTTAGGCAATTTCAAAGATTTAGTCACCAAACAATAAGGAGCTCAAATCATTCTTCAAAAATATTAACTTCTTAATTGAGTACATCTTAGGATTTGTAGAGATTGTTAGACCCCTAAAATTCATGGTTTAGTAGGATGCCAAGATATAATGGATAGTCAAATATTGAAAGTCCTTTGACGATATTAAAGATGCAATATCCTAGGATCTATTGCTGATCATTCTAGATTTTAATAAATATTTTTATCTATACTCATTCACTTTAGAGCATTCAATTACTATTATCGTCATGCATAATAAGGATGAGACCAAGTATCCAATCACATTTAAAATCATGAATGTAAAATATTCAAAAATTAGGTACTCTATTATTGACAAATAGATTTTTACCCTTGTCAAAGTGGTGAAGAAATTTTGGTACTACATCTTGAAGAATAAAGTCATTGACATCATGCTTGATCCTACTATCAAGTTCACCCTATCATAGAATGAGCTAGGAGAGAGATGAGGCAAATGGATGGCCAAGCTACAAGATTTTGACATAGAGATCAAGCCTATAAATATCATTTTAGGGTAAGGCATTATTCAAGTTATGACTGAACCAGACCCATGCATCATAGTCAAAAAGGTATGTGATTCTCATGTATATAATGGAAAATGGTATACTAATATAATATATTATTTACTTATAGGAACTTGTCCCCCAAGATTAATAGAAAGAGAAAGATATCTTTGAGGCTCAAATCTTCTCATTACATGATTAAGAAAGGAGTCCTCTATAGAAGAAATTATGATGGTATTTACCTCAGGTGTGTATCTATAGAGGAATCTAAAGAAATCTTAGAGAACTTGCATCAAAAGATAGGTATTGGTCATCCTTATAGAAATACCACAACCCATAATATCTTAAGAATGGGCTACTACTAGCCCATGAGAAGCTCACGCTTATGTGAGAATATGCCATGAATGCCAAGCTTTATCTAAGAGAGAAGTGTATGCAATAATTCCTTTATAGCTAATTATTGAAGGAAGGCTATTTTCCCAATGTGGTTTATAATTCATTGGTGTCATCAACCTAAATTATTTATTAGGCCATAAATTTATACTTACTACTACATATTATTGTACTAGATAGACCAAATCCATAGCCATAAAGAATTGTAGAGCACAAGATGTGATTCCCTTTTTGGAATAACACATAACAACCAAATTTAACATGCCTATTTATCTAGTTTATGACAATAGACCAAATTTCATTTCAATATAATTTACTAAATGGGAACACAAAAACTAGATCATCATCAAGTCAGCTTCTAACCATTACCCTCAAGGAAACGGATTGGTAAAATCAATGAATAAGAATCTGATAGATGCCATTTATAATTTAGCTAGAGACAAGCCTAGGGACTGACACAATTTATTAAAGTATGCTCTTTAGTTAGACTTGACTAGACATAAGCCAACCCTTAAAGTTTCACCCTGATTGATGGTGTATGGATGTAATCCTATGTTCCCAATTATGTTTAAGATGCCCACTTATTATTTTATGTAGGACTACATGGAACCAAGTGATAAATCAAAATCAATATTGCTAGACATAATCGAGATGAAATATTCAAGGACTAAGGCCTTAAAAACATTCAAAAAACACTAGGATGTGGTCAAGAGGTGGTTTTATAAGAGAGTGAAGCTCAAAGCATTCAATATTTTAGATGTAGTCTTACTATGGTATAAATCCCATGATAAGAAAGGATAACATAAAAAAGTTTTCCCCACTATGGATTAGACCATACTAGATTTCATAGATCATGGGAAATAATGCATTTTTTCTGAAGGACCTCCAAGGAAATGAGCTTACATATCCAATCAATGGATAGTTCCTAAAACACTACTTTAGGGATATACCATCTTATAAGTTTACTGAGTAATGAGGGATAGATGAATGCAGCTGTAGGATTATATTAGATTTCCTACTTTCTTAGAATATTTCCCTACCTTCATATTATATATTTCTTGCTTTCACAGACTAGTTTCCTCCTTTATAGATTAATCTTTCTTACTTTCAGTATTTTGCTTTCATAGATTAAATTTCATGTTTTCTAGGTTAGATTTCATTTCTTTCTTAGTTTAGTTTCATACTTTCTTAGATTAGTTGTTCTTTTCTTTTTTTGAAGATTGGAATTATGTTTTCTCTAACTATAACCAAGTTAAAATCTAAACCAATTGAACTTGTGACTTGTGAAAAAGGGGAAATTAAAATCTTGACACTTTGGGACTAGTTTATAGATTAGGTGTGTTTCTATATTTTTGAGTCTTTAGGATGAATATAGATAATCATGAATTATTCTGAATGGTGTCACAATTGAATAATTTTACCAAGCATGTATAAGTTTCTATTAAAGTAATTCATTCAAATTTAAAAAAAAATCTTCTTTTATTGGATCAAATGCACTTATCACATTAAGATACCTATTAGAATTGATAATTATAGGAATAGATGTGGTTGGCAGGGATGTTCTAGTAATGATTTGTTTTAGAATTATACCAACTCATCAAGGTTTTAGTTCTTCTCTTTTCCATTCAAGAACAAAAGAGCAAAAAAATAAAAAGAACCAATGGATTCAAATGATAAAAAGAAAAAAAAAATCTCACATGATGAAATAAGGTCAATGTATCATGTACCATGAGTAAAAGAAAATGATGGCATGAGAAGAGAAGGAGCATAATGTATCTCTTTCGAGTATATAGATGCCTAGATGGAAGTAGATCAATATCTAATCTTCCCTTATTTTTTATCTTTAAAAGATACTAGAAAGAAACCTACAACCTCATCAAGGCCTTTGAAAAACTCATCATAACAGGGGTTAAATAAACTACAATTTTGACACACACAAATCCAAGAAATTAGAATGCAAGTATGTTATCTGAATTAACTTAAGAGTCTATTTCCTATTCTTAATTTAAGTATTATTCTATGACACACTTCATGATTGATTTATAATTAAAAACCAAAGTTCTGGTTTCTTGAATACTTAAGAGTATTCCTCCTGTAAGTTGCCATTTGTTGTAACCAACACCCCCACTTTTTTCATAAGGAAATAGGGACCCACTTTTTTCAGATTATTGTTTTGATTTTGAGCCCCCTCTTCTATGTGTTTATGCAAATTATGGGAAAATATCATGATTTGGCATCTTATACTTTGGGAAGATGGCATTGATATTATGTTTTCATATACTAAATCTTTTTTTATATCAAGTTTTTTGCTTTGGGATTTATGTTTTTGGACTTATGGTTTTGGGGACTATCGTTATTATTCTCTTGGGATTTATCTTATTTTGTCTTTGTCAATATTTTTGTCTCATATGAATTCTTGTGAGCTTATCTTTATTGGAGAGATTGTCATGTACATTTTATCTAAAATAATTTCTTTGATGGAATTAGTCTTTGGGATTTTTTACCATGGGAATTTTTCTCACCATAATTGACATTGCCCTTTCACCCCCTTCACACTTGCCCTTTGAACATTTTTGAGATTAACCTTTGGCCTTATCAAAGTATATCCTTTGGCACCTTTATCATGGATAGATGCCCTATAAAGTGGACCCTTTAGATTGATTCCTAAATCAACCTTTGACATTTTGGAATTACCCTTCAGGACTTTTGAAGTGCCCTTTTTGCCTTGCCAACTTACCCTTCAGGTTTTGTGAAAGTGTCATTCGGCCTTTTTATTGCAGCCATTTTTCCTAATAGAATTCCTTTAGGAATATTTCAATTTACCTTTGTCCTTTCTACACATTTCTTTTGGGAATTTTATCTTGCACCCTTGCCTTTCGAGCCTTTCCTTCAAACATTTTTTTTGAGACACCTTCTTCGAGCTAATAGAATTTATTCAAACATTTTGTTGGAGAGAATAAAGACCCTTAAAGAGGATTGTTATAGACATTTTGTCTGAAATAATTCCCCTGATGGAATTCCTTTGGGTCTTTAAAAGTGACCCTTTACCTCTGACTTACCCTTTGAAAGTTTTTTTAAGGACACATGCCCTTCAAAATTTTTGAAGATACCCTTCAATACTTCTCTTGGTTACCCTTCAAGACTTTTGTACAGGCCCTTTCCCATTGATACTTATCCTATGAAGTAGACCATTCAGGAATTTTCACCTTGAATTAGATCCTTTATCACTTTTAAAAGTACCCTTCGAGACTTTTGTCTTGAACATTTTTTTCCCTATGTGCTTATCCTTCAAGATTTTGTCTTGCACCTTTTCCCATACCAAATTTCTTTGAAATTTTTGTTTTGAACATTTTATTTGATGCATAAGCCTTGAGAAAATTCCCTCAAGGGGCACATGCCCTTAAAACTTCTTGAACCTACCCTTTGAAAATTTTGAAAGTGACCTTTTAGGATTTTTGAAATGGCTACTTACCCTTTAGGACTTTGTCCTAGGCCTTTCTCCTATTAGACTTGCCATTTGGGACCTTTGGTCCAAGCACCTTGCCCTTCAATCAATTCCTTTGAACATTTTTTCTAAGAGAAAATAACCATTTGGGAGAATTATTATAGACATTTTATCCAAAACAAATCCCCTACATAGGTCCCAAAGAAATTTACCCACATAATTCCCTTGAAATAAATGCTAGATTGCCAAGTGGCACCCTTGCATTGGAGAGAATTCTATTATGTCTTGAACTTGATTTAAGATTCTAGCCAAGGATCCTAGTCATATTTTCATAAATACTAAAACCTTAGACAAAATATTTATGAAGGATCCTTTTTATATGTTTTCAAAGTATTGTGATAAGTATTTCATTTATGTTTGCAGAAGTAGGGAGTCCTAAAGAAATGAGACATATCAATTAATGAGATTAAATTTTACTATCACATGAACATCATTTGACAATCACGAGGATGCCATTTGAAAGTCAGGCAAATGTTAAATTTAACATTGACAATGTACTAAACTTCTAATATTAAATTTGACAGTCTCACAAATATCATTGAAAGTTCTAAGGATGTCATTTTATGGTCGCATGAATGTCAAAATTAACCTAAAAAATAGACTAATTCATGGAATTAAATTTGATATTAACATGAATGTCATTAGATGATCATAAAAAAATAATTTGATAGTCATATGAACATCAAATTTAATCTTGTAAAGTATTTATTTAGATTCAAACCAAGATCTTACAACATGTGTTACTTGGGCCCATTTGATTGGATGATTCGAAGAGTGAGTTAAAATGTCAAAGCTCCATGAGAGTGATAAGTTTCACCATCATGAGATCCTAGTGCATAGATCCAATGATCTATAGGAAAAATTAGAGATCCTAGTACATAGAACTTAGAAGCCCTGAGGAACTACCAAATGGCACACATACGAAGCCAAGCAAAATGGGATGTGATGAGTATTAAGCTGATGGAGTCAATAAGTCAAAGTATTAAGATCCAATAAACTATGTTAAAAACAAGTACAATTATATTGATGGTGTGAGATCAATGTGGAAGTTTCAAAGGTCCCAAAACCAATGAAGAGTTGTTAGGTGTCATAAAAGTGTTTAAAGTACATAAAGGCCATACTGAGCTACTAAATGGCATGCCCATGTTCCATCATGCAAAGGATCAATGGTGTGAGTACTAGATGGACTTTTCAAAGATATTGGACTCAATAAAGTGTTGACACATGTTAGATTTTGAAATTTATCTAGGAATTATGGGTAGAATACTTAGATATTTGGATACTTGAGCTATATTTATCAGTAGATATTGGGTCTCATAGTTAAGACAAGGAGTATGAACACACATGTTTTAAATGATGAATATTAAAGTGAGGATCCTATAATATAATGAGATAAGGATAAAATTACATGGAATATTAAAGAGAATTGTAAAGTGGTGCATGTCTATGTTTCATTTAAAAGTGAATAAATATAAAGATCAATAGGTTGTTCTCACAACTTATAAAAGGAGGCATGTTCATTTTTGGTAAATGATGCATATATTTAAATTTTACATATAGTTTAAGCTATAAATATAAAATTTGCCTTTATATTTGTACACATGCACATGCTACATAGATTTAGGAAAGGCTCTTTTAAATAGATAATTATAAGTAGACTCTTATATGGTTTTAGACCATAGTTATAACTACATGCTCTAACTATCACATGTAATGAACTTGCATGAACTTAAAGGACGAGGTGACCCCTTTCTCAAGTAATCCAACATATATTTTTGTTAGATAATTTTTGAATATAAGAGTAGAATCAGTTTTTATAATTAGTAAATGTGTTTGTGTATTTTTTTTCCATTTTTTGTGTAATTAGTGGTTACATTAATTGGTTATACATTTCAATAATATTTAGTGTGTAAATTTTGTGAATAGATTCCTGGTTATTTTGGTTGATATACTAATCTATACATGTGCAACAACTAATGAAAGGTTGGTAAACATATTTTTAAAGATAGTCAAGTTCAAATTGATTCATAAATTCTAATTTTGAATGAGTGCTTTCTCAGATGTAGTTTTCTACGTGTTTGTAACAGTTGCCTCAGATACTTCACTAGTTCAAGCCATAATCTCCTAATTAAGGGTCTGTAATAGCTACCTTAAAAGGATAAACCTTTTTCTAAGGCTTGTGAATTTCCTAAATCATAATCTCTTTAGACTTATTAGCTATGTTTGTGTGTGTGCAATTACTGCTAGCAACTAGCATAGGTTCTGAGGGAACTTGTCCTTTTGAAAACCAGCTAGTGGAGTAGTTCCTGAAAACCATAGAAGATTTTTTTCTACCTTTCCCTTCCCTCCTTTTTTGATTTTGTTTTGAGACCTACTCACTTTATATTAGAAACCAACTACCCAACCAACTCATGTAGAGATTCACTACTTCTAATAGAAACCACTCTTCCATCCAAAAACCTTGTCAACAACTTGAATACCCTACCCACTATTCCATCAATAGGTTGAAATAAACTGCATACCAACAACTCATGCCCTAGAGTGGAGTTTACCTCTGTTGAGATCCTAAAATGTTAGAGGATACCTCTTATGGTTGTAGTATGTATAAACCCCACACCAATAGTTTGTTTGTGTCATGTTTGCTTGTCCATTTATTTTTTATTAGTGTTTTATTTTCATGTTTTGTTGTTATTTGTTCAAGTGTTGTGTTATTTGTTTTTTAGTATTATGTTATTTTCTTGGTGTCTTGTTTTTTAATTAGTGTTTTGTTATTTTTTTATTGGTGTTTTCTTTGTTATTATTATTTTTTGTGTGTGTTTTGTTTATTTTGATTTATTATTGTTTTATTATCTAGTTTATTTTTATTTTATAATTTGTTTCGATATTGTGGTTTTTGTTTTTTGTTTGTATAATGATTAGTTTGTTTATGTTTTTTTATCTGTTTGTTCATTTGTTTTGATTATTTTAACTTTTTTATTTATTTTATTTGTTTTTTTGTTATTTATTTTGCCTTTTATTCCTAGTTTGTTGTTATATTATTACATTTTGTTTACACTTAAGTCTTGATTATCCATATCATGTTCTTCAATTGTGAATTTTTGTATTTAGTCTTATACTTGATTTATTTGTTATATTTACACTTGGGATTTGATTATCCATATCTTATTTCTAAGTTGTTTATATTTAAATTTAGATTAAATTTTACATGATTAAGGTAATATTGACATTTTAGTTATCCATAAATATCATGCATAATATCAAAAGCTAAAGTAAAACCATGCTCACAAAGTCTATTCTAGAAATGCAATGGAGTTATTTCTTTGATATATCAAAAACCAGCCAAATACCCAAATAATTACCTAAATCCATGAGTAATATACAAGATAAAAAAATGATTCATTATGCTTTATACATATGAACATCTATGAATAAGCATCTATATGAGTCATATAACATAATTAAATGATAACCAATAGAACATATCATAAACTTGGCATAAGAAATATATGAATAGAGCATACATAAGCATAAACATTCAAAATGTTAAACATCCATAATGTTAATTAATGATAATCAATGATAAGCATGAGATAATCAAAATATTAAACATGACACACACACACACACACACACACACACACACACACACACACACACACACACACACACACACACACAACATTCATTTTTGCATCTTACAAGGCTGATGTGTGTGTGTGTGTATATATATATATATATATATATATATATATATATATATATATATATATATATATATATATATATATATATATATATATATATATATATATATATATATATATATATATATATCATAAACATGTACATCAGCCTTGTAGGACCCAAAAATGAATGTTAATGTATCTAAAATGCCATATACATAAAGGATATATGGTTCATGAAACTCTGATGTCCAATTTGATAAATAATTCCAAAAATTGGTTATTTAATACCTCTTCTATCTTCCCATAACTCCTATACCTCTGAATTATATCCTCATGAAATATATGAGATTCAAAAAATGGCCTATCAAGCTTGTCTCTCTTTTCCTGCATGTTGAGTTGGTTTTGGGATCAAAATTGACCTTTTTATGACTTCCTCTAATGGGTTAGAGCTTCAATTTTTTTGTAGATACCATAAAAACATTTTCCATCTAGTTGGAATGATCATTTTATGCTAGAAGTGGAAATGACTAGTCATTCCATCACTAAGCCTCAACCTTACCCTTTTAAGTTTGACTACAACTTGAAGTCAAAAAATAGTTTTGATGATTCCTCTACATATAAATAGGTCAAAAATATTTAAAATTACCCCATATACATTTTATAACTCACTAAGACATTCATACCATACTAGAAATGAAACTTGCTTCTCATTTGCCTTTTGGGCCCTGATTTTACCCATTAGGTTTGACTACAAACCTAGAGTGTGGAGTACCCTGTTTGGTTTCCCATGTTATTTATTGATTATTAATGATTTAATATGTGTTTTTAAACTTAAAAAACTCACTTTAAGTGTCTCCTTGGCTTACGGTCCATCTTTTTATCTATTTTCTTCAAAACTACCAATTTTGGGCATAGGGAAGTGCCCCGTGTTTGAGAAAAAATAGGGGGAAATTACCTTATTTTATTATCATAGATATGTGTTTAAGAGGTCCTAAAATTGGAAAGTATTCCTTTTACAAAATTTTATCTCTTGGTCATCTCATATGACCCTCCAAACTCTCAAGTTCCAAACTAATTCTTCTATATGCAGACTGTATAGGCCTATGTGCACTTTAGGCCAAGAGATAAATTTTTAGAGACCTCCCCAACATAATGATTGTATTTAAACATCTTATGGAAATATATAAACATATACCACATGGTATCAATTCCTATCTATCTATATAATTGATGGGGCTCCTCTCTAGACACTAGGCCTAGATTAGGCCTACTAGGCCTTGCTTGCAAGTTTTATGACTAAATGCCTCTATGAGACTTCATAAAAATGTAATCACACTTTATATAAATTAATACACCCCACCATAGACTCCCATATATTCATACTTACTATTCCTCCCTTCATGGCATACTTGCAATGTCTAGGCCTTTTGATGAGTGACCCAAATCTATTTATAAATAGAGGATATCTCCCCTTATTTATAGGGAAATAAGATTTGATAATGGGATTGGGTATGTATTATTCATCCATGGTACCAAATTACAAGGCCAAAAACCTTTAATTTCTCTTGTAATTCCTCAAAAAGCAAGACAAACTTGACTAGAACCTAAAATTTTGCAAAGTTCTTTAATATACTGTAAGTGCTTATGGATGACCTCCTCTCTCCATGAATCCATGTGGAAATGTGATTTACATGAATATAGTTCCATGGGGAGTCTACCAATATGTGTGAGTCATCTAACTAAAATAAAACTTTCCATTGTGGACTTCTTTACTAGGCACTAGGCCTAATTATGAGTTGACTAGGTTTTTGGCTTAGGAGAACTACCTGTAGGTTGATTTGTGAATTAGGCATCGAGAATGGTATTTTATGGTCTATTTTAATTTTTAAGCACAATTTTACTCTTTTCATCCATTCAAATCTTCCAAATACACTTCAATCCTTAAACAACCCTTCCTTTATCCAAGACTAAGTCCCTGCCTATAGGTGGACTAAGACACCCATATTTGACTTGTTGGAGGTCAATATGGTGTTGATCATAACTTTTTCATGATGATAATTAAGTTATTTTAAAAATACATAAGGTTATAAATGTGTATCTCATCTCGACTTCATTCAATTGCTCTGTTTGGGTTCAAAATATGCCTTTCACTCTTGACTGGGACCCTTTCTCCTTGAGCCCCTGCTAAAAGGTGCAATTTACCCTATGTAGGCACATCAAAGTGCTAAAAAGGAGAAAAAAATTACATTATAAACTCTCTAAGTGATATTTATATCATATAATTTTCATGTTCTTCTTGGTGTCAAAGGTTATTCATAGTTTCCCATCCCTATAAATATCATTGTTGAAATTCAGTGTTTCAAAGCAACTTGAGACCTTCCAATAATCATATTATATTCATAATTTGATATTCATCTTTATAATGGATATATTCCATACTATGGATATCCAAAATTATCACTCTATATGTTTGAAACACCTTGTGAGAATGTTTTAGGAGGTCTATAAAAACCTTATGTGCCTCTATTTTTTACTTTTAGGGATTAGATCCCTGAGAACACATTCACTTATTTGAAAGTGATCCTTATCTAATTTTCTATTATATTATTTATAAAAGGTTTTAAAATACCTCTTTCAACATATTAGGACTTTAAATGGGTTCCATCGCTTGTTCAAAGCCTCCAAACAAATATTCTTAGGTCTTTAGAAACACCATATATAGATGACTATTGACTGCACACATGGGTAGTGAGTATGAGATCAAGAAGAAATTTAGATGAAATTGTCTTAAAAAAATTACAAATCAAGGTTAAAATTTCAAATGCACAATCACCACCAAGGGAAACTTGAAAAAAATTCCAACATCTTTACTTCAATGTGTTAAATCTCCAAGAAAACATTTGAAGGTGTCCATTAATGGAAGAATTATGTGCAAGTAATGTATATGATTGCAAGATTAGGAAAATTATTATAGAATGAGGATTAGAGGTGAGAGGGGAAACCAAAAAATCTTTTAAAACATGTGTAATGACCTATAATATCCCTATGAAATCATGAAAAAGAATGGAATTCTTGAAAGTGGAGAAAACTACCAATCAACATAGAAAGCACTAGTCTTCAAAACTAAGATGAATTACTTATAAAATAAAACTAAAACTTGAAAAAAATAATGGGAAGTTTTATAAAAGTATTCCAACATCCTCTATAACAAATATGAGCAATTGGTTTGTATGGATCTATTCAAACCAAGAGAAAACTGACAACATGCACAAATAAGTAGGTATTTTAGAACAATCCACTTAAAATAGATGGTTCATGAAGAAAAATTAACAATTTATAAAATTTATTATATTTATTTTAAGTTATTTTATTTTATAATATTATCCTATGATCATTTTTTTTAAAGCCACCTATGTTGGCCGTACTAAATAAAAACCTGCAAGTCACTTTAGTCTGCCAAAAAGAAAACAAAGGGAGAAAAATGGTTTTGACTTAAAAATGACATATCTAGATAAAAAAAGAATATATATATGAGTTTTAGGAATATGGAGAGGTGTTACATGGAATCCTCACATGTGGCACACTTCCCAAGGAGCTATACATATGTCATTTTCTTCTTTTTTAACTATAAAACTATCTTTTTTTCTACAAAACCTAATATATTCAATTAGTAATAGTCTCTAAAGAATTATTAGGACACATGGTATGTGACATAAACATTTTTAACTTGAAAATTTCCAAATAAACCTATACAAAGCATTCAATGCACCTAGTTGACCCCTTAAAATGACTCAAAATGATAAATGGACCTAGAGAACTAATGACCAAAGTTATTATAACACCAATTGACATTATTTGACCTATAAAACACCTTATAACAAGAAATTATACCACATAATAGGCATAAAAACTAATATTTTTTACTAAGGGTGCCTTATTTTGACTTAAAAGTCAAAATTAGTCAATAGTCACCTAAACAAAGTTTGTGTAAGGCTGTCTTCTATGGATAAACTCACTGCATGCATAACAGATGATCTCATGGTTGGTTCTATTGGAAAGAGTTAAACCTCTAAATTTCACTGAGATGCCTCTTATCCTATAGTGTCAACAAGGATAGAAGGAGAGGGTTGAGTGATATCAACCCAAAGGTCTTGCCTTACCTAATTTTTCACTTGGCA
Organism: Torreya grandis; assembly: GCA_037957365.1. Lineage (NCBI taxonomy): Eukaryota > Viridiplantae > Streptophyta > Pinopsida > Cupressales > Taxaceae > Torreya > Torreya grandis. Next base: position 1,209,766 of record JARHVA010001760.1, read on the forward strand.
AGTGTGCATTGCTTTCCAAAAGAAAAACGCCTTCTCCTCCTTTGAATCATTCACCTCAATTCTAATGTCTTCCAAAATTGATTGGAACACTTCCCATTCCTCTACCCCCATCTTAGGTAGGTCATACTTAGAATCTATTCATGGAACCATGGGATGATCAAGTCACGACTTTATTTATTGAGTTCTTTTATTTGGTAGAGGTGGCGAGGCTATATGTGAAAGTTATTTCCTCTTTCCTTTCTCTTGATTTGCAAGATCTTGTGGCTATGTTGGATATGTGGTTGTTGTCTAGGTACTTGTTTTACTAATTATTATTGCACCTATAGAGGGATGAATTGTAATTTATTTGTGGACTTTGCAGCTAGGGATTTTTTATAGTATACCTTAGCCTTCAATTTGACCATTTAAATGAAGAATGGCATTGGGGTGATAGTTGGGGTAGCTAATTCATGAAGCTTGATCTATATGCCATTGTGTAGTTTGGTAAATAACACATGTTAACCCAAGTACTAAATAACATCCTATGGAATTCTAGGGTGTGATCAAATTAATGATAGGGCTTCAAGCCACCATGCATTGAACTACCCTAATTATTCATAATACTGACTTGTTTTATCCCATTCAATGCTTGCAAAGGCATTACTAGGCCAAAAATTAATAGTTACATTTACTAGCCCTAGCATAGACTTATACTATGTGAAATGTACAAACATAACTAAAAAATGATATTGAAAGGTTTGCATAGCTCTTGTAGGTACCTTTTATATATTTGTGGTAAGTTTAGCTACCAAAAATTTAGGCCAATTAAAATCCTCATGCAGTTCCATAATTTAGTAGGCAATGTCAATAATGCCTATTGTTTATTTTGCATGCTTTATGGTTTGAAAAAATCTTTTATTAATACGTTGGATAGTGATGTGTAGTGAAGAATCCATAATTGAATTAATAAGAGTTCTTCATCCTGCCCTAGTGGTGTATTTTTCTTTGATATCTGAATGAAGTGGTGGCACTATAGAATTGCATGGTATTAGATATTTGCCATGATTGGGTTGGCTATTTTCTCGTGACATTGAGTGGAAATCAATATATATTGTAATATATTGAACTAAATGGATATATCCCTGATTGTGTTGACTCAATAATGTCATCATCACTTCATCTAACTACCCAAATGTAGGCAGCTTGTGTAACTATTTAGTGTCAGAGCCTCATAGTGGATGCTTTAGTGTTAAGGTTCCTAGTTGTACTATTCCTTGGGCCTCTTAAGAAACATAGTATCTTCTACTCTATCTATGAAATCAAAGGGTTCTAAATCATTGTATTTCATTTGTCAAAGCCCTAGCCCTATTCTCATTTCCTCCTTCTAGGCATCAAATAGTGGAATCAATAGTTGACCTCTGTCTATGGCTTGATGAATGAGTTGAACTAAATGATTAGTCTAAGAAATTATGCCTTAGTTTGAAATATGTTCATAAATATATAGTCAAGAGGCCAATCTTAGAAGTCTCTTGTTAGATGGAGGATGTAATGTTTGATCATTGTCCATATCCTTCTCTTTTATAGCTATTTGGTGCCCAATTCATGCCACCACCTCCTTTTAATGCATTGATTACATGCACATGAATGTTCTCTTTACAATTAATATTCGATGCTAGAAATCACCTTTATAGGGACATTTGGTTCCTAGGATATTTAATTTAGTTTTGGGTAACTATTATCAGTGAGTAGTTATCCCTTCGACTAATCAATTCATTTTATGCATCCACTTATCATTTTATTAGTAAATTTGCTTTGAAACTAGTGTAATATTTTAAGATGTTGCATCATTAGTGGTCTGACCTGATATTGGCCTTCCATCTACTACACCTATCTTTTCACAACCTTCCCAAACTTAATTACAAAGTTTGGTGTAGTTGTGGCCACTTATCCTTGATGAGCTATCTTAGGAAGGTGGTCACATCCTATGATGATAACTAGTTCTGGGAGTTGTGATGTGTTGCACAACAATGAGAATAATAAACAAACATTCTAACCAATGAAAACAAAATAGAAAAAAAACAACATTAAATAAATACTAACTACATGGTGCTACTCAGCACCCACTCAATTTTTAGTAGCATGATAGAGATTAAATATGATATGGTTTAAGCCTACAACCATTTATTCACCCTAGTAATATGGTTCCCTAGAAATATTTTAGCACTATGGTACCTTATGGTGATAATTCATGAATGATGTAGGTTCCTTTACATCTTATGTATAACTTTCCTGGGAATGCTTTAAATATGCTCTTGTAAAGCAATACTATTTGGTCAGGGTAAAATTGCTTAGTTCATATATTACAACCATGCCATGTTTTTGAATTTATTTATTGATTTATTAGGTCCTTTATGTTCTTAACCTATCTTTTTATATCCTAGTGAAATATAGAAACTGCACCCTTAATGAGTCCTGATCCCCTAATCTCATGATCATTGCAATGCACATAATGGGTATAATGTATTCCATAGGCATTACTACCTCGAGGCCATATACCAACTGAAAGAGAGTGAAATCGATAACTTAATTATAATGTGTATGATAGGTCCATATAATTGCATGAATTTTATCCTCCTAATCATCTCTCTAGACATTACAAATTTTTGTTAACATCTTACCCAAAACTTTATTGGATGCTTCTGCCTATCCATTGACCTGCAAATGGTAAACCATGCTTTTGTGGTGCAAAATTTACAAAGTCTTCAATGAGGGCTTTAAAAGTATTATTAAGAAAGTTTGTGCCTATATCCCTTACCATTTTGATTGGACATCTAAACCTTGTGATAATGTTTCCATATAAAAAATTGGTAGCATCTTTTGTACCATAGCTTGGAGTGGTAGCAACTTCCACCCATTTTGTGAAATAGTCAGTTGAAGTGATAATGTATCTCACATGACTACACTTAATTTGGGGAGATATATGTAACAAAATAAATTATCCATTGGTCAAATGGATGTCCTTCAATCATAGGAACCAAAGGCATTTCATCTTGCTAATTAGGCTTGCCCATTCTTTGGTAGATGTCACAGTGTTAAGCAACTTTGTATGCATCTTGAAAAAAGTGTAGACCACCATAGACCACTATAAATTATTTTCATGGTAGTGGATTCTCCTATAAATTATCCTCCTACGATCCCTTGGTGAGCTTCTTGAAGCAATTATGGTCTCTTGTTCTCTAAAGTTACCGTACAAAATACATCATTTTTACCCAACTTATACAAGAGTGTATTAATAAGACTATATGGTATAGCTCTGGTAACCATCTATAACTTTTCCCTTTCCATGTAATGTGTATGAAAAGTTCCTTATTCTAAAATTTTTACAATGTACTCCATGTTATTAGGAACTACAAAAATCCTAAATAAATATGCATCAGGGGATTCATCTTCAAGTTCCTCTGGTTCCTCCCCATTGTGAAGTCGATTGAGATGATCAGGTCATACATTCTCCCATCCTAGCTTAACATTAATGCAAAACTAAAATTATTATAAGAGCATCAACCACATTGAGATCCATCTTTATAGCATTAGTTTATTAACTAGGCATTGTAATGCTTTGTGGTTTGTGAAAAACTCAAAAGGAGTAGCTAATAAGTAATGCCTAAAATTTTGAAATGCAAACATCTGGAGAGTGATTCTCTCTCTATGGTTGGGTAATTATTTTCAACAACTAAGATTTTTATACTTGAAAAATGAATTAAGTGGTCTAACCCACCTTCACCTGGTTGCACTAAGACAACTCTTACTGTAATGCTTGAAGCATCCACATGTACATGGAATGGCTTCTTATAATTCTGAAATACCAAGATGGGTGATATTACCAACCTCTAATTTAACTTGATTAATTCTATTCGAGACTTTGGTGTCCATTTAAATTTGGTGTCCTTGCATAGTATCTTCTCTATAGATGTTGATATAGTTGCATATCATTTTATAAGGTTTATATAATATTCGATATGACCTAGAAAGTTACACACTTTAGTTTAGTTGGTAGGAGGTGGAATTCCTATTATAACACCAATTTTAGATGGAGTGACCAAAATTATATCATTACACACCACATGACCCAATAAGACACCAAGAGGTGTGAAAAATAAACACTTTTTTAAATTCAAGGTGATGCATAAAGCCCGACATCACTCTAACATCAATCTTAGATTTGATAAGTTTTCTTTAAACAAAGATAAGATTTACCAATCATCTAGATATACTTCCAAGAAATCATGAATGCATTTATCACATCGCTAGAAAAAATAATAGGTGCATTCTTTAACCCAAATGGAATTACCTTGTATGCAAATGATCCCCATTCAATCACAAAGGTGGTCTTGGATTGATCCTCTTTAGCAATTAGAATTTGGTGATACCCAATAAAACCATCTATAAAGGAATATATCTCATGTCCATTCATGGATTCAAACACTTCATCAGTAAAAGGGCTAGGAAATGGATCATTGACATAAACATCATTGAGTGCATGATAACCTCCACACGTATGAATTTATCCTATCTTCTTAGGTTATACCACCATGGGACTCACCCATTTTGCCTTTTCAACTAGATAAATAATTCTAGCTTCTTGCGTTTGATTTAGTTCAGCCTTTAATTTAGTTTTCATATTAGGATTGAGCCTCTAAGGTCACTTTTTAATCAAGTGCACACATTTTTTTAAATTGATATGCATTTCTCGTAGAAATGGATCTATACCTTTGACCTCTAAAAATTTGCTTAGAAACACATCTTAGTAATCTCTTAATAACTATAAGGCTTCATAGATATACTCTTATCCTTAGTAATCTCCCACTATTTCAATCTTATGGGCTACTTCTATCCTAATATTTCCTTGAGTCTTTCACAATAGTTCTTGATATATCTTACCTAATGCACTAGTCATAGTATCTTATAAAATGTGTTTCCCTTCACATTGTAGGATGTTAATATTGTGTAGTTTGTCCTCTTCTACTTGCTCTTTTCTTTGCACTGGTTTATAATCCTCTTCACAATGTGGTTCAAAGAACCCTTCTAAATTGAGATCCCCATTACTATCACTATCACTAGATTCTATTAAATTATTATTTATTCTATTACATGACTAAACTTGCAACTATTATTTTTGGTTGGCTTTGTAATTATTTAGTACAAGATCTAGGTCTTGTGTAGCTTCTCGATGAGAGGATGATTCAACAACATTTGTTAAATCCTCTGCACATCCATGACATAGAATATTTTTAATCTTTTACAAGACATTATGTACTAATGGATTATCATCTTCAAACATAAAAGTTTGAATGAAATCCTACTAAAGTTGTGCCCAGTGTTTAGTTTCCCTTCTACACTCTTGATACATAAACCAAGTTATTGAAAGAGGTTCAAGGGTATGACTAGATATTTACACCTAATATTGAGGCTCTACTCCTTGTGTAATCCATATGTTTATTCTTGATGGATGTGAGTTTTAGACATTGACCCTCTTGAAAGAATGACCATCCTTGTCTAATACTAGCTGGTAGCTGAAACATTACACAATATTTTGTAGGCATCCTACCAATGCATTTTTAGATTTATGTGCATGACCCACCATGTTGTAGTAATTCCTTTTAGTGCATAACTGAGTGAGTTGACTCATTATTCCACATTTAGTACATTATTTTAAAGCCTTAATATGAATGGATTGATATCCTCTATCATAAAATATTGATTTATTTGGCATTTTGTAGTGAACACCATGCATAAAGATCGTAACTCATGATCTCAATGGGACCAATTCAATATGTGTGCATCTAAGTCACCACTTATGGATGATGCTAAATCCCATGGTAGAATTCCTTCAGGGGTAGATTTAGTGTAATCCATCATAGTTGCATTATTATTATATAAAATTTCTACCTCAGATCTTGTCAAATAACATATTGAAGGAGAAACACATTCTTCAATTTGAACCTATCTAATTGGTGACTTTGTTATAACTAGTTTGAATACTAGTGGTTATTCCTATTGCATATTATTGGGCTTCCTCTTTTGACATTCTACAATCCACACCCTAGTTTATCTTTCATATCTCCACACCTTAAATCAACTCTTATCCTTATAAGCATAAGGAGACTCTAGATCCTTAGGAATGATATATGGATTTTATTCTAATTTTTTTAAAAGTATGACTATTATTTTATCTTTATGATGCACTTTTAACTGATTTCACATAGTATTAATAGTCATTTGGACATCATAGGCCATTTGTTACCAATTAAGGTAGGGTAATGGGTCTTTAATATCTTCATGTCAATAACCTCAAAGTCCCCTCTTAAGCTAAGTTCAACCACTTTTATTTCAACATATTTTAGCTAGCGAATGGGTTTGACCCTACCATAATCTACTAAGCTTAATGTTACTAGACTATAACTCAGAATTGGTCGACCAATGACTTCCCTTGTTAAATGAGGAATCATATTGATGGTACTACCAAATTCAAATACTATATTTAAAATTTTATATCCAATCAACTTAATGTCCAATCATGAATCCACATCCCAAGGTTTTTTAGTCTTGACATACCAAACTACTTTATCAATCCTTGTTTTTCCTTGCTACAAACACTCTAAAAGATTGTGATATTTTAGGATATATCGTCATTATGTAATGTACTAAGTAGTTTCATTTGTTATAAGTACAATCATTGAGAGGGGGGATGAATGAGTGAGCTTAGATATTATAACTATAGTTCCAATACTTTTAAATTCTTAATTAGTCAATACATACATTCATGAGGCATACACATCATTCATAACAATGAACAAGAAAGAAAATGCAAGATCAAACACATAACACGTGACATATATGGGAAACTCTCTTGGGAAATAAAACCCATTGGAACATGCAATTGGACTACTATCCTATAATAAGAACTAATTTAGACCATCTATAAATGATGAAAGAATTACCATTACTGGTTTTAGTGAGACTACAATCCCACAAGGAGTTTCTACACCTATCTAGCTAAGCACCCACAACAACTAGACTTTTAGCAAGTTTCGACTTGCAAGGAGAAACAAACCCCCTAGGAAACTAACTACCAAACCAACTACCTTGAACAAATCCACCTTTGAACTAATGTCTTCAACACCTGATGATATAACTTTGATTATCAATCTCTCAATATATCCAAATCCACCTTTTGGATCACACAACACTCCTTATTGACCAAAGCACATTACATACTTCAACCAACACATAAAGATCAATTAGGACACATTACATATCCCAACTAACCCCACTCTTTAACTCTACACACTCATTGCATACTTCATAGCAACAAATCTATTATAACATCAAAAATATGATTAGATAGTCATACACATAGTCCACACATTGATCTACCTCTCAAATCAACTACCTTGCCTTTGCTCACACTCAAACAAAAAAGACACTATTCTTCCAATAGAATTATGACTAATGGGTTATATAAATAGTCCTCAAATTGATCTTCTCATCAAATAATCTAGAGGACACTCTACCCCTCCTTTACTCCATAATGCACACACACAAGTCTCTCTCAAATCTCTCCCAAGTCTCTCTCAAACAACCTCCTGAGCATACTCACCCATTCTACCTCTTCTAGGTTTATTAGGTCCAAAGACATATATGATCACCTTCAGATCCTCTTCACTCTCTATTGGTCCTCACTAACCTATAACTTCTCTTTCAAAGGTTCTTAACTTAACTTTACTCCACATTCTCTATACCTTATTCAAGTCTCACAAGTCTAGAAACCAACACATTTGGTTTCACTATTTATAGAGCAATCATGATCATCACCATCTCAATTAGCAACTAACTCATTGAGACATAGATTAATACAATATTCATAGGTCATCCATAGCATCTATGTGTCACCCTTAAGTATCTACACCTTTTAATAAGGCCCTTGTAGCTCTTATATGTCTCATGGAGACCTATTCACCCATTTAGCACATTATTGAGTAAAACAAGAACATAAGACCACTTTAAAATACATGGGTCCACTCCTTATGTCCCATTTGTCATCCTAAAATGATCAAAATCATCTTATCTCACCTCTACATATGCTTAATCAACTCAAACATGGACCTTATACACAAGATTACCATTATCGAACATACAATCAACTTCTTAAGCATTTTTCATACTCAAGATAGATTGATCACACCTCCAAAATACTCATTAAGCATCCTCACAGATTCTAAAACACTCCTTAATAGAAAATTCACCATGAAACATCGAAACAACATCAAGAAAATCTCAAATATCCTTCTTAGGTCACTTGTAGAACAAGCACAAACACACAGTCAACTTGGAACCTTAATAACTTTGACTATAAATACTTCTAGATATTCAAATTAGGCTCATTAAATGCATCATGGATTCCTCTTCATATTTTATTTTTAAAACACCAAAAAAATTGAATTCTATCAAAAAATATGGAAAAAAAAGAGATATGGTTTTTTCCTATGTTAAATTCAAATATTTGAATGACAACGATCTTAGTTAAACCTTAGAAAGTTCACAATCATCTCATGTCCTCTCAACTTTGGATCAATCTCACACCATCGATCTTGTTTAAAATTTAACACATATTCTACAAAATCAAAATGGTAAACATCTGATGGTTGCCTCATCTCGTACAATCTTGAAATTTTGACTCAACGCACTTTATCGATCTCTATGGATTAGTTAGCTCTTTAACTGTAAATGCTCATCATTTGATGAATCTACACAAATACCCACTCACCATTGGATTTTTATCCTTTACCTTTGGTCAATTATTAAACATTATGCACTATCCTCATCTTGATACTTTCTAAATTTTTATATAAATGCACACCATTGATCTTGATCGAGCTTTAACTTGTGAAAAAATGACTATGGGAACCATTGAAATATGCCTGGAAGGGCAACTTTGTAAAAATCAGTAACTTTTTCTATGCTTACTTGTATGATCTAAAATTTAGACCATATGATATCCTAATATGAGAGAATTAAACCATGTAAAAAAATAATCTTGAAACCTTCATGCATGCAAGATATAATGCCATTAAAATGCATTCTCAAAATCTTCTATCATAGAGCTAACTATGCTTAGAATTTATCTAGGAGACTAACTTTGCTCCTACATAACTTTTGTTTTACTTCAATGCATGATCTCAAATTTATAAAAAATAAACTAGGATAAAAAATAAACAAACCCATATGATTATTTTATCTTTAAATTTCTACATATGTGATATATGCCACCATCAAACTACTTACTTGACTTAATTTGATCATAGAAAACACTGTTAAAATGCCTGGGAGCCCAACTTTGCACATGCATATATTTTATTTCACTATATTGCATGACCTAAAATTTGGTACATAATAACTAAGTATAAAAATAAACAAATACATATGATCATCTTCTCTTGAAACACCCACATGTGCGAGATATGCCTCCATCAAAATGCCTACTTAGTGATTTCTAGCCACATGCAAATTTGGCTAAGTATGAGAAAACAATGAATTTCGACTGAGAAGCCAACTTTACACCCTCATAAATTTAATCATGATTTTATTAATGGATTGAGATATGTAACATAATAAATAGGTACTAATTTTATCACAAAATATGACCAACTCCCATTGAATCATTCCCATGTGGTAATGGTGACATCACCAAACTACCTACTGAGAATTTTTTCCATTGAACCCAAAGTGTTTAGATGAAAACTATGGAAAACTAGATGAATTAAACTTATGTACACAAGCACTCAAAACATAAAAAACATATTGGGGACCTATTTTACATGCTAAATACTCCATAATCATCCCTAAACATCTCTAACCATGCAAACTCTGAAGATCAACCAAGCCTCCTTCAAGCATACTAGGACAAACACATTACACACTTTTTCACTGTCACTTAGGCTATCAAAGCACTTCATACACTCAAAAAGACACCTCGATGATGTCATGAAATCATTTAAAATGCTATATAAATCTCCCCCTTTGTCATTGATGTCAAAAACCATCATATATAGCAATATACAACTCACCTTCTCTCTCTTCAAGCACTCCCATAATAGGAACTTTCTCCCCCTTTGACATAATGACAAAGTGGGAACCATATGATCTTGAGTTATTGAAAATAATATCAAATTAGAAAAGACAATATTATAAATATGATACAAACTCCCCCTTACCTTGAGCCTACTTCAGCTTGCCTTGACAATATCCTTTTGTTCCATGCCAATACTCTCTTCAATCAAGCACTATAACCATTGAAGAAAGAACACAAAAGAACTAAAATATAATTGAACTCACATGGAGATATTTGAAAGGGACTTAACCTAATATTTATGAGCAATTTTTCCTTCTAATCATCTTCAAATCTCTATACCCCATGAAAAACCACCTCACATGCTTACTAGCATTCTCTCTCAAGCTACCATAAGGACCATCAATAGAATTTCATGCCACTCACCAAATAGGAAAAATTATCTCAATAAACTTGAGAAATCTCCATGAAACAAACATACCTTGCTCCTTTTGGAGAAACTAAGCAAAAAACACATCTTCAAGATTAGGTCTGTCTAGCCTCCTTGTATCCCTACTTAAAACTTGAAGAACCCACACCTTTCAGTAGATTCATATTGAGGACCTAAAAATTCATATCTATATTAGTCTAATATGCCCCCTCAAGGACACCAATTTGAAACAACTAGATTATCTTCTAAAATATACTTCCTTCACAAACCAACTACCCAATTAGGCCTCCAACTTGACAAAAAATTGAATAACTTATGAACCACAAACCTTAAAATCTCTGTGAGCCTTGATTTTATAACCCATTTGGCCCATTCAACATATTAATAAGCCTTAGACCTCAAATAATAAGGCATACCACTTTTCTAGTAGAGCCCAAAACCCTAAAATCTTAAAACAAACAAAGTCAACACAATACCTTCTAGTTAACATCCACCTTTGAAACTTATTGTACAACTAGAGACAACCATTACACACTTATGGACCAAGATTTGAGATTACACACTATTATTAACCTTGACTTCCTATAAACCATTTTAGGACCTGCAAGCTCTTAAGCACAAATTGGGAAACCTAAGAGCTAAAAAAAATCTCCAAATTGACTTCAACATACCTTCATACCAAAAAATCACCTCGAGCACATCACAAAGAAATGCACTAAATTTTGTGAGCACAAAACACTTCCTCTCATTACATCAAAACCATTATGCCATTTAGAACAATCCATTATAACCTTGTACTACAACTCCTTCACAAATCTCTAGAAAAAGCTCATGATCTTATTGCTCTTCCTTAATAAAAGACCTTATCTAATTGGCATTATCATCTTGAGCACAGAAAATACTTCTCTGTACCTTTTTACTCAAATTTAATTACTTAGTCCTTTGAATCTAGGACATGACCAATAATAAAGCTCCCCTAACTTCATGCTTCATAAGGAACATGACATCTTCAACAAGTCTTCAAAAACTTTCCAATCACAGTCAATAATCATATAGAGATACCTCATTTTTAGAACACTGTGAACTTACATAGCATACACAACTAACATCTACCATAAACTGATATGCAAATAGATATTTAAAACTCACCTTTATACCAAAACATCCAAACCATGATCAACAAGATAACTCATTCTCAAGATTGGACCACTAAGATTCTTCACAAGCCTATTTTCTCTAATAGATAGATATATAAATATAATTTACAAACATAACCTATTTTCATACCTTCTTACCAAACAATATCTAACATCTACCAAGCTTCCTTTGACTGAAAATTGTCTGAAAATTGTCTCTTCTAAGTTTTGGGACTTTTAGTGTCTCTATTTCAAAGAGACAATTTTCAGTCAAAGGAAGCTTGGTAGATGTTAGATATTGTTTGGTAAGAAGGTATGAAAATAGGTTATGTTTGTAAATTATATTTATATATCTATCTATTAGAGAAAATAGGCTTGTGAAGAATCTTAGTGGTCCAAGATAGAGACACCCCTTTGAAATAGAGACACTAAAAGTCCCAAAACTTAGAAGACTCCCATATTTGCTTATCTTTCTCTGACTTATAGTCTTGATTGACTTTAACTAAATCTTTGACTTCATTCTTTTCTTCAAATTTATCAATAAATGTTGTCAATAGAAACTCTTGATTCTCCTTCATCTTTGATTCTTTTTCCACCTTGGAAAACAATCCATCAAGACTCTTGGACTCAACAGGGTTAGTATTCTTAGTCTTTACTACCTTAATTATCCATTGCATAGTTTGACTCTTCTTATCTTCTGCAACCATCTTACCTACTTGATCCTTGAGCTTCTCCTGATTTGTAACATAGCCTTCTAGAGTAACTTTATTATTAACTTTATGATTAAAAGAATTGACAATGGTTACCTTTAGTTTCCATACCTATGTTTGAACTTTCTCAAACCTTCTAGGAGCCTTATATCCTTTGACATACCTTGAATACCTCTTAACACTATTTGGATAGAATATAGAAGTATGTCCATTCTTATGACAACTAAAACAAATAACATCTTTCATATTTTTTGATAGATTTGAACTATGATCAATATTTGGCCAAAAACTTCTTATATCATAGCTTTATGAATGTACATACTTGACCGACTTCATTGTATATTCCTTATCTCTATAACCATAATTATTACATGTATAAAAATGAACATGAAATAAACTAACATACCTTGAAGCATTTAGTTGTTTAATAGACCTTCTTTCATTTCTCTTAACTTGTTCTAAATTCCTTTGATCTTATTCAAGCTTGAATATCTTGATAATATATTTCTCATGCTCATCCATCAATGAACCTAGCCTAGTTTCCAATTAAATGCTCTCATCTTATTTAACTCTTATACTTGAAAATGTAGCCATTAACTGACCTCTGAGAACTTAAATAGTCACCTTATCACTCTTAGCTTCTTTAGCCATGTCATCCTTTATTCTACATGCTTGCTCTATTAAACTTCCCTCAAAATAATTGACTTGTGCTTCAATATCTTTGATCATATTTCTCATCTTATGATTCTTAATCTTTTTCTCCTTCAGTTCACCAAGTGCACCCATGAGCTCAGCTTCTAGATTAACTTCTTCTTCTCTATCATGGCAAACTTCTTTATCAAACATAATGTCATTTTATTTTAAACAACTTTCCTTGGCATCTAATCGCTAAACCTTGAGATCATTGATAACATTATCATCCTCATTGGCATCTTTCTTCAAATTATATATCTATTTTTCAAGTGCCCTAATAATAACCTTTTACTATTTATTTTCTTTCTTCAATTACTTATCCATCTTTGTACCTACTTAGGATCACCTTCAAGCTATTAAGCTTCCTCCAAAGGAGCCACTCTGATACCAATTATTAGAGGTATAATAATTAGGAGGGGTGAATCAGTGAACCTAGATATTAAAACTTTAGTTCTAATCCTTCCAAACTCTTAATCAGTCAAGACACACATTCATGAGGAATACACATCATTCATAGAAATGAATAATAAAAACAATGCAAGATCAAGCACATAACATATTACATATGTGGGAAACCCTCTTAGGGAATAAAACCCAATAGAAACTACAATTGGACTACTATCTTATAATAAAAAGAACTAATTTAGACCATCTTCAAATGAATAAGGAACTACCATTCCTAGTTTTAATGAGACTCCAATCCCACAAGGAGCTTCTATATCTGTCTAGTTGAGCACCCATAATAACTAGACCTTTAGCAAGTTTCACCTTGCAAGGAGGAACAAAACCCCTAGACAACTAACCACCCAACCAACTACCTTGAATAATTCCACCTTTAAATTTATGTCTTCAACACATAATAATGGAGCTCTGATTATCAATCTCTTAATTTTTTCAAATCCACCTTTTGGATTACATAACACTCCTTATTGGAGAAATCACATTACATACTTGAACCAACACACAAAGATCAATTAAGACACATTACATATCCCAACTAACCCCACTCTTCAACTCTATACACTCCATGCATCCTTCACAACAATAAATCTATGATAGCTTCAAAAACATAATTATATGGTCATACACATAGTTCACACACTGATATGTCTCTCAGATCAACCATCAAGCTCACACAGTCATAACCTTGCCTTCACTCACACTCAAAAAATAAAAGAACTATTTTACCAACAAAATTATGAACAATATGTCATAGAAATAGTCCTCAAAATGATATGCTCATCAACTCATCCATAGGGAAATATACCCCTCTTTCACTCCATAATTCACACACACAAGCCTCTCTCAAATCTCTCCCAAGTCTCTCTCAAACAACCTCTTGAAAATACTTACTCATTCTACCTCTTCTAGGCTTATTAGGTCCAAAGGCCTATGCGATCACCTTTAGCACCTTACTTAGACAAGCATGTCTTATCCTCTTCACTCTTTGCTAGTATTTATTGACCTATACCTTTTCTTTTAAAGGTTCTTACCTTAACTTTACACCACATTCACTCTACCTTATTCAAGTCTCACAAGTATAAAAACCAACACATTTGGTTTCACTATTTGTAGAGAAATCATGATCATCACCATCTTGGTCAGACATTAGGCATGCCTTAACCCTTAAGGTAACTAACTCATTGATACATATCTCAATACAATCTTCATAGGTTGGCCATAGCATCTATGGGTCACCCTTAAGTAAATACACCTTTTAATAAGGCCCTTGTAGCTCTTATAGGTCTCATAGAGACCTATTCACCCATGTAGCACATCAGTGATTAAAAAAAGAACACATGACTACTCTCAAATACATGGGTCCATTACTTATTTCCCCTTTGACATCCTCAAATGATCACAATCATCTTAGCTCACCTCTGTATGTGCTTAATCTACTCAAATAGAGACCTTATATACAAGAACACCATTACCAAACATACATTCAACTTCTTAATCATTATTCATACTCAAAATAGATTGATCACACCTCCAAAATACTCATATAGAATCCTCATGGAGTCTAAAACACTCCCTAATATCCAATTCACCATGAAACATCAAAACAACATCAAGACAAGCTCAAATATCCTTCTTGGGTCACTTGTAAAATAAGCACAAACATAAAGTCAACTTGAAACCTTAATATATTTGACTATACACACTTATATATATCTTCAAATTTGGTTCATTATATTTAACATGTAGTCCTCTTCATCTTTTATTTTTATAGTACTAGTAAATTTGACATTTATCAAAAGATATGGACAAAATATAGAGCTCTGGTTTTTCCCTGTGTTAAATTGAAATATTTGAATGAAAACAATCACAGTTAAACCTAAAAGAGTTTACAATCATCTCATGTACTCTTAGCTTTAGATTAATCTCACACCATCGATCTTGTTTAAAATTTAATACATAGTCAGTGCAAGCCAAACATTAAACATCTGATAGTTAACCTCATCTCATATCATCTTGAAATGTTGACTCAATACACTCTATTAATCTCTATAGATCAGTCAGGTATTTAACTATCAACACTCACCATTAGATAAATTTATATGCATACCCACTTTTCATTATATCTTTATCCTTTACCTTTGCTCAGTCATTAGACATTGTGTACCTATCCTCATCGTATTGTTTCCTATCTTCTTGGAGTAATACATACCATCGATCTTGCTCAAGCTTTAACTTGGACCATATGATCTCCTCATATAAGAAAATTCAACCATATGACAAATTGATCTTGAAAAATTCATGCATGAGAGATATAATTCCATTAAAATTCCTTCTCAAAATCTTTTATCACAGAGCCAACTATGCTTAGAATTTGTCTAGGGGACCAACTTTGCTCCTGCATAACTTTTATCGTGTTTCAGTGTATGATATTAAATTTAGTGAAATTAACTAGGATGAAAACTAAATAAACCCATATGATTAGTTTATTTTTATATGTCTACACATATGAGATATGACACCATCAAACTACTTGGCTCAATTTAAACATGGAAAACACTATCAAAATACTTGAGACCCCAACTTTGCACATACATATCATTTTTCTCGCTACATCGCATGACCTAAAATTTGGTGGATAAAAACTAGGTAAAAAATAGAATAAACCCATATGATCACCTTCTCCTAAAATATCCACATGTTTCATATATTTCTCCATTAAAATGCGTACTCATCTATTTCTGGCCACATGCAAATTTGGCTATGGGAAAATAATGAATTTTGACTGAGAAGCCAAATTTGCACCCTCATAACTTTGAACACACTTCAATTCATAATTTGAGATATGGTGTATAAAAACTAGGGACTAATGTGATTAAAACCATATGACCAACTCCCCTTGACTCATTCCCATATGGTATTGGTGACATCACCAAACTACCAAATCAAAATTTTTGCCACTAGACCCAATGTGTCTAAATGAAAACTATGGATAACTAGATGAATTCCACTTATGCACACAAGTAATTAAATCATAAAAAACATAGTAGAGACCTATTTTACATTATCAATACTCCATACTCATCTTTAAACTAATCTAACCATGTAAACTCTAAAGATCAACCAAGCCTCCTTCAAGCATACTAGGACAAGCACATTACATACTTTGTCATTGTTACGCTATCAAAGCACTTCATCTATTCACCAGGACACCTCCATGAAATCACCATGACATCATTGAAAATACTCTAACACGATTAGATCCATTAAAGTGATCATAATGCTTTCTTGTTTCATTATTTAAATAAATTTCCCATACATTTGGGCATCAATAGTATTGTTATCCTCATCATGAACTAATTTTTATTGTATTTCCTGTAATACCTATGTAGCTTGATACATTGAATTCTTTTCTATTTCAGGGTATAAATATATATCTTGATAAAATTTTCTAATACCTTGATCTTGAGCCATCTCTAATGAAGGTAAACCTTGTTTATCTCTTTTTTACCTTGTGATGACTTACACAAATGCATTTTCCTTTGGTTGTGCATTAATCATGTTTACATTATGCACTAGCTTCTCCTTTCTTTGTTTCTCTAGAATAGGGAAGTCTTTCATTTGATGTTGACCTTTGATCTTGCAATATACATAATAAAATTTCCTTTGAGGATTTGTGAGATAGTTCATTGTATAATGATTATATGCTCTGCATAAATAACATTGCATTGGTGGTTGAATTTGCCAATTATCATTATCATGACCTCTTTGATATCTACCATGATATCCTCCCCTATATACTCCTTTATATCCTCCTCTATTTTTTTTATATCTCTACCCTTAGTATTGTTATCTATTATATCCTCCATATTTATTCATCTATGTATCATATCCCCCATATTGATGCTGAGGAGAACTTGGAGTCTAAGTTACATGTTGTTATTTCATAGTTATGCATACTGACCAAAATATTAATATGAGGGAGATGACATATTATTCTAACTTGTTTATCCCTATGGATGGTACTATGGTGATTAACGCATATGATATTGTGATGATGAAGGCACCCATCCTATAGTGCCTTGCGTTGCATTTATCATCTCCACATCTAGTCCTAGAATTGCTTGCTTTGTAGTGGGTATTTGCTAGGCTGTAATTATGAAGATGTTATTTTTTATATCTTTATTTAACTCCTAAAATGTAAGATAACTTGTCTCATCATGATTTTTAGATTTGAAAAAATTACAGTACATGCTATGTGAATTTTGAATACATTGCTGGAGGAGATGGCACTTAGATGTAGGATGTCTAATTACCCTATAGATTTCACAAAATTTTCTTTTAATTGTTAGGCAATCATTCCTATGATGTCCCTTATGGACACACTCTATGCACCATAAGACTAATTTAGGCTTATAATTTTCATTCATTTCATTCATCCTCCTCATAAAATCATCTAAATTAGCTTCTAATTTTTATCCTACTAAGGGAAGATCTACAAAGTCTTCTATCTGTTTAACTCTGATAATAATAGACTGAGCATCAACCTTGGTAGAGAACTAGGTTTTCACAATAATGAACCTTATTATTGGTCATAATCCCTCTAAAAATCAAGTAGCCTTATATTTATCTTCTAGAATAAAATCAATTTTATTCATTACATCAAAAAACCTACAATCATATTATCCAACTGTTTCTCTTAATTTGTGCCAAATTTCCTTTAAATCCTAAATCACTTGACTGGAGCATTTTTATACTTTAAATTTTTCTATCAAAAAATCTTTAACTTGTATGAAATCTAAAGCATTAGAATTTATTTTAAAATTAACTCCAAAGCACGTCCTCCTAAATCCCCTACTAGTTCACATTTCTTCACATCATCCAATGTTACCCATTTTATGACCCATTTCATCTCATAGGTTACTAAGTATTGTTTAAGATCTAAATATCCATCATATAACATTAAATGTACAAATATACCTACATGAAATGCCATAATTGGTAGATTACTAGTCATTGCACTTGTAGTTGTGTAGTCAAGTAACTGCATAGTGGTTACTATGTCTATAAGTTACTTTGCACTACTCTTTTTAGGGGTAACTAGAAATCATTATTTATATAACTTATTTATTTCTAACACCTATTTGGTTTCTATACTAAGCCTTCAAAACTTGTTAGTAAAGGAATCAAACAAACCTAAATCATTTTTTCTCTTTGTATCTTTTCTACCTTCTATAAATAAAGTGGGTTTGGGGGATGCGTACCCTTAAAATTAATGATGCTTATTTATAAATTATTCTTGATTCTAACTTGAACATGTAATATTACTAACTTCAAATTTAATATTTTCCCAATAACTTTCCTTCTAGTTCTAGTGAAAAACCCCTCACTTAACTGTGACCTACCTCTACTTCTTAACTAATTTACCTTAACATCACTACTTTCAACATCTTCTTTCTTATCGGGTCTTTTATCATATTCTACATACCTTTATATTTCATTAACTTTCACACCTTATTTCAACAACATTTCTTCTCTAACATCTTTCCCTTTCATATCTCTAGCTCTAGCAACTTATTCTTTAGTCTTAGTCTTACTCACATTTACTTCATGGTCATTTATGTTATTCCACCTTTGCTATCATAGATATATTTTGAGTCCCATAATTTTATTTTTTCTTAGATTATTTTTTCCTTCCATCTTATAGGATCAGGTTCAAGTTCCTCTTACTCATCTCTTCATCATCCAATTTTTCTTGCATACACCTCCATGGTGCCCGAAGTGACTACTCTATGCTGGCTAGAGTAGGCACCATGGCCTTTTCCACAACCAACATCTTGATTAGAAAAGGTAGTCACTAAAAAATTTCCCTATAATTCTTTAGACAAATTGATCTTGCATAGTATCAAGAGCTATGTATCCTTGTACTACAAACTTTGTGATATAACCATCAATCATAGTCTTCATCTAATAATCTACTACTAAGGACTAGTCAGTATCTATGTTGCATAGTCTCTCTAGTTTGTCCTGAATCCAAACTATAATTTTGTTCTCCTCTAAATAAAGTAATAGTATTCTAATCTAGCTAACCATGTAGCTAATAATCCAGGCAATTTACACTAGAAAATTTCATAGATTTTGACATAAAGGTGTTCTTGGACGTTCTAATTTGTAGTCTTTATGAATCTTCATACTTATTCCTCTAAAAAATTCTTGATTCTCTCATCTATCCATCATTATACATCTCTTAGCCTTGGTAACCATCTTATCATAGTTCATCTCATTAGTTATATTCTTACTAGACCATTGTTAGCATAAGTTCCTAAAATTACACCAAAACATGCTAATTACAGGGATAACTTGCATAGTGGAGAGTAAAAAAGGCACCAAAGAGATATAAATGGTACAAACCATATACAACATCTTCAAATATATTTAAGAGTAGGATGAAGAATATATAATAGAAAAATAACCTAACTAGTATTGCATCAGATTATAGAATAAAGCAAAATAGTGTACTAATTGCACATACACTATACATAAAATAATATAAGGGAAAACTATAACATGACAATTTATATTAATCTCTATCAATACATTGATCTATATTCTATTACATCAAAGTGCTATTTATAGACTTTTATAATCCTATTGGCTATTCACATTCTAGCCTTCTGAGATATAAAATGAAAGAGTCTTCACATTCTCTAAATATTTGATTAGTTTTACAAGGCTGAATACGTAAAAAGCTATACAAAAGATAAAATTAAACAGTTTACATGTATTTATATTATATACTTCACAATTTTAACAAGCTTCATTCTTCATTTGACATAGACTTGAAGATGACAGGTCCAAGTTAAAAACTTGCAAGACAATTAATCTAACAATTTGAAACACTTGAACTCAAACTAGGCATATAAATTAAAACACAAAATTGACCATTAGTAAAATACATTGGAAGTTAGGCATATGCATAAAACTAATTGGGAAATTCAATCCCAAGTGAGCAAAAATAAGAATGAGT
Organism: Torreya grandis; assembly: GCA_037957365.1. NCBI lineage: Eukaryota > Viridiplantae > Streptophyta > Pinopsida > Cupressales > Taxaceae > Torreya > Torreya grandis. Next base: position 1,230,326 of record JARHVA010001760.1, read on the forward strand.
AAAATATTCAAGCTTAAGTGATGAGCAAGACTCAAATGCAAACTATCTATACTTAAGGTTGTACTTGGAGAGAGAGTTTCAACCTTAGTTATACATGAGATAAGAAACATGAGGCACATGGAAAAGAGACCAATTATAGAATATAGGTACAAAATATCTTTAAAGCAAGCAATCAATTAGTCCAAGTTGCACAATCCAAAAGTGAGAGATAAACATGTAAGCCAAAATTAGGCAAGACATAGGCATAAACCAATCAACGTTTGAATCTAAACTTCACAAGACCAATTTTGAACTTGGTTTTTTGAATGGACAACATTTTAGACCAAAATAGATGACATAATGAGACTAATCCTAGACCAAAAGGCATACATGGTTTTGAACTCGATTTGACACAAGGCAATGGTTTTGAAATAAAATGAGTAGCCTAATGATGTTATCTTACTTAAAAGGTATGAAAATTGGTCTTGTTACAAAAATATAAGTTAAAAACATGGGATGAAATGGGCAGCATAATGATTCCCCTTTCATACATGTGACACACACACAAAGCTTAAAATGACCAAGGCAAAGTGTGGCATCAAATGGACAACATAACACCTCTTTAGGAAAAATGTGGTGTATAAACATGTGATTGACTCATGACTCATTTTTGACATGTGTTTTGATAAACAAAAATAGTTTTAGACTCAAAATAATGCAAGTAAAAAGGAAAAAACACCTAAGTGTATTATTCTATTCCTAAAAACTAACAAGGTTGCTTCATATTGTTAAATTCTATCTATATATTCCTTATTTATAGGAAATACTTTGTTAATCTAAAAATTTAGATGCACATGAAAAGTAGGGTTTTTAGGCCCCCTCTTCTCTCAAGATTTTATATGATGACATGGAACTTTGGGCTACTCACTCTGTATTGACAATACTTTGGAGCAAGTGGGGTTTATCTAAAAATTATAATTTTCACATGTTCTATGGGACTATTAAGGCACAACACGTCATTTAGATCCAAGATAATTAAATTTTTATTAAAAGGTCTTATCCTTTTTATAACCACTACATCCATAAATTTCTTAGTGTAGTATGATGTCCAGATTAGGCCATTATTTTGAGGGTAGTAGTCGCTAACAGAGTTAGTTTTAACTACTCAAAACTAACATCCTAGTGACTCACCAACTCAATTTTTATACCCCACCATGTAGTGGGGTTGAAATGATGCTGAGAGATGAATTCTTAGGTCAATGCTTCCCTAAAGAACTTATGGGGAGGTGATAAAATCATACCCACAAGCCAAGATAAAATAAATAAATATAGAGAGAATTTAAAGGTTATTTTAGGATCACCCAAGTCAATAAAATATTGGGGAGTGCCTTCATGAAATTCCTTCTATGTTTGTACTAAGTGACAAAAGCAATGGACTAATCACTTTTGGTCACCTGATTTCCCTAAAGGGGATAGGGGAGAGCATAGTACTAAGTCTAGTTTGCAAAAACACAAAAAAATGATAAAAAAAGAAGCTCTTAAGAGTACTTAATCTAAGTTTTCATTAATTTTAGAGAACCAAGTGAAGTATGAGATGAATTTTATCCCCTTGGCTTTGTTTGTTGATTTGTGAACTTTGAAGAACAAAAACAAAGTGACTAAATAATTCTTAAGCACCAAATGCAAATGTGATTTGAAGATTTAAAGTGCTAAAAACTTCCTTCCTTGGTATTTGGGTCCTATAAAAAGTGTTAGGGGGTTCTCTTGCTTAGAAAATAAAATAAAATGAGTAAATATCAACAAAATTTTAACTCTTAGTTTTCTATTTTTTAGACAGTGTAATACCACATATTTGTAGAGAAATATCGCATGTCCCTACAAAACCATAAGTCTTAGTTCAAAACCACATTTTACCTAAAACATAAACTATCAATATAAAAATATATTTATGTAGTGTAATACCATATGTTATGAATACAATAATGCATTTCCCAGTTGTAATACCACACTTTCTTGCAAAACTATATATTTTAGTGCAAAACTACATTTACAAGGGTCAATAATGACTATGCTAAGTAAAATTAACTTTTAAAAATAAGTGAAATATCACATGTATTACTATAATAATGTATATTGTAAATGTAATTCCACTACTACAAGGCAAAACATATTTTAATGATGTAAAACCACTTTTTTAGATGTAAAATCAACTATTAGGAGGAAAAACTAAACTTACCTAATGTAATACTATAACTTGAAAGCATGGAAAAATTTAATGATGCAATAACACACTTTTGAAGTGAAAAAAAAAATTACTAGGCAAAACTACACCTATAATATTGTAACTCCATAAAGCAATACCACAACTACCAAGTGCAAAACTGCATGTCTCTGTGTAATGTCTGTGAGCTTTAATTTTTCACTTGTTTGGTCATTAAATCACAAATTTAGCATGAAAATTTTTAGCAAGAGGTTATAAAAGACCATTTGAAGATATTTGTGGGGTGTGTGTCCCACCGAGCATGCCATTATGTGACCAAGTAAATGCATAGATGGGAGATTAGTATCGTGTTAGTCAAGAAAGTAAATCAAAATAAACACACTAAAAACTTACACCTCAAGCATTTACACTCAAGGAGCTAGATAACTACACAAATAACCAACATAATAAAATAAAACTAAGAGATTTTACCTTCCATGAGAGTAAGTGTTGTGAGTTGGAAATAAAATCATGTGCTCAACTGTGTGATCAAGAAATCTTTGTTAATGAAGCTCCATTACTCCACCTCTCCTTATCACCTTGGTAATGTTGGTTGGATTTGACTTGGATTGATAAATGGGCATGGAAACACTACATAAAAGAAGCTTTTTGGCATAATAACATCAAACTATAAAGCTTATGGACCAATGGGTGAGGCCTTGTATTTATAGCCTCCAAAGTTAACTCTAACCCAAGTGTAGTTAAGTTAGAATTAACTGTGGTTGATTTCAAACTGACCCTGGTTGAGTTAAGGCTAACCCTAGTTGAGTTAAGAAGGGGACATATAATTAATATTTGGGATAGATATCCCATTTATTAGGCATGGATCTCCTTTTTTGCATTTAAGGCATTTTAGGAAGATATTTTAATTCCTTGACTTTGAGGATGATGATGTCATCATGACCTCATATTTATTAAATTTTCATTTTTACAATTTTTTTTTCACTAATTGCATATAAAAAATTAAATTAAGCATTTAATTTGGTTTGATTTTTTAATTAATTCTACCTAACATTTTAGCACTTTGGGAATTGTTCAAGTGCCTCGCTTAATGGGTCTAAAGGCCAAATTACTAGTTGCTAGGTTGCAAGGTGACTAGAGAAGAATTTGTGAGAGGTTAATATTACGTACATGATAATACCCAAAATAGGATGCCTCAACATGATTATGAGCACTAATGGCCTATGCGTGGATGAAATTTGGATAATTAGTGATTTCTAGGCTTAATTTGAACTATTTGGTAGAAATTAATTTGAAGTTTGATTAGAAGCCAGTTATGGCCAGAATGGGTTGTCTACATGTGGTGCCCTATGTAAAAAATGTTCCAGATGATGATTAGTAGGAGTAAGTGTGATCATATCCCTATCTAATAATGTAAACAAGATGTCATGAGGTTTATCTTTGTTTAAAAACCCCTTTGTGTATATCTTGTATTCTACTCACTGTAGGAGGAGCTCTAAAGTGGCTCTTTTCCCTTATTGAGTATCTTTATCAGTTGTTTCCATTATAATAATTTTTGAATTAGAATTAGAGTAGGCTCTTTTACCATATTAGATGACTATGTCTCTAAGGGGCTTACATCTAAATATTCCTATGAATGTATAACCACTAGTCCCAATTCTACCTCTAATGCTATAGCTACGTTATATAGATGTCAGAATGACTTTGATGTCTAATATAGTAATTTATCCTTAAGAGGAAAAATTAAGCCTCTAGTAAAGATATACTATACCTTTAAGTCTATCAGTTGATAAATCAACTGATGCAAACATGATTTGAATCTTAAAATGTATTTAGATGTTGGCTCTATCTCACCCTGGTGTAGTGAAGATAACCTTTCATGTGTGACTCGAGGTCCCTCATTCTATATGTAGTGCTTGAGAAAGACTATTTATAATTACTCAGACATATGTAATGACCCACTAGGGATTGTATAATGGAACCAATTTAGTGCTTCCCCATCTAAGGAATTTGGAATAAATGTAGTGAACTTATTAGTAACATGTGCCATATCTTTCTCATAGGCCTAAAAGTATAAGTATGGATCTCCATGCCCATCAAATATAGGTAACACTTGTATCTAAAAGTTGTGTGGAAAACTTTTAGTGGAAATTTTTCATGGAATAGGGTAAAACATTAGCATGAGACCATGATTTATATGATTTATTCTCCAAAGTGAGATGGTGTACTGGGTGTTGTAAAGCACCCACAACATACATCAAGTAAATTAACACTTTTAAAGGTATATTATAATTATCAAAGGGTTCATTTAATGCTTGAATTTTATTATTTATCTTAGCCATTGGTATATTGCATTGAAAACCTTTTTTAGGCAGGGTTGGTTTGCTCTTTGTAACCTATGGAGGTGTGATAGTTAGGACCTAGTTAGAGGGAAATGAGTTATAACCCTTATTTGGGTTAGTTTGAGAAATATGTTATACTGTAGTAAGGGGGTTGAGGGAGATTAATTGGTATCTCTTATATTGTTAAGTTTAAAATAAGTATCACATGCTAATGAGATATAAGGTACTTTATTCTCAAGTAAATGTAACATAAGAATAAGTGTGTTTTTTTTACATGTGACCAAGTATTTGTTTGAACAAGAGAAATAGGTGAATTAGGAGAAGAAATAGAAGGTATAGATTCTATTCCTCTTCATCATAATCACAATAATCATCATTATCCCAAGATTCATCAAAATCAGAGTTTAATTCACTTATAAAAGTAAGAAGAGAAGAAGTATCATTCACATGCTCATTAAGAGAAAGAGAGAGTAGGAGAATATTTTAAAATTTTACTACTATGAAATGTGTTATCGTGTGTAAGTGTAATGCAATTAATTTATTCACTCTCTATATGTGGAATGCAAGAATGATTATCACTTTAAATTTTGGAGTCAAGGGTAGAAGAAGTAGCAATCATATTTTCTTTTTGTATATCATGACATGTATGGGAAGATTTAGAAAAATTTGCATTATAAATTTTTTGTAAAGAATCATTGCATTAAGATTGGAATGTGAAGGAAGGTGATAAAATAATTTCATCTACCTTAGTTTGTGCATTGATAAAAGGTATAATATCATTGGTACATGCTTTTTCAAATGTATCTAAGAAAGGTAAATAAGATGCATTGTTATTATCTACTTTACTTGAATGATGCAAAAGTGGATTTTTTGTATTATACTTATATTGATTTAATTTGAAAAATGAGGTAAAAAAAGTAATTGAAAAACTAGGATCACATTGGAATAAATCACTACCAACAAGAGGCCCTTTTGGAATTATGTTTCTAGTTTTATTTTGAGGTGTAAGAAAAGAGTGAAAGGAAAGAGAAAATGATGTATCTAATATATCCTCATATTCAAATTTATTTTCATGCTTATAGTATTCCTCATATCCATCATTATGTCAATAGTCATCATCATCATTATAAATGAAGTCATTATCATGCTCTAATGTAAAATCTTGAAATTTTTTTGATTCATTATTATAATTATGATACAAATTCAAAATTTCATCAATTGGGTGAGGGCTAGAAGACTTCTGACATGCCATTTTAAACTTGCAAAAGAAGATAATGTAAACAAGGAATAGCAAACACATAAGAGATAGAATGTAATCTAACATAAGTATATATGAAATTTTATAAAATTTGAACAAAATGTGTAATATAAACTAGGATTGTAAATGAAACACTAATTGCTAATATTTGTATGTATAGGGACCTAGTATGTGGATCTAGGGTTATTTTTTTCAAAAAATTAAATCACATTAAATAAATGAAACCATAATGTTTGATTGATTAAATAAGATATATTATGACAAAAAATTATAAAAATAGAAAATTTTAACCCTAATTTAGTCCAAAAAAATTAGAAGGTAAACCATTGGCAAAGCTAGGGTTTTATGTATTATTCAAATTAAGTTGGGTTGACCAGATGTTTTAACCTTTTAGGACTTAATTTGATGTAAATCCTATATTTTTAAAGGGCTAAGTATTATGCTAATCTAGAATGAAACTAGAAATAATTGACTAAATTAAAATTTCCCAAATTAACAAGTGAGAAGAGAAAGAGTACTTATCTAGAAATAAACATACTTTTATTTGGATCAGAGAACTAGAACATGTTGTAGAAATAGTTATACACCTTTCATTTTATGACTATTGTGGGACACTAGTGTCCCTCCTATAGGGATTGTTTGAGACTTTCAAGTAAGATGTAAGAGGTTCTAGAGATCTTGTAGGTGGCTCTGTGTCATTTGAGGAATTTATTATGTCACTATTTTAGTTGAATATATTATAAAAACATAATTAATACCTATACACATGAAATACTAACCAGATCAAATTCAAAAATGAAGAGAAAAAGTAGGTTATGGGATGTTATGATCGCACAGAGTAGAACCCCTATTATACTAGATGAAGCATAATCAACTTGCATGCTATGCTAGATTAAATTTCACTTAGGCCCTTCTTCGATCAAGCATGAAATATATAGATGTGATGACTAATAATTATGTAGATTATTGAGTTGTACTCTTAATTAATTTTAGGTAATTATGTGCCAAAATAGTAAGTGATAGATGTAATATGCCTTGTGAAGATCTTTATATAGAAGGAAATTTGACTTAAATATAAGACCTTATTCACTAGCCATAAATTCATGAAATAGAAATAGAAATCATAAGAAAAGGCTCAAAAAAGAGTTATGACTCAAACGCAGGAGAAAAGGCTCATCAGACACTAGATCCAGAATTGGACATTAGTGCCATGTAAAACTACTATCGTAAAAATGGTGCTAGTGTCCTAAAGCTTAAAGGAAATCTATAACCAAAAAATATATGTTAGGGGCCCCTATGACTAGGAGAAGGTGACTTATGACTACTAGGGCTTTTACAAATAATGAAAACAAGACATAAGAAAGATCAAAAGACTCAAAATGACTATGCAAATAAGGACTATAATCATCACTAAGACCTTCATGTGAAAGAGCAACAAAAGACATATTACTTATGGTGTCTTGAATAAATTAGGGTGTTTATAGGTTGGTACTAGAAGTGGGGTATACAAGACAAACTTACTATTACTAGGTTTTCTAATGGATTAAATAATACAAACTTTAACATATTTGGATACATTTTCATACATCTGAGGTCAATAAGCTTTGAAATCATGTAACTATTTTCCCAATGCCAAATTGACTTAAAAAAAGATAAGTATATGATTCCCTAATCACATGGACTATTTCATATTTTAGATGCATAAATTACCAAGATGATACAGTAATCCATCGTGCATGTGATAGTCCAATTCTTCTACCTACTTTCCATGGGTTAGATCTTCATAAACATCCTTAAAATCAACATCTCTAACATATTGTTCCATATAAATTTCATGCATCGAAGAACTATGTTGTAAGAGAATAAATGCAAAAATAGTATATCTTAAAAGCATATCATCTACCTTGTTTTGCTTACCTTTCTTATATCTGATTATGAGATGGAGAAGTCCCATCCAATGAAAGTGCCTTGATTATTGTTGCTTTGACTATGATTAGAGATATTACAAATGTTGGTGATCCATATGGATGATTATCTCTTTGCCCATTAAGTAATGCTTCCATTTTTTTAGACTTTTAACCAAATCATATTAATCTTTATCATAGGTAGGATATCCTTATATTGTATTTGTGAAGGTCCCAAAATGGTAATAAATAGGATTTCGTTTTTGCATCAAAATTATACCCATGGCATAATCGATTGCATTAGTTTCAATCTCAAATGGTTGATAAAAATTTGGAAGTGCTAACACTAGAGCTATGCTTATATTTTATTTTAGCATGTCGAAAGTTTTTTGATGCTTACCTCCCAACTAAAATACCTATTTATTACTTGTCAAAACATGCAAAGGAGATGCAATCAATGAAAATTTATCAATAAACTTACTCCATTATTGGCCTACCCCTAAGAATATTATAACATTAGTTACATATTTTGGCTTTGGCCATTTCATTATGGCTTCAATTTTATAGGAATCAATTTTTAGTTTACTATCCCCTACAATATAACTTAAATATACTAAAGATGTTCTGCCAAATTCACAGTTAGACATATTTAGATATAATTTCTCCTTTTTCAAAGTTTCTAAGGCTTTCTTAATATGTTGTATGTGATCTTCCCATTTTTTATTAAAGATCAAAATATCATCTAATTATACAATTACAAAATCATATATGAATAGCCTAAATACATCACTCATACCCTGTAGGAAAGTGGTCAGAGCATTACAAAGCCCAAAAGGCATAATAATACACTTAAAAATACCTTACTTAGTTTTGAAATCAATTTCCAAAATATCACCTTCCCCAATTCTAACTTTATGATCACCACTTCTTAATTATAATTTATTGAAATAAACAAAAAATTTCAATTGATCTAAAAGATCATTAATATGAGGAAGAGGGTAGTAGTTTTTCATCATAATATTGTTCAATACTCAAAATTATATACACAAATACCAAGTTCCATCTTTATTTGGCACCAAAAAAATTGGTGAACCATATGGATAAGTGTTTTTCCGTATTATCCCTCTCTCGAGCAAGTCTTGAACTTGCTTATTTATTCCTTCATTTTCTACCATGGACAACTTGTACATGCCAATATTAGGAAGAGGTGCATCTTGATATAGTTGTATCTTATGGTGAGTATGTATTTTAGGAGGTAAACCTCATGGATCCTAAAAACCATCATTATAATTACACATAATATTAACTATTTCATTTCTATATTTAGGATTACAAACTTTTAGAGACTTGGATTTATCATCATCCTTGGATTTTATAACCATGAGAATAAAGTTCTTGCTTGCATTGAAAATTCTTTTCATATGTCAAGTAGATACAAGTGATAAGTTTTATTTTAATTGATGGGCTCTAATAATGTATCCAACCCCATATTTTACAACCAAATATTTATTTTCTTGCCTATAAAATATTGTTTTTTTATCATATAAATAAGGAATTCCAAGTAAAATACCACAAATATCAAGTGGAAACACATCTAATTCTACCTCAAATGAAATTAGAGGTGATTAAAAATATTAACATGTATGTTTTCATGACTTTAAATTTAGTATCATCACATATCCATCCTAAAGGTCAAGGCTTAATATGTGGTTTAGTTTCAAGTCCTAATTTGTTCACACTTTTTCAAAAATGATATTATCTTGAGATCCACTATCAAAAAGAGTATCTATCTTAGTATGCTTAGAAATAACTATAATATAGAATAACTCATTTATTTTCTTTTCATCATGCATAGATTTATAAATCAAAGAATAATGAAAATTAAGAGATTTAGTGATAAAAAAGGAAGAAGATGAACCTTGTATGCCCATGGAAATGACCTTGGTCTCATCACCAAAATTAGAGGTAAGATCTTGTTGTACCACTGAAATAGTCTTCTTACCTTTCTTGTTCCTGAGCCATTTTGGCCTACATTTTAATTGGAGATTCCAACACTTAGCATATTCATGGATCTCTCTCTTGTAATGAGAGAAAAAAGGTTTCCCATCCTCTTTATCAACCATGGAGGTATGTTTCATCTTAACCTTTACTTTACCTTTGATTTTATGTGGTTTATTGGGCTTCTTTGTAAAGTATTCCCTATCTTTAGTCACTTTACCCCTTGACTTAATATGGATAACTTGGACACAAACTTCATCAAGATTAGTGGGGTTAAACATAAGCATTATATTCCTTATAACTATGTAACCCAACAATATATTTTAGAAGAGTCTCTTGAGTGTAAATAGGAATACCTAACACCAAATCCCTCTTTCTAAACTCTTGAGTATAATCTTGTACACTTTGACCCTTACTTTACCTTAAATTTTGTTAATCCATAGTAAATTATTATATATAGCCTAATGGATGGAATTGATTTTTTAATGCACAAAAAAAAATTAGTCCAAGAATAAATCACTTTATGATTATTAAGGAGATCCTCTTGTGTCTTACTCTACCACCGAATGAGTGTTGTACCACCTAGCCAAAGAGTAACTAGATAATTTTTTTCTTACTCATCATCAGTCTTCTAAACCCTATAATATAATTCCATTTTCTTAATCCGATGATCTAAATTTTATAATCTAAGCTCTCCATTATATATTAACAAATCAAACTTAACATCTAGCTTGACCTTGGAAGAAATATAATCATAAACTTTATTTTGATTATTGTCAGATAAAAAAGGAGAAGGTTTAGATGGGGAAGATTTAGGAGTTTCTTCTCCTTTACCTTTACCATTGGTTGAGGGTTCTTCCTCTTGTTTAAATTTTCTTCACATCTTCCCTTCATGATAAAACTCTTCCACCATAATTTTCATCTCAATAAAAGATTGAAATAAGGCCACTTCTGATTTTGGGTATTCTCTAAGAAAATCTATGGCTTGACTTGTACATTTTGCATCAATTTTAGGGTTATATTTTTCAAGTGATCCTTCACCACATTTATTTTAGACCTAGTTACCATGCAAAATGAAAACTTACAAATCCAAAAACTATGTTAAAATATCCCTGATCAGCGAATTTGATACCAAACTTGATCCAAATTTTTAGTTAATACATAACACTCACCATTTATCAATTTTAGATACTCATACAAATTTTATTAATTTTCATCTTTTTACATGAAATTTGATTATTTGATTAAAATCAAGTTCAATACTGATTAAAAAAATAAATTAAATGAATATAAATAGATAAAATTTAAACCAAATTGATAACGTAGTTCACCCTTTTGGGGGCTACATCTCTGGGTCCTAAAAACACTCAAACCAATCTATTAAATGGTGAAAAATACATTTTAAATATACTATTTACACCAAAATATGAATTTAGTTTGAAAAAATAACCTTTTCTCTACCTTAAGGAAGTATCTACAATAATATCATGTATGGGAGTTTTTCTTCCTACATAAAATGACACTTGTTTACTTGTTTCTTACTTGCTCTCCTTCAAAGGCTAAAAACCAAGTTTTATTCTCTCCATGTATATGTTTTTCAAATGCAATAATGAGCCTTTAATAATACTCTGAAGTACCTTGTTTCACAGGTTGAAATCTTATCTATTTACCTAATACATTAGGATTCATTCAATTGCTTGGCTTTTAGGCTTGGATAAAGCTTCCACACATTTTTGGTGGGATTTAATCCCATATTAAGAGGGTTTTTTAATAATATTTTTTTAATCAAATTTTCAAAACCATATGAATCGGTATTAATACCAATATTTTCTTGAAACTCGTAGCATATCTTGGGGACATATTTTTGGATGTTCCATGTATCAAAATACCATAAGTACACGTGTTAAGATCTGATTGGGTCACTAATACACATCTAGTCACCATGCTAACATCATCATTCTACCATGATTGATTTAACAAGTCATAATTTTTGCATACAAAGTCTATTTGACCATTTAAAATATATTGAACTCATCTCAATAAACTCTTTGATGTTGGGATGTTTTCAATAGGGTTGTATACTATTTGATTAGATCACTATGGGGATCCTCCTGGATCATTATCCCATGCTATGGTGGTGTTTGAATAACTAGTGTGAAGTGTTAGATGTTGGTGAAATTGGTGTGATTAAGTGCCTTAACTGTGATTTGTGACCTTGGAATTATAATTAGACTTTAGCTATGTACTACTAGGTATGTATGTAATTAGAATTAGGATAAATAGTGAATTTACCCTTAATGTGCAATTTGATTTATGGTGCTTTTGAATGTAGAATCCTCTTGTATGTAAAATGGTTTGAAATGTGTTTATATAGTCATATCTTTAAAATTCCTTTGAATGGGGATTATTAGGGACATAGATTAACCTTTTCATAGTTTTAAATTTTATAAATTAGTCATTATTTGGTGGGAGGATAATATAGGGGGAGTGGAAAATATATCTATGCAATCCTATATAATGGGGTGTGTAGACACTCCACTTTTATCAATTCTATGCCAAATTTGCAAAATGGAACAATTATAAGCAATTTCACACAAACTGGTCTGTAGTCATCTGTTCATTTAATGTTCATATTTGAATTCACCTTGGGGCATCTCTAGGTGGGATAATTCATCATATTAAATATGTTTAATTATCATTCTAGTCATTTTCTATGGTCAATTCTTTTACACTTATAAATTCACTAATTACCCTAAACTGATTAATTAAAGCAATTAATTCCCTCCTCTAAATATTCATTATAAATTATATTGTTATTAAAAATATAATTAAAATTCCCTTTAAATTAGTTAATTCTTATTTTCCCTCCAAGTGGTATCTTCATTAAATAAATAATCTTAAAATCTTATGGAATATTCTTTTGTGAGCTAATCAATTTGATAAATGAGTTAATATATAAGATCATTCTCCACCTTTCATCTTGGAGACAAGATCTAGGGCCCTTAATGAATATTATGTGATATTTTAGAAGCATTATCAACCCTTCATCTTGGAAATGAGATGAAGGGCCCACATGGGTGATCCATGTGCCTTTTTGGGAATGATTATTCACCCTTCATCTTTGAAATAAGATGAAGGATCTAAATAGACTCTCACAAAGATCTTAGAAGGAGAATTATCCACCCTTAATCTTGAAAACAAGATGAAGGGATTATATTAATACTCTTTTGATATTTTCAAGGACCATCCTTCACCCTTCATTTTGAGTAAGATGAAGGGCTCACATTAGTGATCCATGTGCACTATTGAGGACTTGTTTGCAACTATTCATTTTTATTTCAAGATGAAGGGTCCTCACTAATTCTAAATCATTATAAATAGACTTCATTACATTGTAATTAAACATGATCAAGTTATACAATGAAGTGATAACAAATTATTAAGTCCCCTTATGCATCATATTTTTAATTCTTGATCAAATTCAAATAGTCTATAACTTCAAAGGAGATGACTCAACATGAATTGACATTGACAAAAACCTATTGACACTACATCTAAACCTAATCACACACAAAGATGATCTCCAATGAAGGTTTACATTACTTTAGTTTAATCTTAGCATTGTTGTTGTAGTCTTTGTATGTTCATAAAGTCTTAGGCTCAATTATTTTTCATTTGATTGATTTTTGATACATAGATAAGATTTATGTTAATATTGCTTGTGAATAATCCTATGGAAACATATGGAATGCCAATTAGGAATTGAAACACACACCTTTATTTTGAGCCTCTTTATAAATCTTCATTTGAAGAATATTTGATTATTTTAGCTCATTTATGTTCATATTTTCCACTATATTATGTTTCTACGTATTGAAAATTTTGCTTCATGAAAATGGTGAAAACATTTTTTGTTTTTATACTAATTGATGAAATCATCCAGTAATTAATTAAATCATTTATGTTCTCTATTCTTTGTTCTCTATTTTCTATGTAGGTTTTATAATTGATGAAATCATCTACAAATTGATGAAATCAATTGACAAATTGAAAATATCACTCACATGTTTATTTTATTACTAATTAATGAATTGGACAATATTTCAACAAAATTAACTCATTTTTTAGTGAAATCAACTTATCTTTTAACAAAATTGACATGTTAATTACTGAAATCAACTTCATAAGTCATGAAATCATTTATGTTCATTCTTTCTCCTCTATTTTTCTTGTGAGGATTTTTTATATTAAATGAAATAATTCAAATATCATTGAAATCATTAAGGGAATTAGTGAAATTGTCTAAGAATAAATGAAATTACTCTTAAGAATATCATAGTCTAGTTTATTACTTATTGGTGATTTTTTTGATTATTAGTGAAATTATTTTGTTATTGATGAAATTATTCCCTCTAATTAGTGAAATCACCTCTGTCTACTATGTATCTAAGGACATGATATATTAATGTATATGGGTTGATGGAGATGCTGACATGTGGCACACATCCCCCTTAGTTAGTTATATGGGTCCAATATATTAGGATAATGGAGTAACTTGTGAAATTAGTGTATTGGGTAATGGCCAGCCTATATTGGGATTAATAGGTTGCCCATCCATTTTTAGTTAGATAAAGGTCTATATAAAGGAGATGATCATCATTGTAAGGAATCAAGTAAGCACTGAGTCTTTTATTATAAGAGGATATTGGAGGTTGTCCCCTCAAAGAGACATTGTGGAGTTATTCCTTCCTAAAGGAGTATTATATTGTGTTGTCCTACCTTAAGGGTATTATATTTATACATATATTGATTATTTGGACATCTTGGTTCACCCATATATATTATTTTGAGTTGATATAAATTATATTTTACATTATTTTTAGATATTATAAGTGTGGATCATAACAAGTGGTATCAGAGCTTCAATTTGGGCAATTTGTGTGGAGTGAAACCCTAGTTTTTTGGAATCATCTATATATTTAAATAAGTTGCAAATTTTTTTATAATTTTTTTAATGGATATGAAGAATATTTCAAGAAAGTTTTAGTAAATAATCAATCCTTTTTGATTAGTTTTAAGGGAGTTATTCATATTTTAGGGTTTGTACTCATTTCATCATATCTTTCAAAATATAAGGATTTTTTTTGGTGAATTTTTTATTGGTGCTAATCATAATATAATAAAGCTACAAAAAAAAAATCATATTTTTTTGATATGTTTGGAGTGAGTTATTGTAATTTTAGGGTTTTTAATATATTCACTCTATAGATTGAAATTTGTGGAATTTTTTCAAAATTTTTTTACTGGAGTTAAAATCTCATAAGATGAAGTTAAATTCACAAATTGAGACTATTTTTATCAGTTTTTAATGAGTTATTAACATTTTAGGGTTTCATGAATCCTAGTTTTTTTTTGTGGATCATGAAGTTACAAGTACTTTCAGGGGAAGATGATATTGATGCTAGAGAATGGTGGATCCTTTTTAAGGAGAATAATAATCAAATAATTTTTTGGCAAACACAATTGTCTCTTTCTTTATCTGGGCCTACAAAACTTTGGTTTAATCAGTTGAGCTTCACATAAAATTATTCTTCATGGGAAAAAATAGAACGTGTCTTCCTAGATAAATGGGATATAAAAGAAAATGAGGTTGAATAAAAGGAAGAAAATAATTATGGTAATGAAAAAGATAATGAATATGCTGAAGAATACAAATTAGTGGAAAAAAAAATGACAATGAGGAAAAACATGCAAGTGAAGAAGAAGAAAAAGAAGAAGAAGAATTAGATGATAAGGCTTCAAATAATTTGGCTCTAAAAAAGTTTGAGTCAATTTTTTAGTTTAATAGATACATTCAAAAGAATAAAGTTGTTGTGTCCATAAACCCTACCATCAAATATAACTTTATCAACATGAATGTGGCCAAGTATTTATAAAGGAGGTTCAAGTATATGGTAAGAATATTTGAGTGTTTGAAGATTTTCAACTTATTATGGAAAAATATGTTTTTCATTCATATTTTTATGCTTTGGATATGGATGATGTGGATATGGTTCTTGGATAACCATGGTTAGAGAATTTGGAAATAATAAATATTAATGTTCAAAATAAATTCATGAAGTTTTGGTATAGGAAAAATAAGGTCACTTTATAGGATATCATAGTGGAAATGGCACCAATAACAGCCAAGGTAGATCATGAGGATGAGATTGAAATAGGTGATGAAGATTATGTGAAATATTACTATGAAGACATAGATGAATAAATAATACAATCAAAGAAAAACACTTCATCTCCTCAAGAGACAAAGGAACCACCAAAGCAAAAGGTGAAAGAGGTAGAATAAAAGGATAATAAGGTTAAAGTATCAAAAAAGGTCGATGTATATAGACACCCGCATCATCATGAGAAGAGAAAATCATGGAGCCATGTGAGAGAGTGTCATAATAACAAGAAATTTAGCTATATAATAAATTAGAGTTTCAATAACTATGGATATGCATCGAAGCCAAAAAATACCTACTATAGTCATGGATGGAATCAGAGTAGTGTAATGGAATATGGTACATGGAATCATAAGAGGAATAATTATGCATGGACATCAAAGCAACATAATTATGATCATGAATGGAATCAGAGGAGCATATGTGGAAACAAGCTTGGAGAGCTATCACCTACCAAGATCACATATGGATGGCTAGATGATCAAAATTAGAGACAAGTGTGCAATGATTTGAAGCACACTCATTATTTGGTTTCTTCCTATGATTTGAGGATAAAACATGTCAACGAGGGAAGTAATGTTATGTATCTAGGGACATTATATATTAATGTATACGGGTTTATCGATATGCTGACATATGGCACACATGCCCCTTAGTTAGTTATACAGGTCCAATATATAAGGATAATGGATTAACTTGTGAAATTAGTGTATTGGGTAATGGTCAGCCTATATTTGGATTAATAGGTTAACCATCCATTTTTAGTTAGTTATAAGTCTATATAAAGGAGATGATTATCATTTTAACGAATCAAGTAAGCATTGAGTCTTCTATTATAAGAGGATATTGGAGGTTGTCCCCTCGAAGAGACATTGTGGAGTTATTACTTCCTAAAGGAGTATTATATTGTGTTGTCCTACCTTAAGGGTATTCTATTTATACATGTATTTATTATTTAGACATCTTGGTCCACCCATATCTATTGTTTTGAGTTGATCTAAATTATATTCTACATTATTTCTGGATATTATAATTATGGATCATAACACCATCTATTTTTTTATGTTGTATTTTTTATTCCTTGATTCTTTTTGAAATAAGTTAATTGATCCTACTAAACAAAAAATTCAGTTTTGTGTTAAAATATGAGAGTTTTAAAAACATGGAAAATCAACTTCCTTTGCTTGTTGAAGACCCACCAAGAAAAACTACTTACCTTGTTTGCTTGTAGGTTCCAAAAAGTGTGGTAATTTATTTAAACAAATACATTATCTACTCATATTTTATTTGGTGTCTTAAAAAAGAACTCACATTTAATTTGGGTTATAATAAAACTTGTTTATTTTCCAAATTTTTTCATAGTAAACTTCATGTAGAAGTTTTAATTTTGTATCCAATATATAAAAACATATTTTGTAATAGAGGTCTTTATGTTATAAAAGGATCCAATATGATTAAATGATTATTCAATTGAAACTATGAGATGAAGTGTCATGATCATGCTAGCCTAAACTTACTTTTGATTAGTTTATGGATTATAATTCCTTTTGTTTCAAAATATGATGTTTGGCATGATGAAGGTTTTTAAATATTTCAATTGTATACATATTATAATTCCTTTTTTTGAGGTGACTATGACATTTATGTCTACTTAGAATTAAGGGGGAGTTTTAGAAAATTTAATTCTAGGTGGGTTTAGTTAATACTTAGCCTTGGTATTAATTCGATAAATAATAATAATATATTATTTATTACTATGAGGTGGAAACCTCATGATAATAAATAATATAGTTATAATTATTTAATTATTACCAAATTTTATTTAAATTATTTTATTGAGATCTATAGACCTACTATTTTTATAATGGTCAGCTCCCTTGGAATTTAATTATAAATAGGGTTTTACCCCTATTGTGAAATTATTGAAAATATGAAATTATTTTATCATATTCAACTTGAAAAAATTGTGAAGGCTATTTAACAAAAGAAGTGAGAAGATGAAGAATATGTTGTATTGGGTCTTGGTTTTTCAATAATTTGAATAATCATAATTGGTTGGTGTTTTACCTCTTTGAGGTTTTCCCATGGTAAATAGCTACATACTATGTCAATTGATTTGTGTTTATTTATATGATTTGCTTATCAATTATACACTAGATCATATCCTATGTGCATTGTTATAAATATTGTCTAGCAATTTTATCAGATCCTTAAGAAATGTGAATTATCATAATATTTTGTCTAAATGGATGGGAAAGTTTGAATAATATGTAGGGGGCATAAAAATTAGGTGTTACATTGAGCATAGATTATTTAAGAGAGAGGAGAGGAGATTAGTAAGAGATGATAATGAATAGGTTGTAAAAGAGAACAATAATGAATGAGGATATGAGAAAATAAATAGAGGAAGAGAGAATTAGATTAGAGATTTGGAAATAAATATAGAAGAAATAAAGAGAATATATGATGCTAAGGAGACCTAAGGAGTATGAAAAATACCAATCTTACCTATACCAATGGAAATCCTTATGTTTAAAATTAGGATGCTACCTCTCTAATGAAAACAAATGAGTTAATATTAGTACCTCTAGAAGACGTAGAAGAAGTTAATGAAATAAATATGATAGAAGAGATATTATACTATACACTACAAAAGGTAATGAGTGACATGTGTTAAATATTATCATATCTAGCCACACTAATGGTAACCTTGCAATTATTTAAAACCCTAGGCATATAAGAATAAATGGTGTAAAAAAATACCTGCCACAATGGACAAGGCATAGGAAGTAGTAACAATAAAGATGGATAATATGATATAAAAGATAAAATAAGGAGATGAGACAATAATTATAAGATGGAATTGATATAAAATAATTTAGAAATTGAACAAGGCAAAATCAAGGGAGATAATTTAGAAGAAATAATACACAATAATAGAATACAAAAAAAATGTTGGGAAAGACACCAACCATGGGGGAGATAGTGAATTTGAAAATAATATTCATAGTAATTTAGAGAAGACACAAGAGATATAAAAATATTGAATTTTATTGGGATAATAAGAAATAGTTAATGATAATATTAGGGAATATGATAGTGTAGAGATAGAAGAGCAAGAATAATAAACTAGAAGCAATTCCTATCTTCAAAATCGAACCAAAAGATACCCTAAGAGGATATGAACCTTTAGACCAAAATTCATCTCTCATCTTACTTCACGTCCAAAATGAACATCCATTTACAAGATAGGAATAAGTATTTATAGTAGAGGATGTGGAAAATATTTACCCTAATTTTAGTGAAAAATTAAAAAGCAAAAGGAGTTTTTATTTAATCAAGAAGTATTAGAGAGAATATATTTTCAAGGATAAGTGATAATAGATAAAGGATAAGTATAAAATTAGTTAGATAATAGAAATATGGTCAAAAAATAAGTTGGAGTTGTGATTTAAGAATAAACACATCATGGAATTGGTGTAGTAATAGTGTGAGTACGTAATCTAAAAGTTACAAGATGATGCATAAAAAAATGAATTTTCCTCTCTTCAAAAACATTACCAAAGATGCCAAAGAACATCTATTCATATTATATTCCTATTGGATAATCCAAAACATAATATATGAGAAAGTAAGGTTTTTAATTTTTTGGGGATGCTATGAGATGACACGTTAAAGTAGTTGTTGTCACCAAATCTTGCACCCTAGAAGAAGGTGTTCAATCCTCTTCCAGATTTGGGCAACATGGGAACATTATAGGTATGTGGGTATACCTATAATGGAAATGAGCCTCTATATTTAAGGGTTGGCTCCCTGAATATATCTTTTTAATTCTCTTATCTATGTTAATTGATTACTTATGGGAAAAGGGTTAGAGATTTTAAGAATTGAACCTAATCTAAAGGAAGGTGATGCACCAAGATGTTTTCCAAAAGACTATCATACTCCATCACAAAGAGATAAGGCATACAACACTAGTCTTAAGAGTCTTAGAAAGCACTAGCATTAGTGTTTCAATATGAAGGTGAGATACATAAAAACTATCCAAGGTAAGTGAAACCATAGAGCAATTGTAGATATTAAGGCTCATTGTATACTTAAGGACAGATCCACACACTTAAAAACACTTCATATAACCTTCTAGGCTAGAATTACTTGCATAAAACATGAAAGGATTGAAAGAAATTAAGGATAGATGAATATCTCTTGACCATTCACTATATATCTCTTCACATACTTTGAAAAGATGATATATGAACTCAAACCAGATTGTATTTTATTGTTCTAAGGTAAAGTACAATGTCAAATCTAGTAGGGCTTCACCATACATGGGGTGGTATCTCTTACAAGGGCCAAAATGGTAGCTACTTATATAACTTCAAAGAGAGGAGAAAATAAATAAGTTTAATGGTCATTCGAACACATGTCTAGGCATGAGAAAAAGCTATGTTTCAGGTGCAACTGAGTATGAAATAGACCATGAATGCCTCTTAAGATAATTGTCCATACAAATCATGACAAACTCTCCAAAATGATGTAGAGATTATTTAGCTAGATTTTGTGAAACTATTTTCATCATGGATCATTTTTTAGGCACTTAAAATTGGGATAGGGGAGTTGACACATAAGTTATGATAGTCATGGACATTTTCCAAGCTATTAACTATCTTCTAGACACTTCTATTCACCATTTGTAGTCATTTATTGCCTTTTTAGACCTCTTTTTTTACATCTAGTAGTCATTGTTCATCTTGGACCTTATCTAAACTTTCATGGTGGCATATGAGTTCAAAAAGCTTACTCTATTATAGAATGCTTGATACTACATAGTTGTCCTGGTGGAACTCTCTTACCATGTTGTTCATTCCATTCTAAACTATATCTATAATATTTGATTTCTCTAGTTAAAAATGGCTCTTTGGTTTGACATTTGTCTTGTGTTCAATCTCCAAGAATTCCCTTAGCTTCTCAACCTTTAATTTCATTGGTCATCGATATCTAGCTCAGCCTATTGACATATTAACCCATCTCGCACCATTGATCCTCATCAGTATGAATGACTGTGAGTCAATGTTATTTCTCTTAACTTGTTAACTCCATCTAAGCTTACACCACATGGTAGCACCACATTTTATTTTAGGATATGATATTAGTTTGTCAGCTCATGTACTTATGCCATGAGTTAATCTCTTAATCTCCTTGACTATGTGACTCATCTCATGCCATTGGATCAAGATGTATGATGCAACACAGATTAGTAGATCTGCTAGGACCCACTATTTAAAAACCAATGGCTATTTCATGAGCTTAAATTTGATGTCTATATTCATATCAAATGGAATATAGACATCAAATTTAAACTCAAAAGTATTTGTTTTGCTTGAGCTTAAAATTGACGTTAGCATGAACAACTTATGTTGTAGGTCCATCTTTAAAACCTTATAACTTGAGATAAAAAGCTAGTGTAGAATTGAAACTTTTCGAGGATGTTCCTAGCATGAAGAACATATTATTGATACAATCCTTTATATTTTAGGGGCTTATTAAGTGAAGATAAAAATTCACAAAATATTTGGTTCATTTGTTCTGATGTGATGTGCATGATAGCCTAGCCCCTTAGACTCAACAAGCTAAAGTTAGGAGGCTTAGATATTGAAATAAAATAATAATTAAGATATGGAACTTGTAGATCATGATATTGGCACTAAGGACATGTATCACATGTGGTGTGATGGTCACGTGAGGCTTTCTAGGCATATTTAAAAATTCCATAAGCAAGCTGCTCCATTCTGGTTTCCATATGACATCTTGATGATGGTTTAGATTCAAAAATCTTGTTCTTGAGATACTACATGATCTTTGAAAGCTCAGATGAATTCCTTGGGGCATAAGAAAACTTGTTCCATGCTCTAACTACATTACTCACCATGAATACCTACCTTTTGCATATATGACCCTAAAATGACACTTAAGATATAAAATAGCATAAGGATTGAATCAAACCATGAATAAGAATAGGATGGACTATGAAATGATGTCAAATTAGCTACAACATACCCCATGACATTATAAATATCCATTATATGAGATTTTGATTTTAGGGGGTTGACCCATTTTGGCATGAGGTAAAAATGGTCAACATCTTTGGTGATTTCCTAAGGGTGGCATGCTTAGTATGCCATAACCAATTGCCTAATCCTATCCATTGGTATTTGGAGTCACATGTATAGTAGGATTGACATACAAAATTCCTTGAACAATACACAAACAACAAGAACAAAATAACAAGAAAGAAACACAAATGTGCTTCAAAATCACTTATTATAACACAACACAACAAGAAAGGAAACACACACCTAAAATACTAATTACAAAACCTCATCTTGAGGTGAAACATTTGATCATACCTTAACTAGGGTTAAAAATGGTTCCCCTGGCATCTTTATCACTCCATGAAGGCATCCTAACATGAGGAGTGTGATCATCATCAATCACTTGCATATGTAGGTGATAAAGAAGCCTATCACCTTTGAATCTTATTAGGTCTAAAATTGAACTATTTGAGACCCTCATGAATGGTATTTATTTCTCTCTAAGAGCATTTGTTGGAGCTACAATCCTCTTAATCATTACCATATCTGATATACATTCGTCATACTATAGAATAGGAATGATGATAGTTACCTAAACCTTTCTATCTTCTTGCATATGATATAATTTATGCTTGAGAGTATCAAGTTATTCTTTATGATCCAAAACCTTTGTACATGACTCAATACTAGATGGATCTCTTAATTGTCTTCTAGGCACAACAACTTCTGCTTTGACCTCACTAGGTCTCTCTAGAACTATAGGCTTTTAAATAGTAGATTGAAGTCCATATTATTTAAAAACATGCCCTTTAATTTCATAATTTATAGATAACCTAAGAGCCTACTCATTATTTTCATCAACAAACATACCAAACATACATTTCTTAGGAGAATAAGGAATATTACCAATCTTGCCAAATTCTTGACATATGGCCTCAAATTTTAGCCATATGTCATCCTCCTCTTCTTCATGAGTGTCATCATCCAGAGCATCTTTATCAATATAAATAATGAAAAATTTATCCTTACCACTATGGTGTTCAATTAGATTCAACCTATGATCATCATACTCATGAATCATATAGTTGTACTCAACAACATGAGAATATTTGACACTTACCTCAACTCCAAATGGCTCTTCATACATGATGTAAGTCCCAAGATTAGTTTGTTATTTTTATGCGTAAGTATAATTTGTATATGTATCTACACCATACTAATCCAAAAATATATTAGAAATTCCTTAAAGTTTAAAACCACCATCATCCACAATAGAGTCCTTTTCTTCATGGGGCACACAATTCAAATTAGAACTTGTCTCAATGTAAGGTTCAATATGGAACCTTACAAGAGGTTATGTATTAATTATCACCTTTTCCCCATACCTTGTTTTGAAGGCCAAGAATGACAAATTATCTCAGAGTTAGCCACCTATCTTGGCTATGAATTCCCTTGATAGGTAGATTGCAAAGTGGGCTAGGAGATCAAAAACAACTATGTTTTGTAAGATGGGGAAACTAGGACAATCATGCAAGAAAACTTTCAAGTTATTTATCAGCCCCAATATCTTGGCAAGAGTAATATATAATTTAAATAACCCTTTACTATGTGGATCATATTTTAGGCCCATCTTGTTATCCATAACTTTGGGCATGACAAAAGTTGAAGCTCCACTAACAACTATGCAATCATGGACCAACTTGTCAACCACTATGAGAGTGAGATAGAATGGAGGAGGTTTCCTAGATATAGTGGATGGTTCAAAAATGATATTATGGAAATTTTAAAGAATAACCTGACTTTTAATTTGATTTTAAGGAGAGACACTAATAGGGATAATAGATAACTATTTTTGTAGGAGCTATTTCTGACTAGGCATATGCAAAACATCTCAAAGGGAAATGGATGTTTTAGTACTCTTTAATGAATCTAAAATGTTTAAAAAATCCATACCTAATTTATATTGAATTATTGAAGGCAATAAAGTACTCAAACCTTGAGGAGTTGGGGTTTCTTAAACAATCCTTCCAATGTTCTGGTTTGGAAGATATGCAGAGTTGTTTGAGGCTACTACACCTATAACCATACCTTGTTACTTTGTATGAGAGTTCAATGAGACTAAAGGGAAATTAATATCACCACATAATGCATTTATCTTGTCTCTAGTGTTGTTTTCAATCAAGGTTCTTTGGTTAAGCACAAAAGTGTCCTCAACTAGGAAGTTGGTGAAGATATCTTCTTAAGGCTACTCACCTTAACTTGTCTACATCATCACTTCATATTTGAATGATAAGAGGGGAGTAACTTCTCCTTGAGAAACTAGAGCCTACTCTCTACCTTAATTATCATCCATAAATTGGCCTTGTTACCAATTCTCACCTTGCACCAAGTTATTGTGCATAGGTACCATTTCCCTTACATTGGTGGTAGAGTTAGGACTGTATACATTGGCATGCCTATTGGGGTTAAGATTCCATTAGCATATTCCTCTTACATATTAATATTTATTAAATTATTGCTGATAAGGGTGTGGATTTTTATGGACACATTGATGTATATTTCCTCTCCCAAGCTTGGCTTCTAACCATTGAATATATGTATTTTTGTCCATGAAATTATCTACGTTATTAGGAGCAACTTTAAGCTTGGTATTGGTATTAGGAGTTTAGGTCAAAATATTATAGATTAGATGAGATGATTTTCAGATTTGATATCAAGATCATATCATTGAGGGAGGGTGAAACCACCCATGTATTAAAGTATGACAATAATATTAGTATCAATAGCTCTAAAATAGGTCGGGAATATAAAGCTAGGAGGTGGCCTCATAAAAGAAGGTAGTTTATTCCAAGTCTTTTGGAACCTCTCATTAAAATAATGCATTGTCTCTTTGGGTCCTCTTCTGATCACGTTAAGTTTATATATGAGAGAGGCATGGTCACTCTCATTTCTAAATCTTGAGGTTAACAAGACTCTAAATTCATCCCACAACATGATACATCCACCTTTTAGAGTCCTATACTAATCCAGAGCCTTCCCTCTAAGGGACATGGCAAGGATACTAATAGTAATGTTTTCTTGAGTGATATTATGAAAAATACAAAATTTAGAGACATCTCTAATGTTCTCATTGGATGTAACATGACTCTCACCATTAAATAGGGGTACACCTTTTATGGAATTAGGAGGAATGACATCATATACCTGAAGGTAAATCATATTTTCTATATTGAACTCAAGGAAAGCATGAGGTCTAGCCATTTATTCTTGAATATATTAAATTTATTCAACTTGGTCACTCTCTTAATTTCCCTTGATAGAAAAATCCTCTTGATCTTCAAAGTTTAAATTAGGGGGAGGATATTGAACTTCAAGGGGATTTTTGGGTTGAAGGAATCGGTCAATGGGATTGGAACTCCTCTAGATAATGACCTAATGAGAACCATGAATTATGAGAGTAATTTTATAACAAGATAATAGCCTTGAATCAGATTTACCTTGTTGGAGTCACCAAATGCTGAGTAGCACACCAATTTATAGTTGATGTTGTCAAGACCAACATTAACCTTGACAAGTTATCTTGAAGATAGGTTCCACTGAACATGCCATAAAAATTATCATCAAATATTATTTACCCTAGAAGAAGGTGTTCAAGCCTCTTCCATATTTGGGAAACATGGGAACATTTATAGGTATGTGGGTGTACCTATAATGGATATGAGGTTCTAGATTTAAGGGATAGCTCCCTGAATGTATCTTGAAATTATCTTAGCTATACTATCTAATTACTTATGGGAAAAAGGTTATATATTACAAGAATTGAACCTAATCTAAAGGAAGGTGATGTACCAATATATTTCCCACAAGAATATCATACTCCATCACAAAGATATAAGGTATATGAAACTATTATTAAGAGTCCTAGAATGCACTAGCATTAGTGTTTCAATATGAAGGTGCCATACATGAAAACTATCCAAGGTAAGTGAAACTATAGATTAGTTGGAGATACTAAGGCTTATTTTACATGTAAATATATATCCACACACTTAACAACACTTCATATGACCTACTAGGATAGAATCACTTGCATTAAACATGAAAGGATTGAGAGAAAATAAGGATAGATGAATATCTATTGACCATTCACTATATATCTCTTCACATACTTTAACAAGATGATATATGAAATCAAACCAGATTGCATTTTATTATTCTAAGGCAAATTATAATGTCAAAAATAGTAGGGATTTTCCATACATGGGGTGGTATCTCTTACAAGGGCCAAAATGGTAGCTACTTATAGAACTTCAAAGAGAGGAGAAAAGAAAGAAGTTCAAGAGTCACTAGAACACATGTCTAGGCATGAGAATCAGTTATGTTGTAGGTGAAACTAATTGTGAAATAGACCATGAATTCCTCTTAAGAAAATTCTCCATATAAATCATGAAAAACTCCTTAAAATGGTGAACAGATTCTTTAGATAGCTTTCATGAAACTATTTTCATCATGGTGTTTTAGTTAGTTTTAGCGTATATTTTGAAAAGGGAAGAAGAAGAAACTAAATATGGGTATGGTTGAAAAACCTATTTGATTATGTACACATTAAATTAGATTATTGTGATGAAATCCTCTTTGTCTTAGGATGATGACCTATACATAAGACAACATTAAAGCAAATGGTTGGTTAGATAGATAGCTGAGTGGATTGCCTAGCACTAGCTAGATCCCAAAAGCAAGAGCTTCTTTGGGGGTTATCAATCCACACATTTTAAATAATTAAGTTTATAAATATAATTATAAAGTAATTTTATCAATAATTAAAAGGTACTAAAATTTCATACAAAAAATTCTTGCTAAATAAATAGACAAAAATGACTAATATAACAATAAGTCAATACTAGTGCTAAATGGCTTAGGTCTATTTCAAAAAATTAGGGAGGGGTATATGAATAGGAAAAGACACAAAAAAATATGTTTATTTGAGGGTAGATAATGGAAATATCTTGATGTTATTTCCTACCAAAGTGACCATCAGTAGTTGGACAAACTATCAGTGGTCGAGACAACTATCGATAGTTACTATGTGTAGGTATGGATTAGTAAATAATTGGTTGATGGGATTACAATGTTAGATTTTGAGACATGGGTTGGTGTTGGGATAATTTTTAAATATAAATAAATTTAATGAATATCAAAAAATAAATACTTATCTTACAAAATGTTGATCAAGTGGGTGTTTGAGGTGGTTGGCCTATTGGTGGATTTTGACGTGATTATGATAGATTAATGATACTTGATGCTTTGGTAGAAAAATGGTGGAAAGTTGGATCTCTGATGTGATGGATATATTATTGATGATGATTAAAATAAAAAAAATAAAATCTAAATACACAAGCTCTTGATAATAATTATACATGGATTTCACCTCCCTGCTCCTCTCTTCTTATAGGCATAGGCAAGAGGTTCAAGTGGAGGTTTAACTAGGATGTCTAATTATAACTCACTCATGCATGAATTCACACATATATGAGGACAAGTTAATTTATAAAATTAAGTAAGTTGACTTACATGTTATTGGTTAAGGAGGTGCACCTTGATTGTTGGTGGTCATCCTTACCATTGAGAGTCAAAAATGAAGGGTGAAGATGGGTAAAAAGGTAGGTTAAATTAGTTGGTCAATCCTGACTTGGGTTATGCTTGGTTAGGGGTTATATTGGTCCCAAGGAGGTCCTAAGGTGGTTTAGGGGTGTTTTAACATTGAAAATCATAGTGTGTGGATTTTTGGTGTCTATATTTTACCACTTTTTATTATGTGGCTTTGAATCAACAAGCTACAAAATAAAAATGGATTGCTGGTCAAAGGTCAAGTTGCCTCGAGTATGGGAGGAGGTATTCCCCCTCAAATTGGGAGTTGATGAGGTAAAATATAATTGAGTATGGTTTTATAAAGTGGATGAAGTTGATGATGAGGCTGGACATCATGAAGGTGGGTGATAGGTTGGGAAATGAAGCACAAACAGGTGCACAAAGTGAAATAAAAAGTGTGATAGCCAAGATCATGCATTTATGAGGTTGTCATAGTTAGTAAAAATAAAGTTTACTACTAGAAATATAAGTGATAAGTGGATTATGTGACTGAATTTAGGCATGGTAGATGGGTATACTCATAAATTCTAGTCTCCTAGGTGATGTCTGTGTTTCTATGGGTATCTAAGGCAAGAAGTACTCTTGGTAAAAACACAAACTAGTTAAGTGTCATTTGTATCTGATATAGGAAGTGATCCTGAGAAGACATAAGTGGGTTGGGTATGTGTGAGATGATGTAAGGTAAAAAAGTGGTTAACATGGAAATGTTGTCATTGTGATCAAAAGGACCAGGTAAAAGTCATCACAAAACACATTTTAATTGGGCCAAAGTGGACCAATAGTGAGGTGACAAGGTGGTTGGGTTGGGTAGAGAAGGTAGTCTCTATGGGTGGGTGTGTTTATTTGGTTCTACTAAAAAATATCTTCTCAAGGCAAGAGAAAAAATTGAGCCACTTGACCATCAATGGTTAGGGTCCCCAAGGGTGACCATCAATGGTCATCCTGATCATCGATGGTCAGGGTGAAAACCCTAAAAGTATAGTGGTTAAAAGTAATTTTGAAATTCATTTTATTTATTTTAGTTTGTTAACCTTGAGCTCTAGATTTTGGCATCATGTGATTGAGAATAGTGCTGATGATGATTGTTGAGAGGTGAGAGGTTGCTAAGTTGGATTGAGTGGACCTAAGGGACTAGAGAGGATGTAGGGAACACATAGACCCAAAAAAGGATGTGCAAGGGGTTAACATATTCCTCCTTGACAAGGGTCAAGGAATGAGGTAGGGGATGCTATTAAAATTGGTAGATTAGTTTGGTTTTACATATGTTATTGTAATTGATTTGTTAGTTATTCTAATAGGGTGGGGTTTAGGTTTTTCCCTAGGTAGATTTTGGGTGAATTTTGTTGGTGAAATTTGAAATTGATAGGGTGGGGTAGGTGAATTAGGGTAGGGGTAGGTATTAGGTAAGAATTTAGGAAAGATTATAGTTAGTTTAAGAGTTTCTTGGGTAGCTAGGGTTTTGGGTTTTATACTAGAAGAACACCCATAGTGACCACTAACTGTCAACATTCAACATCTATAGAAATATAGATGTTTTACCATTGGTGGTCACCTAGCGTAAAAAAGGCCTTACAAATGTTTAAATTTTTTAAGGTATAGTAAGCTTTGAATGGTTATGTAGAGGTTATCTTTTAAGTTAGGTGGGAGATTTGGTGGGTTGGAATGTGAGGTTCAAGTAGGTTGGAGTTGAACAAGTAGTCAAATGGTAAGGTTAGGTAGGTTAAAGGCACTAAGAATATAGGAAATAATAGTATAGGTGTCTAAGCTTATAAGCAACAATAATATAGGTGTATAAGCTTATAGGAAATAATAATATAGGTGTCAAAACATATTATTATGGATTGTCTACAAGCATGAGAGTAGATATAGATACATGACTAAGTGCCATGCATCTTCATAGAGATTCACCAAGGGATGACCCCTATAGATTAGTTACATATGGAGGAGGTTGGCCTTAGAGTGATGAGGCACTACCAACATGTGCCCTATGATGTATATATGATTATGGTCCTCATCGAGATATGGGATCCTACCATGAACACTTTCGTGCTACCCATTGGTGAGCTCATGATCTTATCATAGGATGTGCATCAGATTACATGCTTGCCCCTTTAAGGTGAGTTGATATACCATAGTGAGTAGGAAGAGAGGGATGATCTACTAGAGATTTTATATAGAGATGACCAAGATCATGTCAGATGGTACATTGGGGGTTCAATTACTCTATGCTCTATTAGAGGGTAAGAGATGAGAGGAGAATAATGACCATGATGATGATGGTTGTGTCATAATTTTCCCTTCTTGACTCAAGTAGTGGGAGGTTACCATACTTGCTATTAGGGATATTAGTTGAGATGCTACTATGAAGGACAATATTTGAATGGGTACCAATATTACTTATGTAGATGTATAAGGAGCTATGGGATTTTAGGGCCCATAAGAGATATGGTATTAGTGTCATCCTAGTTCTACACTGCTAGGCCTATGAACACATCTAAGTGTAAAGGCCAGTGGGGATGTCATGGGTGGGATACATTGAGATAGAGTTCCCAATTAGATTCATGCAGTGGAGAGGTGACTTTGCCACTTTAGGTGTGGGAGAAAGAGCCCATGACATTGATTGGTTTAGGAGTGTTTTAGGTATACTAGTGTTTGGAGACATCACTTGGAGAACATACATTCATTTCTAATATGGATTAACTACAAGAGGTAGACATTATCTTTATAGATTTATAGGTGGATTCTTAGTAGGAGGGATGGGGAGGTAGAGCTTATCCCCTTTGATAGGTTTTATAGGTAGTTCAACCTTATTCAAGGTATCCTAGGTGTATTTCATAGTTATAGGTGTGATGATGTGAAGATCCTATTACCCATGTTGCATCCCATGAGGATGCTACTAGATCATGTGGAGTTGCTAGCTAGGGCACATGTATATGACATCAAATTTGTAGATGGGTACATGGCATGGTACCAGGATTTATATGTGGCTATATATTTTGGTGATGGTGATGGTGGTAGGAGGTTGATGGATGTGGACCTAGATGGCAGAGGGGGTTAGAGGGCACATACATAAGGGACTAGTATTTATGCAAAAATATGAATGACACTAGCTGCTACATAGGCACAAGTGGAAGCACTATAGGGGAAGGTGGCTACATTATAAGGTTAGCTAGCCACTACAATAGGTGAGAGGGACTAGGCTAGAGTGACACTATCCCAAGTCACCCAAGAGTGAGATGCTTTGGGACAGGACATAGGAGCAGTAACAACACCAATAGGTCCAATAGGGGCCATTCATATGTATAGGTACATAGCCACTATACAAGAGTTGTGGTACTATGAGGCTATAATCTTCATTCACTACCTAATGGAGCCTTGATGAGGTGAGTATAAAGCTAAATTGGCAGGTGGTGCCAGTGCAGTGACATTAAGTCAGTGGGAATAATCTATAGGTGGATAGATAGGTACATCTAGGTGATAGGTAGGTACTTTAGGGGGATAGGCACTAGGATCTAGTGATGATCCAAGTGATAGTGGTGCCTCAGGGGAATATCCATGACATAGTTTAGATATATTTATATATCATTGTATATCATTTTGATTCTATCCTACGAGCTGATGTGGTGAGATGTACTTTTTAAGAGGGAGAGGCATGTATATCTATTGTATACATTATGATGCTATTTGAATCATGAGTTATATATATGAACTTTGTTTATTGCTCATATTCATGGTTTATGATTTGCTTTGATGTTGATGTTTATGATGTGATGTTTATATTGTTTATGGATTATGCTTATGTTATAGATGCTAGACATTGATGTAGACTCACCTAGCTAGGCAAGAGATGGATTTTATTTATGGGTATGCTTATGACATGCTAAATTTTAATGACTATATGATTCATTATTTAGATTTGGACATGTGATGAAAATGGTTGATTGTTGTATTTCTCATGGATGCTATGGTGTTATTATGCTTCTTATGGTTATGAATATGGTTATGTGTTTTCTTATGACATATGTGCATATGCTTGTTGTTAATTTATTTCAAGATAAAACACATGAATTAAGTTAATTAACAACACTAGATGGGAGAGCAAAGAATATTATCAAGAGACAAAAATCACGATGAAAATATAAACTAGTCATGAGAGAATAATAAGATGGCATGATTCTTCTTTTTGGATAAGGATGAAAACAAAACTAAAGTTGGATTGGCTTAATGAACATACACCCTTTGAATGCTTCACATTAGCATTCGTTAATTGGTTTAAAAGGGTGTCTAGATCAAACAATGTTAATTAAGCTCAAAATCCCTTGAGTATAGTCTATAAAGTAGGGAGGGATGAAAATGGAACCTTCTTGTGAGACTAGCATACCTCTTTTGTAGGTGTCTGAAGAGTCAGTATAAACAAGTCTATATTGTACAAAGTGTAGATTGATTGATGCAGGAAGTCTAATTATGAAAATTGATTATGGATTCCACCTTATTTGGTTGTGTGAGAAATAATTACAAATTTCAAGATTAGTTTGCTTTTGTTGTGATTTTGATAATGGGTCTTTTACTTTGTTACTATATATGGGAAGCTGATTGATGCAGGAAGCTTCCAATTTCTTTTTATGCTTTACTTAGCCATCCTTCAAGGGAGTAGTCTAAGTTTATGTTCTTTGTTTAATGCTTTGAATAGCTGTCCTTCAAGGGAATAGTTCACATTATGTTTGAATAATTTCAAATATGTTTCAATAGTTTTCCTTCAAGGGAGTAGTCCATGAATGCTAAGAATGACCCATGATTGCTATTGGTTTGGATTTTTGCTTTTTATTTATTTGATTTTTTCTTGACATAGAATTGTTTATATAGGCTTAAAGGTTCACCTTTATGAAGACAACACTAAAATCACAAGGAGGTTGAGTAGGTGTAAAGAGGTTTAGGTGACAACAATTATGAGAATCCATCTTGGGAGAGGGGTAGAAAGTACCATGAGAATTATGTCATGGGTAGAGCCATGGTACCCATTGTTTAAGATTATGCTATGACTATGATAGATAATCACATGATTCGGTTCTAATTGGTTGCCCCTAAACTAGGGAGATGAATGTGGTTGAAAGTAAGGGATGATCTTAAGGTAAAATAAAAGGTGAACTTGATCCTTCTTAAAAAAATAATAGACATAGATACGAAGAATTGAGGGGCTTAGGTCTTAGGTTTGCTTAAATAGGGGACAATCAGTAGACTCTTGATCCATACTTGTGGGTTATGATATAGGGTCCAAGCCAATTGAAAGAAAACTTGCCCCATTTTCTTTTCTCCATATTAGTGACATGTTGATTTTCCTTTAAGATGAGGTCTTCGATGTTGAATTCTTACACTCTAAGCTATTTTTTATAAGCATGCTTGATGTGATCTTGATAGATATGAATATTGTTAGGGGATGCTAAGTGACACTCATCAAGTAGCTCAAGCTGGGCTAAATAGTGTTGATGATAATCATCTTCAGAAATGAGATCTTGCAAAGATATCCAAAGAGAAGGTATTAGGACTTTGAGAGGAAAGATGATCTCTGATCCAAACACAAGAGAGAAAGGGATAGTACCCATGGGGGTTATAATGCTAGTATGATATATGCATAAGGTGAAGGGGATGTGTGAATGCCAATCCTGACTAGAGGAATTGACCATTTTAGTTAGCATGTTGTTAATAGTTTTATTAGAGGCTTTGACCTATCCATTTGTTTGAGGGTGATAAGGTGAGGAGAAGCTTAACTTAATATCAAATGCATCACATAGACCTTGGAATTTCTTGTTCCTAAAATATTTACCATTATCAATGATAATCTTGTGAGGAACACTAAAGTGACACATGATGTGATGGTTGATAAAGTTGAAAATATTCTCTAATTTGGTCAAGACTAGAGGAGTAACCTCTACACATTTGGTAAAATATTCAATCACAATGATGATATAATGGTGTTGCTATGAATAATGGGGATTAGTTTCACCAATAAGGTCTAGACCCCATTATGAGAAGGGAAAAAAATTGGTGGAAATGTGAAGGCTATGGCTAGGTGCATGATGAAAATTAGGATGTTGTTGTCATTTAAAACACTTTTTCACATAATCACAACATTTTTGGTTAAGGGTAGGCCAGTAATAGCCTAGGTGAAGGATGTGTTTAGCTATGGTGAAGCATCTAAAGTATCACACACAAATACCATCAAGCATTTCTTTGATAGTGTGAGAGGCTTCATGACTAAATAGGCAATAAAAGAGGAGGCCATCAAAGCTACACTTATAAATAATTCCTCCCATAATGTTATTTCATGAGGTACTCTAAATAAATACTCTTTGAGAATTCCTAGAAAGGTCAAAAGGAACGATGGTAAGGTTGAGGTAGTCGAAGGTCTGTTAATACCAAAGGTCAAGTTTGGTCTCCTCCACATGGAAAATGGTGGGAGAATCTGGTTTCACATAAGAAGGCTGAGTAAGTCTATGGATAATGACATATAGGATAGGGTCAAAGGGTACATATAGGATCTGAGATGTGAGGGAAGCCATAGTGTCAATAAATTTATTGGTAGATCATAGGGTTGACTAGATGTGATAGTGTTTAAATGATGTTAAGAGTTCATCAACTAGTTGTTTATACTATTGAAAAACATCATTTTTACATTAGTAAGCACCATCGATTTGATTGACCAGAAGTTGGAAGTCACCAAAGATATTGATTGTTTTGACTCTTAAGGCTAATACAATTTGAAGGCTTATGACTAGGGCTTCATACTCAACCATATTTTTGGTACATTCAAAATCAAGATTGAAGGACAAAGGAAGAGGCTCACTATCAAATGGAATAAGGATGATACCAACTTCCCCACCATGTTGACATTTTGATCCATCAAAGAACATGGTGACTTGATAGGTGAGGTCTACCTAAGAGAGGGTCATGATGGACTCATCGAGGAACTCAAGAGGAGGATGTTGTTTATCTACTAATGGTGCTTCATCCAATTGGTTAGCAATGACCTTCCCCTTAATTAAATTTTACTAAAGGAACTCAAGGTCAAACTCTACTAAAATCATGAGCCATTTAGCCATATGTTGGTTTTGGAATGGTGTACATGTACTTGAGTGGGTTGGTATTGGTTATGACATAGGTTTTATGGTTAAGAAAATAATTGTGAAGTTTGGTGGCCATGAAGACTAAAGCTAAGTAGAGTTTCTTAGTATGGGTATACTAAGTTTTGTATTCTACAAGTGTGTGACTGATGTAGTAGATGACTTGTTCTTTGTGTTATTCATCTTGGTGAGCAAGAATTTCCCTTAAGGGTGGTCAATGGTAGAGATATAAATGTAGAAAGGTTGGTATTTTTTGGGGGGTGAGGATAGGTGGAGATAAAATGTACTTTTTTAGAAAAACAAAGGCCTTTTGGCAGTCACTATTCCACTTGAAAGATACATCCATCTTTAGAAGGTGGCAGAAGGGTTGGCATTTATCCAAGAGCTAGGAGATAAATTAATGAATGGATTGGATTTTCCCCTATAAACTACAAATTTAATTGAGGTTGATTAGAGGAAGTATGTCAAGGATGGATTTGATCTTTGTGGGATTGACTTTGATACCTTGGAGGGAGATACAAAACCAAAAAGCTTTCCTAAAAAGACCCCAAAAATGTATTTATTGGGATTAAGGTGGACATGGTAATGGATAAGTCACTCAAAGATAATCTTGAGAATGACTAAATGATCCCTTTAGAGTTTAGATTTCCTAAGAAGGTCATCCACATAGTCCTCTACAATCTTATGGATAAGATCATGGAAGATGTAAGTCATGGCACATTGGTAGGTTACACCAGTATTCTTTAATTTGAAAGGCATGAATCTATAGTAGAAGGTTCCCCATAGGGTG
Source organism: Torreya grandis (assembly GCA_037957365.1). NCBI lineage: Eukaryota > Viridiplantae > Streptophyta > Pinopsida > Cupressales > Taxaceae > Torreya > Torreya grandis. The sequence continues at coordinate 1,265,901 of JARHVA010001760.1, forward strand.
GTGAAGGCAGTCTTGTGCTAATCTTCAAGGGTAATTAATATCTAATTGTAACCCAAAAATCCATCTATAAGAGATAACATCTTGTGATAGGTTACAAGATCAACTAGCTGGTTAATGCTTGGTAGAAGAAAGTCATCTTTGGGGAAAGTGAGGTTGAGGTCATGAAAGTACACACAAATTCATAGTCCCCCTATGGCTTTGGTGATAGGTATAACATTTGATACCTGTTGGGGATAGTCAATGGGTTAAATGAAATTGATAGATAGAAGATGCTGAAGCTCTTCTTTGATGAGAAGAGCTATGTGAGGGTACATGCATTGAAGTTTTTATTTTATGGGCTTGGTATCATGGTGGGTGAATATGTTGTGGGTAGTAATGATAGGTTCAATTCTAGGCATGTCTCTATAAGACCAAGCAAATGCTATGTTACAGTCTTGGAGGAAGGAGGGAAAGTCCCAAAGTTCCTCAAAATTTAGTGATTGGCCAATTTTGATAATGTGAGTTTTGTCTGGAGTGCCCAAGTTTATATCCATAGTGGATTAATTCAACATGGTTGAGGTATCAAGAGGAACGGATTTGTGGATTGAATAATCTAGGGCACCAAGGTAGGAGAGAATGGAGTCATCGTCTTGGCACTAATTAATGTTAATAGTAGGAGAGTCATCTCCTATCATCTCAAGATGGATGAAAGGGATGGTTATAATTTACCGCTCCTTTTGATAAGTCAAGGGTTCGAGGCTAATCATGTTGATGAAAAAAAAAAGTTAGGTGGGATGATGTCATCATCCTCACATGCAGGTGGAGGGGTTAGTGAGGAAGACTTGTCTTCCTTAATAATGGCGATGGTAGGTGGTTTGGTTGGCTTCTTAGTGGGTATGAAACCCAAGCCATGTTCTCATGAGGCTTTCTAGTCTTAATAGAAATCAACTCTTGTGGTCCATTCTCATAGAATCTAAAACCAAATCCTTTCCAAGCACACCTATAGAGGTATGTCTTGGCAAAACTTCGCTTGTCTAGGTAGGAGAAGCTGGAGGTGAATGGTTGAGGCAAAAAGGAGGTGGTAGAAGTACCAAGTGGTTTATTGAGTCCTCCATAAATGAAATGGGTTTAAAAATGGGGAGGTCCAAAAGGAACAATAGTTTTAAAATTAGGGTCATACCTAGGTTTGTGGTCAAGTTTCCCATACTCTTGGGGAGTAGGGAAAGCATCAATAGTGAGGAGGTGATATTCAACTAATGAAAGACATTGGAATGTAGATTCCAAGTGGTTTGAGGTGGGGATCTAATCATAAGGGATAGATAAGATAGTTAATGCCTCATTGGTAGAAGGAGGTAGGACTTCCTATTTCATGGTGGAGGTCTTGTCTTTGGTTAAGGAGGGTGTGTTATATGGGGGTAATAGGATGTCATTAGGTTGGTAGGTCATTTTGCATGTCAAGAAGGGACTTAGATTAGTTTGGATGGTGATAACCAAGTCTTTATTCTCAAATTTAATGCAATGATGAAGGGTAGAGGGGATGCAACCCATAGAGTGAATCCAAGTTTGCCCTAGCAAAACATTGTATTCGAGTTTGCCTTCCACTATGTAAAAGAGTTCAGGGAGTGTGCAGGGTCCTAAATGGATATGAAGGAAAATTATTCTTAGGGTAGTGGCCATGGTGTCATTAAAGGATCAAAAGGCAATTGAGGTTTTAGAAATGACATTATTTGGTAGGTTAAGTTGGTTATAGGCATGGGAGGAGATGATATTAGTACTATCTCCCCCATCAATCATGACCCATTTGATGTAGGTCTGGTTGATTTAAGAAGTAGTAAAGAGAGGGGGATCTAGGTCATCAACATGGATAGAAGGTATTTCTAAATCCTTAAAGGTGACAAGGTTAGAAATTTAGAGAGTGCCAATAAAGGCTATCAAAGGTTGAGGGTCTTCAAGTTGGACCTTTATCGATTATAATGCCTCAATCATTTCTTAATGATGATGAGGTGAAGTAGTAATAAATTCATATAATCTCATATTCACTATGGTCTAGTGGAGTTGTTTGAGCACCACTCTCCTAATGGATTTAGAGGGGTTGGATTGGGAGGTACCCAAGATATATACATTGGGTTTGGATGAAGGTGAAAATGTTTGGGTAGGGTTTGGTTGGGAGGTAGAAGATGGATATGTTCATGGAAGGGACACTTTGGCCTTCCCTTTATCATTTTACTAAGTGTGTGATCATGTGACCACATAGATAGTATGGATAGAGGGAAAAGTTGGGATAGGATATGGGTTTTATTCCTCATCATTTTGAGGTGAAAGTGGGGGAATAAGTAGGTTATAGATAATGATTGTTGGTTATTGGATTGGTAATGGGCCCATGGGAGGTTCTTCTAGTAATATATCATCCCCATCATAGAGCTGATGGATAATGGTTTGGAGAGATTTGAAGTTCTCCATGTCATGCCCCAGTGTCTTATGATAGGAGCATACTTGGTGGTCATTATACTAGATGGGTTTTTAACTGAGAGGTTTGAATTTATTGATGGGGGGTAAGGTCAAGCGAGAATCTTGTAATAACCTTTGGAATATAGTTGAGTAGGATTCAACTAGAAGTGAAGAGAGTTTAGGGTTTTGGTCTTAATGGATAAGGTAGAAGTCATTTTGGGAGTAGGTTTAGTGATGGAAGGCTTGGGTATGGTGGTACATTTGGTTGGTGGTTTTGGTTTTGGTAAGGAAAAGGTTGATAAAGTGAAGGTAGGAGGTTTCAAGGTAGGTAACTTGGTCATTGCTAGTTCAGTTAGGATAGGTGTGTCAAAAATCAAGTGTGCTAATATAACTAGCAGTAATAGTTAGGTTTTAATTGGGATAACTAAATTCCTAATAATAGTGGAGGGATGAGGTCCCAAGATAGAGGGAAAGGTTGAGGGAGGTAGGATTTTGGATTTTGAGCCCTTTAGAGAAGGTAAAATGGGTGTTTGTTCCAGTATGTTAGTGGAAGGAGGGGTTGATGGCTCCATTACCTCAATAAGTGGAGGTGGAAAAAGGGGTGTTTACTCAGTTTGGTTTTCCAAAAGAGGAGAAGGTAACTCCACTACCTCAACAAGGGGAGAGGTAAAAGGACATATAGGTTGGGTGGTAGGTTCTTTATCAATGAGCGTTTCAAGAACCATGTTAATAATATGGGTATCATGAGAACACTTGACCTTATTTCTCTCATTCTTGGTAGGCACATGATTTGGGCAAGGTTGCCTAAAGATGTCAAGGGCTTGGTTTTGAGGTACACTGGGGTTATCCAGCACAAGCTCCCCCTTGTTAATGAGAGATTAAATAATGCTCTTGAAGGTATTAAACCTACTAACATCATGCCCTACTACTCGGTGGAAGGCACATAGATCATTCTAATTGTACCAACTAGGTGTAGGATGAGAGGAATTGAATTTATAAGTTGGTTTGATAGGAGGAAGTTGTATGGTGTTAGCTTTCAATAACTTCTCCAGGATTGAAGCATAAGATTCTCCAAGTGGAGTAAATTACTTCTAGGTGTTTTGGTTTTGGTTTATCATGTTATGATTTAAGGAGATAGAGGAATTTGGTTAGTTGATAGATGAGGGAGAAGTGGATTTAAGGACAAATGCATTCATATTTCCCTTACTTTTGGTTTTATTGTTGGTTCGGTTTCTCAATTTGGAGGATAAACCTCATTGGTTCTTTAGGTAGAGTTCTTGTTTTTCAATTTTAACTTTCCTTCATTGATGTCTCAATTATCTAATTTATCCACGATGGTAAAATCCTCATTAAAGGTTCAGAAGCTATGAACACATAATGTGGAAGAGATATGCTTGGCACATGATCGAGTAAAGAGTTTGATTAATTTAGGTTAGGGAAAGGAAAAGGAAAGTTGATTGATCAGGTTCCTTCAATGAGTTAAAAAATTGGTGATAAATTCATCATCAAATTACTAGATGGAGTAGAGGTTAGTGATGGAAACCCTCTTGGAGATATTTATTGAAAAGTGATCTAAGAAAGTTTGAGATAGTTGGGTGAAGGAGAAGAGGGAATGCTTGGTTAAGGTACTATAACAATCCAATGCCAGTCCTGACAAAGACATAGGAAAAGTATAGAGAAGGAGGGCATCATCATAGGAAATCAAATAACATGAATGCCTAAATTACCTAAGGTATTGTTGGGATCTTAATTACTTTAAAACTTGGAGAACTTGGGAAGTTCCCACTAGGGTGGATAAGGACAAATGGGTGCATGGGTTCATTACAGATATGATCATATGATATAACATTGTGGGCTCTAGAAATGTATGACTTTAAGGTAGTCATCCTATCCATGAGAATATTCATGAGGTCTACTTAGGGTTGTGCACCTATAAATTTGTAAAGTGCATAGTGTTGTGGTGGTTGGGTGACATATTGATAGTGGGTAGGAGGTTAGAAAATACCACATATTGGTATGTGGAGATTGGTGGTTGGGTGGAAGATATGTAAGGGTAGGTGGATGTAGGTGGTTATGTAGTAGGTAGAGGTACATTCCCTTGTGGGTTAGGGATGTAACCTAGGTTTGGTGCAATGGGAACCTATTGGGTAGGAGTGGTGGTTAGGTTGGTAGTCAAAGGAAGGGTGGTGACCCTTATGGTGATTGGTGGTAAGGTATAAGGTATAGGTAGCATGAGATTTTGAAGTGGGGTAGTAGTTAGTAGATTAGAAGTAGCCAATGGAAGGTTGTCAATACTAGTGGTAGGCACTCTCATGGTGGGGGGAGTGTAGGTGTTTAGGGGTTGTCTTGCTCCTAAGGTAGAGGAGTTGTTGGTGGGGGTCGAAGGTATAAGGATGTTTATAGGTTGGGTAGGTTAGTTTTCCATAGTAGTATCAAAAGGATTGTTGGTATATGAAGAGGCTCAAGTAGTCAATGGTTGGGTGGTGACCATATTAATATAAGTGTTTCTCATGTAGTGGGAAGCATACCATAAGGTAGGTTCATAGGTAGAATTGAAGTAGGGGTACGGTGAGGCATGGTGTTAAGATAATGTTATAGGGCCACAGAGTTGATATCTAAGAAGGTGGTAAAGTTTTAATCTCATTGGGGACTTTGCGAGGGAAAGGAGGACTTCCTGAAGGGTGAGGAGAGTCTACTAATTTAGAGATGTAGTCTATGGATGAGGAGGTAGAAGAGGCTGATTAGTTTAGTGATGGGTTCTATTATGCTAGGTTATTTTGTTGATGGTGAGTTAGAACCATCCAAGGTAAGGGAGAGAGAATGAAAAAACAATCTCACCACTTAAATAGAGAGAAGACAATAAATGATCAAAGAAATCAAATCACACTCTAAAAAGTATGTTAAGCCCTAGATTTCTTTTTAGTCTCTCTTTTGGCTTATGCCTTAAGCTTTCAAGAAATTATGTGATAGAAGTTTGGCTTGTAGAATAGGTACTAAAGAGAAAATATATGGATGGTTTTAGGTTGTTTAGGCACTCAAAAGGAATATATATTAGAAATAAATATGTGGCTTGGTATTGGGGCCTACCCCCTCACTTGACACACTGTAGTGATAAGGGTATTGGGTGCTTATCTAATATATATCAATTTTTAGAATTTATACTCAACTAAAGAGATGAATTGGTTTTCCCCTTAGTAATGACCTCTAAGTAGGATAATTGAGAAAGGGTAAGGTGATTGCTCAGTGATGAAATCCTAGTCAAGCCTTGTCTCAAGTTTGTTTGATGTTTAATTTATGAAGGTCATTTAGTTTAGTGTGTGAAATAAAAAGTGATACTATGATAGGATTACTTTACTTTAAGTTAAACTATGTGAGATAAATTTGAAAGCAATTGATGTATGCACTTAATTTTAAGCCAAAAAGAAACTTTTGATTTTGTTTATGAGCACAGAATAGAGAATAATATATAGATGCAGACAAACTAAAACCTGAGTAAAGACTCACGATCCTACCAAGCATGCCAGAATTTTTTTACTAAAATTTAGCTTATATTTTGGAAAGGGAAAAAGAAGAAACTAAATATGAGTATGGTTGAAAAACTTGTTTGATTGTGTATAAATTGAATCAGATGATTATGAAAAACTCCTCTTTAGATTGGGAGGATGAACTTAACACTAAAGTAAATGGTTGGTTAGATAGATATCTGAGTGGGTTGACTAGCACTAACTAGATCTTAGAAGTAAGAGCTTCCTCAAGGGTTGTCAATCCACATGTTTAAAAAAAATAAGTTTATAAATATAATGATAAAGTACTTGCATTGATAATCAAAAGGTACTAAAATTGAATACAATAAATTCTTGCTAAATAAATAGACTATAAATGACTAATATAATGATAAGAAAGTCAATACTAGTGCTAAATGGCTTGTGTCTATTTTATAAAATTAGGTAGGGGTCTGTGAATAGGTAGGGGCATAGAAAATTAGGTTTGGTTGAGGGTAAGTAGGTATAAATAGATTTATATTATTTCTTTCCATAGTGATCGTTAATGGTTATGGTGTTCTTTAGTGTTTAAGGTAACCATCGATGGTTAAGGTAATTGTTAGTAGTCAAGGTGACTATTAACAGTTAGATAGATCATTGATAACTGAGATAACTATCAAATGTTACTATGTATAGGTATAGATTAGTAAATAAATATTTGATGGGATTATAAATTTGGATTCTAAGAGATGGGTCAGTGTTGGGACAATTAAAAACTACAAATAAAGTAAATGAATATGAAAAAATAAATACTTAGCTTGCAGAAGGTTGATCAGGTAGGTGTTTGAGGTGGTTGGCCTATTAGTCTCTTTTGGTATGATTTCGATAGAGTAATGATACTTGATGATTTGGTAGAGTGACAATGGTAAGTTAGATCTCTGACATGATGGCTATATCATTGGATCACTAATGATGATTGATCTAAAAAAATAAACTCTATATACACAAGCAATTGATAATAATTATAGATGGATTTCACCTCTCTGCTCCTCTCTTCTTATAATAATAAGTAATAGGTTCAAGTGGAGGTTCAAATAGGATATCTAATTATAACTCACTCATGCATAAATTTGTACATGGTTGAGGACAAGTTAAATTCAAAAAAACAAGTAAGGTGACTTGCATACTATTAGTTAAGGAGGTACACCCTAACCTTTAGCGGTCATCCTAACCATCGATGGTCAAATTTGAAGGGTGAAGATGGGTAAAAAGGTAGATTATGTTAGTTGGTCAATACTGACTTGGGTTAGGCTTAGTTAGGGGTCAAAAGGTTAGATTAGTCCCAAGGGGGTCCTAAGGTGGTCTAGAGGTGTTTCAACATTCGGAATCATGGTGTGTAGATTTTTGATCTCTACACATGGATCATTTCTTAGGAACTTGAAACTAGGATAGGGAGTCAACACATAAGTTATGATAGTTTTAGACATTTTCTAAGATGCTAACTATCTTTTAGACACGTGTATTCATTATCTGCAGTCATTCATTACCTTCTTGGACCTACTTTTTTTACTTTGGTAGTTGTTATTCATCTTGGACCTTTCCCAAGCTTGCATGGTGGCATATGAGATCAAAAAATCTTGATTTTCTATATAATTCTTGATCTTACATAGTTATCTAGGTGGCACTCTCTTGCCATGTTTCTCATTCTATTCTAAATTATGTCTGCAATACTTGCTCTAGTAAAAAATGGCTCTTTAGTTTGAAATTTATCTTGTGTTTGATCTCCAATAAGTCCCTTAGCTTCTCAACTATTAATTTCATTGGTCATTGATATCTGACTCAACCTATTGACCCATCTCACACCATTGATCTTGCTTGATATGAATGACCATTTGTCATTGATCTTGCTCTTGACTTGTCAACTCTATCCAAGCTTACACCATGTGGTAACCTCATATTTGATTTGAGGATCCACTATCTATCTATTAGCTCATGTAATTATGGCATGTGTCAATCTCTCAAGCTCCTTGATTATTTAACTCATCTCATGCTGTTAGATCAATATGTATGATGTAACATAGACTATTAGATCTACTAGGACCCATTATTTGAAAACCAATAGCTATTTCATGAGCTTAAATTTAACATACACACTCCTATCAAATGATGTTCATACAACCATCATTAACATTCATGCAACTATCAAATTTAAACTCAAAAGTATTTTTTTTCTTGAGATTAAACATGATGTTAACATGAATGCCTTATATTGCAGGTCCATCTTTAGAAGCTTATAACTTGAGCCAAAAAGCTTACATAGAATTAAAACTTTTAGAGCATGTTCCTGACATGAAGAACTAACTATCACTATAATACTTTGGCTTGTAAGGGATTCTTGAGTGAAGATAAAAATGCACAAAAGATTTGGTTCATTCATTCTTGTGTGATGTACATGATGACCTGGTCCCTTAAACTTGATAAGAAGAAATTGGGAAGCTTAGATCTCAAGATAGAAGACTCATCGAGATATGGAACTTATAGATCATGATCTTGGCACTAAGGATATGGATTGTACATGGTTTGATGGTCATGTGAGGCTTTTTGGGCATATTTATAAATTACACAAGAAAGCTACTCCATTCTAGTTTCCATATGTTGTCCTAATGATGATCTAGCTTCACAAAGCTTGTTCTTGAGCTACTGCTTTATCTTTGAAAGCTCAATTGAATTCCTTGGGGCATAAGCAAACTTGTTCCATTCTCTAACTACACTATTCACCATGAAGACTTGCCTTTTGCATATATGACCTTAAAATGACCCCTAAGATATTAAATGGCACAAGGACTAAACCAGACCATGACTAAGACTTAAGAGTATGATGTTATATGAAATGATATAAAATAAGCTACAACATACCCCATGACATTATAAAGAGCCCCTATATAAGATTTTGATTATAGGGGGTTGACCCATTTTGGCCTAAGGTAAAAATGGTCAACATTAGTACATGAAACAAATGTAGGACATGAAAATTCATGGGCCAATATATAGAAATAATTTTAAAAATATTCACATTATTCATATATTTTAAATTTTTAGTAAAATTAGTGAGCTCACACATAAATTAAAAAATACTATAACAAAGGATGATCAACTATTTAAGGTAATAGTAAAAAACTAGAGGAACCCCTAAGTGAGATACAATAGATTCAATTATTTATTTTAATTTTAAAACCATACTTATAGTTCAAAATGGATGGAAATATATATAACTTTTTTAGATACATTAGATATGGCATCATGACTAGAAGCACAACCTTAGAGATGATAAACAAATTCCTCCTTAAAGGACAATGTGAAGAGGTTATTGTAGAAATGTAAATTATGGCCAAAATAAGAAATTTTGACTAAAGGTGATAATTTTATCTTATTGTCAACCAAAAATAAATTTCCATGAAATTTAATATGGTGTAAAAAAAATTTCATATAAGGGTACTCATTGATGGAGTTCCCACATCATGAAAAGGTAAAATTAGTAGCAGAAGTGAGATTATCTCAAAAACCACTAAGTATGTCCCCCCAATCTAAAAACACATATATTAATATAGGATATATTTTAGAATATGTCAGACATATGAAAAATTCCCACAATAATTATGTCCCATAATTGAGGTATCACCACCAACAAACCAATCAATGTATTATACCACTTGTGAATCATTAAATCAGTATAACCATACATGCCATACATGTCATGACCATGATATGATGGTAGATATAGATGCAAGAAATATAAAAAGAGATGTGGTATTCTAAAAAATTCCATCACCATAACCACAAATATTAAATTCTTCCATATCACATCCTGGACAACAATACCTAAACTCTCTATCAATACAATATTTTACACCACAAAAATCCTAGCCTCAATATTATAACAACCAGGGTGGATATCAAGGAGGGGAATAGGTCTATTAAAAATGTGTATATTATGTGGGAAGATGGAATTAATATGGAGGAAGAGGTTATAATAAAATATATAATCTTGGATATAAATAGGAGAGATTGCCTTTACATGTTATATATGTATAAAAATTGGCTACATTATGAGAAATTGCATGCAATAACCACATGGCAGATGTGGCTTATACCATGATAAAGGAATACATGAATCCTTTTCTTTCCATAAATCAACATAGTTATATAAAAATGGATGCACTAAAATATATTAATTGGTAGGATCGCCTCTGTAGAAAGTAGTGAAGAATTTAAATAAAATACCAAAGGTCAAAAAGACCAGAAGATGATGTAATGAAGTAAGTTTTAAATAAGAAGATGATAGAATCAAATAATAAGGATATTTTTCACATAAATTAAAATTAATTTTAGATAATATAAGATAATCTCTAATGGAAAATAAATAAAATTAGGAAAACCCCCTAAAAATAGCCAGATATAACTATTGATGAACGAAAATCGAGGGTTGCAGTAACTAATAGAAGCTGGGCAAAGAAGGCAAAAGGAGAGGAGAAATAACATATCCAAAAGAAGAATCATACAAATATAGTGAAATACTATCTAAATACATATCAACATGAAATAATAGTATAATAGAGTAGTAAAAATATATTGGATAAACAAGATAAAAATCAAATCAAGAAGACTTACTTTAAAAAGGTATAATTTTTTTTTGAAATAAATGTTAAAACTAGTTAAAAATCAAGGATTTTTGGACAAATTAATGGATTTTTTAAAATACTATAAAAATCAATAACATTAAGATTAGGTGAAATATTTGAGAAAAATAAAATAAAAAACAAAAATTACATACTAAAAACTAGTATAAAATCTAAAAAGATGATGATAATCTTAAATGTCAAAATCAATCACAAAAAAGTCAAAAATACATTGATTAACTTAGGGGTAGATAAAAATGTCCTTCCTTGCAGCTCTTGGGAATCACTTAGAAAACTAAAATTACATATGGAAACATAGAACATTGTTATGTCCAACATAACACTAATATCATTGATAGGGAAACATAGGAATGCATAGGTTGATTTCATGGGTATTAAATAAAAGGTTGGATTTTAGGTAATCAATGTATGACACACAATACCTCATGTTATTGAATTTATAATGGTTTGTATACTATAATGGTAATTTAATATATTAACAATAAGATATTAGTTTGGAGGGTAATGGATTAGTAGTATACTTTCCCATAGACAGTAGGGTGGGGGTTGTGTGGTCAGAAGAGTTGTGGCCAAATTAAGGAAAGAGTGCCTTTGATTAATATACATTACATAAAATAACAAAGATTGATGATGATCATGAACCAAAAAATGAAGGAGAGGTAATAATATAAATTGAGAAAGTATAAAATATTCTTTGATGAATACATTGAAGGCTGGTTATACAAAGAATTAAAAATAGGTGCCAGAGAATTTTACCACATAATAAAATTTTGAACCATCATAAATGAAGCTCATCATAGTAGATGATAAGACACAATGGATAAGAAAAGTGTACCATATAAAAATGGGATATTATCATGTTAAAATACTAATTTTTTTTATAATAGGGGATGTATAATATGACCTAAAATAAATTAAAAGAATATTCCCTCTCAAACACATAACCATGAAGGCTATCAATTACATAATGATATCACTACTATAAGGTGGTGGAACACACATAAACCCACTAGTCAAAACTTTAAAATGTAAAATATGAAACAAGTTTCATCAAATATTAAGGATAATTTTATAAATTACCAAGATCTATAGGCACAACTAACCCTAAATCACACATTGTAAACTATGAAACATTGTGGACAAAGAAAGGAGAAATTGATAAAAGATTCTAGTCACAATTCATTTATCAAGCTATCAATGCATACCAAAGGACTTGGTATATGCACCAATAAATTAATATAGGGACCTATAAATAGGAGGAACTCAAATTTGAATTTTGTTAGAATCTAATCATATGGGACCTATATACATGAATATGTCATTCTCTATGAAGAAAGAAAACATTCTTATTTATGCCAAATCATACCATAAAGCAAAAATTAAATAGAATTAAAATGGAAGACATAATAATGGGGAATACATGTTACTTATAATTTATTTGGAAAATTTCTATAAAGATATCAAAAGGTACATAATAAAAAACCTATAACAAAGGAGTTGAAAAAAATGTATTGTAGAAAACTAAACAAAAAAGAACCAAAAGATGAAGAAGATGAATTGGAAAACATAAAGATTGAAATATAAGAGGGGGAGGGGAAACCAATTAAAACTATGGAGAATAGAACATATTTATTTTTTAAACCCTTAAATATTAGTATGGAAAACATACCCAAAGATGAAAACTCTAAAATAATAAAATTATGATACTATTGTGCTGAAGAGGATGTTGAGAAAATGATTGAGATATTAAAATAACATGAGGATTTATTTTTATATATGTTTACATATTTAAAAATTAATTAAGGAAGAAGTGGGAAAAAATTAAAATATAGGTAAATTACTAGGTAAAACCATTAAGAAAATTACCATATCGGCCCAACCTGAATGTCAAAAATAAGGTAAAAATCAAATTGGATAAAATATTGGTTGATGTTATAATTAACCCAGTAGAACATGAAAAATGGATTATCCAAATAGTAATCTAACACAATAAAATATGTGAAATATTTATTTTTGTTCATTATAGGAAGATAAATAAAGCCTGCTTACATGACCTATTTCCCACATCCTTCACTAAGGAAATATAGAAAGTGTCATCGGTAGGGATTTTTTTTATACTAAAGGTTTCTCTAATTACCATCAAGTTAGGATCACATTAGAAGACTAACCTAAGTCAACATTTGTAATAAAATGGGGGTTATTTATATATGTAGTGATGCCATTTTAGTTTAAATAATGCACTAGTTTTATTCAATTTTATCATGGTAAATGTATTTATGGAGTTTATTCATGAGTTTTAGAGTTATACTTAGATGATTACATAGTTTATGGGTTATTAAAATACAATTTCCATGTATTAATTTTGATGTTCCAATGGGTAAAACAACTAAACATCTCATTAAAATTTAATAGAAGTGTATTTTTACTATGTTCAGATAATTATTAGGACATATTATTTGTGAGGGACTTATTATATACCCCTTAAAATGAAAATCATTATCAATTTACCACCCCAAAAAAACATAGAAATAGGTCAAAATAATACTAGGATATATAGGTTATCATCACATATTCATTCGGAATTATGTAACTATTAACACTCTAATAGAAGAGCTATTAAAGAAAAGGAATAACCAAATTATAAAATGAACACTACAATGCCCATAAACATTTGAAAAATTAAAGAACAAGATAGCTGATACACTAATACTATATTTTATAGATTGGATAGTAGCCTTTCATGTCCATGGAATGCCTCAATTATATCTATAGGAGTGGAATTATCATAATCATGAGGTAATATTGACCATCCTATTTCATTCACAAGTAGAAAACTAGAAAAATTAGAAACAAATTATTCAACAATATAAATGGAAGTCTTATCAATAGTGTATGTAATACCAAAATTTAGACAATATCTATAGATATACCATTTATATTCTTTAATAAACATGAACCACTGAAATATATAATAAATAGACCTATCATATAAGGAAGAATATTCCACTAGATGATTCTTTTTCAGGAATTTGATTTTAATATTATAGTGAAACTCATTAGAATAAATAATGGACCATATTACTTACTTACTAAGGATTACCATAAGACAACACATAAGATCAATCAAAGAAGATTTCCCTAGAGCTCATCTTTTTTGCATTGATGGAATCCTAAAGGACATGGACAATATTTAATAATTTATAGCCACATGAGAGTTTATGGAAGGATATGGTAGAATAGAATGTAAAATATTAATGATAAAGGCCTTCCAATTCACACTTATTAAAGGAGTGTTATATAAAATGGGAAGGGATAAGGTTCTGTAAAGGTGGAATTATTTTATGATAGAGATGGATGATGACATAGTAGAAGGACACAATTCATAAGATGTTACTAATAATAAAATTATGATAGTCAACCTATTGTGGCAATATACACATAAGTATGCTTGGAATTATGATATATGTCAAAGAGTAGGGAAACCCAATGCATAGGATGAGATGACATTATGGTTAGTACTAGCATTAGCTCCATTTGAAATATGGATTTTAACTTTATTGGCCCTATAAAACCTACCATGTGGATAAGCAATACAAGATTCATTATTACAAGTAGAAATTATATAACCTGATATGTTGAGGCATTACTTAAAATATATTGTGTGAAAAAGCCACAAAGTTTTTATATATAATGATTATTAAAAAATTGTAAGAATTTGAAATGTATACTAAATATGTAATGTACAAGATAGAACTAGATTGTAATTAATGATAAAGGCCTACACATTTGAAAATTATATTTTAATGTAGAAAAACACAGATAGGTAAAACACCACAAGTTGATATATTCATATAAATGAGAAACTTTTAGTACCCAATACAATCCTTATCTTATTATTAATTAATAACTATATAGTATCTAAACCATTTAAATCACATCAATGTGGCTACAAAGTGATTAATTATTTCCAATAATATATTAGTACATAAAGTGTGAACTTTTGAAATTTTGATTAATGTATGTTTTAACCATCTTTGGTTTTATAAGAACATGCCCATTCTACACACGTCTATAGGAATAATATGAGAAAAAGAGGCCTATATTATTATCTTGGGTAGAATGGGTACATGCCCATTATACACATTAATATATTAATAATGACCTCTAAATTGATAATATGAGCAACAAAGTCCTATGTTATTATCTAGTATAGAATGGGTGATTTCCCATTCTACACAAGATTATTGAGAATAATAATAAGTATGTTTTACATTGGGCACATGGGTAATGAAAAGTGTTTTAAAATACTTGTACATGGTGATAGTAAGTGTCTTTTAAAATGTTTCACTAATATTTTTAAATCTTCCATGTCATGATGTGATTGGTTAATATATGGTAAATTTTGGATAAATATTAAATATTACTATAATAAATATAATTAGGAAATAGTATGAAAACTATGGGGTCATATTATTTTAATTATTAGGACCTATTTCAACTATTCGACCATGCTCAACTATTGGCCATTTCTCCTAAATTTGAATTTAAATGTGAAAAATCATTTAAGATATAATTAGAATTTGATTCCACATAAGAATTTGGAATCCAATAATAGATTTATTGGAATCCAATATCAAACTAATTAAAATTGATAATAACATATTAAAATCTTATATAACACTGGTTAAAAATCAATAATATCTATATGTAAATCCAATTTCAACAATTATAAAACAAGAAATGGTAATACTACAAGTCCAAATTCTTAGGAATATATCCATATTTCATGAAATGATGTTTATTACCATTGGTTTTATGTTTATAAGGGAGAGGTTTAGACACATTGGTTACAATAGTTCACATACACACCTAAATATAAAAAGGTTTTTATCCCTTTGTTAATATATACCTAGGTGAGATAATTGATAGTTATGTCATTGTAATATTTTCATGTGGAAAATATCACAATGAAGTATTCTATGAAGACTTTATTTATAAGGCCCTTAGAATCTTAGATGCATTAGGGGACTATTACCTAATGGATTAATTCTTATGGGGTTTCAAGGGCCTAAGGAGCTACCAAGTGGTAGCATCCTAGAGCTTAGAAGCCTAAGGGGATGAGTGTTTAGAATTAGACCTAGGTTCCCATAAATGTGACAAGTGACACTCCATAACTTTGGTGGAATAAGATTGAATATACCTAAAGTATCCATGTGAAAATTGACTACATTAGAAATAGATTAGAGTAAATTTGATGACTGACAAGTTAGCATTTTGAAGAGATAATCTTTTTCTTTGACTAGTATATTAATCTTTAGCATTCATGGTTAAATGATGCAAACTCTTTGGCCTCTTTTTTTGTGGCACATGACTAGTAATTAAACTATGGTAATTGGTATGAATAGATGTCACTCAGATATGTTTAAAATAAATGTTTATAAATTTAAATTTCACACCATGTTATACATGATATCCTCATGACTAATGGACCTAGTCACAATTTAATGTGAAATGCACAAACTCACATGTCCACGGAGGCCCATTTTATTTTATAGTTATCATCCAATCCCAAACATATTAGAACATAATTGTGAGCACATAAATATGTAAATATGGAGAGATAAAGTGGACTAAAATTTTCAATAGATCCATTCATTTTATTGATTCCACATTGAGAACAAAATAGACCTTAATGACTCCATGGATTCCTGATGACCCAATCCTAAACTTGAAATGATTTACTTGTATTTTAATGCTTCACTAGATATCTTCCTCACATCACCAAATTTTATTATGTTTTTAAAACACATATCATCAAATTGGTGTGACATAAACCCAAAACTTATAGTGTTGCATCATTACTAGCACATCTCCCATCAACTTAAGTAGAGTAATTCTTGTAAATGAAAACAATTTTGATTAAATTCATCAACATTAATAAAAATGCATTATTATATCTACATAATTATGAAAAATAATATTCTAAAATAAGGATCAATATTAAATTAATTTTTAATAATAAATATGTTTACCTCATTAATTGGCCAATAGTAGTACACCTAAATATAAGTTGGGCTAAAAATACTGAATAAAATATTGTCAAATAGAAGCAATCAATGTCAATATTCAATTCATAATAAAAATGTATGATACAAATGTAAGGATAAGTTATTGGAGACTACTTTGGAATATAAATTTCAAAATACCCACATCTTAGGCCAAGATGATATCACATATTAATTTATGACCTTTAATAGTTTCACCTTAGTATTCATTACCCTATTCAAGTAGTGCAAGGTGTGATTCAATAGCCTCATGTCATTTTTTATGAATCTTAATCAATACACCTTTCTATTTTTTATTTGGTGTTCATGACCAAATTATGCTATCCACATCAATATCTTGTTTGATTTGATCCATGTTTTACTAGGTGTCAAACAATCCTGAAACAATGCTTCACCAACTTCTCTCCCTAAAGGTTTTCAATATTAAATCCTCACAACCATATTATTACCTTATGGATTAAGGTAAATATCCCCATCTACCCTTCCCATCCATATTTTTTCATTTTCATCTATTGGTCATACTAGAAGCATCTATCCCACATACACATTTATTTCTATGGTATTTGAACTTTATTTCACTTTCCTAATGTTACCATTTAATGCATGCCTATGACCATTTATCCAATCTAATTTATGAGTATATAATTTTCTCCTTGGGTACCCATAAGCTTTGCTCCATGCATTCTGATAGACATCCATCCCATCAAGTTTCATTTTATGCACATCCATATATTTTTTGATCGCATTAAATATGGAATTCATTTTTAATCAATCTAACACAATTTTTTTGTCTTTTTATTAATGGATGTAATTTTGTGCCAAAGAAATGTGACTAAATTTAAGGGAAATTTTTTAAGATAGTTAGATTTGAAAAAAAAAAATTCACTTTCTCCAATTCATCCAAAAAAATGACCATTTTATATCCTCATCAACATTTGGATTTGACAAACAAGGTAAAGGGGCATTCAAGTTTTGACATTTTCAACAATATAGGGTCTTCTAATCACTTTTTTGGAATGATTTTAATTAGTGGCATCAAAATAAACTAGGTATACCATGTACAGTTGTTGCTCTTCTAATGCATCCCATATGTTCACCTCAACCTCATCTAGGACTTGTTTGAATCTCAAATCTAGAAGAGAATCATTTATGTCGACCAATTTCCTAGTGACCATTGTATCAAAGATCCTTCAGATAGGGAGTATCATTTAAAAGGAGGTTTGAACACTCTATCAATATGCACACTAAATTTATTGGTTTCTAATACCTTAAATTATACCACATCTCCTTCAAGTAGATTTGTAACTGTTCCATTTGAAACATAATTTCTCTTATATGAGCATAAATGGATAAATTTGGTAGTAACTCCCACGAACTACAAATTGTGTTCACCAATATGTATAAGGTATAGACCATCCATTTGAGCACTAATTTTATTGACCATAAGGGCACTTATTGTTTCATAAAAAACAAAATGTTTTATTGGCCAATCTATTAATTTATTAGGTTGTAGTAAATTTAATAAATTAGAACATAAATATGTTACATTTTCAAGCATTAAACCAAACATCAAGTGTCTCAATCTCTCTTAGTGACAAAAACTTGGGTTATGTTGTCATCTCTGATAGAACATTTATGTTTGAGAATGACATTGTCTACGAAAAAATCAATTCTATCCTTAAGTCCTATATAATTGATGGTGATTTCATTGTCATCACTAGAATCTCCCTCTTCCATAGCACTATAAGCCTCTTAGTCACTAAAAATATAATCAACATGAATTGTGGGAATGGGTGGATCTAAGTAATTTGATAAGTTAACTTTATTCCCATGGAATGTAGCATCATTTTTTCTTGACATATTCTAAGGTTTCAAATCCATAAACTGAATAAGGAAATTTTACTTTTCCATCCAATACTATGTCAACACTAACAATAATAAATCCTCTTCCCACATCTCTACATTGTAGTATCCTTTTATTTGGATACATTGTGCCCTATGCAACATTGGTGCCTTTTGAAAATAATTCCACATGATCATCCTCTCCAAATGCAAGTGACATTTATGCTATAATACAAAGAATAAATGTGAGATCAAAGTGAAAATATATAAAACCCTATTAGATATAAAAATTACACATAAATGTGAGATGAAAGAAAAAAATTATTATAATTATCAAATGTATTTTAAGTATTATGCCCTAAGGACTTATGTGTTTATAGGAATAAATTTTTAATATATAAAAATAAGAACATGTGAGCAAGGTGATATGTAAAAACAAATAATGCATGATGTAAATATGATCTCAATGTACTATCATGAAAATTATGGGACATGATCATCATTAATTATTGATAGCTAAAAATATATTTGAAATAATTAAAAAAATTGAGTAACAACATATTTATTGGTAAATTGGGTGGGAAACATAATTGTAACAAAATCTTTGTTGATAAATTGAGCAAAACTATACCCACTTGGTTTATCCAAAGAGATATTGAGGATGCAAAAAGAATCTTACAACATTTTAAAAAAGTATCAATATCACATATTTATAGAGAATGTAATAAAAGGGTGGATAAATTGGATAATATTGGTGTTTTTAGTCCCTCTTTTAATCAAATTCTATAAATAGACCCTACTATAGGGACATCAGATATTATGTAGTGACACATTTCTTAGTTAATCTTTGTGAATTATATTAATGCTTACCAATTATTTCCCAAGATATAAATGAACAATGTATATATACAACATGATCTAAACTAAGGTGATTCAGGAGTGAATCCAAAAGAGAGTAGGGTAGGGTAGAAAAGAGATTGTGATAGAGATGTATAAAACTACCAATTCTGTTAACTTCTAAATTAATGCATATGAAACTAACACTTATCATCCCTAGCATAATGCTCAAAGCTAAATAGATGAAGTTAAAGCTTCAAGGGAAGGGGATGAATGTATTTGAAAACATACTTTGCATAAAAATAACTTATAATAAATTATAAAACACATCTATATGCAAATGAGAGAAAGTAGAGCAAGTATACTATCAAATTAGTCATCTTAGCATTAAGATCAAATTAACAAATGCATGCATAAAATGTAATTTCTAGATTAATTTATAGAAAGGAAATAATCAAACATAAAATATTGAGGAATAACATCACAAAATACATAATTAAGAACTACAAATAATCTAATGAATTTATTGTCTCTCTTGTATTGATTCTTACAAACAACTATTTATAATTTATAAAATGAGGGGAGTCCCCTATTTATAAGATTAAATGCCTAAGATGAGATTGAATGGGCCCACAAGCAACACCCAGGTATAACCAAGTGGATTAAACCACCATATTACAATGGAATATTCTATATTTGAAATTAGAAAAAGACTACAAAATATTCCTAAGGGGATGGAGGTTGTTGCCGGCTAACTTGCTATTATTTTTGCTTCCTCTCATTCTCCTCCTAGGTCCATACTTCAGCACAAGCCTAATAATATTTTTCTATTTGGGTAAAATCTAGTATCATGGGCCTAAATAAGTTAGGTATGTCTTAGATCATCCTACCACGTTCCATGAGTATGGGCCTGAGTGACTCTTTTATTGCCTCTACCTTCTATAACCTCTGATTAGTAAATGCAATAATGTCAATCACCTCTACTGATATCTTGGCACTAGCCACATCCTAATGAAAACATGTGACAAAGACCTTCATTTGTGCCCTTAACTCTTGTTATTCCATTAAGGATCCATTTGGCTTAGTTAATCTGGTAATCATGACATCCTTTAGTAAGTGGGCTATCTTAAACTCAATTTTCTCAAAAGATGTGTTTGCATCCTTTAGTTTATCAAACCATGTCTTCAAAATCCTCCTATTCATGAAGATAGTTTATTTAGGCATTATGTCCTCAAGAGACAACTTTGAGATTAGGGAATTTATTACTTCTTTCTAATCTTGCCAAGTTTTCTAACTTAACATCATAATGGACAAGACTTTAGTCAAGCTTTGTGATCACCTTAACTTGTTAGATCCCCTCTCCTTGTCTCTTTTTCATAACCTTGTAGAGATTGAAAAAATTAATTGCAACATTGATTATTGAAATCAAAGTGTTGTTTGGCACTGTAGGCATCCTTTTCTCTTTCAACCTTTGTAACTCCTATTGTATTCCCTTTAATTATAGAAATGGTGGATTCTACCTATGCTTATATTGTATACACTAATTCCTAAGCATACTCTTTCACTTATCTAAGGATTGATTTTATTTTCTTGGTTAGAGTAAAAAGTAGTTCTTCACTCTCATATATCATAGTCGAGTTGGGATGTGGTTGTTCCATTTGAATTTGAATTACCCTCTTCATGGTGCCAATGGTGGGGTCAAACTTCATTCTAATTTGGGTTAGAGCTTAGCTTTCCTGAGGCATATCCTACGTTATTATTTGCATCATGCCTCTCACCTAATTTGGGGTGCTTGGCTGAATGAGAGGTAGTTATAGTGAGAGTGCTTGGGTAGAAGAAAAAGCCAAGGATGTAGCTAAAATATATATATTGGCTGGGTCTAATTTCCATAATGGATCAAATAATGATTTAGTAAGGCCCGTGTTAAGCAAAAATGAGTGTAGTGTTTAAGGGATAATCATTTGGTCTAATATGGTGAGGTAAAGTAGATGTTTCTAGGAGAATTATTTGGAGATAAGCCTCAGTGGCTTGGTGGGTGCAAGGGATCCAAGGGTAAGTGATGCACTTATAGTGGGTGTTTGGGATGGAGGTGAAAATTTGGTAGTGGCATGGTATATAAATGGTGAAATGGTTCCTCCAAAGGAAGTAGTGGTTGGGTATGTGAACATGAGTAGCAAAAATAGGGTAAATTATGAATGTACTAACAATAGGAAATGAAGGCAAAGGTGTTATAATTACTAAAGGGGTTTGGGGAGGCTACTAGAGATTTATTCCTTGTATATACTTCCTCAAATATCCTCCATACCAATGCCTACAATCCTTCTAATGAGATATCAATTATTTGTGGGGAGTCTTCCTCTAGATCAATAATATTGGAACTTAGTTGGTAGGATCTCTATGGGGAAACTTCCTCAGTAGGTGTAGACATAATTGTAGGGCTTTGAGAAGGACCAAGATGGCTACTTGACTCTCCTTGCCTAGAGCTCAGAGGTATGTTTTACCACTTGGAGTATCCTAAAGTAGGGGCATGTAGGGTCTATTTTTGATAATATGGGTGTCATCCTCATCTTCTTCTTCCTCCTTCTCCTCATAATTTGCATTAAATATGCTTCCATGAGTTATTGGGAGCTAAGATCTTGCTATGTCTTCTTTCCTATTTTCTTGATTGAGTCTCATATTAAGTGGTATGCTCTTATTTGATGTATTCATTAGGAATACCTCATCATTCATTACATCAAGGTATATCCAATCATGTACCTCATCTTGATGCCTATAATCTATAGCCACATCTCTTTTAAATTTAGTGAGGTGCCTGTTGGAGGTATAGGTTGCACCCTAGATAAAAGTAGAAGTATTCAAGTCCTACTCTCAAATATAGTCTAACATAGGAATGACCCTAGGCTGTGGGTTACCTAATTTTGGGTCAAACCTCTAGGGTATTTAATGAGGCTATCTCCTCAGATATGATAATTTGAATCTCTCTTCCTATAACTTAATATATTGGGATGAAAAGGGGAGAAACTATATAAATGAAAACATACTTTAAGTGTAGTGATGCACCAAATTTTCAATGATCCACTCTTAACTTGGATACTTTCATGACTACTAATGAATCTAATGAGGACAAGGATTGATCAAATTCTATGACAAAGTTCCAAACATGAGTATTTTATATAAAGGTTGAAAAGAGACCTACAACTTGAAGGATAGAAAGAGATAGGTCTATTTAAGATACTATGGACTTGTGACACTTCAAGAGAAACCTCACTAGCTAACACTTCACACAACCTATAAAAAACTAACAGTATTAAGGCAAGGTACATGAAGGACCTACAGGTGATGAATAAACAACATAAATTTTAAAATAAAACTTCAATAAAGTAAACTTAACATTAAACTAGAATATGAAATTTTATTATATTATTTCAAAAGAGTTTACAAAGTGATTTTAGTAGAGGTTTTCTATACCCAACAAAGGGATGATAATCAAGAGCTCTATGCCTACATTTATAAGAAGAAATAAAAGCAAGAGAGGGAGAATTTTTGTGCTGAAGGGGTCATTAATGAGTGTAATTCCCCTAAAAAAATAGTTACAACCACTATGTCAATCCTTTCAATCTATTTTCTTTATATGTTTATGTTGCTTAAAGTGTATAATTCACCAGGACCACCTTAGAGAATAGTTACAATAGTCACACAAATCTTTCTACCACTTCTCCCTACATTGATATTTTTAAATGCTATTAATTGATCAGGATCCATTATAGAACACACTCTTGTTTCATGCCAAGAGCTCGACCACACTATACCATCAATTTTGGACATGTGTCACCATCTCATTTGATCAGATCTACCCCATTGATTTCTTCATGAGACTATTGGTTTTGACCTTCATCATCAACCATTGATCTATGGTAAGATTTTAAGATTATGACACTTGGTAATTACATATTTATCCTTAAGATCCTATTATCAATTTCATCTACCTCTGTGCTTGTGCCATATGGTGAATTTATGTTCAATCTAAGCTCCTTGAATTTTTGACTCAACATGCACTATTGATCTTATCTACATGACTCAATATGTGTTATTGATCTTTGCCTATAAAATCAAATGCACACCATTGATATTTTATCTTTCAATGATCATGACACTTATTATCCCCTCGCTTGATCCAAATATACTCTAAATTTTTGACTTTGAATCTCACCATTGATGTATGAATGCATGATCAAATGTGCTTCATTGGATCTTTGGGGCCCACTGGCCCTATCAGTCGATGTGCACTGTTAGATCTGATCTGAGCTCTCAAGATCTTGACACTTTTTAGATCTATGTCAAACCTTGGAACATTTGAATTACAATGGTTATTTTCCATAACTTTAACTTTATGTCCCCACACATGTCATGATTCTACTAAATTATCCCCATAAGACTTCTAAATGATAATCTAGTTTATTTAGCTTATAATAGTCATTTTTCCTTAAACAAGGGCACTATGAGGCATAAAAATCAAGATAAAACAAAGACCATCAAGAGTTTCAAATGATAAGGGTTGACATTTTTATTGTGAGGCCAAAATGTCAATAGTGCCTAATAATGACCTGGTTTGGATCCCACATTTTTAGGTCATATTTGGGAAATAGGTAAGAATCCATATGTCTCACAACCATTATTACATATTTCCCCTATTTTACCTTAGGTTTCACTAGTTTGTAAGGATCCTTATGTGGGGGTGTCTTCTTCTTCCTCTTGAAGAGGCCAACAATTCCATGTAGCATTGGTAAGTTATTTCTTCTTTAATAAACTTTATTGGCACATACCTTGTTAGCTTGAAGGGAGATACCATTACCCCTTCTACTCAGATGACTATATAATTAGAGTAGATCGAAAAACTGCCTATATCTCTTAATGCATACCTAACCTCAAATAGTACCCTCTGCATTTCGCATTTTGTGATTGACTTGTAGATAGGGGATAAAAATCCTCTATAATTATTATGATATGGTGCCTAAAATGGTGAATATGCATTACAAAATATGTTTGAGACAACATTTCATCTCATTCAAGAGTCCATGAGTTTGGTCCTAATTGCACATTTACACAAATAACATCTAATAGGTAGTTTATCATGTAAAATAGATCCACATTCTAGTAAGTATCATGGATGGCTACAATTATGTTCCTACTAATAATACCCCCAAGTAAGGGGATCTATTGATCATATAGGATTATTTACAATAGTGGGATAGCCCTTATATCTATGTATCTAATGTGGGCATTACTAAATCTCTATTTAGTAGGGTAAGGCCAATCTTGACTCCCTATCTAAACTAGGAAATGGGTATATTCCCTTGGTCATCCATGAAGACTCACATTGGATTTTGTGTCCATGAAACCAAGATTGCCTTTGGATTATGTGCCTCATACCAATTATCGATGATGATCTGATTATAGTCCAGTTAGGGTAGGGGTAGGTCATAATATTTTTTAAAACTTAGCCCTATAATGAAAGCAATGGGAAGCCCTAGGTTCATGGATTTTAATAATCCATCCTCACATTTTAACATCCCAAAGATGCCATATACTAGGTCAGTGTATGGCATGACCTCAAGTTTTACTATAGATTTTTGGAGACCAGTAGCTTAGAGTGCCAACATTTCTAAAGTGAGATGAATGACATGGGGCATGGTCTCAAAACCCTTGAGATCCCTATCTCCTTCAAAATTATGATAAACACTACTATAATGTATGTCCCCCAAGTTTATGGCCTTGAATATAAATTCTATATCATTGAACATGACTAATTTGTTGTATTAAAATAAGAAATCTTCACCTCTAAATGTAATGCCCTTACCCAAAATGGAGGGTCCTACTCATGCCATTTTGTAGTGTTTTTAGATAGCAATCGACATACTTTCATATTTCTCTACAACCTTAGATCTTCGATAATGGTAGTTAGGACATAATCCATGTAGATCTTGAGCTTTGTTGAACTTTGAGAACATAGCTTCTAGAGAGAGAAAATTTTTAGGGATTCAAATGTAAGTTTAGCTGATAATGATTGAGTTAAGAAACCTTTTAAAGATTACCTTGATTAATACAAGGTTGGATAATGGTTCTAGTTCGTGCCACATTAATGGCAAGCTCATCACCTTTACATTTAAAATTTAATGCTGATTTGCCTTTGATTCACCAGTAATTTTAGCTTTGAAGCTAAAGTTTTCCACCATTTAACATGTGGTAAGCCACCTAGGATCTAGCTAGATGCTTACAGGGCTTAAAGATGACTAAATTGCTTAATCAACTCAAACTAGGACACATGGCACTTTTTAATTAGTCTCAAGTGATCTAAATGTGGCTCTATATGATGACTCATTTATTCAGTGCCATGTGGAATTATTTGATTGATAGAAAGTTTTGGGGTGGGGCCTTTTAATTTAATCAATTGTGAGAGTGCCACTTGTCATTTTTGCAAGCAATCAAGACATTTCTTGGACAAGTGGTTCTTTCATGGGTAATAATAATATTGATAAGATATGTGTCACCTTCAAAATGCCTCTGGGTATCTATCAGTAAATTTTTTTGAATGTGTGGCTTGGGTTAAGCCATGTGTCATTCTTAGAGGTAATTTTATTGATTTCAAGCTATAACTCTATGGGAATGACATGTGACATCATTTTGTGGGTCTAGTTGGGACACACATCATCTAAATGGGATCTCAGTGGTGACCAAATGGTTCTATATATATAAGTAGTATGAGAATGACAAGTGTCATTATCACACAGGTTTGAGGGGGACACACATCATTCTCATGAGCTCTTATTCACTTTTATACCACTTGTAATTCTCAAAAGGGGCTTGGATAGTTGGGTACCATTGAGCCTGGATCAAATGGCTTGGGTGCATCCACATGTTCATTCAATATACCCTTGTAAGCTCTGGATTGGATGCAACATTATGCTAACACATGTTGGTCCTGGATGAACTTTTAAGGACACACATCACTTTGGAAGGATACTTTTATTTGGATGGTTGCACTTGAGACACACAATAGCATCTCATGAGGTTCATCATTATAACATGATACATGGTGGCTTAGATTGATTGAGTTTGCTTAGATGGACCAAGATCTTGACACATAGATTATGGATTTGAATTCCAATGGATAACTACTTCATGAGATCTTGGGATGGTGTCAGGTGGCTCTCAGGGTTCATATATCTATTCTAAGTGTCATGTGTATAGTGAGAAATCATTGAGGTGTAGTAAAGGCCTATGAGGTGGAATTTTGTCCTCTTTTGGTTATGATATTAAGTTTAATGTTTTATGAGGCATCTCAAACTATTTTAACTTTGACATCCTACAAAGTCATAAGAGAAGTTAAATTAGACATTGAGAAACATCAAATTCTCATCATAAGCAAAATGAAGCTAATTTAAAGTAAAACTATGTAAACAAAAGCTTCTAATAGAATCTAAATTTAGGCTAGTAGGATTTGGTGAAGTCTATTATATTTGTGCCTATTTGAAGACCAAGTGGAATACTTTGATGAAGGCCTATCTACACATCTTGAATCAATTCATGGTTAATTATCCATTGAAACCTGGAGAAAACTTGAAGTGACTTGCAATAATTTAGATATTTCTAAGTGCTAGTTTGTATTGTAAAATGAATATATAACCAAGAATTAATAGGAAGTGTCAAATTCATGACTATGTGAATAAATGACCCAATAAGTTTATGTTTTAGGCATTCTAAAGAATCAAAATAAGAGGGTACCCATTCTTATAATAGGGGGTAGTTGAGCATGAATAAATAGTGACCTTTATGGGGAAACATTAGAAAATGTTAGAATCCAGATCTTCTGTTCAAAGACTAATTAAAAAGTAATAATCTTAGTAGGATTTTTAGCTAATATCAAAAATTGATTTTAGAATAAATGAAATATTATAGGATAGAAAAAGAGTTTAAATCTTGTGGACAATCATACTATGTGTGTTCTTTGAAGTTATTTTACCATTTCCAATAGGTTCATAAGTGTTAGCTTTCAAGTTTTAAAACATCTAGACATGGAATGACTTAAGAATTCTTTAGATTTAAATAATAATGATTTGATTAATTAAGGATGGCTTAGTTATTTCTATACTACTAGCCAGGCATCCATAGCCCTAATAGAGATACCTTTGGCTCCTCTTTGGGCCTTACTCTAATGCCAGCTAGGTGTCCATAACACCGATAGAGATTGCCTAAATCACCATTCTAGGAATGTGAAGTAGTTTATGATTTCACTTCATTTTTTTTATCATATGTTTTAGGTTTCCTTTTTTTATACATGGATTCATAAACTAGAATTAGGTAAGTGTAAGGATTATGTCAAGACATAGTTTGAATGTTATTCATTCTCAGATAACACTTTCTACTCAGGTAATTTATTTAGTGAATTTGAGTAGTAGTATGATGGTCTGCAGAGATTTAAACTCTTATTCAATCAAATGATTAGTAATATGAACCATATTATAGCCTTTAAATAGACTATTATATTCATGGGAAGACTAACTTATGATTAACCCCACCCAACTTTTCTAAATTGGAACAATGCTAGAGGTTTCCAAACTTCAGACTACCAATGTCTAAGATTAACAATCCTTCTAACTATTTTAGGATTAATTTGATATAACTTGAGCCAATGAATTTTTTTTTAGAGGACTCATTACTAAACTAAATCACACAATAGGAAACAAACACACAAAGGGAAAGAAAAGTAAGATAGGAAACAATGAAAAGTAAAAGAAAAAAATAGGAAAGAACATAATAAGAAATCAAATAAAGAAAGGAAACTATACTACCCCTACATACTCTATTTCTAAATAATATTACTCTCCTTGTGGAACTTGGGGCAAAGTATTAGATAAGTTATGATTCATGTATTTTCCATTGAGAGGTAAGGCTAATTTATTCCCTTACAAGTTTTTGAGTCTAAACGTGTTTTCACCAAGTATTTTGATAGGGTCTAATCTAGATGGGAGTGAACTTATCATGTTAGCCTTTATTTTTGTGAGGCTTGTCCCATAATAGGACTAAGTATAAGATTTATAATGATTTGACTTTGGCTCACTTGTCAAACCATCACTTCACAACATCTTGATGCTTTCTAAAACTTTGTAATGCTTCATCTCTAGCATCCTCTATTTGGATGATGTTTAGGATATAGGATTGCACTCTTTCATCATCTTCCATGTACTTGGCCATGAGTTCATGTGTAGGTAGATTCAAAGTGATGGGAAATATAGGGTTTTACCCATAAACTATAAATAATGGGGCATGCTTTGAGCTCCTGCTTGTATCAGGTCCTATCTACCCATAAAGCAACCCTAAAGAGGGATTGCCACTCCCTTGGCTTCTTTTTTGTAGACTTTTTAATTACATGCATCAAGTTCTTATTAGTGGATTCAACCACTCCATTACCCTGAGGGTAGTAGTTTTAAAGAGACTTGATGATGATTTGATTATCATATGCCTATTCCATAAATTTAGTTGATGCAAAGGCTAAACCATTGTCACACACTAGGGACATGGGTATCCCAAATTGAGTAATAATGTTTTATTCTAGGAACTTGATGACATCAATTGTTCTGGTATTCTTGGTGGCCACTAATTTGTTCTTCCTTATGTAATAGTTAGTGGTGGTGAGTAAAAATTTATGCCCCACTAAGGAGTTGAGGTTAATTATGCCCACAAAGTCTAGGCCCCATTATGCAAATGTATTTGCCTCAATTACAGGTTATAGAGGCATTACTACCTTTATTTCTCTTTAGTCAAACACTTGACATTTGTGGCATCTTTGCACATGAGCATGTGAATATTTTAAAATAGTTGTCCAATAATATCTAGCCCTTAATATCTTGTGTACGGTGGTGCATCTTGAAGGATGTCCACTTCCCAAATTATCATGGAAACTATCCATGATCTTAGTGGCTTCAACTTTAGAGACACACCTCAAATAAATTACTTCATAGTTTTTTATATAGAAGACCCCTCTCTTGATCATAAAGTGAGATGATCTCAACCTGGGGGCCATTTTTAATTCTCTTTTGAGGTGTGAGGGACATACTCCATGCAATAAATAATGAACAATGTCCCTGTACCAATCTCCTTTAGGTACTTGGTTTGCTTCCACTTACAAAACATCAATGCGAGGATCAGTGTTTGCTATGAGTTGGATAAGACCTTGACCTATTACTAACTTAGTAGATTTTATCTCTGATTCATATTCTTGAAGTTTAGTCATCTACTTCCCTCTTCTTTCCTCAAGTTCATTCTATCCTAGCATTAATTTGATAGTTGAATCAAACACTTTGGCATATATCTTATTTCTTAGGATCTAGTGTCTGAATTTCTTCAGAGCCTTCACCAGTGCATAGGTTTGTTTATCTAGAATAGGGTAATTTATCTCAAAATTCTTTATATTAGTACTCATGAAGGATATAAGGTGTTCTTTTTTATCTTCTTTTTGTGTTAGGACAACAACAATAGTATGGTTATAAGCTAAAGAGTATAGATAGAAATCTTTATTAAAATTAGGACTTATTAGGATAGGACGTTGAATGATATCCTCCTTGATGTCTTGAAAGTCCTTCTTCACCTCAGTAGTCCATTCCATCTTGGCATCTTTCTTTAGCATGGCATTGAGTGGTCTCACAATTTTTACAAAACCAAAGATAAACTTTTTTACAAAGTTGATTTTACCAAAGAAAGATTTTAACTCTTTTTTGATATTTGGAAATTCTACTTTTGAAATTGCTTTGATCCTATCGAGGTTGACGGTCATAATTTCTTGAGTTATTATATGTCCTCAGAGTTTACCTTCAGTCACATAGAAGATACTCTTTTTGGGTTTTAAGGAGATGTCATACATTCTACACCTTTCCAACACTTGTTATAAATGCATCATATGATCTTCCCTATTTTAAGAAAACACTATTAGATCATCCATGTAAATAATAATCCACTTACCTATTAATACATGAAATGTTTGGTCCATTGCTCATTGGAATTTTTCTCCCACATTGATTAGTCGAAATGGCATTATTTTGTAGGAAAACATTCCCCACTTAGTGGTGAAAGTAGTCTTCATCCTATCATTCTTGTTTACCAGGACTCGATTGTAGCCTAAAAATCCATCTAGAAATGACATCATTCTAGATCCACTTAATAACTATATGACTTCATCCAAAGATGGCAAAGGGTAATTGTCCTATTTATAATATCTATTTAGATTCCAAAAATCAACACAAAGGTAGATTTCTCCATTCTTTTTCTAAATAGGCATAAGGTTGGCAACCCATGTTGAGTGCCGTATAGGAAAGGTTATCCTTGCATCAAGCAATTTCTATACTTTTTTGTAAATTAGTGGTTCTAACACTAGATTTACTATTCTTTTATTTTACCTAAAAGGTTTGTAAGATTAATTTAATGGGATAGTGTGATTGATCACACTAGTGTCGAAGATATTGAGGTCATCATAAGACCAAGTGATGATGTATTTGAATTTAGCCAAAAAGGAAGCCACTCTTTTTAATTATTCACCAGTGCACACTAAGCCAATGTTAACATTTTGCTCATTCTTAGTGTCCCCCATGTTTACTTGATTTTAATCCTTTCCACTTACTTTGGGGGCTATTTTGCTTTATTTCCTTGCTTATCTAGGTCAAACATCCTCTTTAAGGAGTTCATGCCTTTAGGGATCCAATTCTCTTTAAGTTGGAATATTCCATCTTCATGGTCCTTTAAAATTTTTGTAGGACTTCATCCTATTCATTGATACTAGAGGATTCAAACATGTTAACATTGCAAAAGTAGTCAATTATTTTTTGGTCATCATTGAAGACTTAGAAGTGGTTGATGTTATCTATAACATATGTACATGTGATTATCTCCACAGTGAATTCTTGTAAGTTTAAGGCTTCTAGAGGTACCAAATTTGTTGTTGTAGATGTGAGAGCATCTAATAATTGGTTTTATTCCCTAGGAAAGGAAATAATATTGAATGAGTCAATGTATTCAATTAAGTCCCAAGCTCTAAATTTATAATTTCTCAAATAATAAAGTTTGAACTGATATCTACTTCTAATTTGATTAACCACTAACTCAGAATCACCATAGACTATTAGTTTTTTAACCTTATGTTTAATTGAAAACTGAAGTCCTAAAAAAAGAGCTTCATGTTTTGCTAAGTTATTAATGTAAGAGATCTATATTATATAATAAGAAAAATACTACTTCCCTTCAGGATTTCTTAGAATAATTTAGATGCTTGAGCCTTGTTTAGCTCATGCACCATTTAAGTACAATATCCAAGGGCCTTTGTTTTATTCCTTCACACCATCACCTAAAATAATGTTAGTGATTTCCAAATTATAGAAACCTAAATCAAAGGATTGGTAATTTACCTTTTCATTCTTAACATTATACTTTGTAATCATATACTTCATCTTGGACTCTTGATCGATCCTGATCTGATTGGGGATACCTCACCAAGGCAACCACATATGGGAAACATACATAAAGATGTATCCACTCAAGGGTTTAGTCCAATTATGGATAAGTAACAAACCATAAGCTTCAGGTATGTAAATGACTTGAATGTTGATGAACTATTGTATACAGGGCTCTTGAGCTAGCTGCATGTAGATGTTCATCACTTTACTTATCACCTTTACTCTTGAATTGTCCAATTGTACCCACACATTCTTAGATCTAACTAGGCTTAATCCCAGCTTTTCAAATATTCTTAGGGTCATAATATTACCTGAAGCACCAAATTGAGCAAGTAGTTATGGATATTTTGACAAAAATTATGGTTAATAGGAATGGTGGAACCTCATGCTTGCTCTTATACATCACTACATTGGTATGAACTTGTTTAGCTTTGCTGGAGATAGGATTTTCATGGAAGGATTTCAACAAAAAATCATGTTGTTTTTTATTTGTGTGAGTTATTGCAATGTTATATTCACCTTAATCTTCTTCATTTATTTTACTATATTGTATCCACCTTTTGATGTTATGCAAGGGACCTTTGTTACTAGTTGGCTCTCCTTACCTTGAGGGTGTTGAGGGTTATTATCTATCCTAGCATTCATAGGTGTGTTTGGTTTGTTAGGTGGGGTGGAAGTTGTCAGAGGTGAGTTTTTACCTTTGATTCTCAAGACATACTTACTCCTTTGGTACTGCTAGAAAGCACCTCTTCAATGTTGTCTTTAGGTTCATTCTCATCTTGGTTTGGAAAGTCATAAGTCTCAACCATGAGGACTGATTTAGGGTATCTAGGGGCATTATTAGAGTTATTAGGATTTTTTAGCATTATTTTTATTAGGGGGATTCATGTTGAATCCTTACATTTGGTTTTGAATGGCTTCAAATGCATGGTAGAATTCAACACAATCAAGTTCCCCGTGTCTAGTAGTATTGTGTACTTGACACCAATTAGGTAAGGTCATTTCATAAATATTTATCTCAAGTAATTTTCTCAAAGGGGGCTCACTATATTTTTTAGGTATATTAAAAGGACTATTATATATTTATAAGTTATAATTCCTATTTGAGCTCTCAATAGAGTTATCCATCTATTTCTTGAATTTCTAAGAAATTGTTAGCTACCTTTTAGACAATCCTTTGGATTGAATCTAACACTCCCTTTGGAGGTTATAGGTTCTTATTTTAGGTGTTATCTTGGACATTTATGTTGTTCACAATAACCATTACTTGATTATTCTAGGGGTGAGTCTTGACATTTACTTGGTTAAAGAAACCTAGCTATTGGTTAGGTGTTGCATGGCTCAAAGCTAACTAGTTGATCATAAATAGTTGGTTCAATGCAAGGGGATTTTGATTCATATTGGGAATGACATTTAGAGAAGACAAATTTGGGTATGTCAAAGGCAAGGTATCCTTATAGGTGAATTTTTTCATCAATATGAATAGACTTAGCATAGGCTAAGGGAAATGTGTCAATGCCCATGGCTCTACTCAAGAAGACAATTGTCATTGGATTTAAATAATTCTTGTATATTTCTAAAGCTAAGTTGTCACTAGGTTTATATAGTGGGGACGTCAGGGTGTACATATTTTGGAACCTAGAGTTAAATGTTCTAATTAGATCCTTTGGGTCCCTTTTCAAAGTGGTAAACTATTGGTACATGACTCTTAGGCTAACTACCCTATCAAACTAGGCAACAAGGGTGTCATTAAATTGATTCCATCTCATGATGGAATTTTTGGGTAAGTTAAGGAACCAATCATATGAGGCATCTCAAAATGTGAAAGGAAATAGGTGACAAACCAAATCTTCATAGATCACATTGAGAAAACTTAAGGATGATTTAAAGGACTTTATGTGTTCTTAAACCATTAATCTATCATGGGGGTAAAGAGAGGTAGATATTTCTATGGATTTCTTGGAAAATCATGTACAGGTCTAGGGACATTGATGGATGAACCAGCTAGCCATTCCATGACTAGAAATAAGGGTTGTAAAATTTAGTTATATGGGAAATTTGGCTAGGTCTTAGACTTAATTCATCTACCTTTGTCCACTTTAGCCTTCCTATGGGTCTCTAGAGATGCTAAAGGGGTCCTAGTTTCTGATCAAGATTTGGTTCTAATCCTAGGCAACTCCAAGATGTAGAATGGTATCTGAGACCAAAGGAATCTCAAAGATAACCCCAACATGGGTTAAAAACCACAAGGATGAATGAATATTTATTATAAAATCTTCAAGTATCTTTACCCTAATTTTTGAAGACCTAGGCCTTGGAACTTCAAATTCCTCAAAATCTACACAAATATTGGTTTGTTTTGTATGAAAACCTATAAAAATTAGTGTTAAACCAAAAAATTCAAGTGATTTTATGCCTTATTTTATAACCTAAGAGCATCAAACTATTGTAGTATAAATTTATGCAAAGACCTACTTAAATCCAAATGACATAGAGCAATTAAGTTCTTAAATGCCTAGATTCAGTACCATCAACATGTTAGAGAGTGATCTTCACAAAAATACCCAAATTCTTTAAAAAATTTATTACAATATTTGAAAATATGATCAAAAAATCATATAATATATGTAAATAATGGTGTATTTCACCTTTATTTTCACAAATTTAAACAAATATCTAGATTATTCTACCAAATTTGCGTTAAATGCACACTATCTTTGATAAAATCTTTAAAAGATGCAAATATTCTTTCAAATAATGAAAAGATTCATGGATATAATGCATATCCTTAGTGTTATTTAAAGATTATTTTTTATTTTGAAAAAATTAATTACTTATATAATGAGGTACACTATAATTCAACAAAGATGCTTGAGAATAGTTTCACAGGCCTTCCTTCTAGCACCAACTTTTCCCTCCCTGTTGATGCATTTTTAGTGCTCCTTGTGTCACTAGGGAATAAAGGGTAGAGTAAAAAACTCAATTTAAAGTATTGGAATGAATTAGAACTTGAGTTTCTAATACAACTATTGCTTGGAATAACACAAATAATAGATATGTGATCCCCACTTCAAAGTTTGTAAACAACCCCTAATGTAGGGACAACATATATTATGCAGTGACATATTTCTTAGCTAATCTTTATGAATTATCTTAATGCTTGCCAATTATTGCCTAATATGTAAATGAATAATGGATATATACAACATGATATAAAATAAAGTGATTCATGAGTGGATCCAAAAGAGAGTGGGGTAGGGCAAAAAAGAGATTATGCTAGAGATGTATAAAACTACCAGTTATTCTAACTTCTAAAGCAATACATATGAAACTAATACTTATCAAACCTAGCATAATTCTCAAATATAAATAGATTAAATTCAAGATTCAAGGGAAGGGGATACATCTATTTGATAGCATACTTTGCATAAAGATAACTCACTCATAGTAAATTCCACAACACATTTAGATGTAAATGAGAGAAAGTAGAGTGCATATACTATTGAAATAGTCAACCTAACATTAAGTTAAAAATAGTAAATGCATGTATAAAATGTAATTACCAAATTAATTTTTATAAAGGAAATGATCAAACAATAAAGCTTGAGGAACAACAATATGAAACACATAATTAAGCACTTCAGACAATCTCACAAATTCTTTGTTTCTCTTGTATTGATTCTTGCAAACAAATTATTTTTTATTTAAAAAATGAGGGGAGTCCTCTATTTATAGGATAAAATTTATAAGATGATTTTGAGTGGGCCCAGAAGAGGTGCCTAGATATAGTCAAGTGGATTAAATTGCCACATTATAATGGAATATTCTACATTTGAAATTACAAAAAGACTACAAAATATTCCTAAGGGTATGGAGGTTGTTGTTATCCAACTTGTTGTTATTGTTTCTGCTTCCTCTCATTCTCCTCTTGGGTCCATACTTTAGCATGGTCTTGATAATCTTTGTTTATTTTGGAAAAATCTAATATCATGGGCCTAAATAAGTTAGGTATGTCCTGGATCAACCTGATGACTTCTATGAGTATGGGCTTGCGTGCCTCTTCTATTGCCTCTACCTTTTATAGCCTATGATTAGAAAATGAAACAATATCAATCACCTCTATTAATATTTTGGAACTAGCCACATCCTATTGGAAACATGCAATAAATAAATTCATTTGTTCCCTAAACTATTTCTCTTCCATGAAGGAGCCATCTAGATTGGTTAATTTAGTAATCATGACATCCTTTAGTAAGCAAGATATCTTGAACTCAATTTTCTCAAAGGATGTGTTTTCATCCTTGATTTTATCAAACCATGTCTTCAAAATCCTCCTCCTATTCATGAGATTCTTTGTGTAGGCACTATGCCATCAAGAGGTAAAACTTTAAGATTAAGGAATTTGTTACTTCTTTCCAATCTTGCCAAGTTTACCAACTTGGCATCACAATGGACAAGACTTTGGTCAAGCTTTGTGATCACCTTAGCTTGCAATATCCCTCTCCTTATCTCTTCTTCATAACCTTGTAAAAGTTGAAAACATTGATTACATAATTGATTATTAAAATCAAAGTGTTGTCTAACACTATAGGTAGTGTTTTCTCTTTCAGCCTTTTTAACTCCTATTACATTCCCTTAGTTATAGAAATGGTGGATTTTACCTATGCTTTTACTATAGACATTGGGTCCTTAACATACTCTTGCACTTCTCCAAGGCCTACTTTTATTTTCTTGGTTAGATTAAAGAGCATTTCTTCATTCTCATATATCATAGTCTAGCTAAGATGTGGTTGTTTCATTTATCTTTGAATTACCCTCTTCATGGTGCTAGTGGTGGGGTCAAACTTCATCTCAATTTGGGTTAGAGATTGACTTGATAAGGCCTCCCCTACCTTATTATTTACATCATGCCTCTCACCTAGTTTGGGGTGGTTGGCTGAATGGGAGGGTAGTTGCAGTGGGAGTGCTTGGGTAGAAGAAGAAGCTAGGGATGAAACTGGAATATATATATTGTCTAAGTCCAATTTCCCCAATGGATTGAATAATGAAATAACAAGGCCCATGTTGAACACAAATGAGGGTAGTGTTTTGGGGCCAATAATTTAGGATACCATGGTAAGGCAAAGTGGCTACTACCTTTTCAATGATTTGGGGATGGGCCTTAGTGGCTTGGTGGGTGTGAGGGAGCTAAATGTGAGTGATGCACTTGTAGTGTGTGTCTAGGATGGAGTTGGAAAGTTGGTAGTGGTATGTGAGATGAATGGTGAATGGTGCCTTTAAAGGAAGTAGTGGTTGGGGATGTGAACATGGGGGTGGCATAGGTAGCATAAATAGGGGTAGTTATGAATGTAATAATAATGAGAAATGAATACAAAGGTGTTGTACTT
Source organism: Torreya grandis (assembly GCA_037957365.1). Lineage (NCBI taxonomy): Eukaryota > Viridiplantae > Streptophyta > Pinopsida > Cupressales > Taxaceae > Torreya > Torreya grandis. The sequence continues at coordinate 1,303,138 of JARHVA010001760.1, forward strand.
CCTAAAGAGGTTTGGGAGGCTATTAGAGACTTATTCCTAGTATATACTTTCTCAATCATCCTCCTTGATAATGCTTGTAGTCCTTATAATGAGATATCAATTCCTTATGGGGAGCCTACCTCTAGATCAATAATATTGGGACTCAGTTGGTTGAAGATTTGTGGGGCAAATTCCTCAATAGGTGTAGACGTAATTTTGGGGATTTAAGAAGGACCATGATGGATGTTTGACTCTCCTCACCTAGAGCTCAAAGGTACATTTTTACCACTTGGATTATCCTAAAGTGGGGGCTTGCATGGTCTATTTATAATAAGAGGGATGTCATCCCCATCTCTTATTCCTCTTTCTCCTCATAGTTCACATTAAACACGCTCCCATTGGTTGGTGGGAGCTAAGGTCTTGCTATGTCTTCTTTCCTCCTCTCTCGATTGAGTCTCATCTCAAGTGGTATGTTCTTTTTTTCTACATTCCTTAAAACCACCTCTTCATTCATTACATTGAGGTATGTCTAATCATGTACCTCATCTTGATGCCTATACTATATGACCATATCTCTTTTGAATTTGGTGAGGTGCGTGGCAATGACCTAGATTGGATCCCATATTCTGAGGTCATCTTTGGGAAATAGGTAAGAATCCCTATGTCTCACTGCCACTACTACATATTGCCACAATTTTACCTTAGCTTTCCCTAGCTAGTAGGGAGACTTATGTGGGGGTGTCTTCTTCTTCCTCTTGAAGAAGACATCAATTCCATGTAACATTTGGTAAGATATTTCTTATTCTACCAACTTGACTGGCACATACCTTGGTAGCCTAAAGAGAGATAAAATTACCCCTTCTACTCAGATGTCTATATAATTAGGGAAAATCTAGAAGTTACCTATATCTCTTAATGCCTACCTAACATCATATGGTACCATTTGTATTTCACATTTTGTGACTAAATTGTAGATAGGGGGATAAAAATCCTATATAATTATTTTGATATGATGCCTAATATAGTGAATATGCATTGCAAAATATGTTTGAGGCACTGCTTCATCTCATTAAGGAGTCCATGAGTTCAACCCTAATTATGTAGTTACACAAATATCATCTTGTAGGTAGCTCATCATGTAAAATGGATCCCCATTCTAACAAGTATCATGCATGGATATAATCAGGTTCCTATTAATTATATCTCTAAGTAAAGGGATCTGTTGATTTTCTAAGATTATTTGCAATAGTGGGATAGCCCTTATATATTTGTATCCAATATGGGAATTGATAAATACTCTATTTAATAAGGCAAGGCCAATCCTGACTCCTTATCTAAATCAGGAAATGGGTATATTACCTTAGTCATCCATGAAGACTCTAGCTGGGTTTGGTGTTTATGAAGCCAAGATCACCTTTGTCTTATGTGCCTCATACCAATTGTCAATGATGCTTTGATTATAGTCCAGCTAGGGCAAGGTCTGGTCATAATATTTTTCAAAATTCAAACCTATAATGAAGGCAATGGGAAGCTTAAGGTTCATGGATTTAAGTAATCCATCCTCACCTTTTGACATCCTAAAGATGTCATATAATATGTTAGTGCATGTCATGACCTCAAGTTGTGCTATAGCTTTGGGAAAACTAGTAGCTTGGAGTGACAGGATGTCTAAAGTGAGATAAATGACATGGGTCATGGTCTCATAATCCTTATTTCAATCAAAATTATGATAAACACTATTATAATGTATTCCCCCCGAGTTTATGGCCTTGGGGATGAACACTGTATCCTTAAACATGACTGAATTATCGTATTAAAATAAGAAATCATAATCTAAATGTAATGCCCTTAACCAAAGTGGAGGGTCCTACTCATGCCATTTTTATAGTGTTATTGGATAGAAATCAATGTCTTATCATATTTTTTTACAACTTTGTATCTCCAATAGTGGTGGTTGGGGTGCAATCCGTGAAGAGCTTGAACTTTGTTGAACTTTAAAAACACAACTTGTAGAGAGAGATAAAATGATTAGAGCTTCAAATGCAAGTATAGGTGATAATGATTGAGTTGAGTAGCCTTTTGAAGATTTCCTTAATTAATGCAAGGTTGGATATCAATTCTGGTTCATGCCACATTAATGGCAAGCTTGTCACCTTTACATTCAAAATTTAGTGCTGATTTGCCTTTGATTCACCATCAATTTTAACTTTAAATCTAAATTTTGAAACCATTTGACATGTGGCAAGCTACCTAGGATCTAATTATACACCCATGGGGCTCTAAGATGACTAAATTGCTTAGTTATCTCAAACTAAGACACATGCCACTTTTTGATTGGTCTTAAGCACTCTATATGTAACTCCATATGATGACTCATTTGTTCAGTGCCACATGACATTCTTTGATTAGTGTCAAGTTTTAGGGTGGTGCCTTCTAATTTGATCAACTATGAGAGTGCCACTTATCATTTTCATAAACAATTAGGACCTTGCTTGGATATGTGCCTCTTTTAAGGGAAATCATGATCTTGCTAGGATAGGTGTCACTTTTGAAAGGCCTCTAGGTAGCTATCATCAACTTGTTTTGATTGTGTGGCTTGGGTTGAACCATGTGTTTCTATCTGAGGAAATTCTATTGGTGTTAGGCTGTGACTCTATAGGAATGACACATGGCATCATATCATGGGTCTAGTGGGGACACATGTCATCTTGGTAGGATCTCAGTGGTGATCAAGTGGTTCTTTAGATAGAAGTAGTGCAAGTATGACAAGTGTCATTATTGTGTAGGTCTAAGGGGGACACACATCATTATCATGATATCTTCTTCACTCTTACACCATTTTTCACTCTTAGAAGGGGCTTAGATAACTAGGCACTATCAAGCCTTGATCAGATGTCTCAAGTGCATCCATGTGTTCATTTGGTGGGCTCTTATGAGCTTTGGATTGGATGTAATTTGATGTTGACATGCATCGATATTAGATGAACCTTTGGAGACACATGTCATTTTAGAAGGTTATTTGGTTTTGGATGGTTGCATTTGGGACACATGATAACATATTTCAAGTTTCATCATTGTAATAAGATGTGTGGTGGCTCAGATTGATCGAGTTTGCTTGGATGGACCAAGATATTGACATATAGCCTATGTATTTGAATTCTAATGGCTAACTACTTTATGAGCTCTTGGGATGGTGCCACGTGGATCTCAAGGTTTTAAAATCCATTCTAAGTGTCCATGTGTGGAGTGGGAAATCATTGAGGTGTAGCAAAGGCCTATAAGGTGGACATCTATCCTCTTTTGGTTATGATCTTAAGTTTGACATTCTACTAGGCATCTCAAACCACCAGTTTAACTTTGACATCCTAAGAAGTCATGTGAGAAGTTAAATTAGACTTCGAGAAACATCAAATGCTCATCATAAACAAAATAGAGCTAATTTAAAGCAAAAATACATAAGTAAAATCTTATAATAGAATGTAAGGGTAATCTAGTAAGATTTGGTGAAGTCTATTATGTTCATACCCATTAGAAGACTAGATGGAATACTTTGATGAAGTCCTGTCTGCACATCTTAAATCAATTCATGGTTAATTATCCATTGAAACCTAGAGAAAACTTGAAGCAACTTGTAATAATTTAGACATTTCTAAATGCTAGTTTGTATTTAAAAATGAATTTATAACCAAGAACTTGTAGGAAGTGTTGAATTCATTACTATGCAGACAAATGACCCAACAAGTTTGGATCTTAGGCATTCTAAAGAATAGAAAAAGGAGGGTCCCCATTCTAGGAAGAGTGGGTAGTTGAAAATCAACAACTTGGTTGTGTCCACCCCACTTAGGTTTAAAATTTTCAAGGAATGTGACACTCATTTTGGTCATTGGTGATGTTGGTGATGTAAGTGACACTGGTGATGTTATTGAAACTGGAGATGTTGGCTATTGTGGGATGTAAGTGGGATATGGGCCTTCTATTTATGTCATAGACTAGTTTGTATCTCCAAACAATGCTACCTCCTCCATTTCATAGTTTTGAATTCTATAAAAGAATTTAACCATATCTAATAAAAAAGAAAAAAATTATGGATAGGGTTCCAATTTTGAATGGAATTTGAAGGGATCTAATGTAAGATTTAAATTTTATGGGCATCCTTGGAAATACTATGGAAAAAAATTATGACTATTATTCATTCAACATTTCACTTCAAAAGTTATGAAAACCAAATTTAAATAAGTGCCTAATATGAATTTAATAATTTATATTTAAAGATATTTATGTTATAAAAAAAATTTGGAAATTTAAAACTCTTATAAAGTGAAAACTAAGATGTATTAGCTATTTGAGGATGGGATTATAATTATTATACTAACATTTGTCCCGTAAGAGTAAATGAATGAAACTTGTTCTTAATTAACTCTTGATGCTTCAAATTTGGCCATGGTTTCAAATTCTATGATTGAAAATATTATGACTTGCTTCAATGGTGGAGGAATGCACAAAAGTTTTTATAAAACTCATAAAATGCTTCGAACACTAGCAGAGAGTAACTAAAGGTGAACCTATCACTTTAAGATGGTAAGCTTTAAACTCTAAATTTAGAAATTAAACTTAGTAATGCAAGTCATAAATGGTAAGAATTTTAATTTTCATTGATTTAAATATGGGGTGAATTTTTAGTTTTAGCCTAATGTATTTGAAAATTTACTTTGAGAAAATCAACCAATCACTGCCTTTGCTTTGTCCACGTGTCCTATCATCATAGGCTTGAACCTTTTAGTGAAGTGGCTTGGCTTTATATCCACCAGAATGAGATCCATCAAAATTTAATTCACACCTACCTAGGTGTCGTATTTGACACATGTTCAACACTTGGCACCTTTTTAGGCATTTTAGCCTTCTATTTTGAATATTGAACCATCTAGGTCGATCGTGTGTGTAGACACCGCAAACGTGTCTGCACCTTGGTTCTCCCCCTCGTCCACCTCAAACCCCTATCCTAACCCTTGGCCTCCATTTGATTAAAATAACCTAAATATTTTAATCAAGTGGCCCCCTTTCCACCCTACCCTTGCCACCTTGGATCCTCCCTTGAATCCCTCCACCTTCCCCCTAGCATTTATTAGGCCAAATCTCTTCATTATCTTCCCCCCACGCCCATTTAAGCTTCTTCGTGACCGTTCTTACCATAACCCCTCACCCAGCGGCGTGCAAGAATGGGCAGAGGCTATTTTTAGCCTCTGTCCCCATCCTGCGATCGCCGACGTCGGCGACCCTTCGGCCGACGTCGGCAAAACTGCTGGCGTCGGCAGCCTTCATTATCCCTTTCTGCATCCGTTGCAGTGCCTGGACCCTTGAGCTCGCAAACAGAATCCTCTTGGCGCTTTGGCTTTCATCTCTCCTCCATCTTGACCTCGTGCAATAGTAGCAACAGGTGCAAAAGGCTCTAGATCAGGTATTTTCTTCTCAACAAGTCTTCCATGGCTCCAACAACAGCTCCTCCTTTCTTCAGTCAGCAAGCCAAAGGTAAGCACAATTTGGTGTTTCATTTTATTTCATTTATTTAGTTTTCAGTAATCTATCCTATCTATTGTCTTCTACTCCCTCTGTTCTTCCCCCTGAGAGGCTGCAAAGCCTTCTCAGGTCCTATCCTCTGTGTCTCTTCCTCTTCCCCATCCCCCTGTCAACAAAGACCTTGCATAAGGCATCCAATCAAAACCAGAGCATTCCTCAGTCCATCTAAATTTGTCCCCGAACTCTGTCTCGACCCCGTTCACAAACCAGACCCGTCCACAGTCCAAAAACCAACTCAGACCCGACTACAGGCCATAACCCCGACTGATGCCGGTCACTTCCCCAACCGACGTCGGCAGGATAGCTGACGCCGACAGATCAGATAACTGACGCCGGTGACATTTCTGACCTCGGCGACTATCTTCAGCCCAACAACTCCTTCAGGTAATCATTTGGTCTTTTCTTTCCTTTCTAATTTCTTTGTCACTTCTGTATTCTGGCATTCTGTCTTTTATCAGTCACTTATCTTATCAAAACAGTGGGTTGACCTCCCTTAAGGAAGTTCTCATACTTCTGGGAACAAGCTTTTGCTTGGCAACCCACCGCCTATCCATCTAACATCTTCTTGTCCAAGTTTCCTTTTTTTCTTGCAGGTGTCATTCCTCCACAGCCAAAGAGGGGTGCTCACAAGCGTCTGGATTACGGTGCGTGGTCTTTATCCAGGTACTTCCCAAGCCTTGTCCATTACTTTTTTTAGTTTCTTCTTTCTCTTAAATCTGAAAAGCGAATTTTGAATAGAAACATCTCTGGCACGCCCGGTGGGACCCTAGGTTCCTCCTGGGTTCCTTTTTCTTCTTCATTCATTTAGGAGCATTAGGTTCTTACCTTTTCTCCTCCTTCTTTTTCTTCTCAATGACACTATAAGCAGGACTAAAACGAATCTTTCTTCCTTGCATTTCTAGACTAGTCTAAACATCATACTCTCAACCCTTTCTCAAACTTGTCTTCATAACAAACATCACATTTCGACTTGGGCATTAAAACGTATTGCACTTTCATTTCTGTTTGTGCTTGCATTAGTCCACATCTAGTAACTTATCCGCATATTGAATAAATCGTAGACACTTGATGTTACACTACCGGACCACATGCACTAAAACGAACATAAAACTTACCTGAGACAAGGCCCGACTGGGATTTCATCCCCCAGCGGATACCTTACCCGTCCCGGTGACCCTACTTGGATTTCATCACCAAGGGGGAAACCCACTCCGTTCTCTGGCGGAGGATAAACTCTAGGCGAGGTATATCTTGGCTAAGCGAGACCAGCTAACCACTGGAATCGTGAAGTGAGGGGAGCTTGCTCCTTAGCACCAGGCCATGTACCAGACCCTAACACAGATCTTTGAGCACCTAAAACAACACCCGAAACCATCTTTAGACCGCCTTCTTCTAGGACCCATTTTGTAGCCAATCTCCCTAAACATTCATCTAAGGCATAAGCCACAAGTTTCTAAGGTTAATTCCTAGGATTTATCGCTTAGGCTTGTCTGTCTCTCTCTGTTTTCCTCTTCTCATCTATTTGTTTGAGTGACTGAGGATGCTTTCTTCTTTGTTTTTCCAAGAATCTTCAAACCTTTTGGTTCTCTAGAAAACACAGTCACCGACATCGGTTCTGCCACCGACGTCGGCTTTCCCCTGTCACCGACATCGGTTCTGATACCGACGTCGGCTTCATCTGTTACCGGCATCGGTTATCTGACCGAAGTCGGCCATATTTCTTACCGACATCGGTTTTTCAACCAACGTCGATCTCTGTCACTGTCCTTTTTTTTCCAAAACTAGCAGCCTGAAACCTGTCCCTTCTCTGTCAAAGACTCCATCCTGGTCTTCTGAAACTGAGCAACACAGTTCCTGAGACCTGAACCTTCTTTGCCTTGCATGGTTTTGACTCGTAGCCAAGCCAAGGCTCTTGTCGACCACGCCAGCCGTCAACCACTTCCATCCACCCCATCCGTGACCAAGCCTACAATGGAGTTCAACTCGGAGACCGAAAGAACTCCTGCCCGTCCAACCCCGCCGCAGACTCCCATTGTCCAAGAAGGGGACCAAGACTTCGAGCGATTCTTGGACCTCAACGTCAAGGCCTTGCAATACTATCTCGTGCATAGCCGAACGCGAGACTCCTTGGGCAATCCAATCTACAGAATGCCAACCTCCCTTGTCACAACTATGGCTGTATCGACAACATCCATAGTTCAACCTTTAGACACTCAAGCCATCACTTTGACCACCGACCAGACTTTGACCAATCCTCCAGGTGTGGCCTCTCCCTCTATCATTGGGCCCACTTCCACCAGGGTTCTGGCCCCCTATCAACCCCAACCCGCTCAACCGCTATCCACTCCTTTTCAAAACCTTGTCGTCTCTATCCCACCTACCCTGGCCCCTATCAACACCAGGGTGGCTTCTTACCCCTTGGCCCCCGTTACCACAGTCCAACCTCTCGTGGCGACAATGGGCCCAGCTATGTCTTCTACCCAACCACCTTTAGCCTCCACCTCTGCCCCTGCGATTAGTCATCCATACATTGTATAACCGACTATGTCGCACGCCTCCTCTAACCTCTTCCAAGCGCCCTACAACTTAGGGGGCGCGCAACCCGTCAATCTGTCGGCAGACATCATCAAAATGCTGATGGACAGGATGACCAGTCTTGAGACCTCTGTTTCCGGCTCGCGTAACACTCTTTCATACAAGCAGATCTGCAATGAACCCATTCATCCTTCTGTCCCAATCAGACCATATCCTAGCCAGTGGGAGCTTCCAAAGTTTTCTCGCTTTCAAAACAAGGAAGACCCACTGCAACACTTGCGGGCATTCAGACATGCCTGCTACCTCATTGGCCATGACGATGCGTTACTCTTACGCACGTTTCCTATGTCTCTCTCGGGTGCTGCGCTTGACTGGTACAGCTCCCTTCCTAGCCATTCTCTCTTCTCATTCACACAATTGGCTCAGCTCTTCCTCGATCACTTTTCCATCAACATAACCAAGAAGGTCTCAATCACAGACCTCTATTCTATTTGGCAATTCGAGGACGAGTCCATAGCCGACTTCATTGCTCGATGGAGAGGCCTTATCAACCAACTCTCCTTTTCCTTACCTCAGGCCGAGCTTATTGAACTCTTTTCTCAAGCCTGTGCCAGACATATCTCTTCCACCCTGAGGGTTCAAACCTTCCGCACTTTTGACGAGGCCTTCACGATGGCCCGCAAACTTGAGTTGCGTGCCATCGAGGAGAATAAAGTCAAGTTGCGGAGTAAGAATCCCAACTCTAAGACCAACGACTCTTCTTCTGCTAAGCCATCATCATCCAATTCTAAATCCAAGGCTTCAGCTAATGCCATGGTTGTCAGACCTTCATCTTCTTCGTCCAATCAGCCTGAGCCATCTACATCTCAGAGCGCTACTCAGCAATTCCAGCAAAGATACGTGCAGTGACGATATACTCCTCTTGGAGAATCATATGCGTCTGTGCTGGAAAAGCTTCTTAAACAGGGGGTCCTCAATCTCCCTCAAGCCCGACCTCCTCCACAATTTGATCCCTCACACGCCATCCCCGCGTGGTATAGGGAGCAAGACTTCTGCAGCTTCCACCGTGTTAAGGGCCATGACACGGAGAACTGCAAGACCTTTAAGAACATAATACAAGACATGCTTGAAAAGGGGGATCTCATCTTAGACAATCCAAATGCACCCCCTAATCAGGCCATAGACATCTTCAAAAAACCTTTCCCCAATCATCTGCCAACTCAGAACAATGTCCAGACCTTAATTGATGACAATCATGAGCACAATATTCGAACAGTCAATACGGTCTCTCCTTTCGTCCCCAATCAACCTCTTGAGGTTAGTCCATCAATCAGTCTGTCACATGTGGACGAGCCTCTCCCCCCGGCTAGTTTTCCATTGACCTCTCTCATCTTGGAGGACGCCTCGGCCTTACCATCACCACCGGTCTCGCCCTCCTCCTTTTTGCGGCCTATGGAGGACCTGACCCTTCCTACTCCTCAGCCGCAAGTGGAGGGCACCGTCATCCCTGCCCTTTACCCGCTGGAGGAGCCTCGCTCCCCAGTTTCTTCTCTACCCAGGGAAGAACCTGTCTCCCCTTCGTCTTCATCTAAATCTGTCATGACTTCACCACACCATGCGTCTAAGACCACTACACCCATCTCGTCTTCAACCTCGCAACCATCAACATCTTCCTCTCAGCCATTTTCTCGGTTAGTGGAGAAGATCGAACTTCTCCCTCCGAGGAAAGTGACGCCTCAGGTGTTGTGGGAGCGTCTTAAAGCCCTTCAACATACCCACGCCCTCTCATCACATGCCGCTAATCCTCCTAAGATAGAATCTCGTCAGACTCTCAAACCTCAACCAAACCCGTCCAAACCAAAGTCTGCATCTATCTCGTCTAAACCCATCAAGTCATTTGGCGTTCATCCTATCTCCACCCTCACTCACCCGCAAGTGAAGGTGGACCTAGGCCAGACCTCGACCAGTAGTAGTCTTCCAACCAAGGTGAAGAAGACTGCCAGACCACAGAAATGAATGCCTCCTTCTCCGTCACCATGGCCATCCATTTTGGGCCCCCATCCTTCGACCTTGGCTAGCATCCTTCCCACTCCGGCCTTCAACCAAAACTCGTTGCCTCCTTTGCTTCCTCTGCCTATCTCCAGTCGTCCCTCTCCTAAAAAGGTGGTATCAATCACCAAGAAAGAGTCGTCTCCATCTGTCACCGCACCATCAACCCATAAGGTGGTACGAAAACCTCTTCTAACCTCGCCTAAGCAAAAGTCACCAACCTCGCGCATATCAAATAGCACGGACCCTCTATTGGGCTCATACTTGTTGATATTGCGCTGACTTCTCCAGACTTCTGACATAACCCTTCCGCCCATCAAGCCCTTTCAACCTCTCAGGTCCAAGCCCTCCTGGTTTGATGACATGAAAATTTGTTTATATCATCGTACACCAGGACACGACACCGAGACTTGTTGTGCCCTCAAGGTCGTCATTCGCCGCCATATGGAGAAAGACACTCTTCTCCTTGAGGACACCCTTGACCAGACCCCGACTCCTTCCTATCCAACCTCCTCAAACACATCAACATCTCACCAGCAAGACATGACCCCTTCGCCTCCCATTTTCGAAATCAATGCTATCCGTATAACCACTAGGTTGCAAAAGGACAAGGCCAAAGAAAAAGCTGCCATTCCTTGGACCTATCCCTTCGTCAAGCCACCCCTTGCGCCCAAGCCTAAAATTTCTATTCTTGGCGCATCCCAACCTTCTTCGTCTTCCTCTTCTGGGCCAATTCACGACTCCATGCTAAAGCAGCTCCACCAGACACCTGTGAAGATGTCTCTTTATGACCTTGTCCAAACCTCGCCTCAGCACCGTCAAGCCCTTATCCAAGCCTTGCAGGCAGCGGAGGTCCAACCCGAGGACCCCCAACCACTCACTGCCCTCGTCCATTCTTTGTCTCCTGTCGCCTCCATCACATTCAGTGATTCTGAGATTCCCACATCTAACACAGAAGATCAAGACGCCGCCCTCTTCATCACTACCTATGTTGATCAGACACGCATTAAGCGCGTTATGATCGACGGCGGCGCTAGCATCAACATAATCTCTACCCACGCCTTTGATCAGCTGGCTCTTCCCAAGAATTGCATCTCCAAAACTGACGCGATCTTATGCTCTTTCAATGACACCACCGCCACGACCATTGGCACAGTCATCCTCCACATTCGCGTTGGTCCACGCACAGTCCCAGAGCTCTTCTATATCATCGAAGGAGAGTTTCAATACAACCTTCTACTGGGCTGACCTTGGATCCATGCCATGGCCTGCATACCCTCCACCCTGCACCATTGTGTGAAGTTCGAGCATGACGGGCAAGTCCACACCATCCCCGCTGACCCTTCACCCTTCAAGACTTGCAACACCACCTACCATCCCAACGATGTCCTCATTCCCATCAAGCCATCAACTCCGGCACTGCCCCCATCTGCGGAAGCTTCGACCAGTTCGCAATCGGCGGTTTCCCTCACCCCTCCTCTTCAAGCGCTGACCAAAGACCCCATGGAAGACATCTTCCAACGACTATCACTTGGGGAATATCGCTTGTTGACCCTCGACATGTTCCAAACTCCGCAAGAGTATGGACGCCTTCACCTCAGTCCTAATTACGACCATCAGATCGGGACGGTTGTACCTTATGGTCCTCCTCCCTTCCGAACCAACTTTGTCTATGGGGGGCTTAATCAAGCTCCTACCAACGGCACTTCCCTCTCTTCACCCCAACCTTTCACATCTGATTTCTCATTTCTTGGCAACCCCGCCTTTGCACACACTTACCTTTATAGGTGTGCATGGAAGGGTTTTGGTTTCAGATGCTATGAGCAGGGCTCCCATCAGCCCATCGAGCCGCTCAATGATCACGATGCCAAGAAACGGTATGGCCTGGGATATCATGACCCCACTCAGGCTCCTTCCGACCTTTGTCTCGAGCCAACCATTGACCAATCTCTTCTAGACTCGCCCATTTCTCCTTCGTCACCTACGGAGTCAGTGGTTTCCATCCCTCCTAGTTTTTTTTTCCATAAACACCATCCGCCTGGAACCCCTGACCTATCAACTCAATGGGGTGCCCAGGTCTCTCCCTCTCATCTTTCCTAGCATGGTAGAGGATGAGTCGGCAACCATTCACACTGTCCACTGCATTGACGATGACGCCATCCTTTCCTACATGGGTGCCGATGACTCTTTCGTCCAGCGTTTCCTCCCTTCCGAGACCCAGGTTATGTTAAATGAATCCACCATTGACATCAACCTCCCTTCTTCTTCCGATGTTCCTCACGTCTTAAAGATTGGCCAATCTTTAGACGCTCAAGAGCAGCTTGACTATGCCCAATTCCTTTCCAACCATAGCAAGGCCTTTGCCTGGACTTACAGCGACATGCCTGGCATCGACTCCACCATTGCTACCCATAACATTGTCACCAAACCAGAGGCTAAGCCTGTTAGGCAAAAGCTTTGAAAGATGCATCCTCGCGTTGCGCTCCTTGTCAAAGAGGAGCTTCAGCGCCTTCTTTCTGTCTCCTTCATCCAACCCATCGATTATCCACAGTGGGTCTCTAACATCATCCCAGTTACTAAAGCAACTGGGGGGATTCGGATCTGCACAGACTATTGTGACCTTAACCTAGCCTATCCCAAAGACGACTTCCCTCTTCCTAACATCGACCAGCTTGTTGATCTCATGGCCGACCATGAGATGCTATCTCTTATGGACAGGTTTTTAGGATATAATCAAATCCTGATCGCACCAGAAGACCAGCACAAGACTACCTTTATCACCCCATGGGGGACTTTCTGCTATCGAGTCATGCCTTTCAGCTTGAAAAATGCTGGTGCCACATATCAGCGCGCCATGACCTACATTTTCCACGATCTCCTCCACAAAATCATGGAGGACTATGTGGATGACCTTCTCGGCAAGTCCAAACTTCGTCGCGACCACTTGACCATTCTCACAATCATCTTCTCTTGCCTCCTTCAATACAATGTCCGCCTCAACCCCAAGAAGTGTGTCTTTGGGGTCCTCTCAGGCAAACTTCTCGGCTTCATCATTTCCTTCTGTGGTATCGAGATAGATCCCGCCAAGATCCGCGCTATCTTCGAAATGCCACCCCCGACCAATCTCAAGCAGCTTCGCAATCTACAAGGGAAGCTCCAGTCCATTCGCCGTTTCATCTCGTAGCTTTCAGACCGCTGCCAACCTTTTCATCACCTCCTTAAGAAGGATGTCTCCTTTAAATGGGATAAGGGCTGTCAAGAGGCTTTTGAAGCCCTCAAAGGCTATCTGGTCTCTCCACCAGTCCTCATTCCACCTAAGGATGACCAACCCTTTTACCTTTATATCTCTGCCACCAACCATTCGTTAGGTGCCATGATCGCGCACCGAAACGAGCATCATCATGAGCAAGCGGTTTACTACATCAGCCAAACACTGGTCGACTATGAAACTCGATATACTCATACCGAGAAACTCTGTTTGGCATTAGTCTTTTCCGCTACCAAGCTCCGCCACTATCTTCTCAACCACAAAACCTTTGTCGTCACTCACACCGACCCTCTCAAGTACATGCACTCCAAGCCATACCAGAATCAACGTATGGCTCGGTGGCTCATGCTGCTTGCTGAGTTTGACTTCGAATTCATCCAGCAGAAATCTATCAAGGGGCAAACCATCACTGACCAACTGGCAGATGCCCCTCTTCCCGACAACCAACCTTCACACTGTGAGTTTCCTGACGAGTCTATCGCCACACTTTCCACCGATGACACCGTCTACCAAATGACTATGTTCTTTGACGGCTCCAAATGTCAACTCGGTGGGGGTGCGGGGGTCATCCTCATCCCACTCGAAGGGGAGCCCATGCCTCTATCTTTCAAGCTTGACTTTGATTGTACCAATAATATGGCCGAATACGAGGCCTTAATTTTGGGACTTCAGACTGCCCTTTCCCTCCACATCAAGTCTATCAACATCTTCGGCGACTCGCAGCTTGTCGTTAATCAAGTTAACGGTTCATATCTCTGTAAAAACAAAGTTTTACAGAGGTATAAGAATCGTGCTGACCTTCTTTTGGCGTCTTTCGACCATTACCTCTTGCAGACTGTTCCACGCTCTACGAACAAGTTTGCCGACACCATGGCTTCTCTTGCTTCGCATATCCCATCTTCATCATCATCATCCCGCCTTTTTGTCATAGTGCATCATGTACCTTTGCCTTCATACATCTCTCCTCACATCGACCATATCAACACTATCAATTCTAGCCCACAAGATGACTGGTATAAGCAACTTATGGACTACTTGTCTCTTTTTGTCACTCCTCCCAACCTCTCTAGCAATGCACGGCGAGCTTTCATCAAGCGCACAGCTCGCTATACCATGCTAGGGGGTCTTCTCTATAAGCGAGGCTTTGACAGTCTCCTTCTTCGCTGTCTAACCTCCGCTGAAGCTTCTCATGCCGTAAAGCAAGTCCACGATGGGATTTGTGGTGGACACTTCAGTGGAAACTCGGTTGCCAAGTGCATCCTTCGCCTGGGTTATTATTGGCCCACCCTTCATCAAGACTGTAGCAATTATGTTTGGCATTGCATCAAGTGTCAGCAGCACTCTAACCTGCTTCATCTCCCCAGCCACGCCTTGTAAGTCGCTCAAGATTTTTGGCCTTTCTCTCAGTGGGGCTTGGATCTCATCGGTGAGATCAACCCTCACTCGTCTCTTCGTCATCAGTCCATCATCACTGCCACTGAGTATTTCACCAAGTGGGTGGAAGCCATTCCTCTTATCTCCATGAAAGCCGACAAAATTTTTGACTTTATCAGCAGCCACATCATCTGTCGTTTCGGTGTCCCTCACAAAATCATCACCGACAATGGCAAGTCCTTCAAAAACAAGACTGTCCAAAAACTATGCGACTCATTTGGCATCAAACTCAGCTTTTCTTCGCCTTACTACCCACAAGCAAATGGGCAGGCCGAGGCTTCCAACAAAATTCTCACCAAAATTCTCATGAAGGTGGTCGACGATATAGGAAGGGATTGGCACATTCATATTCCCTTCGCTTTGTGGGCCTACCGCACTAGCATCCGAACCTCTACGGGTGCTACTCCCTTCTCTCTCGTGTACGAAACAAAGGCTGTCTTACCTCTCGAAGTATAGATCCCGTCTCTCCGCATCTCCCTGCATGACATTCTCTCCAACGACGACTTTCATCAAGATTGCCTAGCTCAACTTGAGTTATTTGACGAGCGCCGTCTGGCTGCCCTTAATCATCTCCATGTCTACCAAAGTCGCATAAAGCGGGCCTACGACAAAAAACTACGAGAACGAGATTTCAACATCGGAGACCTTATCCTCAAAGAGAATCAGCACGTGACCAATATGGAGCGAAGTAAACGAGGCAAATTCGCCCCCAATTGGCTTGGACCTTTTATCATCACGCACAAGTATGGGTCAGGGACTTATCATCTGTCTTCCCTCGATGAACGGCCAGAACTTGAGCCTCTTAATGCGTTGCATCTTCGACCATTCTTCTGTTAGTCGAGTACTCGTATGCTTGACACGTAACTTGAGCTCGTCCCTTGAGCAATCCTCGTCCTCTTAATCCTCATCCCTTTCAACCTTATTCCCCTTTAACAAGTCCTCTACAACCCTTTTATGATGCATGGATGCTTTGTCCTAATAAAAGGGGCGTCCTTGAGCTTCTACAGCCTTGTCCGTGACTCTCATTTCTATCAAAAAATCCAAATCAAGATGTCAAAACATATCCATGGTCACAAAATCAAGTCAAATTCAAAAAGACAGACTGATCCCTCGAAAGACAACTGTACTATCATTACTGTATTACTAGACTGATCCCTTGAAGGACAGCTAGGCCAACTTTTCAAACATTATTAAGCAAAAATATAGACCACTCCCTCGAAGGATGGCTATGAATAATCTTGCTAAAAATAACAACTTTTCTTAGAAGCTTCCCGCATTGATCAGCTTTGCAACATGACCACTACATCAAAAGACATCTCTATGTAGGCTTCCCGCATCGATCAGCCTGCACCAAAAAAAAAAAAAAAAAAAAAAAAAACGAGTCACGGACTTGGCTTGTAGTTGTCTCAGGGTCTCCTATAAAAAGGGGCAAGGTTATTCCTGCTCTTAAACTGGGTTACCCTATCCTCCTCCTATCACCTGCTCAGGGGACTTCGAGCTCACTTTAATGTCAAAGTGATTCGATTACCGTTCTAACTCAACACTGGTCAACGACGTAATGCATGAACGGGGCTTTTATTCTTATAACCCCTATCTATGCTTCCTTTCCGGTCCTTGTCAATGAAAGAGCGATTTGCCTTTCATCTTTTCTCTACACTTTGGTCACATTTAACCACATCAATTGTCGACTTATCTCAAACCCAGCCATTTTCATCATTTTCAGCGGACATCACCCTAGACCATTTCACATAGTTTCTATGGACACCAATACACATGGAGACTACCGACCAGACCCAATTTATGTTAAGCATAAACCAATACTTGCTGAAGCATAAATAGACCTTCATTCATTCTTAGCATACATCCATCGCGACTATGGAAACCTGCTAGGGATGAAAGAGTCTCGACCAATTCTACAGAATATACCATCTGTAGCATCATTTTATCCTCATCTTAGCCTCATCATTTCGACGCTTGACCACATCCAATCATCGACCAATCTTCTCAATTCATCCGAACTACATTGGTCTGAGGCCCTATGATCAGGGCTATGTAAGCAGCACTCAGATACCACATCTTCTGAGGTTAGCTCGACCACCCCCGTTTGTTCGTCTCTATGATGGACAAACCTTCTCTTCTTTGACTCTTATCACGCCTCATCATCGACTTTGATCAAGAGCAATCATCGACTTTGACCAAGACCAATCAATCCCTCTGACCCTTCCTCCCTTTTAGGGAGAACTACATCGGCCTGAGGCCCCTACGACAGGGGCTATGTAGGTAGCACTCAGTTGACATGGGGTCTTCTGGGGTTAGCTCGGCCACATCCTTTCGTCCATCCATCCCCTTGACCAATGACCATTGGAGATCATGCCTATCTCCTCCGACCTCGACCACTTCCAAGACAGCGTGTTGCCTTGGTTGTTTTTGCGTGTGTGCTACCTCACGGCTGGTTAGCAAAATTGTCCGTAGATTATTTTTGACCCTTCGCAAGTATAGGATCGCGAGCCAGTTGATCCCTACTACTTGTGGCTTTTTCATGTTTTTGGGAGCACTTCCTGAGCCTGGGATACCTGGGACACGATGACCATTTAGAGCTTCAGCTTAGATTGAGTGACCCGATCAGTAGATGACTAAATGCTGGGGCCCAGTTACTTTAATTTTTGCACTCCTTGACCCTCGACATGCGACAATTTGACCTGACCCTCTCGTGAAGTGGACTACGCGCAATCACGACTATGGCAGCATTTTCACTCACTCTCTTCTATCTATTTCTCTGTCAAATCGACACTCGATCTTCGGTTCCCTTCTCTCGACTATCGCTTTGAGGGGGGAACACCTCATCCTTTTTCTGGGGCAACCAACTCCTATTTTTGTCTTGCAGTTCGTCTAGAACAACCAACAAGACAAAAAGGGGCAAATGTAGACACCGCAAACGTGTCTGCACCTTGGTTCTCCCCCTCGTCCACCTCAAACCCCTATCCTAACCCTTAGCCTCCATTTGATTAAAATAACTTAAATATTTTAATCAAGTGGCCCCCTTTCCACCCTACCCTTGCCACCTTGGATCCTCCCTTGAATCCCTCCACCTTCCCCCTAGCATTTATTAGGCCAAATCTCTTCATTATCTTCCCCCCACGCCCATTTAAGATTCTTCGTGACCGTTCTTACCATAACCCCTCACCCGGCAGCGTGCAAGAATGGGCAGAGGCTATTTTTAGCCTCTGTCCCCATCCTGTGACCGCCGACGTCGACGACCCTTCGGTCGATGTCGGTGAAACTGCTGGCATCAGCAGCCTTCATTATCCCTTTCTGCATCCGTTGCAGCCCCTGGACCCTTGAGCTCGCAAATAGAATCCTCTTAGCGCTTTGGCTTTCGTCTCTCCTCCGTCTTGACCTCGTGCAACAGCAATAATAGGTGCAAAAGGCTCTAGATCAGGTATTTTCTTCTCAACAAGTCTTCTGTGGCTCCAACAACAGCTCCTCCTTTCTTCAGTCAGCAAGCCAAAGGTAAGCACAATTTGGTGTTTCATTTTATTTCATTTATTTAGTTTTCAGTAATCTATCCTATCTATTGTCTTCTACTCCCTCTGTTCTTCCCCCTGAGAGGCTGCAAAGCCTTCTCAGGTCCTGTCCTCTATGTCTCTTCCTCTTCCCCATCCCCCTGTCAACAAAGACCTTGCATAAGGCATCCAATCAGAACCAGAGCATTCCTCAGTCCATCTAAATTTGTCCCCGAACTCTGTCTCGACCCCGTTCACAAACCAGACCCATCCACAGTCCAAAAACCAACTCAGACCCGACTACAGGCCACAACCCCGACCGACGCCGGTCACTTCCCCAACCGACGTCGGCAGGATAGCCGACGCCGGTAGATCAGATAACCAACGCCGGCGACATTTCTGACCTCGGCGACTGTCTTCAGCCCAACAACTCCTTCAAGTAATCATTTGGTCTTTTCTTTCCTTTCTAATTTCTTTGTCACTTCTGTATTCTGGCATTATGTCTTTTATCAGTCACTTATCTTATCAAAACAGTGGGTTGACCTCCCTTAAGGAAGTTCTCATACTTCTGGGAACAAGCTTTTGCTTGGCAACCCACCGCCTATCCATCTAACATCTTCTTGTCCAAGTTTCCTTTTTTTCTTGCAGGTGTCATTCCTCCACAGCCAAAGAGGGGTGCTCACAAGCATCTGGATTACGGTGCGCGGTCTTTATCCAGGTACTTCCCAAGCCTTGTCCATTACTTTTTTTAGTTTCTTCTTTCTCTTAAATCTGAAAAGCGAATTTTGAATAGAAACAGTGTGATACTTTACAAAGTGTCACCTTTCAATTAGATTGATATTATTTAATTATCATATGGATTTAACCATTTCATATTTTGGATGATGTGGCCTTAGATATTTTTATATATTTCCAAGTGGTAAGTTCTTATTGGCTCGTTCTGTTGCTTGGATTTGTTATATGAAACTCTTGATGGACCCAAATGCCATGAAACTTTTCCAAGTGTTGTATTTTGATTTGATCATGAAGTTTTTAGGTTTCATGGATTATTTTGAGCATGTTACTACCATGAAATATGGGTCCACATATTTTTATCTCATTTCTCCTAACTACTACGTGAATTCCATGTTGTATCTAACTACTTGAGATAAAGCAAGTTACTACCAAGTGCCATCATATCATGCAATCATAGTATTATGAAATTGAAACATTACATATTAATTATATGGGGAAAAACCAAGTTCCAAGTGGAATGATGTGATAGGATTTCATTAGCATTAGACATTAAAAAATAACCAAGGCTTTGGAAGGTCGTGACAAGTGGTAAACTCACATTAGGTCATGGGGTCGTAAACTTTATAACTACTTCATAAGATTATAATGCCATGACTGAATGACAAGTGGAAAACTCCAATTAGGTCATGGGGTCAGAATTTTTTCAAAGGATCAAATATATGTGACAAATTCTTGAATTTTATGTGGCAAAGTGACCAATGCATGCAACATTTTTGTGTGTCATCTTGAGGCTGAGCTGGAGTTAGGCTCTTGTTAGTAATTTGACATATCAAGGCCAAATTAGTACTCTTATCATTTTAAAATTTCTATAAACCATTCCATATCCCTTTAAAACTGGTCAAAACAAGGAATTATTGCCTAAAAATCACTAATTTTGGTCAAAAATGGTCTAATATGCATTGTTTGAGGGTCAAAGTATGTTTGAAATAGGGGTAGAGGAGTTTTAAAAGTTATTGAAGAGAATATTTATATTATTTATGATTATTTTGATTTAAAAAATATCCAAACACCATGAAAATACTTTTTGATATCTAAAATGTAGTCAAATATGCAGACAATCCACGCACAAGGGTCAATTTTGGGAGAAAATTGAGGTTTTTGGGAGCTACAAGTGGTTTTAGGACCTCAAATTTTTTTAAAAAAGGTCATAATGATTTGGATAAACTTTTTAAAAATTTTCATGTCCATTTGATCAATGGAGATGCTCACTATTTTATCTCAGACCTTAGCCTATCTATTTGAGGTCACCATTGGAGCAAACAATATTCTAGAGTGCCATAGAGGTTTCTAAGCCCAAGTGAATGGAAAGAATGGAATTATGTTTTAAATAATAATAAGACATTTTAAGAGTGGTAAAATCTAAATTATATTCAAACTATGCTCATACATGCTTATGCAAACAAATAGACACATAGGCCGAAAAGGCATTTTTGGAATTTTCAAGCAAAAATGACTTTAGTGTTTTGATAGCATGTTAAAGGTCCTATAATGAAATTTTAAGGATTTTTGGAAAAAGGGAAGAGTCATTTTAATTTTGGTGAATTTTTTATTTTTTGCAATTTTAGACACCCTTCCAAGCCTCCTATTTAGATGCTCGTATATTTCACTACATGTGGAGTTTGTAAAAAAAAAATAGTATGTTTTGAGGAAAAATATTTAGTTATAATTAATTAAAAATTGAGACTATTTTATAAGATGTGATTTATGAACAATCACTAAGAGTGTAAGTAGCCCAAACTATAGTCAAATCCCTATAGACAAATTTCATTTACATGGCAACTTTTCATATCTTTTACATGGTAACCCAATATTTTTAGGGATGTTATGGGGGTAAATTTTATATGTATAAATGGAAAAATTTTGGGTTTAGATGTCATTACTTCATGAATCATTAGTTTTAAGTTTCAACTTCAAAACCCTCCTCAACCCCTAAAAAATTATTTTTGAGAAAAGTGGATTTTATTGACATCATATCATCATGGATCAACATAAAAAAATTTAAAATGTCAAGTAAACTTAGAGAGGATTCCATAAATGTCAATTTTATGCATTGAAATATATAGATGAGGGTAGAAATCATGTTTTTAATGGGAAAAAACATGTAAAATGAAGTACAAAGAAGTTCAATGGAATATAATCAATGGAGATTTAACCCTAAGACTTTTTATTCATCCTAAAATATTTAATTAGTCAGATATAATCCTATAATTATCGCTACTAGCTCGATCAAAATGGCCAATCTATTAGAAAATAGAGCAAAATAGGCCTAGTCAACCCTGTTGACTAAATGATGAAGGATTTCTCATCAAAATCACATATTTTATGATGAAAAAAGTTGTTCCAGGTCTAATTCATGGTTTTTCTAGCTTTAATGTCTTCTCTTTGTAGGTTTAATGGTGATCGGGATCACATATTAGCCTTTAGGCCTATTTGGGCTAAATAGCTTAATTGATTTACTTGTCAAGTTTGAGTTTGGCATTGGAATTGGTCATCAAAGAGTTAAAAAAGGATTTACACAACAATTTTATACTATTCCATGGATCTTTCATTCACATTTGAATCTTTGAAGTCTTTTTTCATGCAAGTGAAGGCTATTTGGAGTTGATTATAGTTGACTAATTTTCAAGTGCCACATCTATTCTTGGTGTTCTTATTAATTGAAAGCTTTAAATAACTTCTAACTCAAATTAAATTGGAGTTATCCATCCAAGTTTTGGCATATAATTTCATGCAATAATGTTTGAGAAGTTAGCATGGGCCCACCACCTCCAATTAATGCCAAGAATGAAGGCCATGAATTTTTTTGAAGACTTGAAGACTTGAATACTTTATTTAATATTATAAAATGAATTTATTATTGAGGAATATCATATATTTTCATGCATGATGATTTTTAGAAGTTAACATGGGCCCACCACTTCCAATTTTATGCCAAAATTTTAAGATCATGCAAATTTTCATAGAGTTTGGAGATTTTGATGAATTGTTTTAATATTGTAAAAGGAGTTGGTTTTGAGTTAACTAATCAAGACTAATCCTTATTCCTTTGGAATTCCACATTGGTTTAGGTTATTTTTTAGACTTATATATTGGTTTTTTCAAGCCATTATTCATTAGTTCCTAAGGCAAATAAGAAATTGTAATTGCCACCATTTTTATCAAATAAAGAAGATTTTTTGCATATAGTTTTAGATCAAAATAAAGTTTAATTTAAATCTATACCAGCATAAAATTGGCATCTATATACCCTTATTGTAGGTCCTTTCCACACCTACTATGAAAATTCAATCCTCTACAGGTCATTGAAAGAGCTAGGATTTGAATTTGCTTTGAAAACTTCTTTTAGGCCTTCTTTTGAAACACTAATGTTTAGGTTTGAATGCAAAGTTTTATTTCAAATTTATATATGTGTCTTATTCAATTTTAGAAATATTTTAGTGAATACAAATAATTTAGGTGCATCACCCCATTAGATAGGTTCCCATTTCAGTTTCCTTCTCCTATTTCATCCCAAAAATAAAAAATAATAGATTAGTTTTAGTGATAGATTTTAAGGGGACCAACCTGCTCTGGAGGTTATTCTCAATACAAAGTCATTGACACTATAAGAATATCCAATTGTATTAGTTAGAGAGAAGGTGTGACTTGAAAATCTTTAAATAGGGTGTACTCTAGAGTGATAATAATTTATAGCATGCCCGATGGGACATTCATTCTACACACCAACCTTTAGACATAGTTAGAAGATCAGTGTAACTTTCAAGCACTCAAAGCTAGTTCAAAACATCAAGTATCTTTTCAATATTGATTAATTTTAGTATTTGGCTTACTAATGGTCTCAAATGGCTTATTTCAGTATAGATCCATATCATCCTTACTATGATTAGTATGACCAACCACACTATGATCCTCATCAATAATATGAGGACCTATATTAGGCATATATGCAAGAGTACTACCTTGATCCTACCTATGAACAACCAATTTATCATAATATTGTCCCTTACTATCCCTATCATGAACCATCCTACTCATCTATCCAACCTAATCATTCCCATTTTGCATCTACCCAATCCATACCAGCACTTAAACAAATTTTAGTGAGCCTTTAAAATCATGCACTAGAGATGTACTCACAAATATATTATGGCCAAGATACCCCTACTCACCTGATCCATTATGTGAGAGATTCTTTGCAGCAAATAAAAGAGAAATAAACACCTATTGAGATATCCAATTAGAACCATCTCACTAGTGAGTTGATGGATGTAGGTGGTTACATTTAGAGCATTAAGGATAAATTGAAAGGCCTCAAGGAATAATAGTTTCAACCTCCTTCTTAATATATGCCATCCATTCCTCCTTAGGAGATTATTCCAAGAGCCCCTTTGAGTTTTCCAAGTTCCTCATATGTTTCTTAGACCTTCCCTTCTTGGAGTTCTATCCAAGAGAACTATCAAATAAAGAAGGAGATTGTTATGGGATAACCTACTATTGAGATGAATAACCACTTTAAAGAGAAGATATTACAAGAGAATATTTATAAACATATTAGAGAGTTAGATTTGACAATAAGGAAAATGAAAGATAACCAAAATCTAAAGGGAAAAAAGGAGCCTCTATCTTTCCCATCTTGGGGCAAAATCATGCAGTCAAGCTAATCTAAAGCTACTCAAGTACTTTCCCTCCTTCAAGAATCTAACTCATTTCTATCTTGGAAATCCATCAAGAGCAACATGCAAAATAAGGAAGAGGAGCATGTCATGTGGGAACTAGAAGAGGAAATTGCAGATTCAAATGAGTTTCAAGAAGAGTGTGCTGAGGAAAATGCAAGTGTTCATGAAGAGGTTGAGGAAATAGAGTTTACATATTATAAAGAGAATGAAGAAATTAATGTAATAGCTGATCAATTTGATCAAATTGTGGAGCAGCCAGAGATTATCAATCAACCAAAAATCTCATTGGAGGACTTGTTTGAAGTTTTGGGAGTAGGATATTCTCTTCTCCAGGGGGACTATGGTCTGATTGCAGCCAAAGAGAATATCCTTGTCAAGAAAATCAAAGAGAAAAGAGTGGGTATTCCTTCAATTCTACCACCTTAGGAGTTCATTTTTGATAAAGACTTGTTTCAGATATTTAGAATGGGTTATCATCTCTTTGATGGGTCTACAAAAGTGGATATGCTTCCAAAAGGTAACACAAGTATATTTTGTGCTTAGCCTAATCAACCATATTGTGAAGAAATGAATCTTGATAAAGAGGAAGAGCCACTAAGTGAGTATGTTTACATTTGAGGTTACTTTTCTCCTATTATTCCACATATGAGCATGCCAAAGGAGTTAGCAAAGAAGAGACTTGATTTATCAACCACTAAGCTTATAAGAGAACATGTGATGTATCATTATCCATCCAATCATGGAAGTGAATTGTCAAATTTTCCTTTTGATCCAAGAGGACCATGAAGTTGGAGGTTAGTTTGTATATAATAGACTTGTTGTTGTTGTCCTTTCCTCTAAGTCCATCCCCACACATGCTTTTAGTAGTTATTTTTCCCTTTTAAGTTGTTATCCATTCCTCTAAGTGCACATATGCACATGTTTTTTTTGTGTCAACTATCTTGTTTATGTCTTTGTCCATAAAATATCTTCCAATTTTCACTGTATATCCAAGTTTGTAATAACCAAAGTTTCTAAGTTTTTTGACTAGTAGGCTAGTCAAACCCCAAAAGTCACCAAAATTGTTAGTAATTTGACCTATCAAAGCCAAATTATTAATCCTATCATTTTAAAATTTAAATAAACCATTTTATATCCCTTTAATTCTAGTCAAGCTGAGGAATTATGGCCTAAAAATCACTAATTATTAAAAAAAGGTCTAAAATGCATTGTTTGAGGGTCAAAGTATGTTTGAAATAAGGGTAAAGGAGTTTTACAAGTTTTTTAAGAGACTATTTAGCTTATTGATGATTATTTTTATCTTGAAAATATCCAAAAACTTGAAAATACTTTCAAATATGCAGACAATCCATGCACATGGGTCAATTTTGGGAGAAAATTGAGGTTTCTGTGAGCTGTGGTTTTAGGGAACATACCTTGATTAAATAACCTTGTTCGAGTTTCAGGGAACATACCTTGGATTTTTGAACACAACCCATTGCAAGAGTACTTATAAAAAAACCAAGTCATTATAAATCTTAATGAATTAGACGTCAATGAAATATTTAAAAAATACCTCATTAATAATTGTCATGAACTAACATGAATCTTAAATATTTCAAGTCATACAAAGGGGGGAAGGGGTTTAATCATGTGGTACCAAAGGTAAGGTGTATCTTAGGGTAGATGATCCAAATTTTCATGGGGTCCCCATTTTTGGAAAATGGGGCATGTTGACCTCTATTAGAAACATAGAAATATGTTAGAATTTAGACATCTTGGTTGATAATATAATCCTTAAGTAATCACTTCTTGGTGGATGTAACAAATAATAGAATTGATTCTCCATAACTAAAAAATTTTCACTTGATGGATTTAAGCCTAAAATAATGAAGACCATTCATACTATTTATGTGTGCATTTTTGAATTGATTGACCAACATGCATTTAGGTTTTGGAATCAATGGCTTTAAGCTTCGTGGCCTTAAATCATAGGTTCTAAGTAAGCACTTCTAGATATATACAATTATTCTTAGATTTTTAAGGGGATGTCTTGGGCATTGATCTAATTCCATCTAGGAATCTATATCCCTGATAGATATACCTTTGGCTCTACTCTAGGCCTTGGTCCACTACTATCCAAGCATCCATAGCCCCTGTGGAGGTTACCTGAAACACCTTGAAAAGAGTGCAACTTATAGTGTCAAGTTTGTTTCAACTTGATACATGTGTTTTTTTTTGAAAAACCCTTAGAAGTTGGGAACCAAATTCATTGGCCAAGTTATAAGGTATTTCATAACTTTTGCTCAAGAAACACTCACTTTCAATCACCGAGTTCTACCTGGTAATCTTATGATGTGGGATTAAGTGCTAGTATACATGGACTTTTGGAATTTTAAGACCTTTATTCAGTCAAACACATATTTTTTATAATTGTATAACAATCAAAATAAAATCACAAACTTCATGAAATGATAACTTTAAAATTAGATAATTTCAACTTTCCAAACCAACACATAGTGTAGTCTCTCACTTTGGACAACTAACTATTGTGATGTATATGGGTTTTAACATTTCAACATAGAACTTGGAGAAAATGCAAGAAAAATTTAGGATATTGCCCAGAGGGCTTATTGATAAACTCCACACACCACACAATGACTAATCTAAGGAAATAAAATAACATAAAGCAAACACATAATGAGAAAACAAAGCAAAAAGGAAACTAATCTACCCCTATCTATGCTACACTAAACCAACTCACAGTCCCTTAGTAGGGGTGCAAGGGAAGCTAAGTAGTGATTCAAGTAATATCTATTCACCAATAGAGATAAGTCATATCCTTGTAAGTCTTTTAAATTGAATGTATTATCACCCAATATCTCTACAATTTGATATGGCCTAATCTAAAAGGGTAGGAATTTGTCATGTTGGAATTTTTTCTCATGGGATTTATCCCATAGTAGCACCAAGTCTTAAATTTAGAAAGTTTTGATTTTGTTCCTCTTGTCAAACCACCTTTTGACTACATCTTAGTGTTTTTTAAAATTCTTGAGGGATTCATCTCTGACATCTTCCATTTGGAAAATGTTTAATATTCTTGATTGGATTATTTCATCATCATCCATATATTTATATATAAACTCATAAGTAGGCACCTACAATATGATGGGAAATATTGGTTTCTACCCATACACTAGTAGGAATGGAGATGACTTCAAAGTTTTCTTATATCTGGTTTGATCTACCTAGAGATAATATTTCAATAGTGACTAGCATTCCCTTGGCTTTTTATCTAATAATTTTTTTATTACATTCATTAAGTTTTTGTTAGTTGATTCTAAAACACCATTTCCTTGTGGATAATAGTTCAAGGAAAATTTAACAATAATATTGTTGTCATAAGCCCACTCTATGAATTATACAGATTGAAAATCTAGGTAGTTATCACATACCAAATATAAGGGGGTCCCAAGTCTGGGTATAATATTCTCCTTTAGGAATCTGATGACATTAATTACCTTACAATTATTAGTGGCAATTGCTTCAGTCCACTTGGAGAATAGTTAGTGGATATCAACACAAATTTATGGCCCACTGAAGATTTGGGATTGATGACTCTAATGAAGTATAATCCTCATTGGGTAAATGACCTTATTTTAATTACTAGTTATAAAGGCATGGCTATCCTTACTTCTCTATTGTCAAACACTTGACATTGATGACATGCTCAAATGTGAACATACGCATCCTTGAATATTTTAGGCTAGTAATATCCTACTCTAATTATTTTTGGGTAGTGGTTCTATCCAAAGGATGTCAACTTCCCAATTTATCATGGAAGTTATTGAGTATGTCTAAAGCTTCCTTTTTGGAGATGCATCTCAAGTAGATCCCTTCATAGTTTTTTCTATAGAGCACTCCTATTTTGATCATGAAGTGCAAAATTTTGATCCTGAGTGATCTCCTCTATTCTCTTTTTAACTCTGGGGGGAAAGTGCTACTTGATAGGTAGTAGACAATGTCTTTATACCAATCTTAACTTAAGACTCGATCTACTTCTACTTTCAAAACATCAATCTAAGGATCAATCTTACTAATAAAATAAATTAAAACTTGGACCTATACCATCTCACCTAGATTTATTTCTATGTTGTATTCCTATAGCTTGGTCATCCACTTCCCCCATCTTTCTCCTAATTCATTCTAGTTAAGCATAATCTTAATGATAGAGTTAGGTACAATGACAAAAGTCTTGTTTCTGAGGATGTAGTGTCTGAACTTTTTTATGGACTTTACCAAAGCATATGCTTGTTTATCCAAGATTATAATTCTAAATTTAACATCCTTCAAGTAAATGTGATCAGATGTTCCTTTTCATCTACTTTATACATTAAAAAAACAACAATCATGTGATCAAAAGCAAAAGAATAGAGGTAGAAATCCCTACTAAAATTTGGGATAATCAATATGAGTGACCATTTTATGAATTCCTTGATGTCTTGGAAATATTTCTTATCCTCAGGCATCTAATAAATCTTCATGTTCTTTTTCAACATATCATTTAAGGGTTTGACAATTTTGGTGAAACCTGAAAAGAATTTCCGTACGTTTCTAAAAATAAAAATTTAAATCCTTTCTGCTATTAGGAAAATCAACCTTAAAAATAACTAAATTTTATTTTGGGTTAATAACCATACCATCTTTTGTGATTATATGTCCCAAGATCTTACCTTAGATTATACAAAAAATACATTTCTTGGGATTCAAAGAGATACCAAAGGTCCTAAATTTCTACATAACTTACTAGATATGCATCATGTGATCCTTCCTATTCTTATAAAAAATGATTAAGTCATCCATATAAATAATAATGAACTTACTAATTAGTCCTTTTAATGCATGATCCATGGCACACTAAAAGGTAACTCTAGCATTGATGAGTCTGAAAGGTATCCTTTTGTACGTAAACATTCCCCACTTGGTTGTGAAGGAAGTCTTCTTCCTATCTTCTTTATTGACCAATACTTAGTGTAGCTAGAAAAACCATCTAAAAAGGACATAATTTGAGATCCACTAACCATTTGAATTACCTCTAGAGAGGGAAATGATTAGTTATCCTTTTATAAAGATCTATTAATGTTTCAAAAGTTCATATAGAGTCTAATTTCACCATTCTTCTTCTTAATTGGGATAAGGTTGGCCACCCATGTGGAGTGTCTGACTGAGAATAATTTTTTTGCATCTAGTAACTTATCTATTTACTTATAAATGAGGGTTTATATAAATGGGTTCATGTGTCTCTACCTTTGAATAAAAGGTTTACATGCTTCCTTTATAGGGATCGTGTAAGTTATGACTTGGGTATCAAATACTCTGAGATCTTCATAAGACCAAGTAAGAATGTCCTTGAATTGAGATAATATTTCAGTATCTTTGATTAACTCTTCCTTGGTATAGACCAGCCTAATGTTGATGTTCTAGGGATTGCTTAATGAACCCAAATTGATTTTCTTGTATTCTTTGCCACTTACATTTGTCACCTTGGTATTACTTGTTAACTTATTTGGATCAAATATCCTTTCCAAAATGACCATACACTTAGGAATTCTATTATTATTAATTTGAATTATGCCATATTCATTAGTTTTGACCTCCTCTATAGACTATTCTTCTTGTTCATTAATTATGTGTGACTCAAAGGCTCCAGAATTAGTCTGGCATAGAAGGGCATGATATCATTTTGATTGTAAACTTTTGTAATTTGAGAGATTCGAGTAGGGATAGAATTGATACTATAGAAGCCAACACATTTGCTAGCCAATTTCAATCCTTGGGTACAAAGGCAATGTTAAATAATTTGAAACTATAAATCAAATCCCAATCTCTAAATTTATATTTATTTAAATAAGAAAAGTTGCTTTGATACTGACTGCATACCTATTTAATGACTAATTTTGAATCACCATGGACTAAAAATTTCCTTAGCTTATGCTTGATGGTGAATTAAAGTTCTAGGATTAAGGCCTCATATTTTGTAAGATTATTAGTGAATGGAAATTAAATTATATAATATGCCAACTATTATTTACCAACCAGATTTTTTAATATGATACCTACCCTTGAGCCTTATTTATCTCTCATGCCATCAAAGTACATCACCCAAAATCCTTCATCTTTGACCACTGTGTTACCTTCATTCAAATCAATAATATCAAGAGCATATATGCCTAAATCTATGGATTATAAATTTATATTCTCATTCTTGGTGTTATACTCTATAATCATAAACTTCATTCTTAGTTCTCACTTGATTTGGATTTGATTTGGCACACCCCTCTAAGTTACCCACATGTGTGAGAAATCCATTGAAATGTATCCATTCAAGGATTTTGTCTAGTCTCTACTCAATAACATCCTATATGCTTTTAGGATTTATATGACTTAAATGTCAATGAATTACTAAATTCAAGGTTCATATACCAGTTGCATATGAATGTTCAGTACTTATCCCACCACTTTGACCTTTGAATTATCTAACTGAATAATAACTCAATTAATCTTTATTGGACTTAGTCCTATCTTTTCATAATTAACTACATGCATTATGTTAGTAGATGCCCTAGAATCAAGTAAACAATTATGCACATTTTTTACAAAAATTCTAATAGTCAACAAAAATGGAGGAACCTTAGCCCTAATCTTATACATCACCACATTTGCATTCACATATTTGGATTTACCTTTTTCTGTCTTCTCAGTTAATGATTTCAATAGAAAATCACACTGCTCAGTGATTTGAGCAAGCTCATACAAGGTAATATTGGCTTTAATCTTCTTCATGTCTTCCACAATATTATACCCACCATTTTATCAAATTATATAGTTGGTTGATTATCCTTTTCCTTTGGGGGGGAGGATCATTATTGGGTCTATGATCTAGGGGAGTGTCAACTTTATTGGGTGGTGTGGAAGTTGTCATAGGTTCCATTTGAGCTATATTCCTCAAGTCATAATTATTATTTTGGTACTATTGAAAAGTGTGGATCTCATCTATGTTACTTTTAGTATCATTATCTTCTTGGTCTAAAAACTCATAAATTTCAACCATAAAGGCCATTTTTATAGTTTTAGACCCATTGTTCGGTGCTCTTGTATTTCTAAAATTGCCATCATTGCTTTGATTGTTTGGGAAAATGTCATAAATTTACAACTCACCTCAAAACATTTTAAAAGTTTTACAAAATTATATGTAGTCAACTCTCCATATTGGGCCGTGTTATAGACCCTACACCAATTGGGAAAGGCCAATTCATAGATATTTATTTCTAGCATCATATTGGCTGGGGGCTCATTACTATTTTTATTATTATTATATTGATTGAAATGTCTATTGTACTTTTAAAATGTGTAATTTATATTAAAAATTTCCCTTGTGTTTCCCATTTGCCTTTGAAAATTTAGAAAGTCACTACCTAGTTTTTGGACCATTCTTTGAATTGCTTCTAGGTCTCCCTTTGAGGACTCAAGCTTAGCATTCTAGATTAGGTTTTGGATAACATTTTGGGTATTAAAGTTGTTAACAGGGACCAAATCTTGACTGTTATTTTAGGGATGAGCCCCAGTATTAGAATGATTGAATAATCATAGTTGTTGACCAGGTGATGCATGGTTTAATAGAAATTGATTGAGGCCAAGTATTTGATTCAATGCATGTACATTTTGATTTGTGTTTGGAAGTATGTTTAGAGTAGGCAAGGCTAGATTAATGTTTGGGATAACAAAGGTAGGGTGCCCTTATAGATGCATCTGCTCATCAATGTGTATAACCTTTACATATATGAGTGGAATTATATTGACATTCATGGACCTATGTAGAAAGATAATAGTCATTAGGTCTAGGAATTTTTATAAATTTCATGTGCCAGATAATTTGGAGACTGATAGGGAGCTATGGTAAGGCTATACATATTATAGAATTTAGCATTAAAAGTTATTATGGGCTCACTCAAATATTATTTTAGGATAGTGAATTGTTAGTAAATAATCCTAGGGGTAATGAATCTCCCAAATTTTGTAATGAAATTAACATTAAACTAGTTCCACTTTGTGATGGAATCCTCTGGCAAATTGAGGATCCAATCATAGGCTACTTCCCTGAAGGTAAATAAGAAGAGTTTTTAGGTTACATCTTCATAGATGATGTTAAAAATACTAAGAGATACCTTAAATGAATTGGTATGTTATTTAAAAGTTATGAATGTAGATGGGTTAAAGAGGGGGAGGTACTTTTTAGGGTTCCTAGGAAAATCATGCATAGGGTTGAGCACATTAATAGAGGATTCTCCTAACCACACCATGACTATTTAGATGTAAAATAAAGGAGGTGGATGCTAGTTCATTAGAGAGGAAGGATGGGATTTAGACCTCCTACATCTCCCTTTATCTGTTCCAACTTTGTGATGGGTTTCTAAAGACCCAAGGAGGACTCTAGTTTTAGAGCAAGATCTGGTCCATACCCTAGGTAACTCCAGGATGCTATGTAAAGGATTTAAGATAAAATCTAAAATACAACAAAGGTTCACAAAATATTACTAAAGAATGTAAATATTGGTCAAATTAACCTAAAGGAATCCCATATAAAGGTCTACAATCAAGTAGAGTGGTCTTATTTTACCTTTGTCGATTTGTATCCTTCAAAACTTTGGAGATTACACAAACTTATCATCAAAAACTTAGTTAAACATATAAATATCAATGTTAAAAATAATAATTCAAGCAACCCTTGATGTATTATGATTATCAAAATATTTCAAGGGGAGATATTGCAAATAATATCTTAATGATATGTAAATTAACCCCATTTAGAATCCTAAATCCTTGGTTTAGTGATCTTTCATAAATAATCAACTAGGCACCGATATTTACACTTATTTAACACAGATATAAAGTTATTACTTAAAAGTATGTAGACCTTTGAAAATAGAGATGAAAAGAGCCTAATCTATTTTAATAATTCAATGACATGTCTATCCTTAATGCCTTTAGATGAAATTTAATGAATCAAAGGGGAAATACAAGAATGTCTTCAGTCTTGGGCCATTATTTCAAAGACTTTTTAATAAACACATTTTCACAAAGATCTTTCAAAGGTTCAAAATATCTCATGGGATATGAAATAAATCTATAGTGTTTACACCAATTTTTGTGTATTTAAAATAATTATTTTATATTTTAATTGAAATACACTACAATTTTACTCAAAACAATAAAGAAGAAATTTGACCCTCCTTCTAATGCAAACTTCTTCTCCTATTGATGTACATATATGTCAAGGATGTAATGCTAACATTAGATTAATATATGTCAGTCTATTATGTAGGTTTTGGAATACTTTGGGGCTTAATTCAGTTGTGATAGAATATTATATGACTACCACCTTTAGTCTGTAGGTAGACCCTACTATAGGGACAACAATAGATTTGTAGTGACAAAATCTATTTGAGATTTCCCTTTGTTGTTAAGGTGTAGATTGATTTATATTTTGCCAATTTATTACCCAAACTCAAATAAGAAGATTAATATTTAGAGTGAGTAGTAAAATAATGTGATTCATGTCAAAAAAAACAAAAAAAGGAGAGAAGGGTTGAACAAAGAATAAGATTTGCCTTGAAATAACAAAGACTAACAAAATTCCTTTGGTTCTTTTTGATGATAGTGTAAATGAAACTAATATTCATGAAATTATAGTGCTAGAATTAGAATGCCATAAATGCAGTGGTGATTCTAGGGTAAATAAAATGCACATATCTGAGAAGTATATCTTAAAGATGGATACCCACAATAAATTTCCTTAAGCACATTTGTTTGCAGAGTAGAAGGAAAATAGAGCATACATAGACAAATTTTGTTATAATAGTAAAAAATAAAAACTAACAAGATGCATTAGAAACACTCCTATCAGTTTTAACCATTATAAAAATGAAACCATCTATCATTTACAAAGCTTGAGAAATAAGAAAATATATAAAGTAATGAAAAAATGAACAAATCTCTAGAATTTCTCTTTTTATTTTCATTAATATCACAAAGTTATATTTGCAAGGATAAATGAGGGGGGGAAACCTATATATATATATATATATATATATATATATGACCTTTTGTGCCTAAGATAGTTAAATTGGTTACAAAAGAACTGAATACATGACAACTTTCACTAGATAGAATTTGCTCATGCTCTAAAAAACAAAAGAATATTCCCTATCCAAAGAGGGAATCTTTTTACAATACACTGATTAAAACTAAAACATGAAATTCATCAAAAAAAAATATTGATAAATGGTTATCTTGGTCCTAAGGTGCTAATATAGGATCCTATTGATGTCATCAATGATGAATCTCCAAATGTAGTAGAAGAGGAAAGTGAAACCATGACAGTTGAAGAGGGACTAATTCCTAGTGTAGCTAAAGAAGAAGAAATTCCTATAAAGGCTAAAGAGGAAGAAGCTTATATAGTGACCATTTATGGTTTGTTACTCACCTACTTATTAGCTATTATTTTTCCTCTCCATACCTTAGAGCATTTATTGTAATCACTGTCGATCAACTTCGGGTCTATGATGGGTTCCTTTAGTAGTTTGATAGTGAAATCTGACATTGCATCATGTTTATCTAAGAAGGGGTTTATGAATTCATTGATTTTCATTGCCTTATATATTCTTTTATTAGATGATGCTACCATGTCCACCATCTCCTATCCAAAGGTTACTCCCTAAGCTAAATCCTTTTTTATGAAATTGATGATGAAAATTTGGAGTTGTGCCCTAAAAGCATCCTTGCTAATGATGGTGCCATATCTATTTATAATGCATGTGATTTCATCCTCCTTGAGAAGAGTTATAAATCACTCACATAGTTTAGTAAGAGATTGGACCAATGATCTCATATCATAAATCCATTGATTCAAGGCTTTTCTTTTTCCAATGATATAGGATTGTGCAATGCTCAAATCCTCTAAGGGTACTAGGTTTAGCTCTTCTAATTTATTCATCCTAATCAACTTAACCAAGTTGGTTAATTTATTATCATAAATCCCATAGGTACTTTCAACCTTAATAAATTTGTTAAAAACTTTAACTCCTTTTGCTTTATATTGAGATAGAGTATTTTGAGTATCAAACATAACCTCAACTACCCATTCCAGCCTAGTGATAATCTCTTTTGGTAATGTGGCTTTATTTTTTTGTTATAACACCATTGTTCTCTACTACATCCCTTTCACCAATTCCATGGCCACATCACCATGTGACTTTAGAGTTGGGGGGGTCCTATGGATATTGTTGCTATTAGTTAGCTTAACTTTATTCTTCTTGGTTAGTACAAACAATGTTTCTTCAGACTCATATATAAATGACTATTCTAAATGAGTCACTTTTCTTTTGGTTACTCTTTTCATTACCCCAGAATCCTTGTCAAATTTGAATGAGACCTACAAAGGGTCCACTATAACCAAATCTTGCCTTTCTATTGTGGCTAAATGCATTTCTTTTATCCAATATTTATTCGAAATATCACCTTGAGGCTGAGTAGATGATGGAAAATGAAAAGCTAGTGTCAATCCTTAGAATGTAGATGTTTGATAAGTAATTATGGAAGTAACCAGGATGAAAGCAAAACTAGGTGGTGGGATGGGAATTGTTATCTGTGAGGATGACAAAGAACTAGTGTTAATTGGAACACTAATTATGAATAAAGAAACCTATTGCATGAAAATAGTAGGTATCCCCTTAGGAAATTAAAGACCAATCCTAGACATGGGTATTGTAAGAATTAGGGGTAAATTGGCCATTACATATACCTTTAAAATGGATAACACAATAAAAATATTGACAGTGGGTAAGGGCAAAGTCATGGGCCTAATTATAAGATTAATGAAGGGCCTGTAGGGCATTAAGTTTATGTCATCTGGTATTGGTGTCCCATTGGATCTACCCCTTGTGTAGCTACTTAGAAATATGGGAGGCAAATAAACACACTCTTGATTAGTTATACCTGAATCTTCCTTGATAGGAAGCAGGGGAGGTAGCTCTAGTGTAGAGGCTATTAGTGTCATAGTGGGTGGTGTTACTACCTCAAATGAAGATGAAAGAGGCACCATCAAAGGTTATGTTTATATTTAGGTAACATTATGGACCTTGGTTGGGGTTTTGGATGTTGTTTCTAAAATAGAAAACTAATCAGTATGTTTTTTAGTCTCAACTCTTACCTTCCTCAAAGTGGGAGATAATGCTTTTAGGATCCTCTAACTAAGTTGAGGGTTAGTTGGTCTCTCTTATTCAACATCAAAAAACTAAATTATGGATGTGGATACACCTTATTAAGCACTTTTAGGTTTGAAAACTTCATAAAAACTAGAATATTTAAATCTACCCTTAAAAAGTGGAACATTAACATCTTTCAACCTTTGCTTCACCTTTTGATCATTTTCCGCATTAAGATAGAACATGTCTTCACCCTTAGGCTCATGGTGATAGGTGGTGATCAAAGATGACATATGTTTGATGAAATGTTTGAAATTTATGTGTTCTAGGTCCTATTGCCTATTATCATCCCTTTCTAAATCAAAATTATGTCTTTGTTTGGCAGTTGTAATGATAGAATTCTAGTTCTCTATCTAAAACATGTTAATGTTAGATAGTTGAAGATGAATCAATCCTCTCCTTTTGTTTTTTCATAACCCATCCATCCCTATGAGTAACTAATAATAAATTTATTTCTCAGTCAAATTATATGGAACTATGATGGGAAACCTAATGGGGGATGTCTTGATGCCAACTATCCTCATAATTATGCAATCTAAGTACTACCAATAGGCTCCCAAGGTACTCAAGGCTGCTCTAATTTCTTATGATAATTTTGGCATAGTATTTTCATGGATTACCCTATATACTATAGGATAGAAATGTTTAGATATGGCTCTCATCTCTTGCTTATACTTGTATACTCTGACCTTTGAAAAGGTTTGAGGAACAATCCATTTTAGTTTGGGATCCTAATTGGTGAACTGAGGGAATTATTGGGTGGTGCAGATGGAATCCACTAAGTAAGACATCATTTAAAAATTATGCCCCTAGTTGGTCATAAATTTTTTGATTTGTGCTACCAGTTTATAATATATAATTTCTCCCAAAGGGGGACTCTTTCCATCATCAACTATTATATATAGAAGTGGGATCCATTTCTCATCTACATGACCCATATCTTTAGACCCATGCAACCCATCGATCATGGTCATTCCCATTCTTAATCACCTTATGAATTGTATGATAGTAATTTGGCTAATTTCAATTTTGCACAAAAATTTCCCTTTACTCTCAGCCTAGTCCCTTAATACATCCTTAATATCATGGGTTTTTATCCATTGAGTCACAGTCTCTTGATTATATATGATCTATGGTTTGGGAAAATCATAGTAAGACTAAAAGGCTAACCAAGCTATGAAGGCAATATCTTGGCCCAAATTAAAATATTTAATTATATTATCAATACATATAGACTAAAGGAGCATATGGTAGACTACGTCTATGCAAGGGATTACCTTTAGGTTAGATGTTTATTTGTGCAAACCTATAGATTTGAGCATCATAATATCTAACCTATCCTCTGCATTACTAAAATCTTATTCATCATCATTATCTTAGTCCATAGTGTTTTCTACTTGGTAGAACAAGTCATTGTAATGTTTATCTTTGGTAGCCAATGCAATAGAGTTGAAATTAATATCCCAAAAGATGACATTTATTCCATAAGAGTAAATAAATGGAACTTGTTCATACTTGTTGACTCCTGATGCTTTACTTTTAGACATGGTTTTAAATTCTATGATTGACAAGCTTGAAACTTGATTCAATGGTATAGGAATGCATAAAAGTTTTTATAAAACTCACAAAATTCTTTGAGTAGTAAAAAAATACAACTAAAGGTGAGCCTATCACTTTAAGATGTTAAGCTTTAAAATCCAAATTTGGAATTTAAACTGAGTAATGCAAGTCACAAATGACAAGTTTTTTAATTTTCCTTGATTTAAAGTTGTGGATATTTATTTTTAGCCTAATGACTTCAAAAATTTACTTTGAGAAAATCAGCCCATCATTACCTTTGCTTTGTCCACATGTCATATCATCATAAGCTTGACCTTTATAGTGAAATGACTTGGATTTATATATATTAGAATGAGCCCCATCAACATTTAATTCATACCTACCATAAATTATTTGTGAATAGATGTATACCACCTAGGTGGTATATTTGACATGTGTTTAACACTTGGCACATTTTTGAGCATTTTAGCCTTATATTTTGAATATTGAACCATCTAAATGGATTGTGTGATACTTTTTTGAGTGTCACCTTATGATCGAATTGATCTTATTTAATTATCACATGGATCAAACCCCTTTCATCCTTTGGCTGATGTGACCTCAAAGCTTTTTTAAGTTTGCCAATTGGAAAGTTCTTATTGGCTCATGCTATTGCTTAGATTTGTTATATGAAAATATTGATGGACCCATATACCATGACACTTTTCCAAGTTTGTATTTTTATTTGATCATGTAGTTACTAGGTTTCATGGCTTACTTTGAGTGTGTTACTTCCATGAGATATGGGTCCATGTGTCTTTAGCCCATTGATCCTAACTATTGTGTGGCTTCCACATCTATGCAACTACTCAAGATTAAGTGACTCATTTCCAAGTGTCATCTTGTCATTTAATCCTAGTATTATGAAATTAAAAAATTGTATCTTAGCTATGAGGGGCACGATCGAGTGCCAAGTGGCATGATGTAATAGGATCGTATTGTCATGAATCTTTAGAAAATAATTAAGGCCTTGGAAGACCAAAATTAAGTTACAAGTTGAAAACTCTCATTGGGTCTCAAAATTTGTAACTAATTCCTAAGCTTGGTCAATTGATTCAATTTTAGATCTCACTTAAACAAGTCCATGCCAAGTTGGGCATTAGATCTCTAAAAGGGGGTATTATTGGTTATACACGTTGGAGGGGAAGGATATGGGCATTACTCTCTTGCAAACTAGGTATACATATCCATAATAGATAAACCTTTGGTCCCACTTAAGGCCTTGCTCCATTACTATCCAGGCCAAAAAACTTGTGATGGAGCTTACCTGAAGAAGCCATTCAAGGAAGACTCAAAATTTAGATTTTACATGTTATTCAAGCCTTTTTTAAGGTTTTATTATAAATATATATTTTATTTATATAAATTTAGGGTTTTGTACTAAGCTAAGGGTGATTGGATGTTTGGAAAGCTCTTAATACCCCATTGATCTTAGATCAATTTAGTGATCTCACTTTTTAGGATTTTCTTATTAAGTGTAGCTTTTATGGCTTTTTTCAGGATATGGGATGTTCTAAAATTGACTTGTTTAGTTAAGAATCATTGGTATCCAAGATCTAAAATTTCAATTACTTTCTTACAACCTTTAAATTTATTAAAATGAAATCTCACCTTTGGTATTCCAATGTTTAACTATACCTCTTAGGCTTCCATCACTATTTAGAGTGGTTACTTACTATGAGTCCACCAAAGGAGTTTTCCATTTCCATTTAATATATTGGTTTGAATTTAAGGTTAGGTCATGGGAAAGGTTTTGGAGAGGTGAACATCACAATAAAAAAAAATAACACTAAAAACAAGAAAACACAACAAAGTAAACACGTAGTGAAAACAAACACACAACAGAATAAAATTAGTCTAATATATACATTACTTACCTTGCAAGGTTATTATGAGATCACATTATAAGGGGTAGATGATAAGTAATTCTTAGAGAACTATCCATTCACTATTAGTGGGAGGTATCTACCTTTGAGGTCATTAAGGTGGAAAACATTTTAGTCAAGTAGCTCAACTATCTGGTAGGGGCCAATGTAGAGGGAGTTTAATTTGGCTTGCTAACCTTTATTTTCATGAGATTTATCCCATAATAGTACTAGGTTATAGATATTAAAAGAATTAAATTTTTTTGAACCATCACTTGATAATTATTTAATGTTTGCTAAAGTTGAGTAAGGCCTTATCCCAAGCTTCTTCTAATTAGATGACATATAAGAGTCTAAAATTCACTTTGCCATTGTGATCCAAATATTATTTTATGAAATTGTATGTAGGTAACCTAAACATAATCAAGATAATTGGATCCAATCCATAAACCAATAGGAACAATGATATTTTAAGAGCTTGCTTATACCTAGTGCAATTAACCCACAAAGCAAATTTAAATAGTGAATACCACTCTCAGGGTTTCTTTTCTATAAATTTATTTATGGAATTGATTAGGTTTTTATTAGTTAATTATACCAATATATTACCTTATGGGTTTATATTAGATGTGAATCTCAATGTGACTCCATTTCCATATGCCCATTCAGTGAAATCTATAGATTGAAACATAGGGCCATTATCGCATATTAATGAGATAGGAGTCTTAAACTGGGTGGTTATGTTGTTATCCATGAATTTTATGACTTAAATAGTGGTGATTTTCTTTGTTGCCACTATTTATCACACATTGTGTAATAATATGTAAATGTATAAACAAAATTATGCCCTACTAAGGAATTTGGGTTGAGTACCCCCATGAAGTCTAGCCCCCATTGGGAAAATGGTGTCCTTTCTATAATTGCTTGTAATGTAATTTTTGCATGGATTTCCATTTTGGTGAAGGTCTAGCATCAATGGAGAGTCTGGACATGGGTACAAATATATTTGAACAATGTAGCCTAATAGTAGCCTATGTGAAGTATCTTTTATACCATTGCATTTGCTGCATAGTGACCATCTCCTAGCTTCTCATGGAGTCTGAAGAGCACACAAATGTTGATTATTTCCTTGTTAGTGAATTAGGTAAAAATTCATGCATAAATATACAATGAAACTAAATTTTTTTCCTAAGAACTAGGGGGGTCATAACATAATGAACAAGAACAAAAAATTGAGATTAAAAAAAAACAAAAAATTTACCTTGTCAAAATTGATGTCCACTTGTTGGCATAGTAGATGTTCTTAATCAGTCTATGGAATTAAAGAATTTGATCAATGATTCTCCATTTTAGTAGTAATTTTTCATTATCCACATGTGGATTTACTTGGATTGGTGTGAATCTTGGTATCAAATTGACATTATAACATTACTTGGATGGCTTCTTGAAATCATTACTATAGAATAAACTTACACATAAAAACTTGTTTGGGTAGAGTGATGGAACTTGTATTTATAGGTATTAGAACTAACTCTAACCCTAGGGAGGTTAGGTTTAATTCTAAATTTATTTGAGTCTAAAATAGACTAGGTTGAGTCAAATCACTCATGAAGTCTTAACAACTCATTTTATTTAAAAGCCATGACAACTCACTTTAGATATTTATAAGGTTGTGAATCACCATTTTGGAATATTTAGGAATTAATAAACCAATTTATTATCTTCATTGACATTGACTTCATATTTTGATAAGAAAATATTTTTTGATAAATGAAATTCACTAATTCAACTTGGAATTTTTATTTAGGCAAGTTAATTGAGATTTGCATTTTAACTAATCTTGTTTAGTTATTTTTGGATTTGGGTAATTATTTTAGATGTTTTGAATTAATATTTCATCAGGCCAAGAATGCCAAATTACTAGGTCTTAATTTGACTAGGGTTGAAACTGAACTAGGTTATTGGTGAATACATGGTAATACCCCAAATAAACAAGCTTTGCCATGTTTCTGAGAAATTAAATCCATTATGTAAATGAATTTTAGAATTTAGGTGATTTATAGGCTTAAATTACATTATGTGATATAAATTAAATTGAATCTTAGTTTAGGCATGAATGTGGCCAATATTAAGTGTCTACAGTTTGACCCTATTTGAGAAGGCATTGTAAGACATAGGCATCATAATGCCTTTTCAAAGAATGAAAAATTCATTAATAATAAAAAGAAGATAATGATGCTCTAATAAAAGTTTGGGAATCATATGATGCCCCCTTAGGAAGTAGATGACACACACGATTGATAGATAGTCCCTCAAATAGAACAAAGAAGAAGAAAGGAATTAACCCATGGGTGAGATTAATCCAATTGAGCTAATGCTTGCACGTGTTGATTAAAATATTGATTTTACCAAATGTAATTATAATT
Organism: Torreya grandis; assembly: GCA_037957365.1. NCBI lineage: Eukaryota > Viridiplantae > Streptophyta > Pinopsida > Cupressales > Taxaceae > Torreya > Torreya grandis. Next base: position 1,345,143 of record JARHVA010001760.1, read on the forward strand.
AGTAATAGAGGTTGAGACACTTATTTTACAAAAGGCTATGATAATTAGTGGCACAAGTATGTTCCTCAGTGGGGCATATGGGTCTAAATAATGATTTTTCTAAAGGCAGTTATAATCATTTTAACTACCTAGATTGAATAATAATTTATGCCCCAGTAGGGTAGTTTGAACATGATAAACTGGTTATGCTCAAGTAGGGAAAATTACAAAGCATAACTCAAGGATATAACCTATTTCATAAATTAAAGATGAGTAGGTGCAAACATAAATGGTATGGTCTAATGAATTTTCAAAAAAGAAGAAGTCACAACTAACCAGACACACTAGGGTGAAAAAAGTGATGAAATATATGATTGGAATAATAATGGTGGTCAAACTGACTTGAGATACATTATGTATCCAATCACTACCTATATAGTCTAAATAAATCTTGAGATAATTTAGTTCACCCAAACGAAGGAGAAAATGGAATGAGGAATAGAATAGAAGAATAAGAATTGATCAATGTGAACGATTTTTTTTTCCTTGCCAATGTAGAGATGTTCATCCTTATTAGCATTAATACAACTAGGATGGTTAATAAGTTGGTTTGACCAAGGAGCAAGGGATAACTACCAATTTTACATAATGAGGCTAAGGAAGCTCATGTAATGAACATGTAATCATAGATTGATAGTGAAATAGTATAGAGGATAGGTATGAATTTGGGCTACCTGCTAGTATGGAGATGCATGTCCTAACTAACAAGGGTTACTATTAATTTGTGATTTAATTATTCTACATTTAAGTGATGTTTAGGATTTGCCTCAAATAAGTACTACCCACTACATTGATTGATAGTTCTATTGGCCTAATTTTTGGTATAAAACATGATGGTATTCACCATGATATAAAATGCCATGATGGCCTAGATGTAATGTACATAAGTACTAAATCTTAATCTAATAAACAATTGAAAAAAATATGTCAATGATAGAAACCATGATGATAATGTTGATGTATGAATATGGATGGACTCAAGTATAATGTGCAAGGAATCACCCAATGAATTCATATACATTGCCTTAAAGCATAATAAAGAAAGAAAATAAATAGGCAAACAAACAAATAAACTTAAAAAACAAACACACCTAAAGATTGAAAGTAAAAGCAATAGAAAGCATCATGTCATTAACCAAGTCAATACCTATATGTAAAGGCTCAATTGAATAATAAATAGATGGTTCCTCCAATCAAGTTTATATGCAATTGAATAACATGTGATGTTAAGATATCCTAGTATAAGTTGTATGCTTAGGTTTTGTCCTGATGGGGTGAAAGTTGTGATTTTGGCCTAAAAGTGTGAATTAGATGGTGCCCCTAATAAAGGATACATGCAAAGGGAAGGGCACACCCCAATGGAAATGGAATGGATTGGAACCAACAATGGATTTGACCTAGTAGGGAAGATCGAGGATTGTTGACTAGGTTAGAGATATGACAAATGTTTTTAGATTTTGGGGATATATATCTCTCTAGGATATTATAAGTCATTTTCTAATGTTTAGGTTTTTGAAAAGTTTCAACTATTTTTTGGATTTTTAGGCATCTCAATTTAATAGATATTGATAATATACCACTCATAAAATGGTGAGATTATGGACTTAGGTTTCTTGCAAAATAGAAAGAGCATTGGCTTAAATTTATCCCAGAAAGGTGAGAGCATGGTAAAAGGGGTGACTTAATTAACCTCAATGTGAATTGAGTGTTTCCTAAATAGTCCCAAAGGAACTCAAGTCAATGTATTTTTTGTCTCATAATAGAGGAATATATGGAAATGTTTCCCAATATTTTGGAGTTTTTATGGTATCTTAACTCAATAGAGGATTGTGAGATATAGAATGGTCTAATTCATAAAACAATGAGAGTGTTGGCTTAGTATGCTCATAAAATAGTGAGAGCACTACTCAAAGGGCTCATAAATTGGTGAGATCATAGGAAAATGGGTGACTAAACTAACCTCAATGTAAATTTAGCACTACTTACATAGTTCTAAAGGACCTCAAGTCAATGTAGTTCAAAATATGGTAAGGTAATAAAGGATGGTAATGTGAGGAAAAGGGTAAGGCAAGGAAAATGGGGAGGGAAGGCGAATGGCAAAGCAAGGTAAAATGTTTTTTTTATTCTTGTTGATGTGGAGATGCTCATCTTAATCAACATAAAATACAACCAGAATGGCCAATTATTTAAATTGTTAGTCCACACCCCTTCAAATTAGTTTATCTATCAATAACATGCTACTAATTTGGACTCCAATAATGTTTTTGTGATCTTTATTGGTTATTATTTTTTTTCCTCCAAAAATATGTGTTTGTAGTCTCTGTAGAAGAAAGTGTAACCTGGGATGATAAATAGGGATAAAAATTGTTTAAAGCTTTGATTTGGAAATGTAATATAGGTATGGAAATAATAAATAGATCATAATGGAATGTATAATGTTTTGGTAACAAATTAAAATTGGGATTTTTAATCACACACAATGTTGCTGATTCTTGATTTGACTTTTTTTTATTGTGACACAACCAAATATTGAATATTATCTCAATAAGACCAATAAATTTTTATTTTTTTTGGGCATAAGAGGACCATAAAATTATGTTGTATATTGGAAGTTGTATTGATGCTATATTCAATAATGTCTTCATTAAGTAATGGAGAATTATTTTTCTCAACTATTGATGCCTCAAAGAGGTTATCACCAATAAAGTTTTCTTGATTATCCCATAATGACTTCAAGAAAGTTTCACTAAGGAATGCAAAATTTTGAATTTGATTTTCTTATAGTGCATCAAATAAGGCTTCTATATAATATTCTTAGTTTGGACTTTGATTACCCCCTACTACCTTTGAAAAGGTTTCACTAAGAGATTGTTCTTCTGCATGAGTATGGTCTTGGTCCCTCTAAGATTCTATAACTGATATGTCTCCATGGATGTAGTTTAAAAATGTGTGATCTCATCAGTCCCAGTCGACACTTGTGGGAGGTGGAATGGTAATATAATGGTTCAATTGGATAGTGTTATGGAAATTGAAACGGTAATGGAATGGTAAGAGGTACCATAATCCTCATAGAAGATACTAGGAGAAATTGTGTTGATGTTGAAGTAATCATCCTCAAAAACCATGGAAGGATCACAAATGTATTAAAAATAATATTCAAGTCATGTGTAACCAATGTTGTAACAACCACTAATATATTATGATTCTAAAGTTGAGTCTAACTCAAGGGAATTTTATTTCAATGTTGAGACTGATATGGATTTTGCTTCTAATGTTGACTTTGATATAATTTCAAAAATAACACCTGACTTTAATTTTGATTCTTAATCTAGTGTGGTGATAAATATTTTATGTTAAATTCTTGGTATTAGATGTGTAATATACTATGGTTGAATAATGGTCTCTTCATAAATAGGCTCAGCTAAGAAGGACACAATAAATACTGGCTTGTCAAAATGAGGCTTCTCAATAAAAGGGAAATGGTCAATAAGAAACTCCATGGAGTTTGGTTTATCAAATTGAGGCCCCTAAAATATAGGGAAATGGTTGAAATGATATTTCCCTAAAGGTATTTATAATCATTTGGGGGTGACTCAATAAAGACTGGCTTATTAAAGTAAGACTCCTTAACAAAAGGGAAATGGTCAACATAAAAATCCACAAAGATTGGCTTATCAAATTGAGGTTCCTCAAAGAAAGGGAGATGGTCAAAGGGTGATTCAACATAGGTTAACCTATCATAAATAGGTGTTTCAAAAAAAACATCATGGATTGGTTGGTTTTTTTGGCGTTGGCTTACACTAGTTGAAAAATCTCATATTTGGATACATTTTTGTCTTTAAATGATGGATCTTGGAGTGGTAATGATTGGATATATTATGGATCAAAGACTAGATTGGATTTTCTAAAGTGGGTGAAATTTAGCAATGGATGAATAAAGACATGTGGTTCAATAATGAGATTTTTGTATATAGGCTCATATAATATGGACTCAACAAAGATTAGATATGGGTCTAGGATGGTAACTATGATCCATGTAGTCACAATTATACAACCTTAGTGGGATAATGAGATAATATATTTGGAATGGCATAGAATGGTAATCTTTGGGTGTTGTGAAACTTGGTTGCTAATGTAGTCCAAAGGAAGAGGTCCTATAATGATAATCCTTGGGTGTTGTGGAGCTTGGTTGCTAATGTAGGTCAAAGGAGGAGGTATTGGAATGGTAATATGTGGGTGATATAGAGCTTGTTTACTAATAAAAGTGAAATTAAGATGGCTTAGAATGTTAATAAATGGGAATTATGGAGTTTGGTTGCTAATGTAGACCAAAGGAGGAGGGCCTAGAACAGTAATCTTGGGTGTTGTAGATATTGGTTGCTAATATAGGCCAAAGGAAGAGGTCTTGGAATGGAAATAATTGGGTGTTGTGGATCTTGATTATAAATGTAGGCCAAAGTATTGTTACCAACATAGGTATGGGATTGGGTACCATTATCATTAAAAGGGAAAACTTGGTACTTTAATTGACCTAAATAAGGGACATCTTGGCATATTATAATTGACATGGTGGGTTTGGAAATTAGCCCAAAGAGGATGATATTGGCCTATTAAAATGGTCTTGAACTTTATTTCAGTTATGAAATGAACTTGGTTTAGGTCTAAGTCAGAATTTACTTGATTGGAATGGTCTAAAAGGGGTTAAAAATAACCTTGATTAGATTAGAATGTGGGTTCAAAAACAAACCTTAATTTGGCTTGATGGTAAAATTTGGTTGAAATAATTGATGTTTGGAAAAGGTATATATTTTAACGTAGTCAATTTAGACATGGAAACAAATTTGGTCTTAGCAAAGTGAAATTAGTCTTGGAAACAAAAATGGGTGAGGCATTTGAAAATAAACTTGATTGATTCTTGAGAAATATGTATTAATACAAATAAACTTGGGAAAGTCATTTGAAAAGAAACTTGATTAAAGCATGAAAAACAAGCCTTGACACAAATAAACTTGGGTTAGGCATTTAGAAACAAAATCTCAAGTCTAAAAATTATTATTTTAAACAAATGACACACTTGGTCTTAAGGCAAAGTTATTTTAAAAATTAGACTAAAAATACATCCAAGTTATATAATCTAAAGATAGAAATATGAATCATTCAAACCCAAGTTATAGACAAGACTCAACTGTAAACCAATTATTTTAGATCTAAACTTTGAAATCTAGATTTTAAATGAGATTTTGAAAGACTTGGATTTTTGAACAAACAATGGTCTAGGCTCAAATGGGAAATATAAAAAAACCATTGGAACAAAGGCATACAAATGGTTTCAACTTAGTTTCAAATAAGGAAAGTGTTTTTAGAATAAAATGGGAAGTGTAATAACACTCCTTCAAACAAGAGGTATAAACAAAGTTTTTTGGAAAAAAATTAAAGGTAAATGTTTGAAACAAAATCGGTAGTGTAACAATTCCCCATTAAACAAGAGGCACACAAATGGTTTTGGAATAAAATCCAAAGAAAATGTTTGAAATGAAATGGGAAGCATAAAATCACCCTATTAAATAAGTGATAAATAAAGTTTTGGGACTAAAATCTATGGCAAATGTTTGAAATGAAACAAACAGTGTAATAATTCCCTATTAAATAATTGATAAACAAAGGTTTTGGAATAAAATTCTAAGGAAAATGTGTGAAACTAAATGGGTAAAGTAAGAAATTTTAAGTCAAAGTGGTGTGAAAACATGTGATGTTTTTGGACTTGTTTTGACTTGCCAAAAAAATGATCAATTTTAGTCTCAAGCACACATGTAAATTAAAGAAAATATAAATAACATTAAGGGCTCATCTTATCCCTAAAATTGACAAGGTGTTTATAGATTATGCTAAAGTTTTCACTAATATATCAATGATCGAAAGGAACTACGTGTTAATCCAAAAACTTAAAAAACATGTGTGGGTAGAGATTTTAATCCCCTATCTATCTCTTAAGCATTGGTACATGGCATGAACTTAAAGTGAGGATAACTTTGAATTTAGTAAGACATTCTATGGAAAATGGGGTTGACTAAAATCTATAAGTTTTGAAACACACTAAAGGGTCTCAAGTATGGATAACATAAGGGCACATCATGTCAACTGGGTTCAAACTTGATAACTTATTATGCAAAGGTCTAATACTTTGTACAATGACTTTAGACATGTACTAATTAGTGAATTTTGGTATTTAGCATGAACTAACTTTGGTTTTCATTAGGATTGGAAGGCTAACTACTTAGCCCCTAAAATTCCTAGTATCATGTGACCAAATTATATACCCCACCATGGAGTGGGGTTGGTATTGTACAGGGAGATGAAACCACATGTCAATTCACCCCTAAATAACTTGTGTGGAGTTGATGAACTCCCACCCATAAGATAAATACCATAAAATAAATAAATGAAAATTATAAAAACTTTAGAGGTTATTTTAGGGTCATCTAAGTCACTTATAGCTTGTAGAGAGTGTACATAATGTTATTTACATTATAGGATAAACAAAAAAGGAAACAAACAAAGTCTTTTTTGTCACCTGAGTTCCCTATAGGGGACAAGGGGATAACATACATGCAAAGTTTTTAGTTTGCCAAAAATAAGGAATTTAATCTAGGAACTTTGAAACTAGCTAATAAACAAAGAATAAATAAAAAGAGAAAATCTCTTAAGTGATCTAAACTAAAATTTATGTTCATTTTAAAACCACCAACTCAAATATGAATGAAGTTTTGAAACCTTGGCCTTCTTTTCTATTATAAAAAAAACTTGAAATGTAAAAAGACAAGTTTTCTTAGGTTAATTTTAAGCACTAAAATAAAAGTGAATGTGAGATTTAGAAGTTTTTAGGCCCCTCTTTCTTGACCTTGGTTCCCAAAATTTTTTTAGGGGGTTCTCTCATATTTGGTAAAAAAATAAAATCAACAAATAACATTCCATTTTTTAATCTTAGGGTTTTGAAAAACTTATAGCAAATTCACCATTTCTGTAACAAAGTGAATCCATCAATTCTAGTGAAGTCATTGTTTTTTCCTTTGGAACAAATATACAAAAACTATTTTTTGGATAAGTCACCTTTAAATAGTGGAAAATTCACTGATTAGTCTAGGTGAAGTTGCTAATTATAGGCTAAAATATGAAAAAGTCACCAAAATCATTTACAAATATACTTATCTAAGTCACCATTTAGCAGGGTCGATGTTTAATTTTAGTTTGGTGATATCATCACTACATAGGTAGATATCATTGATGAAAAGTCATCATTTCTACATAATAAAATATAAAAAATAGAGAACATAGAAATGAAGTTTCCATTACATAGGGTGAAGTTGATAATTATAAATAGACTAAAATTACAAGATTTTTAATCACAAAACTCTAAACTTGAAGAATTAAATGCTCTTTTTAAGAAATGTAAAGGTTTTACATTATTCATCTAGTCTATATGGAGTGATTGGTCCCACTAGGTATACCATTATGTATATTAGGATTCTAAAGAGTACATAAATGTTGATTAGTTCCTTGTTAATGAATTAAGTAAAAATCCATGCATAACAACACAATGAAACAAAACACTCTTGCCTAATAACGATGGGGAGCATAACATAATGGACAAGACCACAAAATAGAAATAAAAACACACAATAATTTTACCTCCCTTATCAAAATTGATGTCTATTTTTTGGTATAGTAGATGTTCTTTCTCAATATATGGCATTAAAAACTTTGATAAATGCTTCTCCATGTTGGTATCACTTCTTCAATGGTCATACATGGATTTGTTTGGCTTGGATTGGCTTGGTGTGAAGCTTGGTATAAAATTAGCATTATAAAATTAATTTTATGGCTTCTTGAAGGCATTCTTATAGAATAACCTTACACACAAAATCTTGTTTGGGTAGAGTGAGGGAACTTGTATTTATAGGTCTTAGAATTAACTCTAACCCTATGGAGGTTAGGTTTAATTCTAACTTTATTTGAGTCTAAAATAGACTAGGTTGAGTCAAAGCAATCATGAAGTCTTGAAAATTCATTTTTAGATATTTATGAGCCATGAAAACTCACTTTAGATATTTATGAGGTTATGACTCACCATTTTGGAATATTTAGGAACTAATAAACAACTTTATTATCTCCTTTGACCTTGATTTCATATTTTGATAAAAAATCATTTTTTGATAAATGAAATTCACTAATTCATCTTGGAATTTTTAATTAGGCAAGTTAATTGAGATTTGAATTTTAACTAATCTTGATTAGTGTTTTTTGGCTTTGGGTAATTATTTTAAATGTTTTGAATTAATAGTTTGATAGGCCAAAAATGCCCAATTACTAGGTCATAATTTGACTAGGGTTGAAACTGAACTAGGTTATTAGTGCATACATGGTAATACCCCAAATAAGCAATATTTACCATGTTTATGAGAAATTAAATCCCTTACACAAATGAATTTTGGAATTTAGTTGATTTATAGGATTAAATTACATCATGTGATATAAATTTAATTGAATCCTAGTTTAGGCATGAATGTGGCCAAAATTAAGTGTCTATAGTTTGACCTTATTTGATAAGGCATTGTGAGACATAAGAATCATAATGTCTTTTTAAATAATGAAAAATTTGTTAATAAAAAAAGAAGATAATGATTAAGGAATGATGATCTAATCAAAATTTGGGAAGCCTATGATGCTCCCTCAAGAAGTAGTTGACACATACGATTGATGAATGGTCCCTCAAAAAGAAAGAAAGAAGAAGAAATGAATTAACCCATGGGTGAGATTAATCTAATCAAGCTAATGCTTGCACATGTTGATTAAAATATTGATTTTCTTAAAATTAATTATAATTAGTAATATAAGTTAAGACACTTATTTTCCCAAAGGATATTATAATTAATTTCATAGGTATGTTCCCCAGTGGGGCAGATGGGTCTAAATAATGATTTTTGCAAAGGTAGTTATAATCATTTTAACTACCTAGATTGAATAATGATTTATGCCCTAGTAGGGTAGTTTAAACATAATAAACTAGTTTTGCCCTAGTAGCGAAAATTGGAGAGCATAACTCAAGATATAACCTATTTCATAGATTAAAGATGAGTAGGTGCAAACATAAATATGATGGTATAATGAATTTTCAAAGAAAAAGATGTCACAACTAACCAAGCACACTAGGGTGCAAAAAGCGATGAAAGATATGATTGGAATAATAATGGTGGTCAAGCTAACTTAAGATACATTATGTATCCAAGCACTGCTTACATAGTCTAAATAGTCCTTTTGACAATGTAGTTCACCCAAAAGAGGGCAAAAATTGAATGAGGAATAGAATATAAGAATAGGAATTGATCAATGTGAATGATTTGGTTGTACTTTCTAATATAGAGGTGCTCATATTTATTATCATTTAAATAACCAAGATGGTCAATGAGTTGATTTGACTAAGAAGCATGCTATAACTACCAATTTTCCATAATGGGGATAAGGAAGCTCATGTAATAAACTTATAGTCATATATTGATAGTGAACTAGTACAAAGGATAGGTATGAATTTGGGCTACCTATTAATATGGAGATGCAAATCCTAACTAATAGGGATTACTATTCATTTGTGATTTAATCACTCTACATTTAGGTGATGCTTTGGATTTTCATCAGCTAAGTACTACCCATTGCATTGATCGATAGGTCTATTGGCCTAATGTATGATATAACACATGATGGTATTTACCATTATAGAAAATGCCATGATGACCTAGTCATAATGTGCATAAGGACTGACTCCTTATCTAATAAATAATTGAAAAAATATGTCAATGATAAAAACCATGATGACAATGTTGATGTATGAATATAGATGGACTCAAGTATAATGTGCAAGGAATCACCCAATGAATGCATATAAATTGACTTCAAGGCACAACAAGGAAAGCAAACAAAAAAACAAACTAAGAAAACAAACACACACAAAGCTTGAAAGTAAAGGCAACATAAAGCATCCTATCATTATCCAAGTCAATAACTATATGTGAAGGCTCAATAGAATGATAAACATATGGTTCCCCAAAGAAAGGCTATATGTAATGGAATAACATTGGTATAAGTTACATGTTTAGGTTTTCCCTGATGCAGTGAAAGCTATGAGCTTAGAATAAAAGTGTGAATTGGATGTTGCCCCTAAGTAAGGATACATACAAAGGGAAGATCACACCCCAATGTCAATGGAATGGATCAAAACCAATAATGTATTTTACCTAGTAGGGTAGACCGAGGATTGTTGATTAGGTTAAAGTTAGCATAAATGTTTTTAAATTTTGGGGATTTATATCTCTCTAGGAGATTGTAAGTCATTTTCTAATGTTTAGGTTTTTAAAAAGTTTTAACTATTTTTAAGATTTATAGGCATCTAAATTCAATAGATATTGATGAAATACCACTCAAAAAATGGCAAGAATGGACTTAGGTTGGTTTCAAAATGGAAAAAGAATTGGCTTAAATTTATCCCAAAATGGTGAGAACATGGTAAAAGGGGTGATTGAGTTAACCTCAATGTGAATTGAGTGTTTCCTAAATAGTCCTAAAGGACCTCAAGTCAATGTAGTTATAACTTATAATAGAGGCATTTAAGGAAAAGTTTCCCAATATTTTGGAGTTTTTATGGTATCTTAACTCAATAGAAGATTATGAGATATAGAATGTTCTAACTCATAAAATAGTGAGTGTTGGATTAGGATGCTCATAAAATGGTGAGAGCACTAATTAAAGGGCTCATAGATTGGTGAGATCATGGTAAAAGGGGTGACTAAACTAACCTCAATGTCAATTTAGCACTTTTTACATAGTCCTAAAGGATCTCAAGTCAATATAGTTCAAAATATGGTAAGGTAGGAAAGGATGGTAAGGAAAGGCAAAGGGTAAGGTAAGAAAAATGAGGAGGGAAGGTGAATGGAAAGGAAAGGTAAATATAAAGGCAAGGGAAAATGATTTTTTTAATTCTTACTGATGTGGAGATGCTCATATTAATCAATATATGATACAACCAGAATAGCCAATTATTTAAATTCTTAGCCCTCACCCCTTATAAATAGTTTCTCTATCAATAACATGCTACTAATTTGGACTCCAATAATGTTGTTGTGATCTTTATTGGTCATTGATTTTGTTTCCTCTAAAAATATGTGTTTGTAGTCTTTGTATAGGAAAGTATAGCCAGGGATGATAAATAGGGATAAACATTGGTTAAAGGTCTAATTTAGAAATGTAATATAGGTATGGAATAAATAAATGGATCATAATGGAATGTATAATGGATGAGTGAAAAATTAAAATTGGGATTTTTAGTTACACATAATATTTCTGATTCTTGATTTGACATTTTTTTGGTTGTGACGGTGACAAAGATTGAATATTCTATCAATAGGACCATTAAATTTTTATGTTTTTTGGGCCTAAGAGGTACTAACATATAATTATTTTATAGATTGGAGGTTATATTGATGTTATATTTAATAATGTTTTCATCAAGTAATGAATAATTATTTTGCTTAGGTATTGGTGCCTCAAAGAGGTTTTCACCAATAAAGTTGTTTTGATTGTCCCATAGTGCCTTTGAGAAAGTTTCACTAAATAATGTTGAATTTTGACTTTGATTTTCTTTTAGTGCCTCAAATAAGGCTTCCCTAGAAGATGCTTAGTTTGTACTTTGATTACCCCCTAGTTTCTCCAAAAAGGTTTCACTAGGAGATTTCTATTTTGCATGAGTATGGTCTTGGTTCATCTGAGATTCTATAATTGATATGTCTCCATGGATGCAGTTAAATAATGTGTGATCCTATTAGTCCCAATTGACACTTATGGGAGGTGGAATGTCAATATAATGGCTCAATTAGATAGTGTTAATGGAAATTAGAATGGTAAGAGGTAGCACAATCCTCATAGAAGATACTAAGAGAACTTGTGTTGATGTTAAATTAATCATCCTCAAAAACCATGGAAGGATAAAAAATGTATTTCAACTAATTTACAAATCATGTTGTAATAATAACTAATATATTCTAATTCTGAAGCTGAGTCTGAATCAAGGGAATTTGAATATGATGTTGAGACTGACATATATTCTACTTTTGATGTTGAATTTGATATCATTTCAAAAATAACACTTGAATTTAATGTTGATTCTTATTTTGGTGTGGTGACAAATATGTTATGTTTAATGTTTGGTATTGGATGAGTAATGACCTATGGTTAAATAATGGGATGTTCATAAATAGTCCTAGTTAATAATGACACAATAAAAATTGGCTTGTCAAAATGAGGCTTCTCAATAAAAGGGAAATGTTAAAAAATTAACTCCATGGAGACTAGCTTCTCAAAGTGAAAATCCTAAAAGATAGGGCAATGGTTGAAATGATATTTTCCCAAATGTAGTTAAAATAATTTGGGGGTGACTCAACAAAGACTAGCTTGTTAAAGTAAGACTCCTCAATGAAAGGGAAATGGTCAACATGAAACTCAAAAAAGACTGGCTTGTTAAATTGAGGTTACTCAAAGAAAGGGAGATGGTCAAAGGGTGATTCAACATAGGTTAACTTATCACAAATAGGTGTTTCAAAAAAACATCATGGATTGGTTGGTTTTCTTGGCCTTGGATTACACTAGTTAAAAAATCTTAGATTTGGATACATTTTGGTCTTTAAATGATGGCTCTTGGAGTGGTAATGATTTGATATATTATGGCTCAAATACTAGTTTAGATTTTATAAAGTAGGTGAAAGTTGGCAATAGATGTGTTTTAGTAAATTTTAGCTTATATTTTGAGAAAGGAAGAAGAAGAAACTAAATAAAATTATGGTTGAAAAACCTATTTGATTGTGTGCATGTTGAATCAAATGATTGTGAGAAACTCCTCTTTGGATTGAGAGGATGACCTAAAAATAAGAAACCATTAAAGCAAAAGGTTTGTTAGATAGATAGCTGGGTGGATTTCCTATCACTAGCTAGATCCTAAAAGTAGGAACTTCCTTGGGGGATGTCAATCCACATGTTTTAAATAATTAAGTTTAAAAAACAAAAGATAAATTACTTGCATCAATAATCAAAAGCTATTGAAATTGAACACAAGAAATGCTTGATAAAGAAATAGGCTAGAAATGACTAATATAACAATAAACAAGTCAATACTAATGCTAATAGATCAAGTGTGCTTTAGAAAATAGGAAAGGGGTTTGTGAATAGGCATGGACATATAAAGTTGGGTTTGGTTGAGGATAATAGGGTGAAAATAACTTGCTATTATTTTTTACCATAGTGATCATTAGTGGTTGATGTGATCATCACTGGTTAAGTTGACCATCAATAGTTAAGGCAACCATCAATTGTTGGACAGACCATCAGTGGTCAAGGTGACCATTGATGATTAATATGTATTTAATTGGGTTGATAAAAAGTCTGATTGACAAGATCATAGAAGGTAATTTTAGGAGGCTATCTTGTACTAGGCTAATTACAAAATACAAATAAAGTAATTAAATACTAGAAAATAAATACTTATCTTGAAGAAGTTTGGTTAGATAAATGGTTGAGGTGGTTGTCTCACTAATAAAGTCTAGCATGATTCTAGTAGAGTAATGGTACTTGGCTATCTTTCAAGGGGTGGTGGCAAGTTGGCTCTCTATCATGATGGCTGGATCACTATATTAATGGAAGGATACCTACAAAATAAGCTCTAGATGTAAAAGCTCTTGATAGTTCTAGATCTATTTCACCTCCTACTCCTCTCTTCCTAAAATAAAGAAAGGAAAGGTACAATAAGATGTTAAATGGGATTTCTAATTATAAATCACACATGAAATGGTTTACACATAAATTTAGATGAGTTATTTTTAGAAAATCAAGGTGGAGTTGATGTGGATGTTTAGTTGGTTAGGTGGTGCAACCTTGACCATCGATGGTCAAGGTGACCTTTAGTGGTCATCCTAACTATCAGGGGTCAAGGGCTAAGGTAAAAAGGTGGTTCAAGGGTGGGCTTTGTTATTTGGTCAAATTGACCATGCTTAGGATCAGTTAGGGGTCAAAGGGTTAGATTGGTCCCAAGGGGGTCTGATGAGGCCAAAATATGCTCGTTAAATGCATAATAAATGACCTCATCTTACTTTCTCTTTCTATTAAGTTTGATTGCATTTTGTGACTTTTATTTTGATCTGATATGATTTAGGATGTAATTGTCCATCTTTTGTTGATTGTGATTCTAACATTTAAAAAGCTCTATAATTCCTAACAAGTGATTTGGAAAATTCAAGTTTTGTAATAAAATAGGTCATCATTAGGTTGAAGAACAAATATGAAGTAGATTTCATGTTTTTGGAAGCATTAGAATCAATACATCTTAGTTTCAAAACCCCACCACCTATTACAAGTTCTATCACATTTTTGGACTTAGTTTTGGAACTCTATATTTAGTTCTAGAATTATCTTAATTAATTCTAATACTCCTGCAGATAAGCTCTAGAACTTTCATGGTTAGACATGGAAGTGATAAGGATCTATTCAAATTAGTTAGCAATTTGTCAAATCAATGATCCTATTAATCAAGAGCAGACTTCCAATTTCCATACTTGCAGATCCAAGACATTTATCACACAACTGGACATCTAGCCACATCTTAATTCATCATCTATTCTAGGCATGATTTAGTTCCATCATATCCATGAAATAGTTACAACCATCAATGCACCACAAGAAGAAGAATATATATACAGACCTGGGAATTTAGGAGTAGGAATAATTTGAAGAATAGAGGGATAAAGATAGATTAGTACATTTTTGTAATACAAAACATTTTATCAATACAATAGCCATTTCTATTTTGAGAGAAAATTAAGTTGTTCAATCTTGTTTCTAGGCGGAGCAAGGGCCAACTCCTCCAAGAACTGGGATCTTCATTTTTGGTCGATATTTATATTTTATTCTCAAAATCAAATACGTAACTCTATTAAATTTATAATTGATTCCAAATCCTTAAAGTTAAAATTTGTTGTAGATTTGTCTCTATGGGTGTTCTAGATTAAATTCTCATTTCTTTGCAATCATTTTCCAAGAATTCTAAATAGTGTGTTTATTTCCAGCAATCTATTTCATTCTAAAAAAGTGTATTTATTTCCAACAATCTATTTCATTATACATAAGTGTATTTGTTTCCAACAATCTATTTCATTATGCAGATGTGTGTTTATTTCTAGCAATCTATTTCATTCTACAAAAGTGTGTTTACTTCCAACAAATTCATTTCTGTAAAGTGTGTTTACTTTCAACATATTTTCATAGTTTGATTCCAATAAGGTTTTAACCAAAGAAGTCCTTAAGACATTAAAAATCCCCCAAAACAAAAGAAAAATAAAAATACTTACAATTAATTACTAAATCTCTAAGATTTTTCTTGTTGCATATAGCTTTAGACACATCCCTGGTTAAATATGACATCAACAAAAGTTGATTAAATGAAGGGAATAATGACACCCATCATTTTTGGCACCGTTGGTAGGGATCTACTAGTTGGAATTTTCTAATTAGATGTCAACAAGAGCAACAATCATACATTTAGTAATTAAAGAAAATTTCCCTAAAAAGTTATCACAAAATTTATGAGTAGACCACGAGACTCCAAGGGTAGATTTCTCCCCAAAATATCTAAACAAGAATTTATATCATCCTCTAGATTAAATAAGGAAGTTGAGCAAGAATTGGAGGCACCATTATCTCCTAAAAGACAAGAAGCAAAGTTGCCATCTTTGGAATTTTTGGATTAGTCACCAGAAGCAAGTAGAAATTTAGGGAGGAAGATTATTTCTCAAGATCCATTGAGGGAAAGTTTTGATTCTCAATTGAGTAGTCAAACTCCTACTCTGACTTTTCACCATCCCAAAAGCAAACCATATACCACATTGACTGGGAGAAGGGACTAGAAAATACTAGAGAGATGGCACAAGAAGCTGGAAGAGAACCTGAGTGAACCTTTACCTATCCCATTCAAATAGAGGATGATGAAACCACTATGAAGAAAATTTCACCTGCACACTTTCCCACATTTAGAGGAATGTCATCTGAGGATCCTGACCAATTTTTGTTTGAGTTTAAAGTATTATGTCAGACTTATGATTACAAGATAGATAATAAAAAACTTAAGTTGTTTCCATCTACCTTGAAGGATGCAGCAATGAGGTAGTTTATGGGATTAACATCTAATTCTATTACCAATTGGGAACAAATGGAAACTATCTTCCTAGACAAATATCCAAATTATTGTAAAGGAAGAAATTGAAAGGAAGAATTTTTCAAAATCAAATAGGAAGAAGATGAAAATATGGAAGATTATTTGGATATATTCTTATTTGTAAGTAAAAGATGTGGATTTATACTTCAAGAAGATTTAAGGAAAACCATTTTTCTCAAAGGTCTAGATGATGAATACAGGGAAACCCTTGATTTAATTGGTGGGGGAAACATTGCTCAATTAAGAATGGATGAAATCAGTAGAAATTATTCAAGGACAAGGGGTGGACCTAGAAAGGGAAAAATGGTTAAAAATTTGAATCTAGATATGAACAAACTGATGGATGAATTGAAAAACTTTAAAATAGACATATTGGTTCAATTAACCTCCACCATGGATGGATTACAAGCTAAAGCGTATGCCCAAATTAAACCATTAGCCATGTATTGTCCTAGGTTCAGGAAGAAGCATGCAATAAGGGAATGTCCTTTGGATAAAATAGAAGTATGTCTTGTCTGTGAATCTAAATAACATGATACTCATTCTTGTTATCTTCTTTCACTCATAAAAAATCAGCTCAAACAAACCAGTACATCATCCACCATAGAAGAATTGAATTTTGTTCAGAGATAACCCAACCAAGGATATTTTATGCCAAGACCAACTCCTAATCCTTGGATGATGCCATGGGTAGCTCAAATAGTACCAAAAATTTGGGGACAACCACCTTAGGCCCCTCAACCAACATGGCATCCTCAGGATTGGGCAAGTCAATCTTGGTATACTTAGGGACATCAACAACCTTGGGTTGGTCAAGGAAATCCTTATGCTTGGCCACAACCTCGATGGGGCCCTAGTAATTATGTACAAGGCAAAACATATCCAAATCAGAACCAACAAGCCATAATGGGATCTCTAGCACAAAATACATAGGCTGAAAATATAGTCCAAACACAAATGCTAGCACAACTAATAGAAAACTCAAGAAACAAACAAACAACTCCTATATATGAAACAAAACCAAAAAAATTAGTTGATCTAAATGTAATGAATTATAAAAACATTCAAATCAAATCTATAAAAATAGTTAGTAGTCCACCTATTATAATCACTGAGATGATAGAAGAAGCTAAAACCCCTAGTCTGGCTACACCTAAGGAAGATGAAAAAGAAAAAGATAAGGAACTAGAAAGAAATTCTACTAAGATTCCATTTCCAGAGGGATTTAAAGAAACCATATAAATTAATAAATTTGAATTGGTGTAGGAACTAAGAAGATTGAATATTAAAATACCATTATTACAAGCAATTAAAGATATTCTAGAGTTGAACAAGTTAATCAAAATGTTATGTTTTAAAAAACCTAGAAGAAAGAAGCAGTAACCCAGGACTATTCAAGTAGATGGGAAACTTGCTGATTTATTAGCAGGAAAGCTCTTACTTGCCAAATATGGAGATCCTGGAAGCCTTGTTATTTCTATCTCTATAGGCAATAAAGATATACATAACATTTTGATTGATTTGGGAGCAGCTATCAATGTAATGATAGTGGACACTTTGAAAACATTACCATTAATAGGCATACAACCTAATAACACCATATTGTAGATGACAGATCAGTCTGTAGCAAAACTAGATGGAGTTATTGAAGATGTGGTAGTAATGGTGGAATCATGGGAATATCTAGTCAACTTCCTTATATTGTATCCAAAAGGTAAAACACTTGGTTATCCCATTATTTTGGGGAGACCATGGTTAGCTATAGTAGCTACCTTAATTGATTGTAGGTCAGGTGATATGACTATTTCAAATGGTAAGAATTCTAAGCAAATTTCATTATATCCCTCTGCACGACCTTTTATTGATAATCAATAAAAATTATGGGTTGATAATCTTGATATTAATGAGAAAAATCTATCTTCTTTAGCTATGATAAAATTGTAGGATCATGCCTGAGAAATAGAAGATATGGTTAATCCTTCATTGAATGAACATTAATTGTCATTGGAGTAGTCGGGATTAGTTTTGGAACCTATAGAATCTATTCTGGAACCATCACAGTTAGTTCCAAAACCACACCAACAATAATTCCTTGCAAATGAATATAATTTCATTTTGGAGGAACGAGATTTCTCTTGGGGAGAGGAAGGATCTGTAGCCTCAACTTTACAGATATTAGGAGATGATGAAGAATTTATAGAAAATAGTAGTAACAAGGAGTTCGACCTACAATGAGATAAGTATCATAACTCTTCCTACTATCCTTTGTCCACCATTCTATCTCAAGGAACTTTTGGAGATGTTTCTACATATCATATGTTGTTACCACATGCCTATCCACTAAACACCTTAATGGAACCCTTTCAACAAATCAGTTCATCATATACTAGAACCAAACATGTTAAGATTCAACCAAGATTTTTTTTGAATATTAATAGTTGGTTAAAGAATGATGAAGAAGCCAAATTGCTTGATGTTTTGAAGAATCATACTAAAGCTTTTGATTGGGACTATAGAGACATGAAGGGAATTCACCCAAGTATCTACACCTATCACATTTATACTGAAAACATTAGACCAATCAGGCAACCTCAAAGAAGGATTAATCTAGCCTTAAGGGATATAATCAAATAAGAAATTGAAAAACTATTACAAGTAGGTTTTATCTACCCTATCTCAGATATCTAGTGGGTGCCTCCTCTTGTAATTACCTCTAAAAAGAATGGAAAATGAAGAATTTGTGTTGATTATAGGGAACTGAACAAAGCCACCCTGAGAGATTATTCTCCCTTACCATTCATAGATCAAGTCTTAGATAACCTTTTAGGTAAACAATAATTTTCCTTCTTGGATGGATTTAGTGGATACAATCAAATCAGAGTTGATACTGAGGATCAGGACAAAACTATATTTACTTATCCATGGGGTACCTTTGCATACAGGGTATTGCCATTTGGACTATGTAATGCTCCAACAACTTTTCAAAGAGTTGTATTAGCAATTTTTGCAGACCTAACAAATGAATGTGTAGAGGTATACAAGGATGACTTTACTGTGCATGGAGATACATTTGATGATACCTTGAAAAATTTGGACAAAGTATTAACAAGATGTGAAAAACATCACTTGTCTCTTAGTCATGAGAAATGTTTGATGATGGTTGATGAAGGGATCTTATTAGGACACCATATTTCAAAAAGAGGAATTCAGGTTGACCAAAACAAAATCAAGATTATTTTAGACTTGCCTATTCCTTAAACCCCCATAGATATCAAGTTATTTTTAGGGCATGCTGGATACTATAGGTGCTTTATCAAGGATTTTAGTAAAATTTCTGCCCCCATGTTTAAGTTGCTTACCAAGGATTGTGAATTTATTTGGGATGAAAAGTGTCAACATGATTTGAAGAAATTAAAGAGAAATTAGTAATTGCCCCAATATTGAAAGGACCTAATTGGGAGAAACTTTTTCACATCCAAACTGATGCCTCAAATAACTCAAATGGTGCAGTTTTGGGACAGAAAGATGAAGAAGGAAGAATGTATGGCTATTTACTATCTTAGTAAAAATATTACTCCCACTGAAATAAATTACACTACCATTGAAAAAGAATTTTTGGCTGTGATCTTTGTAATCAATAAATTTAGACATTACATTACAGGGTACAAAATATTTGTACATACTAATCACTCAACAATTAAATATTTAATGAACAAACTAGTGGTTGGAGGTAGAATAATTAGATGGTTATTACTTCTATAAGAATTTGATATTACCATTATGGAAAATCTAGGCAAATCTAATGTGGTAGCTGATTTCTTGTCAAGACTGACCACTACAGGGGAGCAAGATCCTGTCAAGGAAAACTTTCCAGATGAATAATTATTTTTTATTTCAGCTGATACACCATGGTTTACTGACATGGAAAATTATCTTTCAATAGGGAAGTTTCCTCCTTTCACTAAAAAACAAATAAATAAGTTAATCAAAACTAGTGCACAGTTTAAATGGTTAAATGGAATGCTATTTAAATATGGTCCTAGTTTGGTTTTATGTAGGTGTGTAAGAGAAGATGAAATCTTTGACATCCTCCAGGCATGTCATGATGAACCAAGTAGAGGACACTATTTAGTGAAAAGAATAGCTCATAAGATACTTAGCACTGGTTACTATTGGCCATCTCTGTATAAAGATGTGAAGAGATATATCAGGCAGTGTGATCCTTATCAAAGGATGGGACAACCAACTGTTACCAATGAAATGCCTCTGCAACCACAAGTAATGATTGAACCATTTGAGAGATGGGGATTGGATTTTTTTGGAACCTTTAATCTTCCTTCACAGGGAAAAGAACACATTCTTGTGTGTACTAATTATGTAACAAAGTGGGTAGAAGTGTAGGCTTTAACAAATGCCATTGAAGAAGAAGTTACTAATTTCTTTTGGCACATAATTATGGTAAAGTTTGGAGCACCAAGAAGCTTAGTTTCAGACTAGGGACCAGAATTTATGTCTAATATGATCCAAGCTTGCACAATGTATTATCAGATCAATCATAGGAAGTCATCTCCCTATCACCCAAAAGCAAATGGACAAGTTGAAGTAAGAAATAGAGAATTGGAAAACATCCTAACTAAAATAGTTGAAGTAGAGAGAAGAGATTGGGTAAAAAGACTACCTAAAGCTGTCTAGGCTTACAATATAACTTGGAAAACCACAATAGGGTTTTCACCATATGAGTTAGTCTATGGGAAAAATCCCTTGTTTCCTATTGAGTTTGAACTACAGACATTGAGGACAACAACTAAGGTGGGAATTGAATTAGATGTAGCTCAAAAGAAGTGAATCCTTCAACTCAATGAATTGGATGAATTAAGAATGGAAGCACTTCACCAGATAGAGATAATCCAAGATCAAAGGAAGTAATGGCATGATTTACATATCAAGGAAAGTAAATTCAAAGTAGGAGACTAGGCATTGCTATTTGATTTTAAGTACCAATAATTCAAAGGCAAGTTAAGAACCAAATGGTTGGGACCTTATCAGATTGAGTAAATATTTGACAATGGTTCTATCCAGTTACTTCCCATTGATGGTAGCTGAAGAATACTCTTGGTTAATGGACAGAGGCTAAAACTTTATAAGAATCCTCCTACTAAGGATGAATTCTTGAAGTAGATTGAAGCAAACAAAGAATTTGATCATATGGGAGAACCCAGTTCTTCCAAAATGATCAAATAATCAGATGAAAAGATCCAAAATAAAGGGAAGAGGATGAAAACTAGTAAATGGCATTCTCTTCCCCGCCCCAAAAAAAAAACTCTCAAAGATCAATTGAAAACCAACGATGGTGGTTGATCTTTTCAAATAAATGGCTAATTCAAAATAAAAACTTCTTTGGAATTCTAATTATTTTCTAACCATTTTTTTTACCTGTTAGGAATGATGAGTCATCATGATGAAGGGATTCCATCATTAAGGATGGTAATTATGTTTTTAACTTGTTAAATGTTAGATTGTAAGTTTGCATGTGTGCTTAGACTTGATTTAAAAAGATTAGTATGATGAGTCATCTATTATACATCATGATTAAATGTGCGAAATCATGAGAAGGATATTGATGATGGAATAAGTTGGTGGATAGTTATAAAGAATCATTATTATTATTTAATCGACAAAGTAAAAACTAGATATAGAAAAACTTCATAAGAGATACAGTGAATTAAATCTGTTAGTTCTACAACTAAGTACAGTAGTTCTGTAGCTGAATTCACTAGTTCTACAGCTAAGTATAGTAATTCCATAATTGAATTCACCAATTCAGCAACTAAATTCACCAATTCCTAAACCAAATTCATTAGTTCCATTGATAAGAGAAGCAATCTTTAGCTAACCTACGTAAGATTAAAGAAGAATGAATCATGGGTATTAAAAATAAGTCAAAACTAGAGGATGATACCTAGATCCTTACAGATGAAGAAGTAACAACTATCTTTCAATAGGTAGGATGGTTGGAGTTTTTAAGTAAATTTCCCAAATATAATGATGAACTGGTAAGAGAATTTTTTATCAATTTAGAGCAAACAAGGACAAAGATTAGGAAGATTTTCATTCCTTTTTCTATGAATGTAATAAGTGAGATATCTAAAATACCAATGGTGCATGTCCCAAACCCTGTCAAAGGGACATTAAAAGACCTAGTTGAAACCCTACTAAAAGAGGGGGAAGTTGAACCCCAGTATATTTAAAACATAAATAAAATCATCAAAGGAGTCAAAAGGGCCAGCTTGCCTAAACCCTTTGATAGAGTAGCATTTTGGATAGTTAAGTATTTAACCTATCATGGATAATTTGGGTCATTAGGAAAAGAAGTCCTAAAAATCCTCATACACCTTAGATATGGAGTAAAAAAGCTATAATATATAGTAAACCTTCCAGGTTTTCTTTTTTATTCCATCCATATAATGGCCCAGAGGTATTGCTTGGGTGTAGGAACAATTAGACATCATGGGTTAGTACATTTAGTATGCCAGCACCATTTCCTTTCAAATAAAAATGGGGAAGAAATGTGGGAAAAATTTCTTGACAAATTTGGGTAGAACCTTGGTATTTCTAGAAGAGCAATAACAACTCCTCTTGCCCCTTCAGTTCATTTGGAAACTGATACCATTACTAAGGAAAAGAAAGAACTAGGGGAAGAAGAAATGCCAACAAGAAGAAGATCTGGAAGAAGAGCTACAATTTCAGACCTTACTATGCCTTCTCAAGAAATTCCTTCTTTTACAGAAGTTATAAAAGAATTAATACCTATCTCTGACAGTGATGGTTCACCTAGGCCTGAGCAAAAGGAGAAAATCAGAAGAAGCTCTAAGAGGAGACCCATGTATGCACATTTTGAAGGATGGAGATGTCATAAAAGGTCTAAAGAAATTCTAGAGGAGATGAAAGAACAAGAAATGCTAGAAACTGAAGCTACTGATATTTTGGGCAGCATGGCCATGACTCCTAGATCAAACCAAATAGAAAAAGAAAAAGAAGGTGAAAGATTTGAGGAGAAATTTTTCCAAAAAATGGGTGAGACAACAACACCATCACATGAAAAATATGAACAAGCATCTCATAAAAGGAAAGGGAAATCCCCTTTGGTGGAAGAAGAATGCTTAAATCCCCATGAAATTTCAAAAAAAGAACAAAATTAGCAGGTTAAAAAGGCTCTATTTTTGTCTAGATTAAAGCTCGTTATCAAGGAAAAGGATGAGGAATTGAATTTTCTCAAACTCAAATTATAATAGAGAGAAATGCTCCTTAAATAATTAACAAACTTGTTCACAGCCAATACTGAGAAATTAGTAGATATCAAAAGGCAATTGATGGAGAATAAGGACAAATGTATAATTTCTAGGAGACATACCGCTGTGTCAACAATCTCTGCATAGACTGAATTGACTTATCTACCACTTAAGTAGTTATGAGATGATAAATGCAAAGAACTCAGTATAATCAAGACATTTAATAAGGACTTGAAAAGCAAAATGGAGGAAGAAAAGAAAGCAAGGAAGGAATGGGAAGAAAAATTTTATAGGGAGGAAAAATATAAATATAAATATCTTGTGAAAATATAAATAGTTTGCATGATGAGTGAGAAACTGCTTGCATGTAGAAGACTTTCTCCTGCATATAGTATGTTTTTAGAGGAACAATTCATTCAATGGTAGTTGGCAAGGATATCATGTGGCCTTCCACATGAAATAAAAGATGAAGCTAATTTCTCGACAGCCTACTCCTTAGCCAATGCAGAATAGAAAAATCTTCTCTATGAATTTTACCTCTGCAATTTTCTACTAGAAAAAAATTTAGGTTTTATCATCAATTTGTATGTAGGGGAAAGCCAGCTTAATGCACTTGCCTCTGTTCTTTAAAATCAGATTGCATGGAAAGAGAGGGATTCAGAGCATCTGTTAAAGGCTAGTTCATCTAGTCTCTATATGAGAATTCATTATGGAAACCCATTCACCTTTGCTACACATTTCCAATCCCATGCATTTAATGACAAGTTTAAGGCACCTTATCTTTTCAATTTACAAAAAAGCATTAATACCTTTACCTCTTATGAAAAGGCAAATTTTTATTATATCTATGATGCATGTTTGAAAATATGGGAATTTCTCTTGATAGCATTGAAAATAAGGGAAGTAATATCCCCTTCAAATTTGATCTGTATTCTAGAAAGGGTAAAAGCTTTATGCACAATAATTCCTCAAATCAATGAAACTCCCCTACACATATGGATAGGAATGCGGACAAGGCCAACTCTACTTCTCACCCCCATATCTCCTTGGCAAAATAGAGGACCTCAAGATCCCACTCAATTTGAGGAATGGAAAAGAAAAGTAGAAGTAGGAGCAGGGTATAGTACCTTTGAATCAAAGCATTGGGATATTCAGTTCTAGCCATTTGATCTGAAAAATCAAATGGAATGTAGAATATACAATCCTGAATTTGAAAATTAAAGTTTGTAAAGAGACTTACAAACAAGTAAGTGTGGGGGAAATGATGAGGCCAAAATATGCTCATTAAATGTATAATAAATGACCTCATCTTACTTTATCTTTCTATTAAGTTTGAGTGCATTTTGTGACTTTTATTTTGATTTGATATGAGATAGGATGTAATTGTCCATCTTTTGTTGATTATGATTCTAACATTTAAAAAGCTCTGTAATTCCTAACAAGTGATTTGGAAAATTCAAGTTTTGTAATAAAATAGGTCATCATCAGGATGAAGAACAAATATGAAGTAGATTGTATGTTTTTGGAAGCATTAGAATCAATACAACTTAGTTTCAGAACCCCACCACACTATTACAAGTTCTGTCACATTTTTTGACTTAGTTTCAAAACTCTATATTTAGTTCTAGAATTATCTAAATTAATTATGGTACTCTTGTAGATAAGCTCCAAAAATTTCATAGTTAAACATGGAACTAATAAGGATCTATTCCAAATAGTCAGTGATCTGTCAAATCAATGATCCTATTAATCAAGAGTAGACTTCCAATTTTCATACTTGTAGATCCAAGACATTTATCACACAACTGGACATCCAACCACATCTTAATTAAACATCTATTCTGGGCATGATTCATTTCCATCGTATCCATGAAATAGTTGCAACCATCAATGTGCCACAAGAAGAAGATTTTATATACAGACCTGGGAATTTAGGAGTAGGAATAATTTTAAGAATAGAGGGATAAAGATAGATTATTACATTTTTGTAATACAAAACATTTTATCAATACAATAGCCATTTCTGTTTTGAGAGAGAATTAAGTTGTTCAATCATGTTTCTAGGTGGAGCAAGGGCCCAATCCTCCAAGAACTAAGATCTTCTTTTTTGGTCGGTATTTATATTTTATTCTCAAAATCAAATAGGTAACTCTGTTAAAATTATAAATGCTTCTAACTCCTTAATGTTAAAATTTGTTGTAGATTTGTCATTGCGGGTGTTCTAGATTAAATTCTCATTTCTTTGCAATCATTTTCCAAGCATTCTAAATAGTGTGTTTATTTCCAACAATCTATTTCATTCTACAAAAGTGTGTTTATTTCCAACAATTTATTTCATTCTGTAAAAGTGTGTTTATTTCCAGCAATCTATTTCATTTTGTAAATGTGTGTTTATTTCCAACAATCTATTTCATTCTGCAAAAGTGTGTTTACTTCCAAAAAATTCATTTATGCAAAGTGTGTTTAATTCTAGTAGACTTTCATAGTTTGATTCCAATAAGGTTTTAACCAAAGAAGTCCTTAAGACATTAAAAATCCCCCAAAACAAAAGAAAAATACAAATACTTACAATTAATTACTAAATCACTAAGATTCTTCTTGTTGCATATAGCTTTAGACACATCCCTGGTTAAACATGACATCAACAGAAAGTTGATTAAATGAAGGGAATAATGACACCCATCAGGGACCTAAGGTTATCTAGGGGTGTTTCAACATTCAAAACTATGGTGTGTGGATTTCCAATGTTTACATATTTCCCCTTTTTGTTATGTGACTTTGAATTAACAAGCTAAAAAACAAAAATTGATTACTAGTCGAAGGTATAGTTGCCCTATGTATAAGAGGAGGTATTCCCCCTCAAATCAGGAAGTGATGAGGTAAAATAGAATAAGGTGTAGGTTTGATGAGTACATGATTAGATGATAAAATTGGTGGATGATAGGTTGGGCATTGAAGCACAAACATTACAATAAAAAATGTGATAGCCAAGATCATGCATTGACCAAGTTATCAAAGTTTGTAAAAAAAGGTTGATGCTAGAAGAACAAGTGACAAGTAGACCACCTAACCATATTTAGGCATGGTGACTGGGTATACTTGTAAATTCAAGTCTACTAGGCAATGTCTATGTTTTAGTTGGTATCCAAGGTAGGAAGTACTCTTGAGAAGACACAAGTAGGTTTGGTATGCATGATGTGGTGCAAGTTTAAATAGTGGTCAACATGGCAAATGTTGTTGCTAAAATCAAAGGACTAGGCAAAAGTCATTGAAAAATGTGCACTAGTTGGGTCAAAATAGACCAATGATGATGTAGTTAGGGTGAGCAGATAAAGTAACTCCATGGGTGGGTGTTTTGATTTGGGTCTAATCTAATAAATATGCTCAAGGTAAGATCAAGAAAGTGAGCAACCTGATTATTGATGGTTAGGGTGCTTATGCATGATCATTGGTGATCACCTTGACCATCAACGGTAAGGGTGAAAACCCTAAAAGGCCATGGTCAAAAGTAAAAAGTGAATTATCTTTACTTATTTGAACATGTGCTTTTGTTGGCTTTGGAACTCTATGTTTTGTCATATTGGGAAATTTTTTGTAGATGGTGACTATTAGTAGGCAAGTGGGTAAGTTTGATTGAATCAAGCGGACTAAGGGGATTGAATATTGGAGAGTGACTGAGCCAAGATGTAGTATGAAAATGGACATGGCTGGGCAAGGGGTCCTAAGATTATTCCTTGATGATGGTCAAGGAATGAGGTAGGGGCTATGCTTAAATTGATAGTTTAGGTGTGTTTGGTTATAGTATCAAAATTTGTATTTGATAGTGTGGGCAATTGTTTTTTTGGGTTGGGTTTTAGGTTTGTTTTCCCTAGGTAAGGTTTCCATGTTCTTAGGTGAAATTTACTGGTGAAAGGTGAAATTAAAATTAGGTATTGGAATTAGGTATTAAGTAAGAAATTAGAAGAGACTATAGATGTTTTTTATAGTTTTTAGGGTAGGGTAGGGTTGGGTATTCTCCTATCGATAGTCACCTATAGTGACTATTGATGGTTTGCTTGACCATTGACAGTTGACAATTATGTGTAAAAATTATCATCTAACTGTCGACAGTCAGGGTGACCATTGGTGGTCAAGTCAAATGGTAAATGTGTTTTGATAAAAAGGTAGGTTAAATGTTTAATTTTGGATTTATTTAAATAGAAATGAATGTTACAAAGTTTGATTAATATGATATCAAGGTTATGGGAGGTGAAAATTGAAGGACACAATAATGGATAAGGTCAAGGTTAGAGTTCATAAAATGAGGTGTAATGGTCAAATAGGTTATTGGTTAAGGGTTAAGAGGTTAAGTTCATAGTAAAAATAGTATAGGATACTAAGTTTTTTTGTTATTATAGCATTTTTCAAGAATGAGGTTAGATTTATATGCACAATTAGGTGCCACGTATCTTTATAAAGGTCCACCAGGGGATGACCCCAATAGATTGGGACCATATAGAGGAGATCAAGATAGGATCTATGCAACACTACCATCACATGACATGCAATACATTGATGATTGTGTGTATCATCAAGAGATGAGATCTAGCCATGAACACCTTCCTAATACCCACTAGTGAGATGATATTACCAGAGGATGTCTATAAGATCACTCAGCTACCTCTATGGGGTGATCTGATATATCATATTGAAAGGGAGAAGTGAGATGATTTATTAGAGATGATATATAGATATGATCATGATCATGTTAGTTGGCATGCTGGGGGTTTTAGATATAGTATGTTATATCAAAGGGAGGTCAGTGAAATGAGACTTATGACTATGATGATGATGGTAGTGTCATGATTTTCCCTTCTTAACTTAAGCAGTGGGATGTTCCCATACTTGCTATTGGTGGTGGTGGTTGAGATGTTACTGGAGTAGATAGTGTTGAGATGGGTACTTATGCTTTTAGTGTAGATAGACACAGAGTTGTGGGGTTTTAGAGCTCATAACATGTATAACACCAGTTTTAGTCTTGTTCTACACTATTAGGCTTATGAGCACATCTAAGTGATGAGGCCAATGGGGCTATGATGGATGGGATATACTCATATAGATTTCCAAGTGGGTTTTATGAGGTAGAGATCTAACTTTTCTACTTTAGGAGTGGGTGGAGGGGCTCATGATGTAGATTGGGTTAGGGGTGTACTAGGTGCATTGATGATCAATGATGTTATTTGGAGACCATATGTTGGGTTACCAGAGTGGGTTAGCTATAGGAGGTAGACTCTATCATTATAAAGTTATAGGTGGTTCTTTGATAGATGAGATGGGGAGGTAGAGCTCATACCTTTTGATAGGGTTCAAAGATAGTTTAGCTTGGTTTAGGGGATCCTAAGCCCATTCTTGAGATATAGATAGGAGGATGTAAAGATCCTTTTACTAGACCCACAACCAATGCAGATATTGATTGATCATGAGGAGCTGCTAGTGAGGTCGGTGATTGATGATGTAGGCTTTTTTGATGGGTATCTTACATGATACTAGGCTCTATATGTGGTAGTAGAATTTGGTGGAGATGATGGTGGTAGGAGGTAGATGGATGTTAACCTAACTAGTAGAGGTTAGTGGGCATAGGTTTAGGGAGGTGCCCCATATACATAAGTAGGAGTAGTGCTAGCCACTATACAACCATAAATTATAACTTTACAAGGTTAGGTGGTAACCTTACAAGTCTAGTGGCTACAATCATAGGTGATAGGGACCAAGCTAAAGCTTCACTAGTCTTGGTTACATAGGAGAGATACTCCTTAAGATAGAGAAGAGGAGGAGCTGTGGTACCTACAAGACCATCAGGCACCATCCCCATGGCATAATACCTAGCCATATTAGAGGAGTTACACTATTATGAGGCTATAGTCCTAAGGCATTATTTTAATAAGCCATGATGGGGTGAGTATAGAGCTAGTTTGGTAGGTAGTGCCAACATGGTGACACTAGGCCAATGGGATATGTCTATCAGTAGATAAGCAGGCTCTTAAGAGGGATAGGCACTAGGACCTAGTGGTGCTCTAGGAGATAGTGGTGCCTCAGGGGCATAACCATGATATAGTTTAGATATATTATATGATTTTACATATAATTTTGATACCAGTTTGTGAGCTAATGCAGTGAGATGTACATTTTGAGAGAGATAGAGGCATGTATGTTTGTTGTATACATTATGATGTTAGACTCATTATATATATATATATATATATATATATGTATATATATATATATATATATATATATATATATATATATGTATATATATGACCCTTGTTTATCACTCATGGCCTATGGATTGCATTGATGTTAATTTTTATGATGTGATGTTTCTATTGATCATTAATAATGCTATACTGATTATGCTTTTGTTATGGATACAGATGTAGACTTACCTAGCTAGGCATGCAATGAGATGTATCTTGTTCTATTTATAATTATGCTTTATGACATGTATTTTTATGACATGCTTAAATTTTAATGAGTATATGCTTCATTATTTAGATTTAGACATACAATGAAAATGGTTACTTGCTTTATTGCTCATGGATGCTTGACTTTGACACATTGATGGATATGCTAATGATGTATGTTTTTTATGATATATGTTGATGCATGGTGTTTATGATTATGTTTATTATTATTTTTATAGAGGTAGAGCACATAAATTAAGTTAATTAACAACACTAGATATGAGAATAAAGGATATAATCAAGAGATAAATGTCTTAGTGACTATATCAACTAGTCATAATAGGGTAAGAAGAGGACATGATGCTTCTACATTGATAGGGACTAAAATAAAATTGAAGGTGGATTGACTTAAGGAACATAAGACCTTTTAATGGTTTGCATTAGCATTTGTTGGTTGGTTAAAAAGGTTTCTTGATCACATAATTGTCAAGTGAGCTTAGAATCCCTTACTTATAGTGTATAAAGGGGAGATGGATGAAGGATGGAACATTTTTGTGAGACTAGCATGCATCTTATTTAGGTTTTTGGAGAGTCAGTATAAATAAGTCTATATCATAAAAAGTGTAGAATGATCAACACAGGAAGTCTACTCATGAGAGATGATTGTGGATTTCAATATTATTTTGCTTATAAGAGCTAATTACAGTTTTAAAAAAAATTCATTTGATTTTTCTATTGCTTGAAAATGGATTTTTTGCTTATTTTTTTAGGAGGGTTCAAGAAGTTTATCGATGTGAGAAGCTTCCAAGAAATTACTTATTTTGACAAATTCCTGACTCAGCCATCCTTCGAAGGAGTGGTTTAAGGTTGTGTGCTTTGTTTAATGTTTTTGATATCTATCCTTCAAGGGAAAAGTCCATCTTACTTTGAGAAATTTCAAATGTGTTTTCAATAGATATCCTTCAAGGGAGTAATTTGTGAATGCTAGGAATGACCCATGATTACTATTGGTTTAGATTTAGATTTTTTTCTTTCTTTGATTTTATTTGACATAGATATGCTTATATAGGATTAAAGGGTTCACCTTTATGAAGGAAAAACTAAAAGCACAAGAAGGTTGATCATGTGTAAAGGGATTTAGGTGACAATGATCATGGTAATATGCCTTGTATAAGGGGTGGAAAGTACCATGAGAATCATGCCATGGGTAGAGCTATAGTACCCATTATTCAAGATTAGGATATGATTATGATAGGTAATCACATGATTTAGTTTTAATCGATTGCCCCTAAAATTAGGGAGATGAATGTGGTTTGTAAGCAAAGGATGAGCTTAATCTAGATAAAAGGTGAGTTTGATCCTCTTTAACAAAAGAAAATACACAGATACAAAGCATTGAGGGGCTTAGGTTCTGGGTTTCCTTTAAGAAAGGACAAATGATAATCTCCTAATCCATATTTATGGGTTACGATAAAAGGTCCAAGCCAATTGACAAAAAACTTTCCCTGGTTGCTTTTCTCCATATTGGTGACATGCTAATTTTCCTTTAGGATAAGGTCTTCGATGTTGAATTCTCACACTCTAAGGTGTTTTTTATAGGTACATTTGACACTCTCTTTATAAACATGAAGATGGATAAGGGAAACTAAGTGATGCTAATCAAGTAGCTCAAGTTGGGCTAAATGGTGTTGATGATAATCATCCTCAATAATTAGATCTTATAGAGATATGCAAAGAGATGGGATTTTAAATTTGAGAGGTAAGATAACCTCAATTATAAATAAGAGAGAATGGAGTAGCACCTATAGGGGCTTGGATACTAGTGAAATATACCCATAAAGTGAATGGGATGTGTAAATTCCAATCTTGACCAGATGCATTGACCATTTTAGTGAGCATGTTATTAAGAGTTTTGTTAGAGGCTTCTACTTATCTATTGGCTTTAGGGAGATAGGGCAATGAAAAAATAAACTTGTATCTAATGCATCACAAAGACCCTAGACTTACTTGTTTTAAAAAATTTACCATTGTCAGTGATAATTTGCAAGGAACACCAAAGTGGTAGATGATGTGATGGTTGATAAAGTCGATAATCCTTTTTGCCTTGGTTGATACTAGAGGAATAACCTCTACCCATTTGGTAAAATAATCAGTCTTAGTGATGATAGAATGGTATCACTTCAAATAATGGGGGTTAATCTCACCAATGAGGTCCAAACCCCATTATGAGAAGGGCCACAAATCAATAGAAACATAAAGACTATGGCTAGGTGCATGATGTAGATTGGCATGTTGTTGACACTTAACACACTTTTTCACATAATCAAAAAAAAATTGGTTAAGGGTAGGCTAGTAATAGACAAGGTGAAGGATGTGTTTAGTGACAATGAGTCCATTAAAGTGTCCCATGTAGATCCCATCATGTATTTCTTGGATAACATGAGAGGCTTCATGAATACATAGGCAATGGAAGAGGAGACCATCAAAGCCTTATTTATAAATAATTCCCCCCATAATGGTATAACATGAGTTACTCTAGATAAACACTCTTCAAACATTCCTAGAAAGACTAGAAGGAATGATGGCAAGGTTAAGATAGTCAAAGGTATGTTGATACCAAAGGTCAAGTTAGGTCTCTTATACATTGAAGATGGTGGGAGAATTTGGTTTGACATAGGAAGGCTAGGTAAGTATATGGATAACAACAAATAACATAGATTCAAAAGGTGTAGATGGGATCTGAGAGGCAATGGAAGTTATGGTATTGGAAAACTTGGTAGATCATGGGGTTGAATAGATGTGGTCGTGTTCAAATGATGTTAAGAGTTCATCAACTAGTTTTTTGTACTATTGTAAAACATCATTCTTACACTAGTAAGAGCCATTAATTTGATTAACCATGATTTTGGAGTCACCAAAGATGTTTATTGTTTTGAATCCTAAGGCTAAAGTGGTTTGAAGGCCTATCACTAGGGCTTCATACTAAACCATATTGTTGGTACATTTAAAGTCAAACTTGAAGGATAAAGGAATAAGTTCACCATCAAGGAGAATAAGGATGATTCTAGTTCCCCTACCTCATTGACACTTTGATCTCTTAAATAACATGGTGACCTAATAGGTGAAGTATTCCTAAGATAGGCCTGTGATGGACTCATCAAGAAAATTAAGAGGAGGAGGTTGGTTGTCTACTAATGGTGCTTCAACCAATTGGTTGGCAATGACTTTTCCTTTAATTAAATTTATTGAAGAAACTCAAGGTCAAACTTAGCTAAAATCAAGAGCCACTTAGCCATACTTTGGTTTTGATATTTCTTAGAGTTCATATAATTGAGTGGGTTAGTATTGGTTATGACATAGGTTTTATGGTTAAGGAGGTAGTGGTGAAGTTTGGTAGCCATGAAGACTAAGGCTAAGAAAATTTTCTTAGTATGGGTGTACTAAGTCTTGTACTCTACAAGCATGTGTCTGATGTAGTAGATGGCTTGCTCTCTATGTTACTCATTATAATGAGAAATCATTTCCCCTAAGGAGTGGTCAGTGGAAAATATATAAATGTAGAAAGGTTGGTCATCCTTGGGAGGTGTAAGGATAAGTGGAGATAAAAGGTAATTTTTAAGTGAATCAAAGGCCTTTTGATAGTCATTATTCCACTTAAAATATGCATCCTTATTTATAAGGTGGTGGAAGGGTTGGCATCACTCTAAGAGCTGGGAGATAAAGTGATATATGGATTAGAGCTTTCCATACAAATTATGAAGTTGATTGAGGTTGATTAGAGGAAGCATGTTGAGGATGGATTTTATTTTAGAAGGATAAAAATTGATCCCCTAAATGGAAATGATAAAGCCAAGGATATTTCCTGACAAGACCCAAAAAATGCACTTCTTGGGGTTAAGGCAGACATGTTAATGGATGAGGTGCTCAAAGATAATCTTGAGAATAACCAGATGGTCTTTTCGATACTTGGATTTCCTAAGAAGGTCATCTACATAGTCTTTGAAAATATTATGGATAGGGTCATGAAATATGTAAGTCATGACACGTTGGTAGGTTGCACCAATGTTCTTTAGTTTAAAAGGTATGAATCTATAGCACAAGGTTACCCATAGGGTGATAAAGGTAGTTTTGTGTTGATCTTTAGGGGAAATTAGGATCTGATTATAACTCAAGAGTCCATCTATGAGAGATAACATCTCATAGTCGGTTGTAAGATCAACTAGTTGGTCGATGCTTGGTAGAGGAAAGTTATCCTTGGGGAAAGCACAATTGAGGACACAAATGAATAATCAACCTATGGCTTTGGTTATAGGTAAGACATTTAAAACCCATTAGGGTAGTCAATGGGTTAAATACAATTGATAGATATGAGGTGTTGAAGCTCTTTGACAAGAAGGGCTATGTGAGGGTGCATTCATCAAAGTTTATGTTTGATGGACTTGGTATCATGATTGGTGACTAGGTTATGGGTGGTAATGGTAGGGTAAATTATTGGAATGTTTTTATAAGACCAATAAAATGATATACTTAGGTCTTGGAGGAAGGAGGGGAAGTCTTAAAGTTCCTCAGCATTTAGTGATTAACCAATTTTGACAATACAGGGGTTGTCTAGAGTGCCCAAGTTGATATTCATGGTAGTTTCATTCAACATGGTAAAAGTCATGGGAGGAAAGGATTTGTGGATGGAATAATCTAGGGAACTAAGGTAGGTGAGAATATAATCATAATCCTAGTACTAAATTATATTAATGGTAGGAAGGTCATCTCCTATCATCTCATGATGGGTCAAAGGGATGGTTACAATTGCCCCTTATTTTTGATAAGTCAAGGTTTTGAGGCTGATCATGTTGAAAAAAAACTTTTAGGTGGGATGATGCCATCATCCTCACACCCAAGTAGAGAAAGGGTTGGCAAGAAGGGATGTCTTCTTCAATACTCGTGATGGTAGGTGGTTTGGGTTTCTTCTTATTAGGTAGAATGAAACCAAGGTCATGATTCTCATGAGGCTTTCTGGTCTTAATGGAAATCAATTCATGTGGTCCATGCTCATATCATCCAAGGCTAAATACCTTCCAATAAAACCTATATAGGCATGTCTTGGAAAAACTCAACTTTTCTAGATAGGAGAAGTTAGAGGTGAATGGTTGAGGTGAAGAGGAAATGGTAGAATTACCAAGTGATTTGTTGAGTCCCCCATAGATGAAATGGGTTTGATTTTATGAAGGTTCAAATGGAATAATTGATCTAATATTGGTGTCATATTTAGGTTGGTGGTCAAGTTTTCCATACTCTTGGGGAGTAGGGAAAGCATGAAGGGTGAGGAGGTAATATTCCCCTAGTGAAAGATGTTGGAATGTGGATTCTAAGTAGTCTGAGGTGGGGATCTGATTAGAGGGGATGAATGACCTAGTTAATGCCTCATTGGTATAATAAGGTATGAATCCCTCTTTCATGGTTGAGGTCTTATCTTTGGATAAGGAGGGTATGCTAGATGAAGGTAGGAGGACATCGTTGGGTTGGTAAATCATGTTGCATGATGAAAAAGGGCTTGGGTTATCTTGTATAGTGATAAATTGACCTTTGTGCTCAAATTAAATACAATGATGAAGGGTAGAGGGGACACAACCCATGAAGAAGATCCAAGGTCATCCTAGCAAAACATTGTATTGGAATTTGCCTTCCCTTACATAGAAAAGTTTAGGGAGTGTGCAAGGTTCTAAATGGATATGAAGGATAATAATTCCTAGGGTATTGGCCATGGTGTCATTAAAGGATAGGAGGATGGCTGATATTTCAAATATGAAATTTTTTGGTAGGTTGAGTTGGTCATAGCCATGGGAAGAGATGATATTAATAATAGATCCCCCATTAATCATGACCCATTTGATGTAGGTTTGGTTAATGTAAGCAGTAATAAAGAGAGGGGGATCTAGGTCATCAAGATGGATAGAAGGTATTTTTAAATCTTTGAAGGTGATAAGGTTGGAAATTTGGAGAGCACAAATAAAGGATACTAGAGGTTAAGGGTCTTCAAGTTGGACCTATAATGATTGTAATGTCTCTATCATTACTTGGCAATGATGATGTAAATTAGAGATCAACTCATATAGGCTCATCCTGACTAGGGTCTAGTGAAGTTGTTTCAACACCACTCTCCTTATTAATTCAGAGGGGTTGGATTGGGAGGTGCCCAAGATAGATACCTTAGGTTTGGTTAAAGGTAAATGTGTTTTAATTTGACTTGGTTTGGAGGTAGAATATGGTTATGTCCATGGGATGGACACTTTGACCTTCCCCTTATCCTTTTATTAAACATGTGATTGTGTGACCACATGGATAGTATGGATAGAGGGAAGAGTTAGGGTAGGAGATTAGTTTGGTTCCCCATCACTCTAAGGTGAGAGTGGGGGAGTATGTAGGCATTGGGTAGTGT
This sequence comes from Torreya grandis, assembly GCA_037957365.1. Lineage (NCBI taxonomy): Eukaryota > Viridiplantae > Streptophyta > Pinopsida > Cupressales > Taxaceae > Torreya > Torreya grandis. Next base: position 1,381,647 of record JARHVA010001760.1, read on the forward strand.
TTGTTGGTTGTTAGATTGGTAATGGGCTTATGGGAGGTTCATTTTTTAATATATCATCCTCATCATAGATCTGATGGATAATGGTTTGGAGAGCTTTGCAATTATTCATGTCATGCCCTAGTGTCGTATGATAGGATCACACTTGGTGGTTGTTATAATAGACTAGTTTTAGACCAAGAGGGTCAAATGATCTAAGGGAGGTAAGGTCAAGCAATAATCTTGTAATAAGCTTTGGAAAATAGTTGAATAGGATTTAGCTAAAGGTGGAAAGGGTTTAGAGGTTTTGGTCTTGGTTGGTGAGATGGAATTATTTTTAAAAATGGGATTGGTGGTAAGATGTTTGGGTAAGGTAGTGTTCTTAGTTGATGGTTTTGGTTTTGGTAAGGTGGAGGTTGATAAATTAGAGGTAAAAGGTTTTAAGGTAGGTAGTTTGGCGATTGATGGATTAGTGAAGATAGGTGTGTCTAAAAGCAAGTGTTCTGGTGTAGCCAATAATGATAGTTGGGTTTTGGTTGAGACAATCAACTTCCTAATCAAATTGGAGGGATGACACCCAAAGATAGAGGGCAAGGTTGAGGGAGGTAGGAGTTTAGCCCTCTGGCCTTTTGGTGGCTTTACTTCCTTGGCTAATTTGGTTTTGTGTTTGGTTGTTGGGTTTCATGAGGTAAGCACCACTTTCATAGATGGGTGATTAAGGATATGTGTAGGGAAGGTGCCAAGTTTTTGGGTTGGTTTGGTTGTTTTAGTTGGAGAAGGTGATTTGGTTATTTGGGGTTTGAATGCATTGGATGGTTAAGAAATTGTTAGGTTTTTAGAGGTTTTTATCAATTTGGTTGGTAAGATAGGGTTTTGGATAATAGGAGTGGTGGGTTGGTCTACTAAAAGTGTGGTTGGAGGTTCATACTTGGTGATGTAAGGTATCCCTAATTACTACCAAAATGTGGGTCGATCTATGTCAGGGTTGGAGACAAATTCCAATTTGTGTGCTAATCTAGAGAATGGTTTATAGACTAGTTTTGTTCCTTGGATAGTGGACTTGAAAGATAAGCCCATAGGTAGAGAAAGGGGAATGGTGACCTTATCCTTTTCCTCAATAAAATGATGCAAGGTTTGGATGGGTGACTCCTCTATGAGAGGTTCAAACATGGCAGATTCCTCTTTGGGAATGATCTCCAAAGGGGTAGTAAATTTATCAATGGTTGAGGGAGAAGGTAAAATGGGTGTCTATTCTAGTATGTCAATTAAATGAGGGATTGATGGCTCCACTGCCTCAATAAGTGGAGGAGGAAAAATAGGTGTTTCCTTAGTTTGGGTCTCCAATGGGAGAAAAGGTAACTCCACTACCTCAATAAGTGGAGGGGAGAAAAAGGTAGATTTGGTTGTAGGTTCTTCAGTAATGAGCATGTTAAGAACCGTATTGATAGTGTGGGAATCATGAGAACACTCAACCTTATTGCTCTCATTTTTGGTAGGTACATGATTGGGAAAAGGTTGCCTGAAAATGTCAAGGGATTGGTTTTGAGGTACATTGGGGTTATCCAACACAAGCTCTCTTTTATCAATGAGGGATTAGACAACACTTTTGAAGGTATTACACATCCTAATGTTATGCCCTACTACTCAATAAAAGAACATAGATCATTCTCATTGTACCAACTAGGTATAAGATGGGAAGAATCAAATTAATGAGGAATATTGATAGGAAGAAGTTGTATCATATTATCCTTCAAAAAATTTTCTAGGATTGAAGCGTAATATTCCTCAAGTGGAGTGAATTACTTCTAATTGTTTCAGTTTTGGTTCCTCATGTTTTGCTTTGAGGAGCTAGAGGAATTTGGTTAGTTGATAGATGGTGGAGGATTGGTTTTAAGGATAACCATATTTATAGTTTCCTTACTTCTAGCATTGGTATTGGTTTGGTTTCTTGGTTTATAGGAAGATGTCTCATTGGTTTTGTAGGTAGAGTTTTTATTTTTCAACTTTAACTTTCCTTCATTGATGAATTTATTTTCTAGCTTACACACCATGGTAAAATACGCCTCAAAAGTTATAAAGCTTTGGACATGTAGTGTAGAAGAGATGTGCTTGGAACATGCTCAAGAAAAAATTTCTATCATTTTAGGTTGGGGTAAGGAGAAGGAAATTTGATTGATTAGGCTCCTCCAATGAGCTACAAAATTAGTAATAGATTCATCATAAAATTGTCAGATAGAGTAAAGTTTAGTGATGGAAACCTTCTTGGAGATATTTATCAAAAAGTGATCTAAGAAAGTTTAGGTTAGCTAGGTGAAGGAGAATAAATTACTTGGTTATGGTACTGTACCAATATAATGGTGGACTAGAGAAGGACATGGGGAAGGTACAAATAAGGAGGGCATCATCATAGGCAATCAAATAATATGCATGCCTAAATTCCCTAAGGTGATTTTAAGATCCTCCTTACTGTAAAACTTAGAGAACTTAGGAAGTTCCCACTGAGTATGATATGGTCTAATAGGGATAGATGGGTGGATGGGATCATTGCATATATATTCATATGATAAGATGTTGTGATCTTCAAAAATGGATGACTCTAAGGTAGTCATTTTATTCATGAGCATCTTCATTAGATCTACTTACGGTTGTGTACCTGAAGAGTTGTAAAGTGCATACTATTTTGGTTTTTAGGTGACATAATGATAGCTGGTAGGGGGATGAGGAGCTACCACATATTGGTACATGGACATCGATGGTTGGGTGGAAGTTATGTAGGGGTAGGTAGATGTAGGTGGTTGGGTAGTAGGTAGATGTACATGCCCTTGTGGGTTAGGGAGGAGGTTTGGTGTAATGGGAATTTATTAGGTAGAAGAAGTGGTTAGGTTGGTGATCAAAGGAAGGGTAGTGAATTTTGTGCTGATGGGTGGTAAGGTAGAAGGTATAGGCACCACAATATTTTGAAGGGGGGTAGTGGTTAGTAGATTAGGGATAGATAATAAAAGGTTGGTAATGCTAGTGGTAGGTACTCCCATGGTGAGGGGAGTATAGGTGGCTAATGGTTGGGTTAATCCTAAGGTTAAAGAGTTATTAGTGGGGGTGGAAGGTATAAGGGTGTTTGTAGCTTGGGAATGTTGGTTTTCCATAGTAGTATCAAAGGGATTATTGGTAGATGAAGAATATTGGGTAGTTAATGGTTGGGTGGTGACTGTGCAAATGGAAGTGTTTACCATAAGGTGAGAAGGAATGACATAAGGTGGGTCCACAAGTAGAACTGAAGTAGGGGCATGATGAAGCATAGTGTTAATATAATGTTGAAGGGCCATATGATTGTTATCTAAAAAGGTGGCAACGCCTGTATCTTCTTGCAAAACTTATTGAGGGAAAGAAGGACTTCCTAAAGGATGAGGAGAGTTTTTTGGTTTAGAAACATACTCCATGGATGAGGAGGTAGAAGAGGTTGACTGATTTGGTAATGGGTTTTATTCTTCTAGATTATTTCACTATTGGCAAGTTAGAACCGTCCAAGGTAAGGGAGAGAGAATACATAAAAAATCTCACCACTCAAACAAGGAGAAGACAAGAAATGAGAAAAGAAATCAATCACACACTAGAAAGTATGTTAAGTCCTAAATTTATTTTTAGTCTCTCTTTTGGCTTATGCCTTAAGCTTTTAAGAAATTATGTGAATGAAATTGGCTTGTAGAGTAGGTACTATAAAAGAAGTCTATGGTTGGGTTTAGGGCATTCAGGCTCTCAAAAAGAATCTGTATTAGAAATCAATATATGGCTTGGTATTGGGGCCTACCCACTCACTTCACACACCATAGAGATAAGGGTGTTAGGTGCTTAGCCAATATATATTGATTTCTAGAATTTATACTCAACTAGAAAGATGAGTTGGTTATCCCTTTGGTAATGACCTCCAAGTAGGATTGCTGAGAAAGGGTAAGGTGACTGCTAGGTGATGAAATACTAATCGAGCTTTGTCTCAAGTTTATTTGATGTTTTATTGATATATGGGCTTTGGTTTAGTCTATGTAATAAAATTGATGCTATGATAGGATTAATTTTCTTTAATTTAAACTATGTGAGATAAACTTGCAAGAAATAAATGTATGCAGTCAATTTTAAGCCCAAAAGAAACTTTGATATTGTTTATGAGCACAAAATAGAGAGAAGAGCATATAAATGCAAATAAGAGAAACCCAAATAGAGACTCAAGGGTCCCATCAGGTGTACCAAAATGTTTTAGTGAATTTTAACTTATATTTTGAGAAAGGAAGAAGAAGAAACTAAATACAGGTATGGTTGAAAAAATTGTTTGATTGTGCACACATTGAATCAAATGATTATGAAGAACTCCTCTTTGGATTTGGAGGATAACCTAAAAATAAGACAATACTAAAGCAAATCGTTGGTTAGATAGATAGCTGGGTAGATTGCCTACGACTAGTTAGATCCTAGAAGTAGGAGCTTCCTCAGGGGATATCAATCCACACATTTTAAACAATTAAGTTTATAAAACAAAATATAAAGTAATTCCATCAATAATCAAAATCTATTGAAATTGACCACAAGAAATGCTTGATAAATAAATATGATAAAAATGACTAATATAGAAATAAACAAGTCAATATTAATGCTATATGAATCAAGTGTGATTTAAAAAATAGGATAGGTGTCTATGAACAGGAAGGGACACAAAAAGTTTGGTTTGGTTGAGGGCAAGATGGTGAAAATAACTTGATATTATTTTATACCATAATGATCATCAATAGTTGATGTGATCATCAGTGATAAGGTGACCATCGACAGTTCAGGCAACCATTGGTGATTGGATAGACCATCAACGATCAAGGTGACCATCAATGGTTATTATTTATTATCTTAGGTTGATAAAAATTCTGATTGATGGGATAAAAAAAGGCAATTCTGGGAGGTTGGCTTGTACTGGGCTGATTATAATATACAAATAAAGTAATTGAATATTGGAAAATAAATACTTATTTTATAGAGGGTTGGTCAGATGAATGGTTGAGGTGGTTAGCTCATTAATAGAGTCTAACATTATTTCAATAGAGTAACAGTACTTAGATATCATCTAAGGGGTAGTGGAAAATTGGCTCTTTATCATAATGGATAAATCACTAGATTGCTAAAAGGACACCTACAAAAGAAGTTCAAGTTGCAAAATCTCTTGATATTTTTGGATCTATTTTACCCCCTACTCCTCTCTTTTTATAGGAAAGGAAAGAGAGGTGAAATAGGATGTTCAATGGGATTTCTTATTATAAATCACATATACAATGGTTTACATGTAGATTTAGATGAGTTATTTTTAGAAAATCAAGGTGAAGTTGATGTGGGTGTTTAGTTGGTTAAGCAGTACAACCCTAACCATTAGTGGTCGAGGTTACCATCGATAGTCATATTGACTAATGATGATCGAGGGCCAAGTTAAAAAGGTGGTTAAAGGGTAGGCTTAGTCAATTGGTAAAACTGACCATGGTTAGGCTTGGTTAGGGGTTAAAGGGTCAAATTGGTCCCACAGGGGTCCTAAGGTAGTCTAGGGGTATTTCAACATTAAAAACTATGATGTTAAAATTTATGGTATCTACAAGATGAATAAAGACATGTGGTTTAATAATGATATCTTTGTAAATAAGCTCATATAATATGGGCTCAAAAAATACTAGATATGGTATGGGATGGTAACTATGATCCATCTAGTCATAATTGTACAACCTTGTTGGGATAATGAGCTAATAGTTTTGGAAGGGCCTAGAATGGTAATCCTTGGGTGTTATAGAACTTAGTTGATATTTTAGTTTAAAGGAATAGGTCCTATAATTCTAATCATTAGGTGATGTGGATCTTGGTTACTAATGCAAGTCAAATGAGGAGGGTTAGGAATTGTAATTCTTGGGTGCTATATAGATTCATTAATAACATAAGTGAAAGTAGGATGGCTTGAAATGGCAATGAATGGGCATTATGGAGCTTGGTTTCTAATGTAGGCCAAAGGAGGATGGCCTAGAATGGTAATCCTTAGGTGTTGTATATCTTCGTTGCTAACATAGGGTAAAGGAAGAAGGCTTAGAATGGTAATCCTTGGGTTTTGTAGAGGTTGCTTACAAATATAGGGCAAAGGATGGTTCCCATCATAGGTATGGGATCAAGTAGCATTATCATTAAAAGGGAAAACTTGGTACTTTAATTGACCCAAATAAAGGATATCTTGACATATGATAATCGACATGGTCGATTAGGAAATTAGCCTAAAGAGGATGGTCTTAGCCAATGAAAATGGTCTTGAAATTTGTTTTGGTTATGAAATGAAATTGGTTTAGGTCTAAGTCATATTTTACTTGATTGGCATGGTCTAAAAGGGGTCAAAAATGACACTGATTGGATTAGAATGTGGGTTCAAAAACAAACCTTGATTTGGCATGATGGTATAAATTGGTTGAAATACTTGATGTTTGGAAAAGGTCTACCTTTGAGCATATTTAATTTGGATATTGAAATAATTCTATTCTTAGCAAAGTGAAATTAGTCTTGGAAACAAACATGGGATATGAATTTGAAAATAAAATCAATCAATGCTTGAGAAATAATTATTGACACAAACAATCTTGGGATGGGAATTTGAAAATAAACTCAATTGAGGCATGCAAAATAAGTTTTGACACAAACAAACTTGGGCTAGGCATTTGAAAAAAAATCTTAAGTCTAAAAATTCTTATTTGAAACAAATGACACACTTGGTCTCAAGGCAAAGGTTTTTTAAAAATCAAACTAAATATCCATCTGAGTTACATAATCTAAAGATAGAAATATGAACCACTCAATCCCAAGTTATAGACAAGACTCAAGCGTAAACCAATTATTTTAGATTTAAACTTTGAAATTTATATTTCAAATGAGATTTTGAAAGACTTGGATTTTTGAATAAATAATGGCCTAGGATCAAATGGGTAACATAACAACACCATTGAAATAAATGTAAATAAATAATTTTAACTTAGTTTCAAATAAGGCAAGTGTTTTTAGAATAAAATGGGTAGTGTAACAACACTTCTTCAAACAAGAGGTATAAACAAAGTTTTTTGGAAAAAACTCCAAGGTAAATGTTTGAAACAAAATTGGTAGAATAACAATTCCCCATTAAAAAAGTGGCACACAAATGGTTTTGGAATAAAATCCAAAGAAAATGTTTGAAATGAATAGGGAAGCATAACAACACCCTGCTAAACAAGTGATCAAAAAAGTTTTTGGACTAAAATCCAAGGAATTTTTTTGAAATTAAATAAGAAGTGTAATAATTCCATATTAAAAATTGATAAACAAAGGTTTTGGAATAAAATTCTAAGTCAAAATTGTGAAACTAAATGGGAAAAGTAACACCTCTTAGGTCAAAGTGGTGTGAAAACACATGATGTTTTTGGACTTGCTTCAACTTGAAAAATAAATGATCAATTTTAGTATCAAACATACATGTAAATAAAATAAAATAAAAATAGCATTAAGGGCTCATCCTATCCCTAAAACTGACAAGGTGTGCATAAATTCTACCAAAGTTTCCAATGATATATTAATGCTCGAAAGAAATTAAGCATTAATCCAAAAAATTAAATAATAGGTGAAGGTAGAGTTTTTTAATCCCCCTTCTATCTCTTAAGTATTGGTACATATAACGAACTTAGAGTGAGGAACACTTGGAATTTGGCAAGACATATAATGGAAAATGGGGTTGACTAAAATATGTAAGTTTTGAAACACACTAAAGGGTCTCAAGTGTGGCTAACACAAGGACACATCATACCAATTAGGTTTTGTTGATGTTTAATTTTGAAACTAAACACCAAAGTCATGAGAAGTTTCAAATATGTGGGACTTGAACCTCAAAACAACCTACAAATTTTAAAGAATCTGGATCTTCTCTTGGGGTTTGGTGTAAAGGGGAAGAAAAAAACACAAAAGAAGTATCTAAACTACTAAGGTGATACACCAAGGTTAGATTCCTTTACTGGCAGAGGACAATGAAGAGTAATAAAAAACTTTATTAAATATAATTAAAGAGTGCAAAGCATGATCAATAATTCTAGTAACAACTTATAGACTAACTAAAGGATCCTATGAGAAACAAGTTACTTAGATCAGTTTCTAGCATAACAACACTATATTAGTTTCAACAATTTTTATTAAAAAGATTAAAGAGTATGCAACATGATTAATAATCTCAATATTTATGTGAAATTAACAAAATATGTATAATAGAAAATGAGAATCAATGCTAAAAAGATGACTATATTTCACAAAACATCACTCTCTCTTCATATATGAATAAAGTACACAAGGTAGAATGTATAGAATATAATCTTCAATTTCCAAAGAGAAGCAACTGCTAAGGTAGTCATGCTTTCAAAACTAGATCCTAAAACTCTATATTAGTCTAGCTACTAAAAATGTATATTTGTCCTCCTTAAAACTACCCTTTGATCCACTAATTATAACCCAAATAAAACCATCAAGATCGTAACCATTTTCTTGGGGTCTAACTGTTTCTCCATAAAATATAGATCTAAAAAGTGCAAGCCATTGGAGCCAAATAACTTGAGGCTTAATTCTGCTATTTATTATTAACTATCCATCAAATTCCATTTTAGATGTTGATCTGTATCAATTTAATCATGTAGCCTCCAAACATGGACATGTGGGGGCTTCCATAGACTTTTAAAAATGCAGAGACTCTTTTTTGTTCCTTTTTTGGCCTTTATTGCTAACAATTTTTGGAGGTTCAACACCTTTAGATCAAAGATCCCAATCTAAGCTATTGATCCCCTTCATTCCATCCATGGGCTACACATATAAACCCTTCACAATTTGAGAAGTCTATGATATTTGATTTGGCTTTAAGGAGCATGGTGGTGACACGTGTATATGTGCATCTTATCTTACTACCTTACAATTCAAAGCAAAAGGGCATTTACCCATGTGTTAGTCTCATGCTAAATGGAGGCTTGTTAAGAATCTTTTTCATTTTTATGGAGCATTAAGGTGACAAGTGGATTTGATCCACATGCTTTGAGCCTCAAATTTTTTTTCCAAGCTTCACCAAAAGTAGATCCCATAAGGCTTAGCACTTACCATTTGATCACTATTGGGACATTTATTTTGATAAAAGGAATGTCATTGCACCATGAATCCATCATGTGCAAAATGAAGGCTCCTTTTCATTATTTTGAGCAAAAGTTGTGTCAAAATAACACATGGAAACCCATCACATGTTTCTTCTATACTTAGGCTTTTTGGCCTCAAAAATTTTAGGATGCTATTGGCTCATAACCAAAAAGAAATATGAGAGTCTCAAGAAAAACAAAACCATGTAGAAAATAATTCTATAGTTCTAGCGACTCACTAGGGGATCCATGCCTGTATGGAAGAATCCTCAACCTTGATCGACCAAAAAAAAACCTAAAATTGTGATTCTCATCACTATTCCCTTAGAGATTTTATAGTTACATCTGGAACCTAGCCCATTCTACCTCTATCAAGTACTCTCACTTCTGTAGAGCTTGAAAATCTCTATCTAGCTTGATGATCTCCTTATGAGAAAAGGATTAGAGACCTTGCACCATGAAATGTAATTGGTACTCTAGTTTGGTCATCAGAGCCAAAACTGACTCCACCTCATTGACATCTAAATATTCATGATTATTTTGTTTCTTAACTAGTAGATTTTGTATCTGGTCTTCCATTAGGATAGTGGTGTCATCAGGGAAAGGGAAAGGGAGTCCTGACTAAACCAAACCTTCAATTTGTGCTTTCATGCCTTTTACCCCTTCCTTTAAGAGATTCAATAGATTCTTACATTTCAAAGCGACCTTATTACAACTCAAAATCTCACTAACCTTCCCTATGACTGTCTTTCTATCAATGACTCCAGCTACCTTAAGGTTCTCCTCTATTACATCATATAATTTTTGAATCAACACCTACGATTAAAGAACCATAGCTAAGACTGACAATAAAAATCTTCTTGATGGAAGAATCTACCCTTAAGCATAATTTTTGTGTATCAAATATGAATTTGAGTGTGGGTCTAAGCTAGCTAAAATTAGTAAAAATTCTTTAATAGTAAGAAACATAGAGCCCCCTCACCATTTTGACAATACCTATTACCTTACGTTGTTGGGCTAACTCTTGGGCCATCTGGGTGACCTTATGCTCTACTACCTTGCACCTAACCTGTAAGTTTGTCTTTTATTTCTCTATAACACTTAGATTCTATTGAAGATGTGATGCCTCTACTACCTTGTCACTACTCTATTTCTCCAAGAGCTTCTTCTCTTGCTCCAAAATGTTGGTAGATGCCTTGACTGAATCAAGCTCCTTTTGGAGCATGAATGTTTTTTATTTTTAAGTCCTCAAGACTTCCTTGGACATCTCTCCTTTAAAATTGACAATGAGTTGGGTAATTTCTTTGTCTTTAGCCTTAATATCTAGGATTAGATGACTTATTATGTTTTAAGCTTGAGCTAATCCTGATTTTACCTTCTGGAGCTGATTAGAGGTTTTCAAATAATCTATGGTAACCACAACAATAGTCTCACTCATTATCTCTACTTTGTCTTGCAGCTGAAACTGGGTCATGTCCATTACTACCACGCTCATCATATAATATTCATGCCACATTTTCATGAGTGGCTTAATCACATTAGGAACCTTGTGAGTGATGGTGAGGGAACACTACTTTTGGTCATAAAAAGATAATATTTGCTTAGTGGCCACAGACTTCATCTCCTTGAGTTTCTACTTTTCCTTTCTTGCTTCTCTTGGCTTCCTTACAAAGTTAGAATGAGCATGGAATTATAGAGGATAAGACACAATACCACCTATAAAAGGAGACCCATGGGGTAAACCATAAGGTACACTAATATATTATTGGGGTTGATCTTGCGAGGGAGATGGGCTTGTCAAGACTCTAAGAGAAAAGGTTGGTAAACTCAACTATTGGGAGGCTAGAGTGAAGGGAGTGTTAGGTGTCATTAATGATTGAGTAGGTATATCTAAGAAGGCCAAGGGTGCCAAGCCATGTGATGGGGATGGCATTAACAGAGCCTAGGTTGAAGGTGAAATTGGAGATGAGGCAATTTGTGTCTCTTTTTCTTTGTCTCCTTTAAATGTTACTCTTTGCTTCTTCTTCTTAGGGCTCTTTAAGGCATCTTCTTATGTGGTTGGGGATATCACTAGCTAAGATAAGTCTGATACTTCTTGTTTATAAGATGTTGTTTGAGTAGGATTTGAAGGGGTTACCATTTCAGGGGCTTATATGAGTGATTAGGTCATCTTTTGCTTCTCCACTTCACTAAGTGGAAGTGGCCAAGCCAAAGTAGAGCATGCCACCGTAGATGTTTCTACCTAATGAGGCTCTATTTGGGGCTCTAGAATATCACTAAGATCTGGACTAGAAGCTAGAGATGCATGAGATTCATCCCAGAGGGTCTCTCATTTGGTATCTAATGGTATAACCTCAAAATTTTAGGATAGCTCATCGATCTCTTTCCTATACCTCTAGTAGGTAGCTTATTTCTCTTGAATCTAGTCCATCCTAACTAAATCCTATATAAAACCCTTAGTCATGGCCTTTGAAGGGTCAAAAATATGAGTGGGTTGATAAAAAGACTCCCATGAGGTAGCTAGGAAGTCTTGTAGCTCTACATACAATTCAGGTGTATCTCTCCTCGGGGACCTTTTGTCTTCAAAAAAATTTATATTCTCATGCTTGAAAGGAGTATGGACCTTGCTCTTGGCAAGCCAAGAGGTCATGAAGCCATCTGGGTCATATTTCCATAAATCTTAAATTAAAACTAACCCATAAGTGGCTAGCTTTCTATGAAGGACAAATTTTGCTTGCCTCTTTATGACAATAATTCCACATTTGGACAATAGGATGTCATGGAAGGCCTTCTTCTTCCTTCCCACTCCAAACTCATAGTCAAGAAATACCAACTAATGAACCACTTCTAAGCCTACTACCCTACTGGTTAAAACTCTGGGAAGCATAAAAGGCTCCTCCCCAAAACCATGGACATTGATGAAAGAATGATGGGCCTCAAAAAAGTAATCACAGGGGTGATGGGGATCAGACAAGATGGCCCTAATCGAGTCATTCATTCTTCTATTTATCCCTTCTGGATCTAACTCCCCCATTAGGGGTGCCACAAATTGTTTAGAAAACTCATAGGTGTTTGATGTTTTTGACAATAAGTGAGTCCATATAGACATGGGGATAACCTTGTAAGGATCAACTACTTCTAAGTCCCATAGAGTCAAATTCATATGATGCTATAAAAATTGGGTATTTTGATATAGAATGAGGTGGAATAGATATCAAGAATACCTAAAGGTGGGATGAATGCTAAAATTATCTAGCTACTGACTCATGGTGTAAGCAATGTGTTCTACAAAATTGAACCTATATACTTGTGTCTTAGAAATGGTCCTCAGATAAAAAATGGCTGCTAGTTTCTAGACATGTACCATTGAGTCACTATCCTCACCAAAAATGAAGGTGAGCATCAAACATATGTCCTAGGAGTTTGGGGAAAACTTGCCCTTCTCAAAGGGTGGGGATGGAGTTTGAGTAGTATCTTCTAGTAGATGGAGCTCCTTATTTATGAATAATTACTTTTGGTGAACCTAGTACCAAACATGCCTCAACTTTGCTATGTCATAGAAGCTGGTAGAAGGATCATGCTGTAGACCTAACATGTTGTGGATTGTTTGGGGAGTGATCACTACCTTGATCATTCCTTGTTGAAAAGTTGATCTTGTCAGGTCAAAAAGCCATGAGCACAAGGTGCTAAAATCTTTGATATCCCAGTTTAAAATTTAAAATTAACATTAAAGACAAGCCAAGGGATAATAGAGAGTCCTTAATGCTAACATGTGCAAAGAAAATCAAAAGAGGAGAGGTGGGTGAACAACCTCAAAATAAGAAAATAGAAAGGAAACTAGCCTAACTATGATACATTGGTCACTTGATTCTTACATGAAGAGTTTAAGGAAAATCCAATTAACAAGAATATCTAGAGATTATCCCTCCTAAGTATCTAATTTGTAAGCATTGCACTACTTACAAGAAATTATCTTGAAGGGGTCAGTCCAAAAAGAGTCAAACTTATCATGATTTCAAGGTTTAGCCACTCTTGCATCCCATTTTAAGACCCAGGTTCCAATTTTAAAATCAGGGTCTGAAGTTCTTTGGTCAAACCAATGTTTGACAGTTGCTTGCTGACTTATCATCAACTCATGTGCTAATTATTTTTTCTCTTAGAGCTCTAACAAATTTGCTAGTCTAACTTGCATTGGACCATTTTATTCCACTTCTATTTGATTTATCAGCTGTAAGGCTATAACTTCAATAAAAATAGGCATCACTACCATTTTTATATACCAACTCATATGGAGAGGCCTTTATCACCTGCTTAGGTGTTATATGATCTACCCATAAATCCTTTTTGATGTGTTCATATTTTGTGTTCATTTCCCATTCTCTTTATGAGTTTAATCAGGTTCTTGTTAGTTAACTCTACCAAAACATTCCCTTACAGATAATAATTTGATGAAATCTTTAGGTAAATACCATTTTATATCATGAAATTAGACACTTTAGACCCTAACAATGCCTTTGCATTATCAGATATAATAGTGTGAAGAGGTCTAAACCTAGTAATAATTTCTTTCAGGAGATCTAAAATCATGTTCTCCATTTCTTCTTTTAAGGATACTAATTTTTTCCACTTTGTGAAATAGTCTATTGCAGTAAGGATCTACTTGTGTCTCACACTCTAAGTTAGATTAATCATCTCAATAAAATACAAACCCCATTTCATAAAAGGCTCTTCAAAAATTATAGGGCTGAGTGGCAACATAGTGTTTCTCCTCTTACTAATGTAAAACTAACAATATTGACACCTACTAACCATTATATGACAATCAAAAAACATAGTGGGCTAGAAATACCTTGCCTAGAGTATCTTGATAGCTGTAGTCCTTGTGGAAAAATGGCCTTTAGATGCTCCATAATGTAGTTCATGAAAAACCCTTCCAATTTCTTCCCCCTCTATGAATCTAAGTAGGATTCCATTGAATTTCCTTTTGAAAAGAAAAGAGTATATCAAAACAAAGCTAGAACCTAACTGTTGATAGTATCTTCTTTTCTTGTAAGGCAAATGACTGGGGTATTGTCTAGTATTTATGAAATTAACCCTATCAATCACCCAAGACTCTAATTCATCTCCTTGGATATGGAGTATAGTTTCTTCAACTTTTATTTCCTCTATTAGAGTTTTAGAATCTTGTGCAAGGTATTGACATAGGCCCCTTCCTCTTACTAATTTAGTGGGCTTAACTTTGATATCATACTATAATATCTTAGTTATCCAATTGGCTCTCTTTTCAGTGATTTCACCCTCCATTATGTATTCCCTAACACTTTAATGTGTTATGAATATTGTAATATTGTTGCTGGTAACTAAGTGTTTGAATTTTTGAGTCCTTTAAAAATAGCATAAGCTTGCTTCTCAACAATATTATACCTTAATTTATAGTCTTAGAGATTCCTAGAGAATAAGGCAATTGAATGTTCTCTTTATTCCATGTCCTTTTGGGTTGGTACTGATGATATGTTATGTTCTCCTCCATAGACATACATGATGAAATATTTTGAGAAATTAGGGTTACACAGGACTGGGGTGGATGTGATTTCCCTTTTGACACTCTCAAAACCTTGTCACACCTCAGCCATCCATTTAAAACTAAGATCCTTCTTTAGCATTAGGGTGATGGGTCTAACCACTCCAACAAATTTCAAGATGAATCTACTTACAAATTTAATCTTCCCAAGGAAAGATTATACCACCTTTTTGTTTATTGGTAGGGATAAATCCAGTATTAACTTGATCCTTTTTGGATCTATCGAGATCCCTTCTTTTGAGATAATGTGCATGAGTAATTTCCCTTGAGGTAATCCAAACACACATTTATTTAGGTTTAAAGAGATCCCATATTCTTGGAACTTTTGAAAAATAGCCTCTAGTTGATCAAAATGATCTTTGAACAACTTAGTAAAGATAGTGAGATCATCAAGATAAATCAAACTCAATTTATTTATTAATTACCCAAAATCAATGTCCATAGCTCTTTAGAATGTAGCCCCTACATTCAAGAGTCTGAATGGAATTTTGGAATAAGTGAAGGATCCCCACTTTATGGTGAAAGTGGTCTTGTGTTGATCTTATTCTTCTAACCATAGCTGATTATAACCCAAGAAGCCATATAATAAGGAAAACTTCTCTACTCCCACCATGGTCTATATGATTTGCTCCATTAAGGGTAAGGGGTAGTGTCCTTAAGAGAGGCTTTATCGAGATCCCTGAAGTCCACATAGAGTCTAATATCTCCATTGTTTTTCCTCAATAGGACCAAGTTGGAAACCCAAGTGGAGTGCTTGATGGGGAAGATAATCCTTGAATCTAGTATTTTTTTAAGACTCTATCCTTGGATTAACTAGTCTTTTCTTTTGGCGAATAGGCTTTAATCCTTCAATTAGGTTAATAGTATGTTGGACAATGTCTTTCTTATAACTGTGAATATCTTTGTATGTCCATGCCATTACCTTATCATATTTGTGACATAAATCCATCAATATTTCCTTTTCCTTTTGAGTGGTCACCTTCCTAACTTTAAATTTCCCCCACTTTAGACCTCAAGTTTAGAGTAGTCTTCTTTACTTGCCAGGAAATTTATTTTGTCCATTTTTGCATCATCAAGATCAAATAAGCTCTCTAGTATTATCAACCTTTTGGGAACTTAGTGGATCATAATTGTATGATCTGATCACCATATGCCTCTTTAATTTTAGGCTATAATTGGTATATGAACTCTCTTAACTATTGTAGAAAGAAAATGATCTATTGAACATTCTTGAAGACTTGCAAATTATCTACATTATTTAAGATAGTAGGTCAGATGATCACTTTGATGACTTCCTTATTGGTTAGTAGATCCTTGGTAAGATCAAATTGGGATCTAATTTGGGTCATTCTATCTGCTTCCACATTTTGAGTCCTTAGAATAACTTTGATGTTGAAAGAATCAAAACTTTTGATCAAGTCCCAAACTCTATGGTGGTAAGACCTCCTCTTTGGGTTTTTTGCTACAGTAGTTTCCCTGATTTGTTTGACCACTAGCTCAGAGTCCCCAAAGACTCTTAAATTCTTTATCCCTTCTTTTTGGGCAAGGATTAATCCATGCACTAGAGATTCATATTCTACTTCAATATTAGTGAAGCTAAACTAAAAATATAATGCCCTAAGGATATTTTTTGATTTTGGGGAAGTAAGGCATATACCTGCCCTTGAGCCATTTTTACTTCTTGCTCCATCAAAATTTAGAGTCCATATTAAAGAATTCTCTATGGGAATTTATTTTTTCTTTGTCTCACCTTCTATCATGTCAAGGATTTTGATATTTTAATCATATATGACATAGGTTCCTAGGCCAGTAGAGTCAAAATTTCCAAAAGGATCATCCAATGTCAAAGCTAACAAATAGTTCTCACCTTCATGTTCACCAACATCTTCTATTAATTCCTATATACAATTTATTTCTTCTCTTGAGATCATCATGTGAGAGGCTTTGAACTTTGATCCTATTTGGTCCTTAATGTGTTCTTTTCATAAGGGATTTGATAACACTTTCATCTTAGAACCACACTTAGTTCTTAGAATTAGATGTGACCAATTAAGGGACATGTATCCTCTAATTTTTATCATAAAGTATTTGGATAAGCATAATTCAAAGATATGAGGGATGTCTATAACTACTATATCCTATAAAATAATCATGTTTGGGCAAGAATAGAGTTGTAATGAAAGTCCCTTGATGATCTCGATAGTTTGTATTGAATTCCCATTGAGCTACATGAATCCTTTAGTCAATGGATCATATTTGATTTTTAAGGCATTAATTATTAACTTGGGCATGATTGTAGTTATTACACCTGAGTCTATCATATAGTTGTGAAGAAACTTGTTACCCACTATAAGATTCATATAGAATGGGTTAGGTTTAGGCTTCTTTACTTCTTTTTCAACATTCATTAGGACTGCTAATTATTGTGGTTGAGGTATTGTTGGTTACTCTTTACCCCCTTTTTATGGAGCTTCTTTTGTGGTACCAAATTTTGGGTTACTATGGTCCTTTAGTGATTCCTAGAATAATTCCTTTTATTTAGGAATGGATAACATATCCCATAATGAGGCATTAGCAAGATCTTTCTTTAGTTGTTGAACTACATTGATGGGTCCCAACGGTTGTACTTTAGAGTATTGTAGATACCTTATTCTTTCAGCTGCCATGCTAGGGACACCTTGATTCTGGAAAGTCCCTAGAATTTATTTCCTTATCTAAATAACCTAAGGGACTGGAGCTATATGACTTATTCTTTATTCTATATAAGAATTAAGGATAAATTTTGTAGGCTCAATCATCCACCTTTTTGATCGTGTATAGTAATATGATTTAATTAGGTTCTTGGAAGTCAAAGCTTCATTAATGAATACAAACTCTTCATCCTCAATCTACAAGAACAATGTATGTTTAGGGGCAATGTCTCTTTCTTGTTCAAGTGACATACCCTGCATCTGAGACACCATAACTATATTTTAGACTCCAGGGGATTGATATGGTGTAACTAAATTAATTTAATAACTTATTGATCTCCTTTGTTCTACCACTCTTTATTATAGATTTCCCAAAAGACAATATCTTGGCATGTGAGAGTCACTATAAGGAAAACATCAAGCATTTTTCTTTATTACCACATTATTTTGACTAGGGACCAGTTCTCTTCCTAAATTTGGTAGTGTCATCTAAAAGGTTGAGGGTACGGGGACAATATGGTTAGGTGGTTGTGAAGAAGCTAACCTTTGAGTCCCTTGGTAATGATTCAATAGGTAAAGGGGTCTATTTCCTTAAAAACCCTGATAAGGGGGATGTTGGTGTGAAGCTTGGTTCCTCTTAAGTTTAATGATTTCATTTGAGAACATTCTAAGGATGTTTCTAATATCATTCATCTCTAATAAGGCAGATGATGTAGTTGTAATTGGTGCTTCCTGAGATGAAGGAAAGTTATATAGAGAAGTACTATCTTGGGAACTACTAGGAGGTCCTTCTTAAGCTGGGAGGGACAATTTGGGGAACATCAGTATAGGAGGTCTTAGGGGTAATTTCTCAGCATCTATCAGATTATTTTCCACTCTTACAATGAGTTTGTAAGCATCAGGAAGAGTCTACCATCTTGGTGATTGAATCATGATAGAAATATCAGAATTAAAATATTTGAGATAGAAAATAATTGCCATACCTATAGGTGGTTGATATGAGATTGGGATCCTTTACCATGTATTTTAAAATTTAGTGTTGAAATTAGTCATTACTTCTTGGGGGATCTCTTAATAGTGATTAATTGTTGTAGGAGAGATGATCTATATCCTTTTTTATTGAATCTATAATATAAGGCAGTTCCCAATTGGTCCCAATTTGTAATAAAATTTGGTGTTAAATATATATACCAGTCAAGAGCTCTCCCCTTCAAAGAGGTGACAAGTAGTCTCAAGGCTACATTTTATTGTGTGATAAAGTGGATAATACATATATTGGCCAGGTATTGAAGATGATTTGCTAGAGTTTTGAAATCCTCTCTAGTGAATTTAGGTAATGATTTTAGAGCATTATCTGGAATGAGATCCCATGTATTGGGAGGCATAGGTAGGATAAGTGGAATTCTACCATTCTAATTGATAAAGTTTATAAGTAGAGCCTAAATAGCCATTTATCTTCCCAAAATAGCTTGTTGAGTTAGCCTCCTTCTTGAAGTAGTTATCAATGGTGGTGCTATGAGTCCTAGGTTTACCATGGATTGAGATCTTGTAATCATCCCATGATTCTCTCTACTTGAAGGATGTTTTCTCATACACTTCTAAACAAAATTTGGTTCAGTCCCACTAGGTGTGCTAGAAAAATTATTGATGTTTAATTTTGAAACTAATCACCAAAGTCATGGGTATTTTCAAAGATGTGAGACTTGACCCTCAAAACAACATCCATATTTTAAATAAGCTGGCTCTTCTCTTTAGGTTTGGTGTAAAGGGGAAGAAAACTTCATATAAAATAAGTATCTAAACTACTAAAGTGATATGCCAAGGTTGGATTAATTTATTGGTAGAGTAAAATAAAGAGTAATAGTATACTTTACTAAAGAGAATTGAAGAGTACAAAGCATGATCAATAATTCTAGTAATGACTTATAGACTAACCAAAGGATCGTACGAGAAAAAGTTAACTTAGATTAGTTTCTAGCCTAACAATATTGTATTAGTTTCAACAATTTTTCTTGAAAAGATTAAAGAGTATGCAACATGATTAATAATCTCATTATTTATGTGAAACTGAAAAAATGTGTATAACATAAAATGAGAATAAATTATAAAAAGCTAACTATATTACATAGAACATCACTCTCTCTTCATACATGAACAAAGTACACAAGGTAGAATGCACAAAATATAATCTTCAATTTTTGAAGAGAAACAACTACAAAGGCAATAAAATGCTTTCAAAACTAGATCCTCAAACTATGTATTAGTCTAGCCACTAAAACTCTATATTCATCCTCATTAAAACTCCCCTTTGATCTACTAATTATATCCCAAATAAAACCATCATGATCATAACTATTTTCCTAGGGTCTAACCATTTGTTCATAAAATCTAGATCTCAAAAATTGTAAGCCTTTAGAGCTGAACAACTTGAGGCTTACTTCTGCTATTTCTTGTTAATTGTCCATTTCATTCTATTTTAGATGTTGATCTACATCACTTTAATAATGCAACCTCTAAACATGGACATGTGGGGGCTTCCAAAAACTTTTAGAAATGTAGACTCTTTTTTGCTCCTTTCTTGGCCTTTAGCGCTAATAGTTTTTGGAAGTTCAACATTTTTGGATAAAAGATCCCAGTCTGAGCCATTGATCCCATTCATTTCATCCATGGGCTACATGTGGAAACCCTTCACAAGTTATGAAGTCTCTAATATTTTCTTTGGATTTAAGGAGCATGGTGGTGACACGTGTATACCATCCATGTGCATCTTATCCTACTGCCTTGTGATTCAAAGCAAAAGGATATTTACCCATGTGTCAGTATCATGCTAAATGGAGGCTTGTCAATACTCTTTTTCATTTTGATGGAGCACTGAGGTGACAAGTGGATTTGATCCATGTGTTTTGAGGCTCAAAAACGTTTTCCAAGCTTCACCAAAAGTGGACCCCATAAGGCTTAACACTTACCATTCGATCACTGTTGGGACTTCTATTTTGATAAAAGGAATGCCATTGCACTACGTGTTAATCATGCACAAGCTAAGGGTTCCTTTTCATTCCTTTGAGAAAAAATAATGTCAAAATAACATGTGTAAACCCCTTGCATGTTTCTTCTATACATAGGCTTTTTGGCCTTAAAACTTTAAGGACATTATTAGCTCATAATCAAAAAGAAATACAAGAGTCTCAAGAAAAACAAAACCATGTAGAAAATAATTCTATAGGTTTAATCTTTCTAACTTATTATGTAAAGGTCTAATCCTTTTCACAATGACTTTAGATGTGTACTGCTTAGTGAAGTCTAATGTTTTGCGTGAACTAACTTGGGTTTTCATTAAGATTAGAAGGCTAACTACTTATCCCCAATAAATCTTAGTATCATGTGACCAAATTATATACCCCACCATAAAGAGGGGTTGATATGATGTTGGAAAATGAAACCACATATTAATATACCCATAAATAACTTGTGTGGAGGTGATGTACTCTTGTCCAGAAGATAAATGTAATAAAATAAATAAATGAAAATTGGAAAAAATTTAGAGGTCATTTTAGGGTCACCCAAGTCACTTGAAGCTTAGAGAGATCATATATAATATTATTTACATTATAGTATAAACAAAAAATGCAATAAACAAAGTGATTTTGGTCACCCGATTTCCCTATAAGCGATGGGGGAGAACATACATGCAAAGTATTTGGTTTGCCACAAATAAGGAATTTAATCTAGGAACTTTGAAAATATCTAATAAACAAAGAAAAAATAAAAAGAGAAAATATCTTAAGTGATATAAAATAAAATTTATGTTCATTTTAAAATCACCAAATCAAATATGAATGAAGTTTTGAACCCTTGGCCTTGTTTTATATTGTAAAAAAAAAATGAAATGCAAAAAGACAAGTTTTCTTAGGTTAATTTTAAGCACTAAAATAAAAGTGAATGTGAGATTTAGAAGTGTTTAGGCCCCTCTTTATCTACATTGGTTCCCAAAAAATTTTTAAGGGGTTCTCTTGTCTTTAGTCCAAAAATAAAATCAACAAATAAGATTCCATTTTTAACTCTCAGGTTTTTGAAAAACACAGAGTGAGGTCACCATTTCTGTAATAAAGTGAATCCCTCAATTTTAGTGAAGTCATTGTTTTCTCCTTTGAAATAGATAGACAAAAACTATTTTTTGGAGAAGTCACCTTTAAATAGTGGAAAATTCACTGATTAGTCTAGGTGAAGTCATTGATTATAGGATAAAATATGGAGAAGTTGCCAGAATCATTTATAAATATACCTATCAAAGTCACCATTTAGCATGGTCGATGTTGTCATTTTAGTTTGGTGATGTCATAATTACATATGTCAATATCACTGATGTGAAGTCATCATTTATACATAATAAAATATCAAAAATAGAGAATATATCAATGAAGTTACCATTACATAGGGTGAAGTTGCTGATTATAAATAGAGTAAATGTTGACCCAATTTTGCCCCTCTGGTAAAATTTTGGTCACCCTCTTCAATCGCTATGAAAGGCCAGTCAATTTCAGGCTGCAAGGTCCATCTTTAGGGTTCGACAGTCTCATTTAAAGCATTGGCTTGGCCTAATTCATCAGTTGGCGAGTTCAATTTCAACACACGGTTCTTCAGCGATCTAGTTCATCCATGGCCTTGTTCGAATTCATGTTTAACACTTTGTGGAGTCCAAGGTTCAATTTGTTTTGGTTCAAAGTCCAAATTTCAAATGAGTTCAACATTTTTTTAACCAAGCCTTGAATTTCTTCAGGCACGGTTTAAAACAAAAGCCCACGGCTTAGACACAAAGGGCCGAGTCACGTTAAAAGAAAAACAACATAAGAAACCTAGGAGTTTACAAATGGAAAGAGTTGAGTTAAAGCAAAAGTCTATGGGAAAACATCCGCAGACAAGTCCATGGGTTACACACCAAACAGGCCCGACAAAAATTCAAAACTCCATGGAAAAATAAAGCCTGTCAGGCAGTCCACAGCAGTTAGCAATGAAGTTGCTACACATAGTAGCCAACACGACAATCAACGGCAAAGTTGCCATGCACAACAGTCAGCGGTAGAATTGCCACTAACAAAATTAAGTGGTGGAGAAATAGCCTACTGGCACGAAGACATCCAAATGGAAATATCTATGCATAAAGACAGTGGGGTGACAAATGCAAAAAAAGCCTGGGTAAAATACTGAAGGCTTGTGTGGATGAATTTTTGTAGACTTTTTGTCCACAAAAAACATCTGTGAACATAAATCCCACAGAAAACATAAAGTTTGCAGAGGGAATAAACATTAAAACCTAGGAGAAGACCAAGCTAAACCCCAGTGCGAGGTGACAAAGCTGAAAGGCAAGCTGAAGAAATTAAAGCAGGCTGTGAAGGAGTTACACAAGTCCACGAGACTTCCAAAGCCAAACACGGCCAATATCCAAGCTCGCCAATAGTCAAGCAGGCAATAGACCATCCTGAGCAAGCCACAAAGGGATTCTAGTAGGTAGGCCATGTGGAAAAAAGGAGTTGGGTCAGGTGCAAACAACAAGAAATGTCTGCCCAATGAGAATAACAATCCTCAATAGCAAAATGACTGCGAACAACAGTCAGCAGTAAAACTACCATGTACAATAGTCTATAGGACCCATGAAAAATCCCACGAGGAAAACTTTGCCGTAGCCCAAATGAGTCTGTAGGACTTTCAAAACCCAACAAGACATTAAAGGCAAGCCATAGAGCAGATAGGACAAAATGGGAAAAGGACAAAATAACTAGCATGGTCCCAGTAGTTTTCTGATGTCATCTACAGTGTTTTTCCCTTTCCCAATGAAGACTCAAGCAGCCAATTGCAAGCAAAATGCCAATGAGACTCCTCTTGGCTTTTCCATATAAATTGGCAGACTTGGTCATTTTAAGGGGCTCCTCCATTTTTGTAAAGAGCATAGCTCTGAAAATTTTCCACCTGAATCAATAAAATATAGTTTTTTGCCTCCATCTTGAATAGATTTTTTGTGTGTGTCTTGAGTATTATTTGTGTTTAGTCATTATCTTCGATGCTTTCACAGGTTAATGCCAACAGACCAGCCATCTATAAGGCTCTAGTTCATAGCTCACATAAGAAGAGTTCTTTTGAGAAGAAAAACAAGGGAAGTCACTTACAGTGTGTGTAGTACAACACCTTGGTGAGTCTCTATTTCTATTTTTTGAGGACCTTTTCTTGTCTTTTCTTGTAAACTGGTTTCTTTGCCAAGCCTAAAGTGCATGTCATATTGTTTTCCCTAATTCTGAGTGTGGATGTGGGAGGGTCAACCTTTATTTTGGTGTATCACCTCTTTAGAGTAGGTAGTTTGTTTTCTTGCATCTTCTTCCCTTTTCATCCCCCCCAATTTATAGCTATATATATATATATATATATATATATATATATATATCTGTATGTATTTTTGCACTACTTGAAACAAACAAGATACACAAGAGGGAACTAGCCCATATCTAGAGACTCTCCTCTCCTACTTCGCCATCCCATAGGTGAGAGAGGAGTTTCCATGTTGTGGGGAGAGGGCAGGAACCTGTTTTCCTGCCACCGGGTGTAATCTCTAGTGTCAACAATTTTGGCACGCCTGGTGGGATGGTAATTTTATCAATTTCCAACACAGTAGTATTTTAGGATTGATGCTAGTCCTACTACAGTCATTTCAAAAATTTCTAGCATCTGGCGACTCCACTGGTAAGAGCTTAGTTCTTTATTTTAAGACCAGTCACTTAAACTTTTATGCCAAAAGTCACCATAAGGTCAGCTTCAAGGGGGGTCCCTTTTGTTTTCATTGAGCTGCCTTTAAACTCTGCTAAAAGGCTTAGGTTTGAAAGAACTTGCCCTTATCCATTAGTAAATCCTCCTAGACTTGTTGCTAGGAACACCAACCTAGCTCAGCCACAGTTACAGCCTGTTCCAGCCATGGCATTGCCTTTTGTAGCTTTTCACGGTGAGAGCCCTTTAAACCTCCCACGCTATAATCTGATTCTAAGAACAACTCTAAAAAATGTGCCTTCTTTTGATGGAGTGGGGCCAATTATAGTTGTTGAGCATATCAAGAATATTGCTAACTTTTGCACTATCCCTTAAAGGCAAGGCTCTTGACTGGTATGGAACCTTGCCTGTGAATTCCATACATTCCTGGAATGAATTGGGCACCCACTTAACTGATCATTTTGGGGAAAAAAGTGATGGGCTCTCTCTTGCTAAGCAACTAAAAACTATAAAGAGAGCTCCACACGAGTACATGCAGGACTTCAACACGCAATTTTAAAAGACTTGGGATAGAATTCCCATCTTGGTAAGGCTGACTCCCAGCTATGCTTTCTTGTACTATTTAAAAGCATTAAACAAGGACATTGCAGTGATGATCCAATCTATGGGAGGACATAGACTGCCAGCTGCTTATGACATTGCCATAGCAGCCAAAAATTGTTTGGTTCAAGCTAGAAAAATCACCTCTAAGCCCCACATGCCACTTTTCATAGAGATGCTGCCCCCTATCCAAATTGTTTCACACACATTAGCCCCTGTGCCTAGCATTGAGAAGCTAGTTGTTGTTCTATCAAATGAACTACATAAGGTTAAAAGCCTATTACAAAACATGTCAAATGAACTTGTAGCTCTTAAAAGGCAACAAACTCAAAATAACAAGCTGAATCCAGGTTATCAACATTATGGTCAAGCACCTAGAAACCCTTTTCAAGGCTATAATCAAGGACAGGGTCAGCTTACTCAGACCAAGCCTTATCAAAATTATAACTCAGGCCCCTCTTCATCATCTAAAGCCATGGTGCCGGTTCAGAATAACCTTGTACAGGAACAACCTAGCTGTTTGACCATGGGACATGGTCAAGAGCAAGCTGTCCATACGAATGACATGTTGAATTTTTTCCAAAATTTAGAAAACTAGGCTGTTGATCATTCCTAGTTTTTTGAGTTCCCAACTCAGCCCAGCATGAGTAACAATCAAACTCAGCCGGATTCTACCCTGATAAATCATGGGGGTGCTATAGACAATTAGGTTGATTGCATTGCAGCCAACACGAGATTTAAAAGAAGAGCAATTGGAGAAGTGCAGGCTTCCCCTCAGGCAACAACGAATCCTCCATCACACCCATTTCAAAGGGCCCCAATTTCCAGACAACCATCTGTACCTCTAGCTCCTCAGTCTACAGCTCCAGCCAGGATCAACCCAAAGGAAAACACGAAGGGAATCAGACCCCAAGTTAATATAGTTGATCAAATGAAGAAATTGCATGTGAGAATTTCTCTATGGGATTCATTGTCTCTTCCAGGACAAAAGGAGGTATTGAAGAAAGAATTGCATGAACTAGATCGACAAGCCATCCTAGCAGACACTAATAACATCCTAATGATGAATGGTCAACCTTCTACTTCAGGTCAGGTAAATAAAGAAGAAAGGACTCCCCCCTTTTATGTATCTTTGATCATAGGGGATTTTTTAGTACACAATTGCATAATCGATAGCGGGGCCATCACTTCAGTGATGCCCAAGTGCATTGCTGATAAGATGGGATTAAAGTATGAAGTAATGAACAAAGGAGTCTTGTAATTAGATGGGACACCTACAAAGATAGTCAAAATCCTGAAAGGATTGAGTTTAACATCGCATGCCTACCCAACATTTCCAATCCCCCATGATATAGTGGTAGCGGACGTTCCTCCATATTTCGCAATCTGTTTGTCTAGGGACTTTACGTCCAAGATAGGTGGCTATCTAGCAGTGAATTGGTCATATCTAGTTTTCAGAACCAAGTACAGGACCAAAGTGAAAATCAAATCCGAGCCACTCTACAAGGACCACCTAGATCCCTATTCACCCAAGGCAGTGAATGTCAGTTACACTATCATCGATCTAGAAGAATCTCAGATGGACCGATCTTCATCTTCTACTCTTGAAAGAGTCACAGATCTACTCTTGGATGAGTGGGGAAGTGATAACTTTGAGCATGATCCTTATAAGTTTATTGAGGAAGCAGACCTTAGTGTCTATTGCTTGCATGAAGAAGGTGCCATCATGCCCAATATAATGAAGGAAAACAAAGAAGACCTTGGCATGTGGCAGCTATACTTCGATGGTTCCAGAAGTAAATTGGGTGCTGGTGGTGGGGCAATGTTAGTTTCCCCTTCTAAAGAAAGGTACTTTTCAGCTTTCTATTTCTAGTTCTCTTGCACATGTAATGTTGTAGAATATGAGTCCTTGATTCATGGACTTGAGTGGGCAAGGAAGAGAGGAATTGGGGAGTTGCAAATCCTAGGGGACAGTGAATTAATTGTGAACCAAATAAGAAACCTAAACCTGACCAAGAACTCCTTGCTGAAGTCTTACAAGCACAGAGTCTGGGACTTGATGGAGGATTTCCTTGTTCTTAACATTACTTCGATTCCAAGGGAATAGAATAAGCAGGCCAACAGGCTGGCAGCTATTGGTGCCCAATTTGATGTTTCAAAAGAAATAAGCAGGGATTGTGGTTCATGCCATTTAAGAGTGGTGGTTTGGCCTTCAATTCCAGACAATATTAAAAATTTGTAGGTCTTTGAAAGTGACCAGTAGATAGCTCTCTTCCTGCAGTAAGAAGCTGAGTTTGTAGTCCACAATCAAGCAAAATTGCAGTAGCAATACAGAAATCAGATTGTTCAATTGAAGAAAAATAAACTCCTTAAGGGTCTGGTCACACTTGAGATTATTTTCAACGGAGATGACCAACTAAGAGATGACAAAGCATGCATCACTACTAGAGAGGAGAATTATGAAAAAGTTGAAATCTTCAAGGACAAGTTGCTAATGCTTGGTAAGGTCTACACGTTTCAAGAAAGGCAAGCTTTCATTCTGTTGTGTCAGGATTTCACTGACGTCTTTGCCTAGAATTATAGCGACTTGAAAGGTTTCAATCCAAGACTCGCCTAGCACACCATTGAATTAGAGGAAGGTGTAAAACTAGTCACACAAAAATAGAGGCCTGTTAATCTGATGATCGAACTCCTTATGCAAAAATAATTGGTCAAGTTGATTGAGTCTGACATTATATTTCTAATCAAACATTCCTCATGGTTGGCCAATTTGGTTCCAGTTAGAAAGAAAAATGGGGAGATCAGGCTATGCATCGACTTCAGAGACCTTAATAAAGTCTCTTTAAAGGATCATTATCCCCTCCCAAACATGGATCAGATCCTCCAAAAGGTAACTGGTTCTGAACATTTGTCCCTCCTGGATGGTTATTCGAGATATAATTAGATTCTGGTAAGAGGCTGCGACCAATACAAAACAACCTTTACCACTAAATGGGGAACATTTGCCTACTAGAAGATGCCTTTTGGGCTATCCAATGCTGGTGCTACCTTCTAGCGAGCCATGGACATGGCTTTCCATGGTTTTATAAATAAGAATGTGCTGGTGTACCTTGATGATATAACAGTTTTCTCCAAGGAGGTGGGACAGCACATGCAGCATCTCAGGCAGATTTTGAATAGGTGTAGGGAATTTGGCATCTCTCTAAATCCAAATAAATGTGTATTTTTTGTTCATGAGGGGAAACTTCTTGGCCACATTGTGTCTAAGTAAGGTTTGTCTATTGACCCCGAGAGAGTCCGCTCCATCTTGGAGATGTCCCTACCAAAGCACAAGAAAGGCCTACAGATTTTCTTTGGCCGAATAAATTTCATTCAGAGGTTCATTCTAAATTTTGCTGAGATAGTCAAACCCTTAACCTCTATGCTGAGGAAGGGTGAAGAATTCAAATGGACAATGCAAAGAAAAGATAGCTTTGAAGCCATCAAGCAGGCTTTGACCCAGGCTCCCACTCTAATCAGCCCTAACTTCAATAAAGCCCTCAATCTCTATACCTTCAGCAATGGAGAAGTGATATCTGCCATGCTTACTCAAGAAAATAGTGATGACCTTAAGCAACCACTCACCTTCTTCAGCCAAGGGTTAGAGGACTTTGAAATCAGGTACACCTACGTAGAGAAGCAAGTCCTGGCAGTAGTGCACAGCCTGAAGAAATTTAGATATATGTTGTCAAACAACAGGATCCATCTCATGGTTCCACATCTTAGCATCAAGGATTTCTTAACCAATCAAGACTTAAATGAGAAAAGAGCGAGATGGATCACCAAAGTGATGGAGTACGACATAGACATCAAAATTGCCAAGTTGGTAAGAAGAAGGGGCCTATGTGAATAGCTAATAGCAGATTTGAGGCAAAAGGGTGAAAATAGCTTATTGGTTCATGAAACAGCCACTGCAGAAGAACCAGCTATCATAAGATATTGGATGCTAGACATGAGGTGCTTCCTTCTTATGGGTGAATGTCCACAGGGTCTTGGTAGGGCCAGAAGAAGGTATTTTAAACTTCAGTCCCTTCCTTATGTTTTGATTGATGGAGTATTATTTAGGAAGGATCTCTCTGGGGTTCTCCTAAGATGCATTGACCCCAGTAAAGCTAACAAGGTATTGGCTGAGTTTCACGATGGGCCAGCAGGTGGCCATTTCGCCCCTAAGACCATGGCAACAAAAATAATGAGAGCTGGCTATTTCTGGCCCACTCTTTTTAAGGACACCCATACCTGGGTAAGGAAGTGCCAAAAGTGTGCACTTTTTGATGGAAAGCAACGATTGGCTGCCATGCCCCTATAACCCATTCAAGTTGAACAACCATTCATGCAGTGGGGCCTAGATTTCATAGGGATGATCAATCCTCCCTCCAGTGCTAAACACAAATGGGTCCTGACTGCTATAGATTATTTCACCAGGTGGGTGGAAGCCATTGCTTTGAAGGAAGTGAATGAAAGTGCAGTCCTGGATTTTTATGAGGACTTAGTGAGACATTTTGGGGTCCCAGCCACTATAATCTCAGATAATGCTTTGGCTTTCTTGGGAACCAAAACTAGTGAATGGGTGCTAAGGTATGGTATATACCTTAGCACTTCATCAAATTATTACCCGCAGGGGAATGGGCTAGCTGAGTCCACCAACAAAAATTTGATCAGGATTATAAAGAGGACCATGGAAGAAAATCTAAAAACTTGGCATGCCAAGTTGAAGATAGGTCTATGGGCAGATTGAATCACTTCAAAGAGAGAAATTAGAAATTCCCCATATATGCTCATATATGGAAGGGAAGCTAGGCTTCCCATCTCACTTGAACTGCCAGCATTAGATCTCACCCATCGGCTACAGTTAGAAGAAGGACGCAGCATGGAGGTCAGATTGTGTGAACTAATGGAGCTCCAGGAGGTAAGGAATCAGGCCATGGTCTCTATGATTAGTCACCAATAGCAAGTGAAAAGACATTTTGACAAGAAATCTTCATCAAAAAATGTCACTGAAGGAGACATTGTCTTAAAACGGGACGAAGATAGAGCTAAGCTCAGAAAACATGCAAAATTTGATGCCCTCTTGAGTGGTCCTTACATGATTACTTATTTCAAGCAACATAACGCATTCTAGCTCTCCAGGTTGGATGGTAGAGAACCATGTATCCCAATTAATGGGATACATCTGAAACATTACCACTAATTTTTGGTTCGGCTGTACATTAGTTTTCCTTGTTTTTCCTATTTTTCCTAAGTGTAGTTTGCACAGTTAGTTGTTTTTAGTCTTGTGTGTTTCCCTTTGTGTATGGGGGTAAATTCTGTGTATTTGATCCTAGGATCTTTTGGGCTGTTATTAATTCTTTTCAAGCTACATCTGACTCCGCACCCAATGGATATGCAAGGCAACTAGGTTCTAAGCATAGCAAGCACGCTTACCCTATGAGTCGCCAATTTGTTGACCCAATTTTTCCCCTCTAGTAAAATTTTGGTTACCCTCTTCAATCTCTATGAAAGGCCAATAAATTTTGGGTTACAAGGTCCATCTTCAGGGTTCGACAGTCTCGTTTAAAGCATTGGCTCAGCCTAATTCATCAACTGGCGAGTTCAATGAGTTCAATTTCAACACATGGTTCTTCAACAGTCTAGTTCATCCATGGCCTTGTTTGAATTCATGTTTAACACTTTGTGGAGTCCAAGGTTCAATTCGTTTTGGTTCAAAGTCCAAATTTCAAATGAGTTTGACATTTTTTTTAACCAAGCCCCAAATTTCTTCAGGCATGGTTTAAAACAAAAGCCCACGGCTTAGACACAAAGGGTCGAGTCATGTTAAAAGAAAAACAACATAAGAAACCTAGGTGTTTACAAATGGAAAGAGTCGGGTTTAAAGCAAAAGTCTGTGGGAAAACATCCATGGACAAGTCCACAGGTTACACACCAAACAGGCCTGATGGAATTTCAAAACTCCATGGAAAAACAAAGCCTGTCAGGTAGTCCATGGTAGTCAGTAGTGAAGTTGTCGCACACGGCAGCCAACATGGTAGTCAGCGGTGAAGTTGCCATGCATGGCAATCAGTGGCAGAATTGCCACTAACAACATTAAGCAGCAGAGAAATAGCCCACTAGCATGAAGACATCCAAATGGAAATATCCGTGCATGAAGACAACGGGGTGACAAATGCAAAAAAAGCCTAGGTAAAATACCGAAAGCTTTCATGGATGAATTTCTGTGGAATTTTTGTCTATGGAAAACATCTGCAAACATAAAGCCCATGGAAAACATAAAGTCCACAGAGGGAATAAACATTAAAACCTAGGAGTAGACCAAGCTAAACCCTGGTGCAAGGTGACAAAGCTGAAAGGCAAGCCAAAGAAATTCAAGTAGGCCACAAAGGAGTTACACAAGTCCATGGGACTTTCAAAGCCCAACACGTCCAATATCCAAGCTCGCCAATAGTCAATCAGGCCGCAGACTAGCCCGAGCAAGTCGCGAAGGGATTCTAACAGGCAGGCCGCGTGGAAAAAAGGAGTCAGGTCAGGCACATACAACAAGAAATGTCTGCCCAATGGGAACAACAGTCCTCAGTGGCAAAATGACTGTGAACAATAGTTAGTGGTAAAACTACCATGCACAATAGTCTGTAGGACCCATGAAAAATCTTGTGAGGAAAACTTTGCCGCAACCCAAACGAGTCTGTAGGACTTTCAAAACCTGACAAGACATTAAAGGCAAGTCGTAGAGCAGATAGGATAAAATGGGAAAAGGAAAAAATAGCAAGCATGGTCCCAGTAGTTTTTTGATGTCATCTACAATGTTTTTCCCTTTCCCAATGAAGACTTAAGCAGCCACTTACAAGCAAAATGCCAATGAGACTCCTCTTGGCTTTTCCATATAAATTGGCAGACTTGGTAGTTTTAAGGGGCTCCTCCATTTTTGTAAAGAGCACAGCTCTGCAAATTTTCCACCTGAATCAATAAAATATAGTTTTTTGCCTCCATCTTGAATAGATTTTATGTGTGTCCTGAGTATTATTTATGTTTAGTCATTATCTTCGATGCTTTCACAGGTTAATGCCAATAGACCAGCCATCTATAAGGCTCCAGTTCATAGCTCACAAAAGAAGAGTTCTTTTGAGAAGAAAAACAAGGGAAGTCAGTTATAGTGTGTGTAGTACAACACCTTGGTGAGTCTCTATTTCTATTTTCTGAGGACCTTTTCCTGTCTTTTCTTGTAAACTAGTTTCTTTGCCAAGCCTGAAGTGCATGTCATATTGTTTGCCCTGATTCAGAGTGTGGATGTGGGAGGGTCGACCTTTATTTTGGTGTATCACCTCTTTAGAGTAGGTAGTTTGCTTTCTTGCATCTTCTTCCCTTTTCATTCCCCCCAGTTTATAGCTATATATATATATATATATATATATATATATATATATATATATATATATATATATATATATATATATATATATATATATATATATATCTGTATGTATTTTTGCACTACCTGAAACAAACAAGATACACCAGAGGGAACTAGCCCATATCTAGAGACTCTCCTCTCCTGCTTCACCATCCCATAGGTGAGAGAGGAGTTTCCATGTTGCAGGGAGAGGGCAGGAACCTGTTTTCTTGCCATGGGGTGCAATCTCCAGCGTCAAAAGTAAAATGATAAGATTTTTAAGCACAAAACTCTTAACTTGAAGAATTAAATGCTATTTTAAAGAAATATAAAGGTTACACATTATTTATATGGTATATATGGAATGATTGGTCCCACTGAGCATGTCACTATATATCTTAAGATTCTAAAGAGCACACAAATTTTTATTAGTTCCTTGTTAATGAATCAAGTAAAAATCCATTCATAAAAATTTGATGAAACTAAACACTCTTGCCTAATAAATAGGGGGAACATAAAATAATGGACAAGACCATAAAATAGAGATAAAAACACACAATAATTTTACCTCCCTTATCAAAATTTATGTCCACTTGTTGGTATATTAGATTTTTTTTCTCAATCTATGAAATTAGAGACTTTGATCAATGCTTCTCCATGTTGGTATCACTTCTCCAATGCCCACACATGGATTTTATTGGCTTGGATTGGCTTGGTGTGAAGCTTGGTATCAAATTAGCACTATAACATTACTTTTATGGCTTATTCAAGGCATTCATACAGAATAACCTTACACATAAAAGCTTGTTTGGGTAGAGTGAGGGCACTTGTGTTTATAGGTCTTAGGACTAACTCTAACCCTAGGGAGGTTAGGTTTGATTCTAACTTTGGTTGAGTTTAAAGTAAACTAGGTTAACTACTCATGAAGTATCAAACACTCATTTTAATATATTTATGAGCCATGAAAACTCACTTTAGATATTTGTGAGGTTGTGACTCACATTTTTGGAATATTTAGGAATTAATAAATCACTTTATTAGCTCCTTTGACTTTGAAGTCACAATTTTCTAAAAATTCATTTTTTTATAAATGAAATTCACCAATTCAACTTGAAATTTTTACTCAAGAAAGTTAATTGAGATTTGAATTTTAATTAATCTTGCTTCATACTTTTTGGCTTTTGGTAATTGTTTTAAATATTTTGAATTAATAGTTCGACAGGTCAAGAACATCAAATTACTAGGTCATAATTTGACTTGGGTTGAAAATAAACTATATTATTAGTGCATATAGGGTAATACCCAACCTAAGCAAGCCTGGCCATGTTTTTTAGTAATTAAATCCCTTACGCAGATGAATTTGGGCATTCAGTGTATTTTTAGGATTAAATTACATCGTGTGATAGAAACTGAAGTAAATCCCAATTTAGGCATGAAAGTGGCTGAAATTAAGTGTCTATAATTATTCTCCATCCATCTTTTATGTGAGGCAAGTAGTGATTATGTGCTTAGAAGCAAAGGGGAAAATGTAAAAATCCTATGTGTAGTCTTAGCTAATTAGTATTGGGGCTTCCATGATAACATATTTCATGTCTTAGATATCCTTTCTTGATTTAACATGCCATTCCAATTTTCCATCCTATTTTAAAATAGCATTCAGAAGGTTTATAATTTTGGAAAATATAGAAATAATTTTTTGAGCAAAGTTAATTTTCCTAAAGAAGGATTTTAATTCTTTCTTTCTATTAGGCAAAGGTAATTTAAAAATCACATAAGATATTTTTGGATCGATATAAATACCTTCATGTTTAATGATATGACCAGGAATATTACCTTTGGTGACACTTAAAATGCTTATCTTTGGGTTTAGATAAATGCCATACCTACTACATCTTTCAAACACCTTTTGTAAGTGGTGTATGTGATCTAACCTATTTTTACAAAACATAGTTAAGTCATCCATATAAATTTTTATACATTTTCTAATTAAACCTTTGAATGTAAAATCCATCACCCTTTGAAATGTTTCTCGAGCACTGATCAACCTAAATGACATTATCTTGTAGGAAAATGTATCTCATTTGGTGGTGAATGTGGTTTTGACTTAGTCTTTTAAATTGACCAAGACCTAGTTATATCATGAGAATCCATCCAAGAAAGACATCATTTGGGATCCACTCACCATTTTGATCACCTCTTCAAGATAAGGTAGTGGATAGTTATCCTTTTTTGAGGCTAAGTTTAGGTTATAAAAGTATACACATACAATTATTTCTTTGTTCTTATTTCACATGGGCACTAGGTTGGCTACCCAATTAGAATGGTGAACCAAGAAAATTATCCTAGCTAAGATTAAATTATGGACCTCTTTGTGTATTAATGGTTCCATGATCAGGTTCATAGGTATCTATCTTTGCCTAAATAGTTTTTGGCTTGTTTTGAGTTAGATGGTGTGAGTAATCACCCTCAGATTAAATACTTTGGGGTTTCTATAGACCCATGTAATTACATCCTTAAATTGTAACATACATATCCTTAGTTGATCAAACTTGAGGTTTGTCTAGTCAAGACCCATATTAATGGTTTGAGGTTTTTTATAGAGCTAAGATTAATGATTCAACATTTATGGTTCTTCAAATTGGGTATCATTACTTAGGGTGTTAGGATGAGGGTATCATATGCCATTTATAAGATAATCATCCCTTTTAGGATTCAGTTCCCATAAATGTTGAGGATCCCATCCTTATCAAGTTTAGTTCTATGGTTTTCTCTATCTACTTTATCAATTACCTAGGCCTCAAATATCTAAATAATTTTAAGGAATTAGATAATCTATTGATCATACTCAAATACCTCTAAATTCATCACATTATCTAAGATGAATAAGAAAGGGACCAATTAAATAGAGAATTGTTACAACTAGGTGTCATCCAAGGTATTAAAGATTATGGCTATGGATTCCAATTAGTTGGAAACTTATTTGTATTCCCTAGGGATAGGGATGATGTTAAATGCACTAATTTTTTTTATCAGGTCCTAAGAGATATGTTTATACCCCCCTAAGGTAAGATAACTTACACTCAAATTTACTCTTAACCTAGTTGACCACTAGATTAGATTCACTAAGCACCCTCCATTCTTGGGATTTATGTTTTAATGAAAACTATAACATTAAGATTAAGGCCTCATACTCTGCCAGATTATTTATACAAGGGAACTATAGTCTATATGAATATATGTATCTATTTCTTTGAGATCCATCAATAGAACACCTACTCCACTACCCCATTTATAATGATCCCCATCTACATATTCAGACCATAGTCCCAATAAGTCTAGCTCATTATTAGTTTTGTATTTAGTAGGTTTTATACTTAGTGCATAAATTCTTAAATCTAAAGATAATAGATTGAGTTTCTCATTGATTTAATTATATTCAATTATAATGTCTTTTATATGGGGTTATCTATCCACATGGATTTGATTAGGTACACATTTATAGGATAGCCACACATGGGAAAAATAAGTGGCCATGTAATCATTTAATGTTTTAGACCAATCCATACTAAGGAGCATGTCATAGTATTTAGTAATCTATACCAACTAGACATATATGAACTATTTAATGATAGACTTGGATTCTAGTTTCATGTGGACATTCATAAGTTCACCTACTTCTTTTACCTCTAAATTATCTATTTTAACCACCACCTTATCTAATTTAATAGGAAATAACCCTAGCTTCTTGTAAAAATGAGTGTCTACAGTCATCATGATATATATCAACATAAAATAAAACAACCATTATCTATTACTCAAAAAACATTCAAATAATCATAAACATATAAATAACAAAGATAATTCAATGTATTTGATACCTATAATTATCCTAATAGCTTGAGGATATAGGACATCATCACCAATTACTACCTCTCCACCTAGGAATAATGGAGCCCATCAATGTGTTTCCACCATGCTAGATATGGATCAGTACATCCTACATCATCCACATCTGGGACCTCTATCACATGATCCATATCATATGTTAGAATAGAAGCCAAATCTATAATCAATGGCATACCTCTATTATTGGGTCTCATTGGAGCCAATAAAATACTCACCCATACCCATGGAGTTGGGGGAAAAAGTTAAAGTACCATGAACCATCTAGTGACCCTATCATACTAAAAATGCTCATATACATTTAGACACTAATCAGGGAACCAAAAAAATCATGTTATTCTGATGAAATTGTCACCCATCATCTAGCCACCCAAGAAATCCTCTCTATGATCTCCATATTATCTCTAGCCAACCTACATATCCCAAACTAACCCTCTCAGCCACCTACCTCTCCCTATATAACAAAGGTAACACACACACACACACACACAATATCCATCATCTAACCTAATAAAAACTCTCTATTATGAATATCCACTATGAAATAACAAGAATTAATAATGAATAATTAGTCCAAAAATTATACAAAAATCTATAATTTATAGAATCCACTTATATTTCTCACTAACATTGTCTTAGGGAGTATAGTTTCCTATGTAGGAATACATCACTAGGTAATAGTGTATGACCCTAGACAATAACGCCACAATAGAGGCAATAATGCTCTGAAGCTAAAAACTACACTAAAATTGAGAAAATAATTCAAAAACTAATATAGATGCATTTTTCACTATAATTACCCAAGCTTGTTTTAGTTACTTACTAGTTTTACCTCCTCGTGGACCTAGATTAAGTTCTCCACATTCTTTAACTAGTTAAAAAATATCCTTCATAGCATCTTGGACAAATTCAAAGATTAATTTCCAATTCTAAAAATCACACATGAATCCAAATTATCCAATTTCCAAAATGATATGTGTACTCTTTGTCTATGACACATTACTAAGGAGATAACCCCATGTTATCAAAACTAGATTACATAAAAATTGAAACTTCAATATCTTAAAAACCATAGCTCCAATTTTAGAATCATTTATTCAATATATAATCAAATCATGACACTTTTTGTATCATATAAGTCTTACTTATATACCCATATGTTCATCACCTAGAAACATGTAATTAATTTCTCTTAACAATTATTCTATTGCTATGGAATCTTACTTAACTATCAATCCACATTCAATCTCTTACCAATGATCAATAATTGATTCAAAGCATCTTGTAATATCTAACGTGTGTTATATCATTATCACTTTTAGCTCCAACTCTTTACACAAATTTCATCCCTCTCACCAAAAGGGGGGTATACATATGCACTATTATATTAGATATGATACAAAAATGACACTTGACTCAATACACACTTGTTACTCACTATATTTTTACTTAGATCATACCTTGATTTACTTAATAGACTATTATTTGTGATTCACCATGCTTCATAACATTCAATTTTTCATAGAATGCCATAATTCACATGGATTATACATAGTATGACATATGATTTAGATTGACTCAGTTACTTGGATTTATTCTTTAATTCAAATTGACTGAGTTACTCATATTTATGTATCCATTTATTAGTTTACATAGTCACTTAGATTTAGATTAAAATTTTAGATATATAGATTATAATAGTTTCAATTTGTTATAGTTATCATAGTTTACTACAATATTTATTAGCATACACAAATAATTTTACACAATTTTGATAAATGGTAAACATAAATAGCGTATGTACATGGTAAATTCTCACATATTTTATATATTTTAGATCAATTTTTATATAGATTATGATAATGGGGGCATACACATAATATAAGTCCACATAGACATATTTTTATTATTCAAACTATATGGCCAAGTTTGCTTAGATATTATATTAGGGGCATGTTGCATAGCACATGTTCCTCATATCCCATTTTTTGTACCAAATTCTATAGAAAATAATGACAAACCATGCCATTTTTTATGTTTCTTACTACTCAATCTAGGTTCCTCACTCAAATTACATGACTTAGTTTGCTTAGTTATAAAATTAGGGGCATTTTGTATGTCACATGTT
Organism: Torreya grandis; assembly: GCA_037957365.1. Lineage (NCBI taxonomy): Eukaryota > Viridiplantae > Streptophyta > Pinopsida > Cupressales > Taxaceae > Torreya > Torreya grandis. Next base: position 1,419,877 of record JARHVA010001760.1, read on the forward strand.
TGTCATCTCATAATATGTGCACTAGATTCTATAGATGGAATGGAAAAATCGTGCCATTCTATATGTTATTAAGCTAGACTCAGTATATAATAATACTTACACTAATTTTTACACCTATTTTATGACAATTTTACACAAGAATGAATCGTATAGCCATATATAGTTGTTGATTTATATTTTTTACACTAGTACCTAGTTTATTTAAGTTTTGTGGGGCTGAATTTAAATAGATTTTAACTTATATGCACATCTCTACACAAGTATTAGAATGGGGGAAAACATATCTTGGTTCCTGACACCATAGTTATTTACTCAGATTTAGTACATGGACACTACACTATGGGTCCATCTTTATAGGCATCACTTGAACTCTTGTTTTATTCTCTAGAAAAGAAGAGAACAAGATTATATATCATTTTATTTATTCATGGGTTGATCATGTAAAACCCATGACACCTCCAATTTAAATCAATCACATGCTACATGGGTAAGTATAGATACACACTTTTCCTTTTACACTAATATTTTCATTTTATTGTGTTACTATAATAAAATGAGGGAAGATGTATACACCCAAATTTTGTCAAGAAAAAAATATGTCTCTTGTGTATTTTATATTTATAAGCTCCTATTGTTGAATTAAACTTTGATTTGTGTGTGTCTTCTTAGTCTTATGTCTTTTATTTCACTCTTTTGCACTTATTAAACTCATTTTCTACAATGTTAGTCTTCCATGTTAGTCCTTGATAGAGTCATAATATCCTTGATATTTATTTGGTTTCATTATTATATTTTATTGATTTTGGATAAGAACACCACATTGGACAAGAGTGTCCCTCACTATTATCCAACACATGTTTCAAAGAGTTTTTCAGGACATTTCTTTTGGGTCTCTTTTTATGACTATTTTACCCTTACTTGAGTTATTCAACATGTGAATAGGTTTTTTTTTTAAAAAATTTGGAGTATTATATTTAATGGGTTCCCTAAGGAATTTTAAATCTAGTACTTATCTCTTGGCACTAGCTAATAAAATAATATCAACACAAAATAAGCTCAATTTTTGCATATTTTTGAAGTATTTACATACCGCAGCTAGATTGCATGCTTGGACCAAGAGGAGGGCCTATGAAAAGATAATTTTAGATACACACCATGCTTGGTTGAAATGTGCACATTCCCTAAGATATAAATACGTTATCCTAAGGTCCCTATCATTAGTTCTATATAGGCAACTCTTAATACAACAAGGGTTCTGAGGATAGCTTGACAACTTCCCACTTCCCCATTTTTATCCCATTTCGAATTTTATCTTTATTTGATTCTTGTATTCAAGACTTCATTAGGGTCTTAAAGAGAAAAATACAAAATATAGGTTTAATCTCATAATGGATTATTCTCCAAGGTCTCTAGATCAATTGAATGCATGGTTCATAAGTAAGAGACAAGTATAAGTATAAATAATGCTGTGAGAAATAAATTAATAGGATAAATATTTCATAATATATAATCAATCCACACTAGATAAATAGATCAATAATCAAGATGTAAAAATATGAGAGTGAATGTTTAACTCCCCCTAGAATAATGGTCAAAGTCTTGTAATAAGAAAAGTAACTCCGCCTCCAAAATATATGGTCAAAGGAGTAAATCCCACTAGATAAAATAGGGATACCAAATGTAAATCCCTATGACAAGTACACATAATCAAGCTTACATGTATGTAATAATAATCCAAATATAATAAATAAATGAAAATAATATCCTACACTAATGCCCCCTTAAGCATAGCTTAGGTGGGTAGAAGAAATGGATCCTGATAACATGGACTAATGAGGTACCCATGTATAAAGCAACATCCAATAAAGTAGATAAATAGAAAAAACCCATAGAAAAAACTCCCCCTACAAAAAAAGAGAGAAAATAAGAAGACTAGAAATCTCCCCCAAAAGATGAGGCTACAATATCTTGAACCCCAAGAAAAGCTTAAAAGTGAAGATACTTGACCTCTGTGAAAGGTTTGGTGGAGATGTCAATTGTTTTCTCTATCATCTAGGAATATCTTAGATCAATTATCTTCCCATAGATGAGCTCTCTTATGAAGTGCATGTGAGTATCTCTGTGTTTAGTCCATTAATGCTAGACTAGATTCCTACAAATATAAATGGTAATTTGGTTGTCACAATAGATGATAGTAGGTCATCTAAAATAGATACTAAACTATGTATTCAACCTTAATATATTATAAAATTAGTGGTAGCATTTATAAAAATTATGTATTCTACCTTAGTATATGATAAATAAATAGCATTTTTATTCTTTCTTGACCAACTAATTAATCCAAAACTAATGGAGAAACTGTAACCTAAAGTGGACTTGTAATTTTGAATATCACTAGCCTAATATAAGTTAGTATAACCAATAAATTTTATGTCAATTTTATCTCTATAATGAATCCCAAATTTATGTGGGCATCAAATTTAGTGTAGAATCCTCTTAATTACTTTCCAGTGTAACTCATGGGGTTCCTACATGAATCTAGAGACTAGGCTCACTGCATATGATATGTCAGGCCTATTAGGTGTGAAGTAGAATAAGGCTACCAATAAGTTTTTGATAAAAGGTATAATCAACTAATGATGAAGTAAAATATACCTCAAGCTTGAATCTAGATAAAAAGGGAGTCTAAGTTGGATTACAATCAGCCATGTGAAATCGAGCAAGTAAGTGGAGAGAATACTTGGGTTACACAAGAGTAGTCCTTGAGTCAGACTAAGGGATATGGATCCCAAGAAAGTAATGTAATAAGCCTAAATATATCATCAAGAACATTTTTCACTACCTATAATAAATGAGGAATATTTATTAGTGATCAAAATATCATCAACATAAAAATCTAGAATCAAAAGTGAATCATCCTATTGTAAGAGATAGATGTTTGGTTTTGAATGACATTGAGTGAACCCTATAGAAATAAGGAATCCATCTTGGAAAACTAAGCATAAGGAGCCTGATTGAGGCCATATATGGATTTATGAAGTCTACACACAAAGGAAATTTTGTCACTTTGATTTGTACCCTTGAAGAGGCTTGTTTTAGGAACTCTACACCCAATTAACACAATGGCATATCTCTAAGATTTTGGGTGACCTATGACTAGAAAGAACCTCCAAAGAGGGTTGGATTCCTTGATAAAACACCTAAAGCTAACACTAACCCACTAAACTAAAGAGGAAAAGGTAGAGAGATAGACATGAAATTAAAAGGGGTGATGCACCAAAATATTAACCTCCACTTGCCTATGCACTTGTGAAGTAAAACAAGACTCATTAAAACACATAACTCCAACTTGAGTTTCTCCTTACTTGATTGTTTCAACATGGAGGTATTGGGAGTTGTGTAAGTTAGGAGGGACAACCAAGATGTGAACTAAATCAACACTAATGTTAGGTTTCCACAACTTGCAAAAATGTAAGGGTGAGAGGACAAAAGAGAGGGAGTTATGACACTAGCACTATAAATCATGTAAAATCACAAGCATACACTAAAATCAAGCTTGAATAAGGTTAAAACTAGTTTATTATTCATCACAAAAGGAAAAACCAACTGTTAACTTGAGTATATCTTTGCCATACTTATATTGAGGATCCTTTTTACAAGCCATTCTAGGCCAATTATATAGAATAAATGAGATAGAGATAGGAGAAGTACATAGGAAAGCCCATGATAAATATCATCTATCAGTGACAATATTAGTGAAAGTAATAAAATGGTCTCATGACTCATTTTTTCCATGAGTTGGCTTGGTGTGAAAATAGTATTCATGAAAGGATGGAATATTTATTTAATGAGGAGTTTCAATTCATTCCCTGAGAGAAGTTACAAACTGATCTCTTCACCTTAATTCTCATTGCATGATTTAACTACCTCCATGTATCATCATGGATTTAAATTATTGGCTATGTAGATCATTCTATCCATTAGATTCAAATATTTTTGATCATTGTGATACATAACTCATGCTTGGACATCTTCAAATCTGATGTTTCAGGTGTTATTATACCTTTTTAGTATCTTCAAAAACATGTTTAACTTCTTATAGGGTCTCTATGATGATACTTGGATGAATAAAGTTTTTAGAATTATCCATAGGATTATTAGAGGTAAGATTGAGGTTTGGGAATATTCATAACATATTTGTATTAGGACACATATTTAATCACTTCAAGTACAAGGTAGTAAATAGGTAAAATACTCTGAGACAATCTTGAGAGAGATGTTAGAGGACTATGTCAATCTTTATGATCTCTAGACCTATAAAGCCAACAAGATGCCTACGCATAAACCATTAAAAACTAGTTGTATACTTGAAATAGGATTAGCTATTACTTAAATATTAATAATAAATTATATTATATGTCTACAAGGTGCTTAAATATCCTCATGCCATTTGATGACCTTGAGAAGGTTTGCAAACATCATTCTCTCTCACCTAGCAAGAAGTAGTCTTCACTTAGGTTTGTTTAAATAATTTAAATCTATTATTTCACCATGGAGACATATTTTATGAGGTATAAGATCATGTAAATTATTTTAAACCTTATAAAGTCTCTCCATATAGTTAGTAAGTTCAAACACAACCAAAATTATGAAATTAGGCCCGAAAAGTATAATTTTAGGCCATTTTCTTATCCTTATCCTCCACATATGCTAAGGTTATTGATATAATAGATACTTAAGAGTTGTGAAAACATTATAAAAGTGTATTATAGTCCATTTATGTCAATTTTAGTCACTTAAAGGTCATTTCTCAGTCATCAACCTTCATTAGGCTTATTAAAGGCATATTTGACCTCTTCACCTTCTTAACAATGATTCATAAAGTAAAAGGGATTGATTGGTAAAAAATGCCAAGATATTGGATTTAATAAACATTAATAATATATAATAACACCATTATTACCAATGTATCTTCTCATCATAATTCTCATATGGGAAAAGAGCCCTTCACAAGCTTGCATGCTTGTATATCACTACTCGAGATGCATGTTTAGGCAAAATAGGTCATATAAATGCTTGTTTATGATGGTAAATGCATATTTTATGTATTATAAATTAAATAAAATGTATTAATATAGTTATATAAATTATTTTACCTCTTAGATAGTCCTAAAATTTGAATTGTCCCTACCTAGGGTTTGTGAGCATCTTGGCAATTCTGACCCTAGTAGCCTTCTTTTGGTGTTTTATTCTCACCAAAAGGAGTAAAATCACTCATAAAACATTATTAATTGTCAAAAACACTTATAACATGGATATAATCTTATTTTTAAACTCAAATATATCATTACTCATCATACTTATACCTACAACATGATCTTGATATTTCCTTTAGGCCTATCATGTTGCCAGACTAAAAATGGCTCTTCTTGAGTGGTTTATTCTTGTCAAAAGGTAACCCAAAAATTAAATATCTCTAGGGTATACCAAATTTATTATGGAGATATAAACCTCAAGTTTAATATACAAAGGTATTCATCTCTCTATTCTCTATGTGTAGGCTTGTATACTTGAATTTCAGGCTTAAAACCTACTACAAACCCATTAAAGAGTTAAACTCCATTTATATTATGAACTTTAAGGATATTAACATGAAATTTTTAGTTTTTTAACATTTTTTAAGACTTTACCAAATGAGGAAACATGTATAAATTTTCAAGAATCTCTCATTTCAAACTTGCAAAACTAACATAATCCACTTGAGGTGTACACATCACTATTTTATTTTACCATTCTTGCTCTCTATATGATTGAAGTATATTTGAAATTATATAAATTAGGATAAGGAAATAAATATTTTATTATATGCCTCATTTATGAATTCATTTCTAGCACTTTTTCGTTCACACTTGAAACTTGTTTCAAACACCCTTCCTTAATGGCCTTCATGGCTTGTTACCTGCAATTGCTTATCCAAGATGATGATGGAGAGTTAAAAAGTTCATTATATGTTTATATAAGTCTCTCCTAAACTTCCTAAATTTAATATCAAGCCCTATTATATAATTATTAATCACCAAACATCAAATGTGCTTGCCTTTTCTAGACTATCCCTCTTTTGATCATGCCTATGTACTTGAAACAACTCTAGAAAGACCCTTAAGAGATGAAATAAAGTTTGGGGAAACATGGAATGGGATAATAGACATTATTAAAAATTATTATCATATTATTTACCTCTCTTATAATCTTTAAAACTCTAAAAAGTGTCAAACTAACCCACACTTGGACTTCTCAACATTAGCAAACTTATGACTGCACACTTCAATCATTTATGCATATGAATCTTGCTAAGAGATGGTGTAGGGGAGATTATTTTAATTTTTTGAATATATATCAATTAAAATTTATTTCACTCACTTTTATGATAGAAACATATCAAAATATTCACAAACTCGAACTATCGTGCCAAAAACAATAGGACAATGAGATTTTCTTGCCATTATAGATCTGGTTCATGATTGCATGCATCAGTTTTGGTGTTGAATGGATTATTATACCTATTATAAATATAAAACAAACCTCTTAATGCATCCATATAGATAAAATGTGATATTAATATGATCAAACTAAGGTGGTGGGGTTTTACTAGGGTTTAAGGCTTCTTAACTTATTAGTGATTTTTCATAAAGCTAGGGGCTTTAAAACCTAAAATCATGCATGAAATATGAAGGGTATAGGGAAAAATTAATATCCATAGGATAAATTGCTCCAAATACACTTATAATTTATGAACAAATAATTATAAACTACTCTTTCTCACTCTACCAATGGCCCGAGGGAGACTTTGAGTAGGTTTTCTGCCTTCTTTGTCTTGCAAACACTATTTGAGAATGGTTTTGACCATGATAATTCTATAGGAGGTTAGAGGAGGCTATTATTACTCTACATATAAGATTCTAAATGACTTCTCTTCTAACTTATACCAAGGCCTTGTAATGTGTAAAGAGGATCCTTTTTCCTACTTATTCCTACCATTTATCACATGATGCTCTATTTAGGAGTTAGAGCAATGAATAGAAAGATATAAAAGCGAGTGTATATTATAAAATGGATAAAACCAACATCTTATATGAGTGTAAAAATAAAATTAAGTACAAAATACCTTCAATAAGTTTCAAATTACTTATTTGACCTTTACACATGATTTTGACTCTCCACCCTTAATATATCACAAAGGGACTCACTTTATAACATGTAACAAATAATATAACAAATAAATGTGAAACATTAATCTCTCTAAACATAAATTAAACCATACTAAGGCTTGAGATACTAATTATTAATATCTTAATAACCTTGAATTCATATTCATCACTCATTATGAGTACCATGTCATCTTGAAAAGTCATGATGTTAATGTTCTCACCATGGATCATCATTTTATGAAATTTGCAAAATAACCTCAATTTATCCAAAAATACATTAAACTCTACTAAATTACATTTCAAAATACATTATAAAAGATCAAATAATGACATTTATTGAATTAGACACATACCATGGGCCTTGATATCATAATAAGACTCTTTTAGACCTTGATTTGGCATACAACACTAGACCATGGCACCAAGATAAGATACCAAGACCTCTTTTAGCCTCTGTAGAGAAGACAACTAATGTAATGAGTCAAGTTTTGAACTAGGGGGTTGAAATTTGGCCTAAAGGAAAAACTATCAACATTTTTGGTGACTCACAAGGGTTGGTTAGCCTACTAATCAATTATAATAGTAGCCTTATCAGTCCATTAGACTATGGGGTCACCTTAACTCAACACAAACCTGGATTAGACCTTGATAATTGATTATAAGTTCTTGAACAAGATGAAACAATTGATAATACCTTCAAAACACATAACTAATTAAAAAAAAACACACATCCATGCTAAAAGGAACTTAGGGGAAAAAAAACACAAACCTACTATATAGAATTGATCTTAAGGCATCTCCACTTGGATTAAAAGGAAAGTTTTTAGAAAATTCTTGATTCTCTCTAAGTAAATTTGAACTTTAATAATGAAGTATAGTGAAATATTACTTGTGAGGTGAGAGGTATGCATTATTACTTGTGAGGTTGGCATGTTCATGATCTCTTTGACTAGAAATCACACCCAAAACATCTATTGGATTTACTAGAGTAAACATATCTCCAATGTAGACATATTCTTCTTGTAGCTGTTTTATCCTTTTTAGGACTTATTGGTGTATAAATACCATGTTTGTTAACTAGATAAGTAGGCTAAATTAAGTAAATAATATTAAATAAATACATCCACTAATTTTTTACAAAATTTACTAGTTTTATCTTTTCTAAAAATGGTAATAAATAGTGCAAGTAATGACTTAGTGGGAAAACACCTGATACAAATGATCTGGGTGCTAGAAATTGAGATGGAATTTGGTCCAAGTTTTATAAAATAGATAATAGTGTCAAAAAACCTATTGGATAGTAGCACCATAATTAGATAGTAGAGCAATTATTTGAAAAGTGGTGGTAGTGTCTTGATATTGTCTATAGTGTCCTTTGTGTAGGATTGTCCCAAGTTTCTTGATATACTTGTGTCTAGATATTTGGGGTCTATTCCTATTCACATGAGTTTTGGAACCCTATATTTTGACTGTAATGATTGATTTATTGTGTAAACCCCAATCCTCCATGTAACTGGGGCATGAGTTAAAAAGTGTGTTTGTTAGTAGGGTAGGCTGGACATCCTCAACACCCCACTATGAAAAGAGTTGCCTACATACCAATACTCCAAGGAGGGATTAAGACTAATGTAGTTCTTCCCACCTAAGTTTTAGTTAATTGAGTGGGTATAATGTATATAATGACATGAAATTTTTCATTCTACTTGATCAACTAGTGTGTAAGTGAACTTATGAAAATAATGTGTCATGCACATGGCCACATATCTAATATTTGAGTAAATGGATTCTAGACTGAGTTATAAAAAACTATATCTAGGTATCTAAACTAAATATAGGAATGGTCATGGTACACATGATACCCCTAATTTGAGAAAACTGATATGAATATGAGATTAACTAGTATGAATCTAAGTACAACTAATAAATCTATAAATGAATATGTGAAAACCTATACTATACCTATTGTACTATACCAGCCAATATGGGTTTTTATGAAACTAAGGCTACTAGAAAATAATGCCATATCTTTTATAGTAGTTCCATGTGGTACTAGTGTACCCATTTAGGTTCTAGTGTCCTTCTGGTCTAAATTATATGCAACTATATTGCTTTCTAGTCACTGTTTTCCCACTATGTTTACCTATGTTTGATTTTCTATAATTGAGAATATGTGATGAAAAATGTACTATGAACACAATATAGGAGCCTGATCTATATGATAAATCCCTATGAATTCCCCCTCTTTGGAGGGGATTTGTTGAACATGTGTAATAACTATCCTCAAAAGAAAAATCTCTACAAAATGTGTGTTAGCTAGAGCATATATGATAACTATGTTATAATGCAATAGAATATGCATACATAAAATTAGAATGTAAGATGATTTGAGTATAAGTATGTAATGTAATATGTATGTCATATATATAATTTTAAAAGAGTGTCAAGATAGATTTAATCAATGTATGCAACAATAAATTTGAGTAAAATTGGGTAACTTCCTAGGGAGATGGGGCATGATGTCCATCACAACACCCAATTAGAAAGAGGAGATGCATGAGGTCCCTCATGGCATCAAAAAATAGTGTGTGTAACATGAAAATACAAGTGTCATGGCCATGACACATATAATAAATCATACATACAAAACACATGAGGCACACAAAGTAGGCCGAGGGGCCATAATACAAAGGACATGGTCATATTTCACTAAATATGAGAAAAAAAGACATACAAGGACATGTTTAGATGTCTACATATGCAAGAAAAAATCAAGTTAAATTAGATCCATATCAAAGGACATGTTCAAATGTTTGCATATACAATCAAGAAGGCTCACACAAGGACATGAGCACATGTCCAAAGCATACATATTGTGAATAAAAGTGGCATAAAGATACAATCAAGTCTAAACTAAGAAAACTAGAAATGAAAGCATGCATGAATATGGAATACAAAAATATGTAAGATATAGGATGTACATATGCTGAGTCCAAAGCAATAATAGCTAGAAAAAAATTTGAGTAAGATTAACATGATCAAAATCAAGATATAACAATGCTAAAGTTGGCATGTAGATTATAGAAGGATAGGACTTGATAATCAAAAATGTGTATAGGATTCCCCCAAGTGGGAGAATGTGTCTAGTAAAGACCCATGTATTAGTGTATATTCCCCCAGTGGGTAAATAATATAAATTTTGGATTGTTGTAGTGGACTCGAGTCTTATAATAATTTGTAATCACTCAATAAGAACACAAGAAGCATATATGTATGATAAACTGACTATACTAAGATATATAACATATGTAGTGTCTATAAACTATAATAAATTTAAATATAACAATGCAACAACCTATAATTTTGTGTTTTCTAAGTAATATTTTAATATTTTAATGTATTTGATATATTATAATGTTTTTATATTTTTTAGATATAAGCTATGTATAATCAACAATCAAATGAACTATGTACAAGGATCATGACAGAGGGAAAGTATGTATAAGAATAGAAAAACCATACTAATTGATGAGTCTCATGGGAGACTCACTATCAATGTGGTATGTGTCAAATAAGGGAACTATGATCATGCATGTTATGCAAAAGGGAAACTGTGGTCTCATAATCTACTGTATTAAGTGATCTATATTTATATCTACCTATGTAGTGGTTATAGGAATATGTGGCACTAACTATGGTGTCCTATGAACTATATGGGTCTTAGGGACCCATTTGGTAGAAGAATATATAGGTGGCATATGCAACTTATGTTGAAAACCTTGAGAATTAAATAATACTAATCTCAATATAATGTGAGTATAGGGAGGCTTTCTATAATATGTAACATATCTATGACATAGGGGTATCTCTAATAATGGTCTCCATGGGAGAGTATGCATACGTGTCAATACTATAGGAGTATACATCACCTGCATTTGTGGCTCTACTAAACTTTGTGGTGTATCAATATGAACCATGCTATGAGTAGTAACTGATAAGTGTGTTATATTTGGTAAATATATTGTAACTAGTAATTATGATGTAATGGCCTATAGAATAAGTAGATGATACTGATATAGAAGGTACTCAACTATGACCACCCAATTCACATGTATATATTTAGGCATTTGTGTATTTTTAATGGGATGGCTCATAGATTATATATCCATGGTCTACCAATAACATATCAAACATGCTTGCACTAGGTAATACTAAGAAATAAGTGGTTACATATGTTGGTCCAACCTATAATGGAAGCATAATATCCCTAATGAAGCTCTGAACATGGCCATTGAACCTAATCATAAATGTGTATATAGGGATATATCTTACTCTAAATACACCAAATTTTGTAAAATTTTCATAGTGCACATGATAATGTTTAACCCATTATCCACCATAACACTCTAGATATGATGATGATTTATGTAGGCTCATATAAAGAGTGCATATAAATCTGTATCATTATCAATAATTTACTAATCTAAGAAGGTGATGAGTGATCTATCTATAATTTTAGTGTGGAATATACCAATGATATTATGTAATTGGTGTGTCTCCTCTATGATAGTGTGATATCAATTTTGTGTTGGATGTGCTTGATATGTGTAGTGAACACCTGAAGTGATCCATGCCTCATTCATTATGTGCTTTGTAAATAGATCTAAGAGTGTCTTTAATGATTTAGCTTCTATTTGATATAATTTTTGTGCTTCTATGGTTGTACCCAAATCAATAATGTTATCCGCAATCAAATCTTGTATCTTATGTTTTAGGCTAATGCATCTATTTGTTATATGGTCTAGTGCCCTATAATAATCACAAAATGCATTGGAATTATAGTTCTTTGTAAGATTCCATGTTGTATCAACATCTTTGATAGGAGTGAGAGATATGAAATTACATTCCAAGAGCTGATGTAAAACCTATGCTATCAATTCTATAAGGCTGGTAAAGTCTCTGTATGGAGGAGCTAATAAAACTAAGAAAGGAGATGGCTCTAAAGCTACATTAAGTATGGATTTTTGATAATTCTTGTTTTTAGTAGCCCTTACCTTGTATGAAGGCTTATTTTAAATCTTATAAATTTATTCTAATTAATTGGTATATTTTAGTTTTCCCATTGATAGAATCTTGACTTCTCCTTCTTTTACTTTTTGGCATAAATTTGTGAATGTTGGAAACTTATTAAACAAGACAGCTTTATGTAATAATAGTAAAAGACTCTATTTGAAGATGTAATAAATATATTTATCTTCCATGGGGATAATCAATTTATCTAATATAGTCTTGTATCATAAGATGTATTTTGCATTAGGTTCATTTGATTTTTATTTCAACTATGCAACTTGAGCATATGAGATCTTGTAATTGATGTTTATGGAGAAGTATGCTAAAAACATGTTTCCTTAAGGATTAAATATTGTGATAGATTGATTCAGTAAGTCATAAAACCATTTTAAGGAATAATCCTTTAAAATTCATGGAAATAACTTTGTGAGAAGCCAATCATTAGACACATAGTCCAAAAATGCTATGTGAAAAGATCAGAGATGCTGCTTTGGGTCAACCTTACCATCATACAATGTAAGTTTAGGTTCCATGAATATGGATGGGAAGGGAGTTACCTCAATGTGATGATCCAAAGGTGTATACAAGATAACATTAGAATCAAAGGCATGTGATGGCCTAGTGGTTCCCTTCTCAAGATATAACACCTTAGCCTGTAGAGTATAAACCTCATGCATAAGGGATTATATATCTAGAGTGGAAGAACTAGCCATAAGAGGTGTAGCTATCATTCAAGGTTTTTAAACTAAAATTGTTGGTTGTGCTAGCTGAGTTGGCCACACTATAGGTGTAACAATGTTATTAATTGGGGGAGTTGAAAATTGACCATTATTTGAATTTTGAAGTTCTTTCTGAATAACAATGATGAGGTCATATTACATATCTAAATGTTTGGACATAAAATCTTGCAATTGTTTCTTATCAATCTCATCAAATTAGTTTTTGAATTATGCCATTATAGTTTGGGAAGTAGAAAAGCAAGTTATTATATATTTTAAACCTTTAAATAATTTTAATCTAAGAAAGATTACAAAAAATAAAGATTGAAACAAATCTAAAATTTTAAAACTAAAATTTGAGCGTAGACACAAAAAGTATATAAACCCTAAGAGTATTGAGGGTTAGGGTTTGAGAAATGTTTGAAGTAAGTTGGGTTCACTAAATGTTTTAACCTTTTTAGGACTTAATGGTGTATAAATCCTATGTTTGTTAAATAGCTAATTATAATAAATTAGGTAAATAGTATGAAATAAGTACATCTACTAATTATAAAAAAATTGACTATCTTTGAATTTTCTAAAATTGGTAAAGAATAGTGCAAGTAATGACTTAGCTACAAAACACCTCATACTGATGATATAGGTGTTGAAAAACGAGATGGAAGATGGTACAAGTGTCTTAAACTAGATCCTAGTGTTATAACCCATCTTGGATAATAAAAAAATAATTAAATAGTAGTTCCATTATTGGAAAAGTGGTGGTAGTGACCTAATATTGGTAGTAATGTCCTCTATGTAGGACTATCCCAAGATTCTGGGTAAACCTGTGTTTGGATATCTTGGGTATGTTCTTATGTGCATGAGTTTAAGAACCTTATATTTTAATTATAATGATTAATTTATTGTGAAAACCCTAATCCTCTATGTAACTAGGTCATGAGCTAAAAAGTGTGTTCATTAGTAGGGTAGGATGGACATCCTCAACACCCCATTATGAATAGAGTTGTCTACATACCAATACTATGAGGAGGGATCAAGATCTATGTAGGTCTCTCCACCTAAGTGCTAGTGTAAGTTCAAGTGATGCTAGTATGATAGTGTCTTTGAGTGCCTTGAATGTGCTTGAGACTTGAAATCTAGAAAATCTAAGATTAGGGTTGTTGTAGATGGTATTATGCATAAGTAGTGTAGAATAGGGAATGTTAACCTTAATTGTACTCAATTTGTTCTATGTTTGAATGTGTATTTTGCATCTAATTTCCATATAGTGGTTAAAGGGATAAAATTCATGTATGTATACTATTTTTTTACTTGTGTGGATGATAAAACATGTCAAGGCTAACCTTTAGCGGTTATAATTTTGAAAAGATATCCATTTGGGAAAAAAATGACAAAGGACATTAGCACCATTTTAGGGACACTATTTCCATGTGGTTCTAGTGTCCTTCTTATGTTTTTGGTGTCCATATGGAAGAACACTAGGCATGAGGGTCCATGATCAAGAAATGAGGGTTTGGGACTACTTTTTGGCTAACTAGGGATGCCTGTGGCCTATACGAAGGCTTGATAAGTGGGATAATAGGCTATAGGATAGTTAGAGGGCTAATATAGGGATATGTAGTCTCAAGTAGCACTCTTATCACTCAAATACCACTTTTGGGTGATTAAAGTTGCTTTATGCTTAATTAATGTTACTCCTCAATATTGATAAATCTTTCAAAAGTGATCACCACCTAATTTGTGAAGATAGCTGCAATCTCAGCCTCTAATGGATCCTTGGGATAGTGTTCTTGGTTTTATATGACATCTCAAGGAATGCCATCTTGCTTAACAACTATTAAAAGATATTCAAGGTTTTCAAAGATCTCTAAAATTTGCCCACAAACCTCATCATGGTTTTATTGAGGCATGCTTTGATCAACACCTTCATGAATATGCTTTCCAAAATTATCAACCACCTTAGCCATGTATTTATTTAGGTTTTATTCATGTATACTTGAAGGTAGAACAACTTTAGTGGAATTTATATTCTACCCTATAGGGGTTAATGTTTTGCTAAGGATCTAAAAATCATTGAAAATAGTGAGGTACTATTACCACAAATGATTATACCTTTCTTGATCCTCATTTTGATCTTGTTGAAGTTCACTAGGGATCACTACATTTTCTCATGTCTTTCTACTACCTCAACCAATGCTTCTATGTGATTCTGTACCTCAACTATAACAACTTTATTTGTCTCCTCACTTGAATCAAGCTTGGGGCTATCATCTTGTGAAAACACTACTTCCATCTCATCAAGTTCTTCTTTTAAAAAAAAAGTGGATTCATTATTATAAATTAAACAAGGAAGTTCAAGACTAAAATTTACCTCTTTTTAGCCACTTGAGACCCTTTGAGGGATACCCAATTACACCTCTAAAACTATCATTACCTGAACATATTCATAATGGATTTCTTGAAGCTCAATTGCAGCTATAGTTTCATGTTTATTTTATTCACTTGGATACTCCTCAGGGATTACAACTTTATCAATCTCATTTTTAAACTCCATATAGGTTAGTGGCATGACATCTTATTATGTAAAAAGATCTTGTGAAAATATAACCATAACCTTATTTTTTTCTTTTTTCCCTATGTGTGATCTAATATTACAAAGAGGAATACTGATGATTATTTCCTCATCACACTCAATTGAACATCCTCTTATTCATAGTCTTATTTAGGCTCACTTACAACTACAACTTGATTTTACTTTGTATGGAATATAACATGATCTTCTTCTTTGCCAAATTGAAGATCATTTAATCAACACAAATCTTGACCATGCCCTTGATTACATTATTGATTAGAGAGAGTTTACCTCTCTTCATTAAGATGCTATTTATCCTCTTGTTTCAAGTTTGATTCTTCCATTTCATTGGCACAAATATTTGACATTTTGTAACTAGGGTATTTGTTCCAACAAGGCTGACATGTTGTCATGGCTTCATCATCTTATCTTGACAAGTTATCCTCTTCACCTAAATGCTATTCACTTTCCTTCTATACAACTTATCCTCTTTTAAAAAGGGAGATGGTGGGAGGGTAAGAATGTCCAATTGGTGGAGGAGGAAAATAAGGAATTATGGGTTGCTCTTCAGTTAGTTTTGGGGTTGAAGAGGCATTAAGAAGACTTTAAGTTTTGGAAGTAGTAGTGTCACTCATTAATTATTTGAAAGGAGTGAAATAAACTTGTGTTAAAGATGCTTTGTTATTATCTTTCCATTAAATAATCAACTTTTCATATTCTGATATGCCTTGATATTCATAAAAAACCACAACTTGAGGGGTGGGTAAAGGACTTTGGAAACTTGGAAAATTACTTAGATTAGTTCTCATAACCTCTTTCTCCATTTTCATGCCTTGAAATTCATAGAAAATTTAAGCTTGTAAAAGAGGTGACGAGCTTTGGAATCTTGGGAATTTTCTTGGTTTAGCCTCTACAAATTTCCTCTCTTCTTGATTGTGATTTGGCATAGGAGGAGTGGTCAAATAAGGTTTAAATGGGGTAGAAAGAAACTCATAGGACTGATTGCATTTATCTTGTTATTAATTCAAATCCAATAACCCACTACCAATGGTTTAATTAATCCTTTTATTTCATGCCACTCACTGGAGGAATTAGGGGGCTTGAAAAGGTTGACAAGGTTTGTGGAATTGGACTTTTTGTTCTCTAATGAAAGCCATCTCATTCTTAAGGTTTTGAGAAAGTTTCTTTATATCTAAGAGTTCATTATAAGGACTAGTTTGATTAGTTGGTTAGGAAGGGAAATAAGGATAGTGTTCTTGATATAATGACTATTCATATTAATAACTTAGGCCATATGGGGGGAAAATAGAGTCATTATATGACTGATATGGCTCAACATAGGGCTGGTATATATTTTTATATTATTGATAATGAGGTGTAAAATATAAAATACCTCCATATCTAGCCATAAAACTTCATGAGGAAAACAAAATCAAGAGAAACTATTAATAATTCCTTGAAATAGGCACTTGGGCTACTTGAACTAGCTGCTAGAAGTTCAGTGTCACCATTTATGCTTGATCAAAATACCTTCAAAGGCTGATATATTGAATAACACACCAAAAATTATCTAATAAATTAAGTACCTATCCCATGGGTTGTGCCAAAAACTATTGTCACTTTGATTTGTAACCTTAAAGAGGATTTTTTCAGGACCTCTTCACCTAATTGATGTAATGGGATCTCTCTAATGTTGTGGGTGACCTATGACTAGATAGAACCTCTAGAGAGGGATGAATCCCTTGATATAACACTTGAAACTAAAACTAACCTACTCAACTAAGAAGGAAAAGGGAGAGAGAAACATGAAAGTAAAAAGGGTGATGTACCAAAATCTTGACCTCCACTTGCCTATGAAATTGTGAAGTGAATTAAGACTAATTAAACCACATAACTCCAACTTGAAGTTATCCTTACATTATTTTTCAAACATGGAGTTATTTGGAGATGCATGATTTAGGAGGGAAAACCAAGAGGTGAACTAAATCAACACTAACGGTAGATTTCCACATCTAATTACCTACAAAACCAACTACAACACTTTATGTGACTTGTAAAGAGTCAACCTACTTGAAAAAAGGTAAGGGTGAGAGGAAAAAAGAGAGGGAGTTAGGACACTACCAATATCAATCATGCACAATCATAAGCATACACTAAAATAAATATTAAAGAAGGCTAAAACCAGTTTATTATTCATCCCAAAAGGCAAGAACAAGTGTTAACTTAAGCAAGGATTCATAATACTTAACTTGAGGATCCTTTTAACAAGCCATTATAGGCCAAATATATATAATAAAGGAGAGAGAGAGAGAGGAAGAAGACTAGGAAATCCCATGATAATTATCATCCATCAGTTATAATATTCATGAAATTAAAAAATTGGTCTCATAACTCATTTTATCCATGTGTTGACTTGGTATGACAATAGTCTTCATGAAAGGGTGGCATAGTTACTAAATGAGGAATTACAATTAATTTCTTGAGGGAAATTACAAACTGACCTCTTGACCTTGATTCTCATTGCATGATTGCACCAGCTCTATGTCTCATCATGGCTTTCAATTATTTTCTATGTACCTCATGCTTTCCATTAGATTCAACTCTTGTTGATCATTGTGATACCTAACTCATGCTTGGACATCTTCAAATATATTTTTGTAGGTGCTATTATACCTTTTTAGTATCTATAAGAACATGTTCAACTACTTACAATGTATTTATGATGATACTTGGATGAAGATAGTTTTTAGACTTATTCTTAGTGTTATTATAGGTAAGACTAAGGTTTGAGAAGCTTCATAACATATGTGTATAAATAAAAATATTTCATCATTGAAATTAAAAGGTAGTATATAATGAAAATACTCAAAGATAATCTTGAGAAAGATGTTAGAGGACTGTGTCTATCTTTATGATCTCTCAACCTATGAATCAAGCAAGATGCCTATGCATAAAACCTTAAACACTCCATGTAGACTTGAAATAGGCTTGGATATGACTTAAAGAGTCATATTAAATGATATAATATGTATAAAATGTTCTTTAATATACTCATGTGATTAGATGACATTGAGAAGGTTTGGAAATATCATTATCTCTTAGCTAGGAAGGAACAATCTTGACTTACGCTGGTTTAGTGAATTAAAAGCTATTATTTCACAATGGATACCTATTGTATGAATTTTATAATATCATTTAACTTATATCAAACCTTATATATTCTCTCATAATAATAAATAATTTCAAACACAACCAAAAGTATAAAATTTAGGCCTGAAAAGTGTAATTTTAAGTCATTTTCTTTTCTTTATCCTCCACACGTGCCAAGGATATTGATATAATATGTGATAAAGAGGTGTGAAAAAATAATAAAAGTGTATTAAAGGACATTAAATTACATTTGACTCACTTATATGGAATTTCACAATCATGGACCTTTATTAGGCTTCTTAAAGATAAATTTGACCTCTTCATCTCTTTAACAATGATTCATAAAGTACAAGGGCTTGATTGGTCAAAAAATGAAAATAAATTGGGGAAAATATAAATTAGTAACATATAATAACACCATTATTATCCATGCATATTCTCATCATACGTATCACGTGGGAAAAGAGCCCTTCACAAGATGTAGGCCTATATATCACTACTCGAGATGAATGTTTAGGAAAAATAAGTCATCTAAATGCTTGATATGATTGGAAATTAATATTATAGTTATGATACATGAATTAAAAGGTATGAATGTAGTTATTAAAATTATTTTACCCCTAAAATATCTCTAAAACTTTATTTATCCCTGCTTAGGGTTTGTGAGCAACTTTACAATTCTGACCCTAGTGGCCTTCTTTTGGTGTTTCCTTCTCACCACAAGGAGTCACATCACTCTTAAAACATTATTAATGGTCCCAAAAAATCATAATAATCATATACTATTCTTTTTAAACTAAAAAATATCATTCCTCATCATACTTATACCTACAACATTATCTCGATCTCTCCTTTAGGCTTATCATCTTGTTAGAGCCTAAAAATGGCTCTTCTTAAGTGGTTTATTATTCTCAAAAGGAACCTCAAAACTTAAAAAATATTTTTAGGTTATTTAAAATTCAATTTTCACCTATAAACATCAAGTTAATTACACAAAGTCTGTCATCTCTCTATATTCTCTCTTTGTAGGCTTATATACTTTAATTTATGGCTTAAAATCTATTGCAAACCCACTATAGAGTTAAAATCCCTTGATATTATGACCTTGAAGGATATTTATAGGAAAGGTGGAGTTTTTTTAACCTTTTTAAATAATTTTATAAATGAGTAAACATAATTTTTTTTTCAATAATCTCTCATTTCAAACTTGTAGGATTGGCATAGTCCATTTGAGTTGTATACATCACTATCTTCTTTTCCATTCTTAATCTCTATATGATTGGAGTATATTTGACATAATATAAATTAAGATAATAAAGTAAATAATGTATTAGAGAATTCATTTATTAAGTTTGGTCTATGACTTGTCTGTTCACACTTGAAACTTGATTTAAGAACTTTTACTTAATGGCCTTTATGACTTGTTACCTATAACTGTTTATCCAAGATGACCATGGAGAGCTAACTAATTAATTGTATATTTATATAAGTGTCTCATAAAATTCCTCCATTATGTATAAAACTCTATTCTATAAGGATTAATCACCAAAATTCAAATGTGATTACATTTTCTAGACTATCCCTCTTTCACTCAGGCTTGTATACTTGAAATAGCTCTAGAAATACCCTTAAGAGACAAAATAATGTTTTGAGAGACATGGAATGGGATATGAGATATTATTAAAAATTATTATCACATGAATTAAATTTAATCTAAGACCTAAAAATCTCAAAACTATAAAAATTACCCACAACTTGTACTTTTCAATGTTGGTAAACCTTTAACTACACACATCATTCATTAATGCATATGAATCTTGCTTGGAGTGTTTAGTATTGGCATTGATGTCAAAGGTGCATCTTTCATGAGGTTGATGTCATGAAGATAGTGTGCCTAGTTGGAAGTGTATTAATGTGATAAGGGTAATTTATGGAGTGTTATCACTAAAGTATGTTGTCATGAAAGAGAATTTGAAGGCGACTGATGCCTTAGTATAAGTCTTTGAGGTCAATTGCTTAAGTAGCCTAAGCCTAGTCATGGTATGAAGAGACCTTGTGAGAAGGTATGAGTATGGTGTCTTGGTGAGATCAGTGCACATATTCATGAATGGTTTAATGAGGTTATTTGAGCATGTATGTGAGGTATTGGAGCACTCATTAGAGTCTCAGTGTGAGCCTACAGGGATAGGACCTTTAGACCAGGTCTACACCTAGACCACTCCTAGACCTTTCATAGCCTAATGAGATATCATGATATATTTTAAAGGAATGTGAAGGATGTTTCATAGTGTTTAAAAATTTGATAGGTTTCTTGATTATGTGATTGAGGCAGAGAGTACATGGAAAGAAGCATGAATGTTAATTTTAAGGCCTAATATGGTTTGTAGGTCAAGGACTAGAGAGCAAAGAGAGAGAGAGAGTGTGTGTGGTCTAATAAAGGGTCATGCCCATATTTAAATGTGTTTTATCTCATGTAAGAATTTTAAGAGGTTATATATGTTATTTCAAGATTGTTCATGTAGTTTGAGGACATAGTTTGAAGGATAAAACATGAAAAGTGCTTTTTAGGTCTCTCAAGTGCACATAATGAAGTGTTCTAAATCCGATAAGTATTTTATTATGATAATTATATTTTAAAATTTTTTTATGGGAACCTAATATATTCATGGTATATGGGGAAGGTTCCTAGATCAAAATTACAAGCATTAGTTTTTGGATTGAGGGGCTATGCTTTATGAATAATAGTTAAGAGTGGAAACTAGTCTAAACCCTCTTAAAACCCTAATGAAGACTCAATGTTAAATATTTTGTTAAAAATTGATCAATATAGATTTAATTTATCAAGTAATATATTGGATATTATGTTTGACTCTCCTAGGTACCTCTATGTGATATTGGTTAGAGAGGAGAGAGAAAATGTTGAGTTACAGGCTCATTTATGAAGAAGTTATTAAAGAAGTCAAAAGTTGCATTGAAAATAATAATAAAATGGATTGAGGAATAAGGTAGAGACTAATTTATCATGTCAATAAAGGTTTATGGATAGGTCATAGTCATGAAGTATGCTAAACTGATCATCCAAGTTAGCCAGTTGCTAACAGGCTAAATGGTGCAAATAGTGAAAAACTCAGGCAATAATGAGAAGATGAATTGGAATGTGTTATCATGATATAATTATGAAACCAAGTTCATGAATATTTATTTAATTAAATTTAATATATTTTAATTTTTTTAATAATATTTGGAATTCATGTGTGTGGTGAAAAAGTTTCTCACAAGTTGACCTGTTTAGTTCAGATAAGATAATGAGATTTAAGGTCATGAGATTAATCTGCAAGACCAATATTTTATATTTAAATATATGATATTTATATTTAATAATGGTATTAATATTTAATATGATCATATAAAATCATTATAAGTCATTTAAAATGTCTTTAATGGTGTTGGAGGTCTAATTCACCATGACTATGTTTTGAGGTAATCTAGCAATTCTGAGTGAGTGAGTTGTAGAGGTGTTCTTGAAGCCTTATCTCCTGAGTGGAAGTGTATAATTAATATGGTGATATTTTTTAGGTAATTTAAGTTATTTATTATCATGTTTGTGTGTATAAATCAAGTGTTATCTTCAGTTGTTCAAGACAAACTTTTTTGTATGTTCAAAGGTCTAATGTGAATAGTGCTAATAGAGTGTTTCAAGTGGTGGTTGGACCTAAAAGGTGTCATAGTGATTGGAGTATGTTTCATAAGGCATAATTGAATATTTTATGGAAATTTTTTTCTATGTATATAGGTTTATATTTTTCCAAGGGTGTTAGGAGTGTGGAGCTAAAAGCTTCACCAAGGAGCATAGACAAACAGGTTCGGGTCTACACAGACGCCAGCGTCGGTCAGGAGCGACCGACGTCGGTCAGTTGTAGTTACAGAGGCGCCGACGTCGGCAGTATGGTCGGCCGGCGACGGTCACAGGCGAACAGGCAGGAACCGATGTCGGTTACCTGCGTGTCCAGAAAGTGATTTCCGAGGACAGAAGCGAGTGTTTACATGATGAGTTTGAGTTGTAGACTCTAGCTCGCGTCTCTATTGTTAGCAATATTATTTTTAGAGCCCTTGTTGAAGAGGCTTAACTATTTGTTGTAAGAGCATGCTCAAGTTTCCTATTTCTATATGTAGGAGAGATCTTCTAAGCTATTGTATGAGAGAGTGTAATTGAGTATGAGTAGAACATTGTAAATGTTTGAAGGACTGTACTTGAGAGAGAGCTCTTGAGGAATAGAGATCTAGTGAGAGATCTTGTGTGCATCTGAGAGAGGTGTGGAAGAACAAAGTTCTTCATTTGTATTCCTATTGTAAAGAGTTTTTAATACAAGTTTTCAGGGTGTTTTCTTGTATATCTTGTTCTGTGCTATTTATCATTTCAGTTACTTATCTATCTATTTATTTCCGCATTCATTGCTTTCATAAGTGTAATCCATTGTTGGTTGATCCCCAACAAGTGGTATCAGAGCTCAGGTTCACTAACAGGTGGTTCAGATCTGTGTAGTGTGTTCAGATTACAGGTTGCTCATAGGGATTTCTGTTTGAGTGGGAGAAGCAATGGCAGAAGAAAGTAAGTTGAGAATGGAAAAGTTTAATGGCAAGAACTATCAGCACTGGAGAATGCAGATAGAGGACTATCTGTATCAGAAGGATCTTTACTTACCGTTAGGTGGGATAGCAAAGAAGCCCAAGGACATGGAGGATGAAGAATGGGAAGTTCTCGACAGAAAGGCTCTTGGGTCTATAAGACTGAGTCTGGCCTCCACTGTGATATCTAATTTGTCACAGGCAAAAACTACGGTAGAGTTAATGACCACGTTAGCAAATTTGTATGAAAAACCCTCCGCTTCAAATAAGGTATATTTAATGAAGCAGTTGTTTAATTTGCATATGCAAGAAGGTGGATCTGTTTCCAATCATCTGAATGATTTCCATGGTATTGTTAATCAGTTAAGTTCTGTGAATATTGTATTTGAAGATGAAATAAAGGCTCTTTTAATTTTATGTTCTTTGCCTGAAAGCTGGCATGGCTTGGTAATGGCAGTTTCTAATACTGCTTCTGCTTCGAATATTTTAAAAGTAGAGGATGTGGTTAGTGTTATTTTGAATGAGGAAATTCGCAGGAAAAGCACAGAAGAGACTTCTGGGACATCCGGGAACACTTTAAATCTCGAGAGCAGAGGAAGGCAAAAAGAAAGGAGCAAGAGAAGATCAAGATCTAAGTCTAAGGGAAGAGGCAGATCCAAATCCAGGAATGGCAGAAGGCCACAATGCTGGAACTGTGGAAAGTTGGGGCACATAAGCAGAGATTGCTGGTCAAAGCCTAAGGAGGATAATCATCACGAAGGAAAGGAAGAGACAAAGGTTGCAGGTATTGCACAGGACGCTCTTATTTTCTCTTTGCATAATAATATAGAATTTTGGGTATTAGATTCTGGTGCATCTTTTCATGCTACCCCTAACAGAGAATATTTCAGTGACTATGTCCATGGAGATTTTGGAATAGTGTACTTAGGGGATGATGAGCCTTGTAAGATTATTGGCAAAGGTAAAGTGCAGCTAAAGATGCAGAATGGCAACACATGGGTGTTGAGGGATGTGATGCATGTTCCTAGTTTGAAGAGAAATCTGATTTCTGCAGGTAAGCTAGGTGATGAGGGTTGTACAGTAACTCTCACAACAGATTCTTGGAAAGTGACCAAGGGTGCACTTGTTATGGCCAGAGGTAAGAGAGAAGGTACTCTCTATTTGTGTAATTGTATTACTAACAAATCTCCTTCAGTTTTATCTACTTCAGATGTGGATGCTAAATTGTGGCACTCAAGGCTTGGCCACATGAGTGAGAAGGGGATGTCTATCCTTAAGTCTAAAGGTATGCTTTCAGATTTGAAAAGTATGGATCTAGAATTCTGTGAGCATTGTGTGTTTGGAAAACAGAAAAGGGTTAGTTTTCTAAAGACTGGGTCTACTAAGAAAAGGCAGAAGTTGCAGCTTGTTCACACAGACGTGTGGGGACCGGCTCATGTAGCCTCTATGGCGGATCACAGTACTATGTTACATTCATAGATGACGCCACAATAAAGGTATGGATCTACTGTATTAAAAAGAAATCTGATGTTTTTGAGACTTTTAAGATATGGAAAGCCATGGTTGAGAATGAAACATGCAAAAGATTAAAGTGCTTGAGATCTGATAATGGTGGTGAGTTCTGTAGTCTTAAGTTCAAATTGTATTGTTACATAAATGGGATCCATAGGCAAAGGACGGTTCCAAGGACACCTCAGCAGAATGGTATTGCTGAAAGGATGAACAGGACTATTATGGAGCGTGCAAGATGTATGAGATTGCATGCAGGGTTGCCCTTAGAGTTTTGGGCAGAAGCAGTTGACACTGTAGTGTACCTGATCAACAGAGGACCCTCTACAGCTCTAGATGGTGGAATTCCAGAAGAGGCATGGACAGGTAAAAAGGTTGATCTCTCATATCTCAAAGTTTTTGGTTGTGAAGCCTTTGTGCACATAGATAAGGAAAATAGAAAGAAGCTTGATGCTAAGTCTATGAGGTGCACGTTT
Organism: Torreya grandis; assembly: GCA_037957365.1. Classification (NCBI taxonomy): domain Eukaryota; kingdom Viridiplantae; phylum Streptophyta; class Pinopsida; order Cupressales; family Taxaceae; genus Torreya; species Torreya grandis. Next base: position 1,445,204 of record JARHVA010001760.1, read on the forward strand.
ATAGGCTATGGCTCAGATGATTTTGGTTTCAAATTTTGGAATCTAGGAACTAACAAGGTAATTAGGAGTCGTGATGTTGTTTTCAATGAAAGAGTGATGTACAGTGATCAGACAAGGAAGTTAGATCAAGCTGGGCAGAGCAATAATGAGTTGGACGAAGTTATGGTCCAAAATGAGCTCGCGGGAAAAAGAAATAATCACTTACAGGAAAACACAGAGACCGACGTCGACAGGTTTGGCACCGGCGTCGGCAATACAGAAACCGGTGTCGGTCATACAGAGACCGACGTCGGCAGACCAGGCACCGGCGTCAGCCAGGAAGAACCGGCGTCGGCCAGTAACAGGTCTACAGGTGGCCGAGGTCGGTCACTGTCAGAAAATTTGGATGGACAGATTGTTGAAAACGAGTCCAAGACACCAATCAGGAGGTCTGAAAGGGTAAGTAAGCCTCCAATTAGATATTCTCCTTCTTTATATTATTTATTACTAACCGATGGTGGAGAACCAGAAAGTTTTGAAGAAGCTTTACAGGTGGAGTCCAGGAGTAAGTGGGAGCATGGCATGGTTGAGGAGATGGAGTCCTTAAGAGAGAACCAAACATGGGATTTGGTTGAATTGCCAGCTGGTAAGAGAACACTGAAGAACAGGTGGACTTACAGGTTGAAGGAAGGTGAGGATGGTCAGATGAGATACAAGGCCAGATTGGTTGTAAAAGGATTTGCACAAAAGCCAGGTATTGACTTTGGCGAGATTTTTTCTCTGGTTGTTAAGATGACTTCTATAAGGGTTGTATTGTCTTTGGTTGCTTTTGAGGATTTACATCTCGAGCAGCTAGATGTTAAAACAACATTTCTTCATGGAGATTTAGATGAGTAAATTTACATGGAACAGCCAGAAGGTTTCGAGGTCAAGGGTAAGGAGAAACTAGTGTGCAGGTTAAAGAAAAGCTTGTATGGCCTTAAGCAAGCTCCAAGGCAATGGTACTTGAAATTTGACAGGTTTATGACTGAGCATGGTTTCAGTAGGTGTCAATCAGACCATTGTGTATATTTTAAGAGATTTGATAACGGTAGATACATTATTCTATTGTTGTATGTAGATGACATGTTGGTTGCAGGGTCTCACATGCAGGATATCTCAGAGCTTAAGGTGAAGTTAGCTCAAACGTTTGCCATGAAGGATTTGGGAGCAGCTAAGAAAATCCTTGGCATGAGCATTAAGAGAGACAGAGAAAATCACAGGTTGATATTGTCTCAAGAAGATTATGTGGACAAGGTGTTGAAACGGTTCAACATGCAGGATGCGAAACCGGTAAGCACACCTTTGGCAGGACATTTCAAGTTAAGTAAAGAACAATGTCCCAATTCACATGATGAGGTAGAGTACATGAATAAGGTTCCATATTCTTCCGTGGTAGGAAGTTTGATGTATGCAATGGTGTGTACTAGACCGGATATTGCCCAAGCAGTGGGAGTAGTAAGCAGGTATATGGCCAATCCAGGAAAGGAACATTGGAAAGCAGTACAATGGATCCTTAGATATCTGAGAGGAACCACCAGCAGACACTTATGCTATGGAGGTTCAGATACTTCTCTACATGGCTATGTAGATTTAGATATGGCAGGGGATTTGGATGGCAGGAGGAGCACCACAGGTTATGTTTTTACTGTAGGTGGAACGACAGTTAGTTGGATTTCTAAGTTACAGAAGGTTGTAGCCTTGTCAACTACAGAAGCAGAATATATTGCAGCTACAGAAGCTAGCAAGGAGATGATATGGATGACACGGTTCATGGAAGAGCTTGGAAGGGAGCATGGGAGTTTCAGATTGCATAGTGATAGTCAGAGTGCAATCCATTTGGCAAAGAACTCAGCTTTTCATTCTAGAACCAAGCACATACAGCTAAGGTACCACTTCATACGGCAGGTATTGGAAGATGGTGAGTTGAAGTTGGAGAAGATCCATACAGACATGAATCCTACTGATATGCTAACAAAGCCGGTTACTAAGGAGAAGTTGAATCTTCATTCAACTTATGTTGGTCTTCACGATTGAGTTGAAGATGGAGGAGCTAGAAGATCTTGCTGTACAGGTATTGGTGCAGCTGGTTTATCTCCAAGTGGGAGATTGTTAGGAGTGTGGAGCTAAAAGCTTCACCAAGGAGCATAGACAAACAGGTTCGGGTCTACACAGACGCCGGCGTCGGTCAGGAGCGACCGACGTCGGTCAGTTTTAGTTACAGAGTCGCCGACGTCGGCAGTATGGTCGGCCGGCGACGGTCACAGGCGAACAGGCAGGAACCGACGTCGGTTACCTGCGTGTCCAGAAAGCGATTTCCGAGGACAGAAGCGAGTGTTTGCATGATGAGTTTGAGTTGTAGACTCTAGCTCGTGTCTCTATTGTTAGCAATATTATTTTTAGAGCCCTTGTTGAAGAGGCTTAACTGTTTGTTGTAAGAGCATGCTCAAGTTTCCTATTTCTATATGTAGGAGAGATCTTCTAAGCTATTGTATGAGAGAGTGTAATTGAGTATGAGTAGAACATTGTAAATGTTTGAAGGACTGTACTTGAGAGAGAGCTCTTGAGGAATAGACATCTAGTGAGAGATCTTGTGTGCATCTGAGAGAGGTGTGGAAGAACAAAGTTCTTCATTTGTATTCCTATTGTAAAGAGTTTTTAATACAAGTTTTCAGGGTGTTTTCTTGTATATCTTGTTCTGTGTTATTTATCATTTCAGTTACTTATCTATCTATTTATTTCCGCATTCATTGCTTTCATAAGTGTAATCCATTGTTGGTTGATCCCCAACAAAGGGCTCATAAAGTAACATTTCCTAAAGTAGGCCTAATGGAATTAGGTCTCCATGAGACCTAAAGAAGGATTTGGTCCATTTGAGTAATGGACGACCTAATTTAATGATTTATTATTAATTTTAACATGTACCAAGGCATATTTTGTGTAAAATATAAGTTTAAAAGTGTTTTTTCTATCCAAGAGGTGTATGAGTAAGAGGCTTGTATAAGAACAAGGCCTTTTAGGCCTAATTGACCAGTTAGTTAATTATATAGAAGAGTGAATGAGATAAAAGATATTTAAGTGGAATAAGGTATTATAGACCATAAAAATAAATTATATATAATTAAATGAGTATATAATAGGAGTTATAAGTATGAATATCAAGGTAATATGACCTAATCAGTCTTAAAAAGACCTAGTTGAGTGAAGAGGCCTAAAAGGTAGTTTGAGAGGGATAAGAGTGTGAAGAGTTGAAGAGGTGGTCATTATTTTTTTGTTTAGAAACATATTTTTTTAAGGTGATAAAATAAATTATGTGGTTTATTTTGTGTTAATTTATCTTGAGGGTTGGTGCATCCTTGCAAGTGTGTACTTACTAAAGCCTACTCAAGTGGGTGCTTAACTAGTTGGGGTTGGTGCTCCATGTGGAGTTGGTACTTCACTAAATTTGTTTTTCTTATTATATGGATGTATTGAATTTATAGATATTAGTGGGAGGTTTTCCCATACATGTGATTTGTCCTTTTGTTTCATGCTTACGTGGATAGTTGGTTATGCTTTGATTGATCTACATGTTTATATGAATGGCTCATGAATGTTTTGACGACTAATTCACCCCCATCTTAGTCATTATATTTCTAATAATTGGTATCATATATTTGTCCTTTAAATAAGTCCTAATATCTTGAAGGTGATCCTAAGAAGCACAAGATGTCTAGTGATCAAGAAGACAACATATATGATAAAGAAAGAGATGATAAAGTAGACCTTGAAGCTGAGTTAATAAGTGCCTTAGATGAATTAAACCATCAAAATAAGAGTAAGAATTAGTTTAGATCTATGGTCAAGGATCTTAAGGAATAGAATTATACCTTGAAAAGTGACTGGGTTCAAGAAGCCAAAAGGGATGAGATGATCATCAAGGATCTTAGGAATCAGTTAGAAGGTGTCAATATAAAGATAAAATAAAAATAATTTGACTATGGTTAGTTTAAGATAGAGATAGATTATTTTAAGGTTGAGCATGAGAAACTTCTAGAAAAGATAAGCCAGTTTGAGAAACATCATGAGAATCTAGAATAAATTAAGAGCACCAAAATGAAAGTCAACATGAAGAGACCAATCAAGTAGCCTAATGTAATGAGGTATTCTAATTATTTCAATGGTTATTATTTTGCTTGTCATAACTTGGTCATAGAAAAAGTGATTATAGAATGGTCTGAAGGGATGAGTTATCATGGGAAAATGGGAAGAGTGATTAATTAATTGAATTAACAATGTACATGGAGCTTATAGAGTACATGAGAAGGGTTAAACATTAGTTTGGAAGCCAAAGAAAGTTAGGATTGATTTATTAAAACTAAGAGTCAAGATGGATTATTTGCTAAGGAGGAACATAAGACTAAAGAGGAATCTATGCTAGCTCAGAATACCTTTCAAATTCAAGATGAAGGTATGAAATGGTATTTAGATAGTGGTTTCTCAAGCCACATGACAAGAGACAAAAACAAGTTCATCTTATTGAATAAGAATTTTATAGGAATAGTGAGATTTGGAGACAATATAACTACTAATATAGTTGGTAAGGATATCATGAGTTGGGATAATGGGAGGAATAAGACATAAATGTGTTGTATGTGGAAGGTTTGAAACATAAACTACTTAGTTTAATTTAAATTTACAACAAATGACACACAATAACCTTTCATAACAAAGGGTGTGAGATAATGAGAGACAAATTAGGAAGGGTAATTACCAATGCTAAGAGGATTGAGACCAATCTATATGTCTTGAATGAGATCAAGAAGGAGAGATGATTTATGAGCAATATGGATGAGAGTTGGATATGACATATAAGGTCAGGTCACCTAAACTTTGATAATCTAGTCAAGATAAACACTAACAAGTCTATGAAGAACATGCTTAAGATCACCAAACCTACAAACATACTTTGCAAAGCATGTTAACATGGTAACAATAATAAAATAAGGTTCAAGTCCAAGGAGTAATCTACTAAAAGACCCTTGGAGTTAATACACGCTAATTTTTATGGGCCTATAAGAATGCAAAGCATTTACGGAGATATTTACTTCATGTTAATCATAAATGACTACACAATAATGACTTGGATAACATTATTAAAGGAAAATTTAGAAGATCTTGACAAGTTTAAATCATTCAAAGCTCTTATTTAAAATTAAAAGAATGGGAAGATCAAGTGCCTAAGATCTGATAGAGGAGGAGAGTTTTGGTCTAATGAGTTTGATTACTTTTATGAGGTTCATGTAATAAGGAGATAGTTATCAATAACTAGGACACCTCAGTAGAATGGGGTAGTGTAAAGAAAGAATAGAATTGTTCAAGAGATGGTAATAACTATTCTAAATGAGTCTAGATTATTTGATGGATATTGGAGAGAGGTAGTGATAACTACAATCTAAATTTAAAATAAATGATAGATAAAGACTAATGATAATAAGACTCCTTATGAACTATGGAAAATTAGACCTACTAATATAGAATACTTTAGAGTGTTTGGGAGTAAATGTTTAATCAAAAGAGAAGATGAAGACTTATTAAAGTTTTAATATAGATCTGATGAAGGTATATTCTTAGGATATTCATCAATGAGCTTAGCCTATAGATGTTATAACAAGAGGTTACATAAGATAGTGGAAAGTACCAATGTGAAGATTGATGAAACAAAGAAATCACATTCATAATCAAAGGATACATTAGATAATTTGGACTTCAATAATGAAGAAGAAACTATAGATTTTGATGAGGAAGAAAAAGAATTTGAGGATAAAAAAGACTCAAAAGTCCCCTTAATATATATTCAAAGAGATCATCCTAAATCTCAAATCATTGGCAACAAGGATGTAGGTATGCAAATAAGGATAAGACTAGTAAGTAATCTAAATCAAGAGAATGTTGATATATTGTCTAATATTGAACCTAATAACCTTATAAAATCAAGTAAAGACAAATTTTTTATAGGTTCTATGAATGAGGAGTTAGACCAAATAGATAAGTATGGGACTTGGGAACTAGTTCCTAGGCCTAAAGGCAAGAATGTCATTAGAAAAAAATGGTTGTTTAGAAACAAGTTGAATGAAGATGGATAAGTCACTAGGAATAAGTATAGATTGGTATGAAAGGGATATGCACAAGTTGAAGGAGTAGAATTTGAGGAGACATTTGCACTAGTATCAAGATTGGATTCCATTAGATTGTTTCTAGCATATGCAGGATTAAAAGGGTTCAAGGTATACTAGATGGATGTCAAATCTTCCTTTTTGAATGGGAATTTAGAAGATGATGTATACATAGAGGAACATGAGGGGTTATCACTGTCAATTAAAAAATAATATGTTTATAGATTGAAAAAGGCTCTTTATGGTCTAAAAGAAGCTCCTAGTGCTTGGTATGCTAGGTTAGACAAGTATCTGTTAGATCAAAGATTAAAAATAGGAGTTATAAATAGTAATCTATACATAAAAATAAAATATGAACATCAATTGATATTATTTGTATATATGGATGGCATCATATTTGGTAGAAATAATGAGAACATGACCAAGGCCTTTGTAGAGGTGATGAAGAAAGAGTTTGAGATGTCCATGCTTGGAGAATTATCATTCTTTCTTGGGTTTCAAATCACTCAATTTGAAAAGGGTATATTCATTTCACAAGTAAGATACATAAGAGAGATGTTGAAGAAGTTTGAGATGGAAGATTGAAAGATAGTTAGTATACTTATGATCATAGGGTGTAAGTTGAGCAAGGAAGATGAGTCTCCAAAGGTCAATAAGACATCGTATAGTTTAATGATTAGAAGTTTTCTATACACCACTAATTCTAAACCTAACATCATGAAAGAAATATGTCTTTTGGGAAGGTTTCAAGTAGATCAAAATGAAAATCATTTTCATGTAGTAAACATATTACTCAGGTATCTGAAGGGTACTATGGAGTTTGGGTTGTGGTATCCAATGAGCAAGGAGTTTAATTTGACTACCTATATAGATGTAGACTAGGCATGAAGTCTAGATGATAGGAAGAGTATTAGTGGAGGAGATTTATTCTTAAATGGGTTCCTATTTTCATGGATAATAAAAAATAAACCATCAGTAGTTATCCACTTGTGAAGCTAATTATATTGTAGTAGCTTCATGTTTCACACAAGTTCTTTGGATTAGACAAACCTTAAAATACTACAAGGTGGAGTATGATGGTCCTAGCCCTATCTATTATGATAATACAAGTTCTATAAACATATCAAATAACCCTATCATTAAATCAAGCACTAAGAACATTCCCATTAGGTATAAATTTTTAAGAGAGTAGGTAAGTGAAACAAGTGTCAAACTTCAATATGTTTCTACATAAGATCAGATTGTAGACATTTTGATTAAACCACTTCCAAAGGCAAAATTTAAACACCTAAGATATGATTTGGGTGTAATTCCTTCCCATTACAGTAATTGAGTAAACCAAGTACTTAGGGGGAGCTAATAAAGTGGTTCATTAAGCTCCAAGATTAGGTGAGTAGTTCATAGAAGGTATGCATAAAGATTAGAGGACCATGTTCATATTATGACTCATAAACTCATAGTATTATATGTTGAGTGTTTTGGTTACAAGGAGTGTGATCCAAGAAGTTTAAAACATAACTTTGTCATTTATGTCAAATCAAGAGAAGTTTATTATTGAGATAAGTTTCTGAGAGTGGTTTCCATCAATGACAAATTGGGAAATTGTTGAGTATTGTCTTTGATGTCAAAGGTGCATCTTGCATGAGGTTGATGTAATTGAGATAGTGTGCCTAGTTAATAGTATGTTGATGTGACAAGGGTAATTAATGGAGTGTTATAACTAAAGGATGTTGTCATGAAAGATAATTTTAAGGTAACTAATTCATTAGTATATTTCTTTGAGGTCAAATGCTTAAGTAGGTTGAGCCTAGTCATGGCATGAAGAGACCTTGGGATAAGGTATGAGCATGGTGTCTTGGTGAGATGAGTGAACATAGGAATATGTGGTTGTATTAGGTTGTTTTATCATGTATGTGAGGAATTATATCATTCATGAGAGTCTTAAGGTGAGCCTACAGGGGTAGTACCTTCAGGCCAAGTCTACACTTAGACCACTCCTAGACCCTGGCTGAACTAATAAGGTATCATGATATATTTTCAAGGATGTGAAGGATGTATGGTAGTGTTTAATCATGTGATATGTTTCTTTAGTATGTGATTGAGGTGGAGAGTGCATAGAAAGAGGCATGAAGGTTAGTTTTAAGGCCTAATGTGATTTACAAGTCAAGGACTAGAGATAAAAGAGAGAGTGTGGTCTAATGAAGGGTCATGATCAGAATTCAGGGTGTTTGAGATCATGTAAGAATTTTTAGAGGTGATATATGTTGTTTCAATATTTTTCATGTAGTTTGAGGTCATAGTTTGAAGGACAAAGCATGAAAAGAGGTTTTTAGGTCTCTCGAGTGCACAAAATGAAGTGTTCTCAACTTGAGAAGGATTTTATTGTGCTTATTAGCTCATAAATTTTTTTCATGGGAACCTAATATATTAATTTTATATGCGTAAGGTTCCTAGATCTAAATTATAAGCATTAGTTTTTATATTGAGGGGTTATACTTTATGAATGATTATTAAGAGTGGAAACTAGTTTAAACCTTCTTAGAACCCTAATGAAGACTTGATATTAAAGATATTTCTCAAAGTTCTCAAGATGGATTGAATTTCTTACATAATATATTGAATATTTTATTATAATATCCTAGGTACATCCAAGTGGTATTGGTTAGAGAGAGGAGATAAAAAATGTTCAATTACAGGATTGTTTTTGAAGAAGTTGATGTAAAAGTCAAAAGTTACATTTAACATAGTAATAAAGTGGATGGAAGAATAAGGTATAAAATCATGTATAATGTCCATGAAGGTTTATATATAGGTTATATTCCTTAATTTTTCTAAATTTATCATCCAAGTTAACCAGTCACTAACAAGACAAATGGAGAAAATAGTGAAAAACCTAGGCAATAATGAGAAGATGAATTAGAATGTGTTACCATCAGAGAATGATGAAAAAAATAAATGAATATGTTGTTCAGGACATATAATATATTTTAATTTCTATAATAATATTTTTATTTCATGTTTGTGGTGAAAAATATGCTCACAAGTTGACCTGTCTGGTTCAGAAAAGATAATTAGATATAAGGTCATGAGATTGGTCTACAAGACCAATATTTGCTATTTGACTATATGATATTTCTATCTATAAATGGTATGATGGTCTCATAGGATAATATACATGTGTTATAAGTCATTTAAATTGTCTTTATATGTGTTGGAGGTCTAAGTCACCATGCCTATGTTTTGATTGAGGTAATATGGTAGTTCTAAGTGAGTGAGTTGTAAAGGTGTTATTGAAGCCTTATCTTCTAAGTGGAAGTGTCTAATGCATATGGTGATATAAATTAGGTAATTTAGGTTATATATAAGTGATTTATTATCATGGTTGTGTGTATCAATGATGTGTTATCATTAATTGTTGAAGATATAATTTTCTATGTGTTTAAAGGTCTAATGTGAACAATGTTAATGGAGAGTTTCAAGTGGTGGTTGGACCTAAAAGGTGTCATGGTTATCAGAGGATTTTGGATAATTAATATTTTAATGGTGTATTTAAATGTTTTTCTATGTATATAGGTGTATATTTTTACAATATTTAATAAGGTAACATGTCCTAAAGTAGGTCTAATAGAATTAGGTCTCTATGAGACCTAAAGAAGGATTTGGTCCATTTGAGTAATGGTCAACCTAATGAAATGATTTATTATTAATTGTAACATATCCTAAGGCCTATTAATTTTCCAATATAAGTGGTCAAGTTTGTGTGTCCAACCAATAGGTGTATGAGTAAGAGGCTTGTATAATAATAAGGCCTTTTAGGCTTAATTGGCTAGTTATTTAATTATATAGAAGAGTGAATGAGATAAAAGATATTTAAATGAAATAAGGTATTATATAAGATAAAAATAAATTATAAGGAATGTCGCGAGTATATAATATGAGGTATAATTATTAATATCAAGGTCATATGACCTAATTAGTCTTGAAGAGACCTAGTTGAATGAAGAGGCCTAAAAGGTAATTTAAGAGGGATAAGAGTGTGAAGACCTGAAGAGGTGGTCATCATTTTTTGGTTGAGAAACATAGTGTTCTAAAGGTGATAAAATCAATAAATTAGATGAGTTAGTGATGAGTCATCTTGGGGTTTGGTGACTCCTTATAAGTGGGTACTTTCTAAAGCCTAGTCAAGTGGGTGCATGACTAGTTGGGGTTGGTGCTCTATGTGGAGTTGATGATTCAATAAATTTGGTTTTTATCCTATATGAATATAGTATATTTGAATATATCAGTGGGTTTTATTCCCCTTGAGGGTTTCCAATATATATTATGTGTCCTTATTTTTCATGTTTATGTGGATAGTTACTTATGCTTTGATTGATCTACATGTTTGTATGAATGACTAATGAATGTTAAGTGGAATTGAATGAATGTTTTAAAGATTGCTTCACTCCCCATCTTATTAATTATTATTCAAACATGTATGTGGTATAAGGGAGGTTATTTAACATATTTAAATTTATATACATCACTTACACTTGATTGCACTCACTTTTATGCTATAAATATCTCACAATCTTCACAAACTCTGATTGTCATGCCCAAAACAATAGGTTAATGGGATTTTATTACCACTATGGATCTAGTTAATAATTTAATGAATTATTTTTGATGTTTTATGGATTATTATACCTCTTATAAATATGACCCAAACCTCCTAATTCATCCATAGAGATCAAAGGTGTTGTTAAGAGGATCAAACTGAGGTGGTGGGGTTTTGCTAGGGTTTAAGGATTCTTAACTTGTTAGTGATTATTAATAAATATAGGGGCCTTAAAAATTGAAATAATGCATGAAATTTTAAGGATTTAATTGGACATACTTACCCCTAGGATAAATTGGTTCAAATCTCCTTCTCATTTATGAACCAAGAATTATAAACTACCCTTTCTTGCTCTAACAATGACCCGAGGGAAAATTTGAGTAGGTTTTTTACCTTCTCTATCCTAAAAATACTATCTAAACATGGTTTTTATCAAAGATTATATTATTAATCTACATATAATATGTCAGATGAAGTCTCTTATGACTTATACCAAGGTTTTGTAACATGTAAAAAGGTTCCTTTTTCCTACTTATGCCTGCCATTTGTCACATGATGCTCTATTTGGGAGTTAGACAAAATACTAAAAAGATGTCAAAGTGAGTGTACACTATAAAATGGATATAACCAACATATTTTTTGACTGTATGAACTAAATGAAGTACAAATTATCCTCAATAAGTGTCAAATGACTTATTTGACCTCTACACATGATTTGGACTCTCCACCCTTGATATATTAGAAAGGGAATCACTTTCTAACATGTAATAAATAATAGAACAAACAAAGATGAAACCTTAATCTATATAAACATAATTTAAACCATGATAATACTTGAGATGCCAATTGTTATTATCTTTTAAACCTTGAATTCAGATTCATCAATGACTATGAGCACAATGTCATCTTGGAAATCACCTTGCTAATGTTTTCACCATAGATCATCATTTTATGAAATTTTAAAAATAACCTAAAATTATCCAAAAATACCTTAAAATTTTATAAAATACATTATAAATATCAAAGAATCATGTTGATTGAACTACAAACATACCATGGGCCTTGGCATCCTAGTAAGACTCTGTTTAGACCTTGATTTGACATACAAAAACACACCATGACAAAAATATATGATACCAAGAGATATTTTAACCTCTAAAAATAAGAAAACTAATGAAATGAATTATGTTTTCAACTAGGGGTTTTGACCTTTGGACTAAAGGAAAAAATCTCAATATTTTTGGTGACTCACAGGGGTTGGTTAGCCTGCTAATCAATTAGACCCATAGACTTATTAGTATATTTGGATATGGGGTCACCTCAACTCAACACAAACCTAACTTGGTCCTTGGGAATTGATTGAAAGTTCTTAAAAAATATGAAATAATTGATAACACCTTCATAACATACAATTAAGCAAAAAAACAACACACACCCATGACAAAAGGCACTTAGGAAAAACAAAACACAAACCTACTATATAAAACTGATCTTAAGGTATCTTCCTCCTGGATCAAAGGGAAAGTTTTTATGAACTTATTTATTCCCTTAGAGAAAATTTAAATTTGATGAATAGAGTCTAGTGAAATCTTGCTTGTGAGGTGAGAGCTATGCCTTATTATCGAGGAGGTTGGCATGTTCATGATCTCCTTGACTAGAAATTAGGCCCAAAACATACATTAGATCAATTGGAGCAAACATATCTCCATTGTATACATATTCTTCTTATGTCTTTATGCTTACCTCACACTATTCTTCACTATTGAGAAAGCTTTGAAAAGTGATCACCTCTTAATTTGTGAAAACAACTACAACCTCAACTTCTAATGGTTCCTTATGATAGTGTTATTAGTTTTATATGACATCTTAAGTAATGCCATCTTTCTTAAAAATTACTAAAATCTATTAATTTTTTTTAAGGAGTTCCAAAATCCATCTATAAGCCTCATCTTGGTATTCTTGAGGCATGCTTTGATCACCACCTTCATGAGTATGCTATCCAAAATGATCAAAAACCTTATCTATGTCCTCATTGAGGTTTTATTCATTTATAATTAAAGGTATACAAAATTTAATGACATATCTATTGTTCCCTATAGGGGCTGATGTTTTGATAAGGATCTCAAAATCATTATAAATAGTAAGGTACTATTGCCACAAATGATCAAAGCTTTCTTGATCCCCACTTTGAGCTTATTGAAGTTCATTAGGGACCAATACATATTCATGAATATCTTTCTCATGTTTCAATACCACCTCAACCAATGCCATCATGTCATTTTGTACCTCAATTGTAGCAACTTCATTTGTGTCCTAGACTCAAGTTTAGGGTTGTCATCTTGTGAAAACACAACTACCATTTCATCAAGTTATTCTTTACATCAACAAGTGGGTTCATAATTATCAATTAAATAAGGAAGTTAAAAACCTACATTTACCTCTTCTTAGCCACTTGAGACCCCTTTAGGGCTATCTAACTTCACATTTATAACTATCATTACTTGAACATCTTCATAATGGATTTATTGAAGCTCATTTGTAGCTATAGATTCATGTTTATTTTCTTCACTTGGATACTCATTAGGGACTACATATTCATCAAGTTTCTTTTCATTCTCATCTTTAAACTCCATATGGATTTGGCATGATATCTTCTTATGCATCAAAATCTTGTGAAAACACAACTGAAACCTATTTTTCTTCCATTTTCCATAAGTCTAACCCAATGGTATAATGAGGAATTCCAATGATGACTTTGTCATCACACTCACTTGAAACATCCTCTTTTTCATAGACTTATTAAGGCTCACTTGTAGATGTAACTTAATTTTTCTTGGTATGGACTACAACATTATCTTCTTCTATACCAAATTTAATCTCATTTGACCAACACAACTCTTGATCATATCCCTAATTGCATTCTTGATTAGAGAGAGTTGACCTCTCTTCATCAAGATGTTCTTTCCCCTCTTGTTTTAAGTTTGATTCTTCTATTTCATTGGCATAAATATTTACCATTTTTTAACAAGGGTATATGGTCCAAGAAGGATTACATGTGGTCATTCCTTCATCATCCTCTTTTGATAAGTTATCTTTAGCTTAATTCTATTCACTTGCCTTATAAACAATTGGTCCTCTTTAAAAATGGGAGATAGTGTGAGGGTAAGAGTGTCCAACTGGTGAAGTAGGAACATAAAGAATTATGAGCTAATATTGAGTTGGTTTTGGGGTTTAAGAGGCATTAATAAGACTTATATATTTTAAATTAGTATTTTCATTCAAGAATTATTTTAAAGGAAGGAAATAAACCTATTTTAGGGATCATTCTTCTCTTTCCATTCAACAATCAACTTCTCATATTTTGATATGATTTGATCTTCATGAACAACTACAACTTAAGGGGTGGGTGGAAGATTTGGGAAACTTGTAAAATTCCTTGTATTGGTGCTCAAAACCTATTTCACCCTTTTCATACCTTGACATTCATGGACAATTTGAGCTTGAGTAAGAGGTGAAGATATTTGAAAGCTTCAAAATTTTCTTGGTTTAGCCTATACAACCTTCCTTTCTTCTTGGTTTTGATTTGGCATGGGAGGATTGGTCCAATAAGGATGACATGGGGAAGAATGTGACTCATAATACTAATTATTTTTATCTTATTTATCCTTAAAATCCAATAACTCACTACCAATGATTTGAATTAAGCATTTTATTTCATTCCACTCATTGGAGGAATTAGTGGTATCTTGAAAATGTTGGATACAATGGTGGAATTGGATTACCCTTAAACAGTAGCCATATTATTATTAAGGTTTTTAGAAAGGTTATTTATGTACAAGAGTTCATTACAATGAATATTTTTATTAGGTGCTTAGGGAGGGAAAGAAGGGTAGTGTTCTTGATAGCAAGGGTGATCATACTAATAACTAGGGCCATATGGGGTGAAAATAGAGTCATTATATGAATGATATGGATTAAAATAGGGGGTATTAATCATTATACTAATGAAAATGAAGTGTAAAATTGAAAATCCCTCCATATCCAACCATAAAACTTCATGATGCAAACAAAAACAAGAGAACCTATCAACAATTCCTTGGAGTAGGTACATGGGCTACTTGAACCAGCTGTTAGAATCTTGGAGTCACCATTGATATTTGATATTAATTATTTAAAATGCTGATGTATTGAAGATAACACCAAAAATTATCAAATATTTGAATTACTTATTGTACTTGTCCCATTGGGTGTGTCATAAACTATTGTCACTTTGAGTTCCACCTTTGAAGAGGCTTGTTTTAGGGCCTCTTCACCCAATTGATGTAATGAAATATCTCTAAGGATGTATGTGACATATTAATAGAGATAAAATATATAGAGGGATATCTCCCTTGATACAATAGCTAAAACTAACAATAACCTACTCAACTGATAAGGAAAATAGAGAGAGAGAAACATGAAAGTAAAAGGGGTGATGTACCAAAATATCGACCTCCACTTGCCTATGCATTTATGAAGTGAAGAAAGACTAATTTAACCACAAAAATCTAAATTGAGGTTCTCCTTACATCAGTGTTTCAACATGGATGTCTTGGGAGATGCATGAATTAGGAGGGATAACCAAGAGGTGAACACAATCAACACTAATGATAGATTTCCACCTCTAATTCCCTACACAACCAGCTATAACACTTCATGTGACATGCAAAGAATCAAAATAATTTCAAAAAGGTAAGGGCGAGAGGATAAAATAGAGGGAGTTAAGACACTACCACTATAAATCATGAAAAATCAAAAGCATAAATTGAAATAAAGCTTAAAGAAGGCTAAAACTAACTATTTATTCATCCCAAAATGGAAGAACAAGTGTTAACTTGAGTAAGGCTTCAACATACATAGATTGAGGATATTTTTTACAAGACATTATATGAAAAATATATATAATAAATGAGAGAGAGAGGAAGAGTACATGGTAAAGCCCATGATAACTATCATACATTAGTTACAATATTCATGAAAATAAGAAAATGGTCTCATAACTCCTTTTCTTTATGTTGGATTGGTGTGACAATAGTATTCATTAAAGGGTAGCATAGTTAATGAATGAATAATTATAATTCATTTCTTGAGGGTAGTTATAAACTAATTTCTTGACCTTGATTCTCATTGTGTGATTGCACTGCCTCCATGTCTCATCATGGATTTCAATTTTTTGGTACATAACTCATGCTCTCCATTGGATTCAAATCCTATTGATAATTATGATACCTAACTCATGATTGGAAATATTTAGATCTGATTTTGTAGGTGTTATTAGACCTTTTTAGTATATTCAAGAACATGTTCAACTGCTTACAAGGTCTTTATGATGGTGCTTGGCTAAAGACAATTTTTAGACTTTTACCTAAGATTATTAGAGGTAATACTAAGGTTTCCCAAGATGCATAACATAGGTTTATTAGGAAATATATTTCATCACTTCAAGTACAAGGTAGTATATAATGAAATTACTTAGAGATAATCTTGAGAAAGATGTTAGAGGACTGTGTCTACCTTTATGATCTATCAACCTATGAATCTAATAATATGCCTATGTATACACCCTTCAACAATTCATATAGACTTTAAATAGGATTGGATATGAATTAAATATTCATATGAAATTCTATCAGATGTCTACAAGGTGATTTAATATCCTCATGGCATTAGATGACCTTGAGAAGGTCTTCAAACATCATTCTCTCTTAGCTAGCAAGGAACAATCTTCACCTAGGCTTGTTTAGTGACATGAAATATATTATTTCATGATGTATAAATATTGTATTAATGGTATAATATCATGTAAATTCTATTAAAATGTGGATATTCTCTCCTAATAGTTAATAAGTTCAAACACAACCAAAAGTATGAAATTTGGCCTAAAAAGTGTAATTTTAGCCATTTTTTTGTCCTTCTCATCCACATGTGCCAAGGATATTAATACAAGAGGTAATAATGAAGTTTTAATACATAATAAAAGTGTATTAAAGGAAATTAAAGTCTATTTTAGTCACTTAGAGGGAATTTCATAGTCATCAACCTCCATTAGGCTTCTTAAAGGCAGATTTGACCTCTTCATCTTCTTAACAATGATTCATAAAATATAAGGGATTTATTGGTTAAAAAATGACAATAAATTAGAGTGAATATAAATTAATAACATATCCTAACATAATTATTACCCATGCATATTCTCATCATACTTCTCATGTAAGAAAACTAGCCCTTCACAAGCTTACAAACATGTATATCACTACTCAAGATGCATGTTTAGGAAAAATAAGTCATATACATGCTTGTTTATGATTGGAAATGACTATTTTATGTTTGATACATGAATTAAAATGTATTAATATAGTTATAAAAATTATTTTACCCATTAGATAGTCCTAAAACTTGATTTGTCCCTACATAGGTTTTGTGAGTAGCTTAGCAATTTTGAATCTAGTCACCTTATTTTGGTATTTCCTTCTCAAAACAAGGAGTTAAATAACTAATAAAACATTATTGATGGTAAAAAACACTAATAAAAATAATATAATATTATCTTTAAACTCAAACTATCATCACTCATCATACTTATAACATCAACATGATCTTGATTTCTCCTTTAGGCCTATCATCTTGCTAGAGCCTAAAAATGGCTCTTCTTGAGTGGTTTATTCTTCTCAAAAAGGAAATAAACACATAAAAAATATATAAATTGTCTCTCAAATTTATTATTCACCTAAAAACCTCAAGTTAAATACATAAAGGCAATCATCTCTCTCTATTCTTTATGTGTAGGCCTGTATACTTGAATTTTAGGCTTAAAACCTGCTGCAAACCCACTATAGAGTTGAACTCCACTAATATTATGAACTTGAAGGATATTATGAGGAAATTTGGAGTTTTTTATACCTATTTTAAGACTTTAAAAAATGAGGAAACTTACATAAATTTTCAAAAATATCTCATTTCAAACTTACAGGAATAACACAGTCCAATTGAGGTGTATACATCACTGTATTCTTTTAACATTATATATATATATATATATATTATTTTAGTATATTTAAAATTATACAAATTAAGATAATAAAATAAATATTTTATTAGAGACCTCATTTATTAATGTGTGTCTGGTACTTGTGTATTCACACTTGAAACCTAGTTCAAGCATTTTTCCTTAATGGCCTTCATGACCTGTTACCTATAATAACTTATCTAAGATGAAAATGAAGAGTTAGACAATTAATTTCATGTTTCTATGAGTGTATGATAAAATTTATATATTGTGTCTCAAACCCTATTTTATAAGGATTATTTATTGAACATCAAATGTGCTTGCCTTTTTTGGACTGCCCTTCTTTCAATTAGGCTTGTGTACTTGAACTAAATCTAGAACAAACCTTAAGAGATGAAATCAAGTATATATAAATATGGAATGGGATATGAGATATCGGTATAAATTATTATCATATTATTTACCATTCCTCCAAGCCCTAAAAATATCAAAAGTATCAAACTGACTAATAACTTGCACTTCTTAATGTTAGCAAACTTGTGACTGCATATTTCATTCATTTAAGCATATGAATATTTATTGGATATGGTGTAGGGGAGGTTATTTTAATTTTTTAAAGTTATATACATAACTTAAACTTTATTTCACTCACTTTTATGCTATAAATATCTCATAATCTTCACAAACTCTAATTGTCATGCCCAAAACAACATGTCAATGGGATTTTATTTCCACTATGGATTTATTTCATGATTTAATGCATCATTTTTGGTGTTTCATGGATTATTAGACCTCTTATAAATATCATGAAAACCTCCTCATGCACCTTGTTGACCAAATTTGACCTTGCAAGTCAAATTAGGGATCTTATAGGTAAAAAATTGACTTTTAGATGTTTTTTGGGGTATAACATTATGTCATAGGATGTATATATGTCTTTTTATGTTATTAAATATCATATTATCCTTGGTCAATTAGTCTTTTAGTCTATTTATCATTTTGAGTCATTTTGGGGTCATAAATAGAGCATTTGATAGGATGTATGACCTCCTTGGTAAACATGAATATTCTAAAATATTATGTCACATCCCATGTGTCCTAATAGGTCTTAATCAATTATCATAATTGAAAAGTGGTAGTTTTTTCAGAAGAAAGGGTAGTTTTCTTGAGAAAAAAGGAGAGTTTGGCACTTACATGACCCATGGGGAAGTGTACCACATGGGAAAGATCATATAATGTCTCTTTATCTTACTAAATCTTAGTTCCTTGTTTTAAATTCTCTAGAAGTGCCATTTTAGGCCCAAAACTATTTTATTCCTTTTTCACCCTT
The DNA here is from genome assembly GCA_037957365.1 of Torreya grandis. Taxonomy (NCBI): domain Eukaryota; kingdom Viridiplantae; phylum Streptophyta; class Pinopsida; order Cupressales; family Taxaceae; genus Torreya; species Torreya grandis. The sequence goes on from JARHVA010001760.1 coordinate 1,464,349, forward strand.
TTAGACATATAAAACTAGTCTTTAAGTTTGTATTAGTACAACCATCAGGGGAAGTTTCAGATCAAACACCTTAGGGATGTGAAATTAAACTTAGATATATTCATTTCCATATAAATAGTTTAAATAATGGTGGAATGTGTTTTATGAACCATCCTCATGAAGTTGACTTTGTTTTTCTGCTTACTAATCTATGTACCCTCCAGGTTTTTCTCTTGTTTGGGAAAGTTCATACAATATAGTTGCTAATATTAGTTATAAATTATATTTAATCCTTTATCTCATGTTATCCATGATTTTTTTTACATTTTGAGTTGATTTGATGAGCCAACTATCTCAGTTTGCAAGGAGAAGTGGAGTAGAATTACAGTCATGTTTTCCAATTACTAGAGGCTTCTTCTATGATATGGTTCCAAAATGAATTGAAGTGATGTATTATTTAAAATATATGAATTTTATTCATCTTAAATTAAAAATCCAACTCCAATATCCACTTTAAGATCCAAGAGAGCAAGTAAATGCACAAAATGGTCATCTACAATAGTTATATGATTTGTCACTTCTTGGGGAAACATGAAATGTATGATTTGAACATTCTATGAGGTTTTTAAGGTTTTAAAATTATTTAATAAAATTTATAAGTGTTGATAATATTTTATGATATTTTAACCTCAAGGATACCTTTCAAGAAAACTGGTGACACTTCAAGACAAATTCCCAAAACTATCAAAATAAAGGTCTAGGCCTTTTTTTAGGTGTCCTTATACATGATTGCATTGAGTTTTAGGAATTAAAAATACATTTTTTTAAATATTACATATATTTATATAATATTTAAAAATAAGGGAGGTTTTTGAGTTAGATATGTTTGTTTTTGAGAGGTCTCAAGTTGCCTTCTAAACATTGAAATCATTCAGTGTTGTCTACAACTGTGTGAGCCAAGTTGATCACCCAAGTCAAAGAAATGAGTTTCAATGAATAATATATGGTGAGATGGAATAATTATGATAATATACACATAATTTACATGTAAATAATCAAGTAATATCATAAAATGGTATTTTGCATTCACCAAGGTAGAAATAGTTCGTACATAGGCTTAATGAGCATCTACAACCAGCCTAAGACTCAAACTTGAGAAGTGTTTACATTACCAAGTATGAGGTATAATGAAATGATTAAGAATTTTAAAAAATATTTGATTATTCTCAATGTTTAATAAATCCTTATGTATCAGAATATGATCAAACTTCAAGTTGAATTGGCTTGCAAGGGCAAATCAACACCTATAACCACATTGCCTCCTTCAAAACCTAACCCAAGATTGGATCTTGTTTCCATTATTTTTATTGTTAATAATAGTTAAAACTACCATTTTTGACCTAAAATAAAATAAATATAAGTTTTTATGTAAGTTTTTATCCCTAAAGCACACCTATAGGGCTCTTTGCACCACAAATATGCACCTACAGGCTGGATGTAGGGTCACCATAGAGGATAAGCTTGATAAATTTGGTAATAGAATTCGTAATAATAATGAGAGGTAAGTGTAGGTATAAAATGTTTTATAAATATTCAAGGATGTTTGTGATAATTTAATTCAAATCTTAGAAGATATGGAAAACACCTACAAGACCTCTCATAGTCAATTGTAGTTGATTGTGAGGGTAGGAAGCAAGTAAACTGGGTTTCTTGAGGTGTTTATAGCATGGAGATGAAATAAATGGATTAAAAAAGGTGTAAAATGATCATTTATGACTCTATTAAGTTATTTAATCACTTTATCTAAAGTCAAACCATATAAGGTCACCTATAGGCATCACTCTAAGATAAAGAACACAATCAATTATATTGGTGGTAAGATAGTGAGTAAAGGTTGACACTCTTGAAGTTGGAAATGCATGGTATAGGTAAATTAAAAGATTTGGGTATAATTAAAATATTTAATTGATACCTTATATCAGTTTAATCAGATATATATGTGTCAAATGCACCTACAGGCAAGAGAAATGCACAAATAGGGCCAGCTTCTTAGTCAGGCCTATTTGAGTAAGAACACAGTTCAAGGTGTTAGAATGGTTGATAAATGGTTTTTGAGAATATAAAAAACATATATAATGATATTTAATATAATTTAATACAAAATTTTCATGGAAAAAATTAATATATCCTCCAAAACAAGTAGCATATAGTCCATTATGGGAAACCCTGTACATAGTCTATCTCAATAGGGGTCTATTTTGTGTTGTTAAGGAAATAAAGGGTAAAATGATGTTATAAAGGAATAAAATATTTTATATAACATGTTCAAGACTTTATTAATATTTTAAAATAGTCAAATTTTTTTGGGGAAATAGGGAAGTGTGCTCTATTTTATCTCAAATAGAGGGAACTCCCTTTATGCATGAAGCCTACAATCTTGGAAAGAATGGTGGAATGGATGAACCAGGGGATGTTTAGAAATTTAAGGAATATATAGAACATTATAAATAATCTATAAAAATATTATAACCCAATAAAAAAATTAAAATGCAAAAAATTGGTATAGGTGGCTAGAGTTGTAGTCAAGCCTACTTGGTAGATTTTGGCCTAGTGCCCAAATGAAAGGTCAAAATAATTTTTAGCATGAGGTGATATTTTAACCTTGTTGAAGCATGTTTTTTAGTTCATAATATAAATTTATAAATTTATGTAATTAATATAATTACAACAATATGGTATGGATGTTAAAGGTTGCATTTAGGTCTATTAGGCATGGTTAAGCCTAGTGCCCAATTGGGGGTCCAACTTCACTTACACATTGAGATGAACATTATAACCTATTAAATAATGTTTTTAGGATGAATTTGTATGTGTAAAATCTATTAATATGTATAGGTGTCACAAAATAGGTCATTTTTGGGCTCATGACTAACTCAAACCTATAGGAAATAAAAGGAAGAGCTCGATAAGCTGGTTTTGGATGTTCACATATTTTTGGAGGTTATGCATGGGGATTTAAGGAGTTAGGGGAAGTTGATAAAATTATTTAAATATTTTCTAGTGGAATTTTTTGGTATATTTAACATCCCATATTTATGAATGAACCTTAAGAAGGTGAAACAAGTCTAAACCCTCCAAAACCCTTGTTAATGACTAGTTTGAGAAGATGGAGTTGGAAAGCTAACCTAATGGAATAGTTTGACTAGGATGATCATTTGAACTTGAAGAGGAATATATAAAGCTCCTCCCCACCCTTTTTAGTTGTACATAATTATAAATACAAGGTAAAAACAAGGTACTTTTGACTATTTTGTGTGTTTTTTAGGTTCTAGGAACATTCAAAATCAAGTTTGGGGGGAATATTAGGACTTGGGACAACCCCCCATGTTCATTTAATTAATCATAAAAAATAATAATTTCCTCAACTAGAGCTCTAATCTTAGCCAATCAAAACTAGAATAGTGAACATAATGGTGAGAAGGGTGAAAACTTCAAGTGTAAGCCTTTTTAAGATATGCCTAATGCTTTTAAGGCCATAAATGGTCTTGAGACATGTCATTAACTACCTCCCACATATTTTCATGGAAAATTGATGCCCTTTTGGAGGCTGTGTGCAAGGTGCATGAATGAAGAGTTTTTTGGACTATAGATTATGATGGCTCATTCTCAAATCATTCCAGATGACCAAGCATACAACCAATGTAGGGAAAGGCATGTATGAAAGCCTTCCCATTCATTTCAATAATCGGACTATCCCTAATTATTTTTTGGATGTTCAAATAGGTCTAAATCATGAAGGTAGTTTCTAAGCCATAATGAGGAGTTTCATGCCACTTTTCATGAGTTTTATGACTTGGATGGACACTTGTGCTTCTTAACCTTACATGGATCATCCCACACCCTCTTATCATGCACAAGCAATTGATTTTATTATCTTGACAAGTGTCCTTATGACCCTTGAAATTTTCTCTTCTTTTCTCTCTCTCAAGTTATATAAGAGCTAGCCATTTTGGCTATTGTAACTTATGTTCCACCTAAGTATGGTGAAGCCATGATTATTTGCAGACCATTTGATTAATAATACTAATTATTTTTACATCTTCATGACTATTCATAGTGTGTTATACTTATATGATTGATTTTATTAAGTGATAACTCTTGTTTCCTTAGCATGTTGTTTCATTCTTTCATCCTATTTGTAGTTAGAAAGCTTCTTCTTACAAGGCATGTGAATTTTTTTATGAAGTGTCAAGGTTAAGTGAGTTAGTCTATTCACTAGTGCCATCCAAGGCCTCTTATCTAGTCCTCCTATCCTAAACATTCATCCATAGCCTCATAATGTAACATTGATGTGAGAAGATTTAGTTTAAAGAAGTGTATGTTTGGTTAGTCTCTTGGTTTCATGTGTAACATGTAGCTGGTTGGTAGTCATCAATCAATTTAGTGTATAACCTCCCTTAGGATAGTTTGCTTTCAGTTTTCTCTCTCCCTTCCCTCCCCCCCAAATTTTAGGTGTAGTTTTAATCTAAAGTGGTACATCAAGGGAGATATCCCTATCTAGATATTTACCTCATCATTAGGCTACCCATAAGCCTAGAGGTGTTTCAATTGTGCCACTTGGATGATGAGAACTTAGACATCTCCTCAAAGAGTAAAAATCTAAGTGAAAACACATCCATTAATATCAAAGGTGATGTTAAGAGGATCATCATTTTATGAACTTCTCATAATAACCTTAACTTATCCAAAAATATCTTAAAATCTACTAAATGACATTTCAAAAGACCTTATAAAATATGAAGGCATCATATTGATTGAACTAGACACATACCATGTGCCTTAAAATCCTAGTAAGACTCTATTTAGACCTTTATTTGACATTCAACACCAAACCATGACACCAATATATGATACCAAGACCTCTTTTAACATCTGTAGAGAAGAAAACTAATGTAATGAGTCAAGTTTTGAACTAAGGGGGTTGACCTTTGGCCTATAAGAAAAAATGTCAAACTTTTTTGGTGACTTAGAGGCATTGGTTAGCTTTATAATAAATTAGAATAGTATACTTATCAGTACATTAGGCTAAGAGGTCACCTTAACTCAACACAAACCTGACTTAAACCTTAAAAACTAACTACAAGTTCCTGAACAAGATGAAACAAGTGATAACACCTTCATAACACACAACTAAGCATAAAAACAACATACACCCATGCCAAAAGGCACTTATGGAAAACAAAACACAAACCTACTATATAAAAATGACCTTATGGTATATTCCTCTTGTATCAAAAGTAATTTTTTTCAAAACTTCTTGATTCCCTCTAAGCAAAATTGAACTTGATGAATGGATTCTAGTGAAGGCTTGTTTATGAGGTGAGAGGTGTGCCTTATTACCTTGGAGGTTGGCATGTTCATGATCTCCTTGACTAGACACTAGGCCCAAAACATCCATTGGATTATATGGAACAAACATATCTCTAATGTAGACACATTATTCTTGTGAATTTATTCTTACCTCATGATACTCTTCAATATTAAGAAAGCTTTCAAAAGTGATCACCTTCTAATTTATGAAGATAACTACAAACTCAACTTCTAATGATCCCTTGGGATAATATTCTTGGTTTTTTTTGACATATTAAGGAATGTATTCTTTGATTAATGGCTATTACAAGATCTTAAAGCTCTTTAAGGAGCTCCAAAATATTCCCCCAAGCCTCATCATTGTATTCTTGAGGCATGATTTGATTAACACCTTCATGAGTATGCTCTCCAAAATGATCAACCACCTTAACAATGTCTTCATTGAGGTTTTATTCATGTCTAATTAAAGGGATAACAAATTTATGGCATCTATATTCTACCCTATAGGTGATAATGTTTTGATAAGGATCTCAAACTCATTTCAAATAATGAGGTACTATTACCACAAATGATCAAAACTTTCTTGATCCCCACTTTGAGCTTCTTGAAGTTCACTAGGGACCACTACATCTTCATGAAGATCTTTCTCATGTTTTTATGCCACCTCAACCAATGTTTCCATGTATTTTTATACCTCAAACATATAAAATTCATTTGTTTTCTAACTTGACTCAAGCTTGGGGCTGTCATCTTATGAAAACACTACTACCATCTCATCAAGTTCTTCTTTACAACAAGAAGCAAGTTAATTATTCTAAAAGATATAAGTTCAAGACCAATATTTACATCTTCTTGGCCACTTGAGACCCATTGAGGGATATAAAAAAACACTTCTACAACTGTCATTACCTCAACATATTCATAATGGCTTTCTCAAAACTCATTTTCAACTATAACTTCATGTTTATTTTCTTCACTTGGATACTCCTCAGGGACTGAAACTTAATCAAGATTATTTTCATGCTCATCTTGAAAATCTATATGGTTAGGTGGCATGACATATTTTTATGTAATAAGATCTTGTGAAAACACAAATACAACCTAATTTTCTTCCTTTTTCCCTAAGTATAATCCAATGGTATACTGAGTAATACTAATGATTATTTATTCATCACACTCACTTGAAGCATCATCTTCTACATAGCCTTCTTGAGGCTCACTTTCAATTCTAACTTGATTTTTTTGGTATGGACTAAAACATGATCTTATTCTATGCCAAATTGTTGCTCATTTGACCAATATAACTCTTGATCATGCCCTTGATTACATTATTTATTAGAGAGATTTGACCTCTCTTCATCAAGATGTTCTTTCTCCTCTTGTTTCAATTTTGATTCTTCCATTTCATTGGCATGAATATTTGGCATTTTTTAATGAGAGAATTTGGCCCAAGAAGGTTACGATGTTGTCATTACTTCACCATCCTCTCTTTACAAGTTCTCCTCCTCACCTAGATTCTCTTTACTTTCTTTCTATATAACTAGTCCTTCAAAAGAGAGATGGTGGGAGTGTAAGAATGTCCAATTGGTGGAATAGGAACATAGGGAATTATGGGTGATTATTAAGTTGGTTTTGGGGTTGAAGAGGCATTAATAATAATTTGATATTTTGAAGTAGTATTTTAATTAAATAATTATTTTAAAGGAGGGAAATAAACTTGTGTTAGGGATGATTCATTCTTCTCTTTCAATTTAGTAATTGACTTGTCATATTTTGAAATGCCTTAATCTTTGTGAACAAATACAACTTGAGGGGTGGGTGGATGACTTGGGAGACTTGGAAAATTCCTTATCTTGGTTCTCAAAATGTATTTCTCCCTTTAAATACCTTGAAATTAATGAATAATTTGAGCTTGAGGAAGAGGTGAGGAGCTTTGGAAGCTTGGGATTTTTCATAGTTTAGCCTCTACAACCTTCCTCTCTACTTGGTTTTGATTTAGAATGGGATAAGTGATCCAAGAAGGTTGACATGGGGTAGAAATAAACTCATATGATTTATTTCTTTGAGATTGTTTCTCCTTCAAAACCAATATTCCACTACCAATGGTTTGAATTAAGCCATTTATTTCATGCCACTAATTGGAAGAATTAAGGGTAGCTTGAAAAGGTTAGCTAGGCTGGTGGAATTAGACTTGTTGCCCTAAAATGGAAGCCATCTACTTCTTAAGGTTATGATCAAGGTTATTTATTACCAATAGTTTATTATAAGGACTAGTTTGATTAGGTGGTTGGGGAGGGAAATAAGGATAGTGTTCTTGATAGTAATGTTGCTCATAATAATAATTAGGGCCATATGGGGTGAGAATAGAGGCATTTCAGGATTGATATGGATAAACATAAGGTTGTTATGGATCATTATACTACTAATTATTAGGTTTAAAATATAAAATCCATCCATATATATCCACAAAACTTCTTGAGGAGAAAAAAAGATAGAGAAACTATTAACAATTTCTTGAAATAGGTATTTGGGCTACTTGAACCAGCTGCTAGAAGCTTGGAATTGACATTGATGTTTGATAGGAATGCCTCCAAATGATGAAATATTGAATAACACACCAATTTTTTTCATTAAATTAATTAATTTTTATACTTGTCTCATCAAGAGTGCCAAAAACTATGGTCACTTTGAGTTGCACCCTTAAAGAGTCTTGTTTTAGGACCTCTTCACCCAATTAATGCAATGGGATCTCTCTAAGGCTATGGGTGAACTATGACTAGAGATAACTTCTAGAGAGGGTTGAATCCCTTGATATAACACCTAAACCTAACAATAACCTAATCAAATGATAAGGAAAAAGGAGAGAGAGAAACATGAAAGTAAAAGGGGTGATGTACCAAAATCTTGACCTCAATTTGCCTATGCACTTGTGAAGTGAAGAAATACTCATTAATCACATAACTCCAACTTGAGGCTCTCCTTACATTATTTTTTCAACATGGAGGTCTTAATAGATGAATTAATTAGGATGGACACCCAATAGGGGAATTAAATCAACACTAATGGTAGATTTACGCATCTAATTAATTACAAAACCAACTAAAACATTTCATGTGACATGCAAAGAGTCAACCTACTTGTGAAAAGGTAAGGGTGAGAAAACATGAGAGAGGGATTTTAGACACTAAAACTATCAATCATGCACAATCATAAGAATACACTAAAATCAAGCTTGAATAGGGATAAAACTAACTTATTATTCATCCTAAAAGGTAATAACAAATGTTAAATTGAGTAGGGATTCACCATACTAAAATTGAGTATCCTTTTCAAAAGACATTTTAGGCCAATTATATATAAGAAATGTGTGTGAGAGAGAGAGTAATGGGATAACTATCATCTATCAATTATAATATTAATAAAAGTCATAAAATGGTCTCATAACTCCTTTTCTCAATGCATTGTCTTGGTGTGACAATAGTCTTCATGAAAGTGTGGCATAGTTATTGAATTATGAGTTACAATTCATTTCTTGAGGGTAGTTACAAACTGATCGCTTGACCTTGATTCTCATTGCATGATTGCACTACCTCCATATCTCATCATGGCTTTCAATTATTTTCTATGTAGTTTATGCTCTCTATTGGACTCAAATCCTATTGATCATTTAGATACCTAATTCATGCTTATAAATATTAAAATATGATGTTAAAAGTGTTATTAGACATTTTTAGTATACTCAAGAACATGTTCAACTACTTACAAGGTCTCTATGATGGTACTTAGATGAATAATTTTTTTAGACTTATCCCTAGTATTATTAGAGGTAAGATTGAGGTTTGAAAATATACATAGCATAGGTGTATCAAGATGAATATTTCATCACTATAAGTACAAGGTATTATAGAGTGAAGATACTCTGAGATAGTCTTGAGAAAGATGTTACAACACTATGTCTATCTTTATAATCTTTCAACCTATGAAGCCAATAAGATGACTATGCACAAAACCTTAAACACTACCTATAGAATTGAAATAGTATTTGATATGAATTTAAGGGTCACATTAAATTATATCATATGTATACAAGGTGATTGAAGATCACTATGCTATTAGATGATGTTAAAAAGGTTTGCAAACATCATTCTCTCTCAGCTAGCAAGGAGGAGTCTTCAATTAGGATTTTTTAGTGACTTGAAATCTATTATTTCATAATAAATTCATATTTTTTTAATGGTATAATGTCATGTAAAATTTTTCCAACCTTAGTCTCACCAAATAGTTAATAATTTCAAACACAACCAAAAGTATGAAATTAGGATTGAAAAGTTCAATTTTAGGCCATTTTCTTGTCCTTCTCCTCCACACGTACCAAGGATATTACTCCAATAGGTGATAAATAGGTGTGAAAACTTAATAAAAGTGTATTAAAGGCCAATCAAGTCAATTTTAGTTTCTTAGAGGGCATTTCTCAATCACTGACCTCCATTAGGCTTCTTAACGATAGATTTGACCTCTTCATCTTCTTAACAATGATTTATAAAGTAAAAGGGATTGATTCATCAAAAAATTCCAAGAAATTAGATTGAATATAAATTAATAACATATAATAACACCATTATTACCCACACATATTATCATTATACTTCTCATGTGGGGAAAGAGCCCATCATATGCTTGATGACATATATATCACTACTCGAGATGCATGTTTGGGCAAAATAAGTCCTCTAAATGATTTTTTGTGATTAGAAATAAATATTTGAGGTGTGATACATGAAATTAAAGGTATAATTATAGTTATTCAAAGGATTTTACCCCTTAGATAGTCCTAAAGCTTGATTTTTCCCTACCTAGAGTTTGTGAGCAACATGGCAATTCTAACCCTAGTGGCCTTATTTTGGTGTTTCCTTCTCACCAAAAGGAGTAATACCACTAATTAAAACTTATTAATTGTCAAAAAAACTTATAAAAATTCCCTAATATTCTTATTTAACTCAAAAATTTAATTACTCATCATACTTATACCTGAAACACGATCTTAATCTCTTTGTTAGGATTATCATCTTGTTAGAGCCTTAAAATGGCTCTTCTTGAGTGGTTTCTTCTTATCGCAAGGTAGATAAACACTTAAAACATATCTATAAGGTATCAAAAATTTATTATTAACCTAAAAACCTCAATTTTATTATACAAAGGTAGTCATCTCTCTTTATTCTCTATGCGTCGGCATGTATACTTGAATTTTAGGCTTAAAACCTACTTTAAACCCATTATATATTTGAAATCCCAAGATATTATGAACTTGAAGTATATTTTTAAGAAATTTGGAGTTTTTTTTAAACTATTTTATGAATTTAAAAAATGAGGAAATATATATAAATTGTTAAGAATCTCTCATTTCAAACTTACAAGACTGACATAGTCTACTTGAGGTGTATACATCACTATCTTATTTTGACGTTCTTACTCTCTATATTATTGGAGTATATTAGAAATTATATACATTAGGATAATAAAATAAAGATTTTATTATATGCTTAGTTTATGAATGTGGGTCTGACACTTGTATTTTCACACTTGAAACCTAGTTCAAGTACTCTTCCTTAATGGCCTTCATGGCCTGTTACCTACAACTGCTTATCCAAGATGACCATGGAGAGTTAAAAAATTAATTGGATGTTTCTAGGAGTTTATTATATAATTCATAAATTGTGTATCAAACCATATTATATAATAAATACTTACCAAACTTCAAATGTTCTTGCCTTTTCCAGGCTATCCCTCTTTTAATTAGGTCTACGTACTTGAACCAATTCTAGAAATATCCTTAAGATATGAAACAAAGTATAGGAAAACATGGAATTGGATATGATATATTAGTATAAATTATTATAATATGATTTAAATTTCCTAAAATCCCTAAAACTCTTAAAATTATCAAACTAACCCATAACTTGCACTTCTCAAAGTTGACAAAGTTGTGACTGCACACTTCATTCATTCATGCATTTGAATATTGATTGGATATGGTGTGGGGGAGGTTATTTTAATTTTTTAAATTTATATACATAACTTACACTTTATTTAACTCACTTTTATGTTATAAACATCTCACAATCTTTAAAAACTCTGACTATCATGCCCAAAATAGCTTGTTAATGAGATTTTCTTGACACTATGGATCTGGTTCATGATTACAAGCATCAATTTTGGTGTTGAATGGATTATTTTAAATAATATAAATATCACCCAAAAATCATAATCCATAAATTTATATCAAAGGTGTTGTTAAGAGGATCAAACTGAGGTGGTGGAGTTTATATAAGGGTTTAAGGCTTGTTAAATTTTTAGCAATTGGACATAAAGCTAGGAAACTTAAAACCTAAACTCATGCATGAAATTTTAAGGGAACAAGGGGAAATTATTACTCATAGGATCAATTTTTAAAAATATCCTTATCTTTTTTGAATCAATCATTATAAACTAGACTTTCTCACTCTACCCATGACCTTAGGGAGACTTTGAGTAGCTTTTCTACCTTCTTTGTCCTACAAACACTATCTGAGCATGATTTTGAGTTTGATAAGGATGTAAGAGGTTGGAGGAGGATATTATTAATATGTGTATAATATTTAAAATTAATTATCTTTTGAATTGTACCAAGGCCTTGTAACGTGTAAAGAGGCTCCTTTTCTTGCTTATGCTTTCCATTTATCACATGATGCTCTATTTGGGAGTTAGATAAAAGAATATAAAGATATAAAAGTTTATGTACATTATGAAATGGCTATAAAAAACATCTTAACTAAGTGTATGTACCATATTAATTATAAAAAATCCTCAATAAGTGTCAAATGAGTTATTTGACCTCTACACATGATTTTGAATCTCCACCCTTGATATATCAGAAAGGGACTCAATCTATAACATGTAACAAATAATAAAACAAAAAAATATGAAACCTTAATCTCTCCAAGCATACCTTAAACCATTATAATGCTTGAGATGCCAATTATTACTATCTTACCAACCTTGTCTTTAGATTCATCACTTACTATGAACACCATGTCATCTTTTAAAGTCACCATGCTAATGTTTTCACCATAGATCATCATTTTATAAAATTTTAACAATAAATTTAACTTATCCAAAAATAACTTAAACTCTAATAAACTACATTGTAAAATACATTATAAAATATTGAGGCATCACACTGATTGAACTAGACACATACCATGGGCCTTAACATCCTAGTAAGACTCTGTTTATACATTGATTTGAAATAATACCAAAACATGACACCAAGATATGATACCAAGACCTATTTTAACATATTTGGAGAATACAATTGATGTAATGAGTCAAGTTTTGAATTAAGGGGGTTGACCTTTGGCTTAAAAGCAAAAAATTCAATAGGAAGAATCCTCGACAAATCTTGGTGGATAATCCATGTAAATCTCCTCCTTAACATCACCATAATGAAAAACACTCTTCATATCCATATGATGAAAATCCTAATGATTGGCTATGGTAATAAAAAGTTTGAGTCTAGAAAAGTTCATTTTGGTGACTAGTACAAAGGTTTCAATGTAGTTGATGTCATATACCTATGAGAAACCTTTTACAACTAATCACACCTTAAAATTTTTAATAGATCCATATAATGTATATTTATTCCAATATATCCATCTACATCAAACCATATTTATTCCCTTAGGAATAAGTGTCAAGTCACATGTGTGATTACTGATTAATAAATTGTACTCCTCATGCCTGATAGAATCCCATTCAGACATACTTGATGCATCCTAAAAAGATAAAGAATTTAGATCACTATAAAACTATGAATATGTCCACTTATCATTTGAAATATTCCCAACCCATATACCTTCACTCTAAAGTGTCTGTCTAGCCTAAAGAGGACTAGAAATAAGAGAGTCAGGTAGAGAATCATCATCCTATGAAGTGTGTCAAGATATGGATGGAGATGAGTCCTCATCATTACTCTCATTTTCAGAATTATAAGAAGTGTCCTCAACCGATGGAATGTGCTTAGGTTGATTTGAATAATAAAAATAATCATTAAATCTAAATGAGTCCAATGAACTAGGAGAATTGTCCATTGTTGAGTCTATATGACTCTCCTAAAAGGAAACACTTATCTCAGTTAATAGCTCATGTGTGGTCAGATGAAGAAGCTAATATCCCTTAACACCATTTGAGTATCTTATTAATATGTAAGGCTTACTATGAGGTTTCATATCTTTGCATTTATTCTTAGGTATGCATGCCATAGTTAGAGATTTTAAGGAAATTCTCAACTATGGGTTTCTAATTGTGATAAGATTTGAAAGGATTTATTCCTTTCAAGGCTTTGTGGGGAACCCAATTTTTAAATTTAAAAACTCATAATTGATTACTTCTACCCAATACTAAGGTTTCAATGATTTGGAGTTAATCATGAAATTCTCCATCTATTTTTAAGACTAGTTCTTAGATTTTAAAACATGATTATATTAAGGATTTTACATAATTATGCACTATATATCAATACCCTCCACTATACAAAAATACTTAAACCTATTAGTGACATACTCATCCCATTATTATATAGATAATCTTGATATATTTCTCTCATTATTTTTAAACAAGTGCCTTGAAGTCTCAAAAATCATCAAAAACTTTAGAATTTTGTTGAAGGAAGTAAACCCATGTATATCTCAATAAATCATCAATGAAGGTGAGAATATAATTAACCCTAGTGAAATATGGACTGGGGAAGGCCCCAATACATCACTATGTATCAAATCCAATGCTTGTTTATCCCTCTATAATTTTACCTTATCAACTTTATCTTTAGGATACTTGCCAAAGGTGAAACCCTCAAAAATACCTTTATAGAAACAAATTATAGGCAAACATGTGACCATGTCATGCTAACTGAGTTGTTCTAGGTAGCAGTTCTTATGGTGGATAAACCATTCATGCCATAATTTAATAACTACATCTAAGGGAGTAAAAAATTAAATAGGGTAAATTTCAAGTGAAAATTGTGAAATAGGGGTATCTAATTGAGCTTGGTGGTCTACCCTTCCCCCTATTACTATAGAATCATTGTGTAACTCTCTGATGACTATGTAATCTAGATAAAATTTAACTATCAATCATTTATTGATGTGAGTGATCTAATACACTAACAAGGGATTAGTTGAGAGTGATGGAACACTTATAAAATTATTAAATATTCCTCCATTCACTTCAATATACCCTCTCCCTACAACTATTGCTAGAGTGTCATCACCCAATGTGATAGAAGATATGATACAAGAGACTAAGGAAATAACTTGTGAAGAACCCATATGGTGCGAAGCACCCAAGTTGATAACCCATAAAAAATTTAGAAATATAAATACTACCAAATTGTTTCCATTTTTTTTCTTTTTACCTTTATATTTTTCCTTCAAAGAATCTTGGTGTGTCATTAAGAATCTTCACAAGCTATATTTTCATCAAGCTAGTTTTATTTAATTAAAAAAATAAAAATGATTGAGCCAAATACCTCATTATCATACAAAGATTAGATAATAATTCATAAGATTCAAATAAAAAATTAAGAAAACCTCCATTATAAACATCTTTTCATAGGATTTAGCTTGAATGTAACATCAAATGATCTTTGTCAATGCCAATTACATAGAGACATCTCCATTGAAGATATGAATTAGTAAAATTTAATGATGAATTCAAAAGATGATGCATAAAGAGACTTGAGAAATTGTTATAACTTCATTGTATATCACTGAAATAGGGTATATAATTAATCTTGGTGGTCTTCCCTTCCCCCTACCACTATAGAATCACTGTGCAACTCTCTCATGACTATGAAATCTAGATAAAATTCAAATATCATTACTTGATTGATGTGAGTGATCTAATACATTGGAAAGAGATTAGTTGAGAGTTATGGAACACTTAGAACATTATTGAATGTTACTCCATTTACTTCAACATACCCTCTCCCTATAACTATTGCTAGAGTGTCATCACCCAATATGATAAAAGACATGATACAAGGCTCTAAGGAAAAAAAATCAATGTGTGAATAACCCTTATGGTGAAAAAAACCCAAGTTGATAACCCATGAAGAAGTTATATATGTAAATACTAAAAAATCCTTTCCCTTTTGTTTCTCTTTACCTTTATGTTTTGCCTTATAATAAACTTGGTGTGTCATTAGGAATCTTCACAAGCTATATTTTCATCAAGCTATTTTAATTCAATTAAAAAAATAAAACAAATGAAAAATGTTTCAGCCTAAGACCTCATGAGCATACAAATATTGGATAATAATGCATAAGATTCAAATAAAAAGCATGTAAACCTCCATTATAATCATATTTTCATAGGATTAAGCTCAAATATAGCATAAAATGATCTTTATCAATGCCAATAACGTAAAGACATCTCTATTTAAGATATGGATCAGTAGAATTTGATGACAAATTTAAAAGATAATGCACAAACGGACTTGATAAATTATTAAAACTTCATTGCATATCAGTGAAATATGGGTATATAATTAATATTGGTGGTCTTCCCTTCCCCCTACCACTATAGAATCATTGTATAACTCTTTGATGACTATGAAATCTAGATAAAATTTGACTATAATTCCTTGATTGATGTGGGTGATATAATACACTGATAGGAGATTAGTTGAGAGTGATGGAACACTAAGGAAATTATTTAATGTTCCTCCATTAAATTCAACAAACCCTCTCCCTACAATTATTGATGGAGTGTCATCAACCAATGTGATATAAGACATGCTACAAGGCTTTAAGGAAAAAAAATTGACCTGTGAAGAACCCATGTGGTGCAAAGCACTCGAGTTGATAAGCCATGAAGAATTTATAGATGCAACTACTACCAAATACTTTCCCTTTTATTTATATTTACCTTTATCTTTTGCCTTAGAAGAATCTTGGTGTGTCATTAGGAATATTCACAAGATATATTTTCATCAAGCTAGTTTTATTCAATTTTTTAAAAAAATGAAAAATGCTTGAGCCTAAGACCTCATGAGCATACAAATATTGGATAATAATGCATAAGACAAATAAAAAATCATGTAAACCTCCATTATAAACATATTTTCATAGGATTTAACTCGAATTTAGTGTCAAATGATCTTTGTCAATGCCAATTATGTAGAGACATCTCCATTGAAGATATTAATTATTATAATTTGATGATGAATTCAAAAGATGATGCATAAAGGGACTTGAGAAATTATCAGCACTTTATTGTCTATATTGAGCATGATAATTTCAATGCAATGAGGTCTATTTATAATGATCTAGGATAAGTGAGGAACCTTCATCTTGAAATTAAGATGAATAATTGTAAAAGATTCCTTAACAATGCACATGCATCACTAATGTGAGCCCTTAATCTTAATTGAGATGAAGGGTGGAGGATGATGTTTGAACATATCAAATGATAATGTATATAATACCTTCATATTGTTTCCAAGATTATTGGTGGATAATCATCCTTCTAATATGTTTGTGAGAGACCCTTTATACCCTTCATCTTATTTCTCATATGAAGGGAGGAGAATAATTCCTAACAAAGTACATGTGGATCACCTATGTGGTCCCTTTATATTATTTAAAAGATGAAGATTGAGAAGGCTCCTAAAATATCCCACAAAACCCATTAAGGGCCCTTCATATTGTATCTAATATGAAGGGTGGAGAATAATCTTATATATTAATTAACTTTATCAAATTGGTGTAGCTCACATAAACATATTCCAAAGAATCTCAAGATCCTTTATTGAATGAAGATGCATCTTTGGAGGAAAAGAAGAATTAATTAAATGAAAGGAAATTATAATTCTATTTGAAATAAAAATATAATTTATAAGAATGATTTGTATAAGAAGGAATTAATTGTATTAATTGATTAACAAAGGGGAATTAGTGAATTGATTAGAATAACATTATTGACCAAATAAACTAATCAGAATGGCAATTGAATAGAATGATAAGTGAATAGAGAAATTGACTATAATGATAATTAAATAGATAAATTGACTAGAGTGATAATTTAATAGATATAATATGATGAATTATCCCACATAGAGATTCCCCAAGGTGAATTTGAATATGTATATTATATGAATAAAATATTTTAGACTAGATTGTGTGCAATCATTTGGAATAATTCCATTTATAACTTGACATGGAAGTGATAAAATTAGAGTGTCTACATTTTACATTGTTTTAGAAGGCATTATGAGATGTAGATGAAGTGATGGTTTTTCAAAGAATAAAAAGGTCATTCAAATGATTGTAGAAGAGAAACAATAGATTTTAGTTTTGATGAATTTACTAAAAGTACTAGCAAATGGGTTCAAATGTGTCCCAAAGTAGTGCTTGGCAAGCCTTGGATGCCCCCTCAAGGGTATATTCGATAAACATTTGGTAGAGTGAACCCTCAAAATGATGAAACAATAGCATATAAATGATAAAAGGGGAGAAAAATGAAAGAGATAGGTGAAAATAAGATGAAAAATGGATATTAGGGCTAAAAATTAAGCCTTTAGAGAAGAAAAATAACTCATGAAGGGAATTTATTTTGAAATAAAATGATATAAATTCACCCTAGGGTAGAAATTTGGTTCATTTTCACCCTCTCATTTCAAAATTTATCTCTAATATTTTGCACTAGAGTGACCTAGAGAAAATATCTTACAAACCATGAGTGAGGGCACTCCCAGACTACATGCAAGAGCATAGATGACCATGAGGCATGTGACCACTAGTTAGTACCATTTTTGTTCATGAATTTAACATTTAATAACATTTATTACATGTATAATTAGGAATTTTGACAAATTTTCCATTTTCAAATCAGTGAATTCATCCACGTAAATGGTGAATTTGTTGAAAAAAATGGTGAATTGGTCATGAAATTAGTGAATTAGTTAGTCTTATAAGTGATTTGGGCCTCAAAAATGGCAAAATCATAAAACAAAAAAATGGTATAGAGTAATTTCATGAAAATTATGAATTATTCTACTAAAAATGATGAATTGGTCCATCTAAATGATGAATTAGTCATTAAAACAATGAATATGTTAGAATAATTTTGATGCCATCTAAATGGAAAAATTAAATAGAGAATAACAAAATGGTTGAGAGTATCATCAAAATTGTCATGAAATTGGTAAAATAGTTTAGAACTTTTAAATAGTGAATTTATCATATAAATGGTGAAATATGCCTACTAAATGGTGAATTCACCTAAAAATGATGAAACATCCTAATTGCACAGAGGGATAAAAATTTAATAGAGAGTTAGACAAAAATGATCATCAAAGTTGAATAGGACTAGATGACATGAGTCTATTAGAGAAATATATGTGATGTAGAAATGTGATTCAAATTAGTGACCTATGATTGATTGTAGTGACTTTGAATAGATTATATGAGTGAGTGGAGGTTTTGATAGCTCATGAGTGACACTCACATGTTCTTAGATAGCCATCATTATGCACAAATGACTTACATGACAATATTGATATGATTTTCCTTTTTCATGTATCAAATATGCTTACTATCAAAGTGAATCTAGATTTTATTAATGACTTAATGGAGTGGTGGAGATTAGATACATCTACCTTTTGGATATCAACAAGGGATGAGATTGTTATCTTATACGATGTTTGGCATATTTTGTGAAAACTGATCAAAGGCCATCTATTATATTGGCTTTCCTTGAGGGATAGACATGTATATCTAGAGGATTTGATAAGACCTTTTGAAATAAAGATGGTTCAGGGTGGATATGTTGATATTGATGAGTTAAGCTTGTGATGGACATATCTCAAGATAGAACTATGGAGATGGATGTGCCAATACCTATATTTTTGATAGAGTAGTGATAGTTCTTATGGCTATTCTTAAAAACATTGTGGTCAATTATTTCACATGGGATTAGGAGTTGTTATAGATATGCTAGAAAATACTATGGTTTTTACCTAGAGGCCAACCATCCTATCCTAATTATATCATGATTTTAATTGTGTTTCACTAAGGACACAACATCGACCCAACAACACTACTGTAGGTCTAGGAATATGAGCACATATCTATTTAGTGACCTATGGGAAGATGTTAGTAGAGGGGGATAGAGTATCCTATGGCATATGGATGGTATCATGTGGGGTTGGGTTGCATGAGGAATAAAGGGGAGACATATACTATAAACAAGCCATAGATGAGATGACTAATGTTTATTTAACATGGAGACCATACATATTAAGTTTTAGTAGATAAATGATGTAGAGTATATGATTTATATGACTAATATATGTTACATTTTGGGTTGGTAAGATTATACCATTAAGTGATATAGTCTAGATGGGGTATAGTGCCAGTTTGGTTTATAATAAGATGTGCCTATAAGAGCTCACTAGTTTGATCATGAAGTGAGAGAGAGAGGATGATGGGGACCAAACCATATTCAGTATAAGGTTAGAGTGAGTTTTGGGTTTGCACCATAAGTACCTTGGGTGTATATAGGTGGGCCATTAGATGTAGGGGTGATAGAGGCATATGCAACATGGTGGGTTGATCATCAACAATTGATATTGATTACTCCATTGGGTGGAGTTGAGGGAAATGGTTATGAATTTAAAAAATATAGGTTATAGTATATGTTATGCAACCTATTCCTATAGATAAGGTAGTGGATATTGGGTAGAGGAGGAGGAGGGAGAGGATGAGGGAGAGGAGATAGAGGAGATTTATGAGGTAGAAGAAGGAGATGATATGGAGATAGAGTATGTGGAAGAGGAGGTGGAGATAGGCACAAATGAGGATATGGCAGAGGTAGATGTGATAGGGGATGATCAGGGTACACAAGTGGTGGGGGATGTGGGATAGGTTGGCATACCTAGACCCATAGTATTTACTAAGAATCAAGAACTTATTAATATATTTAGAAAGGAGATCAATTCCAAAGATACTTGGCTCACAGTTGTATAGACCCAATTAGATTGTCGATCCTAATAGTTATCTATAACTCACACTTATATTAGTGTGGATCAGATAAAGATATTTAGAATGATAGAAAATTTGAGTTGGATGCATGAGATACAAGTACAACTTACCTCAAAGAAGGATTTTTCTATATTTGAGCATGATGTTATAGTATAAGGATAGGTCTAGGTTATTTCTTAGAGATACACTATGATAGCTTAACAAGATGTAATACAAGCTAAGAGGGATATAATGTAGGTATGAATGGCCAAATTATAGATAGAGCTTGATGAGGCCTAATAGGTTGTGGTAGAGATAGGTTTGTTATCGATCTATAGGAATATCCTTTAGGATAAGGATGAGTCAAGCTACTATAGGATCCTATAGGAGGTAGTCAGACTAATGACAACTAGGAGGCCTATGTTTTATAAGTATAGTGCATAAAGATTAACTTTGAACTCATAGTGATTGCATAAGATTTCTACATTAGTGAGATCAATAGCTTAGCCACCACCTCAATCCTTAGCCATGGTTCCTCTTACATAGTTAAAAATCACCATAATATAGTATGAGAAATGGATCTCAACATTAAAATACATAGGATAGAGATACTAGAGTCAGCCACAACAAGAGTTGAGTTGTATATCTTCACATTTTAATCCATAAGATGTATTAATTTATATGATGTAATAAAATGATTTGAGATGTACTTGTACTCTCTTTTGATGTTTATGCCCCATTTTTTGATTTATGTGGACATTTGACACTTTGATATATGAGACATGATATTGAATGTTATCTTATTTGATGATTGTTTTACTTGCTTATGTATTTTGTACTTAGATTAGTCATGCTAGATATAACTATGATTTATAGATGTTCTTTATATTAGTATTGATGAAATGACCAAATGTTTGTTAGCTTTAATGATTGGATCAAATAGATAGAGATGTATTTTATTGATGGCATTGTCATTTAAACCATTTTAAAACTTGATTTTTTATATTGCACATGATAATATGTATCATAATCTAGGAAGAATTATGATAACATTTATTTGTTAAAATGTGTAAAATTTTGAATTCAAAATGAAAATGTATACAACTTAAAATAAGATATGGAAAATCAAGATTTAAATGTATAACATAATTAAATCAATTCTAATTCAGATACAAATATTCACAACTCAAAATCATGATATGAATAATCTAGACTTAAGGGAAAAACATAATGTATTAAATTAAGGCACTCAAGTAACAAATAACATACCAATAAGTAAACAAATAATCAACGTAGAAAAAAATAAACAAAAATAAATAAAAATTCAATTTATAAAGGAGTGTGTGACAATAAGACATTATACTTTACGACCAAGGGTATGATAAAAAAATCATGACCAGGGAAGGGGGAATAGTAAAACAAAGAAGAGGTGGCTAAGTTAACTCTAAATTCCCCATGAAAGTGGACATTGCCTACATAGTCCTATGGACATCAGGTCATATTTAGTTCTCCTAAGGATTTAGGATTGAATAAAATTGATGACAAATTAATAAGTTATATTATAGAAGAAAAATAGGAATGGGGACTCACAAAATGATGAGAGCATACAAGGAATATGCTTTCCAAAATGTCAAGTGATATACTCACAAAATGTTGAGATCATGGGACAAGGGATGGCTGAGCTAACCTCAAAGAATTGGGTGTTGCCTTCATAGTTTAATTGGACCTCAAGCCATTGTAGTTAAAAAATAAATTGAAAATAAAAATATGATAAGTATGACCAGGGACAAGAAAATTAATAATTGAGATAAAATGGTTAAACTTGTAAAATTACAAGAGTGTGGAATATTAACTCATAAAAATGGTAAGACCATGAAATTGATAAATTAAAAAACTGTGAGAGCATGGAATATGAACCCAAAAAATAGTGAGATCATAAGATTGATAACTCATAAAATGATGAGTACATGGGAAGTTGGTCCCACTTTTTGAAATGTCATACCCATAAGGAAATGAAAATCATTAATGAGGTATTTAAGTATGTGCCACCTAACTACAAGAAACTAGAAATCCAAGTAGAATAATAGGATGACAAAAAATCAAGTATGTAACATTATAGTGGGAATAGATGGGGAAACTTTGGGATGTAAATCATTTTAGGGTTTCCTACATAAGGGAATATTTAGATTTTTAGGGATTTTTAGAATATTTGAAATGTTTAGGGATTTTTGGAACATTTTAACTATATAGGTATTTTTAGAATAGGATATAAACAAGAGTATGCTGATGAGAGAGTATATAAGAAATGGGAACATACAACTCTAGAAACACCTATCAAAGGAAATGAGGATCATGGGTGTTTGAACACAAAAATGAGTATGGAATGTAAAGGGGTTGTCCATACATAAGAAATTCATGGAGTACAACTCAAAACTAAATTAAAATAGGATACAACTTCCTCTTTTTCAAAAATGAATCTAGATGTAATGGGGGTGAATGAGGGAATGTATTAAAAAATTGATAGGAACTCAAATGAATAATAAAATTTATACAAGCTAGAACATCATGATATTCCAATATTATGACATTTATTCTACCAAGAGATCATAACACAACACTATTCTTCAATTATACTCTACTCTTTCTGAGTGTTCTTTGATTTACCTATTATACTTGCATAATCATAATTAGATAAGTGTGGTAATAGGAAAGAGAAGTGAGGAATAAGAAAAGGATGCCCCCAATCA